>OX422220.1:66367629-67751379 GCA_949130495.1 Sambucus nigra
CTCTGACTTATTATGACCCACTTCCCCACACTAATATCACCGGCCTACAAAATTCTCCTGTCTCTGGCCCTGCAGCCTAAATCTGGGCTTCCCTTGCCACTTGACCTGATGACCTCGGCCCCGTTGGCCTCCCCTATTGTTCCCTCGGCCTGCCTGGCCCTGAGGAACATTATGTTGTTGCTACTACTGGGCCCCATAAAAATTCTGTCTAAAACCACCACCACCACCAAATCTGAAGCCTCCTGAATGTTGCCTCTTAGCTAAATCCCCTAAATGGAGATCCCGCTCCTTCTACCTATTTACATATGGCGGAGCCTATTATGCCTCATTGGCACCATCTTCTCCCGACTTACTCGACGAACCCGAGTCCACAAATTTCTTACTCACCTTCAAATATGGAAGGTGATCCTGACAATGTAACAATGCAACATTCATTACATATGCAAAGGTTAACAAAGCCGGGTTTCCCAACATATGTTGACAAATTCTCCAATTCAAACCTCCCATAAACTTCAAAATTCTCTTATCCTCGATGTTTACCTCATCCGGCACAAAATTCGCCAAACGGGTAAATTCTGCTTCATACTCAACCACTGTTTGGTCTCCTTGAGTTACATCTAATAATCTCCTTATCATCTCGATCTGAACTGCAAGAGGAAAATACTTACGATCAAAACGTACCCAAAATTCTTCTATATGGGCATTATATCTCTCTGCTAAGAGGTAGTAACTGACTCCCACCACTAGAGAGCCGCACCCACTAATTTAAAGGTGGCGACTATTTACTTCTAAACCACTAATTTAAAGGATGTTGAAAATCTGGACAAATCTTAAGACTCTAGAACCTGATGCTCTGATACCACCCGTGACACCCCACTTATAATACGAACGGGTGGCCAACCCAATACTTAGATAAAACAGGAATTTCAAGTGGATCATTATCATCATCAATAGTCGAATTGATGAAAAGTAACTAATCACCCAATATCAAAATAAACAAATGTCAATTTTTTTTCCGCAACATATAGAACATACAGACTTATACAATAACATCAACTGATCATATATATACAACATGTACAACAAAAGAATAAACCCGAATAAGCTGTCGGGTAATAGACAATACAATGTAAAAAATCTCTGATATGTATAAGATATACAACACTACAACCCTTGGGTAAACACACCCGATTTACAAATATACATCCTTAACTAGATATCCAAAAATGAGAAGCATCTATAATAAAAATCCCGCAACAGTCCTTACATTCTACAGCTCCATAGACACTGGAACGGATAATCATCATTGGCGCCCGCCCTTGCGACGGGACACTTATTATAGACACCCCATTATGTTACCCCTAACTCTCCTTAGGTCCCTAGTACCTCCCTTCATCACTACAAACCCAGGTCATACCCCGAGTACTGACCTAGAATCCATCAGGCACTCCCAGGCTCCGTTTGACCAAAAAGTCAAACTCTTCAGCTCGATCAAGGCTGAATGAATCTTCAAAGGGCACTAAAATCCCTTTCCAATGGTCCATCCCGTGCACGATTCGGACTTACTATGCGGATGAACGATCCGTTTGCGTCCGAATGATTCCCCGTCCAATGGATCGACAAATGCTTCCGAGTCATATTTGACCCAAAGTCAACTCCCGAACCCGGGAGCGGTCTAAAGGACTTTTAAAGGTCTTTGAATTACCTTTTCAACGGTCTACTCTGTGCATAATTCTGACCAACGGTTTGCCCTTAGCAGCCAATTTTCTGAAAAGGACTGAAACACACTGCCAAATGGCAGGTTCCAGACCCTGCCTATCAGCAAGTGCCGATAGGCAGGACTAGGTCTATGCTGATTGGCACTGACCTGGGCCGATAAAAGGAGGCCTTCACCTCATTTACAAAGGGAGCCCATATCTGATAAAAATTGCTCTCAGCGAATCCCAAAAATATCTCTCGAAGACAGCGTGATTTCAACATCCAAATCCCTTTCTAAGTTCCACTTTTCATCATCCTTTTCATCAAACTTGGTGAATTAGCCACTCTCCACCATCATCCAAGTGCAAGGGATGCTCTCCAACATTCAAGATCAAGCTCAAGATCTTCAAGAAGGTCCAACTTTCTCAACTTTCTCTTCAAATTCTCTTAAATTCTCAATAACTTGTTTTATTACTTAACACTTTTATTATCCTATCTCACACATCCTAATATACTTTTTATTTAGTATTATTGCACAACTTTTATTTTCTTATAAATAAAACCCCAAAAAATAAGAAAAAGAGGGTTTGATCATAAATTCCAAACAAGGATTCTCATACTTTTCTCACAACTAAAACACTTTTTTTACACACACACACACACACTCACAAATAAGAGATCCCCCATTTGGATTTATGGGATAAACCCCACCCCTCATTTTGTATGCGAACTACGTGGACTTTGATGCCTTTATAGGCTACGTAGGCGTCTCGGGGTAAAACCCAAGACTCGAGTCCTATTCTCACTTCCTCCCTCATTTTCTATCTTCTCTAAATCCAATTTTCTTATATTCTATATACTTGTTCTTAGTGACGTATTACCCCATATGCGTTATCGTTCCGTTATAACGATCAACGTAAGGGTAATCGCGTAAATCTTATTTTCTAATATTATTTTTATACCTTCCTACGGATGACTCACTTTATCTCTTCCATGGTACAAGTCGAGGATTCCTATCTCCACTATATATATACACATGCACACATATCACGGGGAAAATAAAAAGGGAAAATAGCAAACATCCATGAGAGACCGAAAGGGTGGAATGGGTGCCTAACACCTTCCCATTTTGTAACTTAGCCTCCGAATCCCTCTCGAATCATTTTGGTTTCGTATGCACCAGTATGTCTTTGGATGCCGTCCTTTGGGATGGTTTCCCCTTTTTCTTTTATCTGTTTTGAGTAAAATAGACTGGCGGCTCTAAATCTCTCTACATTTTTACACCTCATCTCAAACGACGCAGACCGAAGCGCTCCCAAGAGGGATGCGCGGGACCCGAGGATCCTCCCTTCACGCGCCCGCCCGTGGCGAGGATCGGGGATGGCCACAGTGGCGACCCTGCTGGGGAAGTGTTGTATATTTTGAGGGCTTGACTCTATTTACATGGATGTTATATTTGTTTATGTTTCCCCTATATCTGCATGTTCCCCCTTTTTCATGTGTATCCCATGCTTATGATTTTGTTCATACACTTGTAGAAAATTCTCCATGTACACTTCACACCACGTGCACCTAGGATCACATATGTCTACATGTTTCCCGCATCACCCATCCATAATTGGTGTACCTTTGGTACTTGTACTTTACTCACTATTTGGCATAATCGAGAAAAGCATTCTCATCATAAGATACTAATAAGAGAATCATGCATGATTCACACGACATCACCAAAGGGCATTGTTATTGACCAAATTTTACCCAGTAACAGGAGGGTCACTTCGTGATAAGCACTGGTCCGGCAGGGCCCAGTTAGCCTAAGCAATATGACTCTCACCTTCCATTGGCTAAGTACCTTCGACGTATATCGAACGGTTCCCCCGCATCGTACCGCTTGACCGAAGTCAATACGGGAGGTATATTGCAGGGAATTCGTTCATTTACGTCGAGTATATCGAATTCTCTCTCACACGTATCGTCCCCACGAGGTATATAGTGAGGCAATTCACGTACACTCAGGTATATCAAATGGCTTGTCCACACGTACCGATTGCCCGCAAGAGCAAGACGTATATCGTGGAAGTCACGCCAAAGGGGGGAACCCATTCCGATTCACCTAACCAACTACATACCCGCATATAGGTGTCAAACCAAGGACACGCACTTTAGATTGCCGGTTTCAACCCGAAACTCTACCGAAATTTCGGTTCGGCCAGTCGCCCAAATTTTTGTGCATTTTTAAAACAGGACCCTGTCCGTGAGGCTGGTTACAAGTCCAGCCATAGCTTTGCATATATTAAAAATCCCACTTTTCCAGGCTCGGGTCCCATTCGACATTGCATTTAGGAGAATTAAATACAAGTGAGAACATAATAATCATAATAATCATGCTGAGTTCCGTCTCTAAAAACATTTCTCCCTTCTTTATCAAAAATCCAAAAATAGTTTCTTCCATTTTTCTCAAAAAAATAAATCCCATTCTACGCCTTCTCAGGTCGATCGTCAGCTCTTGGCCTGGCTCCCTATTGGCTTCAGTCTTCAGTCAAATCACCCCGGAGTTTCGTCTGTTACTCTACTACTTCTTTTGAGTCCAGAATCCATCCACTTTCCATGGAGAATACAGATAAAGTACCAGTCATACAGCCGAATTTGACAGCAGTTCTAGCTCAGCTCGTGTCCAAGATTGACAATCTACAAACTGAGGTCCGAGAGATGCAATGAAACCAGGTTCCTATTCCTCAAGAGCCCGAGGCCCTATTCCCTCATGCTATGGGTTCGTCCGAGACTATCTGGGTTCCCGTAGAATATCATCATGCTCCACGTGCCCCTCTTGTCAATGGGCCGCCGCCTGCAAAGCTTTCGATGCCAAATATTGCCCAGCCTATGGCTAACCTGCCTATGGTCGCTGATCCAAAAGAGGAGGAGTTGAATAAAGTCAAAGAGGATCTCAAGTTGCTCACCAAGAAGTTTGACCAAGTCAGAATGTCTAGGAATTACATAGACTACACCCACATGTCTTCTTATCCTAAAGCGAGGTTACCCGAGAAGTTAAAGATGCCAAATATCGAGAAGTTTGGAGGGAGTGGACCCCCGATTGTTCATCTTCACAGTTATCATCGTTCCATGACTCTACTAGGGGCTTCTGAAGAAGTGATGGCCCAACTATTCCAGCAAACTTTGAAGGATAGAGCCCTCCGATGGTTTTTGTCTCTCGAGGAATCTAGAATCCGTAGCTGGGAGGATGTAGCCCGAGAACTCATGTCGCAGTACAAATACAACGAAGAGCTCGAGGTCACCCGTCGTGATTTAGAACTGCTCAAACAGAACCCTGGGGAATCAATCAGTAACTTCATAACCCGGTGGAGGGGGCAAGCAACTACCATGACCAATCGACCATCTGAGGAGGAACATGTGAATATAGTGAAGAACTTCTTGCCCCATGTCCGAGCGATGATGGGAGGACAATACTATCCCCACTTTCGAGCTCTCAGAGAAGCGGGGGTAGAAATAGAGGAAAGCCTTGTTAAAACAGAGGTTGAACCGAAAAAGGTGTCCGGACAGTTCACCCCTAGAAAGTATGACGAGCTTGCCAGTGCTATAATCTCAACCATCAACAACATCTCTCAACCAACCACATCATGGGCACCAGAAAGCCACCCTGCCCCCATCCCAAGGGAATACACTGAGCTCCATGCTCCCCTCTCCAAAGTTTACCAAGCCCTGTTAAGCCGAAACCTCATCAAACCCTTGGATCCCCGTCCATTGCCAAATCCACTCCCAAGAAACTTCAAGGCCGACGCTCATTGCACCTTTCACCAAACTGCTGGCCATACCACTGACCAATGCTTTCACCTCCGAAACATAATCCAAGATCTCATTGACCGGGGTACCATCGCCCCACCAGCTAATCCTAAGCCAAACACTACTCACAATCCACTCCCAAATCATACCAATGCCATCTTCTTAGAAGAAAACTCAGATTTCAATCCCTCAACTCAAATCACACCCATATACTCTCCTAAACCTCTTCAAATTTGCCCATATTTCCTCCTACACCCTACTAGCCTCGCTGATCAGGCATTGTCACTCCTTACCAGAGCATGCATCACTGTCCGTACCCGTTCTGAAAATGGAAATATGGAATTATCAGAGGTGTTAAACTAACTCCTAGAGTTCGGACTAAAATTGCCCTCACAGATGGTCATCGATTGCCAAAGCTTCAGTACATTGTTCTTGGAAGCACAAAAATGGACTCGAGATTCAGATAAGTGGGTGGTACCAACCGATGAAGTCAGCCTAGATGATGTTGTCCAGATATGGCAGAATTATTCGGGCAAACCAACACCATTTGTTGTATCACCGGTTTACTTGATATTTTGAAGCTACAAGGGCGCTTGGTCCTTTCAACCATACATATCCCCACAGAATGGGAAGACTTGTATGAAGAGGCCGTTGAAGTTTTGGAATGCATTGACTTTACATGGGAAGAAAAAATTGTTGCCACCGGATAGGGGGAAGAATTTGAAGATTCGAGTGAAGAACAAGCTTCAGGAAGAACTGGCCCGGTAGCCGACATATGTGGGAAGGTATCATTTTAAGAACTCCTCGGAGAAATAAACAGGGTGACAGAACAACCAGAGATTGATAAGGAAATGGGATTCATATTCTTCCCTTCTTAAGGAAATCACATGACCAGATCAGGGAGACATTACCAGGTTACAAGCTCACTACCAGCAAATGACAAGGGGAAGGGCGTTGAAAACCTTCCTATGCCAGAGATGACCATCGAGGAGAGCAAGATCCTTGATCAACTGAAGAAAACTCCAGCTAATATCACTCTATGGGGGATTTTCATGTCTTCCTAGCTGCACATAAATGCTTTAATCAAGCTGCTCACTGGACCCACAGTTCCTCCTTCTACCACACCAGAAGAGGCGATAAATCTAGTCGGATCCTTGACCTCTACCCAAATGCTGTCATTTTCTGAAGAAGAAATCCCCAGAATTGGGCCAAATCACAATCATGCACTCAACATCTTCGTCGAAGTTATGGGGAAGGCCGTGCCACTCTCTCTTGTAGATAACGGATCCGCCTTGAATGTCTGCCCACTGAGAACCTTCAAGTGTTTAGGCCTGAAAGAAAGCGACCTCGCTCCAACCTTTGCCGCTGTACGTGCCTACGATAATACTCACCGGGAGGTGATGGGATCCATAAAACTTGTAATAGGGGTTGGCCCTATAAACCCTGTCGTTGAATTCCAAGTCATAGACATCCCAACTTATTTTAACCTGTTGCTCGGATGACCCTGGCACCACAGTATCAAGGGTGTGTCTTCCTTACTCCATCAAAAATTGAAGTTCTTCGCCGACAGACGAGTCATCACCATTTTCGACGATGATGAAAATGTTGAGGGTGCAAGCACCAGTAGTCTAATCATTGAGATACAATACGGGTCAAATGATATGGTCCTATCAAGATTTCGAGTTGAGCCACTCCTACTCCCGGTAGGGGACGGTTTCAAAGAAAGGGTTTGTCTAGAATATGACCCTCATGGCAATGTCAATGTGATTAAAATGTTCAGAAACATGCACTTCATGGCCGGACTCTGGCTAGGGAAAAGGCAGCAAGGGATACTTGAGCCCATCGAACTGAAGAAAGCTTTCCCTCCTTGTGGCTTGGGGTATCAACCACCAGAACAAGAACTCAGAATGATCCACAAGTCTCGACCAAAGAGAAGGTTAAACTACATCTCAACTACCCCAGGAGACTCCTTGAATGGAAGATTCATCAAAGAAGGCGAAGACTTCCCCTTTTACGATTTTCTAGAACCATGGTATGACCACACAAATAAGAAAATGAAGCCTAGAATGGAGATCTTTTTCCAAGATAGCTACCCATGGGCCGAAAGTTTCAAACACCGAGTACAACCGCTCATCAAAGATATCAAAGAGACTAAGGAAAGTGATTCCGAATATTCCTTCAACTTACAAACACTGGGGCTGGCACTCTGCATGGTTCATTCAGGCACTACATCAATGGATCCATCCCATCTGATTAAAGCTGCTGATATACCCCTCCTCAACTGGAATGCTGCGCCAGTTCAACCTCTTGAAATCTCCCATAACCCCAATGTTTACCCTATTTCTTCTGCTATTGTCTATCCTTGTTCAAATGTAATTGAAACCTCTTTTGATAGGGTTCTCAATGCTGTTTTTCCTATCAATGAAATAAACGAAGATTTTGAGTATCTTGCTGTGCCTTACATTAATTGTTTGGATTCTAATCGAACTTTTGATGATGATGATTTTGTAAATGAACAATTCTTAACTAATCTAAATAAGGTTAATAAAAAACAACATAACCGCGTTCAAGTTAATGAAGAAGATACTGTTGTTATTAATCTCGGTTCTAGTAGCCAACTGTGCGAGATTAGGATAGGGGCTACCCTTGACGAGCATGAGCACGCACAACTCGAAGAATTGCTAACGTAGATGTCTTCGCATGGTCCTATGATGATATGCCCGATATTGATCCTGAAATAGCTCAGCACGAGATCCCCACTCTCCCAGATTACAAGACGGTCAAATAAAAATTGAGAAAGCTCCGAACCGAATGGTCGCTCAAGGTTAAAGAAGAGGTGGTCAAACAGTTGAACGTGGGCTTCATTCGTGTGATCGAATAACCCACATGGCTAGCCAACATAGTACCTATGCCGAAATCAGGAGGGAAGGTTCGAATGTGTGTGTACTACCGAGATTTAAATAAAGCTTCTCCAAAGGATGATTATCCTCTACCCAATATCGATATGATCGTGGACATTACAACCAGTCATGCTCTCAAGTCATTCATCGACGGGTTTGCTGGATACAACCAAATCAAGATGCACCCAGACAACCAAGAAAAAACTCGCATTCAATACCCCATGGGGAACCTTTTGCTACACAGTTATGCCATTTGGTCTCAAGAATGCTGGGGCTACCTACCAAAGGGCTGCCACAACCATCCTGCATGATCTAATTCACAAAGAAGTCGAGGTTTATGTGGATGATATGATTATCAAGTCCAAAACTTGAGAAGGTCATGTTCCCGCTCTCCAGAAGTTCTTCGAACGACTGCGATAGTATCAGATGAGATTCAATCCACAAAAATGTGCCTTCGGCGTTACAACGGGAAAACTCTTGGGATTCATGGTCAGTGAGAAGGGGATAGAAGCAGATCCCTCAAAGATGAATGCCATACTTAAGATGCCACCTCCCCGAATAGAGAAAGAGTTCTGAGGTTTTCTTGGAAAATTACAATATATCAGCCGGTTCATCAGCCGACTTAGCTCCATTTACAAACCGATCTTTAAGCTCCTCCGAAAGGATTCAACCTAGGTTTGGAACGATGCCTACCAAGAGGCTTTTGACCGAATCAAACAATATCTGACCCAACCTCTAGTGCTCATGCCACCACTACGTGGTCTCCCTTTGCTCCTATACCTAACCATAACCGACACTGCAACTGGGTCTTTACTAGCCCAATACCTTGAAGACTCCCGCAAATAAAGAGACATCTATTACGCCAGTCACAAATTAGCTGGGTACGAGGTCAACTACACTGCTTTGGAAAAGGCATGTGTCGCACTTGTCTAGGTCACCCAAAAGTTACGACACTACATGCTCGCCTTCCCCATCAAACTTGTATCCCGAATGGATCCTATCAAATACCTGCTTGAGAAACCTGCCTTATCCAGTCGAATGGCCCGATGGTTGATGCTCCTAACCTAGTTTGATATCGTGTACGTCATGCAAAAAGCCATTAAAGGAAGAGCCATCTCAGACTACCTCGCTGATTACCCCGTAGAAGAAGCAGATGTCTGGATCTACGAATTCCCAGATGAAAATATCCTCTGCACCGCTTAAGACCACCTTCGATGGAAAATGTTCTTTGACGGTGCTGCAAATAAAAAGGGATATGGCATTGGTATACTTCTGATTGCCCTAGATGACTCCCACACTCCCACACTCCCATCACCATCAAATTGGATTTCCCTTGCACCAACAACATGACGGAATACGAGGCTTGCACAGTAGGCCTCAAATTTTCTCTCAAGAAAGGTATTCAATACCTTGATATCTACGGGGATTCTTCCCTCATCATCGGCCAAGTGCTCAGAAAGTGGAAAGTCAAGGACAAAAAACTCCAACCCTTCCATGCCCACTTAGAAGAGTTAGCCTCCCGATTATGAGATATAACCTTCCATTACCTACCTCGAGCAAAGAATAACCTATCCGATGCTCTCGATACCTTGGCCTCCATGCTCGACATGCCCGAAGGAATAACAATAACCCCCTTCCTAGTTCAAAAGCAAGATAAACCAACCCACTCCTATCATATTGAGCTCGTCTCTACCCAAGACCCTGAACTAGACAATTGCTGGTATTATGATATTTGGTGCCTCTTAAAACATGGTAGTTATCCCGAGGGTTCCAACAAGAAATACCGAACAACCCTCCATAGACTGGCCGCCTAGTACATCATCTGTCATAAATCTCTACTCAAGAGGAACTTCGATTGGACTCATCTACATTGTATCGCAGGGGCTGAGATTGAGAAAATAATACAGAAGATCCACATCGAGAAATGCGGGCCCCACATGAACGGTCACATGATTGACAAGAAGATCATCCAACAGGGCTACTACTAGACCACCATGGCCCAAGATTTCACCGCTTATTTTTAGAGGTGCCTAAAATGCCAACAGTTATCCAATCTTCAACACCTGCCACCGCGAGAATTATACAACATGAACTCTCCTTGACCGTTCTCCACCTGGGGTGTCGACATCATAGGGAAGGTTACACCGAAGGCTTCAAACGGACATGAGTTCATACTAGTTGCCATTGATTACTTCACTAAATGGGTCGAAGCTGAGTCATATGTAGTATTGAACCCCAAAAAAGTGGCCAAATTCCTCAAGAAAAATATCATCTGCCGCTACGGGGTCCCGCATGAGTTAGTGTCAGATAACGGGTTGCACTTAGAAGCAGAAGTCACAGAAGTAATCAACGAGTACGAGATTCAGAGACATAAATATTCTCCCTACCGACCTCAGACCAATGGTGCAGTTGAAGCCGCCAAGAAGAACCTCAAAGCCATCGTCATCAAAATGACCATAAGTTGTAGGGATTGGGTCGACCGGATCACGTACGCCCTCTGGGGCTATTGAACCTCAATCTGAACCTCTACTCGGGCTAGCCCTTACTCTCTGGTCTACGACATGGAAGCGGTCCTACCTATGGAGCTGGAAGTACCTTCGCTATGCGTCATGTTAGAAAGCAAAGTTAATGAAGAGGACTGGTGCCAAAGCCGTCTCGACGAGCTGACCCTCCTAGATGAAAGGAGATTGAAAGCTCTTTACCACATACAGGGGTAACATCACCGAATTGCGCGATCATTCAACAAGAGAGTCAAGGACCGCGGTGTTCGAAAAGGGGATTTAGCCCTCAAGGAGATAATATAACCTATCTGGGACCCTAGAGGGAAATTCAGGCCCAATTGGAGCGGTCCCTATATTGTGAAGAAAATGTTATCCGGCGGTGCCGCCATGCTCACTGACCTAGATGGGGAGGAGATGGCTTGCCCAGTTAACCTGGAGCGCCTCAAGAAATTCTACCCCTAGTCCGAAATCTCGACGGGCTATAAAAAAAAAACTCTTCATTTCCCTCTACCCAGAACTACGTGGGCCCGATCCTCTGCAAAAAACCATTTTTCAAGAAAAATAAATTTTTTTCAAAATCCCCAGAGGTACGTAGGTAGCTCATACATCTTACAGGAGCACGACCCTTTCTTTTTCACAAAATACTATTCTTTTATTATCTCCGAGAACGACAGTTCACTCTAACAAAAACTTGAACAAAAGGATTATGTATGCCTTAGCGATGGGTATAGATAATTCAAAATTACAAAATTCATCGAAAGGCGCAGCTGGATGATCAGAAACTTGCTTATTTCATTAATAAGAAATTACAGCACGGATTACATAAGAAAAGGAACGGATAACTCCCTTCCCCCTACTACTATAAAAAGCCAAATAAAATCCCCACATCTATTCCCTATTACACAAATAAACTCTCCAAGAGTCCTACCCACAGCTACTAGAGGAGCCTGCACCCTCATCATCTACATCCTGGGGCCCCCAAATTTCCCCTGCCTGAATAGAGTGCCGTAAACACTCCATGGACCAATAAGCCCGAACCAGCTTTGAAAAAACCACAACACCCCCTTCCATGGTGTTAAATAAAACAAACCACCTTTGTCCAGTCTCCACTGCCAACATCTTGCTGACTACTCTCCTCCATAACCACTTCATATAATCCCAAGGGACATGCCAAACTCTCCCGACAGACTGAGAGGGACGGGTCGACGGACGCCGATTCTCCCACAGAGATCCAAGCAACAGACGCAAGCGCTCGGTCAAAACGTCTACCGGAAAGAAGTTTAGTGTTCGAGGTGGCACGACCTGTGCCCAGCGAAATTGGCGCAGAAGCCGCCAAGGGAGATAAAAAGAGGTCTGTCTGAGACCAACCAGCCGCACATATGTGTACTCTCTTAGCTCCAGAACAGGCAGCAACTTCCCCCACTAAGGCACTGACTAATACAGATTCTGAGCCCCATTCTCCACAAACTAGTTCTCCCAACTCTCAATATCCAAGCCAACACTGAAGAAGTAACGCGAAAAGAAATTGGGTACAACCGATAAGGGATACTCTGGAGGGGCCACCAAGCGGAGTCTTTCAGACAACCACATGAACAGCATCACGGGGCTACCCCTCAGGAAGTTAGAACGACCTTCTCACCAGGCATCCAGACCATTAGGCATCTCTTCCAGTATCACCGCCGCAGGATTACGACGGTATGACATCCACGAAGTAATTGCTGCAAGTTATGGGACCACCAGCAGTTCCCTAGTCACCAGTAGCAATTTTGAAACTAGGCCAAGAGCAACAGCTCCAGCATAGCCAGCATCACCTACTTCCCGCAAATGCACGGACTGCAGCACCACCGGGAGGGAGATCATTCCTCCAACAACCAATGATCTGGCCGCCGAAGGCAAAATATGAAGAAGCCCGGCCAATAAATCCTTGGGAGAATGGGAAAATTCGGGCAAAGCTGCAGCAAAACTAGGATTTATACCCAGCATAGCAGAAAATTCCTCGTAGGCAGGACAAACTTCATCCAACCCAAATCAGAATACATAGTCCTCGAGGTACCAGAATTGTACCGCCGCCATCAGTATATTCCACTCAATAGGCCGATTGCGCCACAAGGAGACTCGACGCATGTTGAAAGCATCATAGTCGACATTATAAGAGCACATTGATTCCAAGGCTTCGAGGTAGTTAGCAAACTCAAAGCTACCAGGGAGAGCCATCTTGCAAGGCTAAGAGATAGTGGGAAAATAAGTAAGATTGCGAAGGTGTGATGAAAACACTCCACCCTTACCCCTTTTTATACTTGAGAACCTTCACAAGAGACATAATCCCTACAGAAAATCGAAAGGAATCCTACCCCACAAAATACAAAAGGCTGAAGGGGGTACCAATCAAAGCTTTGAATTGATGGGACTGGATTGAACTGCCAATAGGCAGGACAGGGTGCTTGCCGATCGACAATCCCCCATTTTTAGAAATTTCCCTTTTTTCCTCTTTTGTCAAATCAGAAAACTCAATAAAAATAAATTGATAATCTTAACAGAATTTCAAAATCCCTTTTCCTCCTTATAAAATTTCCTCTTTTAATTTAAAACTTTCCTTCAAAAAAAATCCAAAAATACTCCTTTTACGGTCTCAGCAGCAAAGTAAAAAAGCGTATGTGCATGCATTCATCATTAATAAACGATAATAAAAAACTCCAAAATATTGCATATATTTGTTTCTGTGTTACATCAATTTTGCAGGAAATAAAAAGAAATAGAAAAAATAGCGAGACTCAGCCCGAACCCACATTCTCTCTCTCTCTCTCACCCACCTTTCTCTCTATGAGCTTCCACCCCAGCGACGTGCTCTCTTCCCCCTACAGCGAGACGATGTGTAACACCCCACACTGTTGGGGATAATTAAAATTCATAAGTAAGTGTAATTTAGGAATTTAAGAGGTTACCGTGAATAGTAATTTTTGGAGTTTTCAAGGATTAGATGATTTTCGATGGGTGTTATATTTACTTTTAGGATTAAGTAAATAAGTCGAAGTATTTTAATTATATGTCGCAGCTGGGTAAAGTGACAGAGGATAATATTTTAATGGGAATGCCGCATTTATTTGTGTTGGGTTGAAATAGTGAATTGCGGTCAACTAACTCGGATGGAAATTCCGATTGCGCGGTTGGTCTCGGAATGGCCGAGATAGTCAGAATAGAGTATCCGGGGGTCGAAATTAAGTTTCAGAAAATTTTGGACCCGTTTGGACTCATAATTGAGTAAACGAGTCATTTTTGGGTTTTAAAAGGGCAAACCCTTATTTCTCCCTTATAAAGACATGGGAGAGAAAGAAAAGAAATAAAGAAAAGAGAGAAAGAAGAGAAAGAGAAGAGAGGAAGGAAAAAGGGTGAGAAAAGGGATATTCCGTCCAAAACTCTGCCGGATTCAACTCGAGGTCGTCGGATTTCATCCTCCAAGCAAGTGTATACTTGCTTTATTTCATTGTGTGGATTTATTTCATATTATAGTTGGTAAACTATATGACTTTGGGTTTGGGTATTCTTGTATAAATGGGTTTTTGGGAGAAGTTTTCATAAGGATTTATTGTAATAATGATAGTAGATGAATTCTAAGCTTAAATCCTTGTTAATGGTGTAAACTATGGTGATAAATTGGAAGAAATGAAAGTTAGGGTTTAATTGGTTGAATACCCAAATAAGTTGTTGTGTTTGGTAAATTATAGTGGGGAGATGTTTATATTGTTATTGGGTGATGTTAAGATCCATAGAAATGGTGTTGGATGAGTGTTGGAAAAAATAAGGATTGAAGAAGATGATGAATAGTGACCCGCGTCTTCTCCGAATCGATTCGGCCAGGGTAAATCGATTCGTCTCTTGGTAAAAAAATGAAAATTGTATATCTTTTCGATATGGTCGCGGGGGCACCAACCGCGTATTTTTTTGATTTTTTTTAGATTTATAGTGATTTTTCTACGAAAAGCTGTCCGAGATAGAAATAGTTAGTCAGAAATTAAGGCTAGAATTATTTGGAGATAAATATTAGGGGTTCCCAAAAAGAGTGTTAGGACCTCTAAAGGACTTGAGGAGATATGAAAACTTTGGGTTCGTTGAAATAAATCTGAGTCATAATTTAAATGGAGATTGAATTGAGTTTTGGGTTTTTAGGATATATATAAAACCTAAGCAGATTTGGGGATTTCGGACCAGCCGAATCGATCTGGACAGTGATTCAGTGAGTAAACCTGAAGTTGGATCGGCACTATAAGACTGGATCCTCGAGTTATATCTCGTTGGGATGGTTATTGTACTTGTGTGTATAGTACATTACTTGTGTATGAGAACAATATTTTATACATCTCTAATAAGTGTAAAGAGATAAATGAAAAAGGATTAATTCTCATTCCGGGAGATTATATCCGGTCGTGTAATATGATGTGCGTATAAAAGTGAGTATGAAAATGTATATAACTATATGAGTATGTATATAAAAGTGATCATGAAAGATAAAGATGAGTATGTTATGTGTATTTAATTATATAAGTATATATATAAGTCGTGTGCTGAAGGTCTAATGGATCTCGACGATCGACCTTGCCAAGTAGTAGTGTATCGGGGGGTTCCTTGTTTGGATTTCGCTTCGCGAGACACCCCACGCACGAACATGGAATAGGGTTGAGACTAGGGAGAAGTTTAGCCCTTAGTACATGGGTTAACTAGGATTGTTAGAAAATGGGTAACGGACTAGTTAGGCAGGGTAGCTTGACTAGGGTATTCGTTAGGATGCAATAGGTGTGCACTATTAGAAGAGAGGTGAGGGGTATCTCATGGGAGTGCGATACAAATTTAAATATGAGATAAAACATATTTTTAAAAATAAATCATTTATGCACTTGCTAAATATTTTCACAACTCGGGCTCTGACACATTTATCTACTTTTCCTCTCTTGCTATATATTATATATATATAGGTGTCCGGACACAGGGACGCCTGGATGATGATCCTTTCGAGTCAGACGTCTGCTGCAGCAGCTGTGGATTCATGAAGGTTTGATTTAGACGCTTCTATTCTTGCGATCTAGACAAGAAGCATTGTAGTTACTCTCGAGCCGAAAGCCCAATTTTATTTATTTATTCTTTTACCGTCTTTTAGTGCGGCATTCGATTTGGTTGTATCATATTTGAATCGAGTGTTCTGTTATTGACCTCGGTCCTCGGTCGTCACCACTCTTAGGTCAGAATTGACCTCGATCTTGGATCGTCACCCGAGTTAGGTCAGAATTGACCTCGGTCCTCAGTCGTCACCACTCTTAGGTCAGAATTGACCTCGGTCTTGGATCGTCACCCGAGTTGGGTCAAAATTAATCTCGGTCCTCGGTCATCTCCACTCTTAGGTCAGAATTGACCACGGTCTTAGATCGTCAGCTGAGTTAGGTCAGAATTGACCTCGGTCCTCGGTCGTCACCACTCTTAGGTCAGAATTGACCTCGGTCTTGGATTGTCACCTGAGTTAGGTCAGAATTAACCTCAGTCCTCGATCGTCACCACTCTTAGGTCAGAATTGACCTCGGTCTTGGATCGTCACCTGAGTTAGGTCGGAATTGACCTCGATCCTCGGTCGTCACCACTTTTAAGTCATAATCGATCTCGGTCTTGGATCATCATCTGAGTTAGGTCAGAATTGACCTCGATCCTCGGTCCTCGGTCGTCACCACTCTTAGGTCAGACTTGACCGTGATCTTGGATCGTCACCTGAGTTAGGTCAGAATTGACCTCGGTCCTCGGTCGTCACCACTCTTAGGTCAGAATTGACCTCGGTCTTGGATCGTCACCTGAGTTAGGTCAGAATTAATCTCGGTCCTCAGTCATCACCACTCTTTGGTCAGAACAAACCTCGGTCTTGGATCGTCACCTGAGTTAGGTCAGAATTGACCTCAGTCCTCAGTCGTCACCAGTTTTAGGTCAGAATTGACCTCGGTCTTGGATCGTCACCTGAGTTCGGTCAGAATTGACCTCAGTCCTCGTTCATCACCACACTTAGGTCAGAATTGACCTCGGTCTTGGATCGTCACCTAAGTTAGGTAAAAAATGACCTCGGTCCTTGGTCGTCACCACTCTTAGGTCAGAATTGACCTCGGTCATCACCAGTCTTAGGTCAGAATTGACCTCGATCTTGGATCGTCACCTGAGTTAGGTAAAAAATGAACTCGGTCCTCGGTCGTCACCACTCTTAGGTCAGAATTGACCTCGGTCCTCGGTTGTCACCACTCTTAGGTCAGAATTAACATCGGTTATTAGATCTTTACCCTAAGCCCGCAGAATTGGCTTTGACCCACAAAATAGGTCACCCTCATCACTTAAGCCTGCAGATTTGTCTTTGACCCACAAAATTAGTCATCCTCGACACACCCCTCAGATCCACAGAATCGGCCTCGACCCTCTGAATCGGTCATGCTCCATAAAAAGCATCATGCGGTGTCTATTCGACGGTTATCATTTGTTCCAAACTCACCCATTGAGGGGCCCTTTAGACACCCCATTCTGTTACCCCTAAATCTCCTTAGGTCCCTAGTACCTCCCTTCATCACTACAAACCCAGGTCATACACCGAGTACTGACCTAGAAGCCATCGGGAACTCCCAGGCTCCGTTTGACTAAAAAGTCAAACTCTTCAGCTCGACCAAGGCTGAATGAATCTTCAAAAGGCACTGAAATCCCTTTCCAATGGTCTATCCCGTGCACGATTCGGAATTACCATGCGGATGAACGATCCGTTTGCGTCTGAACGATTCCCCGTCCAATGGACCGACAAACGCTTCCGAGCCATATTTGACCCAAAGTCAACTCTCGAACCCGGGATAGGTCCAAAGGACTTTCAAAGGTATCTGAATTACCTTTCCAACGGTCTACTCCGTGCACGATTCTGACCAACGGTTTGCCCTCGGAAGCCAATTTTCTGAAAAGGCCTGAAACACATTACTAAATGGCAGGTTCTAGACCCTGCCTATCGGCAGGTGTCGATAGGAAGGACCAGGTCTATGCCGATCAGCAGTGACCTGGGCCTATAAAAGGAGGCCTTCACCTCATTTGCAAAGGGAGCCCAAATCTGATAAAAATCGCTCTCAGCGAATCCCAAAAACCTCTCTTGAAGACAACACGATATCAACATCCAAATCCCTTTCCAACTTCCACTTTTCATCATGCCTTTCATCAAACTTGGCGAATTATCCACTCTCCACCATCATCCAAGTGCAAGGTCCGCTCTCCAACATTTAAGATCAAGTTAAAGATCTTCAAGAAGGTCCAACTTTCTCAACTTTCTCTTCAAATTCTATTAAATTCTCAATAACTTGTTTTATTACTTAGCACTTTTATTATCCCATCTCACACATCCTAATATACTTTTTATTTATTATTATTGCACAACTCTTATTTTCATATAAATAAAACCCTAAAAAACAAGAAAAAGAGGGTTTGCTCATAAATTCCAAATAAGGATTCTCATACTTTTCTCACAACTAAAACACTTTTTTTTTACACACACACACACACACACTCACAAATAAGAGATCCCCCATTTGGATTTATGGGATAAACCCCACCCCTCATTTTATATGCGAACTACGTGGATTTTGATGCCTTTATAGGCTACGTAGGCGTCTCGGGGTAAAACCCAAGACTCGAGTCCTATTCTCACTTCCTCCCTTATTTTCTATATTCTCTAAATCCAATTTTCTTATATTCTATATACTTATTCTTAGTGACGTATTACTCCATATGCGTTATCGTTCCGTTATAACGATCAACGTAAGGGTAATCGCGTAAATCTTATTTTCTAATATTATTTTTATACCTTCCTACGGATGACTCACTTTATTTCTTCCATGGTACAATTCGAGGATTCCTATCACCACTATATATATATACACATGCACACATATCACGGGGAAAATAAAAATGGGAAAATAACAAACATCCATGAGAGACCGAAAGGGAGGAATATATGCCTAACACCTTCCTATTTTGTAACTTAGCCTCCGAACCCTTCTCGAATCATTTTGGTTTCGTATGCACCAGTTTGTCTTTGGATGCCGTCCTTCGGGATGGCTTCCTCTTTTTCTTTTATCTGTTTTGAGTAAAATAGACTGGCGACTCTAAATCTCTCTACATTTTTACACCTCATCTCAAACGACACTGGCCGAAGCGCTCCCGAGAGGGACGCATGGGACCCAAGGATCCTCCTTTCACGCTCCCACCCGTGGCGAGGATCGGGGATGGCCACACCTATAATATATAAAAAAATAAAAGCAAGAGAGAGGATATAAATGGGTCAGAGCCCTGGGTCTGAAAATAGTTTAGCAAGTGAATTAAAATGCATAATAATTATGAATGTACAATTTCATAATATAAAGTCGTGCCGCACTCTATTGAGACTCAACCTTACCCCTAAACTATAGTACGAACCTTAACGTATGCATTTTAATCGTAAATCAAGCTACCTAACTCGCCTAAGGATAACTCAATCGCAAGTCTACACATTTGTCCTACTCGTATATCTAGTTTACCCAAAATGTAATCATTTTAAATCTAACCCTAAATGATTATATAACAATTCATTACTTAATAACTTTCACTAGTTATTTTCATAACATATCACACATGATCTTCAGTATAATATTAGTCGAACTATGATACAAGATAAATCATCATTACCAAGTATACATACACAATACACACAATATAAGTATACTAACCATCCCTTAGAGCTTTATCTCAATGGATGTAGTCTCTACAATGCTATCATCTTCCAGGGAATTTCTCACATACCATCCCGGGTTACCAGTGGTCGGACTCTCACACTGACTTAGTATAAAACAAATCACAAATGTAGGGGAAGCGATCATAGTTTCTAACTAGAAATAAGGCGAATGATACCCAAGACGTCTTACCCCTGATAAATGCCACACAATAAATAAATGAACACTTTGACTTGGGGACTATACGCAACCTGCTCCTCAAGCGAGGGGCTTCACCCACATCGCGCAACTTCCCATGGTAGCACTAGAGGGGTATGTCCACAAAATAGATATATATCATACACAAAATATATATATACACATCATATATACAAACCATCTCATATTCGAATGCATATATCAATAATCCCGACAATGTGGATATCACTCATCACACAATACCGATAATCCACAGAATTATTCCCAATTCATTTTATGATTCAATCGCTCACTTGAACCTTTATCATTAATTACACATATGATTTATCATAAATTTTAGCATCATTAATGGTACACGACCCCTCACTCATTAGCCCGTAACCATCCTTAAAATAATCTGCACTCCTTGGGAAATTTATGAAAGGAATCAGTATAAACACTCCTAAATATGCCTCTATAATAGCCTCGATGCAACCCCACCATCATAATATATCGTAAACCCATATTTTATTTCATAAACATGTTTATCGTATGAAAATTGAGGGTTCCCAAGCACCAAACCCAAAATAGAAAGGAATTACAGAAGAGTTAAAAATCTTTCACGAACGAACCTAACCGATGGGTTTTAAAAATGAACCGATCCGCTATTAAAATGAACCGACCCGAGGTCCATAACCAAATCGATCCGACCTGTTCAGATTTCGTTCCTACGAGATTTTCCTACATCTTAGAAACCCATTTCTACCTAACTCCCATAATATTTCCACCATCTAAATCATATATCTAACATCCCAACCATTCTATGTAGGATCCCAACTAACAAATCCATATTGAAAAACGTTGTATGCGACTGTGTAATACCGATTAAAAAATAACTCGCAAGTTTTCAAGAACCCTTATTTAATTAGCGTCTACTTTTAAACCAAATAAAATCAACCCTTAAACATGCATCTAAATCAACCCATCAAATATAAAGCATGCGACACAAAGTTAAGGAAAAATCCCCGAAGGGCAAAACCTTTTATTTCTAGAACTTTAAAGAATTTACAAGACCATTGACTTACATACAACCTGATAATCGCCCACAAGTGTAATGCACGGTGTCTTCGGTAAACCTTCAAAGCAACGGCTAGAAACAGTGTGACACAGAAATACCCGCAGGTATCGGTTCCTATGTCGGCGGCTGGAAGTTTTCCTTTCCAGGAGGGCAGCAATGAAGAAGAGAACGGCTTCTCCACAAGGGTTGAACAAACCAAAGTTGTGTTCTTGGGTTACCAAAAAGATTCACAAAGGTTTGGCAATTGTGTGAATCAAAACATGAGTCTTGGGACTAAAAAATATGAAGACTAGAGTAATTTGGACTCTCAAAAACGTCTTCTAAAGTCTTGCAAAACAACTCCCCCGAAGTTGGTATTTATAGGAAAAAATATGAAGAGTCCCATGTTCTTAAAACTCTAAAATTCTATCCAGCGTACAAAAAAAACAGCATTCTTTAAGGAATTTCTCTATCTTCAAAAGGTCATAACTCCTTCACCGTAGCTCGGATTGAGGTGCCGTTTTTTCCAGTATCTTCGTTGCGGCGAGCTCTTCAACTTTCTAGTTGACCAGACCTCCGAACTATGGATATAAAATTACGAAAATGCCCTTGAACTCTCCTATCGTGCCTTTTTTCACTGTTTTGACTTCCCTTGCGTACCACTTGCATTAAGTCCCTAAAATCTTGGACCGTGAAGTCGTTGAGGCAGATGTGGGACATATTAATGGAGATGTTGAATGCTTGATTCCCGGAATTCGGATTGAGGCCGTCATGTGAGATCGTGAGGTGACGTGCCAAATGTAGCGGCGTACGACATACATAAATGTAACATGTTGGACATGAGAAAAATGTCCTTACACATATAAACACATCAAATGCAAGAGTGCTCCACAATTTCAGGGGTTTAACCATAAATGCTCAAAATCAACTAGTTCACGAACAAATTATGAATTAATTCACACACATAATAATTTAGCAAGTTAAATCACTTGCCTCAAAGTTGTAAAAGTAGAACCCTCTTCATAGTCACGGATTTGGCCGAAAATCCCAAACTTCTCTTCTCTTCCTCCTTTTGTTTGGTCTCTCTCTCTCTCTCTCTCTCTCTCTCTCTCTCTCTCTCTCTCTCTCTCTCAAATGGGTTTATTTATTTATAATGGGATTGTCTAACTTCTCTTTTAAGTATAGTAAACCAATCTATAATAAGTCCCAACATTAAAATGATAATACACACTTAAAATGACTCGTATACCCCTATTCGAGTTCAACTAGCCAAAAAGTCCCTGGAACCCAAATATAACCCCCAGACACTCATTTTGACTTTCTCGGCCCCTCTCGGATCAACCGTGCACTCCAATTTGTCATTCGAGACTCCGATAATAAAGTCCTCTCCCAACCTCACATACTCACACAAATATACCCCGGTTGAGAAATAACTAATTCCCGCCGCTAATACACACATACGACATAATAGCATGCAATATGATTTTATTTACATTATCACACTAGTAAATATACCATTCGCATAAATATTTACTATTCTACCCAAATTAATATACATGTTAAATTATCATTTTTAATTATAAATTATATTAAATCACACACCTATAAGGTAATTTAATATAAAAATAAATACACGAAGGTAAGGGGTATTACATGCTCCCCCCTGACAGAGGAATTTCGTTCTTGAAATTCAGGCGTACCTTATGGAAAGAGGTAAGGATAATTGGCTCACATATAGTCCTCTCATTCCCATGTTGACTCGTCGGCGTTGTGGTTCCCCCATTGGACTCGAACTAAAGGCACTAATTTCGATCGCAACCTACGCTCACTACGGTCTAAAATGGCAACCGGTTGTTCTTCATACGAGATATCAGGTTGCAATTCAATTTCTTATAATGGAACATGCCAATACGCCCTCTCACTTCTTCCATACCTTTTCAAGGACGAAACGTGGAACGCAACATGGATTCTCTGCAATCGCCCCAGCAAATCAAGTCTGTAGGCCATAGGACCAATTCTCTCAATAATTGTAAAAGGCCCTACATACCTCGACGCAAGTTTGCCTATATCCCCAAATCTCATTACACCTTTCATTGGGGATTCCTTTATGGAAACACTTGGTCTCCCACTTCCAACTCCACGTGTCTACGATCCACATCGGCATAAATTTTCTTTCGGTCTTGCCCAACACGTATGCGGTTCCGAACTAACTCAATTTTCACTGATGTGCCTTGGATTACATCCGGTTCAAGAAGTTTATTATCCCCGACTTCTAACCAACATGCAGGTGAACGACATGGGCAACCGTATAATGCCTCATAAGGTGCCATACCTATGGTAAACTAGTAATAATTGTTATAAGAAAATTCTACCAGTGGTAAGTATTGGTTCTAACTTCCCCCAAAATCTAACATAGACATTGAAAGCATACCTTCCAACATTTGATTTACTTGATCAATTTTCCATCGGTTTGGCAGTAGTATGCCGTGATCAACCGCAATTCGCTCCCTATTACTTCCGAGAAACTCTATCAAAAATAGTAGACAAAGATTTTATCTCGACCGGACACAATATTGATCAGCACTCCATGCAATCGCACAATCTCTGCAATAAAAAGCTGGGCATACAACACCATCGTGAAATCCATTCTCGTAGGTAAAAATTAAGCTGACTTAGTCAAACGATCCACTATAAGCCAAATGGAGTCAAGATTACGCTGCGACATAGGTAATCTTATGATAAAATCCATGCAGATCTTTTCCCATTTCTATACTAGAATCTCCAACGGTTGCAACATTCCGGAAGGGGTCTGGTGGTCCACTTTCACTAATTGATAAGTGGTGCATTGGGAGACGAACTCAGCTATGTCATTTTTTATACCTACCCACCAGTATTGTCGATGCATGTCCTGATACATCATGTCTCCACCTGGATGAACCATAAATTTCAACCCATGAGACTCTGACATAACAGCATGTCGCAAATCCCTATCATTCGTGACTACCAATTACCCGTTGAAACGTAATCCACTCTCAGAGCTGATAGAGTAAAATTCCTCTCCCTCCGTCAACAGTTTCTGCACCCTGTCTTTGCACTCGTTATCCTCAACTTGAGCTTCCACCACCCGCGTCAAAATCTCGTGTGTGACTGTCAACACTCCCATACATGCCCCGGCGAAGTTCATTCCACTTGGCTTTCCACACTTTTGGTAACTGCCCAGTGGGTCAACGCGTCAGCTACTACATTAGCTTTCCCCAGATGGTATTGGATATCAAACTGATATTCCTTTATAAATTCCAAGCACTTACGCTGCCTCATATTTAGATCTTTCTGGGTGAACAAATATTGTAGCGACTTGTGATTCGTGAAAAGACTGTACGTACGTCTTCCCTAAGAGATACTCCTCCATATCCTTAGCACAAAGACTACCATGGCCAACTCCAAATCACGTGTAGGATAATTTCTTTCATGGGTCTTGAGCCTATGGGACGCATAAGCAATATCCTTATCCTCTTGTTGAAGCACACCCCTTAATCCCTGGAGAGATGCATCACTAAAGACTAAATACTTCACTCCCTTTTTAGGCAACGTCAGAACGGGTGCCGACGTCAACCCGTCCTTTAACTCATCAAATGCTGTGACAGCCCTCCTAATTAAACCCCGGGTGATCAGTCCTAAATTAAATTAGAACATGTTTCTCAGTTGGTTCATTCTTAGCATCACTGTCGAAACTTTTTAATTTCTAACCACCTAAGTGAAATTGGACTGGTGTCAAGTTTTATCTTTCATTAATTCAAAGAAATACTCATGCGGAAATAAATCATTAACAATCACAAGTTAACTGAATCCGACCATTACGTATAAATAAGAAACTGGCCGAATAAACCATCGGCTAAAATCCAACACAAATGTAAAGACAGATAATAATGGATCTCAAGTATCTGAAATAAATACTAAATAAGTACTGTGAGCAACATGCACGGATATCTGATAGAAAATCCCTACACTAGAAATAGAGGGAATAGAGGAGCCTATCCAAATCCCACAACATCCACATATGCTGTAGCAACGAATCCCTAGAATGAATCAAGCCTGGCGTCCCTGTGGCTGGACACCTAAAAGGTTTGGAAAATATTTTATAGCAAGGGTTAGAACCCAAAACATTTCAAAAACATTTAGCAAATGATTAACTTGCATTAATAAAATATGCATGAATGCGCTTCATATTTTAGTTAGTGTCGCACTCCCTTGAGGACAGACTCACCGCTCAACTAATGTGTCCACCTAACGTCCTCTTCATAACCCACCTAGTCCTCTACCCCAAAACTAGATACTTGATATACCTCTTGTCAACCGCCCTACTCAATCCCGAGTATTTTAAAAGCATGATTTATAAGTTATTTATCACCTTAACTTAGTTAATCATCTTCCTTAAAAGACATAACATTCACTAATTATATAAATAAATCACCTTTCTCCATATATATAAATTTCCCCTATATAACTATTCACCCCATTATGTACATACAGTTATCTTACAACAATCACACATGTTGAATGGGAATATAACCCATATATAATTAATACAATTCACTTCATGTATTTAATGACCCGTATATAACTATTTATCCCATTATATACGTAGAGCCATATTACAACATTCACACATATGTTGAATATAAATATAACCCCTCCTCCTGAGTAATAACTTATCGGATGTATTCTCTCAAGTGCTATCACACTAGGTGTACTTGCATAACCTAGTTACCCCAAGTCAGAATTGCTCACTAACTTGGCCAAAAACATAAACATAATGGAGGCGGTCATATTCCTTCCCTGAAAGTGAGATAAGCCCCTCACCGATATAACGGACGCTATAACCTGGGGATATACTCTCCCTACTCCTCAAGCTAGGGGATTCACCAACTACGGGTAACCTCCCCTGAGAGCACTAGAGTATATGTATTAATAATATCTAACCACTGATATTTATAAGCATACACCATATATATACTATCACACACCGTATATATATACGTATAAAATATCCCGGCTTTACCATGTACTGAGTCCGTAACATAAGTCTATACATAATATCTTGAGTTTATGGTCCAACTCTGATTATTAATTAACTTACACATTAATTAATTAAATTATTTTTGGTGTCACCCAACCAATATACTCGGGCTCACTCTCGTGGCCCGAAATTAATATACTACCCGAGTCTAATCCCCGACTCCGAATTAATTAAGTTTCACCCATAATTAATTTAAGTAAGTAGTGTCGCCCTACTACCATACCTGAACTTATTCGCCCAATCCGTTATTTTATTCTTTCAGAATTTATTTCTCAAAATTCATTCGAAATGTGTCGCCCTTAATTCCCCCACCACTCCCAATTATATCCCTTTATAATTGTTAAGAATTTAATCTCATAATTAATTTTCTCTCTTAATTATGCTAGGAGAAATTTGCAACTAAAATTTTTACCCATATAAATCCCTAAGACAAACTGCCGAGAAACTTGAAGGGTCGATCGATCGACCCCAACCGTCCATCGATCGATCGAATTGGTGGTCGTCTTTTTCACCTTACTGTTTCCTCCATTAACGAAATTCTCCAATTCCTAACCTTTCCCTTGGTATAACCCAAGCACAATCAACATCAAAACTATATAGAAACATGATCAGGACCTCTCATAGAACCTCAAACATAAATTTAATCTCACAAATCTCTACTTTTCTGATTTGGGGAAATTCTTGGGTTTTTACTCGTTAGGTTCCAATTTCATCTAATTATCCCAAATTCGTCCATAACTGCTACTGGGTTTTTCTCATGTAAATCGAATACCATCACAGAACCCTGTTACATAATTAATTCTCACATTGAATCTTATTTAAGTGTTCTTTTTACAAAAACCCCATTTTGTACCCATTTGTACCCAAAACGAATTTCGGATTTTCACATCACAAAAATATGATTTGAATAACATCAATTAATATCACAACAAGATAACCACTTGACTTATGGGTTCGTAGGGTCTGATCCGAGTGTGTAATTCACAAGGTTGATGATGAACTTCTAATAGGTTCCTTGCCTTGTCTCCAACAGACTCCAATTTGGCTCTAACTGCTCCCTCTCACTTTCTCCCCAAGTTCTAAGATTTAGGTTTATGTTTCTATATCGTTCCCCACTCTTAGATTTAGGTCTTAAAACACTAATCCCGTTTTTAGCCTAATGGGTCAAGCCCAAGTGACCCAAATAGCCCCGTGTGGTCCCGGTTATGCCTAAAAATTCCCCGTGACCCGTTTACTACCCCCGGGTACACTTTTTCGACTATTTTGGCGGACTCAACCGTGCACTCAAAATCGACATCCAAATTAATTTATACAAATACTTATCTCACACCCATATTAGTCTATACCGACTCCCGACTGAGATAAATAAATACCACATCACTAATACACGTTATGACGTACATAAATTATTATTATTCACTTAGTAATTAAATTTCCCTAAATATTAACCATTCACTCTCCGATTTATATTTAAATAAATATTACCATAATTAATTCAATTAAATTACGACACACAAGTGATTTAAAATTTCTCGGATTAATTAAATATTACATGCACAGAAATACGGGGTGTTACAAATGCTAACTGACAGGAATCATTCCACACAAACTGTACCCCCTTACGAGTCATATTCATCAAAGGGCCGACAATCTTCGAAAAGCCCTTAATAAAATGACGATAATAACCCTCTAAATGCAAGAAACTATGGATCTCAGCCGGTGTCGTGGGCTAACACCACTCCCTTACCGCTGTAACTTTACTTGGGTCCACGAAAATACCCTTCTCCGACACCATATGACCCAAAAACTGAACTTTACACAACTAAAACCCTCACTTCTCAAACTTGGCGTACAATTTATAGATGTGCTCTCGTGACTAGATTAAAAGGAGACGAATTTACCATGTGAAGACTCATCCCCAGAATCTTTAACCTCTTCCTCACTATCGCTAAGAGTGGCTGGAATGGCAATCTTTTTGCCCTTTCTCTTTAGCCTAGTGGGACACTCAAATTATTTATGGCCTCTCACCTCTCACCTCACACTCAAAACACTTCTACTCTTCCTCTTTCTCAGTTTCTTTCGGTGACCTTCGTCTTCCTTCAGTAATGATCCCCGCAAGAATCACAAGAACAACAATGGAGACGCCTTCTCCACAAGATGTAATTCTGGTATGAGATTAAGTGAGGGTTTAAAGTGGATTCACAACTATATATGGGAGGTGATGTGTGTGAATCAAAAGATGTTTTACCTTTTAAAATATGAGACTTTATGCAATAGGTTTGCAAAAAATGTATTTTTAAAAGTCTTATTAAAAGCCTACATGAAGCAGGTATTCATAGGAAAATACGAAAATCAAGGCAGCACCGGTCGTTTGAGTGAGTTTGATGCTCGTTCGAACGAGATTACCTTATCGTTACCATTAATACAGGCTTTATTTGATCGACAAGGCTATATCGTTTGAACATGCTTCAAATGACCTTCTAACGACTTGAAATAGTACGCCCTCAATCGATGCTCGTTTGGTGTAGACTTCTAATGAGCATTCGAACGAGAACTCCCTTTTATTCAAACAAGATTCCCATATCTTTTGAAGACTTTGGCAAAAATTGAAAATATTTTAAAGTAAAAAAATGCCTCATTTTAAAGTAAAATTAAATAAAAAACTCCCAATATAATAATAAATAAATTTTGTACTCCAAATATAAATTATACCATCATTGGGTGGAGTAGTGGAACACGATGAAGATGAACATGTTGCATGTTGAAGACGTAATGGTGCACGCTATAGAATTACATTAGAGTTGCCAGATATTTAGATCTTTCATACTTCGTGATGATCGTGATGCATAGTAACATGATAAGCCATAAAGTATGTAACCTAGATACTAGGGGCAATGTCTGAAATGTTGCCTTTACAAATTTGGTTCTGATAGAATATCTCAATACAAACCTATAGCCCTGACTAATTTCATATTTAAAGTCATCCCCAAAATTCTTACCACTAGACTCAATTCCACTATTTCTAGAATTATTTCTTATCAACAGAGAACCTTCATATCTGGAAGATTTATTGTAGAAAGTATTGGAGTGGTTTATGAAAGATTCAATCTAATAGACAAAAAAAAAATCATTGGTGGCAATGTTGGTATCAAAGTTGATATTAAAAAGGATTTTGACACTATTAGTTGACAATCTGTGTTGGACGTTTTAAGAAAATTTGGCTTTGGCTCTATCATCATTAATTGGATCCATTTTCTTCTTGATTTTTCTAAGGTATTAATTCTAATTAATGGAACTCCATTTGGCTATTTCAATTGAAGCAGGGGTGTTGGACAAGGAGACCCCTTGTCTCCTTTACTTTTTGCCTTGTTGAAAAACGATTAAGTAGCTTAACCATGTTTATGTTAAAGGCAAAGTTAAACCTATTTCTCTTCCTAAAGCATCTCCCCTTATTACTCATTCTCTCTATGAAAATGAACTTTTCATTTTTCCTAGAGATGAGTTTTATTCTCTTAAGAATCTTATGACTTTTCTTGCTCTTTATGGTGATGCTTTTGGGCAATATATGAATATGGATAAGAGTAGATTTTATCTGGGTTCTCTCTGCTCATAGAAGAACAGTTGTCTCTGAAATTCTTAGCATTAGAGATGGTGTTGTTCCTTTTCATTTATCCCAGAGTTCCTATTTTTACTGTCAAGCCTAAAAGATATCACCTTCAGAGTTTGGCTGATAAATCCATTGCAAAGCTCTCTAGTTGGAAAGGCAGGCTGCTCACTTTGACATGAAGAGTCCATATTATTCAATATGTTTTTTAGGGTTTACTTATGCATAGTTTCCAAATTAATAAATGGCACTCTTCTCTACTTACAATGCTTAACAAATGTGCTAGGAATTTAATTTGGTCTGGTGAAGTTAACACTAGAAAATTAGTGACTGCCCATTGGAATTTTGTTTGCTCCCCAAAGCTTGAAGGTAATTGGGTCTTATAGAGTTAAATAATAAGTCGTGTGAGAGTCCTATAAGGATTTAATATATGTAATGGTATACACAAAAGACAATTTTAATTTTTTGAGTTTAAATATTAAATAACCTAAATAACCTAACGCACCATTTTTAAATGAAAGTTGTGTAAACCAGTTTTAACCAATTTTATTTTATCCTAAAACATGCATCTAAGTGATAGCAAGATAAAGTAAAATAAACAATAACATAACGCCCGATGTACGAGGAAAACCCAAATTGAAAAATTTCAAATGAGTCAACCACGCAAAATTCACTAATTATGGAATTACAAAGGGCTTGATAGAAGACTTACAACACAAACTTTATGCCCTCGCAAGCCTTAATGCTTTTGTTCCTCAATCTCCGCCTAGTGTTATGCAAGGTCCCACTCGTGAACTACCATAATATGTGAGTCCACACTTACCTAGGTATCCATCGATAATGCTCAACAAATGTCTATGGATCTTGAATATAAAGTCCACTTCTTCTTCATCACAACACCACAATACGGAGTCCACCTTATGTAAATAATAATAAATAATTATTCCACCACAAGAAACAAGTACTCATATGCGAAGAGTATTAAACCTTTGTGCCCAAAAGAAAATCTCAAAGCATATATGTATTGAAACTTGGATCCTAAACAAGATGGGTGGAACTAGGGTTTAGGAGCTTTTGGATGCGTATGGGAAACTGATTTTTCTCAAAAGTCACATTAAAAACTGATGACAGGTCCCATTTATATAGAAAATACATTTTTTGATGCCACACAAATTTTGAGGACTCATTCAAATGAAAATAGGAGTTCATTCAAATGAAACTATATATCTCGTTTGAACTAAAACTAAACTCCTTCGAATGAACAACCAATCTCGTTCAAACCAACTTCTAATGAGATTCAAACTATATTACTTCTACGAATAGAAAAACCTCACTAGATGTTTGTTTGAAGGAATAAGGAACAAGGAATCTCGTTCGAACGAATACTATAAAGTCATTCGAACGGCTTAAAACCAAAAAATATTTTTCTTCAAAAATTATTTTTAAAATGTATCCCTCAACATATTTTGTAAACACTAACACCCAAAACTAAAATATTCAAGGATAAAAAAATATGCATTTATATCTGATGGATCTTAGGAACATAAAGATGAAATCTAGCACGAAACACGACACGATGAATGAAATCTCTGAAACTTTGCCGTTACGTCATCTAACAAACACATCATAGGCTTAAAAGGTCAACACACTAAATTCCTAACCTATGAATGCAACCTCATTTAATAAAGATGCTATTTTGAATCTTACTTAGAGTGTTATCTCTAAAAATACATGGTGGGAAAAAATCTTTATATAACGATTCAAATTAACTGCTTAATTATCAATTGAACACTTGAGTAAATCATCCGTTTGGCCTGTAATAAAAGCTACCCTTACTATTATCCACCTTCACACTAGGTGGATTATTGGAAATGGTTGTTCTACTAGATTTTGGTGGAATAGAACGCCTTCTATGAAGATATGAACATTGAACCCCACATGTAGAATTATCTCACAATTAATGTTTTTGACATTATTCAAGGTGGTAAAAGGAAGGTTTCCACTTGTATGAACTATGCCTTCCCTCTTTTAGATCAAAAGATTGATGCTCAGACTCTTCCTATTCATAGAAGAGATGATATCCTTATTTGCGAGACTTCTAATAGAGGGAACCCGTCTTTTGCTAAAGCCTATAGATGTGTAAGATAATAAAATTTCATCACTGACATTTATAAAATATTTGGGAAAGATTTATTCCTCCTAAAATTTCTATGATTTCTTGGAGGTATATTCACAATAGCCTTCATACTCATGACCTATTTAAAGTTTATGGTATGCCATCTATCTCTATTTGCGTATGGTGTAACAAAGCAGAATAATCTGCTAATCAGTTATTTGTGAACTGTGATTTTGTAAAAAGACCATGGTCTTAGATTGTTGATTTTTTGCTAGTATTGCAAACTTTTGGCACTTTATTTGTCCGCAGGTGTTTGGTCCACTACTGTCTAATATATGGAAGGTTGATGTCCTTTATTTTATGCATAAGATTTGGTTGGATAGAAATAAACTTAGGTTTGATAATATCAAACCTAGTTTCATTAGGATGTGGAGCAGTATCAAAGCATGGCTTTAGCTTAATAGCTCTCATATACATGGTTTTCATAAAGGGAAAGGAGAGACCAATATTCTTGAGAAGAATGGTATTCATCACGTCCATAGAAAAGATCCTAAAATTTAGCTTGTAGTGTGGAAAACCCCAATTTTAGATTAGGTTAAAGCTAATAGTGATGGAATAGATAAAGGAAATCCTAGACCTGCTGCTTATTATTGATTTATTTTCAAAGATTATTCTGGTAGATTTTTAGGAGGTTATTGTAAAGGCATTGGTCTCAACACTTCTTTATTTATTGAATTATAAGGTGATATTTCAAGAATTCAGTGGGCTACTTTGAAAGGCTGGTTTAAGCTTTGGTTGGAGTGTGATTCTCAAAATGTTATGGAATGCTACAATAAAAAAGACTATATTACTCCTCGACCATTGAGGATTTCTTGGGATAATTGTCTATACCATATTTCTAATATGAAATTTTATTGTAGTCATGTATATAGAGAATGTAACCCCGCTACAAATTTTCTTGCCAATATTTCTATTCTTCATCCCTAAAGCAGTTGTGGCATCATCCTCCTGATTCACTACACCAAAACAGAAATATGGATGGTTTTGAATCGTGACAAATCAATTTTGGAATGGTTTAAAACCATGACAGAATCGATCGTGCCAGGTTGTCAAATCTGGCACGCTTTTGGCATGGTTTTAAACCATACCACATTTTAATCTGGCACAGTTTTGACATGGTTTCAAATCGTGATCGATATTGAATCTGGTACACTTTTGTCAAGGTTTAAAACTGTGCCAAATTTTCATTTTCTAGCACGCTTTTGGCACGATTATAAAGCATGCCAGATTTTATAATCATACTCATATTTTACAATCTAATACGGTTTTAGCAAATCATGCCTGATTTTTCATTAAATAAAAAATATTTATTATTTAAAAACAAATCAAGAGAATCAACAAAATGCAAATCTGGCAGAAAAAATGTTTATTATTTGCTAAAAAAAAATCACAAATTGCGAATCTGGCACACTGTTGATAAACTATAGTATATACTAAGATTCAATATTGTAAAAGGGTGGTCCTACCAGTGTCTATGAAGAACTGGATCTGGTGAGACATGACTCTCTTCAATGGAAACTGTCTTCATGGCCTCTAATGTCTCAAGAGCAGCTGGAGAAGAACACTATATATTTCTAGTAATAATGGAGCTTTTATAGTTGCTATCTGAGAAAACAATGATTAGCTATAACTTTTACAACAATGAAAATATTTAAGAAAAGGAATGACTTAGAAGTGATAGTTGTTGGGAGTGAAGAGGCAAGCACTTCAGATACCAAGGAAAAAGTAGGGAGATAATACTTTCTGGTGAGAATTTAGAAGAGTAATAGTGATAACTTGTGATCATATTCTTAACCTTACCTAAGGGTCCTATTTATAGGTAAAAACTAGGGCTGCTGTAACATGTGCTTGCCAAAATGAGATACTCTTTGAGATAATATCTGAAATGTACCTTTTGTCTCATTTTGCTATTTGTCGCCTGTCCACTCTAACAGATGACATATGACATAATCCAAAGTCAAAAAGAAAATATATCAGTCATAGTTCCAAAAAGTGTGATTTGGTAAATATATTTTCAAACGGTAACTTTGAGAACAAACTTTGAAAACTTGTGAGTGGCCTTGGGAGCCACTCACCAATGGCTAGTTTAAAATATTTTGTGAGCATCACCTTAGCTACTCACCCATTTGATTAAGTGTGAACTGTGTGAGTGTTTGGGTAACCTCTTGGGTCCCTCCTGTTAGTATTCTCTCTTTCCTTAGGTATTGAAATGGTTGGACCTTAGCTTGACTAATAAATCTTGTCCCTCAACCACCAAACCAAAACTCCTAAGAGATCCCAGCTGGCTTGCTCGAGCCCTACTTACCTATGCAAGAAAATAATAATGTTAGTAACTATTGATCATATGAGATAGTTGATAATTACTTGACTGTTCATAGACGATCCCCTCAATTTTGAGAAACCCCTCGTCATCCTTGAGAATGATCTTTTATCTTTTTTTTGATCTTGGGTTTGCTTTCCATGATATCGCCTCGCCAAACACTCTGTGTTGGCCATTCTCAATCTTGGGCCCACTCGCTGTGGCAACCTCACCAAACATATGTCTGGATTTTCTTCAATCTTGATCCACTCTTTGTGAACCCTCTCGCTAAATGCCAGTCTTGGCTTTCTTCTGTCTAGGGCCACTCGTTGTGTACCCTTTCACTAAATCCCTCTCTTGGCTTATTTAACTAATGGCTCATTTGGTCCTGCTTGCGTGGCAATCCCCTCACCTATTTCTACATCCACTCGTCTGTGATACCCCTCTCCCCATTAGGCTTACTTATGGGAAATTGAGTGGGTACCCATCTACATTATCTTTCATGAAAAATTATTTGTGTTGATTAGACCGAAGAGTTTTGCACGAAATAATCATTATTTTTTTATTGGAATTAGAGGGATTTTTCTAGTCACATCACTTCTCTATTTGGCATTTAATGCTCCTATTAGATTTACCCTCGTTTAGCATCTCGAGGAGACACGTGTCTATTTAGGAACACATATACTATAAATTAGGCAATCGTTTTATTCTCTTTTGAGCCGTCAGACGTGCGACCCTTCATAGGTATAAATACCTATTTTAAAAAAAATCTTTACCTTAGTCATTTGCACCCTTATACTTTTAAAGTCTTAAAGAGAGAAGAAGATCTTCGTCCCCAAATCCCTCATTTTCCATATATGTTTCTTTTAAACCTTTCACCATATCAATGGCTTCTTCTTCCATGGTTTCTTTCACCGCTATTTCCATTGGTACCAATGAGATTCTTGTGGGTTCATTACCCATCCAAGTCACCATCTCCACTATGATTGCCACAGGCGCTACCACCGTGGACAATTCTACTACTATTTAAACCACCACCACCACCACCACCACTTCTGGTGGGTCTGGTGGTGCTGGCCCTTCTGATGCCATCGCCCTTTTCAATGTGCAAAGGGAGTATCTTGAGAGTCATTCAAAGAGGTATTTTAGTCTTTTCCCTTGACCCTTGATTTGGGGAAAAAGACATGCCCTCACTCGAGAGGTCTAAGGCTGAGTTTGTGGAGAATATTAGCGGGCATCCCCTTCTGGGCTTTATGAAGTTTATTGATGCTCCTATTGTCTTAGCTAATAGTATCTTACGCATTTGAGTGGATATAGGCGAGTTTCCTTTTTTCCAATATCAACATTGATGTTTGTGGAGGTTCCCCAGACGAGTGGGACCTCTAGGTAGACTAAATCTTGAATAAGCCCATAGGATTTTGTCGAGAGGCTTGATCTGACGAGGACCCTTTCTAGCTTGAAGAATTTCATTATTTCTAAGCACACTAACACCTATAAAATTTTAACCTCTCATTAGAGTGCTGACTCCCACACTTTTGTCACAGGTTGGGGTGAATTCCCTATCACCCATGAAATTACTTATGAACTAACTAGGATTCTCGTCTTGGGAAGTCATGTGTTCACATATGGTTACGAGGATAATACTAATAGGGAGATATATGAGGAGGTCCACTAATCATTGTCTGAATGTACTCGTTATGTGGAAATTAACAAGACTGGGGCCACTAAGCACTCATTTTCTAAGTGGTAAAGATACTGGTTTAGGAATTTTGAGCCCACACCAAAAGAGAGGAGTTAGATCAAGGTGCCCAAGAGTCAAGATGGTCCCAAAATCAAATCCCCATCTCATTTGGTAGCCTATTTTGTAACTTTTTTGAGTTGGTTTCTGTTCCAGGGGAGACCAAGTAATTCCCCTCATGAATTATTATTTCGTCTTCCAGTCAGACTTGCTCGAGGGAGGGATGTACCCCTCGCAGCTCTCACCCTAGAATCTATGTACAATTGGATGGATCGTGCCCACATAGACATTGAATGTTCTCACGGAAATTTTGATGTAACAAATTTTGTCAACTCTTTCATCTTAATAGGGTTCCTTTTTGAGAGGTTCCCGAACTTTGATCTAGAGCCTCGCTCATTGCACAGCCGGGCTGCTCGAATTTTTAGGTGGCATAAAAAGTACCCAAAAAAATCCTTGGGCTCTTTGATTCATAACATTAATGAGTTATCTTTTCTCCCCTACTCTAAACGAGTGACTGACATATTTTCTTGGGACTTCTTCACAACCTCTGTTGGAACTTTCTATTGCCCTGCAACATGGAGTCAGTGCCTAATTGCCCCAGTATCTCTGTTATGGCCATGGTTTTACCTTGCATGCTTCCATCATTGATCAAGATTATCTAAGGGGTTGACTTTTACCACCTTGAATGAGTGAGGAGGCTGTTTGGATACGACCAGGGAGTTCACAGCCCAAACTACCCCTCCAGCCACTCGCTCACAGATCTATACTTAGAGGCATACACCAACTTCACTTTTGAGGAAATACTCTAGAGGATAACTAATTTGAGTGGTTTCTTTATTCTCGCTCGTGATTACCTTATTTCATTTATCTTCTTGTGATTTAGCTTGGGGCAATGCCAAATTTTGCTAATCAAGTATTGTATCAAAGATGTGCCTCATGAATCCATCTCTACCAAAATTCCAAACAATGATAAGTACTTGGGTAAGTGGACCCAAAAAGACCTTTACTATCGCAGTACCTTTATAAAGACTCTTCTCAAGTAGGTCACCCTTATTCTAGTGAGACCACTGCATGAGGAGTCAATATATGCCAAGTGATATGCCCAAAGTGCACCCTCTTGATCAAAGTCATCAACCTCGTCCAATATTGTAGCCGAGGTGACCAGATGCCTAAGACAACCATTAATAACATCGGCTCTTAGAAGGTCGGCCACAACCGAAATTGATTCTACAACATACATCAACCTTGGATGGACATCAGCCGAGGTCAGCGAGGACTAACGGGTTCAATCCTCCTTCCACACCATCATCGGCCCCGATCGATATTGCAGCCATCATCTGAGATTAGTAGTGATAAGGGACTAGTCATCTGGCAACATCATCATCGGCCCAATCCCACATTACATCTACTCAGACCTAACCTCAGCTAGCTACATGACCATGGTTATCAAATATAGCCTCAGATAAAGGAACGATCGAACTTCACCAACCTCGTACTCTGCCAGGCCGAGGTTGCACCAATCAAATATCTTCGAGCATCTACAAGCACATGCATGGTTTGGTACACGTGGACAAATCTGTTACAACTGAACCATTTCCTCCACATGAGGGAATATTGAGGTCATTATTATTTGCTTAAGATCAGCTAGGTGTCATCCTTATACTTGTTGGATCTTCATGCACATGCTCATTGCATGCTTAGGGGGTACATTACACCCCTTAAACACTATATATAGAGGTCATCCTCTACCTTATAAAAGATCGAAAAATATAAACCCTAGGTAAAACTCTGTTGCACTTACAGTAGAGAGAGAAAGAGGAGTGATTCTATTACTAAGGACATTAGAGACTCATTTGGTAGTGATATTTACACTCACTTGCACAGTGGACGTAGGCAATTATCGAACCACTTTTATTGCTGTGTTCATCCCCTTTTCCTCATCTCCTACTATATATAAGCTCATTCCTAGCATTATCTGACTGATAAGTGCTTTGCCTTGAAGGGTGAGGTTAAGAAGATGTTGAAGTCTCGAATGCTCAGGAAGTATATGGATGGTAGAGCTTCTAAGGGGGGAAGAGACGACCCTAACAAGAAGAGAAATGACAAGTGTCGAAAATATGCCCCAACTAGAAGAGATGAGGACTCAGATGATGATGATGATGACCCTGACCTCCCACCAAAAGATGACAATGTAACCATGGAGAGGGTCGGTATGATCTCCTTTGGTGTTAACACTATCTGTGGGGGACTTACATGGGGTGGCTCAGAGGTAGCCGACCGCATAGCTTATGGATACTCTCATAGTTGGATTTTCCTGACTTGATTTCAAAGGTATCCTAGCCCCACACGATGACCCTTTGGTAATCACCACAAGGGTGCATGGATGTGAGGTACAGAGAATCCTCATTGAGGGGGGAAGTTCAGCATACGTAATATTCTGACCCTGTTTCAAGAGTCTAGGCCTCAGCAGAGCTAGGCTTGTCCCTTATCATCACCCTTTGATCAGTTTTAGTGGAGAAAAGGTTCATCCGTTGGGCATGTAAGAGATGGATGTAGGAATGAGAGATGAGTGGCCTAAGAGTTTGACCAGAAAAATCAATTTCTTTGTGATGGATGAGAATGTCTTCTCATCTTACAATCTCATCATAGGAAGAGTAGCCCTCAAATAATTTGAGGTCGTGCCTTCAACAGTTCACCAAATGCTAAAATTCCCGACCCCTATGGGGTAGGGGAAGTGCAAGGTGACCAAATATCAACACGTGAATGCTACTTCAACTTGGCGAAAGAGAGAGAGGCTCATAAAAAGGCAACAACCACTTACAACATTGACACCCTTGACCCTAGAGATGATTCAAAGCTCAAGAAGGGAGATGCCGCGAAAGAGGTATAATCCATCGTCCTGAATGAGGACGAGCCGAAAAAAACCGTCCAAATCAGCAAAGCCCTAAGACCTGAGATCAAGGAAGATCTAGTGAAGTTTGTGAGGAAGAGACAAAGCATTTTTTCTTGGAGCCACGCAAACATGCCATGTATTGATCCTAAGGTCATGTGCCATAAAGTTAATGTTATGGAAGACGCTAAGCCCATTAAACAAAGGAGGAGGGTATATTCAAGAGAGAAATATGACGTTATCAGAGAAGAGGTTAGAAAGCTTGAAGAAGCCAAGTTCAATAGGGAGGTCATATACCCTGAGTGGTTGTCCAATACACTCATAGTGCCAAAGGCAAATTGGAAATGGAGGATATGCGTAGACTTCACTGATTTGAACAAGTCTTGCCCAAAAGACAATTCCCTCTTTCCTTGTATTGATCAGATGGTGGATGCCATAGCTGGGCATGAGCTTATGAGCTTCATGGATGCGTATTATGGGTATAATCAGATCTTCATGAACCCGAAATACTCAGAGAAGACAACGTTCATCACAGACAAGGGGACCTATTGTTATAAGGTTATGCCCTTCGGACTGAAGAATGCAAGGGATACTTACTAACATATTATAAATAAGATGTTTAAAGATCAAATAGGTTAGTCCATGGAAGTGTATATGGATGACATGCTGACGAAGAACCTAAAGGCCGACACTCACATGGCCGACCTTGAAAAAACTTTCAACACCATGGACAGATACATGATGAAGCTCAACCCGACCAAGTGTGTCTTCGGGGTAGGAGCTGGAAAGTTTTTGGGATTCATCATAAATCAAAGGGGGATAGAGGCTAACCCCGAGAAGATCAAGGCCCTGCTGGAAATGAAGACACCCAGAACCGTCAAAGACATTCAGAGGTTAACTGGAAGAGTTATTGCGCTGAAGAGGTTTGTCTCTAGAGCTACAGACAAGGGTTTTCCTTTTTTCAAAGTGCTTAGAAAGGCTTTCGAATGGGATGAGGAATGCGAAAAGGCTTTTAAGGAGCTCAAGTCCTACCTCGGATCCCCTCTACTCCTTTCGCGACCCATTCTGGGGGGAAAGGTTGTACGTATATTTAGCTGTTTCAGAACCAGCCATTAGTGCAACCATAGTAAGAGAAGACGATGGGGGACAGAGGCCAGTATACTTCAACAGTAAAGCTCTTCAAGGGTCTGAACAGAAGTACCCTCAAATGGAAAAATTAAATTACGCTCTAATACACGCTTCTAGGAAGATGAAGCCATACTTTGAAGCCCACTCTATGGTTGTCCTCACTGATTCCCCACTAAGATAGGTCCTCCATAATCTTGAAAAGTCAGGCAGGCTGATGACCTGGGCCATCGAGTTGGGGGAGTATGACATTGTTTATCAACCCAGAGTTGCCATCAAAGGGCAAGCACTTGCAAACTTTGTAGCAGAGTTCACCTGGGAAGAGGTTGAGATTGAGATTGAAATTAGTCAAAGAGCTGCTGAGGAACCAAACAGAAATGTCTTCCGCGATCCGAACGAGGTTGGGGTAAGAAGGCCCAAAAATAGTGTAGTTGAGAATGAGGAAGACAGGTACCTCTTCAAATAAGGGACCCTGTAAGAGGGGAACTTCTCTTCAAATGAATATGTTTGGAACCTCTTCGTTGATGGGTTATTTTATGAACACGGGAGCGGAGCAGGGCTGATAGTGTCAGCGCCGGACGACACCGATATTAAATATGTGCTGAGGTTCAACTTCAAGGTTTTGAATAATAAGTCAGAGTATGAGGCATTGATATCGAGTCTCTCCTTGTCAAAAGTCCTTAGTGTTGGCCGACTCCTAGTCCACAGTGACTCGAGGTTAGTTGTCAACCAAATTCTGGGGGTATATGAGGCCAAAGATAAAAGGATGGCCAAATACCTGAAGAGGGAGAGAACGATGCTAGAAGGCTTCAAAGAGGTGAAGATGAAGAGGGTACCTCAACAAGACAACAGTCGAGACGATGCACTCGCTAGGTTGGCCTCAGCAACAAGGACATATATAAGAAGAATGGTTTGTGTCAAAATGTTGCTCAAGCCAACCATCGAAGGAGAAGAGGTTGCCAGAACTTGCCTCAATCTGAATATGGGAGCCTCATGGATGGACCCACTCATCAGATACATCAAACATGGAGAACTGCCATAATCAAAATTAGAAAGGAGAAAGCCAAGGTTCAGGGCTGCCAAGTTCTCAAATTATAAGAGACGTCTTGTATAAGAAGGGGTTCCTACTCCCTCTCCTTAGATTTGTACACCCTTCAGAGGTTCCTCACATCTTGAAAGATGTACATAAGGGCTCTTGGTCAAGTCACATAGGAGGGAGGCCTCTAGTTAAGAGGATAATTACCCAGGGGTACTGGTGGTCGACCTTAGCTAAAGATGCAACTACTTATGTGAAGAGGTGCGACAGGTGTCAGAGATTCTCCACCATCCCTCACCAACCTCATCATCCTATGACGTCAATTAGCTCACCTTGGCCATTTCCATTATGTGGTATTAACTTAGTAGGACCTTTGCCAAGAGCTGCAAACAACTACCAATTCTTAGTAGTGGAAATTGATTACTTCTCTAAGTGGGTAGAGGCTGAGCCGATGATCACGATTATGGAGCAAAGACCTTCCAGTTCATCTGGAAGAACATCATATGCAGATATGGGCTTTCAAACACCCTAATCTCAGATAATGGAACCCAGTTCAAGAATTCTTCCCTAGAAAAGTATTGTGAAAGAGTGGGGATCAAGAAGTTCTTCTCTTCTCCTGGCCGACCCCAGGAAAATGGTCAAACGGAGGTCACGAATTGAACAATCATTGAAGGGATTAAGAAGAGGTTGGAAGAGGCCAAAGGGAGATGGACAAATGAGGTATATGCAGTGCTCTGGGCCTACAGGACGACAGTAAGGACACCAACGAGAGAGACTCCTTTTATGCTAGCTCATGGTTCAGAAGCTGTCATCCCTACCAAAATATGACTCCCCACTCACAGAATTCAGACCTATGACGCTCAGAAGAATAGGGAAGAAAGAAGACTTGACTTGGATTTGATTGAAGAGAGAAGGGAAGAAGCAGAGATCAGATATGCAGCCAACCAGCAGAGAACAACAAAGTTCTACAACCAAAGGGTGAAGTCAAGACCTATAGCTGTGGGAGACCTAATCCTAAAGAAGACGTTGTAGAAGGCAAATAAGCTCCACCCAAACTGGCATGGCCCTTACAGGGCAGTCGATGAGGTTGTGCCTGGTACTTATCGACTAGAAAATCTCGAAGGGGAACCTTTTTACAACCCTTGGAATGCTAACCACTTGAAGAAATATTACATATAATGTTGCAGTTATTTCTTTGTAGTACATGTATCATTTTATGAAGAGGATGTTGTCCTGTTTTAGTGATTGTAAGTGCTCTTGGAGAGGCTTTTTCTCCATCTATTAATAAAATTTCGAGTTAAAAAAAAAAAAAAAAAAAAAAAAAAGAAGAGGATGTTAATGAAAAAAATGATTCCAGTGTCAATACTTTGTTATGTTATGTTTAAACATCATTAATTTGGTGATAATCATGAGGTGAAACATCATAATTTGGTGACCTTAGAACTTAAACATTATTAATTTAGTGAAAAGTATGAGGGTGAACATCATATTATGGTGACCTCAGACCTTAAACATCGTTAATTTGGTGAAAAGTATGAGGGTAAACATCATGATTTGGTGACCTCAGACCTTAAACACTATTAATTTGGTGAAAATTGTGAGGTGAAACATCATAGTTTGGTAACCTCAGACCTTACACCATCAGTTTGGTGAAAAGTATAAGGGTAAACATCATAATTTGATGACCTCAAACCTTAAACACCATTAATTTGGTGAAAATTATGAGGTGAAACATCATATTGTGGTGACCTCAAACCTTAAGCATCATTAGTTTGGTGAAAATTATGAGGGTAAACATCATATTATGGTGACCTCAGACCTTAAACATCATTAATTTGGTGAAAATTATGATGTGAAACATCATATTATGGTAACCTCAGACCTTACACATCATTAGTTTGGTGAAAATTGTGTATCATCATCATTATATGATACCCTCAGACTTAAAAACAACATGTAAGAGAAGACATTCACTGAAAGAAGCAACATAATCTAAAGAAGACGGTATTAATGATTACAATACAAATCAAATGTATCAAGACGCCATCAGGGCTCATAAAAGTTAGAGGTACAGGACTTTAGGAAACAAAAATTACAAAAGCTTCACAAGATTTATATATATGCGGCCCTATCAGCCTGAGGATTAGCCTGAGGATTAATCGTGCCTTCTTGGTCGGTGTTAGTCACCTCTGTCATATCATCCTGAGTATTATTAGCCTCTTCAATTTTAGTGACATCCAAAGGAGCAGTCTCATCAGGAGCATCATAAACCTTCTCAACCTCTTGGAAGGCCTGAGTAAACTGAGGGTCAGCAAATCCCAGGCCCTCAAAGTCCGAGGCAGTCAGGCTCCCTGACTCTTTTTCCTTGGAGGCTGCCCATTTGTCAGTTGCTTTGATACCTCTTTCAAGGTATTCAAAGCCAAAACTGATGAACTTACCAGAGACCTTATAATTCGCAATAATCTTCTCAGAAGCGTCCTCTAAAGAAGCCTTAACCACAGCAGCTATCTTAGCCTGCAGAGCATCGTCTTTGGCCTTCAGATCTAACTCATGGTCTTTTTAGAGCTTAACCATGTTCCTATCTCTCTGCTGAACAACTTCCTTCAGTTTATCAACCTCCTTTAGATCCTCCTTTAGACGATTAACCTCTGCATTCAAAGAGGTTTGTACATTCAGAGCTTCTTGACCTTTCTCTATCAAGGGCATTTTCTTCAGGGTCCAGTCCACAAAACGGTGCATGGATAAGATACCCTGCAGTGGAAGGTCAGATGTATAAGAACATTAATATAAGATAGCCGAGGTTACACTTGAGGAAAGAAAATAAATAGAAATTAGTACCTGAATTGATCTATGGAGGGTAAATTCAGCCAGAAGCGGGATGTCCAAAGAGCTTAAGAAACGCTTATCCTCTTTGGTCATCACTGAGACGATGGCATCAACAACCTTCAGACTATCGCTGATCTTCAGCTGAGCAAGACGAGCTTCCAGGGCATTATCGGTGGAGATCGGGATAGCACTGTCCACTCTCTGAGTTTTTCTCCGCCTCTGAGGCTCTGCATCCGTTATGGTCTTCCTCTTCTTTATGGCATCAGCCTTAGAGGTGCCGACGTTTTTATGGGTGGTAGGAGGTGGTACATTCTGGCCAGCCTTCTTTATCAACTTCACAAGACTTGTGGCAGACATTTCCTAAAGGTCGTCAGAAATACCTTCAGGGCGCTCTGCAAAAATAAGTATCTGAGTCAGTAAATTAGAGGCATGAAAAGTAAGAGATACAACTTGTGAAAAATGATACTTAAGAAGCTCTATCAAAGAACTACCACCTAGCCCTGTCTGAGAGAGGTAGTCGGGGGTCATCAGATGTTCGTATTTAACCAGATGATCCTGCTCCCCCTGATCTTGAAGGTCCTGAATGTTTTGAATATTCTCCTGGCTAAGTCCAAGGTCGGCTTTGGCAGCGAGTGAGATCTTCCACCATCTCAGAGGGGTCCTTGGAACCGACGTTCCAGAAGCTTCATGGGTACCAAACTCCCATACCCCAGATGCAAAGAAATACCGAGGTTTCCAGTTATGATTGGAGGTCTGGGTAACCAACAACATCTTCTTATCTGAATTCCTAGCTAAGAAGTGGTAATAGCTAGGGTGATTTTTGGCAGAGGAGGCGACATAGAAACCTGTGAAGACCCTAACAGGAAGGTCTGAGTGGTGGAATGCCCTCCAAAGGACGATATCCCCAATCATCACCCTCTAGACGTTGGGGGATAATTGTGAAGGGGCTAGATTTATATGGGACTATATGGATCTGATTGAAGGATGGATAGGGAGACGGAAGCCCAACTTGAATATCTGCTCATAGACGCAGATCTCCCCATCTCGACCATCAAAGGCCCTCTCAACCCTCAGAGGTCTCCTAAGATTAATGGAAGGGCCTATTGAGTAAATGTGCCCGATAAGAAGCTTTTTACGTATGTATCGTTGTAGTGCAAAAGCCACTCTCAAAATTCCCTTGAGTACCTACAAAACTTGTCAAAAAATAACTTGTATTGCGGTAAGTATGGGTATCAATCCTACTTTCAAGGTGAAACAATTAATGTGAAAACGTGCAATTCCAATTTCTTTTTGAAAATATTTTTTTATTTTTTTTAAAACAATTTCAAGGGAAAAATTTACTAATAAATGCTAAAAATTATAAAATGACTAAAGAATGAAAAATAATGTGCAACCGAGTGTGAAATATGTGTGAAGGTAAAGAGATGGGTTTACACTGCATTTTCAATTATTTTAATTTCTCAATTTATTAATTTGAAATATTTCGAGATAATATTAAATCGATAATCTAACTCTCGTTGAAATTATAAATTTAATAAAATATTTTTCAGAAAATTAATTTAAAAATGTCACACGATGAAAAATTAGGACTTATACTATTTTCAGAAAATTACCCGTTAGGATCAATTTAAAGAAAACAATAGCAATCTTAAAATTTCAACACCGAATTAACATTGAAATTTCGGAAAAACCTATCTCTAGTTCGATTCCTAAATTCAAACATTAATTTGTTCAATTAATTTACTAACTCTCGTTACATAAATTAATTGGTGACAGTTAAAATTAATTTACCTAGAAATATAAAATTAAACAAACCAATTAATTAAACTAACATCATACGCAGTGTATCCCACCCCTTGAACGGGGTGTTTAGCCGAACATTCTCATGTGTGCATCAACAACAATAGATAATATGTCAATAAGGAAATAAATTGAAAAGAGAATGTAGAAATACAATATGCAATTTTTTCCCTAAATTTGTCTTGAAATGTGCCTTGACATGCATCCAACTTCTTCACAATTTTCAGCACTTGATTACAAAAAGAAGAGTAGAAACTAAACCTAAAAATTATCCTAAAGCTAAACTAATTTTTTTGTATTTTTCTGGAATTTTTTTATGACCCTAAACTGTACATAATATACACTATGTTTTTTCTCTCTCTATCTGCGTCTCTCTCTCTTTTTTTTTTGCTGAGAGAGTCCCTTTTTTTTAGAAGCCCTTGCCCTTGTTTTATAACCCACGATCTTCTTTTTGGAGGAGAGATTTTTTTGGGATTGGAATTGAATAAATCAAAGGTTTTATTTGGAGGATAGCCACATGGGTTTATTTGGATTTTGATTGACTTTGGTTTGTCCTGATTTGTAGGAATAGCAGGTGGAGGGGTCAAAATCGGGTTTGATATGGGTTTCGAAGTTTGGGAAGCGGGTTCGGGTTTAGGCGCCAAGGGATCCGAGTTTCGGTTTGAGCATGATGAATGGATTTGCGGTTTTGAGGCTCCGGTTCGGTTTCGGAGAGGAGGTCGGGTTTGAGAGGTTGGGGTCAGCCGTAATGGGCTGGATCGCGGCAGAGGTAGGGGCTGGTATCGCGGCAGGCGCCGATGATTTTTTGGTCACGAGGGGAGGAGGCAGGTGAGGTCACTTGAGGTGTGGGGCGCTATGAGCGGCAGGTGATTTCGGTCGAAAACGCTGTTGGCCGGCAGCGATCGCAGGGTTCACCTGAGTGAGGGTGAGCTACCCAAATCTCGGGTTGATAAGGGGCTGGCCAGGAGTCCGACCTTGGGTTTATGGGTAAGTTTGCTGTTAAAGGTTAAGAGATGGAGTAAGGTTATGGTGAATTGATGAGAGAGAGTGTTGTTGGGTGGAAGATGAAATGGTGGGGTTTGTGTGTGGTGTGGTGTAGGTAAGTTAGGGTGTGTGTGAGTGGGATAGTTTGTGTGTATGTTTGGTGTAGGTAAGTGGTGTGTGTGTTTAATTTGTATCCCTAAAAAATGACACTAAAAAAAATAAAACTCGAACTAAAAATCTAAAAATAAAATACTACTCTAAAAATAAAATAAAGACTAAAAAAAAACTAAAAAGAAATAAAAGTAAAAAAAATTAAAATCTATTAAACTAAAGATTAAAATCCTAAAAATGTAAAATCTAAAAATAAATAAATAAATAAAATTCTAAAAACTAATCCTAATAAAATAGTAACAAAACTAAAACTAATAAAAATAAAAATAAAAATACACTAATAAAAATAAAATATGCAAATAAATTCTAAAAATCCTAAATAAATCTAAAATAATTCCTAAAAATAAAACAACTCAAAATAAAAATCTAAGAAAATCTAAAAAGGTACAAACTCAACACACACAGGCTCGGGTGATGTACTGGGCTCGGTTTGGGCTAGGTTAATGTTACGGGACTGGTTCGGGGCATCGGAACACATCTCGGCACGCTCACATAGGACTCCAGACTTCACGGTCTCTTTGGATTTCTTCGATGCACGCTTTTGACCGCTTCTGTGTCGCAATTGCACTGATTTAGCATTATTTGTACCGCAACTGCGTATTGACCTGAGAAATAAATAAATACGAACATAAGGTCATTTTTATTAAAAATGAACGACTAAAATACATCTATTCGGGGTAAAAAATAGACACTTTTGGGTGCTTATCACACCACCCCCAAACATAACATTGCTAGTCCACGAGCAAAAATTAGAGCGAAAACAGAGATAAGTAATCAAAAGTGTGCCACTTTCGCAGGCACTAGCAATTGCACTTAGCATGTGCAACAAGCCGTTAAACCTATAGGTTGCTCTATAGGACGAGTGGTGTCTCATGAGGGTTTGCAGTGAATATACCCACAAAATTCGAAAACTTTTTTAAATGCAGTATCTGAGTAGATGATGAAACGCTATACAACCCAACTTTAAAAGGACATCAAGGAACACCGTATTCAACTATCTAAATAAGATATGAGATTACTTAATACCAAAAGCGTAATCCTTCCTAAAACTCAGTGTGTGTAGTGTGAAATAATCTTAAGTATCATTAGAGTAATTCTTAGATCACCTATATAGGATCAACGCTTTGACTTCAATTCTCACTGGATATATATCTCTGAATCGAACTCTATGAGAATTAGGTAAGTGTATCTCTCTAGTGTGTGAGGATGTGAGTAGATGTAAACAAGTTCAAACGGCTCACACACTTTATAGAAAATGACGGATACATGAAAGAAAATATGATCTCATGAAGGAATGCTAACCACTATGCCGAGAATGTCGAGTTATTCACCATATAGTCTACTTATTTTCCCAAACACTTTACCAAAGGTGAAAATGGGGTTTATGTAAGGTATATAGGGATAACGAATTGAAGAAGATGAATGATGGGGTGTTTTGAGAAGAGTGTGACACACTTTGATTGACTATTGTCTTCATCTTTTGAATTTATGATCGCATATTTCTTTTTCCTCTTTTCTATTTTTTTTTCTTTGCTCATTTTTCTATTTTTTTTCTTCTATTTTTATATTGCGATGCATTTTTCTTTTCAAAACGAAAATGAAGACAATTTACATTGATAATTTCAAACACTCTTTTTCTCAAACACGATGGTAATGATGTATGGTATTTGGGACATATGGATAAGGGTAATATGGAAAATGATAATGGGTGAATGATAATGTGATAGGGAAAATGGTAAGTGTATGGAAAAATCATTTTAGTGCTCGGGACAAACTATAAGATACATGTTTCTTACAACTCGAAAGTAATGTCATTCTCAGTGATTAAGCCAAATTTGAAAAAATGATGAGATCATACAACGACTAAATGTAGTATCCAAAAAAAGTTGAGTCAACTTGTGACTCTGAGATACGTAAAAACCCTCAAAAAGGTGAAAAGCTCAAATCTCACGGGTTTAAGTCGCCACTAGTGATCTTTTAAGGCTTTCTTGAGAATATATTTACTTTTCAACTTTTGATTATAGGCGTGATATTGTAAAATTGTCGAGTTTAGGAATTCATGGTGCAAGTACGCTTTAAGAGGTATTAATTAATTTATTATAAAAAGCGTAATTTTTGGGTTCGAACACGGGTATTCCGAGATTTCTAAAAGAGGGATGATAGACAATTCATATCATAAAAATTTATTTGTAATTGCATAAAATGTTTAAAATCACTTGTTTTTGAAAATTTTCAAAAGAGGCATGATTTTGATAAATTTCCCACCCCCAAACAAAAGAGAACATCGTCCTCGATGTTTAAAACCATATATAAAAATAAAAGCACAAGGGAGGAAAGATATTACCATAATGAACCACTAGTGAAATGTACCTCATTCTGGAGTATAGATGAAACCTAAAGAACATATGCGATACAAAAAGACGTACAAGTCTGTAACGCATATGAAAAGCATTGGGTGGTGTGAAACACTACCCCCAAACAATATAAAACTCAACTCAGAAACAATGAACGACGGGGTGCCTACTGGTAGCGCTAAGTTTAGCGTCGTCAGCCAGACCGAACCAATCTCAACCTAAGGATAGGAACTATGAAAAGCATAGGGCGGGAGAAAAATTGGTTGATGAAAATCACCTCCAAACAAGACTGAAGCGTCAGTCTTGTTGGATAAAGGTGAAACGGGTCAATTCACTTGTATACCAAAGTGAATCACTCGATGAAAAGCATCGGTGGACCAGGGGTGGGTGGGTATTAGGGTAAGGGTGAGAAAGGCAAGGGAGAGGGTGAAGAGGCGCCGAACACGGGCCTTATTGAGCGTAAATGTGAGGGCAACAAGGGCCCTATAAGAATGGTGCTCAAGTTGGTGAGGGAGGCGAAAGGGTTTGACAATAAGGATGGTGCGGACCTCATATAAAGTGCACGACCATTATGTAAATGGACGATGATAATGGTCACACCGTGACACACCAGGGAACAGTAGATGGAAAATTTCAACACCACAATGAAGTGGTGTGCACAGAGTAACACGCTTGGTGTCACGGATGGTGGGGTCGATGAAAATGGCACAAATGGGTGGATCGGGTGGGACAAAGGGTGGGGGAAGATGATCTAACTCATGAGTAGGAGACACACACTCCTCATGAGGCGCGGAGTGATCCTCAAGGGCACTCGCGGGAGGAAGCGTGGAAATAAACGAGGGGGTAATCAACTTAGCCACCATTACGTCACCACTCGAGGTGGTGAAAGGGTCTAACGAGGCTTTAAGATCCGAGAGGGATTAATCTATGTCAATATTCAGCTCAAGGGGAGCCAAATATGATGCGGTAGTATCCATATCAAGAGAGGTAGAAACCGTCTCGGATTTAATATCAAGAGAATGGTGAGCACTCGTAGTCGGAGCTAACCGAGGATGAAGTGGTTCCTCGGGAACACACGCAGTGGGTTCAATAGGTGTAGGCTCAGGCAAAAATAAGGGTTCTATGGAAGGGGAAAGACGAACCTCAATGGTGGGTTCGAGAGGGTAGGGCGGTATGGGATCAGTCTCACAATCAAGGGATACGTCAACACAATTGTCAACTTGGGTTCTGGACCACGGAGTGGTCTCAATGTCGAGATTCCCAGGAGGACAGGGTTGGTCACACTCAAAATCAGTGGCACATCATTCCGCATGGGAGCAATAACGGGTTGACTTGGGGTGAAATCCGACTCGTTCGCACACTCAAGTGCAATAAACCTGTGTTCAACCCGTTGAAGGGCTTCATTTTGAGATTGAAGAGTGTGCGTGAACTTGTGTAAGAGGCTTTCGAGAGCGTATGTGCAAGATGGTGGTGAAGTGGTGGCGGGTGGCGGCAGTGGTTGAGGTGGACACAACTCGCTATGGATAGGATTATACAGAGAATACTCGAATGAAGTGTGTGGAGTGGGGCCAAGTTCATCATACACGAAAGGAGAGCCTTCATGATGGACAAATGGTTGAGGCTTATGGGGTGTGTAGTGAGAGAACTGATCGTGAATGAGTGCACAAGGTGGCGATGACGACTGTTGGAAACCATAAGGATCCACAACATGACGCTGGGATTTGTATTGCATGGAAGGGTGATCAAGTCGCCATGAAGAGCTTGGGTATTCATTCTCCTCGACATTGGATAGATTGTGAGAATACGACGAGGATGGTTCCAAAATAGTGTCATATGGACGCACATGTTCCATGGTGGGGTCAGATGGAGAGAATACAAATGGACACTCATGGGACAAATGGTCCACCAGAAAGCAGTGTGTGCACGACGAAGCATGGGATGGGTTGACACTCGGCATCGAAGGAAGTGGAGGAGGAAATGTGTGCGGGGACAACACACGAGTATCAACGGTGTGTGTTTGAGATTTAAAGCCCTGAATGAATGAATCAAGGGTCGATTCAGGCTTATCATCAAACAAACTTCGAGAGAATGTGAAATGGCCAAAGTATTCCCGTAAAGGACGTTCTTCAACCATGACAAGAGGAATATTTTTCGGTTTTTAAATATTTTGCAAAAGAGAAGAAAACCTTTTTGTGATTTTTGAAAATAAGAAAAGGAAAATCTTTTTGGTATTTTAAATATGGAAAAAAAAGAAAATCTTTTTGGGATGTTTGAAAATATTTAAAAAAAAGGAAAATATTTTTGGTATTTTTTGGAAAATGGGAAAAATTGGACTCTTGATTTGATCGAACTAACTAAAATCGACTACGTAAAGAATGGAATTGGACACACACGAGTCAAGAAAAAATCCTAACGAGCACGTAGCCAATTATTATCTTCAAAATTAGTGAGAGGGGTAGTCAAATTTTAATTAAGTCCGCGGGCGACGAAAATCACGAAATTTATCTTTGTGATCGCGTCGTAAAAAAGTGTGTTCCTACGGGGCTAGCTAGTTGATTGATTTTAAATTTAATGACAGCTAGGGTAGCACACAATGGATAAGCGAGTGAGTCGGGTGATGAAATCCCTTCTCGTTTCAATGACCGGGTCCAGGTCTTAGGTAAAGTAATTCATCAAACCATTCAATTTAAGTGTGATGAAGAAATTAAAAGCACATAGGAGCAATTAATCACACAAAAATGAACTCGCTGGAAGGAGAGTCGTGAGGGATAAAAAAATCGTACCTCCCACGGCATTTACACACTTGGGGTAAAGACCGAGTTGAGTCGACCAGGGGGGGGGATCTCGCCTATCTCAGTCGTCCCCGGGAGTCCTACCGACCCAAAGTAGAGAGGCTTCAAAAATCCTCATCGTGTACGTCCTCTCTCTACCTTGTCTGGTTTCCCTTTTCGTTTTTTTTATATGAATAATTATTACAAAAAAACTGTGTCAAAATGCACCAAAATAAATACCAAGCGTTAAAAATCCTATACAACCAGTCTAATGAGGAGGGAGGAGGAAGAACTACACTAAAAAAAAGATAAATAAAATTACAAGTCTTCAATCATGTCTCCACGTCAAGAAAGCGGCAACGACGCCATTTGGTAAGAAGCTTTTTCCGTATGTATCATTGTAGTGCAAAAGCCACTCTCAAAATTTCCTTGAGTACCTACAAAACTTGTCTAAAAATAACCCGTATAGTGGTAAGTACGGGCATCAATCCTATTTTTAAGGTGAAACAATTAATGTGAAAACGTGCAATTCCAATTTTTTTTTGAAAATATTTTTTTTATTTTTTTAAAAACAATTTCAAGGGAAAAATTTACTAATAAATGCTAAAAATTATAAAATGACTAAAGAATGAAAAAGAATGTGCAACCGAGTGTGAAATATGTGAGAAGGTAAAGAGATGGGATTACACTGCATTTTCAATTATTTTAATTTCTCAATTTATTAATTTGAAATATTTTGAGATAATATTAAATCGATAATCTAACTCTCGTTAAAATTATAAATTTAATAAAATCTTTTTCAGAAAATTAATTTAAAAATGTCACACGATGAAAAATTAGGACTTATACTATTTTCAGAAAATTACCCGCTAGGATCAATTTAAAGAAAACAATAGCAATCTTAAAATTTCAACACCGAATTAACATTGAAATTTCGGAAAAACCTATCTCTAGTTCGATTCCTAAATTCAAACATTAATTTGTTCAATTAATTTACTAACTCTCGTTACATAAATTAATTGGTGACAGTTAAAATTAATTTACCTAGAAATATAAAATTAAAGAAACCAATTAATTAAACTAACATCATACGCAGTGTATCCCATCCCTTGAACAGGGTGTTTAGCCAAACATTCTCATGTGTGCATAAACAATAATAGATAATATGTCAAGAAGGAAATAAATTAAAAAGAGAATGTAGAAATACAATACGCAATTTTTTCCCCAAATTTATCTTGAAATGCGCCTTGACATGCGTCCAACTTCTTCACAATTTTCAGCACTTGATTACAAAAAGAAGAGTAGAAACTAAACCTAAAAATTATCCTAAAGCTAAACTAATTTTTTTGTATTTTTTTGAAATTTTTTTATGACCCTAAACTGTACATAATATACACTATGTTTTTTCTCTCTCTATCTGCGTCTCACTTTTTTGTTTGAGAAGCCCTTGCTCTTGTTTTATAATGCACGATCTTCTTTTTGGAGGAGAGATTTTTTTAGGATTGGATTTGAATAAATCAAAGGTTTTATTTGGAGGATATCCACATGGGTTTATTTGGATTTTGATTGACTTTGGTTTGTCCTAATTTGTAGGAATATCAGGTGGAGGGGTCGAATTCGTGTTTGATATGGGTTTCGAAGTTTGGGAAGCGGGTTCGGGTTTAGGCACCAGGGGATCCGAGTTTCGGTTTGAGCATGATGGATGGATCTGCGATTTTGAGGCTCCGGTTCGGTTTCGGAGAGGAGGTCGGGTTTGAGAGGTTGGGGTCAGTCGTAATGGGCTGGATCGCGACAGAGGTAGGGGCTGGTATCGCGGCAGGCGCCGACGAGTTTGTTGTCGCGATGGGAGGAGGCAGGTGAGGTCGCCTGAGGTGTGGGGCACTATAAGCGGCAGGTGATTTCGGCCGAAAACGTTGCTGGCCGACAACGATCGAAGGGTTCACCGGAGTGGGGGTGAGCTACCCAAATCTCGAGTTGATAAGGGGCTGGCCAGGAGTCCGACCTTGGGTTTATGGGTAAGTTTGCTGTTAAAGGTTAAGAGATGGAGTAAGGTTATGTTGGTTATAGTGAGTTGATGAGAGAGAGTGTTGTTGGGTGGAAGATGAAATGGTGGGGTTTGTGTGTGGTGTGGTGTAGGTAAGTTGGGGTGTGTGTGAGTGGGATAGTTTGTGTGTATGTTTGGTGTAGGTAAGTGGTGTGTGTGTGTTTAATTTGTATCCCTAAAAAATGACACTAGAAAAAATAAAACTCGAACTAAAAATCTAAAAATAAAATACTACTCCAAAAAAAATATAGACTAAAAATAAATTAAAATAAAAAGAAATAAAAGTAAAAAAAATTAAAATCTATTAAACATAAATTAAAATCTTAAAAATGTAAAATCTAAAATAAATAAATAAATAAATAAATAAAATCCTAAAAACTAATCCTAATAAAATAGTATCAAAACTAAAATTAATAAAAATAAAAATAAAAATACACTAATAAAAATAAAATATGCAAATAAATTCTAAAAATACTAAATAAATCTAAAATAATTCCTCAAAATAAAAATCTAAGAAAATCTAAAAAGGTACAAACTCAACACACACAGGCTCGGGTGATGGACTGGGCTCGGTTTGGGCTAGGTTAAGGTTACGGGACTGGTTCGAGGCATCGGAACACATCTCGACACACTCACATAGGACTCCAGACTTCACGGTCTCTTTGGATTTCTTCGATGCACGCTTTTGACCGCTTCTGTGTAGCAATTGCACTGATTTAGCATTATTTGTACCGCAACTGCGTATTGACCAGAGAAATAAATAAATACGAACATAAGGTCATTTTTATTAAAAATGAACGACTAAAATGCATCTATTCGGGGTATAAAATAGACACTTTTGGGTGCTTATCCGTGCCTAAAAGCTAGAAGATCGTACTCACTAATGGAGCTATCAATATCGGCTGCCTCAAGGTGTCAATGTCGCTCTCATGCCTATCATCTTCATCCCTAGTAACATCGGCCTGGGAAGATAATGGGGGACCATCAGGAAACCTCTGAGTGAACTCAGCCTCGCTCGCGGCCGACAGTGGAATATCATCCATAATGGGCGGAATGGCCACACTTGGCCCTATAATTTCGACATTGGAAGAAGATTGTGAGGTGCTAGCACCCTGATGGGACGAGGCATGACTCGAAATCTCGACTTGATCAGGGACCTCATCTTGCCTAATTGAGTAATCCATAGCCTCTTAGAAAGAGTCTACAAACATTTGGTTTGAGGTAGATGACTCAGACTCGGACATGAGTGTTGGGTCTACTGGAACCTCTGCTGGCTCAGCAGGCTCGGCTGGCTCAGGGTAGATAACCTTCATAGGTGGAGGATAGATGGATTTGAGAGGGAATGCCTCGGCCCTACGAGCTTACTCTTAGGATAGGTCTATTTTCCTAATTTTTTCAAAGGTCTTCTCGCGAAGGGAAGGTAACTCTTTTATGAGTTGGTACAAATGTCTGAGCATAAGTCAGACGACACAACACTTGGGACTCAAAGTCAAAACAAGCAAATAACCTAACTCAACCTAAACTAAAGATCAAATCAGGAAGGTGAAAGGTTCTCAAACTAAGAACACCAAGAACACTTAAGAACAAAGTCACCGAAAAACACACAGCCTTATCGGAAAAGCCAGAAATGAAAAATAAGGGTTGAAAATGTAAAGAAGGGGTGAAAATGATACCTGAATAACTGCAAAACAGAGAAGGAGAGGTTTATATGCAAATGAGACCTTCATATCCAGCCAACAATAAAGGTCTTGAGGAAAAAAATGGAGTTGTAAAAAATAGCTTAGGTGGGAAGAGTTTGGGAAGAAGTGAAGAAAAAAGAGAAGGAAAGGTTTTAAACCCACCTAATTATTTTGGCGCACGTCCCAAATCCCAGGGAACCAAAAGGGCAAGTCAAATTTTCCATACCTTGGTAAGCACGCACGCACTTCAGCAAGTGACATGTGGCAAGGAAATATTGGTACACAAGAAAATTCAGCCTCGGCCATGCATACCCCTTAGTCTCCTATTCACATAGGTAACTAAGGGCTAGGGGTGATTGATATGCCCAAAGTGAACGCTCTTGCTCAGAGTCATCAACCTCGGCTAATGTTGTAGCTAAGGTGACCAGATGCCTAAGATAACGATTAGTAACATCGGCTCTTATAAGGTTAGCTATAATCGACATTGATTCTACAACATACATCAACCTCGGCTAGACATCAGCCAATGTCAGTGAGGAATAACGGGTTCAACCCTCCTTCCACACCATCATCGGCCCCGACTGACATTGCAGCCATCATCTGAGATCAGTAGTAACAAGGGAGCAGTCATCTGGCAACATCATCATCAACCCAAGTCGATGTTACACCTACTCAGACCCAACCTCGGTTAGCTATATGACCATGGTCATCAAATATAGCCTCGAATAAAGGAGCGGTTGGACTTTACCAACCTCGTAATCTACCAGGCCGAGGTTGCTAGCATCTACAAGCACATGCATGGTTTGGTACACGTGGACAAATCTGTTATAATTGAACCATTCCCTCCACGTGTTTGCTTAAGATCAGCCAAGTGTCATCCTTATACTGGTTGGATCTTCATGCACATGCTCATTACATGCTTAGGGGGTACATTAAACCCCCTAAACACTATATATAGAGGTCATCCTCTACCTTATAAAATATCGAAAAATATAAACCCTAGCCAAAACTCTGTTGCACTTACAGTAGAGAGAGAAAGAGGAGTGATTATATTACTAAGGCCATTAGAGACTCATTTGATAGTGATATTTACACTCACTTGCACAGTGGACGTAGGCAATTGCCGAACCACTTATATTGCCGTGTTCATCCCCTTCTCCTCATCTCCTACTATATATATACTCTTGTGTTGCCATTGCTATCTCATCACTAAGCATCCTGAGCCCAAGGCTCAGGAAGTCAAATAAAAAGGAAAAGGGAAGGTCAAGTCTAAGGTCCCCTCGAAAGGAAACATCCATACACAGATGTGTTAAATTTTGTTCCCACTCAAGTAGAGAGAGCTTCTCCTCCTTAATCACCTATGGGAACTCGAGCGTCCAATCAAAAAAATAGAAGGTGGCTGAGCCTACTACTCACTCTATTGTACCAGACCAAAACTCAGACACAAACACTCTTGGAATTGAAAAAACATTTCAAACTATGCCCGAGCAGGATTATGAGGCCTTAGACTTTCCTCTATTCGAGCCTTCCACCACATCCAACCCTCTCGAATAAGGTACTCTACTTACTTCTTTTTTACTAAGTAAAATTATAAGTTATGAGGTAAAAAATGCTTGCTCCTCGCCTTGCTCATCTGAAGAGGAACTTGTTGATTATGGAATCACACCTAACTATGATGAAAATTATTTTTCTTCAAATGATATTAGTATTATTAACCTCAACCAAGGTCACTCTCTTGACACTTATGCTTTATTGCCCGCTTCAAGAGGCTCTGGTGGTGATCCTGATGACACCATGATCTACTTCCCTTCTACCACCAACCCCACCACTAGGCATTTTCCTTATAGACAAGCTCCTTGTCCAGGCACTATAAGTTTCTTCATCTCTCATTACCTCTTTCTTTCATTTATTTTTATTTGACTTTTGCAATATTTTGCTAATTTTAACTCTACCTATGAACAGGTTACTACTACGGAGATGAGTGTTCCCTCAGAGGTTAGGGCCACCCCCTCGTCTTCTTATCCCCTATTCCTCGAGAACCTTTTCTCCCAGAGAGGAATTCTATGATTGTCTCCTCTTTAGGCCTTGCCAAAGAGGTTTGTCTACCAATTCTACGATTTACATTTTCCTCAATTTTTAATATTTTCTAACATTTTCCATCTTTTTTACTCTGTAGCTCTCCACTGTGTTTCCCACTACTACGAGGGGCTCCTCTATGTCATCTCATTTTGTGTAGGTATTCATTTATATTTTTCAGATATATTTAAGTCTTATCATTTATTAGCTATGGTACTTATCCTGAAGAATTTGTTTCTGTACCAGACCTCCTTCCTCCTCTCTAGTAGACAATTATTCAACAAGTCCTTGTATCACTTTTCCTTTAGAGGTACCTCTTTAACATTTGTACTTTGTGTATATTTTGGCTCTTGTTTGTGACTAACATAATTCTAACTTTGTTGTGTCTGTACTTTATTTTGTAGGGTCCCCTTTCGAGCGACCCTTCTACCAGTGGGGGAATACTTTTGCCCAATGGGGTTGTTATTCTTAGTTTTCCACCCTATGGGAGGATATATATACCTAGGGGTTGTCTCCCTATGGATAACAAACCTCAGGTTTAGCATCTTCCAGCTCAGCCTATCTATAGTGTGGCCTCGAGTGGACCTATTTCATTGGTCTCTATCTCTACATAGGTAATCAATCATATAGACTTTTCCTTTTTTCTTCCATGGAACCTTTTTATTTTCCAACAAGCTTACTTGTTAACAGGTTAGTACGAGCACTTATACCATCCCCATGGTTGATTTGAGCCCCTCCCGCCCTCCTAGGGTTCATGTATTTCATTATACTATTTCTAGTTTTCAATGACCTGTGGCTCTAAGATTTACTTGAGCAGTAACTTATTTCTTATTTGTATTTTAGGCTAGCACCAGCACTACTTTTCCAGTCACCTCTGCAGTTGGTGTTCAAGTGAGCAGTTTGCCTGCCACTCCTCCTCAGGGTCTTTTACTCCCTTGTAATTGGGTTATTGTTATCATTTTTGAGAAAGGAAAGTTTCTTTCTTTGCGATCACTTTGGGTCACCACTATTTGTTTTCTTTCTAGGTGATTGCCTTGCATGATTCCAATGCTATGGACTTTGTTGTGTGCCTTCCTTCGAGCACCCCCTTAGTAAAGTCCGCTCAGGTATTCATGTTGTTATACATGGTTCACCTTTCTTTCTTTCTTCACTCTATAAGACATGTTGGTGACCTACTCTTTATTCCTTTATTTTTAGAATAGTGGTGTTGAAGTCCCTTTGTTAATGGGACATACTATGAGCATCATTGAGGTGATTCCTCAGGTGTTTATTTCAATACATTTTTATTTCTATCTTATTTTTTCTACGAAAGTGCTTGCTAATACATTCCTATTTCCCTATTCTCAGGTTAGTAATGCAAGTGTTCCTATGACAATGGAAAAACTTAGTGACATTACTGTGAGTGAGGTATTACACTGGTATACCTTATTCACTCATTTATGTTTCCCCATTTTTATTTTTTCTCTTTTTTGATATCTTTATTTTAGATTCTTACTTTTGAGAAGAAAGTGTTCTATTAATCTCATATTTCTTTCCCTTTGCTAGTTCAGCGCAACAGGTCAAGGAGAACTTCACAGGTTGGATGGTAGCATGCTCACTCCTCTAGGCTTGGGGGTAATCTCTTTCCCCTTATTACAATTTATTTTCCTTGTCATCTTCTTTACGCTGAAGTTGTTTACATTAGCTTTTACTTATACTCATTATTTTCCCCATATCTTTATTTTCAGGAGCATGCGAGTGAGCCTAGGGAGGAAATTGGTTACAATGAGCCTAAATTTGAGGCCACCCAGTCTGATGACCCCGGGGAGGATTCTGGCAAGGGGCTATCACTACTTTCCTTTGAGCTTAGCTCTCTAAACACAAGATATGATTACACTGAAGTGGAGGCTCCCAAAGTTTTTGATGAGGGATTTATGGCTTATGGATTACCGTAAAAGATTTAGGTATTTCGAACTGGAAATATTGGATCTAATTCTCGAGCACCATGCTAAGAATTTCACTTAGGAGAGCATCCTCAACATTGATAGCCTTACCATTCTTAATTTGAATGCCCTCGACAATCACCTCCATAAATACTTGTCCACTGCATATGCTGACCTCACCTCCTCAGATACCCATCTCTTCTTAGCATCTATCCGTGATCTAGAGAGCTGCTACCATGTCAAGCTGGACTGGATCTATTTATCATCTCATCGATCTTCCTTACAAGAAATTGGTGAAGGCAAATACATCTATTTTTTTTGGTCAATCATCAGAGGATAGTACGTTCAAATGTGATCACCCAGTTAATAAATACAAGTTTCCATCATGTGTTATACTTGCAATTCCCAAACATTGAAGAAACAAAATAATTCAAAGAATAGTAGTGAAATAACAACAAAGTTAGAAAATAAAACATATAATATGGCCAGTACAATAATCACAATTCCCATTAATTGGTTACATTTTTGGAATACATTGTTGAAATAAAATTCGCATACCTTTAGCCAACGTATCAACCCTAAAAACACACGTTACAATCAAATCTTTGCTCAAATTCTTCATCCAACTCGTAAACTTCACAGCCACATTAATTTTCACCTATAATAAAACTTTCTTCATCTTCGATTTTGTTCCTTTCATGCTTTTCTCAATCTCTTTAGGCAGTGCCATGTGGAACCGCGCAGCTAGTGTTACACGAGAAGTGGTCAAATTCTTGGTTTCTTGATGAAATGATGAAAATTATCCCTCACCCATATTATATTTCTTGAAAAAAGTGAGACTTCTCCACATTTTTATACGAAATTCCCATTATCTCATTTGGGTTGGTAGATTTGATTGAAATCTCATACCCCATTTTGTGGTTACTTTGTTTCTTGGCCACAAACTTTGTTACATCAAATTGTGTGGATTTAGGGTTGTACAAGAAATGCATGAGGCCGAAAATGAGTGCAATAACAATAGCTAAGTTTTTTATGGAGATGATAAAACAAGTGCGACAAGAGGTGTACATGCTGGGGTTGTTTTATCGAGTGGTTTTCCAGGTAACTTTCTATAATGATAGCATTTTCGGAGGGTGGGAAATGATAAATTTGGTCGCACAGGATTTGAACCACATAGGTTTCGAAACATCCTGATGGGAGGGGTAGTGGGAGGTAATATTTTTTTGCTGAAATCGCGGCTTCTTATGAGAGGGGTGGAGTTGGTGGAGTCCTCGAGTGGTGGGACCCGCACTTCCTAAGGCATAGACATCTAGACAGGCTAGGAGCAAGCGGAGTTGTGTTGAAGCCACACGACTTCACGATCAGATCCAGCTGCTGGAGGCTAAGCTGGCCAAGGTCGTGGCTAGTGACTCTAAGGATGATGCTCTCCTCATTAGGATGGATGAGGAGTTTGTTCAAAAAGCTGGCCCCTCATTTCCTGATTTTTAAGAAGGAAAAAACCTCCTCTTCCTTTTGTGTAATTGATGTATTAGAAAGAGACTTATCTATGTATTTTGTATGCTTCTTGTAACTGCGTAAACTGCCCTATTTCGAGAGAGTGTATATCATAAATGAGAACACATATTTTTTCTATTACTTGTAATTTTCATTTCTTCTTTGCACTATCTCTATTTATAATTTTTTTTATTTGTTTGTTGTGAACTGTGGGAGTACTTGCACATAATCTTGGCAAATTACATGTTAAAACCTATCCTGTAATTTGTGAGGTACTTGTTCCATATTTCATTTGGAATTATCTAGAGAATAACTTGGGGGGGGGGGGGGGGTGACCCCCTCTCAATATTCCCAAATAAGCATTTAAACAAACATCTCATAAAACGAAAGTACGGATATTCTTTTTTTTAAAAACTTGCTCTCAAGATAAAATAAAATTGTCATTCTTTTAATTTTCCACTGTCCAAAAAGAATGTGTGCCCGTATTCTGTAGGGTGTTTGAGATGGTATAACTGAAGGGACTTTGCTCACTATACTTTATCCTCAGGATGTATATAGCCCCAAGTATAAGGAGAAAAGTTCCTTACCTTCTAGATCCTCTCATAAACTTTAAGAGTCAAAATCTATTTTACCTACAGGAAAACATATATTTCATTCTTTCATGTTTAGGCAAATATAATAAGTAAGGACATCTGGGTGCATGCACTCTCAAATTATTAGTGAGTGAGTTCTCCAAAGACTTTTAAAATAAACACAGGTTACTATCATTAAAAGATTCTCATATGTGGCTGATCAAAAGGACTTGTGTTTATTCATTTTTATAAAATATCATCTATCTGTACTGTTTACAACAGACTTTTTCTCAAAATTCCTTTCACTACAAGGACTATCTATTGTAGAGATAACACTTGAAATAAAAAATAGTTTGAAATACTTCAAGCATAATACTTTTTGGCCACTTACAGTTGACAGACTGACTACAATCACTATCAGGCCCTGAGATCTACCAATTTCCTGACTTTCCTACTCCTTGTACCACGAAGGGTCCTTCATAGTTTGTCTTGAACTTCGATGCTGACATGCTTCTTAGGTGATGAGTGGATGCTCGAAAGACAAAATCTCCCACTTGAAACTCTTTAAGCTTAACCAAATTTTCATAATCCCTAGATAGTTGTTGGATATAGACTTTGAAATTTTCCTTGCCCTTGTCTCAGTGCTCATCTAGAGCTTCCAGTTGTATATGCCTAGGATCATGTATGAGGCCATTACTTAGAGACACCCTAGTTAATGGAATTGCCAAATTTACTGGTAGGATAAATTCTATCCCATAAACAAAAGAGAAAGGGTTAAACTCTGCTGGATTTCTCTTTGAAGTTTTATAAGCCTATAACACCGTTGGAAACTTTTCATCCCAAGCCACTGACATATCTTCAAGTATATTCTTCAGTATATTGGACAACATCTTGTTCGTAGCCTCTGCTTGGCCATTCCCTTTAGGATAAGAGATAGTTGAATTGTTGTGAATGATTTTGTATTTATCTATGAGGAGCGTCATCTCTTTGCACATGAACTGTTTCCCATTATCTGTGAGGATAACCTTGGGAATGCCAAACCTGCATATTATGTATTCTCTAATAAATTGCATCACCATTTGGGTTGTGACTCTCTTCAAGGGGATCGCTATTGCCCATTTAGTATACAACTCTGTAGTAGCAATGATGAAAACTTTGCCATGAGAATCTGGGATAGTCTTACCTACCAGATCGAATGCTTATATGTGGAAGGGGTAGGGGATGCTAGATTTTGAAAACTGAATAAGGGGGCGTGGACATGTTGCCATGCACTTGGCATGCTATTCACTTCTTCACGAAGCTGATAAAATCAGCCTCCAATGTTGGCCAATAATACCCCAGCATCATCAATTGTTCATACAATTTAGCACCACCTATGTGGGAGGGTTTGTGAGTTTTTTCAATACCTTATCTACATCTGCCTTAGCGACGCACTACAATGACTTCTCATTATATCCTTTCCTAAAGATCTTCCCTTTCACTAAGTAGAAATGGACAGCCCATTTTTCAGATATATTTTACCCGCCTTTTCACTTGCAACTCTCCATCCTTGAGATACAATATGTAAGGCTTTCTCCAATCCTCAAAATTTTCTACGAAGTTAGCTTCAGCTGGTTGATTGAACTTGTTTTGACATTTTAAATAGTCCTGTTGTAGATGAGAAGCCTCCGCACTCATAATCGACCAATTATAGCCCCCTCACTGCAGGCATTGGTAGAAGGGAACATCAGTATCCCCTCGTAATACCTCTCATACATTGCTTCCAACATTTCTTTTGCTACTTCATCTCCTACACATCTCGCTAGTAATCTCCTTGTACTTTTAAAATAAAATGTCCTTTGGAGCAAGTGGTGGTTTACCAGCTTAAACATCTTCATCTTACCATCTTTTTCTCTAACTGCTTTATATTGGGCACCTACAGTTCTCTAACTCATTTGTTGGGAACAATGACTTAACTGTTATTGCCACTGTCCTCCGTTGGACTATGATAGTGGACTCTTTCTCCTCCATCTTCAAATTCTAGGATATCGTTGCCAATGCATCTAGGTGCATATTCATTGTTCACTCGCGCCTCTCTATATTTACTTTCAAAAATTGACCAAGTAACTTTTGAATAATTGACCAGTACGCAACTAAGTTGGCATGTTTGAGGGTAAAATCTCCATTAATTTGCTTTACAACTAAGTTAAAATACCTCCATATACACAACACTATAATTCCTCTCCTCACTGTCTCCAACTGTCCAAGTATGAGAGCCTCATAGTCTGCTTCATTATTAGTGCATTTGAAATCCAGCTTGAAGGAAATAATGACTTTTTCCTTTCCATTTGAAAGGATGATGCCATCCCCACCTATCCCTTGAGCACAAGAGCCATCGAATTCCATCTTCCATTCTTCTATCTCCTCCTCTAATCAATCTTTAAAATTTTCACCTGTCATTTCTTCACCATGAGGCTCAAAATCTTGACTTGTGAAGTCAGCGAATAAATCATCTATTGCCTGGATCTTGATGTCTTTCCAAACAACACACTTCAATTTAGACAATATCATGAACCACCTCACAACTCTACCTACTAGGATGGTTCATGCCAACAAATATTTTATCGGATCACATTTGGTGATAATGTACATTATGAACATGATTAAAATAGTGTCTTAGTTTCTGTACGATGGAAAATAGCGATAGACAATGCCTCTCTACATTGGTATATTTAGATTTTGTGCCTAAAATTACTCATGACAAATAGTACACATATCGCTCTATCCCTATCTTCTCCTGCATGTGCAATACTCCCATTGACCTCTATGCTGAAGTTAGATAAAACAGGAAGGGTGAACCAACTTTTGGTATTATCATTGTTGAGGGGGAAAATTTTATTCTCTCAAAGGTCTTCTTCTATTCCTCCCCCAGATCCACTTATCTTTTTTTTAATGATAGGTGGAAAGGGATGAGTGACCTCTCCTAAAGCGGGTATGAACCTTCTCAAGTAGGAAACCTTCCCCAAGAAGCACTTGAGTTGTCATTGTCTCTTCAGTGGAGGCATCATCAGAATGGATATTTGTTTCTTCACGTTAACTTGCACCCCTTTCTTATTTATGACAAATCATAGAAATTTTCCTGCAGTTACCCCAAAATCTCACTTAGAGGGGTTCATCATCATTTTTTAGTTGGAATACCTCTCAAAGACCCTCCTCAAATCATGCTCATGTTGACTTTCCTTCTTGGATTTTATTACCAAGTCATCCACGTGAAATTCCAATATATCATGACATAAATCATGAAAAATTTCCATCATTGTACGCTGGTAGGTGGCACCTTAATTTTTCAATCCAAAGGGCATGATCGTATAAATGAAATTTCCCAAGGGCGTTTTGAAGGTGGTCTTTTCTGCATCTGTTGGATCCATTCTAATCTGGTTATATCCCTCATACATGTCGATGAAATTATACATTTCATTGCCAACTGTAGCATCTACCAGGCTATCAATGCTGGGCAATGGGAATTCATCCTTCGGGCAAGCACGCTTCAAATATCTAAAATAAACATGTACCCCTATCTGGTTCTTATTATTCTTTTCTATAGGAACAATAGTTGAAATCGAGATTGAGTGTTGTATAGGTTTGACGAATCCCATTTTAAGAAGATTCTCTACTTCTTCCTTAATCTTCAAGTCTAGTTCAACTTTGTAAGTTCGTGTGGCTTGTCTCATCAGTAAAGAATTTGGCAAAACATTCAGCTTATGAGAGATCACCTCTCGATCTATCCCAAACATCTCCATGTATTTTCATGTGAACACATTTGTGAATTCTTTAATCCAGTTGATGATTTCTTCCCTCTGCTTGGGACTCAAACTCTTAGAAATGAAGATGGGTCGCTCTTCACCCCCTTTTATTGCCAAATTTATTTATTCAAACTCTTGGAGTTGTTACATTACAGAGCTACCTATGGTGCCTCAATGTGCTCTACTATATTGGACTCATCAACCATAAAATATCCGGGTGATGGGTCGACATTTTCATCCCAAAACACCGCCCGTGCAGACTATTATAAACGAAAGATAACCTTCCTATTCAGTACACCAAAAATAACAATTTGGCACACCTTGATATTAAAAACCTGGCATAGTTTAAAACAGTGCCAAAATTTTGGCACAGTTTTTAAGTGTGCCAAAATTGAGTACACTTAATAAAATATAAATACTCTTGGAAAAATAAGAACCCTCTCAATTGTTTGGTAACCCGCTCTCTCTCTCCTCTCTCATTCTCAATCTCTCGCTTACGCTGACGCTAGTTTCTCCTCTCACTGGATCTGGAAATGTTATTAGGGCATTGAAGCAATTCACGATACTCGAGTCTCGAAGGGCATCTTTTGATGGCAATGCTTAACTTTTGAAGCCATTTCAACAAACCTAGCTTGTTCACCACATTTCGGTCCAACGATGCAGGTATTGATTGCTTACCCCTTTTATGATTTATGCCAAATGAATGAACTCAATTTGCAATAAACCAATATATCGAGTGGAATTAAAGCTTGATAGCAATGGACCAAACTTTGTTGGGGTGGGGTGGGGACGTAGTGGTAAATGGTATTGATTAATTACCCCTTTTATGAGTTGTGCCAAATGAATGAACTCAGTTTGAAATAAACCAATATATATTCACAATTACAGCGACCCTTACAATTTGAGACTTTAACACACACGAGAGAGATAGATAGATAGATAGATAGATAGAGAGAGAGAGAGAGAGAGAGAGAGAGAGAGAGAGAGGGTTCAATGGCATTACCATGTACCTATTTCTATTACAAGAATCAGGAAATAGGGTCCACCGCATCTCTAGTTCCTCACATCATTCTATCTCATCAGGATCAGGATCAACATAACAACAAATCCACTGACCCACTTGGTCGAAGGTATCACATATCTTTTATATATATATATATATATATATACACACACACATAATATTTATTTCTTTATGTGTAAATTAGTCAATTGAAGTGCAATAAGTGTGCAGGGAAGTAATATTGAGGGACAGTGAAATTGAAGTTATTAGGGCCATATTCCACTTTAGGTACTTCTTATACTGTCCTTATCTAATTATTATTTTACAACATTCATTTTCGTTTGAGACACAATACCATTTAATAGATGATTCCTTATATCTTCTTAAAACCAGCTCTCAGTCCTTTCTTGATTATTTTAGCCACGTTCCAAGGCAAATAAAAAATGGAGAGAAAGTAATTCAAGATGGGAATTAACAGTCTGATACGGAGAGTGTTTCGCTTGGTTGAAATTCCGGAGCGCAAGTATGTGGGCATGGGGGAAGTGACCCTGGTGGAATTTTTGTCTCCGCGAGGTTCTGGCAAGAAACAAATACCAGGTTGATGAGGTTGCAGGATCCGAGTTCGCCGTTATCAACCATTATCGGGTCAAAAATTAGAGTCCCAACCAAGTTCATTCAATAAAATAAGTACCCAAGTGATGGTTCTGTTGTATCATTATCGTCACCGCAAAAAATGGCATCCCCTCTTAGGGGAGGGACTAGGCCTGCGTCTCTGAGTAAGATTAATTCACCGTCACTATTAAAGGGGATGATTAGTCCATCTAGAGTGAGGAGTGTGTTTGCTGCCACTACTACTAGTACTAGTAGTAGTGGTAATTTTAGTGAGACACCTTCGGTTCTTTGTTATGCTGTTGATGCGAGGAGGGGGAAGGTGGGGGAAAATTGGATTTTTGACGCACAGCTATTGAGGCTTCTGTATAACCAACAATTACAATGGCACTTTGTGAATGCTAGGACAGATGTTGCATTAAGGGCATAGAAAACGTAGTGCAAAGGTAACATGTTTACAATTTATGTTTACTTGTTTCAAATATGTTAATTTTATTATTGTGATATTTCATCTTTAATTGGTTGATGCCGTGAGACTAATTTATTTTCTATGCGGGTTAAGGAAAAAAAAACTAATGATAATGGTGGTATCGTAATGCCCATTTCAAGAATAACTTAGCTATTACTAAAAGAAGAAGTCATTTGTTATTCCTTCTGCACTTTCTAGGAATGGATGATATTTTTCTAGGAATGTTGATCCATTTATATGTCATTAAGCACGAGTTGGATGAATTCAAAATGAGTTTTTAAAATACTTGTTATGAGTTGTTTTACCTATATGGTTTTCTGATTAGGGATCTTCTATGTGCTTACTCTAATCAGATTGTATAAGTGCTCTAAATCATGCTTTTCTAATTTAATTTTCTTTTGTAAGGTTTGGATATTATATGATCTTTGTTTGTTTGTAGATATGGAGAAGTTGAAGGCAATGGAGAATGAAGTTCATGTATCATGAGTTTTTTTAGTGACTAACATTGCGCGTTAATGTCAATTTATGGTGTATTATAAACCCCTATATGATTGTACATTTAGTTAATTGGCTTGAGTCGTTTGATTGTACATTTAGTTAAATGATTGTACCTACACTCGGGGTATAAGTTTTATTACAATTAAGATGAAAAATTAGTTCTATCATTTAGGTTTAATCTAGATAGATATTTTAAAATGGTAAGAGTTTTAAGTACTAAAATAAAATTTAAGATTACGCAAGGACAACTAGGGGAGGACGACATTCACTTTCAGTTATACATGCTGAATGTTCAACTAGAAAGCATGGACACTTCACTGGGTGTGAAGTGTCCACGCATGGATCACACACGAATACGGACACACACAAGTCAGGCACTTTTCGGACACATGAAAGTGTGTTTAATGGTCACTATTATTCACAAACAAGTCGTTAAAATAGTGAAAACCCGAACCAATCCACAAACGGCCCTATAAGAGGCATGGACATCTCGCACGGGACCAATGTAACTTATAGGAACTGACCGCGTAGTCACGGGTCTCCCACTTTGAGAATATGACGATAATTTGAAAATATCTAGACTGAGTTTAAAAACAAGTCGTTAAAAGGGTGAAAAGCCAAAACAACCCTTGAACGGCCCTGCAAGTGGCATGAACACCTCGTTTGGGACCAATATAACTTGTGGGAATTGAGCGCGTAGACACGAGTTGCCCGATTTGAGAATATAACGATAATTTGAAAATATTTAGGTTAAAATAAAAACATGTCGTTAGAGGGTTAAAACTCAAACGAGCCCATAATAAGTACTAACACCTCTCATGTGACCAATGTAACTCATAGGAACTGACCGCATAGTCGTGGGGCTCCTAGTTTGAGAATATGACGATAATTTAAAAATATTTAGATTATGCTTAAAAAGTAGCCGTTAAAGGGTGAAAACCTAGACCAATCCTCAAATGGTCCCGTAAGAGGCATGGACACCTCCCACGGGACCAATGTAACTTGTAGGAACTAATCGTATAGTCAAGGGTATCCTGATTTCGAAATATGACGATAATTTGAAAATATCTAGATTAGGCTTTAAAACCAAGCCGCTAAAGGGTGAAAACCCAAATCAACCCCCAAACGGCATTGTAAAAGTTATGAACACCTCGCACGGGACCAATATAACTTTTAGGGATTGACTGCGTAGTTCCAGGTCTCCCAATTTGACAATATGATGATAATTTCAAAATATCAAAAATAGGCTTAAAAACAAGCCGTTAAAGGGTGAAACTGAAACTAACCCTCAATCGGCTCCATAAGAGCATGCACACCTCACATAGGACCATTGTAACTTGTAGGGACTGACCGCATAGTCCCAGGTCTCTCAGTTTAGGAATATGATGAATATCTATATAGGCTTCAAAATAAGTCGTTACAGGGTAAAAACACAAACCAACAAACGACCAGGTAAGAGGCATGAACACCTCGCACGGGACTAATGTAAATCGTAGGGAGTGATTGCGTAGTCCCGGGTCTCCCAATTTTAGAATATAAGGATAATTTGAAAATATCTAGATTAGGCTTTAAAAATAAGACGTTAAAGGATGAAAACCCAAACCAACCCCCAAATGACCCCGTAAGAGGCATGAACACCTTGCACGGGACCAATGTAACTCGTAGGGACTGACTGCGTATTCTCGGGTCTCCCGATTTGAGAATATGACGATAATTTGAAAATATCTATATTAGGCTTAAAAATAAGCCGTTAAAGGATGAAAACCCAAAGCAACCCTCAAACAGCGCCGTAAGAGGCATAAACACCTCGTAAGGGACCAATGTAACTCGTAGGGACTAACCGCCTAGGCTTAGGTCTCCTAGTTTGAGTATATAACCATAATTGGAAAATATCTAGTTTAGGCTTTAAAATAAGTCGTTAAGAGGCATGAACACCTTGCACAGGACCAATGTAACTCGTAGGGGCTGATCGCGTAGTCCCAGGTCTCCCAGTTTGAGCATATAACGATAATTTGAAAATATCTAGATTAGGCTTAAAAACAAGCCGTTAAAGGGCGAAAACCCAAACCAACCCTCAAATGGTCCCGTAAGAGGCATGAACACCTCGCACGGGACCAATGTAACTCGTAGGGACTCACCGTGTAGTCCCGGATCTCCCAGTTTAAGAATATGAAGATACTTTTAAAAATATATAGGTTAGGCTTAAAAAAAGTTGTCAAAGGGTGAAATCCCAAACCAACCCCCGTAAGAGGCATAGACTCGTTGAACAGGACCAATGTAACTTTTAGGAACTGACCACGTAGTTACGTGTCTTTCAATTTGAGAATATGATGATAATTTGGAAATATCTAGATTAGGCTTAAAAACATGCCGTTTGAGGGTGAAAGCTCAAACCAGCCCCCAAATGGCCCCATAAGAAGCATTAACACCTCGCATGAGACTATATAACTTGTAGGATCTGACCACGTAGTCACGAGACTTTTGGTTTGAGAATATAATAATAATTGTCGCTCATACATGCAATTTTTCAGCTTGAATAAGATTTTTTAAAATTACTTAGTTACTAATATCATCTCTTTTGTGTATCCTATTTTTTTTTTCAGGACAACATTTTATCATTAACTTTTATCCACGTGCAACACACAAAGAACTCAAGGGTTTACAACAAGGAAATTATTTATTTAATGTCAATGAAATTATGGATTCTACTTTTTTTTGTGTTATGGCCGTGCGGGATTTTGTAATTTTATTGTTAACTTCTATGGCCGTGCGGGCTTTTGTGATGTTATTATTATATTTTATGGTCATGAGGGCTTTACATTACATATGGTTTAGAATGTCCCTAAAATAGAGAAAACTCTACCCTATTTTTTGTCCTGTGAACAATTACGACTTGTAATATTTTGAAGTTTGTATGTACATCAGTTTATCAACAACGTGTGAGATTTGTAATTTGTGAATTTTCTTGTTTTCAAATAATTAATTTTTTTCTTTGATCCAAAAATTTGGCACAGTTCGAAACCGGGCCAAAAGTGTATCAAATTTTGGCACGATTTTGAACTGTGCCAAAAGTGTAATAAATGTACTCAACTGTGTCAAAAGTGTGCCAATAAATATCAAATTCTGGCACAATTTAAAAGTGTGCAAGAAGTGTTCCTGTTTGGCTAAATCTGGCACACTTTTAAATCGTGCCAAAAAAATGGCCATTTTGGAACACCTGATTCAGGCACAGTTCAAAATCGTGCCAGATTTGATCTAGCACGATTTTAAATCGTGCCAGATTAATTTTTTTGGTTTAGTGATTGGGCATAACGATTTTCTTGCAAGTTTGTGGTGGCCATCCCACTTGTTCAAATTTCCTCTTTCCTTTCTCTTTTCCTTCAGAAGGGGCTACTCATTGGCCCAATTTCTCATGCACTAATTTCTTGATCTGGTCACCTTCCTTATCCACGTGGGGTTGCTTTACGCCCTAATTAGGTTCCTTCTCTCTTCATCCAACTCACTGTGAAATGTTGCATTAACTAGGTGGGCCTCTTCCACCAAGAATGGCCATTCATTTGCTTTGATCATAATCTCTATTTCATGAATATTTATTTTCACGTATGGGTGGAATTTCGACGGCACAATCCCATTCGTGTGTACCCACATTCGCCCAATTAAGATTTCATAGATAGTGTTGGCATTAATAATATGAAACTTGATGTGGGATGTGAAGTTTCCCAACTTCATCCCCACATTTACATATCCGAGCGACTGTATGCCCTCACTTTCAAAGTTGAAGATCACAAGTGGCTCTGGCATAATCTTTTCTTAGGAGATACCATCCTCATACAAGGTTCTATTGGGCATGATGCTAATTGACGCACCCCCATGCAAAAGTGCCTGTGGAAAGATGATTCTATTCACTACGGTTATGAGATACAAAGGACGATTGTGGAAGTAGGGTAGCTGCCTGTGTGCCTCTAAGAACACTAATTCAGATGTGTATCTTTTACTCATCCTCCCTATAGGACCATTCCAGTTGAGAGAGGGTCCTCTCATTGCTGGATTTATTCCAAGATATTATTGATGATTACTGTTTGGGTATTATTTTTTACTCCAATCTGGTAAAGGACAACTTAAATGTTTGGGTCCTCGTAATAGCTGCGCACTCCGAATCAAGTTCAACCTCATATGTTTGTGTGTTACACACATATTCTGCTTCTGATGTCCCCCTTTCATCTAAAGCGATGACTACGTCTACTCTTCATCCCAGGGGACTTACCCGCTCGCCCCATTAATTTTATTTTTCTTCTCTATCCAAGCTAGCTATCCATTCCTCACATGCCGTTTCATTACTCCACTATTCTTTAGTCTCTCAGGCATACTCTTTATAATATGCTACCACCACATTTGCTGTTCCATAGTGGTGAGCTGGCAGATGGTTTTCATTGAAATCTATTGGTGGGACTTACAAAGTCCCATTGGCCACTTGATCGCCAATTATTCTTCACAAATAGAATAGTCCTTAGTAGCATGCTGGACTCTTTGATGCAACTCATAAAACTTGGCATCTTCTTTCTCTGTCACTATTGGTATCTGATCATTAGAGTGGGGATGGGACATGCCACCCTCTTACGCACTAATATGTGATAATAGTCCAGGGTCTCCGCTATATTGCAAGGTAGCGATGGTGGGACATTATCTCTAAGCTTCCTCTTTCTTATTGTACTATTACTCTTAAACCTTTAGACTCCCTTCTTAACTTAGGGGATCCCTTCCACATAGTTCACCATTTGGCATCTAGAGAGTTGAAAGCTTCTTGCCATTATTGGCACTTGGGTCCTCCACCCTTGGGTCTTGGGTTTGATGATCATGTCAATGTTATTAGTCGCTGGTATCAACTCTCTAAACATTCCTTCTCTGGTCTCATTCACTAAGTGAATTTTTTATTCCTCCAAGAACCCCTCAACTCAAATTTGCAACAATCTGGACTTTGCTACATCTTTGTGGACATCCAACACTCATTCTTAGAAGTGATTGATGTAATGAATTAGCTCTTCACAAGGTTTTTGCACCTCATGTGCAAGATATCTTACCATGGACTCCTCCTCTGCCAAAAATAACTTTTTCAAATATTTCCTTTGCATCACTTCCTAGGTGGGTATGCTATTTGATGCCAAGTAGGAGTACCACGTGTATGCCTTTCCAGTGAGACTTTTTGAGAACTCTCATAGCTTTAACTCTTTTTCATTTTCATGCACACCTAGGTATTCCATAAGCGTTTCCACATTCTCTCTTGGGTTTTCACCATTTCTATTGAATTTTATAAACTTGGGAGGAACATACCATTCTAGGTACGATTTCTCATTGATGAACTCTTGGTAGGAATTCTGTAGCTCCTCAAACATGTGAGAGTACTCCCTTTGAAATGAAAGAAATTTCTTCAGCTCCTCCAAAGTTACAACTTTGGAGGGTGACTTCTACGCACCAACTTTCTTCATAACTGGAAAGCTTGCGGGCGCAGCCACCTTCCCCATAACAATTTTACATGGTGGTTCCACCTCCACCGTTCTGCTGTGGTTGTTGATCCTCCTACAGGTGCTATTACAGGTGTATGCAAGTCTGGTTCAAACTTTCCATATCAACATTATTCAATTTTAAAAAATTCAAAAAATATGCTCATCATGTTTATCCCCGCTAGTGGCGTGGCTGCTGCTGCACTTGCCTGCCCCTTGAGGAGCAGGTGCTCTTACTCTGATCACCACAACCTCCTCCTAGGCTGTTTGATCAGTTTGAACTTCATAATTGGCAGGAGTGTCTTCAAGCACTAGTTTATTTGAAAAATTGTATCCTTTTTTATCGTTGGTAATCATAATACCTCCCCAGCGGAGTCGCTAAATGTAAGAGGGTGGTTGTTTCGGGGTCTATGAAAAATTGGATCTGATGAGGCATGACCCAATCTAATGGAAGATGTCTTCATGGTCTTTAAGGTCTAAAGAGAAGTTTGAGAAGAAAACTATCGATTTCTTCAATAGTTGCTATCCGAGAAAAGAATGATTAGATATAACTTTTACAGCAATGAAAATATCTGAGAAAATGGATCTTTTGGAAGTGATGGCTGTTAGGAGTGAAGAGACAAGCACTTTACATACGAAGGATAGAGTAGTGAGAGAATACTTTACGGTGAGAATTTGGCAGAGTAATAGTGATAAGATGTGTTCTTATTTTTGACCTTACCTAAGGGTCCAATTTATTGGTAAAAACTAGGGTTGGTATGGCAAGTGCGCGCCAAAATGAGATACTCGTTGAGACAACATCTAGAATTTACCTTTTGTCTCATTTTTATGTCTGTTGTCTATCCCCTCTGACAGATGACAACTTGCATAACCCAAAGTCAAAAAGATAATATGTCGGGCGTAGTGCCAAAAAGTGTGATTTGGTAAATATCTTTTCAAACGAAAACTTGGTGAACAAACTTAAAAACTTGCGAGTGGTCTTGGGATCCGCTCGCCAATGGCTAGCTTGAAATATTTTATGAGGAGCACCTTGGCTACTCACTCATTTGACTAAGTGCGGAGTTTGTGAGTACTCGGGTAACCTCTTGGGTCCATTCTGTTAGTATTATCTCTTTCCTTTGGTATCGAAGTGGGTGGGCCTTATCTTGACCAATAAATCTCGTGCCTCAGCCATGAAACCAAAACTCCCAAGAAATCCCAACTGGCATGCTCGAGCCCTGCTTGCCTGATCAAGGCTACCTTTGCAAGAAAATAATAATGTTAGTAACTATTCATCATATGAGATAATTGATATTTACTTGACTATTCATAGAGAATCTCCTCAATCTTTTGAGTATGCTCGTATACTTTCTCCCATGTTTTGGGATAGATTATTGAGCACCCCCTCACCATCCTTGATACTTATCTTTTGTCTTTCTTTTGATCTTGGGTTTTGTTGCTATGGCATCCCCTTGACAAACACTCTGTATTGTCCCTTCTCAATCTTGGGCCCACTCGCTGTGGCACCCTCTCGCTAAACATCTGTCTTGACTTTCTTTTGTTTTGGACCACTTGTTGTGAACTCTATCGCTAAATGCCAGTCTTGGCTTTTTTCTGTCTTGGGCCACTCGTTGCGGACCCTTTCACTAGATGCCAGTCTAGGTTTATTGAACTGAGGTCTCATTTGGGCTTGCTCGAGTGGCAGCCCCCTCGCCTATTTCTCCACCCACTTGTCTGTGAGCCCCCTTTCCCCAATAGTCTTACTTATGGACAGTTGAGTGGGTGCCCTTCTACAATTATATTGCAAGTGTTAATAGTGTGCAAACCAAAAAAATTTGGGTAGAGCTTTCTCTATTTTCTGGACATTCTAAAACATGTTAATATAAAACCTAATTTAATGTGAAGTTCGTACATCCATAAAATTACAAAATCCTGCATGACGATAAAATTTAACTATAAAATAACAAAAGCTCGCACTGCCATAAAATTTAGAAATAAAATTAGGAAAAACCTACACGACCAAAAGATATCAAAAACAAAAATTTCGAATGTAAACAACAATAAATAAAAAAATCTCCCTAGTGTTTACATTGACTTGTTCTTGTGTTGCACGTGCATAATAACTAATGTTGAATATTATCCTGCAAAAAAATTAGGATACAAAATAACGATGATATCAACAACCAAATATTTTATAAAAAGTTGTATTCAAGCAGAAAAATTGTATATACTTATCGTCAAATTTAAGTCTAAGTCTAGATAATTGAAAATTATCATCATATTCTCAAATTGGGAGTCTCGTGACCGCATGATCAGTTCCTATAAGTTACATTGGTCTCGTGAGAGCTATTCGTTCCTCTTATGGGACCGTTTGAGGGCTGATTTGGATTTTTACCCTCTAACGACATATTTTTAAGCCTAAGTCTTTATTTTTGTAAATTATCATCATATTCTCAAATCGAAAGTCCTGTGACTACACGGTTAGTTCCTATGAGTAACATTGGTCCTGTACGAGGTGTCCGTGCCTCTTACTGGGTCATTCAGGGGCTGTTTAGGGTTTTCTCGCTCCAACTACATTTTTTTCAGTCCAAGTATGGATACTTCCAAACTATCATCATATTCTCAAATCGAGAGTACCGTGACTATGATGTTAGTTATTACGAGTTACATTGACCCCGTGTGAGGTTTTCGTGCCTTTTAAGGGGCCATTTGAGGAATGTTTTGTTTTTCCCCTCTAATGGCGCATTTTAAGCCTAAGTCTAGATATTTCCAAATTATAGTTATATTATCAAATCAGGAGTCCCCCGACTACACAATCAGTTTATATGAGTTGCACTGTCCCGTGCTAGTGTTCGTGCCTCGAACGGGTTCGTTTAGAGTTGTTTTAGGTTTTTAAGCTTAAGTATAGATATTTACAATTTATCATCATTTTCTCAAACTGGGAGTCCCATGAGGACATAGTCAGTTCTTACAAGTTACATTGGTCCCGTGCGAGGTGTTTGTGTTTCTTACTGAGCCGTTTGGAGCTATTTTGAGTTTTAGTGCTCTAACGGCGTGTTTTTAAGACGAAGTATACATATTTACAATTTATCATCATTTTCACAATTTAGGAGTCCCGTGAGGACACGGTCTGTTTCTACGCGTTACATTGGCCCCATGCGAGGTGTTCGTGCCTTTTACAAGGCCATTTGGGGGTTGTTTTGGGTTTTCACCCTGGAACGACATTTTTTTAAGTCTAAGTCTGGATATTTCCAAATTATTGATATATTCTCAAATCGGGAGTACCGTGACTATGCGGTTAGTTATTAAGAGTTATATTGATCATGCACTAGCTCTTTGTGCCTTTGATGGGGCCGTTTGAGGGTTGTTTTTGGGGGGTTTTCCGTTTAACAGTGTGTTTTTAAGCTTATGTCTAGATATTTAAAAATTATCGTTATATTATCAAATCGGGATTCCCGTGACTACGCAGTTAGTACATATGAGTTACATTGTCTCGTGGGAGATGTTCGTGCCTCTTACAGGGTCGTTTAGATTTGTTTTGGGTTTTATCCCTCTAATGACATGCGTTTAAGCCTAAGTCTATATATTAATAATTTATCATAATTTTTTTCTAATTAGAACTCTTTTGAGGACATGGTCAGTTCCTACAAGTTACATTGGTCCTGTGCGAGGTGCTTGTGTGTCTTATAGGGTCGTTTGGAACTATTTTGAGTTTTAGCCTTCTAACGACGTGTTTTTAAGCCTAAGTCTAGATATTTACAATTTATCATCATTTTCTCAAAATGGAAGTCCTGTGAGGACATGGTCAGTTCCAACAAGTTACAATGGTCCCATGGAGGTGTTTGTGCCTCTTATAGGGCCGCTTGGGCTCTGGTTTGGGTTTTCTCCCTCGAACGATATTTTTTAAGTCTAAGTCTTGATATTTACAAATTATCATCATATTCTTAATTTAGGAGTACCGTGACTATGCGTTTAGTTATTACGAGTTACATTGATCCCGTGCGAGGTGTTCGTACCTCTTACTAGGCCGTTTGAGGGATATTTTTATTTTTCCCTCTAACAATGCATTTTTAAGCCTAAGTCTAGATCATCATCATCATCATTGCCTTAATCCCATCATATGGGGTCGTCCACTATTATATGCATTATTATCATTCAAGTTTAATTTCTTAAGGTCTCTCCTAATAATTTCTTCCCACGATAGCTTACGGCGACCTCTTTTTCTTTTACCCTCTATTTCCAATAATCTTCCTCTTGTTATCAGGGCATCTACTAGTCTACACAACACATGTCCATACCACCTACATCTACTTTATCTTAATTTATCATTAGTGGGAGCTACTCCTAACTTTTCTCTCACATATTGGTTTTTAATTTGGTCCTTTATAGTTATTCCAATCATCCACCAGAGCATCCTCATCTCACTGACATAGAGACTTTGTTCCTATTTCTTCTTTAACGCCCAACACTCCGCTCCATACAAGATCATTGGCCTAACAACTGTTCTATAAAATTTTCCTTTTAATTTATTTGTTATCCTCTTATCGCATAACACTCCGCTCGCTTGTCTCCATTTCATCCTTATGCGACTTAAAATAATAAACCGACTCCCAATGCAACCTTAAGTAGTCCCTTATGATATTTTAAATAGCCAAACACTATGGGACCTTATGTAATCAACTTGTCCTCTATGCGTCAGGAAATAGGCGATCAATCTCCTATGAGATCTTAAAATAGTTAACCCGTCCCTATTGGACCTTAAATTGTTAACGATCCCCTATTCGATCTTAAAAAATCAATACGGGACCTTAACAAGTCAACTAATGCTATGAAACATCAAATAGTCAATTGGTTTGCTACCTACATAACCTTAAATCATCAGAATGGGACTTTAAGTAGTTAATTGGTGCCCTATGCGACCTTAAAATAGTCAGATGGTCCCATATACGACCTTATATAGTCAACCGATATCCTATGCAACCTTAAATTGTCATTCGACCTCATACGTATGACCTTAATAGTCAACTGGTCCATAATGCAACCTTAAATTTCAACCAGTCTCCTATGTTATGTAAGTAGTCGAATAATCTAATATGAAATCGTAAATAGTTAATTGGTCTCTTATGTGATCATAAATAGTCAATTGGTTTTCAATGCTACCTTAAGTAGTCAATTGGTACCCAATGCAACCTTAAATAGACAACCAGTTCCCTATGGGGACCTATTTAGTCAACCGGTCCCTAATAGGACCTTAAATAGTCAAAATGTCTCATATTAGACCTTAAATAGCCAATTAATATCCTTTTCGACCGTTAATAGTCGACCAGTTCTCCATGGGACCTTAAATTGTCAACCGGTCTTGTCTGCGACCTTAAATAGTTAACCGGTGCCTATGTAACTTTAAATAGTCAATCAATTCCCTATGAGATCTTAAATAGTCAACCAACCCCTTATGTTCAACCAACCCCTTATGTTCAACCAACCCCTTATGTTATAATAAATTGTAAACATGAGACTAATTTATTATCTATGCGGGTTAAGGAAAAAAAACTAATGATCATGGTGGTATCGTAATGACCATCACAAGAATAACTTAGTTATTACTAAAAGAAGATGTCGTTTGTTATTCCTTCTACACTTTCTAGGAATGGATGATATTTTTCTAGGAATGTTGATCTACTTATATGTCATTAAGCACGGGTTGGATGATTTCAAAATGAGTTTTTAAAATACTTGGTATGAGTTATTTTACCTATATAGTTTTCTGATTTGGAATTTTTTATGTGGTCACTCTAATCAGATTATACAGGTGATCTAAATCTTGGTTTTCTAATTTGATTGTTTTTTGTAAGGTTTGGATATTGTATGATCTTTCTTTGTTTGTAAATATGGAGAAGTTGAAGGAAATAGAGAATGAAGTTCATGTATCATGAGTTTTTTTAGTGAGTAACATTGCGCATTAATGTCAGTTTATGGTGTATTATATACACCTATACGATTGTACATTCAGTTAATTTGGCTTGAGTCGTTTGATTGTACATTTAGTTAAATGATTGTACTTACACTCAAGGTATAACTTTTATTAAAATTAAGATGAACAATTAGTTCTATCTTTTAGGTTTGATCTCGATAGATATTTTAAAATGGTATGAGTTTTAAGTAATAAAATAAATTTTAGGATTACACAAGGACAACTAGGGGAGGACTACATTCACTTTCAGTTATACATGCTGAATGTTTAACAAGAAAGCATGAAAACTTCACTGGATGTGAAGTGTCCATGCATAGATCACACACGGATATGGACACACACAAGTTAGGCACTTTACGAACACATGAAAGTGTGTTTAATGGTCACTATTATTCATAAACAAGCAGTTAAAATAGTGAAAACCCAAACCAATCCCCAAATGGCCCCGTCAGAGGGATGGACAGCTCGCACGGGACCAATGTAACTTATAGGAACTGACCGCATAGTCATGGTCCTCCCGCTTGAGAATATGATGATAATTTGAAAACATCTAGATTAAGCTTAAAAACAAGTCATTAAAAGGGTGAAAACCCAAACCAGCTCCCAAACAGCCCTGTAAGAGGCATGAACACCTGGCACGGGACACTATAACTTGTAGGAATTGATCGCGTAGTCTCTTGATTTGAGAATATGATGATAATTTGAAAATATATAGGTTAGACTTAAAACATTCCGTTAGAGGGTGAAAACTCAAACCAACCCCAAGCGGCTCCGTAAGTGGCACTAACACCTCTCATGGGACCAATGTAACTCGTAGGAACTGATCGTGTAGTCGTGGGACTCCGATCTTGAGAATATGACGATAATTTAAAAATATCTAGCTTACACTTAAAAACTAGTCATTTAAGGGTGAAAACCCGAACCAACCCTTAAATGGCTCCGTAAGAGGCATGGACACCTCCCACGGGACCAATGTAACTTGTAGGAACTGATCGCATAGTCAAGGGTCTCCTGGTTTGAGAATTTGATGATAATTAAAAAATATCTCGATTCGAATTTAAAAACAAGCGGTTAAAGGGTGAAAACTCAAACCAACCCCCAAACGGCCCAGTAAGAGGCATGGAAACCTCGCACGGGATTAATGTAACACGCATGGATTGACTGCATACTCCCGGGTATCCCGATTTGAGAATATGACGATAATTTGAAAATATCTAAATTAGGCTTAAAAACATGCCGTTAAAGGGTGAAAACTCAAACCAACCCTCAAATGGTCCCATAAGAGCATGAACACCTAGTACGGGACCAATGTAACTCATAGGGACTGAACGCATCGTCCTGGGTCTCCCGATTTCAGAATATGATGAATATCTAGATTAGGCTTAAAAATAAGCTGTTAAAGGGTAAAAACCTAAACTAACCCTCAAACTGCCCTGTACGAGGCATGGACACCTCACACGGGACCAATGTAACTCATAGGGACTGATCGCGTAGTCCCAGGTCTCCCGATTATAGAATATGATGATAATATAAAAATATCTATATTAGGCTTTAAAAACAAGGCATTAAAGGATGAAGACCCAAACCAACCCCCAAACGGCCCGATAAAAGGCATGGACACCTCACATAGGACAAATGTAACTCATAGGGACTGATCGCGTAGTCCCGGGTCTCCCGATTTTAGAATATGACGATAATTTGAAAATATCTAGATTAGGCTTAAAAATAAGCCGTTAAAGGGTGAAAACTCAAACCAACCCTCAAATGGCCCTATAAGAGGCATGAGCACCTCGCACGGGACCAATGTAACTCGTAGGGACTGATCGCCTAGTCTCGTGTCCTCCGATTTGAGAATTTGATGATAATTTGAAAATATCTAGATTAGGCTTTAAAAACAAGCCGTTAAGAGGCATGAACACCTCGCACAGAACCAATATAACTCATAGGGACTAATCGCGTAGTCGCAGGTCTCTCAGTTTGAGAATATGATGATAATTTGAAAATATCTAGATTAGGCTTAAAAACAAACCATTAAAGGGTGAAAACCCAAACCAACCCTCAAATAGCCCCATAAGAGGCATGAAAACCTCACACGGAACCAATGTATCTTACAGGGACTGACCGTGTAATCCCGAGTCTCCCCATTTGAGAATATGACAATAATTTGAAAATACCTAGATTAGGCCTAAAAACAAGTCGTTAAAGGGTGAAAACCCAAACTAGCCCCCAAACGGTCCCGTAAGAGGCATGGACACCTTGCACAATACCAATGTAACTCGTAGGAATTGATGGCGTAGTCACGAGTCTTCCAATTTGAGAATATGATAGTAATTTATAAATATCTAGATTAGACTTAAAAACATGCCATTTGAGGGTGAGAACTCAGACCAACACCTAAACGGCCCCGTAAGAGGTACTAACACCTCACATGAGACTATATAACTTGTAGGAACTAACCACGTAGTCATGGGACTTTTGATTTGAGAATATAATAATAATTGTAACTCATATATGCAAATTTCAGCTTGAATAAGATTTTTTTTTAAAATTACTTCGTTATTAATATCATCTCTTTTTTGTATCCTATTTTTTTTCCAGGATAACGTTTTATCATTAGCTTTTATCTCCGTGAAACACACGAAGAAGTCAATGATTTACAACAAGGGAATTAGTTATTTGATGTCATAAATAATCAGGATTCTACTTTTTTTGTGTTATGGTCGTGCGGGCTTTTGTAATTTTATTATTAACTTTCATGTCCCTGCGGTCTTTTGTAATTTTATTATTATTATATTTTAGGATCAAATACCAAAAAGTCCCTCAAGCATTTTTTAATACACATTTAGTCCAAGTCTTTTATTTTTTACCAAAAAGTCCTTTATTATCTTTTCTTTAAAGGTCCACACCAGCGACATGGTAAAGCCTTTTTGGCATGGTAAAATACTTTTTGGTGGAAAATAAAAATACTTGGACTATACATGTATTAAAATAAGTTCAAGGGACTATTTGGTATATGCCCCTATATTTTATGGCCGTGCGGGCTTTACATTACACATGTTTTATATTAACAGGTTTTAGAATGTTTCGCAAATAGAGGAAACTCTGCCTATTTTTTTTGGCCTGTGAACAATTAAGACTTGTAATATTTTGAAGTTTATATATACATCAGTTTATCAACAACGTGCGAGATTTGCAATTTGTGAAATTTCTTGTTTTCAAATAATTAATTTTTTTTCTTTGATTCAAAAATTTAGCACAGTTCAAAACCGTGCCAAAAGTGTATCAAATTTTGGCATGATTTTGAACTGTGCCAAAAGTGTACCAAAATGTACTCAATCTGGCACAGTTGTAAACTGTGCCAAAAGTGTACCAGAAATATCAAATTTTGGCTCGGTTTAAAAGTGTGTTAGAAGTGTTCCTGTTTGGATAAATCTAGCACACTTTTAAATCGTGCTAGAAAAAATGGCCATTTTGGAACACCTGATTCTGACACAGTTCAAAATCGTGCCAGATTTGATTTGACATAGTTTTAAACCATGCCAGATTGTTTTTTTTTTGGTGTAGTGATTGGGCATAACGATTTTCTTGCAAGTTTGTGGTGGCCTTGCCTCATCTTCAAATTTCCTCTTTCCTTTCTCTTTTCCTTCATAAGGGGCCACTCACTGGCCCAATCTCTCATGCACTAATTTCTTGAGCTGGGCACCTTCCTTATCCACGTGGGGTTCCTCTACCCCCTAATCAGGTTCATTCTCTCTTCAACCAACTCACTATAAAATGTTGCATCAACTAGGTGGGCCTCTTCCACCGAGAATGGCCATTCATTTTCTTTGATCATAATCTCTATTCCATGAATATTTGCTTTCGCGTATTGGTGGAATGTCGACAGTGCAATTCCATGCGTGTGCATCCACATTCACCCAATTAAGAGCTGATAGCTAGTGTTGGCATTAATATTGTGAAACTTGATGTGGGATGTGAAGTTTACCAACTTCATCCCCACATTTACATATCCGAGCGATTGTATGCCCACGCTTTCAAAGCCAAAGATCATAAGTGGCACTGGTATAATGTTCTCATAGGAGATACCAGCCTCATACAATGTGCTATTGGGCATGATGTTTATTGACACACCCCCATCCAAAATTTCCTGTGGAAAAATGATTCTATTCACTAGGGCTATGAGATATAAAGGACGATTGTGGAAGTAGGGTAACTGCCTATGTGCCTCTGAGAACACTAATTAAGACGTGTATCTTTTACTCATACTCCCTATGGGACCATGCCAATTAAGAGGGGTCATCTCGTTGCTGGATTACTTCCAAGATCTTGTTGATGATTACTATTTGGGTATCATTCTTTACTCCAATCTGATCAAAGGACCACTTAAATTTTTGGCTCTTCGCAATAGATGTGCACTCCTAATCAAGTTCAGTCTTATACGTTTGTGCATTTCACATATATTTTGCTTCTAATGTCGCTCCTTCATCTAGAGCGAGGACTCATTCACTCTTCCTCCCAGGGGACTTACCCGCTCACCCCATTCATTTTCTTCCTCTTCTCTATCTAAGCCAGCTAGCCATTCCACACATTTCCTTTTGTTACTCCACTATTCTTCAGGCTCCCGGGCTTCCTCTTCATCATATGCTACCACCACATTTTTTGTTACATAGTGGTGAGCTGGTAGAGGGTTTTTATTAGCATCTACTTATGGGACTTGCAAAGTGCCATTGGCCACTTGATCTCCAATTATTCGTCGCAAATAAAAACACTCCTTAATAGCATGCTGAACTATTTGATGCAACTTATAAAACTTGGCATCTTCTTTCTCTGACATTGTTGGTATCTGAACATTAGAGGGGGGGGGGGGGGGGGGGACCTGCCACCCCCTCTCCCCCCTATATGTGATAACAGTCCACGATCTCCACTATACTGCAAGGTAGCGGTGGTGCGACATTATCTATATGCTTCCTCTTTTCTGTTGGACTATTACTCTTAAACCCTTGTCCCCCTTTCTTGACTTTAGGGATCCTATCCACATAGTTCACTGTTTGGCATCTAGAGAGTTGAAAGATTCATGCTGTTAGAGGCACTTGGGGCCTCCACCTGTAAGGCCCTAAATCATGATTAGGAAGTTTAATTACATGATTAATTATAACTTGGGAGCTATAAGTTATAAATTGGTTATGTGTGTTAAACATGTTTATTATCATGTTTAGGGGATGCATGCTCATGTGATATATGTGTTGTTTACATTAGGTGCTAATTGAGCTTATGATCGGGGATACCATGTTTAGAACATATGATTATTTATGTGGTTAAATTCATCATAAATTATGTTTTTAATGCATTATTATGTTTATAAAAGTAAATTAGGGTGTTGATACGAAACTGTCAATGTTTGGTCGCCAAATAAGAAAGTTTTGAGATTTTCGGTAAATTGCTACTTTCTTGTTCGAGCCCAAATTAGGCGTATTAATTTTATGATTTTGGGAAAACACAAAATATGAAAGTTGTATATGTTTAAGTTATCTACTCATAGACACAAACAAGGAGTAAATTGGGTCCCGTGATAGTGCGTAATGCTAATTTTACCAAGGTGGGACAAATGTGTCATTAATGGAATTGTCTAATTCGACCTTTCATCCAACCAGTCACGTGTTACCACTACCCCTATTGCTATTGGACCACTATACAATGTATTTCTGATTATAAATGAGAGGTATGTCTTCTTCCTCATAAGAAATAACAAGTTTTGCCTAAAGAGAGAGAAAGAGAAGAAAGTTAATGAAGAAATCTTTGGAAATTTTCTATAAATCGAGGAATCCTCGTAAGGTAATTACATCTTTATTGAATTTGGTCACATGGATGAGTTCTACATTTGTCATGTTTTTATTTTTGATTTGGATATATATTTTAAGGATACCCATATTGCTGAATTGTGTTGGAACAAGGATGGGTTAAGAACATAAGTTAGAACTGGAGCTAGGATCGTAAATGCATACTTTAAAGTCCTGAATTTACATCAACTTTCGTAAAGCATTTTGATTTTGAAAATTCATGATTATGATGTATATTTATGCTAAAACATGTTTATTATATGTTTCCATGAATTATACTCAAGGTCAAGGTTATGTATGCTTAAAAATGTTAAGTTATGCCTTAATGTTCTATTTTGACCTAGTTATGCAAAAATGGCATTAATAATGGAATACTTATTGGAATTGAGTGATTCAAGTTGGAGATTAAAATATCTCATACATGTATAACATATCTGAAAATTGTGTAAAAATACCAAGGAATGAACCCTTGGTGATAGTTTGAAGTTTTGGTTTAAAATTTTCCCTAAAGGAGAAAGAATGCATACCAGGTGTTTGATGTTTTGCTCAACATAGAAAATGAGCCCTAAAAATTATGAAACATTAATTTTGTATTATTCAATATGTTTACTGATACTGGGTGGAATATCATACAAAGTTATATTGTATAAAAATTATGAAAATTCCAGGAAGTTGAAGTTGTGTTGTTATTTTTCTTGAGAAATGATTTGGAAAAGGTTGTAATAAAATGGGCATAACTTTTTCTAGCACATTCGTAAATTAATTTTGTAAATTGTGTTAGAACCCTAATTAATTGGGTGTTATAGAAATGTGAAGTATCATATTTATTTCCTCCTTAGTTATTTCTGATTGACCAAATGATGTGATGTATTACTAGGTTTAATGTTAATTGGTGTATTCAGATACTGATGACGTTGACTTGTTAGATGGCGAAGCAACTAATACTACCATACCAAGAAAGTAGTTTGGTATTAATATTAGCACTAAATTCAAGGTGAGTGACCATTCCTATGAAATATAGATGATTATATGTTCATATGGAAATGTGTAGTTCAATACATGTGTTAAAATGCTTATGGGAGTGATGTTGTATTTAGGAAACATATGCATATGATTAAAATGTTAAGTGATGTTATTTAATGTTAAGGACTATCGTGGGTCCTACAGGATGTGGCGGTCCTGTTAATCCAACTTAAAGGTTTGTGTAATCGGGCCTAATAAAAGGATGTGGTGGTCCCCAATAACTGTGGTGGATTAATTGGACTGTGGCGGGTCCAGGCTTGCGAGAGTTTCACAATTCCTTTTGGGTTATAGCATTAGAAAAAAATAAAAATGGTTATTCAAATTGGTTATAGGTGTGGTATATGGTTATTCACTAAGATTATATTGCTTACACTCCTGTAATGTTGTGTTTCAGGTATGCCTATCATTTGGAGTTCAGTGGCAAGTTAGGACCTTAAAACGGGGGAGTGACGGATATCTAGTATAGTTTGAATATCAAGAATCTTATTGTGTAAATATTAAACTAAATATCTTGGTTATGTAAATTTGTGTAGTACTTATAGGTTACATGTAAATGTAGTTATGTTTTCATCTACACATACCTTTGAAAAAATAAAATAAAAAAATCTCATGCTATTTTTCCTTGGAGATTTAAATTAAAGAATTGTTTATTGTTTAAGGCAATTTATCGCTAATTAACAAGGATGAGTTTAACTTAATTAAGTTGGGGTGCGACAACTTGGTATCAGAGCGTGGTTATTAGGTTCTGGACAGGGTGTGAGGGTCTATATTGGAAGTGGACACTAGAACGTGAGTTTGCTATGTGTTTGGATTTTGACTAACAATGTTAATATTAAAGTGCTGCTATTGTATTTTGTTTAAGTTATTTATATTGCAGTGAGTGATGAATCCACATGAGCCGCATGATAGAGTGGAAGGTGAGGCATCCTATGTACCTAACAGTCAGCAAGGACATAGACATATTTAAGTGGAGGAACCAGAGGTGCAACAACAACCTATTAATGACGTGGGAAGAATATTACGTGCTGTGGCACAACTTATGGAACAAGCAAGAGGTGGAGAACATGGTGGGGATAGGGAAACATTGCATGAGAGGTTCATGAAGTTAAATCCTCCAGCATTTACTAGGTCTACTGATCCGTTAGTGGCAGAGGGGTGGATTATAAAGATGGAAACAATATTCAAGGTGATGGAAGTGCGAGATGAACAAAAGGTTTTGTTAGCAACCTTTAGGTTAGAGGCTGTTGCAAAGTTATGGTGGTATACAACAGAAAGGTTACTTACTACAATGGGGGGAGTGGTGACAATAAATCCTCCACAAATTACATGGGAGAGGTTTGTGAAGGTGTTCATTGAAAAATATTTCCCAAGGCTTTATAGGAAAGAGAAAGATGAAGAATTTATCACGTTAAAATAGGGGAACCGAACAGTGGCAGAATATGAAGCTTTATTTATATCCTTATCTATATTTGCACCTGACTTGGTGAGGACAGAAGAAAGTAAATGTGATCGGTTTCAAACCGGGCTGAGTGTAGATATAAAAAGCATGGTTGCTAATATGAAGATCACGGATTATGTGTAATTGGTGGATAGGGCCATGATGTCAGAAAATTTAATAAAAGAAATGTAAGTTGAACACTCAAAGAAATCTAGACATGATGGTATAAGATCATATGGATGGGAGACGGGAACCTCAACTCAGAGTGTAGCATGAGGAGTACCTAAGGGCCAAGAATTTAAAAATAATAGAAATGCACGTGGAAGATTTAAGCTCGAGGTGGAAGGGATGGAATGAATCGGTCAGAAAATGCATCTGTGATGGGACTGAGGGCCGTCTTTTATTTTAGATGTGGTGGTCAAGGGCACATGTCTCGAGAGTGTACAATAGCTGAGATGACACCTTTGTGTTTCCATTGTCATCAACCGGGGCACTTACGAAAGAATTGTCCTGTGATGGGAGCTACAACTTCAGTTGGGAGTGTGACAGTAGGAGATAGGATTTCTACACCGAAAGTACACAGGGGAGGTAGAGGAGGCGTGTCTCAAAACCAAGGACAAGGCAGAGTGTTTGCACTGACGCAACAAGATGCACAAGCTATGCCTAACGTAGTGACAGGTACACTTCCTATTGGTGATAAAGATGCTTATGTGTTGATAGATCCAGGTTCTACACATTCTTTTGTGTCTTTGATTTATCTTTTGCATCTTAATAAACCATTATCATCATTAAATTCTGGTTTAGCTATTGTTACTCCAGTGTGGGGTGGGGGGGTGGTGGTGGTTTTTATTGAGAGGGTATATAGGGAGTGTGTGGTGCGAGTGGGTGAAAAAGAATTACTAGTTAACGTATTACCTCTCGATATGTGCAACTTTAATGTAATACTGGGTATGGATTGGTTAGCCTCATATCATGTATGTTTGGATTGCTTTAAAAAGGAGGTAGTGTTTCAGTTACCGGGTGAACCTGAATTTAAATTTATTGGGGAACGAAATGTCACTCCAACATGTTTGATTTCTGCTACAAAATGTTATGAACTGCTAAGGAAAGGATGTGAGGGTTATCTTTCCCATGTGGTGGACATAAGACAAGAGACTTGAAAACTATCAGATATACCAGTAGTTAATGAGTTTACATATGTCTTCCCAGAAGAACTCCCCGGGTTAGCACCAGACCGTGAGGTGGAATTTTCGATTGAGTTGGTACCAGGAACTGCACCAATATCTATTGCACCATATAGTATGGCACCTGCAGAATTAAAAGAGATAAAGATACCGTTGCAAGATTTGTTAGATCGTGGTTTTATAAGGCCTAGTGTATCACTATGGGGAGCCCCATTATTGTTTGTGAAGAAGAAAGATGGAACCATGAGACTGTGCATCGATTATCGTCTATTGAATAAGGTGACTATCCATAACAAATACCCACTACCCCGCATTGATGACTTGTTCGATCAGTTGAAAGGAGCCAAAGTGTTTTCCAAGATCGATCTCAGATCCGGATATCATCAATTGAAAGTAAGAGATTGTGACATTTCTAAAACTGCTTTTCGTTCTAGGTATGGACATGATGAATTTCTTGTCATGCCATTTGGGTTAACAAATGCACTGGACGTATTCATGGATTTGATGAACCATATATTTCACCCATACGTAGATTCTTTTATTATTGTCTTCATTGATGATATTTTGATATATTCTCGTAGTAAGGATGAGCACGAACACCACCTGCGTATTATTTTACAGACCTTACGAGAGAAGAAGTTGTATGCTAAATTTTCTAAATGTGAATTTTGGCTAGACAGGGTAGTATTTTTGGGGCATGTTATTTCTACTGATGGTATTTGTGTTGATCCCAAGAAGGTAGAAGCAGTAATGAATTGGTAAAGAGCAACTAGCGTGACAGAGGTACGTAGCTTTTTGGGATTGGCGGGCTATTACAGGAGGTTTATACCGGGGTTTTCTTCTATTGCATTGCCATTGACTAAGCTTACCAGAAAGGAGAACAAGTTTGTGTGGAGTGGCGATTATGATAAAAGCTTTGAAAATTTAAAGGGTAAGTTGACATCGGCTCAAGTATTGACTATCCCAACGGGTACAAAAGGTTTAGTTATTTATAGTGATGCCTCGTATCAAGGACTCGAATGTGTGTATTGCTTTTTCTTCTCGACAGTTAAAGATACATGAACGCAACTACCCTACACACGATCTTGAGTTGGCTGCAGTAGTTTTTGCATTAAAAATCTGGAGACACTACTTATATGGTGTTAGTTGTGAAATTTTTACTGACCATCAAAGCTTAGAATACTTGTTTACACAAAAAGACTTGAACTTGAGGCAAAGAAGTTGGATGTAACTTATAAAAGATTATGATTGCACGATACATCACCATCCGGGTAAAGATAATGTTGTTGCTGATGCTTTGAGTAGAAAATCTCTAGGCATAGTATCTTGTATTTATTGTATTCGAGTTGACCTGCTGAGACAGTTAGCTTTAATGGGGGTGGAATTAACTTTGAATGAGTCTTAAGGAATAGTAGCACATTTAAATGTTAGACCCACGTTGATAAACTGGATAAAACAATCACATGAAGGAGATACATAATTGTACAAAGTTAGAGATAATATGAAAAAGGGTAAAGCAAATGAATTTTCTATTCGTGATGATGACATTGTTATGTACGAAAATCGTTGGTGTGTACCTAATGTGCCTGATTTAAGAAGAACAATTTTAGAGGAAGCGCATTGTTCTTTATATGCTATGCATCCAGGGAGCGCGAAACTGTATAGAGATTTGAAACAATGTTATTGGTGGCCGAGAATGAAACATGATATTGCAGATTTTGTTGCTAGATGTCTAGTTTGCCAACAGGTGAAGGTGGAGCATCAGAAGCCAAGTGGTTTACTACAGCCCTTACCTATTCCTGAGTGAAAATGGGAGCATGTTACTATAGATTTTGTTATAAGTTTACAAAAATCATCACGAGGGTTTGATTTTTTTTGGGTTGTCGTTGATACATTGACTAAGTCTGCACATTTTCTTCCTGTTAAAGCTACTTACACCATGGATAGATATGCATAAATATATGTGGATGAGATTATAAGATTGCCTGGTGCACTTGTTTCTATTATTTTTGATCGAGATCCTAAGTTTACTTATCACTTTTGGCCTCGTTTACAACAAGCTTTGGGGACTAAATTGAAATTTAGTACAGCTTTTCATCCTCAGACTGATGGGCAATCAGAAAGAACGATCCAGACACTAGAAGACATGTTACGAATTTGTGTATTGGAGTTCAAAGGCAATTAGGATGAACATTTGCCACTAATAGAGTTTGCTTATAATAATAGCTATCATTCGAGTATTGATATGGCTCCTTATGAAGCTTTGTATGGGAGAAAATGTAGAACTCCAGTGTGTTGTACTGAAGTAGGAGAACGAAAAATACTTGGACTAGAAATTGTACAACAAACTACTGAAAAGATAAATCTTATCCATAATCACTTGAAGGTGGCGCAAAGTAGACAGAAAAGTTATGAAGACAATCGAAGGAAAGAATTGAAATTTGAGGAAGGTGATCGAGTATTCCTACATATTTCTCCTTAGAGAGGGGTTATGAGATTCAGGAAGAAGGGAAAGTTAAGTCCCAGGTATATTAGCCCTTATGAGATAGTGAAACGGATTGGAGCTGTAGCTTATAAATTGGCGTTACCACCAGAATTTTCCCGGATACACGATGTTTTTCATATATCCATGTTACGTAAGTATGTGCCCGATCCTTCACATGTGTTTATCTCACAACCGATAGAGTTTCAAGATGACTTAACCTATGTGGAGGAACCAATTGCTATTGTAGATCGAAAGGAGAAAGTGTTACGTAGTAAAACCATTTCACTAGTTAAAGTGATGTGGAGAAGTCAGAATGTGGAGTATGCCACTTGGTAAGGGGAGGATAACATGAAGAAGCAATATCCTCATCTATTTGATAAGTTTCTTATGCGTTAAATTTCGAGGACGAAATTTTTATAAGAGGGGTAGAATTGTAGGCCCTAAAACATGATTAGGAAGGTTAGTTACATGATTAATTATAACTTAGGAGTTATAAGTTATAAAATGGTTATGTGTGTTAAACATGTTTATTATCATGTTTAGGGGATGCATGCTCATGTGATATATGTGTTGTTTACATTAGGTGCTAATTGAGCTTATGATCGGGGATACCATGTTTAGAACATATGATTAGTTATGTGGTTAAATTCATCATAAATTATGTTTTTTATGCATGATTATGTTTAAAAAAGTAAATTAGGGTGTTGATACGAAATTGACAATGTTTGGTCGCCAAATGGGAAAGTTTTGAGATTTTCGGTAAATTACTACTTTCCTGTTCGAGCCCAAATTAGGCGTATTAATTTTATGATTTTGGGAAAACACAAAATATGAAAGTTGTATATGTTTAAGTTATCTACTCATAGACACAAATAGGGAGTAAATTGGGGCCCGCGATAGTGAGTAATGCTAATTTTACCAAGGTGGGATAAATGTGTCATTAATGGAATTGTCTAATTCGACCTTTCATCCAACCAATCCCGTGTTACCACTACCCCTATTGCTATTGGACCACTATAGAACGTATTTATGATTATAAATGAGAGGTATGTCTTCTTCCTCATAAGAAATAACAATTTTTGCCTAAAGAGAGAGAAAGAGAAGAAAGTTAAGGAAGAAATCTTTGGAAATTTTCTATAAATCGAGGAATCCTCGTAAGGTAATGACATCTTTATTAAAGTTGGTCACATGGATGAGTTCTAAACTTGTCATGTTTTTATTTTTGATTTCGATATATATTTTAATGATACCCATATTGCTGAATTGTGTTGGAACAAGGATGGGTTAAGAACATAAGTTAGAACTGGAGTAGGATCGTAAATGCATACTTTAAAGTCCTAAATTTACATCATCTTTTCGTAAAGCATTTTGATTTATAAAATTCATGATTATGATGTATATTTATGATAAAACATTTTTATTATATGTTTACATGAATTATACTCAAGGTCAAGGTTATTTATGCTTTAAAATATTTGGTTATGCTTTAATGTTCTATTTTGACCTAGTTATGCTAAAAATGCATTAATCGTGGAATACTTATTGGAATTGAGTGATTCTAGTTTAAGATTAAAATATACTCATACATGTATAACATATCCGAAAATGGTGTAAAAATACTAAGTAGTGAACCCTTGGTGATAGTTTGAAGTTTTGGTTTAAAATCTGCCCTAAAGGAACAAGAATGCATACCAGGTGTTTGACGTTTTGCTCGACATAGAAAATGAGCCCTAAAAATTATGAAACATTAATTTTGTGTTATTAAATATGTTTACTTATATTGGGTGGAATATCATGCAAAGTTATATTGTATAAAAATTATGAAAATTCTAGGAAGTTGAAGTTGTGTTGTTGTTTTTGTTAAGAAACGATTTGGAAAAGCTTGTAATAAAATGGGCATAACTTTGTCTAGAAAATTCGTAAATTAATTCCGTAAATTATGTAAGAACCCTAATTAATTGGATGTTATAGAAATGTGAAGTATCATATTTATTTCCTCCTTAGTTATTTCTGATTGACCAAATGATGTGATGTATTACTAGGTTTAATGTTAATTGGTGTATTCAGATACTGATGACGTTGACTTGTTAGGTGGGGAAGCAACTAATAATACCATACCAAGGAAGTAGTTTGGTATTAATATTAGCACCAAATCCAAGGTGAGTGACCTGTGCTATGAAATATAGATGATTATATGTTCATATGGAAATGTGTAGTTCAATACATGTGTTAAAATGCTTATGGGAGTGATGTTGTATTTAGGAAACATATGCATATGATTAAAATGTTAAGTGATGTTATTTAATGTTAAGGAACGTGGTGGGTCCTACAGGATGTGGTGGTCCTATTAATCCAACTTAAAGGATTGTGATTAATTGGACTGTGGCGGGTCCAGGCTTGCGAGAGTTTCACAATTCTTGTTGGGTTATAGCATTAGAAAAAAAATAAAAATGGTTATTCAACTTGGTTATAGGTGTGGTATATGGTCATTCACTAAGCTTATATTGCTTAAACTCCTGTAATGTTGTGTTTCAGGTATGCCTATCGTTTGGAGTTCACTGCCAAGTAGTACCTTAAAACAGGGGAGTGACGGATATCTAGTATAGTTTGAATATTAAGAATCTTGTTGTGTAAGTATTAAACTAAATATCTTGGTTATGTAAAGTTGTGTAGTACTTATAGGTTACTTGTAAATGTAGTTATGTTTTCATCTACACATACCTTTGAAAAAATAAAATAAAAAAGTCTCATGCTATTTTTCCTTTGATATTTAAATTAAAGCATTGTTTATTGTTTAAGGCAATTTATCGCTAATTAACAAGGATGAGTTTAACTTAATTAAGTTGGGGCGCGACACCACCCTTGGGTCTTTGGTTTGATGATCATGTAAATGTTGTTAGCCACTCGTGTGAACTCTCTACACGTTGTATATCTAGTCTCATTCACTAAGTGAATTTTTTTCCTTTAACAACCCCTCATCACAAATTTGTGACAATCTGGACACTGCTACATCTTTATGTACATCCAACGCTCTTTATCAGAAGTGCTTGATGTAGTGCCTTAGCTCCTCACAAGGTTTTTTCACCTCGTGACAGATGTCTTAGCATGAACTGATCCTTTGCTAAAAATAACTTTTATAAAAATTTCCTTTACAACTCTTCCTAGGTGGGAATGCTATTTGGCGCTAAGTGGGAGTACCACGTGTACGCCTTTCCAGTGAGAGTTTTTGAGAACTCTCACAACTTTAACTCTTTGTCATTTTCATGTACACACCTAGGTATTCCACGAACCTTTTCACATGCTCTCTAGGGTTTTCACCACTTCCATTGAATTTTATAAACTTAGAAGGAACATACCCTTCTAGGTATGATTTATTATTGATGCTCTCATGGTAGGGGGTTCTTCATCTCCTCAAACATGTGAGAGGACTGCCTTTGAAAGGAAAGAAATTTCTTCACCTCCTCCATAGTTACAACTTCAGAGGGTGACTTCTCCAAACCAAATTTCTTCACTACTGGTGAGCTTGTGGGCATTGCCACTTGCCCCATCACAGTTTTTTGTTGTGGAGCCACATCCATCGTTGCTGTTACGGTTGTTGAATTTCCTACAGGTTCCATTACAGGCGTATGCAAGTCTGGTTCAAAATTTTCCATATAAACATTATTCAATTTTAAAAATTCAAAAAAAATGCTCATCACGTTCATCCCCGTTAGTGGCGTGGCTGCTTTCGCACTTGCTTGCCCCTTGAGGAGCAGGTGCTCTTACTCCGGTCACTACAACCTCCTTCTGGGCTGTTTGATCACTTTGAACTCCATGATTGGTTAGAGTATCTTCAAGCACTAGTTTCTTTGAAACAATGTATCCTTTTTTATCCCTGGCAATCATAATACCCCCCAGCGGAGTCACCAAATGTAAGAGGGTGGATGTATTAGGGTCAATGAAAATCTAGATCTGATGAGGCATGACCCAATCTAATGGAAGTAGTCATCAAGGTCTCAAGAGAAGTTTGAGAAGATAACTATCTATTTCTTATAACAAGTGATTTTCTATAGTTGCTATCCGAGAAAAAAATGATTAGCTATAACTTTTACAATAATGAAAATATGTGAGAAAATGGATCATTTGGAAGTGATGGTTGTTAAGAGTGAAGTGACAAGCACTTCAGATACAAAGGAGAGAGCAGTGAGAGAATACTTTATGTTGAGAATTTGGCATAGTAATAGTGATAAGTTGTGTTCTTATTCCCGACCATACCTAAGGGTCCTCTTTATAGGTAAAAACTAGGGTTGGTGTGACATGTGCGGACCAAAATGAGATACTCTTTGAGATAACATCTAGAATTTACCTTTTCTATCATTTTTCTGTCTATTATCTATCCCCTCTGACAGACGACAACTGACATAACCTAAAGTCAAAAAGCAAATATGTCAGACATAGTGCCAAAAAGTGTGATTTGGTAAATATCTTTTCAAACATCAACTTGGAGAACAAACATGAAAACTTGCGAGTGGTCTTGGGATCCGCTCGTTGATGGATAGCTTGAAATATTTTATGAGCAGCACCTTGGCTACTCTCTCATTTGACTAAGTGAAGACTCTGTGAGTTCTTGGGTAACCTCTTGGGTTCATTCTGCTAGTATTCTCTCTTTCCTTAGGTATTGAAGTGGATGGGCCTAAGCTTGCCCAACAAATCTTTTCGTTCAACCACGAAACCAAAACTCCCAAGAGATCCAAAGTGTCCTGCTTGAGCCCTGCTTGCCTGATCAAGGATACCTTTGTAAGAAAACAATAATGTTAGTAACTATTCATCATATGAGATAGTTGATATTTACTTGACTATTCATAGAGCATCTCCTCAATATTTTGGGCATGCTAGCATAGTTTCTCTCATGTTTTGTGATTGCTCATTGAGCACCCCCTCGCCATCCTTGAGACTTATCTTTTCTCTCTTTTGATCTTGGGTTTTCTTACCATGGAATCCCCTCGCCAAACACTCTGTATTGGCCATTGTCAATCTTGGGCCCACTCTCCGTGGCACCCTCTCGCTAAACATCTGTCTTGACTTTTTTCTATTTTGGACAACTTTTTGTGAATCCTCTCGCTAAATGCCAGGCTTAGATTTCTTCTGCCTTGGGCCAATTGTTGTGGACCCTTTCACTAAATGCCAGTCTAGGCTTATTTAACTAAGGTCTCATTTGGGCTTGCTTGGGTGGCAGCCCCCTCGCCTATTTCTGCACCCACTTGTTTGAGAGATCCCTTTCCCCATTAGTCTTACTTATGGAGAGCTGAGTGGGTACCCTTCTACAAATATATTACAAGTGTTAATAGTCTACAAACCAACAAAAAATGGGTAGAGCTTTCTCTATTTTCTGGACATTCTAAAACATGTTAATATAAAACCTAATTTAATGTAAAGTTCACACATCCATAAAATTACAAAAACCTGCACGGACATAAAATTTAACAATAAAATTACAAAAGGCACACGACCATAAAATTTAAAAATGAAATTAGGAAAAACCTGCACGACCATAAGATATCCAAAACAAAAATTTCAAATGTAAAAACAATAAATAAAAAATCTCCCTAGTGTTTACATTGACATGTTCGTGTGTTCCACGTGGATAATAACTAATGTTGAAATATTATCTTGGAAAAAAAATAGGATACAAAATAAAGATGATATCACTAATCAAATATTTTATAAAAAGTTGTATTCAAGCAGAAAAATTGTGTATACTTATCGTCAAATTTAAGTCTAAGTCTAGATAATTGAAAATTATCATCATATTCTCAAACTGAGAGTCTCTTGACTACATGATAAGATCCTATAAGTTACATTGGTCCCGTGGGAGATGTTCGTGCCTCTTATGGGGCCGTTTGAGGGTTGTTTTGTATTTTCACCCTCTAACGACATAATTTTAAGCCTAAGTCTATATTTTTGTAAATTATCATCGTATTCTCAAATCGAAAGTCCCCTGACTACACGTTTAGTTCCTACGAGTAACATTGGTCCTGTGCGAGGTGTTCGTGCCTCTTATTTGGTCATTCGGGGTCTATTTTTGGGTTTTCTAGATCCAACTACATTTTTTTAGTCTAAGTATGGATACTTCCAAACTATCGTCATATTCTCAAACCGAGAGTACCTTGACTATGCTGTTAGTTATTACTAGTTACATTGACCCCGTGTAAGGTTTTCGTGCCTTTTACGGGGCCATTTGAGGGATGTTTTGGGTTTTCCCCCTCTAATGGCGCATTTTAAGCCTAATTCTAGATATTTCCAAATTATAGTTATATTATCAAATTGGGAGTCCCGTGACTATGCAGTCAGTTTATATGAGTTACATTATCCCGTGTGAGGTGTTCGTGACTTTGATGGGGTCGTTTGGAGCTGTTTTGGGTTTCATTCCTCTTACGACATGTTTTTAAGATTAAGTATAGATATTTACAATTTATCATCATTTTCTCAAACTGGGAGTCCCATTAGGACATAGTCAGTTCTTACAAGTTACATTGGTCCTGTGCGAGGTGTTCATGTCTCTTACGGGGCCGTTTGAGCAGTTTTGATTTTTAGCCCTCTAACGGTGTGTTTTTAAGACTAAGTATAGATATTTACAATTTATCATCGTTTTCACAAATTAAGAGTCTCGTGAGGACATAATCAGTTTCTACGAGTTACATTGACCCCATGCGAGGTGTTCGAGCCTCTTGCGAGGCCGTTTGGGTGTTGTTTTGGGTTTTCTCCCTCGAACGAAATTTTTTTAAGTCTAAGTCTGGATATTTCCAAATTATCGATATATTTCAAATCGGGACTTCTATAACTACGCGGTTAGTTATTGAGAGTTATATTGATCCTGCGCGAGGTCTTCGTGCCTCTTTCTGGGCCATTTGAGGGTTATTTTGGTTTTTTCCCTCTAACAGTGCATTTTTAAGCCTAAATCTAGATATTTACAATTTATCGTTATATTAACAAAGCGATATTCCCATGACTATACAGTTAGTATATATGAGTTACAATGTCCCGTGGGAGATGTTCGTGCCTCTTACGGGGTCGTTTGGATCTATTTTGGGTTTTATCCCTCTAATGACATGTTTTTAAGTCTAAGTGTAAATTTTTATAATTTATCATCATTTTATATAATTAGGAATCCCGTGAGGACATGGTCAGTTCCTACAAGTTACATTGGTCCCGTGCGAGGTGTTCGTGTGTCTTATAGGGCCGTTTGGAGCTGTTTTGAGTTTTAGGCTTCTAACGACGTGTTTTTAAGCCTAAGTCTAGATATTTACAATTTATCATCACTTTCTCAAATTGGAAGTCACATGAGGACACAATCAGTTCCTATGAGTTACAATGGTCCCGTGGAGGTGTTTGTGCCTCTTATAGGGCCGTTTGGGCACTGGTTTGGGTTTTCTCCCTCGAACGACATTTTTTTAAGTCTAAGTCTGGATATTTCCAAATTATCATCATATTCTTAATCTGGGAGTACCGTGACTACGCATTTAGTAATTACGAGTTACATTGATCCCGTGCGAGGTGTTCGTGCCTCTTACGAGGCCGTTTGGGGGATATTTTTGTTTTTCCCTCTAACAATGGATTCTAAAGCCTAAGTCTAGATCATCATCATCATCCTTGCCTTAATCCCATCATATGGGGTCGGCCATATGGATTCTCTTTTTCCATTCTAATCTATTATATGCATTATTATCATTCAAGTTTAATTCCTTAAGGTCTTTCCTAATAATTTCTTCCCACGATAGCTTACGGCGACCTCTTTTTCTTTTACCCTCTATTTCCAATAATCTTCCTCTAGTTATCAGGGCATCTTCTAGTCTACGCAACACATGTCCATACCACCTACATCTACTTTATCTTAATTTATCATTAATGGGAACTACTCCTAACTTTTCTCTCACATATTGGTTTTTAATTTGGTCTTTTCTAGTTATTCCAATCATCCACCAGAGCATCCTCATCTCACCGACATAGAGACTTTGTTCATGTTTCTTCTTTAACGCCCAACACTCCGCTCCATACAAGATCATTGGCCTAACAACTGTTCTATAAAATTTTCCTTTTAATTTATTTGTTATTCTCTTATCGCATAACACTCCACTCGCTTGTCTCCATTTCATCCAACCAGTTGATATTCTACTTGTAACATCCTCATCAATATCCCCATTACTTTGTAACATTGAACCTAGATAATGAAATTCATTAGTTTGGTTTATAACTTTTTATTCAATCTTTAACATTATGTTACTCGATGCATTATTGTTAAATTTACACTCCATAAATTTTGTTTTCTTTGTACTAATTTTTTGACCCTTAGACTCTAAAGCTTTTCTCCAAGTATCAACTCTCATCGCTAAGCTTTCCTTTGAGGTGTCTATTAAAACTAGATCATTTGCAAACAACATATACCATGGGACATCTTATTGTATGTCCTTAGTAATCTCATCCAAAACTACAGCAAATAAGGACCTAAGGCCGATCCTTGACGTAAACCCACTTTAATCGCAAAGTCATTAGTTTCTCCCCATACAGTCCTTAATCTAGTCTTTGTGTTATCATACATGTCTTCAATAAATTTAATATAACTCATAGGGATTATTTTCCTCTCACCAAATTATATCCATAGGTACTCTATCATAAGCCTTTTCTAAATCTATAAAGACCATATACAAGTTATTATTCTTAATTCTACATTTCTCCATTAATTGTCTTAATAAGTAAATAGCTTCTGTGGTGGATCTCCCTGGAATAAATCCAAATTGATTTTTCGAGATAGTTGACTCATTTCTTAATGTTTTCTTAATAAATTTTTCCCATAATTTCATAGTGTGACTCATCAGTTTGATTCCTCTATAATTATTGTAGTTTTGTATATCCCTTTTATTTTTATACAACGATATTATGGTGATTTTCCTCCACTCATCTGGCTTGTTTCCTTCTCTTAAAATTTTATTAACTAAACCCGTTAACCATTATACGCCTATTATAAAATGATCGTTATATTATCAAACCAGGAATCCCATGATTACGCAGTCAGTTCATACAAGTTACATTGTCTCGCGCGAGGAGTTAGTGCCTCTAATGGGGTTGTTTGGAGTTGTTTTGGGTTTATCCCTCTAACGACATGTTTTTAAGCCTAAGTCTAAATATTTGTAATTTATCATCATTTTATCAATCTAGGAGTCCCATGAGGACATGATTAGTTTCTACAAGTTACATTGGTCCCATGTGAGGTGTTCGTCTCTCTTATGGGCCGTTTGGAGCTATTTTGGGTTTTAGCCCTCTCACAACGTGTTTTTAAGTCTAAGACTAGATATTTACAATTTATCATCATTTTGTAAAATTAGGAGTCCCGCGAGGACACGAACAGTTCCTACAAGTTACATTGGTCCCGTACGAGGTGTTTGTGCTTTTTACGAGGCCATTTGGTGGCTATTTTGGGTTTTCTCCCTCGAATGATATTTTTTAAGTCTAAGTCTGGATATTTCTAAATTGTCATCATATTCTCAAACTGGGAGTGCTGTGACTACGCTATCAGTTCATATGAGTTACATTAGTACCGACCATTTTTTTTGGGTTTTCGCCTCTAACAACACGTTTTTAAGCCTATATGAAGATATTTGCAAATTATCGACATGTTTAAGACTAAGTCTATCAGTAACCAACTCCTATAATTGAGGCATTTTCTTTAGATTGAGATAAGCTAATACTTTTTTTTTTTCTAAAATAGAATACGTTGGGATTATCAAGCTTGACAAAAATGTAAAGAAAGTTGCTTATGTGAATTACATGCAATGTGCGAACAAAAGATTCGGAGTCCTGCAAGGTTCTCAATATTGATTAGATACCCATAACTCAGATGTATATATAGTGTTTAAATATCATTATTACATCCAAAATCTTAGAAATTTTAGATAAATAGTCTATTAACATAATTTTACCTTAATTATTTGAGATATCATCCCAAACACAAGATGGCTCTGAAAAGGAAAACGAAAATATCACGATTATAAACTTTAAGTGCCATTGTCTATCACTCCATACATCATACTGAAGAATAAAGAATGAACCTTCTAATAACCAGGTGTGTATTCTCAATGTTATTGTTAATACAAAGGTTTGTTTTTCGTTATTTCCAAAAGGGGACATCCCAAGTGCAACCCATAAAAATTAGACTTAGTATTGCCCCATAGATTATTGTTTAACCAATGAATGAAATTTATATTCACACCTGGACATAAGTCACTTGAAATTATATTCTCACCTAAACTATCCCTAAAGAGGTTATGATTTTTTTACTCATATACAATCACCCAAAACATTCAGTCCACCTCAACATATCACCCAAAAAAGTTAGATAACTTATTGATTACTCAAGAAGAACCAAAAATCCTTGAATTTATGCATGGGTGAGATCTTAAATTAGTTATCTAAATACTTAAAAAATAATACCAATTAAGTAAGGTCCTTGCTAGCATAGAAAAATCACTCAAAAGGTCAAAACACTATATAACCAACAAAGACCATTGATTGTGTATTTCAAGGTCGTTAAGTGTGCAAATCGTTTCACTTTACCAATAATCTCTTTATCAAATTAAGTTTCACAACATGTCAAATAGTCTAAAAGAAGTTCTCGAAGAGAAACATATTGAACCCCAAAACGTAGACGAGCAAGCAACATGGTTCACTAGTTCACAGTAAATCTAAATATGCAATACCTATATAAATATATTTTAGCAATTTCTTATCTTAATAAAACTGAAATGGAAACTAAAATAAATTCATCTCAATTTTGTTAATGGAATTGAAATGGAAACTATAAGACAAATTGTAAATTACATTTTATACAACAAGATTCAGTATCACCAAACCTGAATTTCTAAGTTAAAAGCGAGAAATACAAGAGAGAAAGGGAATACCTCATATGTTTCTTGGATACATGAATACCCTAACCCTATCTCCTTACAAAAAAGAATAATTTTTACAAATCACATATTCATTATACCAATTTATACACACACACACACACACACACACACACACACACACACATATATATATATATATATATATATATACATAAAATCAACTTTAGTATTGATTGCTTACATATACCATGTACTTGGGGGGAATATTGGAGATGAACTTAGCACGAACGGTGCCACTGTTATAGTGAGGACTAGAGATCTGACTGTGAGATTCAAATGCAAACAACATTCAATTCAGTGAACTACTACATAGAGAGATTATTGTACGCGGAGAAAAAAACTATCAATCTTCGTCATTCCTCCATTTCATGCCCTATTGTAAAAAAATTATTTAAATCACCCCCAAAGTAAAATACGCACGGATTAAATCAAACATACATCATTGTGGCCCCTAATAAATTTCATTCTAGTGTGAAAAAGAATGTCAGCTCTGAGGGCAAGGGCCTTCTGATTGAGAGGTATAGGAAATGTTCCATCTATATAGACAAGGGATCCTTTTTCATGGCAAAGCTTTGAAACCAACTCAATGTCAATGCATCACAGGAATGGATTTGGTCGAAACTCCATGAAAAATAGATTAACCTGCACGGAATAGTAATAATTCTTATCTCAGTATTACCTATCTTTCTCTGACTATATATAGAGAAATATATGATACAAGGCTAAAAAATTTCTTATATACTTACATGGTTTTCATCCAGGGGAGACTTTAGGGCGTCAATATCTGCAAGGTCAATGATAGTGGCCTGCAAATAGATTAATAAAAAATCAGAAAAAGAGAAAACATATGATTGGTTTGCATATTTTTTATAACTTTTTTGTTAAGAATAGTTAGTACTTCCGTTTTCAAGATAAAGGGATAGTTCGTACTTTTTACATGAAAGATAATTCAGTCCAATTGAGACAACTCATTCCTATATGTATTAATAAAGTATGAAAATACAATCCTACAATTATTTCAGATACGGTTGAGTGTGGTTTATAAGATAAGTAAGACTTATTTATAATTTCCCAATACATTATAAATCTTAAATTATTGTTCAAACTGTAAACTGCAGTTACATGTAATTAATTCAAAGGAAAACTATACTTTGATACCCTTTTTGGGGAGAATCATCTTGATAAAATCCGAGTCTTCACATAGCAGTCTGTGGTTGTCATAATATGACCACCAACTAGAACCAATGCCATTAACGTTATAGTACTAGCAGACATTCCAGACGCCATTCACATGGTCGCTTATACTCCCTCGAGCGCACTAATTCAGTTATAAATAACATGGACTAAATATATTCAATTTTCTTTTTAAATTATCTATTTTGATAAGTCCACTTAAGGAAATTAAGGACTAAAGGAGGACTAACCCGATCTTCTCCTCTACAACCACAGTTGTAGGATATCCATAATGCTCATATTCAAAAATTACTAATCTTTTCTCCTAACATAAGATTAACACTAAGGTGATTTACCATAGTATTCTCTTGATTTAATCTCTAAGGTAATGCATTAATTACCGACACGATGTAAATGCAATAAAATCTACCGTCAGTCAATTTGTTTCTCATAGGTTGACATATGGTAATTCTAATATAACAACTCTTACAAAAGGATCAGTAACTGCGTGGATAAACTTTCTACACTAAAAGAATGAGGATATTAGATTCGAACACGATTCATACCTTGAAGTTAATAAGTTTAGTAGTTTTGTTGAAGATAAAGGATGTAGCAGGAAAACATTTATTCAATGCTTAAAATTAGTCGGGTATTCGGTAATCAGTACCCATCGACAAAACCTAAGGCAAACTCAATGCACCACCATGGAAGAACCCCTCATCACATCCACAATAATACCACGTGTAGGAGACCACCATATAGTTAAAAACTACCACGCAAAGGAGGAGCCATCCCGCAACAACCAAGAACATCCATATTTCTACCAACTAGTGGCGGTACATAATCAAGACTAGAAAAAACATTACCAAAGCTAATGCCCAACCAAATCCATAAACACAAGCCATCATTTATCCCATTGCCAGAACCAATGCAAAAATCATCAACACCCATTAACCACACATTTCCATAAACACCCAGATCCTCAATAATCATTAGCTACCTATCTTTCCTAGGGAAGAAGATAACCAGGGTTAGGGAAAAAGATGGCCAGAGTTGGGGATAAAGTCGAGTTGGTCGTGGCTGAGCTAATCCATTTTTTTTTGTAATTTAGTGAGAATGGGTTTTTGATTTAGGTTTTGTTATTTTAATCATGTCAGATTCTATCATGATTTAAAATTGTGCTAGATTAGGATTAAACCATGCCAAATTTTCCTTGTCCAATCATGCTAGATTAACATTTTTGATGTAATGATTCTCTTATTGTTCATATAAATCATAATAGGCTGGGATGGCCTGCCTATAGGTTTTCTTAGTTTTTTTCTTCTTTTGTATATAGTGTGATGCATATGATTGAGGGGATTTTATGTATCAACCTAGTTGGATATTTTATTTCCCTTGTGATGCCTTCTGCACCTCTAAATTTTTTTTCCTTGTATTTTCTCTAGTTTCTCTTGTATTATTCTTTTGTTCTTAATAAAATTTCGTTTTTTGCATAGCCATGTTAGACTAAAAGCATTAGATGAACATCGCACTTCCATATCTATATGACGAAACTCTTCAGAGCCTACGAAAATTCGACGAAACCTATAAAATTTATAGATGGAGACCTACTTCTAAAAGTTGTTGTCCACCACATTAAAGGAATCCCTTTGCCAAAATTTGCAGCAAATTGAGAAGGATCTTATGTTAATAAAGAGGCTCTTTACTTAGGTTATTGTTTCATCTTAAATATTGAAGAAAACATGCCATTTAAAGTTAATATCAAGTGGTTAAAGTCATATAATATATGAGAAATATATGTATATTTTTTGTTCTTATTTTGTACAATAATAGTTTGCGAAGGGGAATATGTGAATATTTTTTTACAGTTTGTTATAATACAAATTTAAAAGTGTTGAATTAAGAAAAGTGACCAAAGTATACAAATGGTTAAAAACAACCTTCTTTGTATTTCATTTATAATCAAGTGCATACAAAAAATGAGATTACCACTCAGAAATACAAGTAAAAGAAAATATAACCTAGAAGGAACCACAAGTTATAAGTGGTGAAGAAACCATCCCCTATTAAAGTAACTACATCACATGAGACATCCCTTTGATAGTCAAACATAAATAAAATGCTAGATTCATCTTATGCCTCCTCCTTATGGTTAGTCTCATGCGTTCCTTTAGCTTGAGCCAAAGCTTTTTGGTTGCTGGAGTAGGTTCTTCAATTTTAGGGATAAGTTCACTCAACGATATTCCATCATGTGAGGATACTATAGGTACTTCAAGATGTTAATGAGTAAAATTACACCTATCCATTTACGTATCTTTGAGCGATCTTAAGTGGCCATTTATGATAGAGCTTTCCAGTAAAGAATAGGAAGTATTCATGATCTCAAACCATTCATCCTTAAACATTCAAAAGTAAATGTCTAAGGGTGTGAATGAAATATCCGATCAAGCACAACACGAAGAGGGTCCAGAACGTAGGAATTATTTTGCAAAATATGCCGACAATACTCAACTGGTGCCGTGTATGGAATGGGAGCACCATAGGCATACTCGCTCTCCTTCTTATTCATGTCTATCTAGATCAACATCATTTATATCAACCTCCATTGATTGAACATGCACATTAATAATAAGATGTGACACTTTAGGGGATTATGAAGAAATATTTTCTCTCAAGGGCTGCAAAATATAAAGAGAAAAAGAGTAAGTCCAAATCCAACATATTTTTACCAAACATGTAATTTTATAAAATCTCAAAAAATGACATGCCTAGTCATCAAGAAGGTGCATCACTAGAGAAACCATACCTAAGCAGGGTACATCTCCAAAAAAGTTACAAAATATAATGTTTTGTGAATATTAATCAATAAGAGAGTGAATTACCATACAAATGAGGTTTTTCACCAAGTTACACCCAGTAAGGGTATACCACCAAGAAAACCCATCCATACATGATTGCATTATGAGAAACAAAAGGTTACATAAAATATAAAGTGTATATTTCTACTTTACATAAGAGATAAAATTTATATTTATACCTCTTCAATAGTTTTATTGACATCCAAGGTGGGGAACCACTAATTCCCAAATTCGGATTGAGCGTAAGTCCTAGGTGTATCTTTGAGATCCAATACAACAAGATCCATCGAAAGAGGATCAACCTCAGCAGATTGAGCTGTTTACTCCCTATCCTCAATTGCTACATGCTGAAATACCCCAAAAGAGGAAGCTCAAAACAAATATACATATGAGAAAGCAAAGAAAAATATAGATTTTTTACAAGGAAAATACCTTATCCTTGTTATTATGAAGGTGAGTGAAGACTTCCTGAGGAACCACATAAGATGGTATCACCACTAGGAAATCAAGAAACATAATTGCCTCACCAAACTTCGAGGAAGTATTTCCTCATTAGAGGACTTTATCTGTGCCATAACATCAATAGAAGGAGCGATGTGAAGAATATCTACAACTCCGTACAGTTAAAAAATAAACAGCATTCCATAAGAATCACATAAGTTAATGACAAACAAATGATTAATTTAAATTTCATGTGTAATTACTTAAGCAAAAGTAGCATATAGTATAACGACCGATAATGACTCATGAGAAACTGGGGGAATAATAGGAATTGCAATTATTTGAGTTTCAACTGAGCCCCACTCTTCCTCTTTGACTATTGGAAATATTCTGACCACTGAGGAAGCATGTTTAGTTTGATCACGTGAAGTTATTGAAGATGGGGGAAAGTAAGATGTTGGAACACTATCTTCTTCATAAATTGGATTTAAGGGACCTTACCTAGGAGGAGTGTCATCTGTGACTGAACTTCCGTTGATTGGGGAGTGGAATCCTAAAGAATAAATAAGAAACATTAGGATAAAACACATAATGACCTTAACACTTGGAGTATAAATATTCAAGAATATATATGATTGCCTTTGGACACTTAGTAACTAGCATAAATTGTCCAACTTTTATAGAAACATCCAATGACGGATCATCCATATTATTCTCCAATTTTTGATCAAGATAAGTAGAGGGCATGGAAGCTGGATTCACGTGCCATATAGATTTCTTATTTACCAAGTTCTTCTGACGAGGTTTGGAAACAACAACTAGAGGCACATCCTCCATAGTATCCACATGAATACCTTCTTGTGAATAGACCGGGGAAAGATAAGAAGATCATCAATTAATGGTTATCTATCTCTTTAAACTAACAAGAGCATACACAGTAGTTACAGGCCTAGATTCCATCTGAGAAAGAACCCTAAACACTTAGTTTGCAACCTTCAGTGCCAAAATTGGATTTGTTGGAGGAACTGATACTTAGTCAATACCACCAAGGTCAAAAGAACCTTTGGTGGAATTTATTTTCTTTGGGTATTGTGATGTAACTACCTCATTAAAAGAACCTATGGTAGAGGAAGCATTTCTTTTCATTCCACCAGCAATTGTGGTACCCTTTTTCTTACCTTTATTGGCTTTTTGAGTAACCTCTACAGTTGGGGCCAATGGGAAAACTCTTTGGAATTAAATTTCTTTGTGGTTCTTAGAGGAAAAATCATACCTATAGTAGAACTATTTTCAAACCATGTTCAAGAGGCCCATACCTCTCAACAAAAGGGTACCTAGGATCTAATTGAATAATTTTTTTAAAGACATTGAGTTTCATCAACCCAAAGTGGCAATACCTGCCCAAATAGACATCGCACATTCTATTTGCTTTAGGCATGGTCAAATGAACATGATTATCTACATAAAAAACCACCATATTATGGCAAGTGAAGTTAAGGCAGGTAGAGATAAATGACTCATTAACTCTGTTCCTGCCACACATTGACCTTGGGATGCCTTGGTTATACCCAAATTATTTATTACATCGATGAGGGTTGTAAGCATCACTTTTGATATACCATTCTGTGTGAGTTAGAATACATCTGGGTGTAATTAAAAGGACCACAAGCAAAGCCAAATCATCCTCAACATCGTTATCTCTTGTACAACCTTCACCATTAAAGCTTCTAGCTTGAAGAATGGCCAAGTTTGGCAGTTGTTTTCTCCAACATATGCATGATTCTTGAAGTTGTAATAGTCATCGACCAAAGGCATGAGATATTTCTTACTCTATTTTTTTATTCCAGTGCATAATACGTGGTTATTTTAAAGGTAATATGCTAATGGGTTGAGATTTGAGGGCATGACTGGGGAACTTTACATAGAGGAATCCCATCAAAAGAATTTCATTAGTAAAATCAGACACATCATAGTGTCCAATAGAATGCTACATGTCAAAGTAAGTTTTATCCAACAAAGTCTATAATGATCCAAGAATGATGGAATCAAGTGGAATGTTAAAGCCAAGAGCTATTAACAAACATCTTTTCCAAGTCACGATATGGTTGATCATTGGTCTTACGGGGAATAAAAAAGAAAGACAATGTGCCTAAGATGTAGTTAACTAATACTAAAGGTTAGACATAACATTGGCCAAATAGTGTGTTTGACACAATGCCTTGATCCTTTTCCTCTTGAGTGATATTAACATGGAGCTAGTAAAAGTACTTGAACTATCCAAAATTGGCCTTGGCCGAATCACCAAACTATTCAAAAATCATCATATCTAGATCAATTCATTTGATGATCTCATCATTATCAAAAGGAGTGTCGTTATATGGGAGGGCATCATAGGGCTGTATAACCAATATCTCATAAACAACCTATGGAGAAGTATTGAACTTCCCCAAGCTACCACGAAAGTGTGGGTAACCATACTCCATTGAGAAATAAATAGTTGAAGTTAAGGGTTGTTATTAGACAAAGTAAAATATCTGAACCAATTGTCCACACATGCTAGACCGACCTTCAGAAGTTGGACAAATAGATGTAGCTCGCCCAAGATACAAACCCATCTTTGGAACCACTTGTTCCCTCAAATTGAAGATTGGAGTAGGGAATATTTCCCCAATCTAGCCCGAACCTTAGAATACCATAAGAGGAAGGATAACCACCCTAAGTGTTATTAGATGGATCTTTAGCCATTAATAAGGGATCATCTTTGCACTATACAATATCTGTAAAAACTTTAGACAACTCAGAAAACTCATTGGCCTTACCAAAGAAGGGGCACGATCGTGAAACTTGTACAACTCCTAACACTTTTCCAAAACCGTCTCAAGGGCATTACCATAACTCTTGGTACTTTTTATTGACGAAGCGACCATGGTGGTTTGAAGCTTTATAACAACGAAAACTTTATGAAAATTTCATAGAAAGAATTATGGCAAACAATTGATTGGAAATGCGAGAACAAGAGTAGGATTTGGGAAAAATTACAACAATAATAGCAATTTTCTCTCTCTGAAAACCTATGAACTCTCTCAAATGGCTGATATGTTAAGACGTTTGAAACGAGAAGACAAATGGAGTATTTAAAGTGATAAAGAAAATAACCATTAAGGCTATTTGATTGTTGATTTACCAAAAAGAATATTTTGAAAATTGGGGACAAAATAATTATGGCATTAACCAAAGCTATTTTAGAGTGAACCCCATAGTGCCACGTGTCACTAGGGAACATTAATAGCAGATGATGGGACTTTAGCATTAAATTCTAGAGATACACAAATATTTAGCTGGCATGTGCACAATTAAGGTCTTGATCTATGACTAATCAGTTCTAAGTGTCTCATAGACAAATTTCTTAGTGGCACAATGACTTTCTCTATCGAGGGAGGGTGGCTGGCTGGGTGGGTCATGTAAGGAGGGAAGGATAAACCTTATTCTTTAATGATAAAACTCCTCATCAAATTACTAACAAAAGAATAAGACAAATTGGAGCTTAATCTAAGCCTAATGTTACCTTCATTAAGAAGTTAGAAGATCCACCATGTGTTTTATCTATTTTTCCAATAATTATGTCTTATATTGCAATATTGGTTGTGACACCGCATAATTTTTAATAATAGGTTGATCCAGTCTATTTATTAATTATTACAATTTGTCAAAACAATTTAAATATCATCCTTAGCATGAAGTAGGAATCAATGAATGATGATAACAAAAAAGAATAATGATATGATAAAATCTCAAATGATAATATAGATAGAATCAACCACCACTACTAAGTAATAAGAATACTTCCTAACACATCTATTACATGACAAACTTCCAATGTAATACTCGTTCAACCTAAAAGAGTATATTATTAAGATAACCCTCGCATCTCTCGATATAACAAAATATTAAAGAAATATAGTACTAAGGGTAGATCCAAGACTTATGTAATGAAAATATGTAGCGGTGGAATGTAACAAATGAGTACTCCTCAAAGAAAGATAAGTATGGTACCCTACAGTACCTGTAACAACATGATAGGTAAGGCCCACTACTGATGCCAAAAAACGAATTTGATCCAAATTTATAATCACATATCATTTACACCCGTACATAATGAATATGACTATTTGTCATGTGACCCACGTCTGGTAAGACCCTTAATATGGTGACGCTTCATTGGTATTGATGGTTTGCATTCTTCATGTTGATCGTCATGTCTGTCGCACTACTATATGCTGATTAGGATTTCTTCCCCGTAAGAAGACATTTGCCCAATTCTGATTGGTCCATGTAGGTAGATAATTTTAGGTACTAACACCCACCATAATAAGACAATGTTTGTGCACTCGAGTAGTAAAACTATTAATCACGAGTATATATAACAAACTCTACAGTTATTAAAATAGATATTTTTTACCTCGCCCTTAGCGGTGTCAAATTATTGGAGTTATTTATTTTTAATATCTACGTGTTAAACTCCAACATTTCCCATTTAAGTAGAATTTACTAAGTAAAGGATCACTTGTAAAATTTATCATACAATTCTTTAAATGTAACTATGTTATAAACCATACTGGGTTCATGCATACGGTATCACATCGTAGCCGTTTGCATGCCACCATTCGCATGATAAAAAATCGTATCAGTTCACACACATTGTTTGGACAATTAAAACTATACCCATCTGCACGGTGCACGAAAACCAAAGTCGTCCAGAATCAGATCTGTACACCCCGTGTCCCAAGCCCATAATTAGAATCGCCATTTCTTATCAAAATAATATTCTATGCCCCAATATTGTCAAGGAAAGTTGTTAAAGTCAATTCATACTTACTAATTTCACATTCTCACATATATTTGTGAAATTTCAAGGTATAATGCTATAACCAAGCGTTACATTAACATTCGAAGGGAAATTTGTCATTACATATAAAGAAATGGTCTACCACATAATTCCATGTAAATAGGAACATCTAAATGGGAATATATAATTCTCTACCCAAGTCCATTAAACTAATTTAAGCTACACATAATATTTCAAGAATTGGGTTTATTTATTCATGTACCAAAACTCACCGTTTTGTATATATCAAATACCCCTAATTATTTCTACACCATTATTATAATTTATAAAAACTTGTTTAGCTAGAAATTATTATTTACATCATGAGAGGAGAGAGTACAATTATCTTGTCTTAAGTGATTAAAAAAGCTCCCCACGATGTAAAAAAGAGCACCCTTGAGAAAACTAGTTAAATTGTTCTTCCAAAAGTTGTAAGGGTTTTGTTTAAAATAGAAATTATATAATTTGTGAGTTGAGAGTTGGATTGTGGGTTTTTGGAGGAATTAGGGTTTCCCATAGATTTTTGTATTAATTCTCTACTTCTTATGCTTTTACTCTTTTGTCCTTAACCTTAGCTTCCTGTCCAAGTATGCTTCAATTTCCTTATTAACCTTATCCACCCAACTAATTGCATTACTTATTTTCTAAATAACAATTTAAAAGTCCTTAAACATTTTAAATTTCATTATTTTCTTAAATAGAACCCGAATTCCATTGAACTCCAAATTAATTTCAAAGTTTTTTATAAAACTTTACTTTTCCATTTAAAAATTATAAAAATCTAGTTTTCTTTAAAAAATTAATTAAAATTTTCTCAAAAAATTTAATTATTTCCCCACGAATCCAAATTAACTAATTATTTTATTTAATTAATTAAATTCTTTTAAATTTATGGGGTATTAAAATACCCCCCTAGCAAAATGAATTTTGTCCTTCGAATTCATAATAAATTTATTATTTAATTGAGTAAAAAATCATATTGCGTCATAAATTAGAAACTATATCCTCATATAAATCAAGTCAAACTATCTCCTCATATAAAATGAGGCAGACTATATCCTCATATAAACGAGTCAAAATAATCTTCCCATATAAGAAAAAGTCAAAATAGTCTCCCCATTTAAGAATGAGTCAAAATAATCTCCTAACATAAGAATGAGTCAAACTAGTCTCCTCATATAAGAATGAGTCAGAATTAGTACCACAAATATGAATGGGTCAAAATCTAGTAATAACTCATATACCTGAAAAAAAGATGGGGATACTATTGCCCTATCAAGTCCTCACTCTTCTAATTAATTCCTCTTCATTATGATGATTCCACTTCACTCGTATTAGTGGTATCTACTTGGAGTGAAACTTTTGGATTCGCCGATCCAAAATACTCACAGAATGCTCACTATATAATGCATCTAAATCTAACTCAACCTCACTCAAATCAATATGATGATATGAAGCCTTAGGGTGTAAAAACGAACGGGTTAGAAAAACATGAAATACATTATGCTCTCAATCAAGGTGGTGCAAAATTAATAGACGGTACGCAACCTTCCATATTTTATTTGTAATCATGAATGACCAAATATAACGAGGGGATAACTTCCATTTGTTTTCGAACCTCATTACCCATTTCATAGGGAAAACTCATAGTAATACTTACTCTCCCACCTGAAACTCCATCGGCTGCCAATTCTTATTGGCATAGGTCTTTTTTTATCCTAAGTGGTTTTGATTCTCTCTTTGATCAACTCGATCTTTACAATAGTTTCTTGGACATACTTTGGTTCCAAGTGTCTACCCTCACCTTCATTCAGCCAATAAACTGGTGATCGGCATGGTCTCCCATAAAGTGCCTCACAAGGGGCATAAAAATCGACTTATGAAGACTATTGTTATACATAAACTCCACTATCAGTAAAGGGCCTCCGAACTATCCTTAGAGCCCATTATATGCAATCGTAACATATTTTATAATGCTTGATTGACCCTCTCGATCTGGCCATCCGTCTGTGGATGGTATGTCGTGCTAAGATGCAGCTTAGTCCCCATAGCCTGTTGGAAACTCTCCTAAAATTATGCCACAAATGTAGGCCATCAATCTGAAATGATTTATAAGGGTACCCTATGTAAAAGAACAATCTTCAACACATATAAACTTGAAAGCTACTTGGTAGAATAATCGGTACAAATGGCCAAAAAATGTGCCACTTTTGTAAGGCGGCCAACAATCACCAATATAATATCATGATATTGAGGCTTCAAGGGTGACCCTTTAATAAAGTCCATCGAGATAATGTCCAACTTCCACTCAAGAATGGGTAAAGGTTGAAGCATACCTGAAGACTTTTAATGACCCACCTTCACCATCAGATAAGTAGTGCTTCTCGATACGAAATCAACCACATCCTTCTTAATACTAGCCCACCAATACAATTGCTTTATATCTTGATACATGTTATCCATTCCTAGGTATACCACAAAATGAGAACCATGGGTCTCCTCCACAAGTACCCGTTTCAATTCCTCATTAAACGGTACCACCAACCTACGTTTATAACGTAACCTGTCATCAGATTCCCACTGAAAAGAATGGTAAGCAGGTAGCAAGAAGATCCATCACCTTTCCCTTACACATCTCATCCTGTGACTATCCCTAGATTACTTGTACCACGATCTTTGGAGTCACTATGAGCATACTCATGAATGATCTAGTAAACTCACCAATCGCCTCTACTGAGACCCAATCGACTGCGTGAAGTGCTAAAAGACTACCACTAGGTCATCGACTCAATGCGTCTGTAACCACTTAGCCTTCCTCGGGTGATAATAGATCATAAACTGATAATTCTTGATGAATTCAAGCCACCATTGCTGCATTATATTGAGATCTTTCTACGTAAACAAATACTGTATACTCTTTGAATCTCTTAAAAGCTTAAACTTATAACCCCACAAATAATTTCTCCACGCTTGTAATACAAATATAATGCCAAATCAAAGTCATTAGTCAAGTAATGAACCTCTTGCAGCTTCAACTTTTGAGAGGTGTAAAAAATTGGCATATCTTCCTATATCAATACCACACCTAGTCCCTATCGAGAAGCATCGATATAGAATAAAAATTCAACTCCACTCTTAGGTAAGGAAAGAACTGGCACATAAGTCAAATTCTACTTGAGAGAGAAAAATTCCTGCTAACATCTCTCATTCTGACAAAATACCACACCCTTCTTGGTCAATTCGGTCGTTGTCCCCGCGATATTTGAGAATTCCCGAATGAATCTACTATAATAACTAACCAAGCCTAAAAATCTATGAATCTAAGCAGGTGTCAAGGGCTATCCCGAATCCAACAAGATCGACACCTTACTCGTGTCCATTGAAAGACATTTGTTTCACACAACATGGCCCCAAAACTTTATTTTCCATTTCCAAAATTCACTTTTGGAGAATTTATCATAAAGTTTATGCTCCCGCAATGGCTATAATACTATTCGAAAATATCGATTGTGCTCTTTCCCAGTAGTTGAATATATCTAAACAACATCAATAAAGACGATGATAAACTAGTCCAAATACGATCGTAAAACCGATTCATTAAATCCATGAATAAAGCTGGGGCATTAGTCAACCTAAGCGGCATCACTCGGGACTCATACGACCCATAACGAGTTAAAAAGTCTATTTTGGGCACATTCGCCTCTCTCACCCTCAATTAGTGATAACCAGAAAGCAAATCAATCTTAAAAAAGAAATAAGCTCCCTCCAATGGATCCAAACGATCATCAATCCTCATCATTGGATTCTTGTTCTTCACAGTCACCTTATTTAACTTATGGTAGTCGATGCATAATCTGAAATACCCTTCTTTCTTCTTCACAAAAAATACTGGCACACCCCAAGGTGAAGTGCTACGACGGATAAACCCTTTCTCTAACAACTATTTAATCCGACCTCTAAGTTCCTTCATATTTATAGGGCCCATAATATACGACTATCTAGCTATCGGCTTAATGCTTGGTGCCTAATCTATGATGAAATCAATCTCCTTACTTGGTGGTAAGCCTAGAATCTCATCGAATACGTTGGTGAAATCTTGAACTACAGGAATCATATCTAGGTACAGTGTGGTCTCCTCCCAAGTATCCTCATTAATAAAAAATAAGTGGGTTGTGGGCCCACCCTCACATCTAGGCTAGCTATAAAATAAATCTCCTATCCCATTATCACAAATAAAATAGCCCTACCTATAGAGTCAATTTGGCGACGGTACATGATGATGCTTGGATTTAGCACCACCGGATAAGTGATAGTGAGCTCAAGCAGTAGCAGCCATGGCAGCCATAGAGATGTATAAGTGTATAAGTATGTAGAAGGGGATGAGTATAAGAGGAATTAAGACAATAATGTATAGTGGTTCAGCCAATTTGGCCTACATCCACTGTGAGTGTGTGATCCACTAAGTATGGGCACTAATGGCCTTGGATACAATGCACATAACCCTCTCTCTCTCTCTCCACTGTGTGTACAAGCAGAGTTTTGGCTAAGGCTACAGTTAATGGATCGATCCCTTGTAGGTTTGTAGGTGACAAGTATATATAGGTCTTGGGGGGTGTAGTGTACCCCCCAAGTATGCATGGTGCATGTGAATGATGATCTAGCCAATTCCCTGTTGACACCTGTAGATGCCAAATGATGAAATAATATTCCCTCACGTGAGGGTGTGATTTTGTTATAACGGTCTGCCACGTGTCATATGAGCCTGACGCGCACTGTTCCACGCGTCTCCTAAACCACGCGCCGTCATGATATCACCCTCGGCCTATGAGCCGAGGCCGAGGGCAAAGTTTCTTTCGGTAGTGTGCGTGGCCCAATTCTGGCCTCATACTGTCGGCCCCTCGTACTGTCGTCTGAAGCCTGGTAGAGGGTCGGCCCCTCGTACTGTCGTCTGAAGCCTGGTAGAGGGTCAGCCCCTCGTACTGTCGTCTGAAGTCTGGTGGAGGGTCGGCCCCTCATACTATCGTCTGAAGTCTGGTGGAGGGTTGGCCCCTCGTACTGTCGTCTAAAGCCTGGGCAAAGGGCTGTCAAGAGATTGGTGAAGGGTCGTCCCCTCGTACTGTCGTCCGTTTTGGAGGCAATCCTCATCTAAGCCGAGGATATAAACGGGTATATCAATCACCCCCCAGCCCTTAGCTATAGGTGCTGCTGAGATGGCTGAGGGATAGTGTTTTAAATGAGATGCATGTATGATCAGTTAGATGAGTGACACCTGGGCAGATACTCATTGCTGTTTCAGTTCCCAAGGTCATGGCGGCTGCGCAGTGCACTTGGGGCCTTGTGCCCTAATTATACCTTTCTTGGTAAATGGGTCCACTCATTACCAAAGTATTTAAGATATTTTCAAACTCTCTCTCCTTCTTCTTCTTCTTCTTCTTCTTCTTCGCGCCCAAGCCTTTTCTCTTTCTAGAAACTCATCAGCTTCCATCGCCATTTGCAGCCTTCAATCCTTCCAAGTCTAGCAGCGTTCTTGATCTCTCCTCATCAGGTAACCTCTTCTACCCAACATTTTCTTTTGTCTTCATTTCTGTTTGTTTTTAGGGTCGTAGGGCGGCACTTTCTTTGAGTTACCCCATAGCTTTTTCCGGTGTCTTCTCCGGTCACTGGTTCTTTGAACGTTCTTGACGAAAACCTTTGAGTTCTTTTGTTTAATCCAAAAGTCAAACCTGGTCAATTCCCCACTTGCTTGTAGCTAAATTAGCCAAGTCTAGTGTAATTTCTCCAAGTGTAGAGTCTTCCCTTTAATGCTTAGGAGGCTTTACAGCTTAGTGTCTGAATTCCCGTCCTTAAGAGAGAAGCTCTTTGTCGAGATCAGACGAATAGAGGAAGAGGAAGAGAGGAGACGAGGGGACGACCCTAATTGGGTACGACTCATCTTTCCCATTCCTCTTGCCACCATAAGACCATCTGAACCCTCTGAGTCTTGTGGGTCGTCATCTCGTCCAGCCGAGACTCCCAAACCAAGTGAGATGGACGAGAGAGCATCCTTGCCAACTGGTGCTGGAACTTCTGGTAGGAGGGACACATCTGACCTTAGCCCAGGCCGAGAGGCCGAGGGTACGGCCCCCTCTGAGGCTGTCCCTGTGACAACCCTGTCCCTCAATGCCTTCCAAGTGGCTTTTCCTCAGGGTCCTCCTGCAGGTGATGAGGGGGAAAGGGATGAGGACGAGGACGACGATACGGATGAAGAGGTTGATACCTCCCATGCCTCGTCCTTTATCTCCTCAGTTAGGGATAGGGACCTTCTGATATGGAGGCATATTTACGGAGTGCCCTCTGGGGTAACTATGAGGGTTCCCTCTGATTCTGAGAGAGTTTTTGATTGTGAAGAGGGAGAGGTTGCAGTCTATGAACAAATGTTCAAGGTTGGAGTCAGGCTCCCTCTGCACCCTGCCATTGCAGATATTCTGTTTGCCCTCGGCGTATCCCCCTCTCAACTTCCCCCCAACTCTTGGAGGACGATCTTGGGCTATATCTCTTTGTGGAAGAATTCTTTCACCGACGAGCCCTCGGCTGCCCTATTTCTAGGCTGCTATAACATCACCTCCTCGTCCAAACAACCTGGATATTATCACCTGGGGGCAAGGAGGTCTGAGAAGAAACTCCTCCACGTGGCACAAACTTCCAACCACGATTGGAAGAAGAGGTTTTTCTTTATTTTTGGGGAATGGGAGCCCACCGCCGATGTTCCGAGGATCCCCAGAAAATGGTCGAACCCCTCAATGAAGGTCAGGTCAGACCCTGGACTTAGTCTGGAGGAGAAAGACATCGTAGATTATCTGAGAGGACGAGGGCGAGAGGGTGAGCTTGCAAAATTCGAAGACTTGATGACCCCTCGGTTCCTTAAAGAAGCTGGTCTGAGGGTCGGCCCTCTGACATAACTATGTGAGTTATACTGAACATTTTCTATTCTTTACTTATTTTTGAAGTTTTCTCTCTTTATCTCTGAATTTTTCTGACATGTCGTCCTCTTATCAGATCGTCCTGCAGGTACACCAGACTATCTTTGGGAAATGACAGCTCCCAGCTTACTGTCTGGATTGGCTAAGAAGAAGGGGAAGGAGCCTCAGCAGGCTCCGAGGAAGACAAAGGCCGCTGGGCCGACAGTGGTGGAGCCGACCACTGACAGTAACAAAAGGAAGGAGCCTGAGGGCCCAGTTGAGCCTCGACCTGATTCTCGGACGAGGGCCAGAGTCGACGCCTCTGAGGGGACGACCTCTTCGTCCAGCATGGAGGCCGTCTGGTCTTAAAATCTGGCCCATCTGAGGGCCGACCCCTCGTCACTGATCACGAACTTAAGGGTTGCCAATGCCTCGATGTTCTCTGCACCGTCGGCCTCTGACTTCGAGTTCTTAGAAAAGATGCCTCCTGCTAAAGTGTACGACTATGGTCTGCACTCCCTTGCTCAGGTATTGGTCTTGACCTACCTTTTTAATCCCATTTCATTTTTTTTTCAATAAACTGTTCCCTCGGCCCCTCTTGATATTTGTTCGTTTTTCTTGCAGTCTGTTTGTGCCTTCACCTCAGCCACCAAGTGGATGGCCGAGAATCAGGTGAAGTTTAATGAGGCTGAAAGGGCTATTCAGCATGAGGCTGATCTTCAGTCTGAGCTTGACACTGCAAGGGCCGAGTTGGAAAGTTCCAGGACTGAGCATGCAAGGATCCTGGACGAGCTGACGAGGCAGCACGACGAGGACATTAAGACCAGGGATGAGGACATTAAGGCCAAGGGCCTGCTTCTCAAGGAAAAAGACGAGGCCGTGACAAACATGGAGGCCAAGTACAAAGCTGACCTTGAAGCAGCCATTACGAAAGCCGAGGCCGAGGCCGATGCTGTTGAGGCTTACAAAGCTTCTGATGAGTTTCAGGGTTTCGGCCTTGAGTACCTGGAGAGGGGAATCAGGACGGCCTGCCGATGGGTCATCCTCAAATTCGGTGATGTCGTCTCCTCGGTTCGTCCTTCATTGGAGGCAGTCGGATTGGACGACCCTTTAATCGCTGAGGCCCTGTCCCAGGTGGAATCCCAAGTGTAGGCTGAGGGGGTCGGCACATCTGAAGATCAGCCGGTCGTGATTGTGAAGAGACCCCCTTGGTTGATGTTGAGGCTCTGCCTTCTGATGTCGTCCCTTAGGGTGGCTGTCTGTAGCCCATACCCTCATTTTTGTATTTTCTTTTGTAAAACACCTGGGACATCTTGTATTACATTTTTATTAATATCATCGTCTCTTCTTCTACTGCCTTCCATATTTACTGCTTTTATGGTTTGCTCTTTGTTGGTTTGCTGTCTTTTCTTAATGTCACTAACCTCTCCCTCGTCTTTCTTGAGGGTAGTGGTGGGGTTGTCCCCTCCACCGGCCCTCATTATAGCCGAGGGTTCAAATTAACCAGTTTAATTGTTTTTAAAGCCTTCCCTCGTCTTTTTTGAAGACAGTGGTGGGGTCGTCCCCTCCACTGGTCCCCATTATAGCCGAGGGATCAACTTACCAATTTAATGGATTTTAATAATGTCTACCCTCGTCTTTCTTGAGGACAGTGTAGGGGTCGTCCCCTCCACTGGCCCTCATTATAGCCGAGGGTTCAACTTACCAATTTAATGGATTTTAATGTCTTCCCTCGTCTTTCTTGAGGACAGTGGTGGGGTCATCCCCTCCACTGGTCCCCATTATAGCCGAGGGATCAACTTACCAATTTAATGGATTTTAATAATGTCTACCCTCGTCTTTCTTGAGGACAGTGTAGGGGTCGTCCCCTCCACTGGCCCTCATTATAGCCGAGGGTTCAACTTACCAATTTAATGGATTTTAATGTCTTCCCTCGTCTTTCTTGAGGACAGTGGTGGGGTCGTCCCCTCCACTGGTCCCCATTATAGCCGAGGGATCAACTTTTCAATTTAATGGATTTAAAAGTCTTCCCTCGTCTTTCTTGAGGACAGTGGTGGGGTCGTCCCCTCCACTGATCCTCATTATAGCCGCGGGATCAACTTACCAAATTAATGGATTTTAATGTCTTCCCTCGTCTTTCTTGAGGACAGTGGTGGGGTCGTCCCCTCCACTGGTCCCCATTATAGCCGAGGGATCAACTTACCAAATTAATGGATTTTAATGTCTTCCCTCGTCTTTCTTGAGGACAGTGGTGGGGTCGTCCCCTCCACTGGTCCCCATTATAGCCGAGGGATCAACTTACCAATTTAATGGATTTTCTGTAGATGTTTCCATGTGTGCTAGGACTGACAACCACAGGATGAGGGAAACATTGATATTTCTTATTAATTTTGCAAAGTGTTCTGTTGGAGCAACTCTCATTACAATTATGGCCTTTCAAGACCTTACAACACTACTGATAGTATTTCTTCAAATGATCTGCATTCCAGGGGTTGGAAAAAGGTTCCCCTTCTAGGTTTTCTAGTCTATAGGTCCCTGGGACAACTTCATCGATGACCCTATATGGGCCATGCCAATTAGGATGGAGCTTGTTGGGCTTTTGCCAAGCCTTCTTGAGAACCAAGTCTCCTACTGCTATAGGTCTCTGTTTCACCCTCTGATTATAAAACCTTGCGGTCCTCTGCTGGTAGGAAGCCTGCCTTATCTCAGCGTCCTCCCTCCTTTCCTCAATCAGGTCCAAGTCAAGTCTGCTTTCTTCCGCGTTTCCCGGGGGGTCGTACATTTGGACCCTATGAGTAGGAAACTCGACTTCGGTGGGGATGACGGCTTCTGATCCATAGGCTAGCATGAATGGGGTCTCCCCGGTAGAAGTCCTCACTGTCAACCCGTATGCCCACAGTACGGCATGTAACTCCTCGACCCATCTTCCTTTTGCTTCCTCAAGCCTCTTCTTGATTCCATCTAGGATTGTCCTGTTTGTTACTTCGGTTTGCCCATTGGCCTGAGGTCGGCCTGGGGTGGAGAAAAATTGTTTGATATTTACCCTCTCACAGTACTTCTGCAGAGAGGCATTCTTGAACTGCGTCCCGTTATCTGAAATGAGGGTGTTGGGCAGACCATATCTGCATATCACATTTTTCCAGATGAACTGGAAGGTCTTCTGCTCTGTAATTGTGACCATCGCTTCGGCCTCTACCCACTTTGAGAAGTAGTCAATCGCTACAATGAGGAACCGATAGTTATTGACTGCTCTTGGTAAGGGCCCTACCAGGTCAATCCCCCACACTGCGAACGACCACGGAGATGTAATGGAGGTAAGAGGCTGATGGGGTTGATGAGGGATGGTAGCAAATCTTTGGCATTTATCACACTTTTTTACATATGCTGCGGTGTCTTTCCCCAAGGTCGGCCACCAGTAGCCTTGGGTGATCACCCTCTTCGCTAAGGATCTACCCCCGATATGGCTTGAGCACGATCCTTCGTGCACATCTTGCAAAATGGAAGGGACTTCTGAGGGATGCACACACCTAAGTAAGGGGAGCGGAAACCCCTTTTTGTACAAGGTGTCTCCGATGACAGTGAATTTTGCAGCCCTGTACCTCAGCTTCTTCCTTTCCTGCCTTGCTTCTGGCATCTCACCCTCTTTAATGTATCTGATCAGGGGGTTCATCCACGAAGCTTCTTGAGATACATTCAGGCAATTGTCAAGTGTTCCCTCGGGGTCCTCAATAGTTGGCTGAAGCAAAATTTCCACTGGGACCGCCCTCCTGATGTCTGCCCTAGTCGCCGAGGCCAATCTCGCAAGGGCATCAGCACGGCCGTTGTCTAGCCTAGGTATCCTCTTTAATTTTACTTCTCTGAAGCCTTTCAGTAGTGACCTCACCTTCTCGAGGTATCTAGCCATTCTCTCGTCCTTTTCCTAGTATCTGATTCACCACTAGCCTTGAATCACTATGGACCAGAATCTGGCCGACACTAAGAGACTTGGCCAAGGAGAGGCCTGCTACTAAGGCCTCATATTCGGCCTCGTTGTTGGAGGCTTTGAAGTTGAACCTCAGGGCGTATTCGACGTCTGTGCCATCGGGTGCTGACAGTATCAGTCCAGCCCCACTTCCGCTGTCACAGGAGGACCCGTCAACGAAGAGGCTCCACAGAGTCTTTCCCTCAAAAAAATTTCCCTTAGAGAGGGACCCCTGTCTAAAGATGTACCTTCCCTCTTCGTTTTCAGTTGCTTTCCTTCTAGCGGTGCTTGTCTCAGCCCTATCTGCGGGTGTGTCAGCGGGTCTATCTTCTGTATCCGTCTTCCCGAGAGTCTCATCCTCGGCCTTATCATCTTCCCAAGTGAACTCATCCATGAAGTCTGCCAATGCCTGCCCCTTAATGGCCGTCCTAGGCTGATACACAATGTCAAACTCCCCCAGCTCTATAGCCCAGGCCATCAACCTACCTAATTTTTCTGGCTTGTGTACGACCTGCCTAAGAGGAGAGTCGATGAGGATGACCATTGTATGGGACTGGAAGTACGACTTCATCTTCCTCGAGGCATGGATCAAGGCGTAGGCCAACTTCTCCATCCTCGAGTATCTTTGATCTGCCCCCTGGAGTGCCTTGCTGTTGAAATACACAGGCTTATGTATTCTGTCTTCGTCTCTCACAATGGCTGCGCTGATGGCCGACTCTGAGACGGCGAGGTACACGTAAAGTCGTTCACCCTGCACGGGTCGTGACAGCAGCAAAGGAGACCCTAAGTATGATTTTAGCTCCTTGAAAGCCTCATCACACTCTTCACTCCATTCGAAGGCCTTCCTGAGGATCTTGAAGAATGGTAAACACCTGTCTGTGGCTCTTGACACAAATCTGTTCAGGGCAGCCACTCTCCCTGTAAGCCTCTGAACGTCTTTAATGGACTTGGGGGTCTTCATCTCAACAAGGGCCTTTATCTTTTCAGGGTTGGCCTCGATGCCTCTTTGGTTGACAATGAACCCCAGGAACTTCCCTGCTCCGACCCCGAAGACACATTTGGTCGGGTTAAGCTTCATCTGGTATTTGTCCATCGTATTAAAGGTCCTCTCCAGGTCTGCCACATGATCCTCTGCCTTCAAACTCTTGGTCAGCATGTCATCCATGTAGACCTCCATAGACTTCCCGATTTGGTCTTCAAACATTTTGCTTACGAGGCGCTGGTACGTTGCCCCCGCATTCTTTAGGCCAAAGGGCATGACCCTGTAACAGTATGTCCCCTTGTCAGTGATGAAGGCGGTCCTCTCCGAGTCTTCAGGGTTCATGAAGATCTGGTTGTACCCTGAGTAGGCATCCATAAAACTCATGAGCTCATGGCCTGCAGTAGCGTCTACCATCTGGTCAATGCGGGGGAGAGGGAAGCTGTATTTGGGGCAGTGCTTATTGAGATCTGTGAAGTCCACACACATTCGCCACTTCCCGTTGGCCTTTGGGACAATGACTGCATTGGACAACCATTCAGGGTAGATGACCTCTCTGATAAATTCAGCGTCTTCTAATTTTTTGACCTCATCCCTGATGACCTCGTACTTATCTCTAGAGTAAATCCTCCTTTTCTGCTTTACCGGCTTCACTCCCTCTACCACATTGAGCTTGTGGCACATGATTTCAGGGTCGATCCCCGGCATATCTACATGACTCCACGCGAAGACGCTTCGTCTTCTCCTTAACAGCTTGATGAGGTCTTCCTTGATATTGGGCTTCAGAGACTTGCCAACTTGGACGGTTTTTCCCGGGTCATCCTCATCGAGGATGATGGGTTCTACCTCCTCGGTGGCCTCTCCTTTTTTGAGCTTCGTCTCTTCCCTGGGGTCTAGGGTATCAATGTTGTAAGTGGCTGTAGCCCTCTTGTGTGCCTCCCTTTCTTCAGCAGAGTTGTAGTAACATTCTCTCGCTGCCGTCTGGTCTCCCTGAACTTCCCCCACCCCGTAAGGGGTTGGAAATTTGATCATCTGATGGACTGTAGAGGGCACGGCTTCAAACCCCTTGAGGGCCACACGCCCCAGTATGATGTTGTAGGCCGAAAACACCTGCTCATCCATCACAAAGAAACTGACCTTATTGGTGAGCCATCTCGGCCACTCGTCCCCCATCCTCACATCGGCCTCATATACCCCAAGGGGGTGAACCTTTTCCCCACTGAACCCAATCAATGGATGATGGTAGGGGACGAGTCTAGCACGGCTGAGACCCAAGGCTTTGAAGCATGTCCAAAACATCACATCTGCAGAGCTACCCCCATCTACCAAGATCCTCGGCACTTCGCATCCGTGCACCCTGGTAGTGATGACGAGAGGGTCATCGTGTGGGGCCAAGAGGTCTCTGAAGTCCATTCTTGAAAATCCCACTATCAGTGTGTCCATATCAACCTTCTTCCTTTTTTCTGACTTGACCTCCAGGGAAGTCGCGTGTACCGTCTTCGTCACTGCCTTGGCCTCAGCCACATGGGCCTTCCTATCGGTGACCTCAGACCCTCCTCCTGCAAGTCCCCCGGAGATCATTCCCACTCCGAGCGAGATCATATTAAGCCTCTTGACAGGGCCATGGTCGTCTCTCGGTGGGAGGTCAGGGTCGTCCTCATCGTCAGAGGGGTCGTCCCCTCTTTTTTGAGGACCTTCTCTGCATGCGTCGCCTCGCTTCTTTCTGGGGTCGTCCCCTCGGCCCCTCTTGAAGGCACCTTTGTCGACGTACTTTCTGAGCTTCCCTTCCTTCAGCATCTTCTCAATCTCGTCTTTCAGAGCAAAGCATTTATCCGTTACGTGGCCGTGGTCTTGGTGAAATTCACACCACAGGTTCTTATTCCTCTTGCCGGGGGCTGCCCTCAGCTTCTCAGGCCACTTCAGCGACCGGTCACTCTTTATCTCATTGAGAATCTGTTCACAGCTGACCGTCAGAGGAGTGTACCCAGCGAACTTGTCGTCCGCGGATCTCTTCTTCCCCTCTTTGTTCTTACTTGGGTATTTACTCCCACTTGCACCTCCTCTTTCATCCTCATATTTTGCAGCCATCGCCTCTTCGGCGTTCATCACCTTTCCTGCTGTCGACAACAGCTCGACCATCGTCCTTGGAGGGTCCTCAGCAAGCTTCCATAACAGCTTCCCCTTTTGGAGTCCTCCAATCAGGGCTGTCATAGCTATGCTCTCCTCATAGTCTTCCACCTCCAGCTTCTCCTTATTGAATCTGGCTATATAGTCCCTCAGACTCTCACTCTTCCCCTGCTTGACATAGAGCAGGTGGGTGGTCTTCTTCTGTGGCTTCACCCCAAAGCAGAAATTATGGATGAACAGGTCTGCCAGCTGCTTAAAGTTTCCAATGGAATTTTTTGGAAGAGATGTGTACCAGACATGCGCAGCCCCTGTCAGGGTACCAGAGAAGGCACGACACCTCATCTCATCTGAGATAGAGTATATGTCTGCCGCCGACTGATACATCTCCACGTGGTGGACGGGGTTGGTGCTCCCGTCATACCTTGGGGTGACCATAGGTGGCTTGAACTTTGACGGCGTGGGGAAGTTGACTATCTTTGCCATGAAGGGTGAGCCTATGGTGTATCCCCTCTGAAGGGGGTCTCGGCTCTTCAATATATCACCAATCTTATCCTCTAACCGCTAGATTGAGTCATTCTAGGGCCTCACAGGGTCGACCTGGCCGATGTTATCCCCTGCTGCCTCTCCGAGGTGGACGGAGGGTTCTGCAGCAGCAAGCCTGTGTCGACTGTTCACTTCCCTTTGGCCGTCATCTCGTCCTCGGGGTCGGCCATCTGCTGCCTCCCTCCTGGATCTTGCAGCACTCCTTGGCCTGGACAACTGTTCCCGTAGGTCATTTACTGGGCCTAGCCTCTCAAAGGCCGACCCCCTGCTCAAGCGATCAAAAGCAGAGCCTCTTGGGTGATCATCAGGGTTTGGTCTCCCGCACTTTCCCCTACTGTCCTGGAGGGGTCGCACAGTGTTATTGGAGACCTCGTAAGGTTCCCAGCACTCTATAGGAGCCTCCTCTCCCTCCAGATCTCCATACCCATCCTCAGGTCAAGGGTTTTCTTGCCTCCCCAGGCGTAGACGCCGGGGGTCAGCAACATCCCTACGCCGCTGAGGGGGTGGCAGGTCTTTGCGTGGTGCCTGGGGTGGTCCCCTGGCCTCATGCTGCCCTGGAGCTGTTGCTGGAGTAATCATCTCAGGCGAAACCCCTGGTGCTCTTAGTATGTTCTGGCTTAGAGCTGTGAACTGCTCCTGCATCATCCGCTGGCTTGCTGCCAGAGACTTTAGGGCTGCCGCCACATCAGCCATCTCAGACTGAGGCGGCGGCTGACTGGAACTGGGTCTTCCCCCCTCATCCGGTGGGGGAAATGGTGGCGGTGGCATCTCAGGTGCCATGTTCTTGAGCTATGAAAAGTTGAACTGAAGGAAATACTAGTGAGCTTGGGAACCTTAGTGGGTCTCTTTCAATGGTGAAACACCTCCTCTCAGGGGGAATGTTGGTTCACCACCAGAGTTCCCAGTGAGGTCAAGCTGTACAAAGGAAGAGATGTCTTCTCGTTCCCACAGACGGCGCCAAACTGATGATGCTTGGATTTAGCACCACCGGATAAGTGATAGTGAGCTCAAGCAGTAGCAGCCATGGCAGCCATAGAGATGTATAAGTGTATAAGTATGTAGAAGGGGATGAGTATAAGAGGAATTAAGACAATAATGTATAGTGGTTCAGCCAATTTGGCCTACATCCACTGTGAGTGTGTGATCCACTAAGTATGGGCAGTAATGGCCTTGGATACAATGCACATAACCCTCTCTCTCTCTCTCCACTGTGTGTACAAGCAGAGTTTTGTCTAGGGCTACAGTTAATGGATCGATCCCTTGTAGGGTTGTAGGTGACAAGTATATATAGGTCTTGGGGGGTGTAGTGTACCCCCCAAGTATGCATGGTGCATGTGAATGATGATCTAGCCAATTCCCTGTTGACACCTGTAGATGCCAAATGATGACATAATATTCCCTCACGTGAGGGTGTGATTTTGTTATAATGGTCTGCCACGTGTCATATGAGCCCGACGCGCACTGTTCCACGCGTCTCCCAAACCACGCGCCGTCATGATATCACCCTCGGACTATGAGCCGAGGCCGAGGGCAAAGTTTCTTCCGATAGTGTGCCTGGCCCAATTCTGGCCTCATACTGTCTGCCCCTCGTACTGTCGTCTGAAGCCTGGTAGAGGGTCGGCCCCTCGTACTGTCGTCTGAAGCCTGGTAGAGGGTTGGCCCCTCGTACTGTCGTCTGAAGTCTGGTGGAGGGTCGGCCCCTCGTACTGTCGTCTGAAGCCTGGGCGAAGGGTTGTCAAGAGATTGGTGAAGGGTCGTCCCCTCGTACTGTCGTCCGTTTTGGAGGCAATCCTCATCTAAGCCGAGGATATAAACGGGTATATTAGTACATACACAACCATTCCATCCCCAAAATAACATTGTATGTGTGGGTATCTAAAACTAATAAATTCGCTACAAAATGTAGCCTACCAATATCAATACCTGGCCCATCATAAGTCTCGACAATAACCATGAATACTCCTAATGGAGTAACAATAGATAATATCCTAGTGCAAGGAGTTGGAACCATCCTTGATAAACTCGCATAATTTCATGAAACAAACGAGTGCGTGGCACCCGCATCAAATAAAATCTGTCTAGAGTGACATGAATAGAGAACATACCATTGACAACCTAAATAGGTGCCTGATCATCCATGGATCCCAACTAATAGAACCCACCGTACTGCACTTGGGGTTAGGGTGCTGCGAATGGTTCAGGAACTACTAGTGGTTGCTGGTACCTAGGGACCGAAAGACATGTCACCTATTACTTCCTCTACTACTGTTTCTTCTGGTGGTAAATGGGATGAAAACCCTGCTACAACTTGACCTGCCTATTCTGAATCTACTTGTATGGATTGTCCTCACTTGGGCAATCTTGCTGCTTATGATCAAATACTTTACACCCAAAATAAACTAGTGAATACTATCCCTGGGATGTATTACCTCCCCGATGGATTTTGACCTTGCCCACCCTAATGGGGACTTTCCTTATTAGATCAAAACTTATTTTATGGTTCTTGGACTTGCTGGCCCTCTCCTCCCTCCCAGTCACTATCGAATCCCTTATTTTTCATGGGCCCACCAATTTAGCTTCATTTCTCTAACTTCTTCTTGTTCTCAGATATATCCCTACATAGGGAGAGTGTTGCGTCAACTATCTAGGTGTACGTGCCATAAGTGAGATTCACTACTAGGATCTGATGAATAGGGAATATAAGACCCTGTACAAAACATCATATCTTCACTGTCTCAGTATTCACTTCCTCCACAGCTAACAATGATACACTTATGAACTCCTTCTCCTACTCTGCAACCACATAAGTACCCTGTTGAAGGGAAAAAAATTCCATCCTCTTTTGTTTATGAATGGCTCTGAGAAATACTTGTCATTGAAATTCTCTACAAACACGATATAATCCATTTAATATATTTTCTCAGGACTAGTCACACTCTCTCACCACTGATGAACATCACCGATCACTTGAAAAGTGGATAAAATATGCTTTTGAACATCTATACAAGATAAGAAACGAAGATGACACTCGATGTCCTGATGCCACTGAAATTTCTACCAGAGGATCTTTTGACCCTGAGAATTTGGGTGGATTATTCTTCATGAACGCGCCATGAATCTTTTCCCAGTCTGTTGTGGGAGTCTGTACCACTAGAGGTGGTGTATAAATGGGCATGTCCTGCCTGCCTGCTGCCAATCTTTCCCGCACTTCCTGATGGATCAGATTAGAAATATATTGAGCTAAAAAAATAAACTAACCCTGGTCACTGGATCTGGGCCGTCTGGCATCGATAGAAGTGGTGCAATGGGTGGAAGTGGTGATGCTGGCTTAGGCTAGAAGCACGTGCGATGAAATGAGTGTTTCTCTTCGATGCCATCTGAAATATGATACGAAACACTTTTTAGTATTATACATCCTACGATAAGAGTACAAAGGGAATAACGTATAAAATAACACTATGTAAAAAACAAAAATGGACCTATGAAGCATACGCTACTGAGGACCATGCTCTGATACCAACAATAACACCCCAAAATTTTGAATAATTGGGTTGATAAAGTCTATTTATTAATTATTACATTTTAACAAAATAATTTAAATACATCCTTAGGATGGAGTAGAAATCAATGAATAATGATAATAAAAAAGAATAACGATATGATAAAACCTTAAATGATAATAAAGATAGAATTGACCACCACTAGTTAGAAATAAGAATACTTCTAACACATCTATTATATGCCAAACTTTAAATGTAATACCGTTTTCAACCTAAAAGAGTACATTATTAAGATAACCCGATCATCTCTCAACATAATGAATTATAAAAGAAAATTGAGCTAAGGGTACATCAAACACCTATGTAATCAAAATAAGTAGTGGTGGAAAATAACGAACGAGTATTCCCCAAATAAAGCTAAGTCTGGTACGTGGAGCCCCTCTAACAACGGGACAAGTCAGTCCCACTGTAACAGGATAATAACTATGATCTCGACTAGTGAAACTATCAATCATGAGTATAAATAATAAACTCTATAGTCATTAATATAGAGAATTTTTTACCTCACCCTTAGCAGTGTCAAATCATTAGAGTTACATATTTCTAATAGCTGTGTGTTAGACTCCAACATTTCCTAAATAAGCAGAATTTACTAATTAAAGGGGAACTTCTAAAATTTATCATACAAGTCCTTAAATGCAACTATGTTACAAAATCCACTGGGTTCATATGCATGGTATCACAGCGTAGACATTTGCCTGGTTAAAACAGCATCCGTTCGCACAGTTAAAACTACCTCCATTCGCATAGTACACGAAAACCAAAGTTGTCCAAAATCAAATTTGTACATCCCCTGTCCCAAGACTAGAATTCAAATCGACATTTTCTTTTTTAAAACGAAGTTACATGCCTCAATACTCCCCAAATATGGTTTAGGATAGTTGTTAAAGTCAATCCATACTTACTAATTTCACTTTCTCACATATATTTATAAAATTTTAAGGTATAATGCCATAATCAAACGTACATTAGAGTTCTAAGGGAAATAAGCCAATACATATAAAGAAATGGCCTACCACATAATTCCATATAAATAGGAACATCTAAAAGGGAATTTATAATTCTCTACCCAATTCCATTAAACTAATTTAAGCTAAACATGAAATTTCTAGAATTGAGTTTATTTATTCATGTTCAAAAACTGTCTATTTTTCCATATATCAAACAACCCTAATTATTTCTATGGTATTTTTATAATTTATAAAAGGTTGTTTAGATAGAAATCATTATTTACATCATGACATGAGAGAGTAGAATTATCTTGTCTTGAATGATGAATACTAAATCCCAAAAGAAAGTTAGAAGAAATTCCTTTGAAAAATCTCAAAATCCCCAATTTGGGTAAATAAGCTCCCAATGATGTAGAAAAGAGCCTTATTGAGAAACGTAGTTGAATTGTTATTCCAAAACTTGTAAGGTTTTTGTTAAAAGAGAAAAGAGAGAATTTACGGGTCGAGAGTTGGATTGTGGGTTTTTGGAGGTAGTAGGGTTTCTCTTAGGTTTTTATATTAATTCTCTATTTCTTATGCTTTTACAATTTTGTCCTTGACCCTATCTTCCCCTCCAAGTATGTTTCAATTCCCTTATTAAACTTATCCACTCAAATAATTACATTACTTAGTTTCCCACTGATAATTTAAAAGTCCTTAAATATTTTTAATTTAATTCTTTTCTAAAATAAAACCCAAATTCCAATTAACTCCAAATTACATTCAAAGTTTTTTTATAAAACTTTATTTTTCCCTTTAAATTATAAAAAGTCAGTTTTAATTTAAAATAGTTATTTAAAATTTTCTAAAAATTCAATGAATTCCCCATGAATCCGAATCAACTAATTATTTTAAATTTACAAGGTTCTACATTGGTGAGGTTGCTCAGTAGTAGCGATGGACGAGGTTTGATAGGACCTGGGAGAGCTTACTTTCGCTATTGAAAAAAGTCAATCATATAACATTTGAGGGAGTTGATTTGAAAGATAGAGATCATGGAATCGATAAGGCATTATAGTTAACCATTTTAAATACACCACATAAAGAACCAAGAGTGCCTGAAAAAGCAATACTTGAGCAACCTTGGCCAAACTTATTCTCTTCCACATATGGCTTTTGATGACAAAGATAGTATGTTCACTAAAAGTTCTGTGTGATGTCATATTGTACCTAACAATGTAAGACAAAACATATCTCAACAGTGACGGTTTTGTGAACTGGTGCCCGAAAAGGTGATAACACCCTTTTACGCTACCTGACTTAAATGGCTGGTCACTCGAAATTTAAATCAACATTTAATGTTAGTGACATGTTACGTATAGTAGTATGACCCAACATTTAATGCACTTTGAGGTCCCAGTAACACCCCGTAATTTTATACATTTAATAGTTAATTAATTCGGGATTTTTTTTTTAAATTACTAGTGTGTCGTAATTTAATGGAATTAATTATGAAATTTTTATATAAATAATAATCGGGTGAATAATTGGTTAATATTTATGGGAAATTAATTTACTAGGTAAATAGTAATATTTAATTTACGTCTTGAGAATATTAATGACATGTAGTTTACTTATCTCAACCGGGAGTCGGTTCCAGACTAAGTTAGGTAGGAGATAAGAAATTTTATAAACTTATACGAATGCCAATTTTGAGTGCACGGTTGAGTCCGTAAGTATAATACCCCACCCTAGAAAAGAAATATTGAATAATATATTGATGATTTTATTCGAAGGAAAAATTTTAGGAATAGATATATAAGAGAATTACGCCAAAATGACATGAAAAGTAATTAAGGCGAAAAAGAATCCCCACATTACATGGTTCGCGTGGATGCGCATTTAAGTCCTAATAGTCCTAGTAAGTATGTTGGTCAAGTTTTATGCAAAAATTCCAATGAATGATTGTGACACGGTCATGTTTAATATAACGCGACTTTTGTCAGCATGTGTCGCTCAGGACGCGAGCTTGCATGATTTTTGTAGGATGCTTTATTGGGACTAAAAATAATTTGACCATATTTATTGGATGCTAAAAATAGGCCTAAGAGTTCCATGGGGTCAAAAGTCAAAAAATGAATAAATAAATAAAATATTATTATTTTTCGTTAAAAAATAAAACTGCTCAGAAACATCTGAATTTTTTTGAATTGACTTGAAATTTAATTTTGAGCAACTTTCTCTTCTTTGATAACCCCGAAAAAATCATTTAGTCCTGATTTAGGCCATTTTTCGGTTCGGTCAGACCTCCTTTTTGAGGGATGTTGAGGTAGGTGAGTTAAATCTTGTTTTAATTCTCAACAATCCATTATGGTACCACCTAGTCTATCCTAACATCTGACTAAAATTATTGTGTTCTTGAACATTCATTGAATGAGAGAATTTTGGGTTAAATAATTGAATTAATTAATGGAGTGGTTAGTGGCACACCATTAATCTCAACCATCCAATCTTGTTTTGATCCAATGGTCATGGTGACTCCCAAGCAACTATAGATAGGCCTTGAATTCTCTCATTATAAACACACCAAAAACATCAAACAATAAGAAGAGTTAGAGAGTGAGAAAAAGAGTTCATTTGGAAGTTTGGAGCTTATCTTGGAGCTTATATTTTGGAGCTAGAGTTGGAGTTTGGAGCATTTATTAGAGCTAGACGAAGGAGTTCCTAGAGTACATATAGAGCTCTCATGGGGGATGCATTTGGTAACCCATTGAATCCATCTTTGAAGGTGGGGGTTGCTCCTCCTACACCGCCATTATAGAGTCTTAAGAGGTTGGGAAATCGTACTTTGATTGAGGTTTAAAGTTTGATAATTTTTAGAACGATATTTACATATATTAGACTTGATTGTAACACCCCGCCTAATTAAATACTGGGTGGCCAGTCCCATACCAAATTAAAACAGAATATACAATTGGCTCATTCTTAGCATCACTATCAAAAATATTTATAAGTCACCCAATACCCAATTAAGCTGGTGTTAAAAACTTTCCAAATTTTAATTCAACAAAATCCATTTTTAGTTTACAAATAACACAACACATATTATTCTACAACACTACTAACCGAACAGATAACACAAAAGAATTTAAATGCAATTGGAATAAACATTCCCAAAAAATTATCCAATACAGTAATCCCAACAATAATAAAAGTATTAAAATGACACGAATACAAAAGTATTTGACTCAGATAGATAACTAAACTCCTTTGGGCGACATGCCCCAACAAAGAGAATACTATGAATCAAATGAAGATAGGCGTCTAAGCAATAATCCATAGCTCCATAGCTCGTCATAATCCGCTAAGGTTGGAGTCCCTGTTGCTGGACACCTGATATAGAAGATACAATAGAAAAGAAAATATGCAAGGAAACGGGTCAGAGCCCGATTGTAAAAATGATTTTGAAACCAACAAGTATTTAATAAGTGCAATAAAGCCTTTATTATGTACATGTTAGCATCCAGACTCTCACTTGACATTCTCACCTCTCAGCTAGAGTGCAAACTTAACGTTTCCTACTAATCTCCTAGCTAATGGTTCCTCTTCACAAATTTCCATAATATGATTCCATCCCATATCATAACCCCGTATGTCCCATACCATACGTCATATAATTATTCATATACGTTTCCCATTAACATGATTCGTTTCTCATTAATATGATTTAAGATCTTCAATATTCATTAACTTGTTTCAATTCTTTTCTCAATTCACCATTATATACAATTATCACAGAGTAGATAGATTTAACCACTATATACATTCATTTAATTCATTATATATATATATATATATATATATATATATATATATACATATATAATATGGCACCCTGAGTCACAGCTGCGGTGCATGCATTACTCTGCTATCATGTCCCAATATCGCTGGTCGCCGAATAGGGGACTAAAGGTTCGGTAAGGATTCCTCGAACCACAAACAACAACACAAATATTGGAGGATAACATAGTTCTCGTATCCATGGGTCACGCACATACCTACGTACCCACAGTCAGCGGACTTATCAACTCCCCGATAAGTCTTTCATAGACCTATGTTCTTGAGCGACAAATCAAAGATCCCATGGATTCATCAGGATATGACCGCCCTCACGCGCAAACCTCCCGTCGATAGGAACTAAGCTAGGTATGTCATACACATAATCATCAATCAATCAAATAGGCATTATCATACCTATAATATAATATCAACAAGGTACTCACATTACCCTAAGATAGTTCCCATACGTAGCATTATATCTCTAAAATCCTACGTATTAAAATATTATGACTTTACTTCTTTAATTCAATTAACCCCGAGCCTCACTCATTTCTCAAGGTTCAAATAGGTTTTTCCTCAACATATATTTAGTAAGAAATCACTAATATTCTACTGGTCCATATCATCCTATCTCCCGAATTACTATGAATTAAACTCTCCCTTTAATTAGGGTTAAAACCGATAGTTTCAAATCTCTTATAAACACATCCTCTATCAACTAGGATTGAATACCATCATCACATGGCTCATAGTCTATAGGGTTTAATTCACACTATATGACTTATCAACAAAATCAACATCCTCGCATCCTATAACATCTCTCCACTCCCGTCGTCATTAAGGTTCATGCGCGGAGCGTCTCGTAAAGCGAAATCCAAATAAGGAACCCCTCCAATACACTACTACTTAACTTTGTCGATCGTGGAGGTCCGTCAACTTTAAATATGCAACTGGGATAACCTCATCCCCTCTTTCAATCAAATGTGGTCTCAAATCCCATATCTATCCAGGATCCATACCCCTAAGCGCTTGTACTATACTCAGTCCTTGCGCAATCAATAATGAGTTTAAACTCAGTCCTTGATGTTCAAATTATAACCCTAAGGCTACCCAGATGTTATATTAAATCTCCCCTACTGGACCTATCATTAATCCTCATGAATACCAATTAGAATCCAACACATGAATCTAGCAACCGAAATTTCCTTCAAATTTAATTAACATAATTCTAATCAATTGAATCCCAATCAAATTAATTCAAATCTTTTCTAGGGTTATTGATCTTGTCTAAGTCCCATAATATTCAATTAATAATCACCAAATATCTACAAAAGGTTTGGGATAAAAATCAACATTAAAAATAATCAACTTCAAAGATTCTGGGGAGGTCGATCGATCGATCGAAGGCAGGGGGTCGATCGATCGATCGCCCACGTAACAACCCAGTTTTTCTGCATTTCTTCTACTACGAGTTTAACCATTTTTATCATTCAAACCTTCATATTAACAACCCAAATTACTTATAAACCTTACTACATGATATATCAACATATGTGAATGATTTCTAATGCTCTAAACATCCTAGAATCATCAAGAGTTTTAGTTAAAAGCATATATTCATCCTATTTTCCCAGAAAATAATATACATGACATCTTCAAGAACACACCATAGATTCTCAGCAAGACTTCAACAAATTTATGATTATTTCATGGATTACTATCTTCCTACAACATGAGTTTGATTCCTATAAACTTCCATTTTTCAGAAATCCATTAACAACTCTTCATTATCTTCCAAACATGTAAAAATCTCATCTTTATATAACTATCCTAACATGGAGAATGTACAAACATAGATTGCAATTATCAAACACTTACCCCTAATGAAGATCTGATCCTTTGGAGTTGAATAACACAGGTGGTTCTCCCTTTCTCCCGGTGGTGATGATGGTGGTGACCTTTGACCTTTGGTTTTCCTCCTTTCCAAGCAAGCTTCTCTTCTTCCAAGCAACCTTTCACTCTCTCAAGAAGATGACCTCTCAATATCGTGTAGAAGGGATGAATGAACCCACGTACAACTAATCTCCAAATACTTATAATAAGAGAAAATCCGAAATCACTATTCATCCCTCTTGTAAAAATGACCAAAATGCCCTTTTGGGTTGTCTTTTCATTTCCAAATGACCCGAGACCCAAAACCAACATCCAAATTGACTTTTCTGACTATTTCAACCCTTCCGGACGCAATGACGCAGTCGAAATGATTATAAGGTTGATGTAAAAATAAGTTTCCTTTTTAATTTAACAAATTAGTCCCGACACGTCCCATACTGCGGCCGACTAAAAATTCAAATTACTGAATTAATATCACACAACAATATCAATAACATCCCATTCATATATTACCTAAATATCTTTAAGTAATATTCAGAATAATCCATTTTAATATCCACAATTCGAATAAAACCCAAATGAATTAATTTATAATAAAATCCAATTAATCCATTAATTTAAAATATAACCCATTTTAAAAGTCATTAAAATCACGGGGTATTACATACTTCCCCCCTTATAACAGAATTTCGTCCTGAAATTTGGAAAGATAAATCATATAGGTAAGGTCAACTCTGAGTATAAATATCACATCGCAAGTAATCTACATCGTACCACCCATACAGTACATTAACTAAAAATCCCCATTGATGTTACACCAAGTCTCACTATATAGTTCCAACTGAATCAAATTTAAACTTTACGCAATCTTGCCTATACCATCCTCATGAAAAAGTTTGGGAAAAATGATCCTCACTTATTAAACAAATAAATTTTGAAGTCACTACTACTTACTATTTCACAATTTTTAAAAATACTACAATCCAACCATTCAGGGTGCCCATACACCCTAGCGTACAACTTTCATTATAAAATTTATCGCAAAGGTTATAAACTCATACCCTAAAGATCTAACTTATTTCGACTCCCAACGGTTATTAGTTTCATGTGTGGGGCGTCTCGCAAGCGAAATCCAAACAAGGAACCCCCCTGATAAACTAGTCCCTAAAGTAGTCGGTCATCGAAACTCCTCAGGTCCTTAGTCAATAGTTTATAACCTCTCTACAGGTTTTATCGATTTCAAATAAATGTCTACTCATCTACACCCTTATTAAAGACAAGGTAATGGATATACTCTCTCATATACCACAAGTCAATGCACACCGCTAGTCACATTATATACGGACATGCCTAAAGTAAGTAATTCCGTGATAAAAAATCATACCCACATGATGACATGTAAATATAGGTGTCCCACACCCCTCGGTGAGTCTACGTAAATAAGAGTGCTATAGGCTAAGTTTAGTAACCCTTTTTCCCATACAATATTAATCGCTACAAAAATCAGTATGCGCCTCATAATTCCTTAGATAGAAAACATGTCCTCATTTGCGGGTGGTGGCTGTTGAATTGCACTAATATAACTTTGCTCCGATGAGTCAACAAAAATTTTACCCCAAATTTTCAGTTCTAGTTCACCACACTCCACTATATGTCCAAGCCTTTGAATCCATTGCCTTCGTTAGGTAACACACCGCATTTCAAGAACTTCTACTGATGACTCTCCTCAATTTTCCATAATAGGGGTGACCTCGACTACGGTCATCATACTCAAACATACTTCATAACCTCCTAGGTACGATCTCCGCTATCCTTCCAATGGCCCTCATCTGCCATACTTCTTTTATGAACACGTCCGAACGCAAATAAGATTCACTAATATATACAGAATCTTACCAAAGAAATCAACAATCCTAAACATAGGGCTCAATATCAAAGAACGATAAACTGAAAACACAGTAAGCTGTGCAGACCCTAAAGGACACTAGAACCTGATGCTCTGACACCACCTGTAACACCCCGCCTAAATAAATACTGGGTGGCCAGTCCCATACCAAATTAAAATAGAATATACAGTTGGCTCATTCTTAGCATCACTGTCGAAAATATTTATAAGTCACCCAATACCCAATTAAGCTGGTGTTAAAAACTTTCCAAATTTTAATTCAACAAAATCCATTTTTAGTTTACAAATAACACAACACATATTATTCTACAACACTACTAACCGAACAGATAACATAAAAGAATTTAAATGCAATTGGAATAAACATTCCCAAATAATTATCCAATACAGTAATCCCAACAATAATAAAAGTATTAAAATGACACGAATACAAAAGTATTTGACTCAGATAGATAACTAAACTCCTTTGGCCGACATTCCCCAACTAAGAGAATATTGTGAATCAAATGAAGATAGGCGTCTAAGCAATAATCCATAGCTCCATAGCTTGTCAAAATCCGCTAAGGTTAGAGTCCCTGTTGCTGGACACCTGATATAGAAGATACAATAGAAAAGAAAATATGCAAGGAAACGGGACAGAGCCCGATTGTAAAAATGATTTTGAAAACAACAAGTATTTAACAAGTCTAATAAAGCCTTTATTATGTACATGTTAGCATCCAGACTCTCACTTGATATTCTCACCTCTCAGCTAGAGTGCACACTTAACGTTTTCTATTAACCTCCTAGTTAATGGTTCCTCTTCACAAATTTCCATAATATGATTCCATCCCATATCATAACCCCGTATGTCCCATACCATACGTTATATAATTATTCATATACGTTTCCCATTAACATGATTCGTTTCTCATTAATATGATTTAAGATCTTCAATATTCATTAACTTGTATCAATTCTTTTCTCAATTCACCATTATCTACAATTACTACACAGTAGATAGATTTAACCACTATATACATTCATTTAATTCATTATATATATACATATATAATACCGCACCCCGAGTCACAACTGCGGTGCATGCATTACTCTTCTATCATGTCCCAATATCGCTGGTCGCCGAATAGGGGACTAAAGGTTCGATAAGGATTCCGCGAACCACAGACAACAACACAAATATTGGAGGCGAACATAGTTCTCGTATCCATGAGTCAACCACATACCTACGTACCCACAGTCAGCGGACTTATCAACTCCCCGATAAGTCTTTCATAGACCTATGTTCTTGAGCGACAAATCAAAGATCCCATGGATTCATCAGGATATGACCGCCCTCACGCGCAAACCTCCCGTCGATAGGAAGTAAGCTAGGTATGTCGTACACATAATCATCAATCAATCAAATAGGCATTATCATACCTATAATATAATATCAACAAGGTACTCACATTACCCTAAGATAGTTCCCATACGTAGCATTATATCTCCAAAATCCTACGTATTAAAATATTATGACTTTACTTCTTTAATTCAATTAACCCCGAGCCTCACTCATTACTCAAGGTTCAAATAGGTTTTTCCTCAACATATATTTAGTAAGAAGTCACTAATATCATACTGGTCCATATCATCATATCTCCCGAATTACTACGAATTAAACTCTCCCTTTAATTAAGGTTAAAACCGATAGTTTCAAATCTCTTATAAACACATCCTCTATCAACTAGGATTGAATACCATCATCACATGGCTCATAGTCTATAGGGTTTAATTCAAACTATATGAATTATCAACAAAATCAACATCCTCGCATCCTATAACATCTCTCCACTCCCGTCGTCATTAAGGTTCATGCGCGGAGCGTCTCGCAAAGCGAAATCCAAACAAGGAACCTCTCTAATACACTATTACTTAACTTTGTTGATCGTGGTGGTCCGTCAACTTTAAATATGTAACTGGGATAACCTCATCCCCTCTTTCAATCAAATGTGGTCTAAACTCCCATCTCTATCTAGGATCCATACCCCTAAGCGCTTGTACTACACTCAGTCCTTGCGCAATCAATAATTAGCTTAAACTCAGTCCTTGATGTTCAAATTGTAACCCTAAGGCTACCCAGGTGTTATATTAAATCTCCCCTACTGGACCTATCCTTAATCATCATGAATACCAAATAGAATCCAACACATGAATCTAGCAACCGAAATTTCCTTCAAATTTAATTAACATAATTCTAATCAATTGAATCCCAATCAAATTAATTCAAATCTTTTTTAGGGTTACTGATCTTCTCTAAGTCCCATAATATCTCTATATACTATAAAATGCAAAACAAGGCATTTATGAGGATTTAAGACTCCTCCTCATTGAGAGTGTCCACGTGGCACTCTATATTTTATATTTCTATAAAATACTATACAAGCAATTTAATAGATGCATTGAACTATTGAGTTTTCTCTCTCTCTCCTTCAATTTAATCCAACTACGAAATTAAGTCAAAAGCAATTAAAAAACAGTTTATATAATAACGTTGAAAAATCTCTATATACTATAAAATGCAAAACAAGGCATTTATGAGCATTTAAGACTCCTCCTCATTGAGAGTGTCCACGTGGCACTCTATATTTTATATTTCTATAAAATACTATACAAGCAATTTAATAGATGCATTGAACTATTGAGTTTTCTCTCTCTCTCCTTCAATTTAATCCAACTACGAAATTAAGTCAAAAGCAATTAAAAAACAGTTTATATAATAACGTCGAAAAATACTGTTTTTTTTAACGTTTTTAACATTTTATATGAAAATTGTTCATATAAAAAGTTGTTTTTAATAGTTGATAAAAACTTTTTTTTAACATTTTTGATGTCTTTTTATAAAAAAAAAATGATTTTATAAAAAACAGTTAAAAAGAGTTTATTAGAAAACCTTTTGATGTTTATAACTGTTTAAAAAAAAGGATTTTTGTATAAGCAATTTTTTAACGTATATAAAAAACAGTAAAAAAAAATAGTGTTTTTTTAACCTTTTTAAAGAACAGTGTTTTTAACAAAAAGTGTTTTTATATAAACTATAAGAGCTTTTCTCTCTCTTATTCTTACTTTCTCTCTTTTTTGAATTATTTTTTTAACACTTTTTTTAAACGTTAAAAAAAAATTGTTTTTTATAAACATCAAAAAACAATTTATATAAAATCAATGTTTTTAAAAAAAATCAGTTTATAATCGTTAAACGGTTTTTTTATAAACAATTTTTTCTACTTTTTTTATAAAATTATTTTTTTACGTAAAACATTCAAAAACAGTTGATATAAACATGTTAAAAATACTATTTTTTATAAATGTTAAAAAACTGTTTATATAAACCACTATTTTTTTAAGGAAAAAACACTGTTTTTAAAAAACGTTACAAAACACTGAATTTTTAACTGTTTTTTATAAACATTCAAAAACAGTTTTATAATTCTCTTTAAAAAAATGTTGTTTTTATATAAACCATTTTTTAATATTTTTTTAAAAGAGTTCTTTTTTTTTAAGAACAGTGTTTTTACATAATTTTTTTTAACGTTTATACAAAAAACTGTTAAAAAAACAGTGTTTTTAATGTTTTTATATTAAGTGTTTTTTAGGTTTTTAATTTATTCATATAAAGAATTGATTTTATGAAAAAAGTTGAAAACAATTTACAAAAAAACTTTTGACATTCATAAACTGTTTTTTATAAGATTGTTTTTATATAAAGTTTTTTCAACGTTTATAAAAACAGTTAAAAACAATATTTTTTAATGTTTGTAAAAAAATGTGCTAAAAAAAGTTTATAAAAAAAACTTTTGATTTTGTAAAACTTTTTGATTTAAAAAAAAAATACTTAATAAAAAAAGTGTATAAAACTTTTTCATTTTATAAAACTTTCTTATTTTATAAAAAAGTGTTAGTAAAAAAAGTTTTACTATTTAAAACAATAAGATATAATGTAAAATTTGTTTTAATACACTAATAAATACTTATACTAATGGGTAAAATAGTCTTTTTGATTGGAAAATGAGTCAACTGACCATCAAACTAGCTAACTAACGTTTTTTGTCGATTTTGAATTCCAAACGAGTAGAATGTAAACAAATGGAATAAAACTCTAAATAACTATTGGATTCAAATAGTAAAAAATCCTTACAAAATTGACAAGGAGCCAAAGAATAGACTGTGATTTTGTTTAAGTAGAATGTGTTATGTGAAAATTGAAATAGTGTTTTTCTTAAGATAATTTCGATTGAATCTTTATATAGAAATGTGAGTTTAATTAGTTAGAAGCATATGATGTGAATTTAGTTAGTTAGAAGCATATGGTGTATGTTGCTCTATTTTAAAGGAAGTGAGGTATACTTCTATGTTTAATAACATTGTTTTTTAAATAAAATATATAATGTTCCTTTTTGGATTTTTCTCTTTTTATATTGTGATTGCACAATTATTTTTGTGCTTTGTTATAAGGTTTGATATTTTTATTTTGACTCATTTTCAGATTTTTTTATACAAATTATACCCTTTATGATTTATTTTCTTAACACACAAGTTCTAATTGTTTGTCATTTCTATCTATCATATCCATGATACTATTCATTATATTTTTTAAAAATTAGGGGTTAAAGTATAATTTATGTAAAGTTGATTAAGTGCCTAAGTAAAATATTTTGAAATATATAAATATGGAAAATGTTATGTGTCCCAAACAACTCCCCCAAATCATCCCCCAAATAACTTTAAGTGTTATACCTTATGGTATGGGTCCCGCCAGGGCACAACTCATCAATGCTATTTGGGAGAGATTTGGGGGAGTTATTTGGTACCCATATATATATATGATAGTAATTATCGTGATTATATATGAGTGTACATTTTCTTTCCATCTATTATTAATTAATACTTATATAATGTGTCAAATAGACATAAAAATATAATTATGTCTTAAATAAAAAAAATATCTCGGTGTTTAGTGTATACTAATCATAGAACTACCATCTGTACTAAAAAATATAAATATATAATTAATTTGTAATTTTAAAATAAAGGCATGTTCATATGTCCCAAATTTTTTATTCATTTTTTCATCTCATATTAACATTAGTTTAAATGTAATGATAATATTATTTATGTGGCATATATTTTACGAATAAAATTATACTACGCTCGCGCATCGCGCGGGGTTTAAAACTAGTTCAATTAATAATCACCAAAGATCTACAAAAGGTTTGGGATAAAAATCAATATTAAAAAGAAGCAACTTCAAAGATTCTGGGGAGGTCGATCGATCGAAGGCAGGGGGTCGATCGATCGATCGCCCACGTAATAACCCAGTTTTTCTGCATTTCTTCTACTACGAGTTTAACCATTTTTATCATTCAAACCTTCATATTAACAACCCAAATTCCTTATAAACCTTACTACATGATATAGCAACATATGTGAATGATTTCTAATGCTCTAAACATCCTAGAATCATTAAGAGTTTTAGTTAAAAACATATATTCATCCTATTTTCCCAGAAAATAATATACATGATATCTTCAAGAACACACCATAGATTCTCAGAAAGTCTTCAACATATTTATGATTATTTCATAGATTACTATCTTCCTACAACATGAGTTTGATTCCTATAAACTTCCATTTTTCAGAAATCCATTAACAACTCTTCATTATCTTCCAAACATGTAAAAATCTCATCTTTATATAACTATCATAACATGGACAATGTACAAACTTAGATTGCAATTATCAAACACTTGACTCTAATGAAGATCTGATCCTTTGGAGTTGAATAACATAGGTGGTTCTCCCTTTCTCCCGGTGGTGATGGTGATGGTGACCTTTGACCTTTGGTTTTCCTCCTTTCCAAGCAAGCTTCTCTTCTTCCAAGCAACCTTTCACTCTCTCAAGAAGATGACCTCTCAATATTGTGTAGAAGAGATGAATGAACCCACGCACAACTAATCTCCAAATACTTATAATAAGACAAAATCCGAAATCACTATTCATCCCTCTTGTAAAAATGACAAAAATGCCCTTTTGGGTTGTCTTTTCATTTCCAAATGACCCGAGACCCAAAACCAACATCCAAATAGACTTTTCTGACTATTTCAACCCTTCCAGACGCATTGACGCAGTCGAAATGATTATAAGGTTGATGTAAAAATAATTTTCCTTTTTAATTTAACAAATTAGTCCCGACACGTCCCATACCGCGGCCGACTAAAAATTCAAATTACTGAATTAATATCACACAACAATATCAATAACATCCCATTCATATATTACCTAAATATATTTAAGTAATATTCAGAATCATCCATTTTAATATCCACAATTCGAATAAAACCCAAATGAATTAATTTATGATAAAATCCAATTAATCCATTAATTTAAAATATAACCCATTTTAAAAGTCATTAAAATCCCGGGGTATTACATACTTCCCCCCTTATAACAGTATTTTGTCCCGAAATTTGGAAAGATAAATCATATAGGTAAGGTCAACTCTGAGTATAAATATCACATCGCAAGTAATCTACGTCGTACCACTCATGCAGTACATTAACTAAAAATCCCCATTGATGTTACACCAAGTCTCACCATATAGTTCCAACTGAATCAAATTTAAACTTTACGCAATCTTCCATATACCATCCTCTTGACAAAGTTTGGGAAAAATGATCCTCACTTATTAAACAAATAAATCTTGAAGTCACAACTACTTACTATTTCACAATTTTGAAAAATACTACAATCCAACCATCCAGGGCGCCCATACACCCTATCGTACAACTTTCATTATAAAATTTATCGCAAAGGTTATAAACTCATACCCTAAAGACCTAACTTATTTCGACTCCCAACGGTTATTAGTTTCATGCGTGGGGCGTCTCGCAAGCGAAATCCAAATAAGGAACCCCCCCGATACACTATTACCTAAAGTAGTTGGTTATCAAAACTCCTCAGGTCCTTAGTCAATAGTTTATAACCTCTCTACAGGTTTTATCGATTTCAAATAAATGTCTACTCATCTACTCCCTTATTAAAGACAAGGTGCTTGCAATACGCTCTCATATACCACAAGTCAATGCACACCGCTAGTCACATTATATACGGACATGCCTAAAGTAAGTAATTCCGTGATAAAAAATCATACCCACATGATGACATGTAAATATAGGTGTCCCACACCCCTCGGTGAGTCTACGTAAATAAGAGTGCCATAGGCTAAGTTTAGTAACCCTTTTTCCCATACAATATTAATCGATACAGAAATCAGTATGCGCCTCATAATTCCTTAGATAGAAAACATACCCTCATTTGCGGGTGGTGGTTGTTGAATTGCACTAATATAACTTTGCTCCGATGAGTCAACAAAAAATTTACCTCAAATTTTCGGTTCTAGTTCACCACACTCCACTATATGTCCAAGCCTTTGAATACATTGCCTTCGTTAGGTAACACACCGCATTTCAAGAACATCTACTGATGACTCTCCTCAATTTTCCATAATAGGGGTGACCTCGACTATGGTCATCATACTCAAATATACTATATAACCTCCTAGGTACGATCTCCACTATCCGTCCAATGGCCCTCATCTTCCATACTTCTTTTACGAACACGTCCGAACGCAAATAAGATTCACTAATATATACGGAATCTTACCAAAGAAATCAACAATCCTAAACATAGGGCTCAATATCAAAGAACGTTAAACTGAAAAAACATAGTAAGCCGTGCAGACCCTAAAGGAAAATAGAACCTGATGCTCTGATACCACCTGTAACACCCCGCCTAAATAAATACTGGGTGGACAGTCCCATACCAAATTAAAATAGAATATACATTTGGCTCATTCTTAGTATCACTGTCGAAAATATTTTTAACTCACCCAATACCCAATTAAGTTGGTGTTAAAAAATTTCCAAATTTTAATTCAACAAAATCCATTTTTAGTTTACAAATAACACAACACATATTATTCTACAACACTACTAACCGAACAGATAACACAAAAGAATTTAAATGCAATTGGAATAAATATTCCCAAATAGTTATCCAATACAGTAATCCCAACAATAATAAAAGTATTAAAATGACACGAATACAAAAGTATTTGACTCAGATAGAAAAGAGATAAATAAACTCCTTTGGCCGACATGCCCCAACTAAGAGAATACTGTGAATCAAATGAAGATAGGCGTCTAAGCAATAATCCATAGCTCCATAGATCGTCAAAATCCACTAAGGTTAGAGTCCCTGTTGCTGGACACCTGATATAGAAGATACAATAGAAAAGAAAATATGCAAGGAAACGTGTCAGAGCCCGATTGTAAAAATGATTTTGAAAACAACAAGTATTTAAAAAGTGCAATAAAGCCTTCATTATGTACATGTTAGCATCCAGACTCTCACTTGATATTCTCACCTCTCAGCTAGAGTGCACACTTAACGTTTCCTATTAACCTCCTAGTTAATGGTTCCTCTTCACAAATTTCCATAATATGATTCCATCCGATATCATTACCCCGTATGTCCCATACCATACGTCATATAATTATTCATATACGTTTCCCATTAACATGATTCATTTCTCATTAATATGATTTAAGATCTTCAATATTCATTAACTTGTTTCAATTCTTTTCTCAATTCACCATTATCTACAATTACCACACAGCAGATAGATTTAACCACTATATACATTCATTTAATTCATTATATATATATATATATATATATATATATATATATATAATACGACACCCCGAGTCACAACTGCGGTGCATGCATTACTCTGCTATCATGTCCCAATATCGCTGGTCGCCGAATAGGGGACTAAATGTTCGGTATGGATTCCTCGAACCACAAAAAACAACACAAATATTGGAGGCGAACATAGTTCTCGTATCCATGGGTCACCCACATACCTACGTACCCACAGTCAACGGACTTATCAACTCCCCGATAAGTCTTTGATAGACCTATGTTCTTGGGCGACAAATCAAAGATCCCATGGATTCATCAGGATATGACCGCCCTCACGCGCAAACCTCCCGTCGATAGCAAGTAAGCTAGGTATGTCGTACACATAATCATCAATCAATCAAATAGGCATTATCATACCTATAATATAATATCAATAAGGTACTCATATTACCCTAAGATAGTTCCCATACGTAGCATTATATCTCTAAAATCCTACGTATTAAAATATCATGACTTTACTTCTTCAATTCAATTAACCCCGAGCCTCACTCATTACTCAAGGTTCAAATAGGTTTTTCCTCAACATATATTTAGTAAGAAATCACTAATATCCTACTGGTCCATTTCATCATATCTCCCGAATTACTACGAATTAAACTCTCCGTTTAATTAGGGTTAAAACCGATAGTTTCAAATCTCTTATAAACACATCCTCTATCAACTAGGATTGAATACCATCATCACATGGCTCATAGTCTATAGGGTTTAATTCACACTATATGACTTATCAACAAAATCAACATCCTCGCATCCTATAACATCTCTCCACTCCCGTCGTCATTAAGGTTCATGCGCGGAGCGTCTCGTAAAGCGAAATCCAAATAAGGAACCCCTCCAATACACTACTACTTAACTTTGTCGATCGTGGAGGTCCGTCAACTTTAAATATGCAACTGGGATAACCTCATCCCCTCTTTCAATCAAATGTGGTCTCAAATCCCATATCTATCCAGGATCCATACCCCTAAGCGCTTGTACTATACTCAGTCCTTGCGCAATCAATAATGAGTTTAAACTCAGTCCTTGATGTTCAAATTATAACCCTAAGGCTACCCAGATGTTATATTAAATCTCCCCTACTGGACCTATCATTAATCCTCATGAATACCAATTAGAATCCAACACATGAATCTAGCAACCGAAATTTCCTTCAAATTTAATTAACATAATTCTAATCAATTGAATCCCAATCAAATTAATTCAAATCTTTTCTAGGGTTACTGATCTTGTCTAAGTCCCATAATATTCAATTAATAATCACCAAAGATCTACAAAAGGTTTGGGATAAAAATCAACATTAAAAATAAGCAACTTCAAAGATTCTGGGGAGGTCGATCGATCGAAGGCAGGGGGTCGATCGATCGATCGCCCACGTAACAACCCAGTTTTTCTGCATTTCTTCTACTACGAGTTTAACCATTTTTATCATTCAAACCTTCATACTAACAACCTAAATTCCTTATAAACCTTACTACATGATATAACAAGATATGTGAATGATTTCTAATGCTCTAAACATCCTAGAATCATCAAGAGTTTTAGTTAAAAGCATATATTCATCCTATTTTCCCAGAAAATAATATACATGATATCTTCAAGAACACACCATAGATTCTCAGCAAGTCTTCAACAGATTTATGATTATTTCGTGGATTACTATCTTCCTACAACATGAGTTTGATTCCTATAAACTTCCATTTTTCAGAAATCCATTAACAACTCTTCATTATCTTCCAAACATGTAAAAATCTCATCTTTATATAACTATCCTAACATGGACAATGTACAAACTTAGATTGCAATTATCGAACACTTGACTCTAATGAAGATCTGATCCTTTGGAGTTGAATAACACAGGTGGTTCTCCCTTTCTCGCGGTGGTGATGGTGGTGGTGACCTTTGACCTTTGGTTTTCCTCCTTTCCAAACAAGCTTCTCTTCTTCCAAGCAACCTTTCACTCTCTCAAGAAGATGACCTCTCAATATTGTGTAGAAGAGATGAATGAACCTACGTACAAGTAATCTCCAAATACTTATAATAAGACAAAATCCTAAATCACTATTCATCCCTCTTGTAAAAATGACCAAAATGCCCTTTTGGGTTGTCTTTTCATTTCCAAATGACCCGAGATCCAAAACCAACATCCAAATAGACTTTTCTGACTATTTCAACCCTTCCGGACGCAACGATGCAGTCGAATGACTATAAGGTTGATGTAAAACTAAGTTTTCTTTCTAATTTAACAAATTAGTTCCAACACGTCTCATACCGCGTCCGACTAAAAATTCAAATTACTGAATTAATATAACACAGCAATATCAATAACATCCCATTCATATATTACCTAAATATCTTTAAGTAATATTCAGAATCATCAATTTTAATATCCACAATTCGGATAAAACCCAAATGAATTAATTTATAATAAAATCCAATTAATCCATTAATTTAAAATATAACCCTTTTTAAAAGTCATTAAAATCACGGGGTATTACATTGATATTTGTAGTATTTTAGCTAATTTACTACTTTATGTTGTTTAGTCATCATATCATCTTTTGGTGTGAAGAAATGAGTTTTAAGAAGTAATTTTGATGAGTTCAAAAGGAGGATTAATTTCAGAATATTAGCCTTGAACATTTTATGAAATAAAATGTGTCAAAATGATGTTTGAAAGGTAAATAATGTAATTTCATGTTTAGAAAAATATTGGGCTAATACAGGCCATTTTTACGAAATAAAAATGAGACTTTCTTACCAAAATGATGAAGTAGAAGAAGAAATTGGCTTTTACTTAAATGGATGTTTTTGAGATGCATAAACTCATAATAAGAAATATTTGGGTTGATATGTAAATAATCAATGCATAAAATGTTTACTTTTAAATTGACACTTAAGTGTAATTAAAGAAAGTAAATAAGGTCAAATGAATTGATAGTGGCCAAATGGGTACTTGAAGTGTGCACAACTTTTATTGGAAACATAAATGGAAATAAAAGTCTTTTATAAAATTGTGAATTTATTACTGAAATTATGTTGAAAATATCAGAAATACACTTTGAGAAGTTATAAATTAATTTTTGGCGAAATTAGTTTGTTTAAACTCATTTAAAAGGATAATATTTGTGTGAAACAAATAGTAGTGGCATTATCGTAAATACAATGAATAATATGCTATCAAGAAAATATTTGGCAATTAAATGTATAAATTGAATTTGATAAAGGGAGATGAATGATACATTTTTCTAAATAGAAATAATGAGGTTGATGGAAATGATATTCGAAGTGTTAACGTGACAAGTGTGAGATATGGGTAAAAATATAGTTTTTGGACAAGTGTTAAATGGTTAAGATTGTTTTTAAAGTTAAGTTGAAAACTTAATAACTATCTCTGGGAATAACACTTGTTAAATGGCTAAGTGGTAAGTTTTGGCAAGAATTGGGTAAACTTGGTAAATTTACGTAAAGTGGAACATTTTTATGAAATAAAAATGTCAATGAATAGTTTTGATGAAAAAGGAAAAAAGTGATTTTCCAAGTGAGAATGAATGTGAACATTGAGAATAATGTTGAAACACATGAAAAAGATAAGAAAGGATACTTGAATGATGCCAAGAATTAAGCAGGCATGATGTCCCTAGTGGTGAAAGACCCCAAAGCCTGTACAGATGAGCATATAGAGACTGGAGACCGATGGTGTAGAACCCGTGAAGTCCAGGAATAATGTCTAGACTCCGAGGCAAAGATTGATAATTCTTGTAATAAGAAATGAATAATGAGAATATTCTTGAAATTAATGCAAATAAATCTTGAGATTTGCAAAAGGTTGAAAGATAGAAATAACCAAAGTTTTCATGAAATAATAAATGTTTGGTGTGGTGTGGTGTGGTGTGGTGTATAAGTTTCTCAATGAAAATTAATATTTTCCAACCACGAAGTGTGCATGTCATAAAGATTCTTTTTATGTGAATATTAAAATAATGACAAAGTAACTCTAGCGTGAGTTAATAAACATTCAATAGATGGATATTTTCAAGAAAAGAAAGGGTTTTCCTATAAATGATTAACTGTGTGAGTTAATGGGAAAGAATGTGATTTTTAAGGAAAGATTATCCAAAATGACTATTTTGGGAAAGAAAAAGAGGATGAACGGGGATAAATAATATTTTTGGAATAAAATGGTTTAATAAATCGGAGCACGTATTTTCAAAAGTATATGTGTAGATATATACATATTTTCATGAGCATATAGTGAGTGAGTATTCTTTCTGCCGTTCGTTTCTATATTGCATTTGTATAAATCCCACTGAGCCTTTCGCTCACTCCCTCCTCTTTGTTACAGTAGGTAGTATGCGATTCTGTACTTTGAGAGCGTTATACAGGTAATATTTACTTGCATTAAAGTTAGGATCTCTATTTACTTGGCCTTGGGGGCACTTCCCTTGGGTCCCGCACGTAGTTTATTTTATATTGGAATCGCATGCTCAGCAAAGCGTAATCTTACTTAATAATAAAACTGGAATAATAACATTATTTAGGTTTTTCATTGCTCTCCACACTTGACACTCGGATCGGATCAGGGTCGATCCTATAATAACCCTTAAATCCGGCTCGTGGTGTTACAACTTGGTATCAAAGCTTTAGGTTCAATGTTTCTTTCTGGTGTGATGTGGTGAGGTCGGTAGTGGATCTTTCGACGTCGATGTTGGTTTGGGCCAGTCTCGCTAGTTTGGTGGCAGTTTGCATCCTCGTCAATAAAGTAAAAGAGGTTAGCATGATAAGTAAGATGGTGCCAAGTGGCACACGATCATGTTGATAGTTATAAATCGCTTTCGCATTTATGGTATAGATATGTTAGTAATTACGAGCATCAACATGAGCTAATGTCGCCAACATCGTAATTCCATTATATAAGAGATATATTGTGTGTTAATTTTAATGGTAACAAAGAATAAGAGAAGTTAATGCACCAAATAGTGTGAGCTAAATTTTAGCCGAAAAGATTGTTTGAGTAAAACTTTGGAGATCAGCTGACTTGAATGTATATTATAAGTGTTGACTTCGTGGTGAGAGTGTATTAAGTTAAAGATTTGGGTTAAATGTATTTGGTTATATATCTTGGGTAGTGCATTTGTAAGTGTTGACTCTGTGATAAATTAGTGCATCCTTTAGTTAAGGATTGGGGTTTAACATACCATGATATATATATTTGGGTTATGAGGTGGACTTAGATAATCATGATGACTTAAGGTAACCTAGGAGTTAAATAAAATTGTCCTTGTGGCACAATGTTGATGATGGTATCAAATTGATAATTTTGGGAGATTATAATAATACGGTATTGAGAAATAGGATCTCTTGTGGCATTTGTGGTATGGTCTTGGATGTTTATAGGCAATACCCATCGTCCCGTATCCTACCTTAGTCTTTAGTAAATATCAACGAATGATTTATCGCGTGGTGTGATGATCACATATTGGAGACAAGATACATTTATAAATTTACACTCATTGAGGGTTATATGATGCGTCTTAGTAATTATTCTATGGGATGGTAATTTGATGAGTATGTGACTCCATGATAACTGCTCCTAAGAGTAACTACTAAGGTTTATCTAAGAAAATATTGATGCGAGTGATTAGCATTTCGAGGCGATACATTTGAGATTGTATATCATAGATAAAACTAAGGTTGATTAGTGTTCCTCAGTGATAGGAATGTCACTTACTTGCATAGAATTGACAAAGTAAGGTGACCTAAGAGTATGTCATGGGTTGTTCCCTAGTACACGATAAAGAAAATTTGTGTGATGATAGAAGAATAAAAATTAATGATTACCATATAAAGATATTGAAGATTAGTAACCGTAATCAAATCGTTATGATAAATAATTGGGTTTTCTTGAGTAGAGTACCTTTTTGGGACATTATTACGATAAGATCCTATCGTGACGAAATAGTAATTGTACTTGGTCGCATATGATGGTTTTGGAAATGGCTAAATATAATACCGTTGCTTTAAAGCTTGGGAGAATTATTGCATTGAGGATTTCATAAAATAATAATAGGTCATTAGTAACTAAATCATGTTGATGTGAAGAAAATGCCTTAGAATTGGTGACAATAAGATGATTTAATTGTGAACACGTGTCTTGATATAACTATTGGAAGATATAAGTCAATATTTATATCTGATTGTTGTGATAAGCACTTGGATGTGCCTAGTTAGACATTGCTTTCTATAACATTGAACGTGAAAAGATTTTAGTATGATAGACAACTCTTACACTTGATTGTGTATTCACCTTTAGAGAAATTTATAAGTTTACGGAAGTTATCCGTAAGCCTTGGAGAATATGAGTGTTAGGGATTGTTTAGGTGCTGATGAATCATTATCGTACATGTTGACTTGCGGCAATGCCTTGGAATTAGCACCATGATTTATAAACCCTATCTTAATATGATCTGTGAGGATTGTTTCGTAAATATGATGGTAAGTGCTAGGTTGTGTAAACTTAGGATAACTTGATGTTGTGTCGATATTTGATGAAGAACTCTTGGAATGAAGTGTTAGGATTGATCACATCACCCTTTTGTGCTACTAATACGCTGGGGATAACCCTAGTAAAAAGGAACCATTATTCACCTAGCATAACCCTTAGTGACAGTACAAGGTGAGCAAAGATCCTACCTATGAGATCATAAGCGCCAACTTTGACTAAAGTGTAACATTCAGGATTGCACAAAATGTTGCTAAGAGTTAGGAGGTTGTTGGTAAATTCAGATGTTTGAGACTGTGCATATGTGTTGAACTTGAAAATTGAGGTTAAATACCACGTATTGAAATTTGGAGACCTAGGTATGATGGGTCGGCTATTTAGGATAAAAGATGAGAAGGGTGATCTCGCGTGAAATTGGCGCAGTACGTACAAATATAAAAGTGTAACCCATAACATTAGTCATAAGTAGGAAAGCCTTGTGTTTTAACTTCCCGAAAGAATTCTTTTATACTTAAGTAAGAATGGATAATTTGCGTAGGACCAGTCAATGTACATAGGAGTAACATTGGTTATAAGTTGTGGGCCTTAAGAACACTTGTGGGTTCATACTTTGTGAAGAATGTTTTGTTGCCTAAATTCGATTGTTATCCTTTGGCTTGGTATTCACTTAATTCGTTATGATTTCATATGTTTCATTTGATCCCAATAATTGGAAGTTGTTATTCGGTTGTGATTTGGGTGTGACACTACATAAGTTCAGTAGTGGCGCGGGTTAGGCCAGTTGTGGTTTATGCATCACAATAAATGATTGCACACTTTGTTGGAAGCACCCTAATCTTTTCATTAGTTTATGTATGTGCATGGTTTCATAATTTGTTGCTCGTAGTTTGCATGTGTAAATCGATTATCTTAGGTTAACGACCCTATTGGTTGACTGATAGAACTAGTTACAGTTTGGAGTTACAGTATAGCTAGTTACTTTTCAGTCAGAGGTTCAAGAATACGTTTTATGAATTATGTGGATATTAGACTTAATGAGACCTTAATTGAAAATGATATACTCCGAATTTAGGATATAGTTACTCATATGTATAATTTGGATTATGATGTCTAGGATGCTTCGAGGTTAATATGAAGATCTCATGGGAGGTTTCGGTCTTTCAGGATAATGTGATAAAGTGACTCTTTTAAAGTTTGCTGATATGAATGACTAGGAAGTGTTACATATGTAGTAACCTAGTCTTGACGTGATTCAAAATTTGAGAAAACATAGATTTGTAAATCCTAACTCGTGATGATGAATTCTGTAAGGACATTTTTGTCCATGAGCATTTTATATGTCGTACGCCGTTACACCGTTGAAAAAATTCAAGAATCATACGCTCATCAACGGAATCCGAATATCAAAGGCAGAAAAGGAATCAGGGAACAGACCGGACCGATCCGGCCCATGTAAAAGAACCGATCCGATTCCTCCGGACCGATTCGCCTAAAGAGACCGGACCGATCCGCCTACTGAGGTGAGGCCAGTGTACCCCGGATCCATAGCGAACCGATGAAGCTAAAAAGCCGAACCGATCCGATGCCAACCGGATTGATCCGCCTTCAAAAAAAGGAACCGATCCGATGTCACCGGACCGATCCTCCTAAAGAGACCGGACCGATCCGACGAGGATAATTTCAAATAGATCGTGTTCAGATCATGTTCCGAATTTTAGGGCTCAAGTTCTCCTATTTAATCCCACTACGGGAAGTGGTTTTTCCAAGACTTCTATACACGATTTCAGAGTAGAGAAAGCCCCAAGTCTTCACCTATTGAGTACCAATACTCTAGGTATTTTGATTCACACAAAATCCATACACTTGTGAATCCTTTTGGTAACCCAGGAACGCAGTTTTGCAGTTCAACCCTTGTGGAGGAGACCGTTCTTCTTCTCCATTGCAGCCCTACTGGAAAGGGATAATTCCAGCCGCGACTACAGAATTCGATACCTGAGGGTAATTCTTAGTCAACTTGTATTTTCATTGTAATCCGATTGTAAGCCGTTTTCTTACAAATTATAGTGAAAATAAATGGTTTTGCCCCTGAGGGGGATTTTTCCTTAATTGCATGTGTTTGAATGTTCTTGCATAGATTATCAATTTATTCAATCACATACTGCTGCATGTTTAGGGTTTGTTTGTGTTAAAAGGGTTTTATATATAATTTGATCATTTGAACGCGAGCACACACGTTCTCAAATTGGTATCAGAGCAGGTTATGCTAATCTATCGCGTATTCCTTTTTCCGCAAAATTTTTCTAAGATATCAATTTTTTGAAAAAATTGATTTTTGAAAAAGTACGTGTTCAAATGGAGAAGTCATATTATAAAATGCCTATTTTTGACGGGACAAATTATGCTTATTGGAAAGCCCGTATGAGGTCGGCTTTAAAAGCCATTGATGAACGTGTCTGGATTTTGGTTAAACGAGGGTGGACTCCTCCCACCGTGACTGTTGATAATGTGACCAACTTGAAACCTGACATTAGTTGGACTGATGAAGAAATTAAATGGTCATCTTTTAATTCTAAGGGTCTAAGTGCTATTTCTGGGTCTGTCACACCTGATGAGTTCAAACGCATAATGACGTGTACCACGTCAAAAGAGGCATGGGATGTTTTACAACTCACCCATGAAGGAACTAATGTTGTGAAAGAGTCTAAGTTGCAAAACTTGACAACTCAATTTGAAACAATCACCATGCATGATTCTGAATGCTTTGATGAATTTTATGCTAGAATTTCTGACATTGTGAATACTAGTTTTAATCTTGGTGAACATATTCCGAATGCTAGAGTTGTTAAAAAGATTCTTCGTTCGTTGCCTAAGCGTTTTATCCCTAAAGTCACTGTGCTAAATTCTATGGGTAATTTAAATACGCTAAAATTGGAAGAACTTGTAGGAGATTTGCAAACTTATGAAATTGATATGTTCCCTAAAAATGCTAAATCTAAAGATAAGGGAATTGCTCTTAAAGCCCAAGAGAGAAGGAGTGAGGGGTCAACTAGAAAGAGGGTAGAGTCATCTAGAAAGAGAGAGACTGACACGTCAGATTCTGAGTGTGATTTTGATTTAGATGATTTGGCTCTTTTCGCAAAAAACTTCAAGAGGATTCTCAAATTTAAGAAAAATGGCAATTTTAAAGATAAAAAGAAATTTGAGAAAAATAAGTTTGAAAAGAAAAATGAAAAAGTTTCCAAAAATCCTCCTCTGAAAGAAAGTGAGAGATGTTTTGAGTGTGATGGTAGGGGTCATAGAGCCTTTGAGTGTGCCAATCGTCTGAATAGAGAGAAAGGGAAAGCTGTCCTTAATGCTACCCTTAGTGACGACAGTGAGGTCGAGACGGTGGATTCAGGAGATGAGTCACCGCATGAGTGTAACTTCACCGCATTCATGGCCAGCCAAGTGAGCACTCCTAGTTCTCCTCACGACGTTGAGGATGATGCTTCACTGGGACACCTCGACAGTGAGATCGATGTGAGTGAGGGGGAGGATGACACAAGTGAGGGCGAGAGTGATATACAACGCGCCTACGCTGAGTTATATTCTGAGTCTTTTAAAACTAAAAAGAGTAATAAAGCGTTAGTTCTTAAGATCACCTGCTTAGAGGAAGATTTATAGAAAGCGAAAGAAAGAGAGTTCTCCACCTGCACCGCCCTGAGAGAGAGAGATTCTACATGTGTCGAGAATGAGAATTTGTTTAGAGAGAGAGAGAGTGTTGTAGAGAAAGAGAGAGGGGACTTGATTAAGCAAGTGGCTAGTCTTACGAGTCAGCTCCATTCCTCCGTGGAGACTCGGAAGAAACTTGAAGCCCTTGTTGCCCAGCTGACTCATAATCTTGAGAAAGCACGGGAAGTCAAGGTTCAAATCGAGGACAGATCTGGGAAGATGGGAAAGATGCTCCTCGGCCCCGCTTTAGGTTTTGGTGATCGTCAAGGAATTGGATATGATGGTGCCTCCACGTCCCAAATTGCACCTGGACCAGTTCCTGAGTTTGCTACAACTCCTTATGGTCACCATAAAAAACCTCGAAGGAGAGTTCGACCAATAAAAGCAAACCAAGGTACGTCTTTGACTGTGCTCTTTTGTACTTATTGTAAAAGAAAAGGCCACCTTAGGGAATCTTGCTATAGTATGGGTCGAACACGACGTACTACTGCTCCACCACGTCATACTGATAAATTTTCTAGTCTGAGAGAGCGAGTTGAGTTCTTAGCTGCCACGACTCAGAGTTTGATGAAAGAATTCCGACGGATATCTTCGCCGTTAGTGAATGCTTCTCACATTCCAGCTAAAATCAACAACAACAAAGGCAAACAAAAGGTCATCTCTTCTTGGGTGCCTAAGAAAGATAAAAAGGCCTTTGTTGTTCATGTTGCTCTCAAAGCACATAATACCTCACAGTGGTATTTTGATAGTGGGTGCTCCAGACATATGACAGGCAATGCCTCATTTTTTACGACTCTTGAGGATTATCAAGATGGCAGAGTCACCTTTAGAGATGGGAGCAAGTCTAGCGTTATAGGACGTGGTACTATCGAGTTACCTGGATTTCCTAAGCTAGAAAATGTTTTGTACGTCAAAGGTTTGAAAGCAAACCTTCTCAGCATTAGCCAGTTGTGCGACACTGACCTGGCAGTAAAGTTTGACCGGGACGCGTGTAAAGTCTACAATCAAGCCGGTAAGATTTTGATGCAAGGTGCGAGGACCGAGGATAATTGCTATGGGACTGAGCCCACATACTCACTTGTCTGCAACAGCGCCACGATCACTCCTATGGATCTGTGGCACCAACGTCTAGGTCATGTGAACGTTAAAGATCTTAATCGTTTATCTAAAAAGGACCTAGTACGTGGCTTACCATCTCTTGGAAAGTCAACTTCAACCGTTTGTGGACCCTGTCAGTTGGGAAAACAAATTCGTAGTCCTCATAGGAAGTTGCATTCCATTACCACCTCTCGTGTTCTGGAGTTGATTCACATGGATCTTATGGGTCCCACTCGTATTGAGAGTCTAGGTGGTAAGAGGTACATCCTCGTGATGGTAGATGATTTCTCCAGGTACTCCATTGTAGGTTTTCTGAGAGAGAAATCCGATGCTGTAGATTTCTTAACGACTAAGTGCCGTGTCCTGCAAAATGAACACGGTGTCACTATTAACAGAATACGTAGTGACAACGGCACTGAATTTAAGGAAGCAAAGGTGGATTTGTATTGTGATAGCCTTGGGATCAAACATGAGTTTTCTGCTGTGAGAACTCCTCAGCAAAATGGGATTGTTGAGAGAAAGAATAGAACGATCCAAGAGATAGCTAGATCTATGCTTCTAGGTCGTAAAGTTTCTAGGAGATTTTGGGCAGAGGCAGTGTCTACTGCATGCCACACGGTGAATAGGGTTTATTTGCGTCCACACACACTACAGACACCTTATTAGTTGTGGACCGACAAGAAGCCCAACCTGGCGTATTTCCGTGTTTTTGGGAGTAAATGCTACATCCTACGGGATAGAGAGCAATTAGGAAAGTTCGACTCCCGGAGCGACGAGGGAATATTTCTAGGATATTCATCGAATAGTAGAGCATACCGGGTATTTAACCTGAAGAGCTCTAGGGTTATGGAATCAATAAACGTTACCGTGCAAGATGACGAACCTTCGACGGTTATTGATCCTAACCTTAAGTGTGAGCATGAGGATTGTTCTGACAGTGATTTACCTATTCCTCTCTCACACTCTGTGGATCCTACTCCTGTGTTAGGGGACACACCTGCTTGGGTTCGCAAGAGTCATGACCCTTCTGCCATTGTTGGTGATCCCACTCTAGGGGTCAAGACTCGTGCTCAGCTAGAGAACGTTGTTAGCCATCTTTGCTACACGTCCAAAGTCGAGCCCAAGAACCATAAAGAAGCACTCAAGGATGAACACTGGATATCTTCTATGCAGGATGAGTTGCTTCAGTTTAAAAAGAATGATGTCTGGGAACTTATCCCCCGACCTAGTGAGATTAATGTGATAGGTACCCGGTGGATTTTTAAGAACAAAATGGATGAAAATGGTACCATAATCCGAAATAAGGCTAGGTTGGTCGCTCAAGGCTACAAACAGATAGAGGGTGTAGACTTTGGGGAGACATTTGCTCCTGTTGCGAGGCTTGAGTCCGTCCGTCTTCTGCTCGCCATCGCATGTCATCTCCGCTTTAAGGTATATCAGATGGATGTCAAGAGTGCCTTTCTGAATGGCATTCTACAGGAGGAGGTTTATGTGGAACAACCAAAAGGATTTGAAGACCCTCAGCACCCTGAGCACGTCTACTATCTGAGGAAAGCCTTGTATGGTTTGAAGAAAGCACCCCGTGCTTGGTACGAGAGGCTCACTTCCTATCTCTTAGCTCGTGGCTTCAAGAGAGGGGGAGTAGATATGACGTTGTTCGTCAGGAGAGATGACGGTGCTGTTTTGGTTGCCCAGGTCTATGTGGACGACATAGTCTTTGGATCCACATGCTCCCAGCATGCTCATCACTTTGAAGAGGAGATGAAAAGTGAGTTTGAAATGAGCATGGTCGGTGAGCTTACATTCTTCCTTGGTCTCCAGGTTCGTCAGCTAGAGGATGGGATGTTCATCTCCCAATCCAAGTATGCTAGAGACCTAGTGAAGAAATTTGGTTTAGACTCCGCTAAGCATGCCCGTACACCTATGAGTACCACTACCAAGCTTAGTAAGGACACTTCAGGCAAGGACGTAGAGAAAACCTTATATCGGAGTATGATAGGTAGTCTTCTCTACTTGACTGCCAGTCGTCCCGACATCGCCTTTAGTGTTGGAGTCTGTGCGCGATATCAGGCATCCCAAAAAGAGTCACATTTACTTTCTCTAAAACGTATTATTAAATACGTAAGTGGGACTCTCTCATACGGGATTTGGTATTCCTTTGATACCGATGACCGTCTGTCCGCCTATTCGGATGCCGATTCGGCTGGGGATGTAGATGAATGTAGGAGCACTTCTGGTGGGTGTTTCAATTTTGGTTCTGCTCTTGTCTCCTGGCTGAGCAAGAAGCAAAATTCCATCTCTTTGTCCACTGCGGAGGCTGAGTACATAGCTGCCGGGAGTTGTTGCACACAACTCTTGTGGATGAAGCAAATGCTGGAGGATTATGGGATATCACAGGACACCATGACCATTTCCTGTGATAACACGAGCGCGATACACATATCCCGCAATCCAGTTCAGCATTCGCGCACAAAACACATCAGGATACGTGAGCACTTTATACGTCAGTTAGTTGAAGAGAAAGTCGTATCCCTGAGTTTTGTTCCCACCGACCGTCAGTTAGCCGATATTTTCACAAAACCTTTAGATGCCCTTAGATTTGAGAGTCTTAGGAAATCTTTAGGGATTTACACAGTTGACTGAGGGGTTGGTCTATGTCTAGAATAGGATGCTCCTTCATGTTCATATCATATGCTTCCTATTGCTAGTCTGTTTTATATGTACCATTGCTTAGTTGTACAGCTTTGTTTTATTCTTGTTGCTTTTTATATTTCTTTTGAAAAATACAAACAGATTTTCCTTTAAAAAAAAAAAAATTTTTGAGAAAAAGCACTAAAAGATTTTTTTTGATAATATTTTTTGAAAAAGGCCAAAAAGATATTTCTGTTTTTGCACCTTTTATGGATGAGCATTTAAGTTAGCCAAGTCACAACTTCATTCCATATATCCATGTGACTGTTTGATAGAGATTTGAGAGGCTACATCATTTCATCCATGTGCTTTACATTGGTTGGAGTCTTTGAGATGTAATTAGTGATATCTTCCTACATGTTTGACTCCTATATCCTTTATTGCACACATGCACGGCTATATTTGATTATTGAACTTATCTATCTCATGTTGGCTTGCGTGTTTTCATCTCAATCCTGTCTATACAATGTACAATATGCGATAAAACTTGACAAGATTGGAATGCATGTAAAAACCGTTTTGGTGAGACTGTGTGTTTTTGTATAACGAGGAGGGGCTGCGAAAGGTAATCATATATCCTTTGCGCAAAATCCACCGTTAAAAAGGACCTAAAAAATGGAGGAATTTTAATATCCGAGGTCCTAAGAGGTTAAAAGAGCCCGAAAAAAATTTAAAGGCAATAAAAAGCTCTACATGCCAAATATGAGCCACTTAGGTTTCACCATCAATTCTCCAAAGTTTGAGAATGTAGAATGCCTCTATTCAAAATTATATCTGAGGGAGTTTGGTTGGAGAATCTTTAAATGGGTTTGCACTTCCTTGAAAGTCCTGAAAAAGCATAAAATCATTTTGGACGTTATTGGTGTGAAAATCATTTTGAGCTTTGATTTGTTGATTTGATTGAGTCAATATCTTATACTGTCACTCTTTTACACCAAAGGAAGCATTTGAGTTCATTCGCTAGGAATATCCAATATTCATCGTGCACATATGTCATGTTTGTATGCATTGATTTTCCTATCGAATCTGATCACACCACTTCATTTACGCTATCATCGACTTGGTTGCTTTCTGTTTATTCATGGTGTGCTTTTATCTTAGTGACACCCCGCACTTGCTTATTTGATTTATTTCTCTAATTTGTCCATTTGGGGACATCATAAAAAGGGGGAGAAAGAATTATCATATTATGGGGGAGTTTGAATTTTGGGGGAATTTTTGAGATGTTGCTTATGTTTTTTATCATATATTGATATCCATGTTATCTCATTTCAAACTCGATATGTCACGTGGTATTTGCTTTGTCTCATGTGTGTAGGTATGAAGATTGCAGATCTATATGTTGCACACCCTGATGAGAAAAGTTTTGAGATTCCTGAAGATTTGAAGATCAAACGATGCAGTCTTATTCACTTGTACTCTTTCAGTTTTGGGTTCATGGAAGGGCAGATTTGTATAGGCAATTTTTTATTGATAATTCGGATGTTTGTTTTTATGTATGTACCGGCATAGACATGGGGGAGATTTGTAAGGACAATTTTGTCCATGAGCATTTTATATGTCGTACGCCGTTACACCATTGAGAAAATTCAAGAATCATATGCTCATCAACGGAATCCGAATATCAAAGGCAGAAAAGGAATCAAGGAACAGACCGGATCGATCCGGCCCAGATAAAAGAACCGATCCGGTTCCTCCGGATCGATCCGCCTAAAGAGACCGGACCGATCCGCCTACTGAGGTGAGGCCAGTGTACCCCGGATCCATAGCGAACCGATGAAGCTAAAAAGCCGAACCGATCCGATGCCAACCGGATTGATCCGCCTTCAAAAAAAGGAATCGATCCGATGTCACCGAACCGATCCGCCTAAAGAGACCGGACCGATCCGACGAGGATAATTTCAAACAGATCGTGTTCAGATCATGTTCCGAATTTTAGGGCTCAAGTTCTCCTATTTAATCCCACTACGGGAAGTGGTTTTTCCAAGACTTCTATACACGATTTTCAGAGTAGAGAAAGCCCCAAGTCTTCACCTATTGAGTACCAATACTCTAGGTATTTTGATTCACACAAAATCCATACACTTGTGAATCTTTTTGGTAACCCAGGAACGCAGTTTTGCAGTTCAACCCTTGTGGAGGAGACCGTTCTTCTTCTCCATTGCAGCCCTACTGGAAAGGGATAATTCCAGCCGCGACTACAGAATCCGATACCTGAGGGTAATTCTTAGTCAACTTGTATTTTCATTGTAATCCGATTGTAAGCCGTTTTCTTACAAATTATAGTGAAAATAAATGGTTTTGCCCCTGAGGGGGATTTTTCCTTAATTGCATGTGTTTGAATGTTCTTGCATAGATTATCAATTTATTCAATCACATACTGCTGCATGTTTAGGGTTTGTTTGTGTTAAAAGGGTTTTATATATAATTTGATCATTTGAACGCGAGCACACACGTTCTCAAATTCATTAATAATGGCATGATGTTTGAGGAATACCGATTGTTTCGAAAAATTTGTTGGGATGAATAAGTTAGGCATGCCTGGGTATTATTAATGGAAAACCTTACCATGATTGGGTTAACTTGATGATAATTAACGTGGATGGAATCTTTGAGTTTTAAATGTAAAGATTAGGGTACTCCAGAATTAAAATGGTTTGCTTAGATGAATGAATGATTAAGAATGATGAGTTAACAATTTCGAGGATGAAATTTCTTAAGGAGGGAAGAATGTAATACCCCGCCCTAGAAAAGAAATATTGAATAATAAATTAATGATTTTATTCGAAGGAAATTTTTTAGGAATAAATATATAAGAGAATTACGCCAAAATGGCATGAAAATTAATTGAGGAGAAAAAGAATCCCCACATTACATGGTTCGCGTGGATGCGCATTTAAGTCTTAATAGTCCTAGTAAGTATGTTGGTCAAGTTTTATGCAAAAATTCCAACGAATGATTGTGACACGGTCACGGGCAATACCCAAACTTGCATGATTTTTGTAGGACATTTTATTGGGGTTAAAAATAATTTGACCATATTTATTGGATTCTAAAAATAGGCCTAAGAGCTCCATGGGGTCAAAAGTCAAAAAATGAATAAATAAATAAAATATTATTATTTTTCGTCAAAAAATAAAACTACTCAGAAACATCTGAAAAGTTTTGGATTGACTTGAAATTTAATTTTGAGCAACTTTCTCTTCTTCGACAACCCCCAAAAAATCATTTAAACCGATTTAGGCCATTTTTTGGTTCGGCCAAACCTCCTTTTTTAGGGGTGTTGAGGTAGATGAGTTAAATCTTGTTTTAATTCTTAACCGTCCATTATGGTACCACCTAGTCTAGCCTAACATATGACCAAATTTTTTTTGTTCTTGAACCTTCATTGAATGAGAGAATTTTGGGTTAAACAATTGAATTAATTAATGGAGTGGTTGGTGGATTGTATTAATGGAGTGGTTGGTGGCACACCATTAATCTCAACCATACAATCTTGTTTTGATCCAATGGTCATGGTGACTCCCAAGAAACTATAGATAGGCCTTGAATTCTCTCATTGTAAACACACCAAAAACATCAAACTCTAAGAAGAGTTAGAGAGTGAGAAAAAGAGTTCATTTGGAAGTTTGGAGCTTATCTTGGAGATTATATTTTGGAGCTAGAGTTGGAGTTTGGAGCATTTATTGGAGCTTGACGAAGGAGTTCCTAGAGTACATATAGATCTCTCATGGAGGGTGCATTTGGTAACCCCTTGAGGCCACCTTTAAAGGTGGGGGTTGCTCCTCTTACACCGCCATTATGGAGTCTTAAGAGGTGGGAAAATCTTACTTTGATTGAGGTTTAGAGTTTAATAATTTTTAGAATGATATTTACATATATTAGACTTGATATATGTAGTATTTTAGCTAATTTACAACTTTATGTTGTTTAGTCATCATATCATCTTTTGGTGTGAAGAAATGAGTTTTAAGAAGTAATTTTGATGAGTTCAAAAGGAGGATTAATTTTTAAGAATATTAGCCTTGAACATTTTATGAAATAAAATGTGTCAAAATGATGTTTGAAAGGTAAATAATGTAATTTCATGTTTAGAAAAATATTGGGCTAATATAGGCAATTTTTACGAAATAAAAATGGGACTTTCTTACCAAAATGATGAAGTAGAAGAAGAAATTGGACTTTTACTTAAATGTGTGTTTTTGAGATGCATAAACTCATAATAAGAAATCTTTGGGTTGATATGTAAATAATCAAAGTATAAAATATTTACTTTTAAATTGACACTTAAGTGTAATTAAAGAAAGTAAAGGAGGTGAAATGTGTTGATAGTGGCCAAATGGGTACTTCAAGTGTGTACAACTTTTATTGGATATATAAATGGAAATAAAACTCTTTTTATAAAATTTTGAATTTATTACTGAAATTATGTTGGAAATATCATAAATACACATTGAGAAGTTATAACTTAATTTTTGGCAAAATTAGTTTGTTTAAATTCATTTAAAAGGATAATATTTGTGTGAAACAAATAGTAGTGGCATTGTCGTAAATACAGTGAATAGTATGCTATCAAGATAATATTTGGCAATTAAATGTATAAATTGAGTTTGATAAAGGGAGATGAATGATACATTTTGATAAATAGAAATAATGAGTTTGATGGAAATGATATTCGAAGTGTTAACGTGACAAGTGTGAGATATGGGTAAAAATATAGTTTTTGGACAAGTGTTAAATGGTTAAGAGTGTTTTTAAAGTTAAGTTGAAAACTTAATAACTATCTTTGGGAATAACACTTGTTAAATGGATAAGTGGTACGTTTCAGAAAGAATCGGGTAAACTTTGTAAATTTACGTAAAGTGGAACATTTTTATGAAATAAAAATGTCAATGAATAGTTTTGATGAAAAAGGAAAAAAATGATTTTCCAAGTGTGAATGAATGTGATCGTTGAGAATAATTTTGAAAGACATGGAAAAGATAAGAAATGGTACTTGAATGATGCCAAGAATTAAGGAGGGCATGATGTCCCTAGTAGTGAAAGACCCCAAAGCCTGTATAGATGATCATATGGCTACTGGAGACCGATGGTGTAGTGCCCGTGAAGTCCATGAATAATGGCTATACTCCAAGCCAAAGATTGATTATTCTTGTAATAAGAAATGAAGAATGAGAATATTCTTGAAATTAATGAAAATAAATCTTGAGATTTGCAAAAGGTTGAAAGATGGAAATAACCAAAGTTTTCATGAAATAATAAATGTTTGGTGTCGTGTGGTGTGGTGTATAAGTTTCTCAATGAAAATAAATATTTTCCAACCACGAGGTGTGCATTTCATAAAGATTGTTTTTATGTGATTATTAAAATAATGAAAAAGTAACTCTAGCGTGAGTTAATAAACGTTCAATAGATGAATATTTTCAAGAAAAGAAATGGTTTCCCTATAAATGATTAACCGTGTGCGTTAATGGGAAAGAATGTGATTTTTAAGGAAAGATTATCCAAAATGACTATTTTGGGAAAGAAAAAGAGGATGAACGGGGATAAATAATATTTTTGGAATAAAATGGTCTAATAAATCGGAGCATGTATTTTCAAAAGTATATGTGTTGATATATACATATTTTCATAAGCATATAGTGAGTGAGTATTCTTTTCTGCCGTTTGTTTCTATGTTGCATTTGTATAAATCCCACTGAGCCTTTCGCTCACTACCTCCTCTTTGTCAGGACAAGTAGCATGCGATTCCGTACTTTGAGAGCGTTATACAGGTAATATTTACTTGCATTAACGTTAGGAGCTCTATTTACTTGGCCTTGGGGGCAATTCCCTTGGGTCCCGCACATAGTTTATTTTATATTGGAATCGTATGCTAAGCAAAGCGTAATATTACTTAATAATAAAACTGGAATAATTACATTATTTAGGTTGTTCATTGCACTCCACACTTGAGACTCGGATCGGATCAGTGTCGATCCTATAATAACCCTAAAATCCGGCTCGTGGGGTCACAGGAAGGGCCAAGAGAGTCAGAATAGAGTACCCGAGGGTAGTAAATGGGTTTCGGGGCATTTTTAGGCATAATCGGGCCCACACGGGGGTATTTGGATCACTTGGGCTTGGCCCATTAGGCTAAAAATGGGATTAATCCTAATTACTTAATTAAAGGGAAAAAGGGAACGACTGATTTCATTGTGGAAAACCTATAGTGGGAGAGAATACCCTAAGGAGCAGTTAAAGGCATTGGGAACCAATTTGGGAGACAAAGGAAAGAACCAAAGGGGAATTCATCATCAACCTTGTGAATCAAAATTCCGGATCAGACCCTACAAAACCATAAGTCAAGTGGTTAACTTGTTGTAGCATTTAATTTGTATTACAATTCATATTTATGTGAAGTGGGAACCAAAATTCATTTTGGTTAAAGAGGGTACAAAAATGTGGTTTTTGTGAATAAATCTTCTGATTAGAAATTATTGTAGAGATTCGTTATATAATCTGAAATTAAGATGTACTAGTTAGATGTGGAAAACCCCAAATAATTATGAATGAATTCGAGATGATAAATTGGTGTAGAGACATAATTAACGAATAACCCGGGTTTTCCCCAATTCAGAAAAATAGGAGAAAACGGAAATTAAACGGGGTTTGGGGAATTTATGGGGGTTCCTTATGATGTTATTGATATATTATTTTGATGATAGGACCTGGGTTAAACTCTAGAGGGAGTTGTACATTTAAGGTTTTCATCCATGGCAGAAACAGGTCTTCGGAGAAGACAAAGACCTGTTCGATCGATCGATGGTCGAGGATTTTTGGGCAGGTCGGCCAGTTTTAGTATATAAGGGAAAGTTAATTAAAATTCTTCCCCCATAAATTATTTAGTGAGAAATAAATATGGAACATAAATTCCTAACAATTATAAGGGAAAGTAATTGGTATTGGGAGGGATTTATGTGTGACACACTATGGTTAATTTTGGGGAAAAATATTCCAAAATAATTAAATACGGATCGAGTGGGCGAGTTCGGGTATATTGGTTGAGCGATACCAAGGTGTTAAATTAATTTAGATTGAAAGCTAATTAATTCGGAGTCGGGGATTTAGACTCGGGTATTATTTTATTTTCGGGCCACGAGAGCGAGTCCGAATATATTGGTTGGGCGATACCAAAAGTAATTTAATTAATTAATGTGCAAATTAATTAATAATCAGGGTTGGACCATAAATTCATGATAATTTGTATAGGCTTGTGTTACGGACTTAGTACACGGTAAATTCGGGGTATTTTTTATATATATATATATATATATATATATATATATATATATATATATATATATATATATACGGTGTGCGATAGTATATATATATATATATATATATATATATATATATATATATATATATATATATATATATATATATATATATATATATATATATATATATATATATGGTGTGTGCATCAATATCGGTGGCTAGATATTATTATTATATATACTCTAGTGCTATCAGGGGAGGTTGCGCGTAGAGGGTGAATCCCCTATCTTGAGGAGTAGGGGGGGTATATCCCTAGGTCATAGCGTCCATTATACGGGTGAGGGGCATCTCACTTTCAGGGAAGGAATATGACCGCCTCCAATATTTATGTTATTAACCAAGTTAGTGAGCGATTCTGACTTAAGGTAGCTAGGTTATGTGAATACTCCTAGTGGGATATAACTTTAGAGAATATACATCCAGTGAGTTATTACTCAGGAGGATGTTCATTATTAATTATTATTTCAACATATGTGTGAATGTTATAATATGGCTATAAGCATATAATGAGATAAATAATTATATACGGGTAAATTAATACAGGCCATGAATTGTACTATATGTATAACGGGTGTGAAAGTTATATGAATTTAAAAAGGGGAATGACTATTTAATTTAACGTAGATAATAATTTAGAAATCATGATTGTTGCATACTCGGTTAGAGTAGGGTGGTTGCAAGGGATTATATCAGTTATCTAGTTATGGGATAAATAACTAGGGAATTTCATTAGGGCATTAGTAGTGCACATTAGAGGAGGGGTGATGATGTTCTCAAGGGAGTGCGACACTGACTAAAATATGAAGAGTATGCATACATATTTATTACTGCAAGTTAATCATTTGCTAAATATTTTCCAAATGTTTTTGGTTCTAATCCTTGCTATAAATATTTTTAAAAACCTTTTAGGTGTCCATCCACAGGGACTCCAGACTTAACTCATTCCAGGGATCCGTTGCTGTAGCTTATGTGGATGTTACGAGAGTTTGATAGATGCCTCATTCCTTTTCATTTATAGTATAGAAATTTCCTATCAGTTACTTGAGCATGTTGCTCACAGCTTTGTTTAGTTTATGTCAGACATGTTGAGATTTATCTTTATCTGTCTTTACTTTTGTTGGATTTGAACCGATGGTTTATTCGGTCAGTTTATTTAAATTGTGAATGGTTGATTTCAGTTAATTGTGATTGTTTAAATTATTTTGTTTCCGCATGGGTATTTCATTAAATTAATGACAGATAAAACTTGGCACCAGTCTAATTTTTCTCACTTAGGTGGTTAGTAATTTAAAAGGCGACATTGATGCTAAGAATGAACTAACTGAGAAGCCTGTTCTAATTTAATTTAGGACTGATCACCCGGGGTTAATTAGGCGGGATGTCACAGATGGTATTAGAGCATCAGGTTCTAGTGTCCTTAGGATCTTTATGGCTTACTATGTTTCAGCATAGCGCTCGGTTGTTATAGAGCCCTATTATTAGGACTGTTGATTCATTTTCCGCTTTTGAGATATCGTTTTTATGCTATTAGATTTTAGTATAATTGTGTACTTATACGATTCCATCTATTTTCAGATGCCACCGAAGAGACAGAGAGCGGAGAGGGACGAGGATAGGGATGAGTTCAGGGAGGATTATCAGGAGCCACAGGTACCCCCACCCCCACCCCCACCCCAGGTGATCTCCACTACTTAGGTGGCAGTGATAGTGGCCCAAGAAGTTGAGACAACGATGCGAGCTATGGCAGCTCATTTCCCACAGCCCCAGGCACCGTCTCCAGTGGCACTAGCAGTTCATGCTCCAGTAGGACCACCTTCTTGGCAGCGAGTTAGGGAGACCTTTCATAAGGGTCACCCACCAGAGTTCCGGGGTAGCACCGATGTAGTAGAGGCCTTTGATTGGAAGAAAAATATTCAGTGACACCTGCGCATGCTGGAGTGTACCGATGTGCAAAAATAAATGCTTACTACCTTCCATCTGTCGGGGGAAGCTTTACACTGGTGGGAGTCAGTTACCACTACTGAGGAGAGGGATTTGATAACTATATCTGAGTTCTCGGTGCGGTTTTACCGTAAATACTTCCCACTTGCGGTAGAGGCAGAAATGAGGAAGAAGTTTAGTGAGTTAGTTTAGGGTGACCGTTCTGTGGTGGATTATGAGGAGGAGTTCAGCCGTTTAGCGAACTTCATGCCAAATGAGGTGAGCGACGAGGAGAGAAAGAAGTTGAGGTTCATGGATAACCTGGCTTGGAGGATCAGGTAGCATTTGATTGGTAATTCGATATTGGTGATGTATACAGATGTCGTTAATGCCATTGTTGTACATTTCTAGGATCATCGCTTCCATGCGAAGGGGATCAAGAGGGTAGGGGAGCCGACCCAGCAGGGCAAGGTAATTATTGGTGGTGACACAAGTTGTACTCAACAGCAGACTAGAAGTCAACAAGGGAATCAGGCTAAGAAATTTAAGCCTGGTAGGTTTCGATCGGGGGGGGACAGGGATTTAGGCAGGGTCAGCCGGGCCCAAATCAGCAGCACCAGGTTCCTCAGGGCCGTCAGGGCCAAGGGAACAATGGGGGAGGCCAGCAGGGCCAGCCACGTCAGGGACAATAGCGCCAACGACAGGGGGATGGTCAAAGATGTTATTTTGTTTGCCGCCAGACATGACACTTCAAGAGGGAGTGCCCGGAGAGGGGAAGAGGCCAACATCAGGGTGCCCAACAGGGGTAGCAGGGACAGATGCCGCCAATAGCATCGGATCCACCAACCCCATAACAATAGGGCAAATGCACTACGGGCGTGTGTATAACGTCCGGGATGTTCCCAATCCTTCAGTAAAGCAGGCACCGCCAGCGGTTGAGGGTATATTTCTCATCCATGGTCATGAGTGTAGGATACTTTTTGACATGGGAGCATCTCATTTATTCATTAAATCTAAATTTTCTAAATGGGCCGGGTTATTTGAGACCGCAGGTAGTCTCCGTATGTTTGTAGAGTCGCCAGTAGGCAGCGGGGCATTGATTCACTCAATTTGTCGAGGAGTGGACATTTTGATTGGGAGGATTAGTCTAGCAGTGGACCTCTTAGTGTTAGATATGGAGGGGTAAGATGTCATCCTAGGTATGGATTGGTTGGCAGATTATTGGGCGACTGTAGATTATTACGAGAGGATAATCGTGTTCTCCATTCCGGGATAAGAGATGTTCCTAATAGCGATGCCTCTACCGGAGGGAGGGTCGTGCACACACTTGTATTATATCGAGGAGGAGACCTCACAGGAGGTGGTAGTACCATTGGATTCGATTCCGGTAGTGAGGGACTTAGAGGATGTGTTCCAGGAAATACCAGGGTTGCCACCCAGTAGGGAAATTGAGTTTGTAATTGATTTAGCACCGGGTACGAGGCCGATTGCTCGAGCACCTTATCGTATCACCCCTTCGGAGATGCGTGAGCTGAGAGAGCAAATTAAACAGCTCCTGGGTCAGGGTTTCATTCGGTGGAGTACATCGTTGTGGGGTGCACTCGTATTATTTGTAAAGAAGTGGGATGTTCCCTTCGGTTGTACGTGGACTACAGGGAGATGAACAAGGTGACGATATGAAAAAAGTATCCGTTACCTAGGATTGATGATTTATTTGACCAATTGAGAGGGGCGTCTTACTTATCCAAGATTGATTTAAGGTCAGGATACCGTTATTAGCATATCTGAGAGGAGGATGTTCCTAAGACCGCTTTCCTATCGCGGTATGGATCTTACGAGTTCAGGGTGATGCCATTCGGGCTAACCAATGCACCAGCAGTGTTCATGGATCTCAGGAACAGGGTTTTTAGAGAGTATCTTGACTAGTTTGTCATCGTGTTCATTGATGACATCCTGATCTACTCGCGCTCTGAGGGGGACCACGCAGAGAATCTACGCATGGTTCTACAGACGCTGCGGGGTCACCAGCTTTATGCCAAGTTTGGAAAGTGTGGATTTTGGCTACGGGAGGTATAGTTTCTTGGTCATGTGGTGTCAGACCGGGGTTTTACTATGGATCCGAGTAAGGTATTGGTGGTGAGGGAGTGGGGGAAACCCATGACACCGACTGAGGTGCACAACTTTCTGGGATTGGCAGGTTATTACAGGCGGTTCATTAAGGGATTCTAAAAAATTATGTGACCTTTGACGAATCTGACTCGGAAGGGGGTGCCTTTTATTTGGAGTGATCATTATTAATTAGCTTTCGATGAGATAAAGGATAAGTTGACATATGCACCCGTACTTTCTTTGGCAAGGGGAGGACTAGAGTATCGGGTTTACACCGATGCATCCTTACAAGGACTTGGGGGAGTGCTTCAGTAGGAGGAGAGGGCTATAGCTTATGCATTCAGAAAGCTAAAGCCCCACGAGAGTAATTACCCCACTCATGAACTAGAGCTAGTAGCGGTTGTTTTTGCTTTGAGGATATGGATACATTATCTGCTGGGAGAGTAATTCACCTTATTCACGGATCACAGGTCACTTCAGTATCTCTTCACACAAAAGGATCTGAATATGAGGCAGAGGCGGTGGCTAGAATTTGTGAAAGACTACCAGTTTGATATTCAGTATCATCCTGGTAAGGCTAATGTGGTGGAAGACGCATTGAGCCAGAGATCGACTGGGGAAATATCCGAAGTTGGAAAGAAAAGTTGAGAGAGCTTAGATATGAGGATGATGTAGCCAGGGCCTGCATGTCAGCATTATCCATCACATCGAAGATCATTATGCGAGTTGTGAGGGCTTAGGTGGAGGACCAGATTTATCGGAATAGGGTACGCCAGTTGTTAGCTCAGGGATAAGAGGGTTACTCGATCAACTCGGAAGGAGGCCTATGCCTAAATGGGAGGTTAATTGTGCCAGAGGATGAAGAGTTGAGGCGCGCTATTGTGATCGAGTCCCATGGTTCGAGATTTGCGATACATCCTGGAGGGGATAAAATGTACCAGGATATGAGGATGCAGTATTGGTGGGCAGGTATGGAATGGGACATATCCGAGTTTGTCTCAAAATATACCACGTGTCAGTCCATGAAAGTGGATCATCAGAGACCTCCATGGATGCTACATCTACTCGAGATTACCGTATAGAAGTGGGAGAGAATCTCCATGTACTTCATTACAGGGTTACCTACATGACCGAGCGGTCACGACTCCATACGGGTCATTTTGGATCGGTTGATCAAGGTGGCCCACTTCCTTTCGGTTCGCACAGACTTCGAGACAATGCGTTATGCGCAACTATTTATAGCGAAGATTGTTAAGCTGCACGGGGTACTGGTAAATATTGTGTCTAACAGAGACAGTTTTTGTGGCCTATTTTTGGTAGAACTTTCAGGAGGCCATGGGCATAGAGCTACGTTTGAGTACAACCTATCACCTACAGACCGACGGGAAGACTGAGAGGGTTAATCAAATGCTAGAATACATGATCAGGATGTGCATTTTAGACTTTGGGGGAGGATGGTAGATATATCTTCCTTTGGTAGAGTTCACATATAACAACTCTTACCAATTCATGATTGGCATGGCACCATTCGAGGCACTATATGGGAGACATTATCGTTCACCCGCCTGCTGGTTAGAGGTGGGGGATAACAAGTTATTTGGACCGAATATGGTCCAGGAGACATTTACCAAGATAGAGGTGATTCGAGGGAGGATTCATATAGCTCAGGATAGGTAGAAGAGTTATACTGATGCTTCGTGGAGACATGTGGAGTTAGAGGTTGGGGATCACGTATTAGTCTGTGTGTCACCTATGAAAGGGGTGACGAGGTTCGACAAGTAGGGTAAACTAGCACCGAGGTATATGGACCTTTCCTATTATTGAGAGGGTGGGACCGGTAGCATATAGACTGGGATTGCCAGAGCACCTTCAGCGGATACACGATGTGTTCCATGTGGCATCGCTAAAGAAATATCAAAGGAGCGAGAGGGCCTTTAAGACTGGATTACCAGCCCCTCCTTTGGGTTTAAACTTGATTCTAATTGGTTGTAAGACAACTCTGTTTAGTGTCTCATATCCTCTGATGAATAGCCTTCAGTCCGTGACTTTGTAAGCGTAGTTGTCTATTAGATTTCAATCATATCTTTAGGACATAATGGTCATATCATTAGATGTAACAATCACATCACCCCCATGTTCCCCCGAGTCATCCTTATTATGAGATGCTTTCCAGTTATCGATCATCCCTTAGTTGTGCTAGAGGTGGCGTGGACTATTAAGATTGGGTGAGATATTAAAGGCGTGTCTATCCATCATGCACAACCCATCATGTCATCTCATTCTTTGGTAATCGTGCTTCAACATTATCGCATTTTTGAGATTGAAAGTTGTTGAAAGTGGGATTTTCTCATTTCTACCATTTTTACCAAAAGCGAGAACTAGAGAAAAAACATTTCTTTCATTTGAATTCCACCCCTTCTGCTTCCTCTGATCGCTATTCTAACATTTCCTAAGGTTTTTTAGTTGTCTCATTCTTCTAGGTAACTCTGAATCACATCTCTTTAGCTTTTCAGTGTTGCTTGTTTTCATTTCAGCCGTTTTATTTTTTCTAGTGTGTTTTTTAATTTTACACCTCCTTCTGTGGCGGTGCTAGGGTGAAGATTTTAGGGTTGCTAGGATTTATTTTTGGCATTTTTCTAGATTTTGATCATTTTGGTATATTTTTGGAGAAAAGTTGTGATCTTTTGGGTTTTTCGATGACTTTGATCCTTTTCTAGTGATATTTTATCCAAGGTAAGGTTTCCAACTGAGTTGAGTGTTCTTGGTTGTTCTTGATTCAAAATGACTCACTTTCTCCTTTTTGATCTTTCAAACCCTAGAATTCTCTTAGGTAACTATTTGTTATTGTACCAAAGTCTGTATGAGACTTAGTTTGATCTATGTCTTCCCGATCGTGTACACTAAGAGATGGAAGAGGTTGAGGCCACGTTTAGTCGAGATAGGTCTCATCGAGAGAGAGTACCTATGAAACCTATGACTAACACTTTTAGCGATAATACCCCCTCCCTTGTGTCTGACCCATCTTATCCACCAAATAATTTCACTTGAAGTTCATTCTCCAAGTGTTATTATCATTAGCAGCGATAACATGTCTGAGTCTTGGGATTATACTAGGCCTGAGATTGATTCCATGTCTCAGGGGTATATCCCATCTTAGCGTCTAGTTGATGTTGTGAACCTGACTCATTTAAGGAAGCCTAGAGTAACTATTTCTCATCTAAGTATGACTGAGACTGTTAATTTTGTTGAATCCAGTAACATAGGTCATCCAAATACCTCGTCTCCTCAGCATGGGGATTTTGAGCCCCCTATTTATGTTATTTTTGATGACGAGACTAGAGCTAACATTAAACCAAATGCGATGCCCAATAATTTAACTGTAATGCCTGGGAACATTCATCTTGGCTGAGATGAATGTGGTAAAGTGCTTATTATGGATGCTGACAATGAAGAGGCTTTTGAGGTAGACACAAGTGTTGCCTTAACTTATAAGAGTGACGTCTAAGAGTCTGATCTCATTATTTTGCAACACTTATATGGAATTAACCCAACCATTACCATGATAGTGTCAACTAAGGATGAGAGGGACTATGATTTGAGAAATGATTGTCAGATAGTAGTCTATGAGTAGATGTTTAAGGTCGGATTTCAGCTTCTATTTGTACCAATCATTAGAGTTGTACTTGATTCTATTAGAGTTACTCTAACACAATTACTCCCCAATGATTGAGGGCAATAATGGGTCCATTCATCATTTTTAGGCTTGCTTATGAGGAAGATTTACCACCAGACGTTTTTCGAGCATGTTACTCAACTGTTAATACAAAATTTAGTAACTCTTATTATCATTTCATTGCACGCAAGCCCAATCGAAAGCTCGTGTACATGAATAAGTCTTCCATGCATGACTATAAGTTTTGGTATTTCTTTATTTTGGGCTTGTGGGAGTTTGGAAATAATGATTCATTGAATCATAGAGAAGTAAAAGTTCCCCACAAGTGGGGTAGGGTTTATCTCTCAGTCAAGGTTGACCTCAGATTGAGTGTGAGAAATAATTAAAGGGTTGACAAACTGAGAGGAATTGATGGTCTCATAATATTTGAAGAGCCGCAATCCCGAAGTTCTCCGATTAGTGGGAATATTATCAGTCCTATTTGAATCTCTTCGTAAGATTCTTTACTATTGAAAATCTTACTAACTTTTATTGTTGTCTCATTATTTAGTCGATACTTGTAGTTGTTGATCTTTTATATTTTGCAGATCTTCGTGAGAATATTCCTAACCATATATGGGAAATTGTAGCTCCCATCATTGAAAATATTCTCACCCAACTGAAGAGTAAGATTGTTTCCTAATCGATAGGCCCTACCAAGCATAAATTTACCATTGATGGCCCAAATTATGAGGGGTAAAAAAAAGAACGAGGCCACTGGGCCTGGGGATATGTCTAAACAGCCAAATAAATTAAAAGTTCTTAGAAGGCTTGCAGCCTCAGCGTCCCTATTTCTAATCACGTGTTGGTGTCCGCACATCTTTTGTAGCTCGGCTTGAACTCGAGTATCTTCTCGGGAGATAATTGAAAGACCATGATGTCATATCTTTGATGAATCCTCCTTGTGATAGACTTTTATTTGATGCTCAAAATAGCATCTGAGTTTTTAGCCTTTCTCTTCATAGGGCTACTCAGGTAATAATTTTCTTTCATAGTTTTTATGAAGTGTTATTTGTTCACTTACATACTTTTATCTCTCGTGTCTGTCTTATTTTAGTCTATCCTTTCTCTTCACCACCTTCATCGATAGGTGGAGGAGAATGATCCGAATATTAAATTGGCTGAACAAGTTGAGCAGAAGATGGATGATATGAAGAAAAATATGGATGGGTAAAAAATCTCTCATGCCAACGACATGGTTAATCTTCGAGATCGTTATAAGAGTCACCTCATTACATTAAAGGATAAACACAAGGAAGTCTTGAGGAAGCGGGATAAGGCATAAAAGGAGATTTTAAAATATAGTTATGAGGCGGCTATAGAGGAGTTTAAGGAGTCTGACGAGTTCACTGGCTATGCCATTCAATATATGGAAAAGATGTCCAAGGCGATGTGTAGGGAATATCACTCAATTTACCGATCTCGTACCAAATATCCTAAGTTAGTCGACACCCTAACTCCATGAGTTTCTTTGATCCCATGACCATCATCACTTTGGAGGAAATCCAGGGCGAGGTATTTAATGAGGAGACTACCAATGTTGATGCTGGGGGAGATGAGACGACACATATTGTCAAATATGAGATATATATAGGTGACCAAGATGAGAAAATGCTCAAAAAGAGTCGCTCATGCCTGAAGCTTCCAATGCTAGTAACCTTCCAACTAAGACTTGACTTCCTTTATTTATGATTTTTCGGGTGACCACCTGTGGTCTCTGATGCATAACTCTATTTTGTAAACATTAATCTCATTCCACTTTTTGGATTCTAACTTTGTTACTACGCTGACCTCTTTGTTGGGGTGCTCTTGTCCTATGATGATCGTGAATGGTGTTTTCATATAACCTGCTTTGTTTTCATTATGTTTATATACTTATTTATTTTTGCTTTTTTATTCACCGTACGATAATGATATTTTAGTTTCACCATAAGAAAAATCATCCTAAGATTCCCACCTCTCAGGGTTTATACGAGACATGCCTATAAGACGAGACTACAAGTACTCTCGTACTGCCAAGAGAGAGATTTAATTTTATTTTCACCATAAAATAGTGATGTTAAGTTTCACCATAAGAATAATGATGTTAAGATTCCCACCTTTCAGGGTCTATATGAGAGATGCGTAGGAGATGAGACTCCAAGTGTCCTCTTATCATCGAGAGAGAGATTTCATTTTATTTTCACCCTAAATAATGTTGTTAAGTGATTAGGCATAAATTCTTCCAAATTTAGCCCCTTAATTTAGAGACTTTTAGCACCTCGAACAATGTAAAATACATGGCTTATCACAAATATGTACTATTAACCTTTCCTACATAGTGCCTCGAGTTTTGTGTAATTTTTGTGCTTTTTATAGGTATTTTATGCAAGTGAAGAGAAGAGGAAACTCAAAATCAAGGAACCATGGAAGAAAGGAAGGAAAGTCAGAGGGAAAAAGAGTAACTTTACATCTGGAGTTTGGCAGAGGAAACAACATGAAAGTTGAAGACCTCGAGTCTATAAGAACTTAGGAAGAAACAACATCCATATCGAAGTCCGGATCAGAAGTTATGAAGCCTCAAAGATGAGAGAAAATCACCACTTAAGCAGAAAGAAGAAGACCTCCGGACCGATCCGGTATGAAGCAAAAACGATATGGTGTGGAGGAGATGAAGTTCCTGAATAAAATGAACCACTGGACCGATCTGATTATCCCCAAAAATGGTTCGGTCCGTAAGTTTAAACGTTCTTGCATAGATTTAAAGGCTGGAACGATCCGATTTCAAGCAAAAATGAAACAATCCAGTATTCCCCGGACCGAACCGATGGACCAAGCTGGACCGATCTCGTTATCGAATTTCTAATTTTTTCTTTTTCAAAATTAGAGTTGTATCTAGTTCAAACTCTTGTAATTTCTTAGAGTATTTATTCCATTTTAATTCCCAGACATTGGAGAGTTCTTTTTTTGGATAGTTTTAGAGAGCTTTTGCAATTAAGAACCCTAGTTTTCAAGTTTTGCAACAATTAGTCAAGATTCAAGATTTAATTTTAGATTCCTTTGTTGAAAGTATTCTTTAATTTTTGCTTTTAATTTCTTTTTTAGTTTAGCTTAATTGGTTATCAAATTTAGGTTGCAATTCTTACTTCCAAATTTCTTCTCAATTTCTCACATAGCTATGAATTTCTGCAAATTTAGTTTTGAGGTAGTTTTTACTTTAAGCATGTCCGGCTAAGTTTTCAAGGGTTGGGATGCATGAACCCGCCTCGATGTAATTTGTCTATGTAGAAAATTAGGTTTTGGATTGAAAATTTATTGGATCGTAGACCTTTTAACCTCGTTTGACCTAGGTAACCGGGGTGTTTAAGGATGTGATGCACGTGTTAGCTATTCGACACCACTTTATTCTCACCTTTGATTATGTAAGATGCGGGCTAGTACCCTCATATATGTAATGCTTAGGATTACTAAAGACTAGGTTCGATCAACTTTCTAATTAAAAAGCTAGTACTCTATCCGGTAAATGTACAAGGGTTTGGGGGATTATATCCTGACCTACCTTTCCTTTATTCATATTCACTTCACTACGGTAGTTTGTTTCTGTTCACTTAGTTAGTTAGTAGTTTAAATTTCTCTCACATTTAGTAGTAGTCATTTCATTCATAATTAATCATCTTTTCATTTCTTTTCGAGAATCAGTTTAGGGTAATTCGGCTATTCCTACGTCATCATGGTCTTTCGTCCTAGTTCCATGTGGAGACGATCCAGACGTATCGGATTATTACTAACACGACAGGCTTGCACTTGAGCCTATATAGAACGCACACTAGATACACATTTGTGGACGCGTCAAGTTTTTGTCACCGTTGTCGGGGACTCAGATAGACGTTATGTTAGTAGATTCAAAGCCAAATTTGATTCTAAAATTAAAAATAAACAGTAAAAAAATCAAAAATCCAAAAAAAAATTTAGAAAAAATAAAAACCAAAAAGAAATCATCTCTCAAAAGACCTTTCATGCAAAATCAAGAACAAACTCCTCAAAATAGTCCAATAAGAATTCACAAAAATCCCATTATTGAGTATAATTCCTAAAGCCCCCATACCCCTCACGTTCCAAAATTCTGGGCTCCACCTCCTACCCCTCCAAACTCCAGCACGAGTCACACACTAAGTCACATGTCTAGAACACTGAGTGAGGATTTTGAGTCCATTGGAGAGAGAGCCATGTCTATCGCTAGTTTTGGTATGGGTGAGGGGAACCTACAATATCGTCCCAAGAAAGAAATCCTCTTTCCCGAGCATGCTGTCACCCTTGGTGGCATTTTACTCCCGTATAATGCGGGTCAGTTCCACTTACATAATGGGATGATACAAATTCTTCCAATATTTCACGGCATGGATTCAAATAAACCATATCTCCATATCAGAGAGTTTGAAGAGGCGTGCAAAACTTTTAGTGATCAAGCTTGCACGCAATAAGTCATTCGCCTAAAGGTTCAAATTCAAGCCTTTCTACAACGAGATAATGAGACATTTGACAAGTGTTGGGAATGATTTCAAGAGTTGGTTAATGCTTGCCCCCATCATGGATTTGAGAAAGATCACCATATCTCTTTCTTCCATCATGGGCTTATGATAACGTCTAAGCGACTTGTTCAAACAATGTGTGAAAGATCATTTTGGGAATTAGATGCGAGTGACGCTGAGGCTCATCTTAAGTATGTTGCCTAGGCTACTCAAGCATGGGACACATCCGATCCTAATGCCTGAAACCGATCTCGACAAGTCTCTACCACTCATACTGCATCCGATATATACCAATTGAATCATAATACCTTAGTTGACTATCGACTTGATCAATTTGAGAAGCGTATGAGATACCTACTCGAGGTACGACTGAGAGAAACTACCGGATCCACCCGTGCTGTGAAAGAAAAGGTGTGCGCCATCTGTGAGGTGGGCCATTCAACAAAGGAATGTTCAACGATACCCGCCTATAAAGCTATGCATACCGAGCAAGTGGAAGCAATATGAGGGGTTAAGAGAAATTTTAACGCCCTTCATGAGAACTCGTATTACCCTTCGTGGAGAAACCCTCTTGGTTTTAAATACGGGCAACAAAAAACTGCATTGAATCCACATTCACATGTTTCCTTACCTCCACCCCCCTTAATTTTAGAAAGCACCACCTATGAAAGAAAACATGCAAGATCCACCTCTAGTCCCATAAAATTTCTTGAAGGAACTCTTTTCTTAAAAGAAATTTTAAACACAAGATGTGTAAAACAGTATGAACGAGTTATTTAAGGTATATGTTTACCAGTTTTGAAAACCAAAACTTATAAAGAACTTAAATCAGCACAGCCTCAAGAAAGGTATGAGAGGAAGATAAAGTATATAAGTAAAATTTTAACGTGGTAAAACTCCACCCAATTAGGGAAACATCCACGGAGGTATCTACACCTAAAATATAAAAATCCACTAAATTAGAGTAACAATTTACAGAATATATAATAATTAAGACATACAATCAGATCTAATTCTAAGTTCAGAAATATACCAACTCCTCTGGATTTTCTTACTTCTCCCAAGGCTCTGATGTTGTTGATGTCCTCTCAGCTTTGTAACTCCACGACTTTTAGCTTTACATCGACTCAAAAGTCCAAGATCTCAATATCAACACCTTTTAGTGTAGTAGTGTGAAGGTGTAAGTGGTGATGTGCTCTAAATCATATGCATGCAACTCACACACACTTAATTACATACATGATGATAATAAAATTACAAACATATAAAACATATGTAAATATTTCCAAAATTAGTTTAATCGAAACTACCAGACTTTGGATCTTTCAATATATCCATAGACCAAGAGGGAATCTTGCTATAAACACGAGCTAAGATCCTAAACACTTTCTTATTTTGAAAATGTACAAACTATTTCACAAAATGTGAAATATGTGAAAGTGTAAATCCCCAATCAAGATCTTAAACTAGATCTAAGTCTGAATGTTCAACGAAACTGAAATCCGAAACTGTTTTGTTGGTTTTAGGATTTTAAAACATAACAGTTGAAAATAACCAACAAAGCTATGATTTCTTGAAATAAGAAATCAAAATAAAAAGAGATAAACGTGGAATGCATCACCGAACGTCAATCTCATTTTTCTATGAGAGAAAATGAGATCAAACAGTTGGGATTAAGTTGCAAAAGAGATAAAGTACAAAAGAGGAATGATCTTCACACTCTCAAACTAACATACTCTCGAAAATATTTTCTAGTGAGATTTGGCCGGAGTTTAGTTTAGTGTTTTCTATTTCTCTCTTCTTCTTCTTACTCTCTCTCTCTCTCTCTCTCTCTCTCTCTATTTTCTCTCAAAAGTGAGGTAGGAAAAAGATTGTAATCGCAACACATAAGGAATGTATTTATAGTAATCCATGGAAGCCTCTGGAACATCGAAGCAAATGAATGGTCATGATTGAGCCTCAGTCGATCAAGGTAAATCTGATGGCTAACATTGCAACACAATTATAAAGCCTCTGATTGGTTTAAAGGAAAAAAAAGGAATCAGGAAAAAATGCATGTATGACATAGATTAAATCAATCCAACGGTTAACAATCATAGGAATGTGAGGGCAAGGAAACACACATCGAACAACTTTGAGATTAACACATGTAAGGTTGTGATGGATGGTAAAACACGTGTTTTTAAACGTTTAAAAATCTGAATTATACCCACACAATTATCAAGAGCATTTGGTTTCTACCCAAGCAAGTTATTAATAGCTTAATGAAATTACAAAACAACCCACAAACTTTTAAAAGACAATTTTAAATTCTAAAAATTATTTAAAAGATCTTAGAAATTATTTTAAAATATCCTAAAAATTATTGAAAAATCATTTTAAAGGGATTCAACTCACACACCCTCATATTATGAAGAATGCAATACATAAATGATCCTAGGTGTGGTGTTGGTGCTTATACCTTTGGACTATTAGAGGAAGTCAAAATGAAGAGTCTAAAGGCTTGTTGGTTTGAAAGGGGTATGACTCAATTTTGTCACTATTTCCAAACTAAATAAGCACATATATAATATAGACACAAGTGAGTCAAAGATATAGGGTGCCTCAATCTCCCCCTTTGGAAATATGAGACAAAATCTCCTTTGAGTCATCTAGGACTCATAGGGATACAAAGAATAAGAAAAACTTAGTCCTATACAAAAATTCTCTCTATCCAATATCCTAGAAAGAGAAAATTACATAACTCAACTAGATACAAACCAATACCCTATCAAAATTCTATTGCAAATGAAGGTACTGATTCCTGAAAATAAGATAACTAAGATCAAGCTTTTTAGGTTAGAATACACCAAAATGTCCAAGAGGACTCAAATTTCTCCCCCATTTTGTCTCAAATGGACAAAAGGCAAAGTAAACAAGTAGTAAACAATAAATCATTGTTATTCTATAACCATACCAATAGATTTGCATAAAGATTGATAACGAATAAAGTCTAAAGGTTTGGTAAATAGGTCATCTAATTGCAATTCAGTAGGTATGTAATTAATTTCTAACTCCTTAGATTCAACTAACTCGCATAGGAAATGATATCTGATTTTAATATGTTTGGCACGAGAGTGTTGAAATGGATTTTTAGAAATATTAATCGCGCTTTGATTTTCACAATAGAGATGTAACTTATTTTCAGTTATACCGTAATCTTTCAGCATTTTTTTTAGCCAAAGTAATTGAGCACAACAACTTCCTGCTGCAATATATTCAGATTCGACGGTAGATAAGGAAGTGCAGTTTTATTTCTTACTACTCCATCCTACCAAATTGTTACCAATTAAGTGACATGCTCCTGAAGTACTCTTACGATCATCGGTACAACCGGTCCAATCAGCACCGGTGTAACCTACTATAGTTATAGAAGTGTCTTTAGTGTACTAAAGTCCTAAGTTTAGAGTCCCTTTAATGTATTTTATAATTCTTTTAACGCACAATATATGACTCTCTTTGGGATTATTTTGATATCGGGCACACAGGCAGACAGAGTACATGATACAGGACGGGAGTCATTAAGGTAAAATAAGCTTCCTATCATACTAAGATACAAGGTAGAATCATTGGATTTCCTATTCTCATCTTTAGAAAGTTTTACAGAAATACTCATAGGAGTCCTAGCTTCTTTAGCTGTTTCTAGACCAAACTTCTTGACAATCTCTAAAGCGTATATGGATTGCGATAGAAATAAACCATCTGAATTTTGTTTAACTTGGAGCCCTAAGAAGAATTGTAACTCCCCCATAAGTGACATTTGAAATTCTTTATGCATAATGTCCGAGAAGTTCTTAACTTCTAAAGGGGAGGTGGATCCAAAAATGATATCGTCAACATAAAATTGAGCTATATTAATACTATTGTCAAAATGTTTGACAAATAAGGTTTGCTTATTCCTACCTCTCCTAAATCTGTTGTCTAAAAGAAACGTGGATAGACGCTCATACCAAGCTCTAGGAGCTTGTTTTAACCCATAAAGATATTTTTAAAACGATAGAAATAATTTGGGTGATGAGGTTCAATGAACCATTTGGGTTATTCTACATAGTTATACTCAGTTAATATTCCATTAAGGAAGGCTGACTTAACATCCATTTGATATAGAGTGAAGTGCAGGCGAACAGATTCAAGGTGAGTGGCAGTAGCAAAAGTTTCCTCGAAATCTATTACTTCAATATGAGAGTAGCCCTGGGCAACTAATCTAGCTTTATTCCGAATAATCATCCCAGATTCATCAGTCTTATTTTTAAAAATCCAACGTGTGCTAATACCCCTTTTATTTTCAGCCCTGGATACAAGATACCATACATCATGAATGATAAATTGAAGAAGTTCCTCCTGCATAGCACTTATCCACGAAGTGTCATTCAAGGCTTCATTTATCATTTTTGGCTTAATAAGAGACACAAAACATGCGAAATGAGCAATGTTACGAAGTTGAGATCTTGTACGAATAGGCTCCATAGGATTACCAACTACAATATCTAAAGGATGATCTTTGGAAACCCAGTTAGGTACTTTAGGGGTCTTAGTGGGTAAGGATTCAACTATTTCTAGAGAGTCATAATTTAAGATGTTTTTGGAATCATCCACAATAATTGGTTCTTTGGTTTTACTTTCTACATTAGTGTCACTTATAACCACATTAATGGATTCCATCATGGTTTTGGTATTAAGATTGTAGACACGGTAGGCTCTACTATTTGGATAATATCTTAAAAAAATGGTTGTATCTCCTCTTGTTTCGAATTTAGACAGATGTTCTCTATCCTTATAGACATAACAGGTGCTACCAAAGGTTCTAAAGTATTTTAGGTTAGGTTTCTTACCATACCAAAGCTCATAGGATATTTGTTTGGTATTTTTCCTTAAGTAGACTTGATTGATTATATAACAGGCGGTACAAATGGATTCTACCCAAAAATATTTAGGTAGGTTCTTCACATGAATCATGACACGGGACTTTTCTTGAAGAGTGCGATTTTTATGCTCAACAATATCATTTTGTTGAGGTGTTTTAGGAACATTAAATTCATGTTTGTAACCATTATAGTCACAATATTCAATGACGCCTGAATCTATGAATTCTCCTCCTTTATCACTACAAATTCTATCTACTTGGGAGTCCTTTTCGTTTTCTATACGATCTAATATTTTCAAAAACTTACGAAAGGTTTTTGATTTATGTTTTAAAAAGGAAACCCAGGTAAATCGAGTGAAGTCGTGAACCATGACAAGGATGTAATTGTTGCCACAAAGACTAACAGTACGAGAAGGACCCATTAGGTCCGTATGGTTAAGTTCTAGAGGTTTATTGGATATAACTTCTTTAACTTTCTTGTGGGGAACCTTAACAATTTTCCTTCTTGATATGGACCAAAAATAATGTTTGAAATTGGTTTGATCTTAGGAAGACTTATAACTATCTCTTGGGAGCATAATTTGCTAAGACAATCATAATTAATGTGACACAACCTATTATGCCATATCTCATTGTCATCCATTCTGGCAATGTTATAAACCTCTGTACTTGGATTGATTGTGTAACAATTATCTGGAGTACGTAGTCCTATAATAATACAATCACCTTTTTCATTTAAAATTTTGCAATTATTCTTTGAAAAAGTGACAGTATGATTTGAGTCACAAAACTGTGATATACTTAGTAAATTAGCTTTAAGACCTTTTACCAAGGGAACATCTTCAATAATGGGTAATCCTTCTTCATGGAGTGTTCTTTTACCAATGATTTGGGTTGATACACCATCTCCAAACAAGGCTTTTCCTCCGGAGAAGTTGGTTTTGTTTAAAAGTTTGGAATCATCCCCAGTCATATGTTTGGTACAAACTGAGTCTAAATACCATCCAAATGTCATATGTTCAGCTCTAAAAGCACTGATCACAATGTTGCATTTTAACTGGGGTAATAGATCATATTTTCTAACCCAAATTGCTCTAGTTTTCAATTTGCGCTTATTATCTCGTATTTCATAAAAGTTGCGAGCTTCTGTCTTTTCTTTAAAAGATTTTTACGCATATTTATTAATATTATAAACAATTTGAGCAATTGGTTTAGAAAAGAATCTAGGATTCTTTCTTAATGATGGTCTTTTAGTATTAGTCCTTTTCCTTTTATTACGATAGTTAGAATTCTTCTCTGGCTATCTAGGAAGGACATAGTTGTTTCGGCTTCTCCTAGAATAATTGAATTTATGGTAAACATGAGAGTTATAGACTAGATTACATAAACGTTTGGAATAGAAACCATCAAGTGAATGTTCATAGGCAGCACAATAGGAGCACTAAAGATGACACGTAGAACTCACAATCTTAGGAAAATTATTATTCAAAGGTTTGTTTAGGTTTTGAGCTCTAGTCTTGTTCCTAGGTGGCACAAATGAAATGTCGAATCTTCTTGTCGAATAGGGGGGAAGATGTATTTAGTCTTTTGCTCAAAATTATGCTTAGAGTTACTTGATTCACTAGTGTCTAACTTCATTTGTTTTATATCAAACTCATTTTTAAAATTTTGAAAGCCCAGACAAGTTTCAATAGGTCTTTTTCCGTCATACACAAACTTTATAGTTTCAACATTTTTATTTTGGGTCTTAGAGTTGTCATCAGAATTGGTTTTACTTTCAGCAACACAATCATCAAAACATTTAGAATTATTTTCAAATTTTGCATTTTTTTAAGACTGTGGATGTCTTTTCTTTTGTTTGTTCCAATTCTAACAACGTTCCGTTGTATTTCGTTTCTAGAATTTCATTTGAGTTAGACCACTCTTTCAGTTTTTGTTCAAAATTTTTTGTTTCATTCTTATCAGTTAGACATTGAGTAGTGTACTCTTCAGCATTATGGTTGATCATTTGACTTAGGGTTTCTATCTTCTGTGTAAGATCATTGACAATTTTTTCAAGCGTAGTGTTTTTCTTGAGAGTTTTTGTGTACAATATGTGAATGTTAGGAAGGTCATCGTTGTCAGAGTCACTAAGTGTGCAATGTTCAGCGTCCTATAGCAGTTCATTTTTAGGACTCACACATCCATTGACATCAATAATAGAGCATTCACTTTGACTCACACACACATCATTTGAAACATTATCAACATTCTCAAGCAATAAGGCAGATAAACTAGTAGACAGAGTATCAGTTAGCATAGCATGATCAGATTCCTCTTCATCAATGTAGATTATCTTATAAAATAATGACATACAAGGGTCAAATGTGTTAGATGACTCAAGTTCATCATTTTCAGAGTCACTTGAGTCATCCCAAGTCTTACTTAGATGAGCCCGATTATGTTTGTGAATTTTGGCTAAGTTTACTCTATAGTCACTAGCCATGTGTCCTAACTTACCACATCTATAGCATTCAACATTTTAAGATCTTTCTCAGGTCTCTTATGATTTTCAGTTTGGTGTTTGTCTTATCTTCTCTCATGAGGCCTATTGTTAGATTGGTTTGGATAAGTAGGTTTGCCTTATTTCGAAAGTTCACAATTTTCTTAAACTATTGAGACATTAAGGCAATCTGATTATCCAAAGTATCTAAATTATGGTCCTCATCAGAGTCTAAGTCGATGCTAAGTATTTTGACTTTAGGTGTGGTCAACTTAGATGAAAATAAATATTGGAGGTAGACTGTTTCTTTTAGGACTGGGTTAATTGATTCTTAAAATTCAATTCCATTTCCACAGTTCTGAATTTTCTACTGAGGAGTTCAGGTTTGAGATTTTGATCATCCATATCCTCAATTGCATATCTCTTATTATCAAATTTTTGTGGAAGTGATCTTAGTATTTTAGAGACAATTTATTTTTTATCATAAACAATCCCATTAGCAAGCAATTTGGTCATAATGTATGTCAGTCTAATATAGAAGTCATCAAATGACTCAGTCTCAGTCATGATCAAGGAGTTGTACAGCTAAATTAAGATTTGTGTTTTAGCAGCTTTAACTCTGGTATCACCCTCATGAGCGAGGGTGTCCCATGCTTCCTTAGAGGTAGAACATAATGATATCCTCTTAAATTCGTGTTCATTAATAGACATGAATATGGCATTTTTACCTCTGTTATTGTTAAGGGAAATATGTTTCTCTTCTTTAGTGAATTTACTTAGTAACTTTCTAATCCTCATATTACTTCCTTCAACGGCTAGTTTAGTAGGAAAGGTGTAACCATTTTCAATAACTTCCCAGACATCCATCCTTACCTTCTAATAAGCAAAGTTGGTTCCATCAAAGAGAGGGGTCCTGGATAGGTTAGTCTCTCAAATTTCTCGTCCATAATTTGTTTTGAGAAATAATTTCAAAAAGTCAAGATCTAAAGAATTTTTGAAAAACCAAAGCTCTAATACCAACTGAAAAAAAGTACCACTTAAGGCATTTAATTCAATATTAAACTATCTAAATGGCTCCGAACAGTTTGTTGAAGAAACTCTTTTCTTAAAACAAATTTTAAACATAAGATGTGTAAAAAGGTATGAACGAGTTATTTAATGTATAGGTTTACCAGTTTTGAAAACCAAAACTTATAAAGAACTTAAATCAACACAGCCTCAAGAAAGGGATGAGAGGAAGAGGAAGTATACAAGTATAATTTTAACATGGTAAAACCCTACCCAATTGGGGAAACATCCACGGAGGTCTCTACACCTCAAAAGTAAAAATACACTAAATTAGTGTAACATTTTACAAACTATATAACAAATAAGACGCATGATCAGACCTAATTCTAAGTTTAGAAATATACCAACTCCTCCTAATTTTCAGACTTCTCCTAAGGCTCTGATGTTGTTGATGTTATCTCAGCTTTGTAACTCCACTCCTTTTAGCTGTACGTCAACTCAAAAGTCTAAGATCTCAAAACCAAATTTTTTTCAGTGTAGTAGTGTGAAGGTGTAAGTGGTGATGTGCTCTAAATCACTTGCATGCAACTCACACACACTTAAGTACAAACATGATGTTAATGAAATTATAAACAGATTACAAATATGTAAATGTTTCCAAAATTAGTTTAATCCAAACTATCAGACTTTGGATCTTTCAATATATCCACAGATCAAGAAAGAATCTTGCTATAAGGATGAACCAAGATCCTAAACACTTTCTTATTTTGAAAATGTACAAACTATTTCACAAAATGTGAAATATGTGAAAGTGTAAATCCCCAATCAAGATCTTAAACTAGATCTAAGTCTGAATGTCAACGAAACTGAAATCAGAAACTATTTTTTTGGTTTTAGGGTTTGAAAACATAACAGTTGAAAACAACCAACAAAACTATGATTTCTCGAAATAAGAAATCAAAACAAAAGGAGATAAATGTGAAATGTATCATAGAACATCAATCTCAGTTTTCTATGAGAGAAAATGAGATCAAACAGTTGCGATTCAGTTGGAAAAGAGATAAAGTAAAAAAGAGGAATGATCTTCACACTCTTAAACTAACATACTCTCAGAAATATTTTCTTGTGAGATTTGGCCGGAGTTTAGTTTAGTGTTTTCTATTTCTCTTTTTTTTCTCTCTCTCTGTCCCTCTCTTCTCTCTTTATTTTCTCTCAAAAGTGAGGCAGGAAAAAGATTGTAATCGTAACACATAAGGCATGTATTCATACTAAGCCATGGAAGCCTCTAGAACATCGAAGCAAATGAATGGTCACGATTAAGCCTTAGTTGATCAAGGTAAATCTGATGGCTAACATTGCACCGCAATTCTGATTGGTTTAAACGAAAACACAGGGATCGGGAAAAAATTCATACAGGCCATAGATAAAATCTATCCAACGGTTAACAATTAAGCACAGGAATATGAGGGCAAGGAAACACACATCGAATCGTTGTGAGATTAACACGTGTAAGGCTCTGATGGATGGCAAAACGCATATTTTTAAACTTTCAGAAATACGAATTGTACCCACACAATTATCAAGAGCATTTGGTTTCTACCCCAGCATGTTTTTAACAGCTTAATGAAATTACAAAATAACCAATAAACTTTTAAAATTCAATTTTAAATTCTAAAAATTATTTAAAAAATCCTAGAAATTATTTTAAAATATCCCAAAAATTATAGAAAATTCATTTTAAAGGGATTTAACTCACTCACCCTCATATTATGAAGAATGCATTCTAATATGCAATACATAAATGATCCTAGGTGTGGTGTTGGTGCTTATACCTTTAGACTATTAGAGGATATAAAAATGAGGTGTCTGAAGGCTTGTCGATTTGAAAGGGATATGACTCAATTTTATCACTATTTTCAAACTAGATGAGCATCTCTATAATATAAAATCAACTAAGTCAAATATATAGGGTGCTTAAGATGTAAGTGGGTAGGAAGGTTGGCATGCCTACATCCATAAGAGAGGGAGATTTTATATTATTTCGAGGAGAAGAAGGAAGCCTAGATTGATTGAGAATGCTACTTGAGAAGACAGGTCATGGGTAAATAATGAGATATATCATTTCATAACATTAGGGATAATCTATTTATAGATATAAGAGTTCTAACTACATAAATCACATGCTAAGGCAATTCTGATGTAACTGACTATGATCTCAAATTATATCTTTGGAGTAATTGAGTTATATGAAGACAATATCTGGTCATATTTCTCACCATCCTTAGTGATTCTACTTTAGTCGGTCCATGATCTCTAGGTGACTAGATCGTTACACTTCTCTAGATTCTATGTGTCTTTCCATCTGGACTACCTGACACACAATCCCTTTAATTTCCCTCAGAAATAGGATGATTGGTCGTTAGGTCTGGTCGACCTAATTATGCTTTGATTTATTATCTATCTGTGGCATGGATTTTCTCATTAGGTGCTAATTAATTGCTACACATCCCACTTAATATCAGTCAGAGCACAATTATAAGATTATGCACATGTAATCCTTAGTTTTATGGTTTTTTATAACATAGGTTGATTTCCTCCATGTAATCATTGTGCATGAAGGAGTGTGACCTAGGGATTATGGTAGTGAGGCTCTATTTCCAAGAGAGCTATAACTTTATAGGCCTTTTTGCAATAAGGGTTATAAGATGTTTCAAAAAACCCAATTAGCTCCAACTTAAACTCAAAGGAATCAAGTCCTTATATTTTCTTCATAAATCCTCTTTATGTGAGTTGTAAAGAATTCAAATTTCACCCCTCACTTATTTATTTTCCATTTCTCTCTCCATTTATGTTCACGCATTTGAGAAAGTACGGAATTACGTCATAAAATGATTTTGAGGAATTTCATAGTAAGTATAACATACCCATATCTGTAAAAATATGAACCTAACCCAATGATGAGGATGTTTATGACCTCCTCGATGAGGTTGATTTTATTTCATAGACATTATATAATGGGGCTCGTTCCCCCTTAAAACATTGTTGAATGAAGTTATCCATTTTATGTAATTATTTTAATATAAGAAAGAAAAAGTTTCTTCCGTATTGTAATGATTACAATTACCATAAAACATATTTGTGGCACTAACATGGGTCTAGCACATACCATTTTCAGGAAAGTGACAACTCCTGCAATTTTATTTTGGTATTGTTTGGGATCGATAAATGTGGGATACAATTTTCACCCCAATAAACTTCGAATGCTTATGTAGTAGGAAGGATGAAATAGAAAACTAGATTCGAAAAGTGAATCTCGAGTTTTGGATACAATGCATTTGTTGATCAAAATACAATCCAATGGGGAGAAAAGTATTTGATGTAGATTTGGGCTTGCATTATTTTGGTACTCTAAAAGTTTTCTATAACTTTCATAAACTCTTAGATCGTATAGTATATGATCTTCCCAAAGCTAGGTAGGTGTGTGGGCACCTTTTCAGATGAAAACTCTTGCTTTTGAGTGAAATATAGTCCTCTATCTAAATGATCCTTCACAAAAATGTATATAGTATTTTCTCTCACCCCTCTCAAACTCTAATGTTTAATATTAGCTCTTACAAACCCAACTTAAAGAAGTATATGCTAGTTTAAGAGGTGGTATTGGGACAACCTAGGTTTCTTTAGAATTTGGGTCTACCTATAGACAATGCTATACTAGGGATCCAGACAAATATTTAAATTGTCTTCCAAATAAATACTCAAAAATTCAAAATTACAAATCCCATAATTCAATTACTTTGTTTATTTAATTTTAATTAATTCCACTAAATAATTAGGGTTTCACTCCAATTTAATTATTTTTGAAATCGCTCGGATATAATGAGGTCTTATCTGCAAAGTTTATACTAGTAGATAACGTGATTCCCTATGCTAAACTTCTAATACCCTCTTGGCAAATAAATTTGCCATTAATTGAATTTAACCAACATCGAATCAATTCATTGATTCTCATACTTAACTTATTTTTTTACTCCACCGGATTATAAAAATTATGATGGTGGAAACATATATTATACGTCTATCAAGGGGTATCACAATCCAAGGTATCCATGGACGTGGATTATTCCGAATTGAGATCTCAGACCTACTTATATAATCCTCACCCAATATGCGTGGATCATTTGGTTCAATAAAAAATCGAAACGCACTTATAGAAATCAATGTAATAATCATATAAGAATTTCAATCCTCATAATTATTGGGATTAAGAATCTATTCACCCTTTGCAAATGGTCTAAGATTTCCTAAGTCTAATCAAGATAACCTTAGACTCAAGTCTTACGGGTGGTCCTGTTTAATACATTCCTAGGATGTACCGGTAACAATCCTCTGTTGAATAATCGTTCGCCTGTAGTTTGAGATAAACTACTAGGATTGCCTCATAACTGTTACGATAAGATATCAATTCCCTTTCTAGGTTGTGAATGTTTCAATAGTGCTAGAATCAAAATTTCGATGTCCTTGTAATCAAGCCAAACCCAACTCGTTGAAGTTCCCATTGAGCTCTATTGATCAACCTTAATATTAAATAATATTTTAAAACAAATATAAAATATTCTCACAAGCATGATTCTCATTCCAAAATTAATAAGACAAACATTTATTAATCCCAATAAAATGTCCTTATGTGATTTTAATAATAAAACTTCAACAATCTCCCACTTAGTCTTAATGCTACGTGGCCATGCACTTGACTCCCATTCCTTTCAGATGACATTTAAAAGTCCTGAATGGTAAGCTCTTTATAAAAGTATCCGCCAGGTTGTTTTAAGATAAAATATGGGTCACGATGACATCGCCCCTCGACACGATCAACTTAATGAGGGGATACTTGCGCTAAATTTGCTTCATCCTCTTATGAGTCCCGAGTTATTTCGAGTTTTCAAATGCACTACTATTATCACAGTAAAGTGTAATAGCCGACTGCACTAAAAGAACCACACATAAGTCACCTAGGAAGTTTCAAAGACAAATAACCTAGTTTACTTCCTCCGAAGTGAAAACATATTCATCTTCCATAGTCGAATCAATAATAATTGATTTCTTAATACTCCTCTAATCTATGGCTCCACCTTCTAGGCATATCCCGAGGTTGATCTCCTAGAATCCATGTCTGAGAAAAAGTTCAAGTTTGTGTACCCTATGGGTGTTAGACTATCTATTGAGTAAACTGGCACATAATCTATAGTCCGCTCCAGGTACTTGAGAATGTGCTTCACAACAACCCAATGATCCTCACCTAGATTATACTATAATCACAACATAACAAATATCCATTCTAGTACAAACCATAACATACACAAGTCTTCCCTCCATTGAAGCATAATGTATATTCTTCATCCTCTTTATCTAATCAGGTGTCTTTGGACATTGATCCTTATATAAATAAATTCCATGTCTGAAAAGGATAAACCCTTTCTTAGAAAATATCATTGTAAACCTTGTGAATACTATGTTGATATAATTAGCTTGGGATAGACCTAACATCCTATTTGTTAAATCACGCAAAATCTCAATCCCAAGGATGTGATTGGATTCTTTTAAGTCCTTCATATTACACTGACTAGATGACCACATTTTTATACTAGATAATACACCCACATTGTTCCCAATTAGGAGAATAACATCCATGTAAAGTAATATCTATATCACAACATTTTTGTCATGATTTTGATTCACATAATTTTCATCCAAACATTGATCAAAACCAAAATATTTGATTGCCTAATCAAATTGGATGTTCTTAGACCTTGATGCTTGCTTAAGTCCATAAATGGAGATCTTAATGTTTTACACATTGATTTCTTATCCTTTCTCTATAAATCCCATGGGTTGCATTATATAGATGCATTTATTAAGACAACCGTTCAAGAACTTAGTCTTAACATCCATTTGCCAAATCTTGAAATTGAGATGAGCCGCAATGGATAAGATAATCAAGATAGACTTTATCATGGCTATCGATGAAAAGGGTTTCCCCATAGTCAATCCCCTCTTACTGAGTGAACCCTTTCATAACATGTCATTCCTTGAAGGTTTCAACCTTACTTTCTAATCCTCTCTTCTTCTTATAGATCCACTTCCAATCGATAGATTTTATCCCATTCGATAAGTCTATAAACTCCCATACTTGATTTAAATACATCGTATCCATCTTGATATTCATAGCCTTTAACCAAAGCTCAAAACCCTTGCCTTGAAATGCCTCGTCTTAGTTTTTGGTATCTAGTTCTTATTCCCTTAGGACTTAAACTAAGTGTTTTCCTAAATACACTAACCTATCAGGCTGACGCCTGACTCTCCCACTATAACATGGCTCCACTTATGGTATAATATAAATGACATGGGTATCCTAATCATTAGTAATACTCCCACTACCGTTAGGTAATGTACTATCAATATCAGATTGCATTTCATCCCGTACGAGTGGTCACGATTTAGTTACTTTCTCTTTTCTTCTTAGCTCTTACAAGATAATATTTCTCTTGAGGTTATGGTTAAGAATATAATATTCCTCCAAGTACTGATAATGGGTTCTACTAAATACTTTCCTGTCCTTAGGATCATATAATAGACCACCCTCGATGCCTTTAAGATAACCACAAAGAGACATACATCTGTCCTTGATTCCAACTTTCCTATCTCAATCCATACAACATGTATTGATATCAACTTGTGCTAGACATGGCTTGTGCCCTTCCCATAGTTCTATGGGAGTTATTGAGACAAATTCAAAAGTAAATGAGTTCAATAAATATGCATTCGTCTCTAGTGAATAACTCCAAAAGGAATATGATAGATTGGAATAACTCATCATGGGTCTAACAATGTCTAAAAAGTCACGTTCCTACTTTCTTCTACACCATTTTGTTGTGGAGTGCCCAGTGTAAACAATTGGGTTGCAATACCCAACTCCGATAAGTGTCCCTAAACTCTACCAAGAGTTATTCCCCTCAATGATTAGATCTTAGGGTATGGATTAATTTACCTTGCATATACACTTTGAAGTTATTAAAGGCTACATACTTATGGTGAATTATGTAATCATATCCAAACCTTCAATAGTCATCTATGAAAGTGATAAAATAATCATAAGCAACTCTTGACCGAATAATCATAGGTCAAATCAGAATGAACTAGTTCTAACACATCTTTGGCTGTATATCTCTTAGTCGTAAATAACCTATCTGTCATTTTACCCTCTGAAATGGATTTATAGATTAGAACTGCCTCCACTTCAAATGAATTCAATTATCCATTTGAAACCAGTCTTTGTATCCTTTTTAGATTGATATGACCTAAGCGTAAGTGCCCAAGATATGTTTGGTTAATTTTTGAAGGTTCTTTTCTCTTTATTTTACTTCCGTTATAGTTATTCAATGTAGTATAAAGTAGTAGTGGTGAGATACGTCTTATAATATAAAGATCATTTTCCAATGTACCAACACAAATAAGAGATTTTTCATTTTGGATAATGACCAAGCACAAATTCTTTTGAATTTAGGCCCTTAAGTTAGTGATTTTGATATCTCGAACAAAGTAATTGAATTGTTTTTATCCCATATCATTGTCATCGACTATTTCTAATGAGTACCCCAAGTTTCGTGTATTTCTTGTGGATTTTACAGGTATTTAGTGCAAGAAAAGAAAGAAAGAAACCGAAAGAAAGGAAGAAAAGAAAAGAAGATAAGTCAAAGGGCAAAAGCGTAAATTTACACCTAGAGTTCGGAATTGAAGCCTCAAGGAAAGTTGAACATCCTTATTTCACAAGATCATCGGAAGAAACGACAATCAAATCGGAGCTTGAGATCAAAAGTTATGATCAGTCAAAGATGGAAAGAAAAAATCAAAATGGAAGAAAATCGGACCGATTCGGTTTATCTCAGATCGATCCAAAATGGCACCATTCCAGTAGAACCCGGATTGATGCCGAATCGATGACAACATAATCAATCCGATAGCATCTGGATCGATCCGGTGGAAATAAAAATGAACTGATCCGGTTACTGAAAAATGAACTGATCCGGCTGTTCGAATTTCTGGCATTAATTATGGAGCTGAAGAGGTGCAAATCTTGGAATATCTTACGCAGCCCATCGATTTTAGCTGCCAATTCATGCTAGATGGTGTTATAAAAGGCCAAGACCTACATCCTTCCAAGAGAGTCAAATTTTAGAGAGAGAGAGTCAGATTTTAGTTTGAGTAGACAATTTCATATTCTTAGAAAAACCCTAGTTTGTAAGGAACAAGGAGAATTCTGGATTCAATTTCATCTCTTTTCCCTAGTGATGATTACAAGTATCAAAATTTCCATTCTCTTAGTTAGTCTCGATTCTATTTTCAATTCAATTATCACTTGTTTTGTAATTTTTGTTTTTACAATGTTTCTTAGATCCATAATTACATGCTTTGTTATGAATTTGTTTTCTCATTAAACCATGTCTAGCTAAATTTTCAAGGGTTGGGGTACATGAACTCATTTCGAGATAAATTACCCATGTATAAAATAGAGGGTATATTAATTATTGACCGAATCGTGTATGGAAATTATACGAACATAGCCGATCTTGTAATCTCTCTTACCCTAGGTACTTGGGATGTTTAAGAAGACTATGCAAGTGTAATTGTCCATTCATCGCTTTGTATTTACCTTTGATTTCATATTATGCGGGCTAGTTCCCTCATATATGTAATGCTTAGAATCTATAAAGACTGGATTTAGTCAAGAATTTCAATCTACAATTCTAGTATTCTATACGGTAATTGACTAAGGTTTGAGGGATTGTACTCCACCTTATTTTCTCCCATATTCATATCTAATTTCTTACAATTCTTAGTGTTTTTGTGAAAGTAGTTTATGTTTTTCATCACCAATTGGAGATTTCAAAACCACCAATCATCTTTTCTTTACTTTTGAGAAACCATTTTAAGGATAAATAACTTTTCCTACATAATTCCTAATTGCCAATTTCTGATCCTTGTGGAGATGATCCCGACTTGCCAGATTATTACTATTGCGACAGGCTTGCACTTGAGCCTAGAGAGAACGCACTTTTGAGACAAATTCTTAGTCGCGTCAAGTTTTTGGTGCCGTTGCCGGGGATCGAAAATTGGTGATTCGTTGGAAAGGGAATTTAATCCTAAAGTGTTTCTCTAAAAAAAAATTCTTTACCCTTCATCTCATCTCTTGAAAGATTACATGCAAAATCCATTTCTCACCCAAGTCCACAAAAATCCTATTGCCGAAGCTAGTTCTGAAAGTTCTCACACCACCGATTCTCCACACTTTTGGGTTCCATCTCCTTCACTTAATAATTCAATCACAAGTCGCACTTTAAGTCAAACACCGAGTGAAACTTCTGAATCATTTGGTAGCAATATGTCTATGCACGTAAGTGTTGGTGTTGGTGCTGGAGAGGAAGAGTTACCATATCTTCCCATGAAAGATCTTTTATTTCCGGAGTGAACTGTTACCCCTGGTTGCATTTTACTCCCGTTTAATGTTGGTCAGTTCCACTTTCGAAATGGGATGATTCAAATTCTTCCTACATTCCATGGGATGGATTCTGAAAAACCATATCTCCATATTAGAGAGTTCGAGTAAGCATGTGAGATGTTTGGCGACCAAACTTGCCCACAAGATGTTATCCGGTTAAATCTTTTCCCTTTTTCCTTAAAGGATAAAGCTAAGACTTGGCTATGGTCACTACCCCCGAAATTTGTTTTATCCTGGAGAGATATGCAAACTAAGTTCCTATCCAAGTTCTTTCCACAACACAAAACCAACTTTGTCAAAGCTCAAATACAAGCATTTCGGCAAAATGAGAATGATGCTTTCGACAAGTGTTGGGAACATTTTCAGGAGTTAGTTAGTGCTTGCCCACATCATGGAAAAACATCATCTCATTTCATTTTTTTATCAAGGGCTTATTTAGCATCTAAACAACTTGTTTAGACAATGTGCGAAAGACCATTCTGGGAGCTAGACTCGACTGATGCTGAGGCTCATCTATAATACGTAGCGAAGACTACGCAAGTATGGGATGTTTCTGACCCCAATAGTCAAAATAAAAATCGACAAATGTCCAACTCATCTGCTACATCCAGTATTTATCACTTGGACAAGGACACTTTGTTAGATCATAAATTTGACCAATTGGAAAAGAATTTCAGAGACATGCTTGAAGTGCGATTAATAGAAGTAGCTGGGCCCGTGAAAGCAGGAAAAGAGAAAGTGTGTGCCATTTGTGCTGCTGGCCATTCTACCAAAGGATGTCCTACCATCCCTGCATACAAGGCAATGTACACTGAGCAAGTAGAGGCGATAGGAGGGTTTTGAGGTAATTTTAATGTACCGCAAGGGAATGCATACAATCAATCTTAGAGGAATCATCCTGGTTTCAACTATGGACAACCACAAGGTGGGGTGGCTTCTAATCCACACGTGGCTTTGCCACCACCTCCTCCTCAATTTCAGCAAATGCCTCCGTCGATGCAAAACCCTATGCAAGTAAAATCTCCTGGTCCGTATGTCACTCCACCTAGGCGATTTCTTGAGGATAACCTCAATCAATTCATCCAATCTCAGAAGGAGAGCAATGCTAAATATGATCGAATGTTCACTGAAATTCATAATAGCATCTCTAGGTTGCAATCTGCATTGAATACTCAGGAGAAAGGTAAATTCTCAGCTCAAGGCCAAATACCTCCACCTCAAGGACAAACTATGGTTAGCTCTGCATCATCAGATTTGCCAGAAAAATGTCAAGTTGTCACTACTCTACGTAGTGGCCGCGTAATTGATCTAGCACCACCACCTCCCAAGGAATATAAAGCTAAAGAAGCTTCAGCATTTGAGGAGATCCCATTGCACATGGATGATAAGGATGAAGGAGTTGAATCTAAAGTTGAAGTAAAACCACCCGCTGCTGCTCCATTTCCTCAACGCTTAGCACCACCCAAAAAGGGAGCCTCGCGTACTGAAGTGTTAGATGTTCTGAAGAAAATAAAGTTGAACTTGTTGTTTCTAGATTCTATCCAACAAATTCCAGCATATTCCAAAGTCATCAAAGATCTTTTGACTATCAAACGACGACTTAAGGTGAAGAAGAACGTCTTTTTGGCACAAAATGTGAGCTTGGTCCTTCTTAATGATCTTCCACCAAAATTTAAGGATCCTGGTGCACCGATAATTTCGTGTGTTATAGGAGAGAGTAGAGTGGAAAAATATTTGCTTGACTTAGGTGGGAGTGTGAACATCCTTCCATACTCTATCTATAAGCAACTTGATTTAGGTGATCTTAAACCTACCCGAATCACTCTACAGTTAGCAGATCGAATAGTGAAAGTGCCTCGGGGGGTTGTGGAGGACGTGATAGTTCAAGTGGACACAATCTACTTCCCTGTTGATTTTGTCATTTGGGACACGGAGCCTTCCCCCCATTCGAGTAGTCATGTTCCCATAATTTTGGGCCGTCCATTTTTAGCTACTGCTAATTCTTTAATCAATACAAGGAATGGCCAAATGCAACTCACTTTTGGAAACATGACTCTCGAGACCAATATTTTCAATATGGCTAACCACATGGGTGATGAGGATGAAATTCATGAGGTTGATCTTATTGAAGAGGTGGTGAATGAGCACATTGAGAAGATCATAGGTGGAGATGCACTGGAAGTTTGTTTAGTGCAAGGTGTTGAGAATAAGAGTTCCTATACTGAGTTTGAGCGTGAAGTGGAGGAGTTGGGAGCTTGGTTGCAAGAAGAAGTGGGTTTTGAGAAGTTAAGAGATGTTGACTGGATTTCTTGATTTGAGGAATTACCCCCGAGGGAGTCACTCATGATCCCCTCTGAAGAGAGATTTCCTAGTCTTGAGTTAAATAAACTACCCTCTCATGTAAAATATGCTTTTCTAGGAGAAGATGATACATTTCCTGTTGTTGTTTCTTCCAGTTTAAAAAAAGAGCAAGAGGGCATGTTGTTGAATGTGTTGAGGAAGCATAGGAGTGAGTTTTGTTGGACTATAGTAGATTTGAAAGGTATAAGTCCTTTGATTTGTACCCATAAAATCCATCTCGAGGAGGAGGTGAAGCCCTCGAGAGAGATTCAAAGGCGACTGAACCCAACCATGAAAGATGTAGTTCGAGCGGAAATCATCAAATTGTTAGATGCTGAGATTACCTATCCCATTTCTGATAGTAAATGGGTAATCCAAATTCAGGCCGTTCCAAAAAAGTCGGGTATGACCGTGGTTGAAAACACTAAGGGAGAATTAATACCTCAACGCACCACCACCGGGTGGCGTGTTTGCATTGATTATCGAAAGCTCAATGCCGGAACAATAAAAGACCATTTTCCCTTGCCGTTTATCGACCAGGTGATTGAACGAGTAGCGGGCAACCCTTACTATTATTTCCTAGAGGGGTATTTTGGCTATAATAATATTGAGGTGGATGTACTTGATCAAGAAAAGACGACTTTTACATGTTCGTTTGGTACGTTTGCCTACAAACGTATGCTTTTTGGGTTATGTAATGCGCCAGCAACTTTTCAAAGGTGCATGTTGAGTCTCGTTAGTGACATGATAGAAAAAGGACTGGAAGTGTTAATGGATTATTTCAGCGTTTTTGGTTCATCTTTCGAACAATGTTTAACTAATCTTGAAAGAGTTTTGTTCTGGTGTGTGGAAAAAGACTTAGTCCTCAATTGGGAAAATTGCCATTTTATGGTCACTGAGGGCGTAGTTCTAGGCCACCTAGTCTCATCTAGGGTAATTGAGGTTGATCGAGCAAAAATAGAAGTAATAGGTGAGTTACCCCCGCCAAAATCGCTTAAAGATGTGAGGCCCTTTCTAGGCCATGCTGGATTTTATAGGAGATTTATCAAAGACTTTAGCGCTATCGCTAGACCCTTGAGTAATCTCCTCATGAAGGACACTCCGTTTGAATGGAGTAACGCATGCCAAGAAGCTTTCGATAGACTCAAAAGCATGCTAATTTCTTCTCCTATTATGCAAGCTCCCGATTGGTCACTCCCATTTGAGCTTATGTATGATGCAAGTGATTAAGCGATTAGGGATGTTATCGGACAAAGAAAAGACAAGAAAGATCATGTTATTTACTATTCTAGTAGGACATTATCTGGCCCCACCTTAATTACTCCACCACGGAGAAAGAATTACTAGCGGTCGTTTTTGCTCTCGACAAATTCCGCTCTTATGTTGTTGGGTCGCCCATCATTTGCTTCACTAATCACTCGGCCCTGAAATATCTTCTGACCAAGAAAGATACCAAACCGCGCCTAATTAGGTGGATCCTACTCCTACAAGAGTTTAATCTCTCTATTCAAGATAAGAAAGGAGTAGAAAACATCGTTGCTGACCATCTGTCACGACTCTCGTCCGACGTACCTATTGATCCCATCCCTATAGACGAGTATTTTGCAAATGAAAATCTATTTGCTATTTCTTCTCTTCCTTGGTTTGCAGATATAGTAAATTACCTTGTCACTAGAGTCGTTCCCTCCAATTGGACTCCGCAAGAGAGAAGGAAGTTCATTACATGGTCACGCATGTTCTTTTATGATGATCCATATTTGTTTAAGTATTGCGCTGATCAAATCATCCAAAAATGTGTACTTGATGAAGAAATTCAAGGCGTAATTCGATTTTGTCATACGGAAGCATGCGGAGGTCATTTTTCCAAAAATAAAACTGCTGCAAAAATCCTGCAAAGCGGTCTCTTTTGGCCCATAATCTTTCGGGATGTGAATACTTTTTTGCAAATCATGTGATAGATGCCAAAGAATGGGAGCTATTACTCACCGTGACATGATGCCATTGACCCCCATACTTGTCATAGAGTTATTTGATTGCTGGGGTATTGACTTCATGGGGCCTTTTCCACACTCTTTTGGTTTTCTATACATCCTCGTCGCAGTAGACTACGTCTCAAAATGGGTAGAGGCCATAGCTACAAGGACGAATGACAATAAGGTGGTGGTAAAGTTCATTCAAGAACACATACTTTCTCGATTCAGAGTTCCTAAGGCTATCATTAGTGATAATGGCACTCATTTTTGCAATAGGCCGATGGAAAATCTAATGCGAAAGTATGGGGTCGTCCATAAGGTTGGAACAACTTATCACCCTCAATCGAATGGCCAAGCTGAGCTAGCCAATCGAGAAATCAAGAATGTCTTGGAAAAGACAATCGAACCTAACAGGAAAGATTGGTCTCTAAGATTGAATGATGCTCTCTGGGCTTATCGAACTGCATGCAAGAATCCCCTTAGGATGTCCCCATTTCGCTTTGTATATGGAAAACCTTGTCATCTTCCTATTGAAATTGAACACAAAGAGTATTGGGATATCAAAAGGGTGAACTTTAACATGGAAAAAGCCGATGAAACACGTAAACTTCAGTTGAATGAGTTAGAAGAAATACGCAATGATGCGTATGAAAGTGCTAAAATCTCAAAAGAACGAATGAAACGAGCTCACGACAAAATCATACGACGTAAGGAGTTTCATTCGGGACAAAAAGTACTTCTCTACAACTCGAGGTTGCACTTGTTTCCTAGAAATTGCGGTCCCGATGGTCAAATCCATTCATTGTGAAGGAAGTATTCCCCCATGGAGCTGTTGAACTAGAGCATCAAAAAGGGGGAAACACATTCAAGGTTAACGGACAACGTCTCAAGCCGTATTTGGAAGCGGTTGTAATGGAAGCCGACATAATCTGGTTGTCGGACCCCATTTATGGGGATTGACTGAGCACGAGAGGTGAGGTCGTCGCACTCCCGACATGAATGGGGTGAATGTTGTGTATAGTAGTCATAGGAGGTTAGGCTAGTTAGGAAGTCATAGTTGTATGTCATTACCAGAGGTGGGAATCAACATATGTCTTGGGAGCGTTTTGGGTTTCGATGAGAGTTTTGAGAGATTTGAGGCCCAATTGCATTGGAGGGAGTGTTGGGTTAGAGAAATCAAGCTTAAAGTGGTCACTAAACTAAAGAAGGAAAGAGCTGGGATTTTTACAGACCGGATCGGTCCGGCCCTGAAAAAAAAGGAACCGATCCGGTCTTAAAAATAAATAAATAAAAAAGGAAACCGGACCGATCCGATCTGAACCCGGATCGATCCGGTCGTCTACAGGATGTGTACTTTCCCGAGGTTAAAACCTCTTCAATCCACACTCCACCCTATACCCCTCTCCTCTCCTCTTCCCAAAAATTCGTCCCCCCTTATTTCCCCCCAATTCTTCCTCCCTACCCACCATCCACCCTATAAATAACCACATACCCCCTCCCCTTTCTTTCACACCCCCATCTTCACTCTCCTCTCTCACTTTCTGTCCAGTTACCATGACTGATTTCAATAAATATAATTCAACTGAAGTCCTGCCCGATGGCAATGGTGAATATCGTTCACGCTACGAGGGAAATTGGTGCCACCATTTTTTCGGTCCGAGGCAAAAAATCCACATTGAGCGTCAGGTTCTTTAGGACCAGCTTCCTAATTCTGTCACTGGCATGTTCATGTCCCGAGGCTGGTGAAGATTTTTCAATGAACCATACGTGGCCGTATGGGAGAATGAAGTTCGTCAGTTTTACGGTTCGCTCGTCCGTACCATAGATTTCGAATCTCAAGCCTTTGTCGACTCGACACCGATACCATTCTCGCTTGAACTTTTGGCCCAAAAACTCGAATCTAAAGGTGTGATCACTCCAGCCCACTTTGCATATCCCAGTCATGATCTAGTTGTGTCCAAAGATGTTTGCATGTCCCGAATCACGCCAGGTTCGGTTTGGAATACCGAGACTTTTCCAGTTGGTTGGTTACCCGACAAGGCACGTATCACTTTTCACATCGTTTGTGCCAACCTTTTGCAAACTTCAAATGATTCGGCTATACGCCCACGTCAAGCTACTATGGTGTATCACCTGTTTGACCTTCCACTGTTATCAATTTGGCCCGCACATTTTTCAATGATATCATTTGCGTGGCGCTGGACAAAAAGGGTAGGGACCCTCTTCCTTATGGCCGTCTCATTACCTCCTTTCTTAAGGATGTTGGTATTGTTCCCCCGCAAGATCTTATTAACTTACCCAAGACACTTGGGCAAGAATTCACACCCGCAGTGACAATCAAATCCAGTTGATTCGTGCACGTAGAGGTGACAGTGATACTTCGGGAGATGAGGCTGCTGCTGAGGAAAAGGCTGTTCCTGACGAAGATGTTGAGATGGAAGAAGGTGAGGAAGACGGATATGATGAAATTGTTGATCCTAATTATTTCTCTGATCCTTATGACCCTAATGCCCCCGGTAGCTACCACCACATACCAGCCCCGTAGGAAGCCCCATTGGAACCCTTGAAAGCCCCCCTCTGGTTCTGTTCTGTTATGTATGGTTATCATGTTTTTATCTGTTGTTTCCTGAGTGATGTTGTACTACACAGTTTTATTATAGTACTTTTCTTGTTTTATCTATCGCACTCCTTATTTCATCTTACTTAGGTTGATCGTCCTTTTGATTGTGGACAATGCAAAAGACTAAGTTAGGGGGGATGATAAGTGCGTATTCATAAAACTTCGCATATATAAAAAAAATTTAAAAAAAAGCAAAAAATATTTTTCTTCAAAATAAATAAAAATTGGAATTTAAAATTTTCATAAATGTCACCTTTATTCTATTTGAAGTCTCAAATTGTTAAATCTCAAAATGCACTAAGCCAAATTGACCGAAGATGGAAATTGAAAGAAAATTGACGACTTAACGAATAAGTGTGGAGATTGATCAAACCCGATGAGATTTCGAGCTTTTCAATTTTTTATGAGTTTTTAAATCAATCCGAGTATATGATTAACTCAAAGTTCTTTTCAGCGTTTTAATAAGTCGTTGATGATCTCAATCCTTTGTTTTGATTGGTTGTGGGAAATGTGTGAAATGTTGTCTCAAAATTCGTGCTAAATATATCTCTAAACTTAATTAATCTCGAGATGCATATAGTAATGTGATTAACAATTCGGACAATGAAGTAGGCCCTCGTTTGTTTAACCCAAAAATATTAGCCATAAAAAAAAGGTTGTGAAAAATTATCCCTTTGCAACCCATTTTGAGCCTAATAAAATATTTCCCTTTCGTTTGATAACCCGAAAAACCCAAATAGCCCGGAATTGTGAAAAATTGGAAATTCATCAAGTAAGTCCAAAGTGTGTAATAAAAAAAAAGGGGCAAGAAAAGAAAAATAGCAAGAAAAAAAAATTAAAAAGAAAAAAAAAATAAAATAGAAAAGAAAGTGAAAAATGAGCAAATGCCCGAAAAAGCACTAATGGACGTCATCAGGATATTTTCCAATTCCGAACATTCCATCCATTCCCATTTTTACCCTTTACACTTTTTAACCCGAAAAGTCCTAACTGAGTCCGAATGGAGAAATTAATTACTGCATGGAGAGATAAGACATGAAAAGATAATAAAAGAGATTAAAATGGTGTGATTAAGAGATGATGTTTCCCGTTTCCTAATAAATGTATTCCCATGATGAGATCTTTTCACTAAATAAATCCTTCTTTTCAATTTTGTATGCGTGAAATTGTGTCCATTATATTTACTCCTTATATCATGCATACCGAGAGAAAACAACCACAATCCGAGTGATTCGTTTGTGAGTGCATCCATAAGAATTTGAATCAAAATGAATTTTCGAAAAGTAACGCAATGCTCAATCAGTGGAAATTTGAGGTTTAATTTCCGGCTTTGCACACACACATTATGGTTTGAGACACTTGAATATGAATTTATGGTGACTATTTTTTGAAAACTTGAAATTGTACAATTTTTAAGTATTTTGATATTTATTTGAGTCAATTAAGAATTTTGTGGGTGCATTCACTGCAAACCCTCATGAGACAAAACTCGTCCTACTAGGGTAACCTAGGGGTTTAAACGCTTGTTGCATATGCTCAATGCAATTGCATTACTGCGAAAGTGGAATTTTAGTTAAATAAAAGAAATCTAAAGAATAGATCTTTGGGTAGCTTCATTTACATTGCCCGGGACGTGCAAAGTTCTAAGTTAGGGGGATTTGACCAAGCATAAATTCTTCTGAATTTAGGCCCTTATGTTAGTGAGTTTGATGTCTCGAACAAAGTAATTGAATCGTTTTTATCCATATCATTGTCATCGACTATTTCTACTGAGTACCCCGAGTTTCGTGTATTTCTTGTGGATTTTACAGGTATTTAGTGAAAGAAAAGAAAGAAGGAAATCGGAAGAAAGGAAGAAAAGAAAAGAAGATAAGTCAAAGGGGAAAAGCATAAATTTACACCTGCAGTTCGGAATTGAAGCCTAAAGGAAAGTTGAAGATCCTTATTTCATAAGAGCATCAGAAGAAACGACAATCAAATCGGAGCTCGAGATCAAAAGTTATGATCAGTCAAAGATGGGAATAAAAAGTCAAAATGAAAGAAAATCGAACCTATTCGATTTATCTCGGATTGATCCGAAATGACACCATTCCAGTAGACCCCGGATTAATGCCGAACCGATCTGATAGCTTCCGGACCGATCCAGTGGAAATAAAAAAGAACCGATCCGATTACTGAAAAATGAACCGATCCGATGGGATTCGGACCGGTCCGGCTGTTCGAATTTCTGGCATTAATTATGGAGCTGAAGAGGTGCAAATCTTGGAATATCTTGCGCAGCCCATCGATTTTAGCTGTCAATTCGTGCTAGATGGTGTTATAAAAGGCCAAGCCCTACATCCTTCCAGGAGGGTCAAATTTTAGAGAGAGAGTCAGATTTTAGTTTGAGTAGACAATTTCATATTCTTAGAAAAACCCTAGTTTGTAAGGAACAAGGAGAATTCTGGATTCAATTTCATCTCTTTTCCCTAGTGCTGATTACAAGTATCAAAATTTCCATTCTCTTAGTTAGTCTCAATTCTGTTTTCAATTCAATTATTACTTGTTTTGTCATTTTTGTTTTTATAATGTTTCTTAGATCCATAATTACATGCTTTGTTATGAATTTGTTTTCTCATAAAACCATGTCTACCTAAATTTTCAAGGGTTGGGGTACATGAACTCATTCCGAGATAAATTACCCATGTAGAAAATAGAGGGTAAATTAATTATTGATCGAATCATGTATGGAAATTATACGAACATAGCCGATCTTGTAATCTCTCTTTCCCTAGGTACTTGGGATGTTTAAGAAGACTATACAAGTGTAATTGTCCATTTACCTCTTTGTATTTACCTTTGATTTCATATGATGTGGTCTAGTTCCCTCATATATGTAATGCTTAGAATCTATAAAGACTGGATTTAGTCAAGAACTTCAATCTACAATTCTAGTATTCTATACGATAATTTACTAAGGTTTGAGGGATTGTACTCCACCCTATTTTCTCCCATATTCATATCTAATTTCTTACAATTCTTAGTGTTTTTGTGCAAGTATTTTTTGTTTTTCATCACCCATTGGAGATTTCAAAACCATCAATCATATTTTCTTTACTTTTGAAAAACCATTTGAAGGATAAATAACTTTTCCTACATAATTCTTAATTGCCAATTTTCGATCCTTGTGGAGACAATCCCGACTTGTCGGATTATTACTATCGCGAAAGGATTGCACTTGATCCTAGAGTGAACGCACTTTTTGAGACAAATTCTTAGTCGCGTCAGATAAAAAAAAACCTTTGTTAAAATAAACCAAATATCAATTTATTAAAAGCTTACAAATCGAAATCAAATTTCTTCTAATTCTAGGAAGATAAAAACAATTTACCAATATTAACTTATTGTCTTCACCAAAATTTAAAATTAAATTTCCTACTGCTCTGTTGTGACGATCTCCCATGAATAGAAACATCTTTCCATTATTGAGCTCCATGGATACTTGGAACCCCCTGAAATAATTGCAAACATGATTAGTGGCTCCCAAATATACACACTAGGTTTTGGTAGATTGCACCACAAAATATGTCTCAATGATATAGGAGAAGTTACTATTTCCATTCTTCCTGTCTAAGAAGACTAGACAATGCTTCTTCTAATATCTTTCCTATTTGCAGATATAAAAGTTGACTTTCAACTTCTTACCCGCTCCCCGAGGCTTAAAGTTTGTCTTGATCGCTTTAGGTCGTTCTTGATACTTTCCCTCCTCCTTCTTCTTCTTACCTTTTGGGATAGAAAAAGATTGGCCTTTCTCAGCAACCTAAATCACACCCTTATGCCTATTGATATTCTCCATATCCTGGATTTCCTTAAGCAGTTGCACCAGAGAGAAATCAAACTTGTTCATAGAATAATTTAGCGAAAATTGTTTAAAGAACATCGATAATGATTGGACCATAAAATTGACTTGGGTTTCCCCATCAATTTCAGATCGAAGGACCTCCAGATCTCCTAATATGGACATCATGTTTAGAACATGCTCGCGTATGGGAGTACCCTTAGGCATCTTGGTGTTGACCAACCTTACCATATCATCTAACCTTGCATCACGATTCTGATCCTCAAACATATCCATGAGGTTCAGAATCATGACGTAAGTGGTGGAAATATGCTGATGCTAGTATTGCAACACATTACTCATATAGGATAATATGTAGCAAGGATACATCTGATCAGCCTTTTGCCACCTCTGGGAGGACTGGACATCCCTTTTGTGTGCCCCTTCCTCCAGTTTGGTAGAGAAGTTCTCAGTCAAAATAACTTAAAGTCCTTAGAAGTAAGGACAATGTCTAGATTACGTTTCTGGTCAATATAGCTAATTCGAGTTAACTTGTTATCCATTAAGATAGAAGCAAGTGGGTTGAATAAAGATGCCTTTTTTTAATATGAGAATTATAAATTTTGAAAAGAGAATTAATTTCAAAATAAATATGTGAGAATTTAACTTTGTTTTAATTTTAAACAGGCATCCCTCACTGCCATGTAAAAGTAAAATCCCGCCGAACATCCTAGTTTCCTTGTGGAATGAGATTTCTCGTAGGGAGATTAAATCACCGCATATTGAAAGAGACAAAGTTTCGTCTTTCAATTATGTACTTGGATAATTCAGGATCCTCTGTCTAACATAATTGAATAATCAGCGCCATTTGTTCTAATAATTAATAACAATGATTCTATGGGAGAGGGTATCATTGATTTTATCTAAGTCTATACCGTTGATCCAATCTTTGAAAATAGAACTCGCTTTTGAAGGACTTCCCCGCAGGGGGATCGAATTCACTCAAATTCTAATTCTCAAAATTACCACTTAAGAGTTTTAAGGAATCTCTGATGCCCCGATTATTTCCATTCCGGGGGGGGGGGGGGGGGATCTAACTGACAAGAGGAATTAATCACATATGATTTTATAAAAGACTAATGAAAATCGTGGGATTTATGTTGGAACCCATCTCTCACTTAGTTATTTAAAAAAATGAGAATTTTGAAAAATAATTTATTCAATTCGAAATGCCCGAATTAAATCCATGGTAATATCCCAATTTACTTCTATAAATTAAATATCTTGATCTCATATTTTAGTTTTCCAAAAATAAAAATAAGAATTAAAATTTTTAAAATTAAAATAAAACTCGAAGATCTCAAATTAATTTACACCTTAGTTACCCCGATTTAATTAAAATTAGAAAATAATAAATTAACACTAATGTTCGAAGAAAATCGCTGATCTAGGCCAGTCTCAAAATATAAACCATGTTGTCCACATATTTGCGTGTCCCTATTTATCAAATTATTTAGCACACGAAATCATGCGACAAAATATAATAATAACACATTTCCAAATATATAAATAAATGCAATAAAAGTAAGAGGACATAATTGTCCATTTCCATCATGGGCCGTAATTCTTCCTTCAGAAGACTCCTTGAAGAATTAGAACTCCTTTGAATAATATTCCAAGCTTAGTGAAGAATCTGTATGAAGAAGAATCCTTATAGAAAACAACCTGATGCATAATCATTGACAATCTACGAAACTGTCCCTAACCCTCGCTAAAAACTGTTGCCGTGACTAGAATAGGACTGCAATCGTGGCCTTTTTTTCCCATAATCGCGAAGATGCTTGTGGTCACGTCTAGGGTGCTCCGCGATCGTGCCTCGCACGTGACTTTACTCCTCCTTCTTCCTTTAGTACTTCTTGACCTTTAATTCCAATGAACTAAGATCTCAAATTCCAAATTCCACCCAAACCCAAATTCCAATGAACTAAGATCTCAGGCCTATATATGGGGATCATTTGATTTAATCTAAAATTGAATTTCACCCATAACAATCAAATTAACGATCACATAAGCATTCCAATCCTCATAATTCTTAGGATTAAAAATCTATGCACCTTTTGTGAATGGTATGAGATTGCCGAGTTTAATCCATATAACCCTTAGACTTAAATCTCACTAGTGGCATTGTTTAACACATTCATGGGATGTAGCGATCACAATCCTCTGTTGAACTATCATAAAAGTTCTCAAACCATCATACCAGTTCCTGTAGTTTGAGATAAACTACTAGGATTACATCACAATCATTATGATAGTATGTCAATTACCAATACAGGTTGTGAACGTTTCAATAGTGATAGAACCGGAATTCTGATCTCCTTGTGATCAAGATGAACCCAACTTATCAAAATTCTTACCGAGCTTTATCGATCAACATTAATATGAAAATATATTTTGTTATCAATATGAACCCAACTTATCAAAATTCTTGCCAAGCTCTATCGATCAACATTAATATGAAAATAGATTTAAACAAATATACATCATTCTCATAAGCATGATTCTCATTTCAAAATGAATAAGACAATAATTTATCAATCAAAATATTTTTTTTTACATCGCCTTAAGAATAAAACCCTAATAGTTCTCTAAGTAGCTTTATGGTGGGAAATACACAGGTCTTCTTGTACCTGTGGAAGCTTGATCTCCAAGTAGGTTCAGTACCATTAGCTTGGATTTTGTCAAGAGATATAACTGTATCCATTACTAATTGGCATTTATTACTTTGATGCTAATTCCCATCATAGGAGAAACCTCGAGACTTTGTAGTCTGACTTTCTTACATAAAAGAAAGCCTAGGTCTAACCAACTCCTTACGGAGTTAGATATCACTAAATAGAAGACCATGTGATTCTTGGCTACGAACTGACAGTAACGTTAGACAAGAACACCAAATAAATTAATCTCGTTACAGTAGACGATTATACAGTGATCGAGTAATCTTTTATCCTCATAACTACCCCCATCCTCAATGCCGAGACAATGGGAGTATATGTTAGTGAAACATATTTGCCCGCATATGTACTATCCACTTATTTAGACGAATCTGAATCAACTCAAGATCAAGAATACTTTGTCTTTGATGACGTGTCCCTAATTTTCATTCAAATAGGTTGGTACCTAGGGTCATCTCTAGGAGGAGGAAGAAGAAGACTTTAGCTTCCCCCCACTTCCCTACTGTAATACCTCGTATTTTTACGCATATTTATTTTTATGAAATTATGGAAAATGGGGATTAATTAAATTAAAGGAAGAAAATTTAAATTATAATTAGTCCTATTTTTTATGATAATAATTACTAGAGTGATGAGAGTTAGTAGTTATTGAAATAATATTATGGCCGGGGATGAGATACACGGTAGTTTTGTTATAAATATTTGGGACGTGTATGAGTCGCGTCACTATTATGTATTTATAACTCGAATTACTATTTTGAGTGCGCCAGAGTGTTCGAAAGGGTTAAAATAGTCAGAAAATACTACTCGGGTATTTAAATTGGAATCCGGGACATTTTAGCCCAAAACGACACCCCGGAGGGGTATTTTGCCCTTTTGGAATTTTTGGGTAATTAAATGGACGAAAATTGCCTTAAATTAAAAACATTGAGGGTTAGTGGTTTGTCAATTTCAACTTACGTGAGAAAGATAGAAAAGAGAGAGAGAGACCCAAGGAAGAAGAAGATTCCATTGGGCCCTAAGCCAAGAACTCAAGCTTACACTCCAAAAAATACACCGGCGCGTAGATCGGGTCATAAGGATTGTCCCCATACCTATTTTAATCCGAGAATCAGAAGTTCATTTCAAGGCAAGTGTTTATCTTGCTCTCCTTTTTAGCATATATTGTTCTTGTTAATTTAGGTTTGATGATATAAATTTGGAACAATGAAAATTTGGGTTTAATTAGACTAAATGATGAAGAAATCTTATGAACTAGAGATGGGTATGTATGTAGAGGTATTGCCCTTGATTAGAGTAATAAAATCTGGAAATCTTATGTCTTATTCACGAATTATAATAAGAGTTTTGGGCAATTAAAATTCGGGGTTTGTATTTAAGAGAATTATTGGAAGTTTAAGAGATTGCTAAATTTCGATTGATTTTATAAGGATTTGACCTTTAATTCGTGTTAAAAAGTATCTTAAGGTGATGGGGATTAGCGTAGGAACATTTGATTGGATTAGGATGAGTATTCATATGTTTTTGAGGATTAAAAGTTAGGAAAAATCGAAGTTGGGGAAGAACTGGGTCTGTTCGAAATTTTTGTTAGAAGACCTACCTAGGTTATTCGAATGAGACTTCTAACGAGATTTCCAACGACCTTTCTAACGAGTTACTGAGTTCGTTCGAAGTGGGAACTTCGTTCAAACAAACTTGTTCGAACGACCTCGTTCGAACGAGAATCCTGGAATTTCTAACAAAATTCCAGAATGGGTTTTTAGGGTTTGTTTGGGATGGAAATCTTCCAAGGGTTATCTATATAAGTGTATTAACCTTCGTGAGTAATGTGAGGCTTAAAATTCCAAAGTGGTATGGATTTAGGCGAATGGTCCTTGGGGTATTGAATTTGTGTGGAAACCTAGGAGGGGATGTAAGTCCTAGGGAGGCTATATATATACGGGTATCAAGGAAAGTAATGGCATTAACAGTACTTATGGATTTTATTATTTGGGTTATGTGATTACCTATTAATGTACATAAGTTGTGTGCATGCTTATTACTTGGAATATCATGCGCATGACTTACCTAGCTACTAGATTTCGAACGGGGGTTAACGCATTGTGGACGACCATATCATGTGTGCCTTCAAGGGATTTTAAGTTGTACCACTAGAGCATGGAACCTAGGTACGGACTATCGGTGAGAATGATAGTAGTGACGGTCGTATGGGTGCGTAGCCCATCGGCTTGGGACTATGTTCGCCTCCAATATGTGTATATGTTTCATTGGTTCTTGAGAGATCGAACCTCTTATCCTTTATGCGTGAGCATTGCAATGGGACTAGATAGCCGAGTATGCCTAGCACTAGGGGTTTCTTAACCATGGGTGTTGTATAGATATGTTTGTATGTATGCATAGTGAGATTTTATATATGTATACTAAGTTCCATTCCTTGTTTCTTGTTGGATACTTTATTAAAGTATATACTTATTGGGTCACTAGTTGGGAATAGAATGATAATAGAACGAGTTATAACATCCTTAAACCTATTCCTATATAATAATAATAATATATTGGTTGCGGGTTATTAGTTATTGTATCAGGCATAGTAATTATCCTACGTAAAGTCGGGTAGAGTGACGAGACTAATATGGGTAGTTAGACTCGCTAGGTGTGCACACTAGGTGAGAGGTGAACATCTCAAGTGAGTACGTTAAGATAACATGGATAATATATGTGTTAATTAAATGAATTTAAGCACTTTCTATAATTAAACTATTTTCTACTCGGGCTCTGACCCATTTTTCTGCAAATCTCTTCTATTGTTCTATTATTTTAGGTCCTCAGTCATAGGGACACCAAACTTAGAAGTTTCCATTCATTTGCCGAGGTGTAGCTGTTGTGGAAGCTAGAGGATATTGCTAGTAGACGTTTCTAAGTCTATTGCTCCTTATCTATCAGTCTTATATTTCAGTTGGACATGTCGTCCCTCCTATTCACATTCAGAGATTTAGAGTTGTTTTATTTCTTTATTAGACTTAAACTTCATGTCATTGGATCATTGTATGGGATTTGACTGGATGGGTTACTCCAGTTCCTTATTTGTGTTTAGTTAGTTTTCTTTATTCTATTGTGATGTATGATGACGGCTTTATATATTCACTTTGATGTTGATGGTTAATAACAAGATAAAATTTTGACACCAACCTTTTTAAAAATTAGGTGGTTAGTTTTATTAAATTAAAATTTGAGTTTGTCGACAGTGATGCACTATCTAAACCAACTTGATGTTCTAAAATTAATTAATTAAGGACCGATCACCCGGTAATTAATTAGACAGGGTGTCATAGGTGGTATCAGAGCCAGGTTCTAGTGTCTTTTAGGATCTGTACGACTTATTATGCTTCCAGCGTTGCTTTGTTTGATATAGAGCCCTATGTTTAGGATTGTTGATTTCTATGGTGAGATTTTGTTCTCCTGCTATAACGTATGTATATTAGTGATTTCTAATTGCATTCGGATGTGGGCATGTGCTGAGCGATGAATGATGTCAGATGAGGGCCGTTAGGCGCACATCAGGAGGCAGGGATTAGTTGAGGTTATAAAGTATATTCGAGGACGATGACCGTAGTTGAGGTCACTCCTATTATGGCACGAGAGGCCAGGACTGTAAAGATGTCTAGGACGTCGCCTACGATTTCCAAATGCTGCTATAGTTAAAAGATAAGCCAAATCAGACTCACCCAACGTAGTACGCTTGGGAGAGGGTCAAATGGAAAAATTGAGGAGAGTTATCAGCGAAAATTATAGAAATGAGGGAATTGTGTGTTACCCAACGAAGGTAATATATTTAAAAGGCTTGGGCATATGGAGGAGAGTGGTTAACTAGAAATGCAAATTTGGGGTAAAAATTTTCGTGACTCAACGGAGCCAACGTACAATAGTGGAAGTCAACCACCACCGTTAGTAGTGAAATGTTGTGTCAATGGAAGGACCTTTGGTACAGTTGAACCGCACGTTCTTTCATCAGTTGTTCAGAATAAGATATGAACGTTGTTCTTGACCCATTACAGAAGGGCCGGATAGGGGTCCATTTGTAAATGGATTTAGACTTTTAACAAATCTTGTATCAGCGGGGGTGGATACCAATGGCAGAGAAAATTTTAAGTGGGAAATCAACTCGTGAGGAAAGATTGACAACACTTCAAGAGAATTTTGTTGGACAATCGATCCATATGGTGACAATATCACGCATTGTCCGTAGATATGTTAACGCTCTTATGAAGGGAGCTAAGTAATCAAAAGATTTATTGGGGAGTGAGTTTAGATGAAAATTAGTTAGTAAAACACCGCAAGAGGGAGACCCATCAGGGGGATCATTTAAATGAGTCGGATAACTGAATTCTTACCAAGCGATGGTGAATCCAGTAAGGGTTATTGAAGCTAGTAGCATGTTCCTTAGGGCCAACAAAGATAAGGGAACGACGGGGGTACCCATCAGGATCGAGAGTATTTAAGTCCAAGAGAAGGACAACCCTAATAGGGTCAGTATGACAGGAGATAAGTGGGTTATGTGTTGAGGCATTTTGTGGAGAGTAAAACCACACGAGTTAAAAAAAATCGAAGTGAGAAAAAAGGGCAAGGGTATGGTTCTTACAAGGGCAATGGTTAATGTAATTTTCGATTTGGTTCATACATACGCGTTATGTTCGGAAGATCATTAGGTAGCCAAGGCGATTGGCTAAGTAGAAGTATGAGTTTTATCCTCGGAGGATGAAGCGTGTTTTATGTGACACGAGCGAGTCACAACATTTTTGTTTATTTCTAGATTCGCATGTGAGAATAATTTAGTGTATATATCTATAGCATTATTATTATGTGTATGTTTTCCCTGGTATAGTGGGGTTGTCTTCAGTGATATTCGCGGAGAATAAATGGTTGCATTGTTTGTGTTATATAATTATTGAGATTACTCATTTTAGTTATGTGATATGCGAGTATATTATTGTATTGATTATGGTTTTATATAAATGGTTAAAACATTAGTAAGCAGTGATTGCAAGGCTATCGAGGTTACTGCCGTACTACATTATGTTTTTTTTTTACAATACCTCACATGCGAGAGGATAGCACTCATTTTATATATATTATAGCGACCTCGAAGGGTATGGTGGTACAAAAATGTTTAAACCCAGGGTGTTTAGGGACTTTGTTATTATGATTTAGTGTGTATTGGGTTTACAGTTGGGCGGGAAGATTTCATTCATTATTATATGTAACGCTCAGGACTTAGTGGTAGGAGGAGCGCATTGTTATATTTATCCTTTGGGAATCTGAAAGTTAAGATTTATATTCATATGCTTGGGAATGGGATTCAGAAAGTCCCGATTATATATGTATGAGGTTTATGGAATGTGATTACCACCAATACTAAGCAATAGTGCGCTTGGTAATAATTATTTGTTTCAGTACAAATTGCGGAAGGAGATGTAGTTTTTTTCTGTCAAAAGACGGAATAGGATAGTATAGGTTATGAACGGAGGACCCAACGAATTTCGATAACCGACTATACTAGGTAGTAGTGTATCGGAGGGGTTTATTATTTGAATTTCGCTTTGCGATACATCCCACGCATGAAACTTAGTGTAAGGTTGGAAGTAGAGAGATATTTGGTCACTAGTCCATGAGTCTAGTACCTCAGTTGTCATAGGAGCTGGTAATATTGATTATAAGTTAAAGTTGAGTGAGGATTGAAGGCCAGTAGAGTCAGTTGTGTGATAAGGAAACATTGAAAGTTTTATTTTATCACCCAATCGAAGGGTGGAATGATGATAAAAAGGTTTGAGAGTACCCAAGTGGCGTAACCACGTTGTGTCACAAGGGAAACAGAGAATTGGGTGTTATGTGTGAAGCGTAGGTGATGCTTACACAAGTATGCATGATTTATAGGGTGTGTGAGCATCCTAGTTAACTGTTGCTTGAATCGTTCGAGTTGAGGAGACGTGGGGGATAGACACGTGGAATATATGTTTATGAGAATGACATAACAAAGTGGAAGTGGTAGAGCGGATTAAGTGTGGTGTGAAGGACGATAGTCCATATATACATGTACGATCAGAGTTGCAAATAGAAATTCAGCTGGAAGTCTATGGGAAGCCATTTAAGGGTATTCCTTAAGAAGGATAAAGCTTAACTATTATGGAAAACACTCAGAGCGGAGCTTCACCCCGTCAAGGGTGGAAAACAACTTGCGCGTAGGTTGAATGATGATGATAGTAAGGTATAAAGGTTTAGGAGTGCACATCATGGAGAAAAGTTCACGGGTCGGAACTTTCGGTATACACTAAGGAAAGAATGGGAGTATTAAGTGTCACTTAATGTGAGTCATTACATATAGAAGTCGATGTTGAGCGGGACATAGTGAGTTGTATCCTCGGGAACCACTCATAGATAGAAATCAGTTGGAGCGAGAGGATCAACCAGAGAATTTTATAGCAAACCTAAGATTCCTACAATAGAAGAGAGCAATTGTGTGAAATTTCTTGAATGGGGTGCCAACATCAAGGTAAGGTCACGATTTCCTAAGAATGCGTGGAACAAGTTGACCTAAAACAAAATGATTATTATTCTTTTGGGCGTAGACACTATTAGACAGTGTGCCCCAACCTTTCTTTGGAAATAAGAATCGTGCCGGTAAGAGGTTCTTCCTGGTATTTTTCTGAATTATAATGGGATCATTGAACCCCACCTTCAAACCAGAGTTTCTGGAAGCAATGGGGATAACGTTTTGTTTTGAGTAGGTTGTATCACCCTTAGCCGGTGAGTAGGCGAGGTGATTAAATATTAGTGGAACCACGTGAAAGTAATTTTGAATGCATGGTGATTATTTCATTTCCACAACGGATGTATCTAGCAAGTGACGTTTAGTACAATAGAGTTCCATGGAAGAACTCGTACCTGTTTATTGTGGACAAACTGCTTATTGAAATTTTGTGTGGAAAAACCATAACTATTCTCCCTCTAGTTATTTAGAGGTGTGTGGATAATAAGGATTTTTGATCGGCAAAGTTAGAGTCTGATGACTGGGGTGGAATTACCACTACTGTTTTAGGTGACTTGCGAATGTCATTATAGTTGAGTCGCCAAAAATCGAGATTCGAAGAACTGATAAGAGTGATCAAGTGTTCGTATGGTTTCTTTAAAAAAAAGGAGTTTTGTGATTAGATAAATACGAGTAATTGTTACGTAGTGAGGTGTGGCCTCCCAATAATATTGAGACAATGGGGGCCAAACATGTGTAGGCTCGTCTTATGCGAATAACACGGATTGGAGCACAATGTGAAGTACCGTTATTAAGGTGTGACTCTATAACTGTTAGTATTGAGAGGGTTAAATTAGCTTATTGTGAGGCAGAGGACTATAGAAATTCGCCTTACCCGAAAGTCCATTTTGAGTATTGATAAAGTATCTAGATCTATTTTTACCAGGTATGCCTTAGTTTTCGAATTTCAGGACGAAATTCTGTTATTAGGAGGGAAGTATGTAATACCCCGTATTTTTACACATATTTATTTTTATGAAATTATGGGAAATGGGGATTAATTAAATTAAAGGGAGAAAATTTAAATTGTAATTAATCTGATTTTTTTAATGATAATAATTACTAGCGTGATGATAGTTAGTAGTTATTGAAATAATATTATGGCCGGGGAGGAGATACACGACAGTTATATTATAAATATTTGGGATGCGTATGAGTCGCGTCACTAGTATGTATTGGGGGGGTTTAAAAAGGTAACTTATTTTTATATAACTTGGATGACTATTTTGAGTGCTCCAGAGTGTTCGTAAGGGTCGAAATAGTCAGAAAAAACTACTCGGGTATTTAAATTGGAGTCTGGGACATTTTAGCCCAAAATGACACCCGGGAGGGGTATTTTCGCCTTTTGGAATTTTTGGGTAATTAAATGGACAAAAATTGAGTTAAATTAAAAAACATTGAGGGTTAGTGGTCTGTCAGTTTCAACTTACGCCAGAAGGAGAGAAAAGGTAGAGAGATCTAAGGAAGATAAAGACTCCATTAGGCCCTAAACTAAGAACTCAAGCTTACATTCCAAAAATTACACCGGCGCGTAGATCGGGTCAAGAGGATCGTCCCCATACCAATTTTAGTTCGAGAATCAGAAGCTCATTTCAAGGCAAGTGTTTATCTTTCTATCCTTTTTAGCATATATTGTTCTTGTTAATTTAGGTTTGATGATATAAATTTGGAACAATGAAAATTTGTGTTTAATTAAACTAAATGATGAAGAAAACTTATGCATTGGAGATAGGTATGCATTTAGAGATCTTTCCCTTTATTAGACTAATAAAATCTGGAAATCTTATGTCTTATTCACGAATTATAATAAGAGTTTTGGGAAATTAAAATTCGGGGTTTATATTTAAGAGAATTATTGGAAGATTAAGAGATTGCTAAATTCCCATTGATTTTATAAGGATTTGACCTTTAATTCATGTTAAAAAAGTGTCTTAAGGTGATTGGGATTAGTGTAGGAACATTTGATTTAGATTAGGATGAGTATTCATATCTTTTTGAGGATTAAAAGTTGGGAAAAATCGAAGTTGGGGAAGAACTGGGTCTATTCGGAATTTTCATTAGAAGACCTGCCCGGGTCGTTCGAATGACCTCGTTCGAATGAAACTTATAACGAGATTTCCAACGACCTTTCTAACGAGTTGCTGAGTTCATTCGAAGTGGGAACTTCATTCGAACAAACTGATTCGAACGATCTCGTTAGAATGAGAATCCTGGAACTTCTAACGAAGTTCCAGAATGGGTTTTTAGGGTTTGTTTGGGTTGGAAATCTTCCTAGGGTTATCTATATAAGTGTATTAACCTATGTGAGTAATGGGTGGCTTAAATTTCCAAATTGTTTAGGATTTAGGGGAATGGTCCTTGGGGTATTGAATTTGTGTGGAAACCTAGGAGGGGATGTAAGTCTTAGGGAGGCTATATATATACATGTATCAAGGAAAGTAATGGCGTTAATAGTACTTATGGATTTTAGTATTTGGGTTATGTGATTACCTATTAATGTATATAAGTTGTGTGCGTGCTTATTACTTGGAATATCATGTGTATGACATACCTATCTACTAGCTATCGAACGGGGGTTAACACGTTGTGCACGACCATATCTTGTGTGCCTTCGGGGGATTTTGAGTCGTACCACTAGAGCATGGAACCTAGGTACGGACTATCTGTGAGAATGATAGTGGTGACGGTTATATAGGTGCATAGCCCATCGGCTTGGGACAATGTTCGCCTCCAATATGTGTATATGTTTCATTGGTTCTTGAGAGATCGAACCTCTTGTCCTTTATGCGTGAGCATTGCAATGGGACTAGATAACCGAGTATGCCTAGCACCAGGGGTTTCTTAACCATGGGTGTTGTATAGATACGTTTGTACGTATACATAGTGAGATTTTATATATGTATACTAAGTTCCATTCTTTATTTCTTATTGGATACTTTATTAAAGTATATACTTATTGGGTCAGCAGTTGGGAATAGAATGATAATAGAATGAGTTATAACATCCTTAAACCAATTCCTAAATAATAATAATATATTGGTTGCGGGTTATTAGTTATTGTATCAGGCATAGTAATTATCCTACATAAAGTCGGGTAGAGTGACGAGACTAATATGGGTTGTTAGACTCGCTAGGTGTGCAAATTAGATGAGAGGTGAAGATCTCAAGTGAGTAAGTTAAGATAACATGGATAATATATGTGCTAATTAAATCAATTTAAGCACTTTCTATAATTAAACTGTTTTCTACTCGGGCTCTAACCCGTTTTTCTGCAAATCTCTTCTCTTGTTCTATTATTTTAGGTGCTTAGCCACAGGGACACTAGACTTAAAAGTTTCCATTAATTTGTCGAGCTGTAGCTATTGTGGAAACTACATGATGTTGCTAGTAGACGTTTCTAAGTCTATTGCTCCTTATCTATCAGTCTTATATTTCAGTTGGACATGTCATCCCTCCTATTCACATTCAGAGATTTAGAGTTGTTTTATTTCTTCATTGGACTTAAATTTCATGTCATTGGATTATTGTATGGGATTTGACTGGATGGGTTACTCCAGTTCCTTATTTATATTTAGTTAGTTTTCTTTATGCTATTGTGATGTATGATGACGACTTTATATATTCACTTTGATGTTCATGATTAATAACAAGATAAAATTTTGACACTAAACTTTTGAAAAATTAGGTGGTTAGTTTTATTAAATTAAAATTTAAGTTTGTCGACAGTGATGCACTATCTGAACCAACTTGATATTTTGAAATTAATTAATTAAGGTTGATCATCCGGTAATTAATTAGGCCGGGTGTCACACCTAACACTCTGGTAAGATGATAAGTCAACCAAGATGTGTGGTTGGACTTGAATCCGCTAGCATGAGCTTGAAGAATAAGGGTGGGCAAACTGACCAAGTCCCCCAATGTCTAACTAGTGCCTCTAAGAAAAGGATCATGTCCATCCAGGAGAAATAAAACACGGAGAATGATTATCTCAACGTCTAACTAGTCGGTTTGATTATTGCCTTTTTTTATTCAATTTAAATGAATGTCAAGTCTTTCTGCAAGTGGTGGAGGGTAGGTCTGTGAATAACTGTATAAATTTGTAATTATAATCAGTAAGATAACATTTATATTTAACTTACTAAGTTAACATTCATATTTAACTCGGTTATTATTCGGAGGAGTGAAGATATGTGACCGCCCCACTAACTTGTAAATTTGATTAATAAGCTAACATTCAAATTTAACTTACTGACTAAGTTAACTTTCACATATATCAAAATCATTAATTAGTGGAGTGAAGATCTGTGATAGACTCCCTTGATGTGTAAATTTAATCAATAAGCTCACATTCATATTTAACTTACTAGATAAGTTAATGTTCATATTTAACTTAATCATTATACCAAATAGTCTTATGTGGGTTTGAAGGGTGGTGTGTTCTACACAAGTTTTCCAATCGAATAAATCTATATGGGAGTATATAGATTTTAATTAGAATTATCAGCAATCTTTCATTTAGCTTGGCCAAATTTTAGATAAAATACAATAAAATAGATCTAAGCAAGTTAAATTAATTAGGATATAACCAAAGTTAATTAGGTGAATTAATTATATTAACAACCCTAAGTCAATTTAACAAAGGATCGTTATGGATTCGAATTAAGATGTAAGTGAGTGTGTGGAATAGAATAAGTATAAGGACAAATAGAAATCACACAAAGAGGCACAAGATAGATTTTACAAGAAAAAAATCCCTACCAAGGGGTAAAAATCTCGGTGAATCCTAGTCTCTCATTAGATTTGAAAAGTTCCTTTATAAAATGCAAGAAGGTACATATATATTGTTCCTTATTAAGAAGATAGCTATGGACAATGAGACTCTCCCTCATTCCAATGAGAAATTTGTTCAAAGCTTCATTTGTTGGACATGGAAGTAACATTATCCATCCTCAAATCTCACCATGCTTGACCTCTCCAATAGATCAAAAACTCATTTTTAGATATTGGATTCTTGGATATTTAAATTCAAATTTTATAAAGTAAAATTGAATCTATTCTATATAATGTTCAAATTCGAAGAAGTGTCAAATCTCACAAATCATGAATCTAGGTTAGATACAAGTTTTTCTCTCAATTTAATAAGATCATTTGAATTTGAAAATAAAAGTTTTTAGATATAATCTCTTGACTCGAAAATACTATCTCTAGGTGTGAGAAGTATTCAGGAAAATGATCTCATCAAAAGGGAGGGATAACATGTAATACCCCATATTTTCGTGGACCATATTTATTATTTATTAAGTGAGAATAAATTAATAAATGGAACTAATTATTACTTGTGTGGCTAAGTAATAATAATTTGGTATAATTTATACGATAGTTGAATATTTCATGCAATATGACTTTTATAACGTGTGTTTGTAATAATTAATTAGTAAAATTAGTTATATGATTGTGGGCTATGTGTACGCATATAATAATTATGTGTGCTATTTTATTAATGTCGTGAGGTATTATCGTGTATTGTGAGTAGTATCATTTGGAATGGACTTTAAGGTGATAGGGGTGTCTGTTTATTTGTTTTTATCACTTTAATTTGGTCCCGGGAGGTAGGTATACCCTTAGGAGATATATTGGGCTATTCCGGGCGACAATCTGGGTACTTTTAACGGCTCGAAATTAAGCCTCATTAAGAGACGCGGGATTAGAGTTTTAAAAAGGGATAAATCACATCATTTAGGTATTTTCCATCCACTAAACCTAATCTTGGCATCCATAAACACTTGGGAGAAGTTTGGCATGCTTGGAAAGAAGAACACAAAGGGGGATTCAAGATAAGTTCTTCAATCCTCCACTTTAAGGCAAGAATTTTCTTGTAATATCTTTAATGATGTGTTTTTTAATTTATCAGCACGCTTTATCATACGTATATGAGTTTAATTATGTTTCAGACTAAGTTATATGATATTTATGACTGGGATAGATTATGATTAATATTTAATAATCTTTTATTGAAAGTTTATAGTTTGGTGATAAGACTTGAAATTGACATTGAATAATTAACGGGAACTGTGTTAGAATTCATGTGTTAGGATCCAATTTCGATTCTAAATCAAACCCTTGAATTAATTAGGGGTTTTATCTGAGAATTTTGATGGAATTTGTAACCCACTGATGTTTTAGACAAATATATGATTTTTATTAATAAATCGTTGAATTGTAGGAATGATATTGTCTAAAATAATTATAAACCTATGTAGTTGTATTCCCTTGGTTAGTATGAACTCGTAGTTGATTAAATTAAGGTTTATCATTAATGGAGATTGGGTAAGATGGCCATGTTTTTATTATAGGCAAATCTAGGCTCAATGCCTGATTGGAATCGGTTCGCCTTGGAAGGGGAATCGATTCACCCCTAGGAGAATCAATCTGGCTCCAAGGGCTAATCGATTCGATACCTTGGGTCGGGCTAGATTAAGGTTATGAAATGTATTGCAAGGTTATTTGAAGTTAAGTTGATTATGTGGAAGGTTATCCATGTGAGTGATGGTTGGAATAAATTGTAAGTTAGGTTTATTCATGTGTAAACAACAAAGAAAATTGGGTAATTTTAATTAGGGTCGAAGAGTGGTTAAGATTCTAATTAATTTCACTATTTGATGTTGGAGCTTGGGTTAGATTGGGTACGCGTGTGCTAGATCGGTGTCTAATGGTCATGTGTATGCATTGGGTGGGGGGAGTAATGAATTAAAGAGTTTGGGAGATTAAGTCCCATTTTGAGAGATTATAGGATGTGCGATTTATTTAGTGGTTAAATGAGGAAATATATATGTATGTTAAGAGATGGTGTCTATGTCGAAAAAGAGATATGTACTCGTGGTTTGGAGATGAAATAAACTAGGAGTTAAATTTAATTAGGGTTAAAGTTGATAAAACTAAGAATGTAAAGAATCTATCTATCTATCTATATATCTATCTATCTATCTATCTATCTATCTATCTATCTATCTATCTATCTATCTATCTATCTATCTATCTATCTATCCATCTATCTATCTATCTATCTATCTATCTATCTATCTATCTATCTATCTATCTATCTATCTATCTATCTATCTATCTATCTATCTATCTATCTATCTATCTATCTATTGTGTGATTATTTGAACAAACCTATACTCGTGGTGAATCTATTGGTTGGAGGTTATCTTCGATATCGGGTCCATGTATAATGCACGGGCTGAGATGTATCGAGCATAGAGGATGTCATTATTTTAGATCATGCAGTCAATGGTCACCCTTTGTGATAAGAGAAGAAGGATGATGTGATCCATCAATAGGGTCTGGGTATGGGCCCTCGGTGGTGTCGCTGCACAATGATCTCCCCGTCTTTATATGTGTTTCTTAAGCCCATTAGGTGTTGGCTTCCTACGGACTTATTGATAGAGGCACGCAATAGGTAGTGGCCTTCGTCTGATGTAGCATATATATATATATATGTGTGTGTGTGTGTGTGTGTGTGTGTGTATAATGATAAAGAATTAATATAGTTTAATGATAGACATTGATAATGAACCCTATGTCACGTTTGATGCTTTTTTGGTTTACTTGTATATTCCTTATGAGTGACATTGCGGAGGTATGTACTTCGGTTGTATTCTTACACATGTGGCTAGTTACATTTCTTTTTCCAGGATACATAGTGGTTACTTATCCTTTATGGTAGTTTGGATAATAATTCGTTTAATTAAAAGATATTAAAATAGATAAAGCAGTGCTTTTATGAGATTACGAACATGCTAACAAATATATGTGTAGGCCTTGGGGTGAACTCCTAATTAAGTTATTAGTAGAGTTCCATGGTAGTTGTTCTTTACGTGATAATAATTAATTGTCTACATATGGAGTCTTTTAGCATAGTTATGCCTTGGGTTGGGATATGTGCATCGTATTACACTTAGGAGAGAGATGAGATAATTATTGCAAGTAAGAGATGATGGGTGGCATGTATATCGAATCAACTGCATTATTATTTATTGATATTGATGTTAATTCTTGGAAAATATCAGGCGGCACTGGCCCAAATTATAAATATTTTCCCCACAGGTATTATTATTATTATGTAAACATGTTAACAGGGTTGAGTAGACAGACTTGCAGTTATGGCGATCCAACTTTGTATTCAAAGAGTTGGATTCGCTGGTTCATCATACTTATCAGTATACTCGGCTTTAAGGTAGAGGGGTTACCTTTATACTCTATTTTATTTCAATTGGGATGTTATAATAGAGGAGGTTTCAATTGTACTCCTTTTTTTAGTTGAGAAATTATAATCAGAGATTTTTATATAGTGGATTCTGTTTTCATAGTTTTATATTTCTGTTCATCACCTCTTATTGAAATCTTTATTATTTTGGTTTTGGTTTACCATGGTCTTTCGTTACGTTGATGCTGAGAATGATATAAATTGATTTTAGCATTCCCAACATTTCGTGTGCGGCTTAATCAACTAGGCATGAATAATTAAGGGGTGTCAAAATTTTATTTAATGTGCGGCCTGATCAACATGGAATTAAAAATAGAAGGGGTGTCACAGATTGTATTAGAGCATCCAGGTTCCTTAGGATCTATGTTGCATCCATCTTGTTTAATGTTGAGTGTTCTTTAATGTGTCTAGAGTCTGTTACAGGATTTTGTACTCTGATGTCGCGATAATGTGTGTGCCGATGAGTGGTTGGATAATGGTGTTCACCATACCTGTGAGGATGATTACAAAAAAATATCATGTTTGGGGGTAAAGTCAGTTACTTAGCGACTTTTGCAGGCACAAGTTCGTGAATGTGTTTCATATTGGGTCCATTTTTTGAGATATTAAGGAATTTGAGGAACCTATTGGAGTTTTGGGTTCTACTTATGGCAATATAGATTGTGATGGAACTTTAGGATAGTGGAATTACCTTATGAAATATTTTGCACATAAGAGAGAGGGGAATAGATTTCTTCATTTTAGCAAAATATAAGGATTTTGATGATAAATTTATGTGTGATTAGTCCCCATTAAAGAGTGGAATTGGTATTGCATTCAGAATTAAAGCAAGGTTAATTTATGTGGTGAAATTGTTTGTTATTAGGGTGATGATAATGTGAGAGTGTTTATACCTAGGATTGTAGTCAATGTGTGGTTACAGAACATGAGTTGGAGAGAAATAAATTATATTAGACCTGAGTGAGTGGAATTAGAGAGGAGAGTATTGATTTTTCCTATTTTTTCGAGTTGATACAAATTAATTAGATATTTTATATGAGGATGGAGTTACCCGTGCACTATAGGATCGTATTTTATTGATGGATAAGTTATGAATAAGGTTTAGGAACAAGTAAGTTCCAATAATGTCAAGAAATATCATGTTTCGATTAAGGGTTGTAGATGCAAATGTAAGATTAGGAGTACCTCTATTAGAGAAAATTAGGGGAAAACAGAGGATGAAGTTACAAAATAGTGATTTGAGCCAAGAGAGATCTCTTAAGATGACTTATGATTTCGATTTTATGACATGTGGAGTATGGCCATGTGGTTAGTAGGTAACCAAATATGGATTCTGTGTATGGTAGTGTCAAACCAAGGATGGTTCGGTTAAGGTTTGTAAATTTTATATGGTGGGAATTTTTATGGGAATTTGGGTTATAGCCGCAGGAGTCTCATGATTTGGGAAGTATCACCATATTAAGAGTAGGTGAAACAATGTGGAAATTTTAGGTTGACTATTGACGTAGTTCTTGGATTAGGGATATAATAAAGCGCGATGTTCATAATATCTATATATTGTATAATCATGTTCCTTAGTTAGGCATAATGGCTTTACTGAGAGTTGTTTCTTTATAGGTGGATTAATTATTGATGCAGTTGCATGGATCATGGGTTGGTGTTCACTAGGATATGGTATTGGTGGTGAGAGATGTTATTTCATATGGAAGTGACTACAATTTGTTGTGTATGGGTAGATTATGTATATATTCTTCCCTTGATGTTGGATAATGGTGGACATATGAGAGTCCCCTAAGTTTTTATCACTTATTTCTAAGATAGGAGAGGGCTGAATGGTTGATGGGTTCCGTAAATGCCTTTGCATTCTAGTATTATTATTGGGCGGTCGTGATGTCCTATTATGGAATTTCCTAATGAATGTGATGATGATAATTATTTTTACTTACAATTTGAGTATGTCTATTGGAGGTGATTATCGAGTTCAGAATACTTATATGGGCTATATGCTAGGGGTGGCATATTATGTAGAATGGTTTTGTGGGATAGTTAGCCGATGATGGATTTATCTTAGTATATAGGGATATGCGTGATGAGAAGAATTAGTATTGTAAGCATTTTAGTTATTTTAAGAAGTTTATGTTATGTATGGTCACACATGGTGTTAGAATAATAATGTTATTAGGGTGACATATGATAGTACCCTTGTTGTCATTGTTAGATGTTTAAATGTTTAGTAGTGATTAAGCACTCTATTAGATTTATGAATGGGCAGAGGGTGTCCTACCATATGTTTGAGGAAATCATGATGTTTTAGCATTATTGGATCGATGAACTTAAAGGGGAATGGTATCACTCTTGGAAGGGGTGAGCCTTTTGTTGTAATTGTCATAGGTTGAGACTTGCATAATTAGTGCATTATTTCATGTGTGGTCTTGGGCCAACGAATCTCGATGACCGACTGAGCTAGGAAATAATGTATTGGGAGGGTTCCTTATTTGAATTTCATTGGCAAGACATCTCATGCATGTAGCTTAGTAAGTGTCAGGAGTTTAGGTATGTTTGGGATCTAGGAAGTTTAGTTTAAAACGTTAGACATTACTTGTGTGGAGATATAATGCATTGAGCAACAAGATATTATATGAATTTAGGCTAGCGGGGCCAAGGAGTGAAAGCTTGAGAGAACTAAGGGATGTTCAGACCACTATTTTAATGAGTGGGGCAATCTCAAGAAGAGTTTAGTCGCGGTTAGTAAGGTATTAGAGCATACCTTTACTTTATAGTCATGAATTATATAGGTGGTTGAGTTTGGTGTGTATATATATGATATTTGTGCGTGTGTGTACGTGGTATAGGGTGTATGGGTGCCCCAATCATGGCACATAATGGTAGGCATATGTGATCCTTTTTCTTTTATATCGTGGGATATGGGTACAGAATAATTATGTATAAGCCTATGATATTTGTGCAGATCAAGTTTTGATGTTATGCTTTAGCGAATTCCGAGGATAGAATTCCTATATCAGGGGGAGAAACCTCATATTGTGGACTATATTTATTATGCACTAAGTGAGAGTAAATTAATAAATGGGAATAATTAGTGCTTATGTGGCTCAGTAATAATAATTTGGTATAATTTAAATGATAATTGAATATTACATGTAATATGATTTTTGTAACTTGTGTTTGTGGTAATTAATTTGCAAAATTAATTATATGATTGCGGGCTATGTGTACGCGTAGAATAATTAAGAGTGCCATTTTATTAACACCGTGTATTATGGGTAATATCTTTAAACTGTACTCTCGGGTGACACGGGTGTTTGTTTATGTATTTTTATCACTTTAAATATGTCCCGGGGGGGGGGGGGGGGGTAGTATACCCTCTAGATAGATTTCGGGCTATTCTGGACTGCATTCTAGGCTCTTTTAAGGGACCGAAATTAGGCATGATTAAGAGATGTGGGATTAGATTTTTAAAAAGGGGTTAAACCACATCATTTAGGTATTTTTCATCCACTAAACCTAACCTTTCCAACCATAAACACTTCGGAGAAGTTAGGCAAGCTTGTAGAGGAGAAAGAAAAGGGAAATTCAAGAGAAGTTCTTTAATCCTCCACTTTAAGACAAGAATTTTCTTGCAATAACTTTAATAATTTTTTTATTAATTTGTAAGGATGATTTCTCATACAATTTTGGGTATTTAATTAGGTTGGAGACTGATTTGTAAGATGATTTATGAATGGGATTGACTAGGACTAATAGTTAATTAATCTTGTATTGAAAGTTAATACTTTGGTGATAAAACCTCAAATCGACATTGAATAATTAAAGGTAACTATGTTAGAATCCATGTATTAGGATCCAATTTTGTTTTTGAATCAAACCCATGAATCACTTAGAAGGTTCTATGAGAATATTGATGAAAATTGTAGCCCATTGATATTTTAGACAAATATATGATTTTGATTAATAAATCCTTGAATTGTAGGAACGATTATGTTTTGAATGACTATGAACCTATATAGATGTATTACCTTGGTTGGTATTAACTGATATTTGATTAAACTGAGGTTTATCGTTAATGGAAATTAGGGAAGATGATCACATTTTTATTATAGGAAAATTTGGGCTCACTTCCCGACACAAATCGATTCGCCTTGGAGGGGGAATCAATTCGGCCCTAGGAGAATCGATTCGTCTCCAAGGGTAAATCAATTCGGTCCCCTGGGTCGGGCATATTAAGGTTGGGAAATGGATTGTAGGGATATTCCGAGTTGATTTGAGTACTTGGAAGGTTGTCCATGTGAGTGATGGTTGGTATAAACTGGAAGTTAACTTTAATAGTGTGTAAACAACAAGGTATATTAGGTAATTTTAATTAGGATCAAAGTGTGTTTAAGATTCTAATTAATTATATTGTCCGACGTTGGTGCTTAGTTTGGATTGGGTACACATGTGAGAGAGAAGTGTCTTATGGTCATGTGTATGCATTGGGCCTAGGGAGTCATGAATTAAAGTGTTGGGAGATTAAGTCTCGTCTTGAGAGATTATAGGATGTGAGATTTATTTAGTGGTTAAATGAGGAAATATATATATGTACATCATGAGATGGTGTGTATATAGAAATATATATATGTACTCATGTTTTGGAGATGAAATAAACTAGAAGTTGAATTTAATAACTGTTAATGTTGATAAACTAAGAATGTAAATAATTCGGTGTTTAGGGATTGAGATGATTTAGGGTACGCTTGAGTGTATGTGATATCCTAATTCTTTATATATGTTTAACATGGTTTTGAGAGATTGTGAACCTAATTTAGATAAGGATTAAATGATGATGGGGATTTAGATTCTTGGGTATGCTTGAGTGTATGCGTCATCCTAAGGTTATGTATGTCTCTCTCTCTCTCTCTATATATATATATATATATATATATATATATATATATATATGATTATTTTAATATACCTCTGCTCGTGATGAATCTATCGGTAAGGGGTTGCGTTAGATATCGGGCCTGTGGACCATGCACTGGCTGAGATGTGCTGGGCAAAGTGAAGGTCATTATTTTAGATCACGCGGTCAACGTTCAACCTTCATAATGAAATAAACAGGATGATGTGATACATCGACAGTGTTTGGGTATGGGCCATCAGTGGTATCACAACATAGTAATAACCCCATCTTTGTGTGTTTTGCTTAATCCTTTTAGGTGTTGGCTTCCTACGAACTTATCGATAGAGGCTTGAGATAGACGCCGAAGGTAGTGGACTTCGTGTTGATGCAGTTTGTGTGTGTATATGTAATGAAAAAGAATTAATATAGTCTAATTATAGACATTGATAGTGAACCCTATGTCATGTTAGATACTTTATATGGTTCACTTTTGTGTTACTTGTGAGTGACATTGCGGGGGCAGGTACTTAGCTTAAATTCTTACACATGTGGCTATTTACATTTCTTTTTTATGGTACGTAGTGGTTAATTATCCTTTATTGCAGTTTGGATACTTTTGTTTAACTAAAAGATATTAAAATTGATACAACAATGTTTTTATGAGACTAAGAATATGCTAACAAATATATGTGTGAGCCTTGGGGTGAATTCCTAATTAACTTTTTAGTAGTGTTCCATGGTAGTTGTACATTACATGATAGTGATTAATTGTCCAGATATAGAGGCTTTTAGCATAGTTATGCCTTTGGTTGGGACATGCACATAATAATGCACTTAGATGATAGGTGAGATACTTATTGGATATGAGAGCCGATGGGTGGAATGTATGGCGAATTAACTATAATATTATTTATTGATACTTAAAACTTTAAGGAGTTCGACCAAATTACAAAATTTCTCCCTAGGTATTATTATTGTATAAACATGTTTACAGGGCTAAGCGGTCAAACTTACAATTGTGGTGATCCATCTCGGCATTCATAGAGTTGGAGTCGTTGGTTCATCATAGTTGTCAGTATACTCGAAGTTGACGTAGAGGGGTTTGTAGAATTGCTACAACAGAAATATTGCAACTTCTCAAATAATATCCAATTTTAATTAATCCCAAATTTTAGTTAAACCCTAAAATATGCATCTAGATGATTTATCCAATAAAATAAAGCATGCGGGATAAAACAAACAATTTCAGAAAAAATCCCCCAAAGGGGCAAAACCTTTTATTTCACTATAATTTGTAAGAAAACGGCTTACACAGATTACAATGAAATAGGGTGACATACGAAATACCCGCAGGTGTCGATTCCGATGTCTCGTCTGGAACTTTCCCTTTTCAGGAGGGCAGCAGTGAAGAAGAAGACGGCTCCTCCACAAGTTACGGCTGGAATTTTCCCTTCCAGGAGGGCAGCAATGAAAAAGAAAAACGGATTCTCCACAAGAGTGAACTTTATAAGGACTCCCTCCACAATAGCATGCAACTGTCGATTGTAGAGCTCTCCCCACAAAGTATAAACAAGAGCAATGTATGTTCTTGAAAACCAAAACAATTCACAACGGCATATGGGAGTTTTGTGAATTGAAAACAAAAAAGGATTAAAACCCTAAAGGAAGAAGTCAAAAGGATTCTGCTTTCGCAGTTTTTCTGTTCATCAAAACGTTGTGACTTCTTAATGAAAACGGAACCAGAGAATGAGATTTTATAAAAAATTGCGTCGTGTAAAAAACAGAGCTCGTTCGGACGAGATCAACATGTTGCTCGAATGAAGGACAAATGTCGTTCGAACGAGATCTCACGAGATGCAATGTCATTTGAACAACAAAAGCAGGTCATTCGAACGACCTATCAAACGATATTCCACGCGATCCTGTAGAAAATTTTGATACGAACGCGTGGCCACCAGTTTCGTATCTTTTTATTTTTTATGAATTAGTTATGATTTTTCTACGGAAAGGTGTCTGAGAACAAAATCTTTAGAAAAATATTTGTAAAAATATCCCAAAAGCTGTAAGTGAAAATTTAAGGTATTTAAAACATAACCTTACCAAAGTAAACTTCGTGGAGTCTTGAATGATGAAGAACTTGAGTAATTTGGATCTGTCTTTGATGTCTATGTCTCTTGAATGCTCTTCGATGGTGTAGCGGTATATGACATAATAAATTGATAACGGGCCTATGAAAATATGTCCTTACAAATCTCCCCCTATGTCTATGCCGGCACATACATAACAAATCCGAATTATCAAAAACAAAAATGCCTATACAAATCTACCCTCCCATGAATAAATTTGCAAGATCTCAAACTGTTTTTCAATCATCTTCGTCAATTCTCAAAGATTTTCTTATTAGGGTGTGAAACATCATGATCTTCAATCTTCGTACCTACAGACATGAGATAAAGCAAAATACCTTCGTGACGCATCGAGTTTGAAATGATATAAGAATAAAGCATTAATAATCAAAACTCCCCCATAATATGATAATTCTTTCTCCCCCTTTTTATGATGTCCCCAAATAGACATATAAAAAGAAACAATCAAAACATGGAGTGTCACGATAAAATTGTATAGCAAATATGAATCAATCAACGCGCATGCAAAGGAGTATCCCAAAAACATTCACAAACTATTTTTTGATTTTTCAAATTTTTCATACAAAAATAAGATACAAAAAATCACACCATGGATTTAAACTAAAACAACCAAGTCATGGAAATGGAATGTATGGGTGTGAAAACATTCGATAGGTAAATAAACTCAATAAATCATATGTGCACGATGCATACGTGTACCCCTAACGAATGAACATCAAAAGTATCCTTAGGTGTAAAAATTATTGAATTTAAATGACATCGTCTTAAACAAATTAACAAATCAAAGTCTAAATGATTTCCACACCAATAACGTCCAAAACTATTTAGTGCCGTTTCGAGAACTTTTCAAAGGACGTGTAAACCCATTGATATATCCATCCAAAACTCCTTCACATATAATAATGCAATTTTTTATATCTAAAGAGGTAGTAAATTCTCAACTTAGAGAAAACCTATTGGCCCAAATTTTTGGCATATTTCATATTTTTATTGCCTTAATTTTTTGTGTGGGCTCTTTTCAAACGGTGGCTTTCATGACGTGATTATTATTCACACGCAACCCTTTTTGTGTTCACTCATCATTTTTTTAAATTTAAACAAATTCCTCACGGGCAATGGTTTTTACATGCACTACTTTTATTACTCTCGTATTATTGCACTTGGTTCATTTTAAGGACAGGATTGAGATGAAAACACCCAACCAACATGTGATAAGTCAAGAACAATAATCAAACAAATCCATGCATGTGTGCAATAAAGGAAATTATGAGTCAAACATGTAGGAAGAAACACTTAATTACATCCTAATGACTCCAAACATTATAAAGCACATGGATGAATTGACCTATTGTCTCAAAACACTATCAAATAGTCACATGGATAAATTGAATGAAATTGTGACTCGGTCATCCTAAGTGTCTATCCGTAAACGGTGTAAACAAAATACACAAATCTTTTTGAATTTCCAAAAATTTTATCAAAATAAAAACTTTTTGTATTTTTTTTTAATTTTCAAACAGAAAAAATATAACTACAAAATGATAAAACCAGCAATAGTAATATAATATCGATATGCGCAACATCCTATGCTAGCAAACAGTAATCACACAAGAGAATCCACAACGAAAGTATATGTGATAAATGAGCAATGCAGTGTTATCAGTTAAGTATGGATACCAAGACTAACTGCATATAAACTGACCAGAAGAAAACCCATCAGGACCAAAAACCTAAGCATATGAACACCGGGTACTGAAATCAGAAGGGAAGCAAACACAGAATTTTCAGACAGTCCAAAAATACTTCCAGCAGTACCAAAATATTAAAATAACACAGAGGACGGAAAACCAATCAGAAGTAAGATTCAGCCTGTCGTTCGAACGAGCCAGGGACTTCGTTCAAACGAGTTGAGGAAGTCGCTCGAACGAAGGACAAATGTCGTTCGCGCGACATATAATGTCGCTTGAACGACTTCTCACGACCTACCAAAATTTCCCAGATTCTTAAAAAATAATATAATATTGCCCAGTGAAAAAAATTCATGAAAACAGTAGCTATAAGGGGCAAACAGATCCAAAACAGTGCTAAAACAGTAGCGAAACACACAAATGCAACAAATATACCAATGTGCGCTACATCAAAGTGAGTCATAACACTAGAAAGAATATAACATGATGCGTCGCTAGTGTATGACAAACATCCAATACAATCAGCTAAATGATCTCACATGGGGTGAATCACGTGCAAGCAAACGGGAATCGTGGACAAGTAAACCATAAGCCACTAAATTCGATTTCCTGACCCAAATCGATGTGTAATGAGGTTTGGGGGTGTGGGGAATCGAATTTATTCTTCTATTAACCTACCTAGGTCCTTTCAAAAGCTTGTAACAAAAGTGCCTAATATGACCTTGCCAATCGCAATGTGTGCAAGTGTAAATCGCGCGGTGTGTGTTACCTAAAGGTGGCCCTCTCCTCAAATTTCTCAGTTTTTCTCTCCAAATTTGCCTAGGTGGGTATCTCCTAATGATCCTAGGAGGTTCTCTCACGATGTTCCTAAGGAGCTCTTTCCTAACAAACTTAGGTGCCTATTTCTTAACAGTCCTAGGAGTCTCTCTCACACGCGTGGGAATGGGTGCAACATATTTTTCAAGACCAATCCCACCCCTATCCTTTTTTATCTCGACGCTGCCTAAAATATTATCATGTTTTTCAGACCTAGACTCCAAATCAAATTTCACCTTACTTGAATATTTCAATTTCACCTCAAGTTCACCTATCCTTGATTCAAGTACACATCTAGAATCATCAAACTCTAAAAGCTCCTTTTTCATAGTCTCCGTCAACCCTCTAAGACTATCTCTCTCACCCTCAACATATCCTAATTTCTCTTTAAGTATCTCCTCACGTTCCCTAAGATCCTTAATCAACACATCCGTATTATCATTATCTAAAGCACGTTTCTTCAGTTCAACTTTAATTTTCAAGTTTGCCTTTTTTGTCTTTAAGGATTCAAAATACAAATTATTGTAGGCAACTTGCAACTCACTCAATTCTTCTTCTTCCTCCTCACTCTTTTCACCCTCACTCTCATCACTAATCACACGGATGGGAAGCTCTTGCCTAGAAGCATAAAAGACTTCTTCTTCCGAATCACTATCACTAAGGGTAGAAACATGAGAAACCGGTTGATACAATTTCTTCTTTAAATTTGTGGTACACTCATCTAACGTGTGACCAACACCCTCACAATAAGGACACCTCTCAGATTCATTTTGAACAAAATATTTAAAACAAGAGTTCGTGTGAATTTTCCAATTAACTTTTTCAAAAATTTGACATCGAAGATCATCAAAACCATCAAAAGCCATTTTTGTGAAAAATCAGGATCAAAACACAATAACTTAGTGCAACAGGCTCTGATACCAATTTGTAAACGTGAGTAGATAAATTTTATCAGAAAGTAAATCCTTAAACAATTAGGATCACGCGATAAATTAGCGTAACCCGCTCTGATACCAATTTGTAGAATCGCTACAATGGAAATATTGCGACTTCTCAAATAAAATCCAATTTTAATTAATCCCAAATTTTTGTTAAACCCTAAAACATGCATCTAGATGATTTATCCAATAAAATAAAGCATGCAGGATAAAACAAACAATTTCAAAAAAAATCCCCCAAAGGGGCAAAACCTTTTATTTCACTATAATTTGTAAGAAAACGGCTTACACGGATTACAATGAAATAGGGTGACATACGAAATACCCGCAGGTGTCGATTTCGATGTCTCGTCTGGAACTTTCCCTTTTCAGGAGGGCAGCAGTGAAGAAGAAGACGGCTCCTCCACAAGTTACGGCTGGAATTTTCCCTTCCAGGAGGGCAACAATGAAAAAGAAAAACGGATTCTCCACAAGAGTGAACTTTATAAGGACTCCCTCCACAATAGCATGCAACTGTCGATTGTAGAGCTCTCCCCACAAAGTATAAACAAGAGCAATGTATGTTCTTGAAAACCAAAACAATTCACAACGGCATATGGGAGTTTTGTGAATTGAAAACAAAAAAGGATTAAAACCCTAAAGGAAGAAGTCAAAAGGATTCTGCTTTCGCAGTTTTTCTGTTCATCAAAACGTTGTGACTTCTTAATGAAAACGGAACCAGAGAATGAGATTTTATAAAAAATTGCGTCGTGTAAAAAATAGAGCTCGTTCGGACGAGATCAACAAGTCGATTGAAGGAAGGACAAATGTCGTTCGAACGAGATCTCATGAAATGCAATGTCCTTTGAATGAAAAAAGCAGGCCGTTTAAAATGACCTATCAAACTAGATTCCATGAAAGCCTATAGAAAATTTCGATACGAACGCGTGGCCGCTAGTTTTGTATCTTTCTGATTTTTTATGAATTAGTTATGATTTTTCTATGGAAAGGTGTCCGAGAACAAAATCTTTAGAAAAATATTTTGTAAAAATATCCCAAAAGCTCTAAGTGAAAAGTTAAGGTATTTAAAACATAACCTTACCAAATTAAACTTCGCGGAGTCTTGAATGATGAAGAACTTCAGTAATTCGGATCCGTATTTGATGTATATGTCTCTTGAATGCTCTTCGACGGTGTAGCGGTATATGACAAAATAAATTGATAATGGACCTATGAAAATATGTCCTTACAGGGTCACCTTTGTACTCTATTTTATTTCAGTTAGGATGTTGTAATAAAGGAGGTTTCAATTGTACTCTTTTATTTAGTTGAACAATTTTAATCGTAGATTTTTATATAGTAAATTCGATTTTCATTATTTCGTATTTATGTTCATCACCTATTATTGAAATATTTATTGTGTTGGTTTTAGTTAGTCTACGTTGATGCTAAGAATGACGTAAATTGTTTTAACATCCTCAATATTTCATGTGCATCCTGATCAATTGAGGGTGAAAAATTAAGAGGTGTCACAAAAATTCCTATTTATAGAAGTTTTTTAAATCTGAACAGCGTCATGCACACGGTGGAAATTTTGGACATTCACAAGTATTTGTTCAACAAGATTTGTGGAGAGAAAAATTTGACAGTTGTACGCACAAAGGTAATTTGTACATGTATGCACTCTTTTAAGAAGCAAAACATTTTAGCCCAAAACGTGCTTATCTCTATGCACGGAGGGAATTTGAACCCATGCGGATATATATTGACAACTAATATTTTTTGCCTATTTTAATGTAGCCGTGTGCATGGGATCAAATCCTTACCATGGACACGTTTGTAGATAGAACTCAAGGTTCACCTATATAAGTGAATGTAAAGAAATTATTTTCAAATGTCATCTTCATTTAATCAACTTAAAAATAATTTTCACAAAAGTATGGATGTCAACATTTGTGATAGACTTGGACGCTTCAATCAGAATACCGCATAGGATAAAATTTATTGAATCTTGATATCTTCAAGCGTAGCGTGTTGAAGCTTTGATGTTGAGGAGCCAAATAATCTTCAATTTATTTTCCATATATTTTAATTAATAAGATTCTTTCAAACCTATTGTCTCCTTATGAATCAAGCTTATGTATCTTGATTTGGTGCATGTCTCAAATGCTTTGACACGAAATCAAATATATATATATATATATATATATATATATAGACACACACATTTTCATTCTCCCCCTTTCGCTATTCTATAGAAAAACACCCCAAAACCCAAAGCCCACATTAGACATATAATGTAAGTAGTTTGTTGTAATGCATATGAAATCCATAAGACAAACAATAAAGCAAAAGTCAAGTTCAAAACTTGGGATTGAGTCGCATCAAGATGTTAATATTTGAAATACATGGTTCAAAGACAAAAGATCACACAGGTAAGACATGCACAAAGGGTAGCTCCCCATACTTTGGGAATCCTTTGATAAATCAACATGATACATGAGCATGGTTAAAATCATGAAATCATATGCAGTATGATAAATCCATCTAATATCATCAATCTAAACATCTAAAATATTTCTTCCCAAATGAATGTTTCTTATCCTAAACATGTGAATCTCTCAATTAAGAGGAAAGTAATAACCCCATATCTTAGACATGTCTCCCCGTTTTTTTCACAAAAATGTTAAATACAAGTAGAAATGACATAGATAATGGGTATAAGATAGTAAAGGTAAACAATATCACAATGCATACGCAAAAATAATAAGTAAAATCCAGATAACATGTGATATAACCAATTCCATAATGAATGTACTCAATGGAAAACATCATGAGTATGAACAACATACATAATCAATGAATCTATAATATCATCGAAAGAAGTTAATATGATAGCAAGTGATGTATCAAATGTGAATCTCAAATCAGAAACAAGTAGAAAAGATATATCTATCACGAAATCATATGAAGCAAGATATAAGTTATAAACATATTGACCCGTCCCGAATATTGTATTTACTTATCCTCTATACTTATGAATTTTAGCCCCCTCGGGTACCTTAATTCCTATATTTATGTTCGTTAACCTGAAAATCTCCATTTTTTTATCTTTATATGTTTTATGAGGTATAATTGAGCTCATGTAGGTATTATAGTGCTTAGTGTAAAGTTCGGTAGCGTTCCGAGGATGTTCCATTGATAATCGCAATTGTAGGGGCATTTTAGTCATTTCACAGTTTGGGATTTTTGCCAGATGTCTTCACGAAAGTTGAATTCCTATGAATAAGCTTTTCATGGACACTAACGGTGCATGATTCCAAGGCATAACGAAGAAGTTACGGGACCGTATGGGGATGAGGAATAACACCAAAAGATCAAGACCAAAGAGTTGCTCAAAAGAGGGCACTGCTCGATAGGCTCTGATCCCTTGGTCGACCAGTCTTTTAGATTTTTCCTTTGTTTGAAGACATGGGATATCTCATAACAACCAATTGACCAGCCCCTGACCGCGGTCGACCGGTCCTCCTAGATATTCATCATTTGTTCCTTTTTTTTCCCTTTATTTTCTTTTCCAACTTACTATATAAGTGGGGTTTTGCTCATTTTATAGGATATCTTTTATCTTTAGTTATTTTTAGGTTAGAGGGGGGATTTGGGTGGAGCTTCTTTTTCCTAGGGTTTGTTCCATTTGGATTGATGTAAGCCACTATTCATCTTCTCCTTCATTTATTTAAGTTGTATTTTATTTGTTTCTTGCTTTAATGTTCATTTTACTTTCTTTGTGGTTAGTTATTGTTAGTTTGTTTATTGTTTATGTTGGTGAGTTAGTTTTATTTCTTACTTTAATTATGTCTTGTATCTAGTTTAAGGTTTGGGATCATATTTCCACCATTAATAGGTCTCGAGCTTTAAAATATAGGTTTTGGGTCAAAATGCGTTTAATTGAAACCTTGTGTAATAAAGTTGGAGTATTATGCGTTTAACTTTCTTTGTCACACAACATTAGTGTTTAAAGCGATAATCCTATTTTAATCCATGTGTGACTATTTTCGATTAAATGTTTAATCTTTCATTATTGAATTAATTTTCTTTATTTTTAATGTTTATAATGAATTGAATATGCTCAGTTAAATATTTTCGAAGCACAATCCTTTTTACCCATAGTTTAGCCCTCGATGGGGATGTGACGCTAATCATATTTTATTGTTCTTGTCTACTTTTAATTCTTTTCCCCTTTTTCCCTTTTAAACCTCGATCACCTTTTACACTTTTATTTCATAAATAATAAATCACACTACACCAAAAAAAGTGAATGGTCACGACCAAAATCCCTGACCAAGACTGTGAGTTGCAGACTTGGGCTGTGACCATTTCAGGAAGGACCAATTCCGTGGATTGCGGCCCAAGTCCGTGACCAATCGGTGGTCATGAAACTGAGAGGGTTACTACAGATGGTCACGGACTTGGATCGTGACTCACACCGCGATAGGGAAAAAATGGTCATGACAAAATTTTGTGAACCCCAAACGTGACAAAAAATGGTCGTGTCCAAAGTCCTGACTCCTAACCGTGATGAACAATGGTCGTGGTCCATGATGCGCACTGCGATGAAAAAAAAAGTCGCGGTCAAAGTCCTTGACCCATACTGTGACCATTTTTTCAATTTTTTCGTCGTGGTGTGGGTCTCGGACTTCGTCCGCGACCATTTTTTATCACAGTGTGGGCCACGGAATGGACTTCGGTCACGACCATTTTTCATCACGGTTGGGGGTCATGGGCTTTGGTTGCGATCATTTTTATGCGCTAAGGAAAAAATAAAAATTGTCATGGACAAAGTCCATGACCATATTTAGGGTTTCACCTCTTTAGATGGTCATGGACCGTATTGTAGATTTGTGAGTTTCTCCTCTTTAGGGTTCCTAAATGACAATTCGTCCTCAAACTCGTCAGGTTCCTCTATCACTCATTCTCTTGTTCTGGCATATGTTCCCTACCGTATAGCGATGATTCCACCATTATGTATTCTTCAACAATTGATCCTCCAATATACCGTGTATTCTTTATGTAACATTTGAAGGCTTTCATCAAGTGCTTAAAAGGATAAATCCAACGATACCTAACTGGACCACATAATAAAGCTTCATCTCATAAATGCACAAGAAGGTGGATGCTGATATCGAAGAATGAGGGATGAGAATATTTCTCTAATACACAAACTACCTCGGATAAAGATGATTCCGCAGCTTTAATGTGCCTTTTGTTTACCACTTTTGCACAAAGTATGGTAAAACACAAACTAATTTGCATAATTGCTCGACGGATATTGTTGTGTTCAGAGAAGAAATGCCAAAATAACACGAGGATTAATTGGATGATTATGTGCCAATCATGAGACTTGCACTATTTCAAGTCATTTGATTGGTAGTTTACTACCCTACGTAAATTACTAGAATAATCGGTTGGAGTATTCAAGTTGAACAACATGTCTAAGAGAATCTTCTTCTCACTAGTAGTTAAAGTGAAAGAAGTCGGGGGGGGGGGGGGGGGAGGGGTTGAATTTCTTCCTATTGTAGGATCATTTTTTAACCACACTTTCTTATTTATTTTCATATCCTGTAGATCTCGACGGATCCTCTCTCCATCTTTGGAATGAGATCCACCCAAACATGTTCCTATCATATGTTCTGCAACATTCTTCGCTATGTCAATCACATCAATTATATGCCTTACACGATGATCTTTCCAATATAGAAAATAAAAAATATGGATCACTTGGACCATGGATTCTCTTTACTAGGGTTGTTCGGATCCCCCTTGTTTTGTACTTGGCATACACACTAGGGTTTGGGGGATTGTATTCCCAACCTGTTTTCCCTTCATTCTTATTAAGTCATTCTTAGTTAGTTAATTTTTCTCACATAGTTAATGCAGTAGTTTAATTTAGTGTGCATTTAGTTAATTAGCTATTTTCCATCTCAATCATCTTTTTATTTCTTTTTAAAGTCGAGTTAGGGTTAACAGTCTTACCCTTGTCGTCGCGTTCACTCGTCCTATTTCCCCGAGGATTCGATACCCAGACTATCCACTATACTCTATAAGAGTGTAGTTAAAGTTTAGGTTTTTGTATTATGGTTGGAAGCTGATAACAACGATTAGCGTATTATTCGGACGCTCGGTTTCCACCTCGATCACTTATCCTTTTATTGCAACTCTGGGGTCGTAAATAATTTCGTACTCTCCCAATTAAATTTCCCAAGATATTAAACTTCCATATTTCCTAGGTTTATGCAGTGCTAGTCACAGAGGCAAATTCGTGGAGACAACAATGGTGTGAGCTTTAAAATATGGTCTCGTCCTCTTGGAAGCTTCAATGAGAGCTAATGCTAACTTCTCCAGATGTGGATATCCAATTTTTGCTCCTTGAAAGGCCTTGCTAGTGTAACACCCCGTCTAATTAAATACTGGGTAGCTACTCCTTTATGAAATTAATACAGAATATCAAGTTGGTTCAGTCTTAGCATCACTATCGAAAAACATTTAATTAATTACTAGCCACCTAATATTTAAAAATAGAGAAGACAAATTTTATTAATTAAGTTAATAAATAAACAAGAATTTTCATAAGCCATCAATCGCATAAACAGTCTCATATAAATGCTCAATGAGATGAAATCAAACGAGTCTGGAGTAAACACTCCAATAATAACAAAGCCAGAGTAATCTAAAGTCCCAATATAAGATTCTGAATAAATAAAACAATAACCGAAATAATAAAAAGTCTGCAACTACAACCTCTAAATAAGAATGGGTGACATGCCCTAACTGATACAAATGACTCTGAAGGAATCAAGGATAAATATGTAGGTGTCTACTACCAAGATCTTGCAACTTCCACAGTAGCTACAACACGTCATTTGAATGGAACTCCTATGCTTGGCGTCTGATTAAGGGTGAAAAATAGCGCGTGTCAAGATGCTAATCGTTGTTTTCATTTCACCTCCTCAATACAAAAACCTAAACTTATGACTACACTCAAAAAGGGAGTATAGCGGCCAAGTCTGGGTATCGAAAATCCACAGAGACGAGTTGCTAGAACTTATAGGATTTAATACTCCTAAAATTAAAGTGTAAAAGGTGATACGTTGGAAATAAAGAAAAGGGAAAAAAAGAAGAAGTTAAGTCTAAACTAGAATTAATAAAACGAGAGTCGGGATCGTGTCCCCACCATGGGCTAAACAACTAATAATTAGGATTTCGGTTCGAAAATATTTAATCGAGCATTTTCAATTAAGTATAAACATCACACAATAAGGAATTTAACCCAAAGTTGCGAGATTAAACATTTAACAGAAAATGGTCACACGCATGTTAAATTCGGATTACCGCTATAAACACTAACGTTGCATGACAAAGAAAGTTAAACGCATAATAATCCGACTTTAATACGCAAGGTTTCAATTAAATGCAATTTTTACACAAAACCTAATTTTTGGAGCTGAACGCCCATCAATGGCGGACACACGATCCCAACCCGTTATCTACTGACAATACATTGATTAAACTACTTTAAACAACAACTAAACTAATTAAAGCAATAAATGACAACAATAAACTAATTTGAAAGAAAGGAAACTAGTTATCAAAGCAAGAAATCAAGAGATGGAAGCTTTATTAAAGAGGAAGAAGATGAATAGTAACAACTTACATACAAATTGGGATGGAACCCTAGGAGAGAGAAGCTCTCAAAAATATCACCTAAAAACTAACCTAAATGAATTATATCCTCTAAAGAAAAGCCTACAACATTCTATTTATACCCCAAAACAAACCCCCAATAAAACCAAGCCAAAAAACCCAAAATAAGTCAATTTTCGTCCATATCTGATAGGACCGGTCGACCTCTGTTTTGGGACTGGTCGACCGCACTTTTGGAATTTTCCTTGGGCTGTTGACAACCCACTTTTCCACTCCGAACCAATTTTAACGCATTGCCCGGAAATGACCATAACTCCCTCATACGGAATCGAAATGAGGCGTGGTCGGAATCGACGCGAAGCTAATTCAATTCTCTACATGATTCTGTTTTGAAACCCTCCAAATTATGTAGTATGAAATTATCAACATTCCCTTGAAGTAGAAGAAAATACCGAAACCTTCCGGAAATGGGCATAACTTCCACATACGGAGTCAGAATGATGCACGGTCAGTGGCCATGGAAAGATAATTTGATGATATAGATGTTGGTAACTTCATTACATAAAAAAATAGTGAGTTTGAAAAGACCAAATTGCCCTTGTAGTATCATTCAATGACGGAACTTCTCCAAAATGCAACCGAACCTCACTTTTAGCGTTCCAATACCTACAAAAGTAAAAATAACCTCTGCAAAGCATGTATATATCCAAATCCAAGGTTTTCTGGTTAATGAGCATAATTATAGGCATTTAGGACCGTAAAAGTGCTAGAATGCATAAAGATAATGGGCAAAAATATGTAATATTCGATACGAATTAAACCCCCTAACTTAAACATTGCTAGTCCCTAGTGATGAAACAAACAAAACCAGTCCACGGAAGGAAATACAAAACGTATATATGCATCGAAATATAATTGCCACTTTCGTTGGGAACACGATTACATTTAGCATATACAATAAGTCGTTAAACCCCTAGGTTACCCTAGTGGACGAGTGTCATCTCGTGAGGGTTTTCAGGAATGGTACCCACAAACATCACATGGTTTCCTCAAAATAAGCCCAAACCAACAGGAGATAAGCCCAACAATGGCGAAATGGATTTAATACGCATTATTAGCAAATTGAATGAATTCAAACAAAATTCCAAATCATTAACATTATAGAATGCACCTCATAGTATTGAAACTTTAAAATGTGGGAGGAGAGCGAGCACATGCAAAGTGTGATTTGGTGAAAAACTTATATAAATCGGATAAACTTTAAAGCAAGCATACATTCAATCCTCACGGGTATTACGCTCATCAAATGAAATTCACTTGAAACAGGGAGCTAACACACAGGACATGCGGGCATAAGGAGTAAATGTAAATGGAAACTAGGCCGCACACATGTCACAGAAGAAGAACGCGATACATAAAATGAAAAATGTAATCTCAATGAAAGGATACTGCACGCTAAATGAGGCGAAATGCATTTTCACAGATTATCACAACTATTATGACTTTTAAATTACATCAACCTAAGATCACATAGGACTTGTATAGGGTTATAATGTAGGTATGGCTAAGGTGCGAAACGAAGGAATGTATGTATAGATTCAAAGTGTTCGGGATGAAAACTCGGGATAATGGGAAAATGTGGGCAATATCAAAATTGGAATATAAGTTCCAAAATGGCATTACATATATAATCGGGGAGAGTAATCAAAGCTTATTGAACTATATACACAACATTTACAACTTTCTCTTTCTTTCTTTTTTCTTCTTTTTCTCATTTTTTCTCTTTTGTTTTCTTTTGCTTTTTTCTTTCTCTTTTTCACTCTTTTTCTTCACTTTTTTCTTTTCTTTACTTTTCAAACTCTCATATGCCTAAATTGCAACCGATATCACAACAACAACATTCAATCACAAGTAACATTCCAAACAAAGGTATGGAAAGTGTATGTATTGTTTAAAACTCCCATTTAGAGTTGGTTATGGGAATGGGGTTATGAAATGAAAGGCTATATTTAGGCTCAAAGGGGTTAACGAGGGTAAGCATATAAGGGTGAGGTCAAGGATAATATGGGTGATATATCAAAGAGGGCCTATGATCATTTCACAAAGTTTACGCAATTCTCGAATCAAAACAATATATGAAAATCATGCTCTAGTAACACATTTCAAGTATGAACTCAATTAATGAACGGTCAAATGAAAGAATAGTGAGATTACCAACGAATTCAACGTTTTCAAAGAGGAAAGAATAGTGTATAACACTCACAAACGACGAAAGGTACAAAGCTTACTCGGTGTAAGTATATACAATGCAACAAAAGATTACCGAGTTATAAAAATCTTAAACCAAATCAATAAAGCAAGGAAAGTGCATGTGCTCACGGGATTAAAGTTTAATTCATGAAGTTATTCATAATATCAATAATCGAGACTAAAGTCTAATAACTTCTAAAATCGAGAACATTCATCATTGGGTTGTCTATTGGATCGGGCAATTATAGAAATTTATCATCGGAACCAAAGGCAAAATGCCCAAAAAAGGAGAAAAAAGAAAGAAAATATTTTTAAAATTTTTAATTTTTCCAAGAAAAGCATACTAAGTAACTAACATGTGAGCAAAAACATGGACTAAATGAAGAAATGGATAGAATATCCCACACCCCCTAACTTAAAACTTGACATTGTCCTCAATGTAAATTAAGAACAAAGTCAAAGAGAGGAAAAGAGTGATATTACCCAAAAATGGAGCGATCCCCATAAGAACAAGGCCAAAGAATCTACAAAACAAGTTAGTACCGAGCATAGAAAAAACAAATAATAAAAAGTTTACTAAGTACACTAGACTAAATTAAAAATAAAGAAAGAATAAAAAGCTAACAATATACAACCTACTATTTAGACTCCATACTAACTGTACACTAGAAGTCTAAATAGGTGAGGGTCCACCATAAAAACGATTTGACTTTGGAGGATAACCGGTGTACCCTCACATACAAGCATGCCATCCGAAAAATATGGATTCTGTTTTAACAACGGAAGGCATGTGTAAGGCGAAAGAAATGAACCATTGCCAATTAAAAGTTTTGGTGGGACGATGGGGGGTTTGGATTGAACGGATGACAAAAACAAGTGGGGACCGAGAAAAGCCGAAAATCCTCCCAATGATTTTGAAGTTGGAATAGGAGGTGGCGCACACAAAAGCAAAGATGCGATCGTGGAAGGCGACTCGAGCAAGTACTCCTCATCGGCGATAGGATTTAAAACATTAAAGTTTGAAACCGAATCATCGGGTACTTGTGACGATGTGATAACAGAGAATGAAAATGGGGATGAATGAAATTCAAACTCATAAGTTGAATCATCATCGGATGAAGTTGGAATTTCAAAGGAAATAATATCATTTTCAATGAAATGTTCTTCTTTGGGGGCCAAAGAAGAAATCATTTCATTGCAAATAGATATTACGTCATTTTCATCCTCACTTTCAATATCTATTACGCGATGGGCAAAGTCTAGATTGGTTTGTTCCAAAGTAGGCACAAGTACCTCATTTGGTTCAAAACATTCCTCGAATTCGAAAGTCTCAGAAGAAAAATCATCGTCGGACTCAAATAATAAATCCAACTCATGTTCCCACGAACGATTTTCTTCCCAATAGCGATTTTCCATTTTCTCATTTTCATACATACACAAACCCTCGTCGAATGTCATGGGTCGAGGTGCGGATGTATGAAAATGGGAACTTTGAAAATTACCATCGGACTTAAACAAAAACTCATTAATATAGGAATTTTGAAAACTATTGCAATTCGTTTCAAAATTCCTGTTATAAGGAGGTAAAGGCCCAAAGTCATTATCATCATCAAAATTTCAATAACCTAAGTTTTGACTTTCGTTATACTCGCCCAAAGTAATATTTGAATTAGTTTTACTTTGGGATGCTAAGTATTCACCGAAAGTCATAGGCCTAGAATTTTGAGAATTATAACAAGGATTACCGAAAGAATTGGAATAAGACATACTTACCCCACTAATGGCTCAAGTGGCGAATTCCACAAAATAGGTGCGCACGAGAAAAATTCGAGAGTTTCTAAGTGCTCAAATGTGGAAGTCCTGTAAAAAGGTTAGCAAATAATACAAATAGAAAGAAATAATATGAAATACTAAATCAAATAAAGTCTAAAACAAACTAGTCCCCGGCAACGGCGTCATTTTGATTAAGGGTGAAAAGTAGCGCGTGTCAAGACGCTAATCGTTGTTTTCATTTCACCTCCTCAATACAAAAACCTAAACTTATGACTACACTCAAAAAGGGAGTATAGCGGCCAAGTCCGGGTATCGAAAATCCATAGAGACGAGTTTCTAGAACTTATAGGATTTAATACTCCTAAAATTAAAGTGTAAAAGGTGATAGGTTGGAAATAAAGAAAAGGGAAAAAAAGAAGATGTTAAGTCTAAACTAGAATTAATAAAATGAGAGTCGGGATCGTGTCCCCACCATGGGCTAAACAACTAATAATTATAATTTCGGTTCGAAAACATTTAATCGAGCATTTTCAATTAAGTATAAACATCACACAATAAGGAATTTAACCCAAAGTTGCGAGATTAAACATTTAACAGAAAATGGTCACACGCATGTTAAATTCGGATTACCGCTATACACACTAACGTTGCATGACAAAGAAAGTTAAACGCATAATAATCCGACTTTAATACGCAAGGTTTCAATTAAATGCAATTTTTACACAAAACCTAATTTTTGGAGCTCAACACCCATCAATGGCGGACACACGATCCCAACCCCTTATCTACTGACAATACATTGATTAAACTACTTTAAACAACAACTAAACTAATTAAAGCAATAAATAACAACAATAAACTAATTTGAAAGAAAGGAAACTAGTTATCAAAGCAAGAAATCAAGAAATGGAAGCTTTATTAAAGAGGAAGAAGATGAATAGTAACAACTTACATATAAATTGGGATGGAACCCTAGGAGAGAGAAGCTCTCAAAAATATCACCTAAAAACTAACCTAAATGAATTATATCCTCTAAAGAAAAGCCTACAACATTCTATTTATACCCCAAAATAAACCCCCAATAAAACCAAGCCAAAAAACCCAAAATAAGTCAATTTTCGTCCATATCTGATAGGACCGGTCGACCTCTGTTTTGGGACTGGTCGACCGCACTTTTGGAATTTGCCTTGGGCTGTTGACAACCCACTTTTCCACTCCGAACCAATTTTGACGCGTTGCACGGAAATGGACATAACTCCCTCATACAGAATTGAAATGAGGGGTGGTCGGAACCGACGCGAAGCTAATTCAATTCTCTACATGATTCTGTTTTGAAACCCTCCAAATTATGTAGTATGAAATTATCAAAATTCCCTTGAAGTAGAAGAAAATACCGAAACCTTCCGGAAATGGGCATAACTTCCACATACAGAGTCAGAATGATGCACGTTCAGTGGTCATGGAAAGATAATTTGATGATATAGATGTTGGTAACTTCATTACATAAAAAAATAGTGAGTTTAAAAAGACCAAATTGCCCTTGTAGTATCATTCAATGACGGAACTTCTCCGAAATGCAACCGAACCTCACTTTTAGCGTTCCAATACCTACAAAAGTAAAAATAACCTCTGCAAAGCATGTATATATCCAAATCCAAGGTTTTCTGGTTAATGAGCATAATTATAGGCATTTAGGACCGTAAAAGTGCTAGAATGCATAAAGATAATGGGAAAAAATATGTAATATTCGATACGAATCAGCGTCCCTGTGACTGGACACCTAAAGTGTTTTTACAAAACAAAAGTAGATTTGGAGGAAAACGGGTCAGAGCCCGATTGTGAAAACAGTTTAAAAGTTTAACAAGTGTTTAAATTACAATTAAGCAACACATATTATGAACACATTAGTTGCATACTCTCACATGATTTTCTTACCTCTCAACTACTATGCACGCCTAATGTAAGGCTTTAATCCATCCTAGTTATGCCTCTATCTAACTAGTTTGTACCACTCATGCCTTCGCATTTTAACATAGAGTATCTACTCGTAACATCCAAATAAGCCATATTTATAACCCATGTTCACATTCACTAAATTACTTATCTCAAGTGTTTATTTAATTCTCATTCTTAACCCGTTCAAATATCTTAGTTATTCACATCTACTAAGCAATAATGAACTAGTCACAAGTACATAAGTATATCACTCTTAGTACATAAATACATATATGGCACCCCTAGGCTAAGCTGCGGTGCACACATACTCTGCTATTAAATCCATGTACATCACGTACGTAAGGATCAAGTATTCCGAATCACTCAGGAACCATCTAAATACAAATCACACATATTTATGGCGAACATAGTTCACATACCCATGGGTCACGCACATACCTACGATCCCATGGTCAGTTGACTTATCAAATCACAAATAAGTCATTCACAGTCCTATGTCATTAAGGCACCAGTCTAAATCCCCCCGAAGGCACATAAGGATAAGAGGGTCCTTTTCCAAAATAAAACTAACCTCCCGTGATAGCAAGTATGGTAGGTATGTCATACACATAACAAATCCATACACTAGGCATTCACACAACCTAAGTAATCATATTACAATATAAGTATTCACACATTCCATCTAGTAATGTATCGTACGTAGCAAGATTACCCCGAACATAATACGTAATATATATATTCAGCATGATAACTCTCTCGTCGTATCAACTTGGGTACTTAAACCTATATCAAAAGGTAACTAGGTCTCTTATTAGTTTCTAATGTTATCTCAGTACTTAATGTCCCACCGTTACTGCCCTTATCCTTACATCATCAATAAATCCCATTTTAGTTTCAATTCGAACGATCTCTAATCGTACCTCACTCGGTAGACCCTCTGTAATACCCCGTATTTTTATGGCTTTTAAATTTAGGGATTTATTAAATTAATTGAGATAAATTAATTTAATTTTAATCCTGAAAGTTGTTTTAAATATTTACTAGCGTGACGAGAGTTAGTAATTATTGAAAGTTTGTTGATTCCTAGATATTACTTATTGAGTAAAGTAATATGAAGATTGGTTTTTTTTGTTAAAAATTGTCACAAGTGAATAAAATGGCAATTATGGAAATTTAAGTCGGGACGCGCTTGTGTCGTGTTAGGACTAAATTATTATTATATAACGTGAACAAATTATAAGTTGCCCATTTGATCATTTTGAGTGCGCCAATATGTCCGAAAGGGTCGAGATAGTCAGAAAAGTGTACCCGGGGGTTTAGTTTGGGTCTCGGGGCATTTTTAGGCCTATTTGACATCCCCGGAGGGTATTATAGACATCTTGCATTTTTGGGTAATTAAACCCATGAATTTAATTAGGTTATATCAGCCATTTGGAGTTGTCTCTTAGGGTTAGCAAACACGGAAGGAGTTGGAGAGATTTCCAAGCAACTCAAGGCCAAGGACTCACCCGTTTGCACCGCCACCACCACCAAAACGTAGATCGCGCGATGATGAATGCAACCATACCATTTCTGTCACACCCCAAACCCAATATCCATACTAATAATTTGTTATTAGAATAATTAAATTATAATCTTGAGCCCATTGGAAATATAATTCATCTATCCATATTTTACTGCATAATGTGCATAATCAACATAATATTATTCTTGTGCCATAACGAAATCAATATCAGAGTCATAATTAAGCGGACATACAATACTATGATTAACTACGATAAAATTTCACAATAATCAACTCAATCCATACTAACGCAAAATATACAATGTGTGAGTAAATTAAAATCTTTAGTGTGACAATGAGAAAATCCCCACATTTAAACCCCGACTCATTCCAACGGTGCAACTCTCGAAGTTACCGGTCATATGGTATTCTAGTTGGCAGCATACAAACCTGAAATTGTTAAAATATAAACTGTAAGCATTAAGCTTTGTGAGGTACTCCTTCCCTACAATGTAATAAAAATTCTATATAGAATATGTGGATATAAAATCCGAACAATCCTGCCCATTGGCAATAACAAATCCTGGATCATAAGATCCAAATAATTCTGCCCATTGGCAATAACAAATCCTGGAACATAAGTTCCAATTAATTCTGCCCATTGGCAATAACAAATCCTGGAACATAAGATCCAAATAATTCTGCCCATTGGCAATAACAAATCCTGGAACATAAGTTCCAATTAATTCTGCCCATTGGCAATAACAAATCCTGGAACATAAGTTCCAAATAATTCTGCCCATTGGCAATAACAAATCCTGGAACATAAGTTCCAACAAATCATTGGATCTTTGTCCAATTCCAATCCTGGATCATAAGACCCAACCAATCCTGGATATTTTAATATCCAAACAAATCCTGAATACCGAAGTATTCAAACAAATCCGCTCTTAGAGCTATATTCATATTTATATATGAAACAAATCATAAGTACACTCACCTTGACAGTTTAACTGGCTTTTCCCTTGCCTTTATCCGGTACTTATTCAATCAGCTCTTCTTCCCTTCCTATCATTCTTACAATATTAGTATCATCATAATAATATTAATAGTCTAAAGAATAACTTCAATCCTAACTCAATTCATAAGCATCATATTATTCAATTCAAATCATTCATTAAAATGAAGTCCCATCTAGACTCAGGTTCTGTTATCTAACATATTCAAATTACAGCCTAAGACCTTTTTAGTTATTCTTGGTAATCCAATCCTTATTATATCATGTTTCCAAAACAAAAGACGGCACATCATTCCGAGTTTCCTAGAGCAAAATAAGCCTATTTCTTCACTACATAGCAAATCTTCCCTATAGGCTCTTTTATCGTTCATTCAACTTCCAGGAATTTCCATAATTTTTCTACATCATAAATTTATATGATATTCAACCCAACATAAGTAAACATATTTAACAATACAAGATTAAAATTTCATAATTTTAAGAGTTTATTTTCTATGTCAAGCAAAACATCGAACACATGGTAGGCATACTTTCACCCTTAGGGCAGATTTCATACCCGAACTTCAAACTCTCACCAAGGACTCATTTCTTGGTATTTTCCCATGATTTTCGGATATGTCATACATATGTAAGTCCACGTTAATCTTCAATTGGAATCAATCAATTCCAGTAGTTATAGAGAAAAATATGGAACTTTGAATAAACAAGGTTCTTAAACAAAACAATCTCAAGGGTTTACACATTCAAGTTTACTTAAACTTGCATCTGTCCATAAGTACATATCAAAACATGGAATTTCAGTAAACAAATGATTATTTCAATCATTTAAATAATTAATACAAAAAAATAAACAAGATTTATGGATGGAAATACCTTAGGGGCTTTTACATAATTTTTCTATGAATTTTTCTTCAATTTCTCCTCACACTTTCTTCCTAAACTTCAAAACTCTCTTTCCTTAGGTTAAACTCTTCCATGGCTGAAATATGATGAAGGCAGAGCTTAATTAAAGGGTTTTAAGTCGGCATAAGTCCACCCCCTCTTGGTCCAATCAAAATATAACATGTGGCATTACATAAAACAAAATTTCATTTAAGGCTAAATGACTACTTTACCCCCTGTTCGTAAAAGGACAATATCTTCCCACTCGGATGTCCGTTCGATGAACCGTTTCTTTTGTTATAAACCTAACTCATATATATACAAATATCTAGTTTACACCTCAAGTTCATTTGTATGTCATAAAGGTCAAAACTAGCCTTAAACATGAACATTCCTACCGAAACCCTCAAAATTTTGTATTTGTAACTAATCCGACATTTCATGATTTTTGAAGGTAGGATTAGACTAAACGTAGTAAATTAACATCATATATATTAATAACACACTAATAATATCACATATGCTAAGCATGATTTAAGCATAATTAATCGTAATTATATTCGGGTTGTCACAATTCTCCCCCTGTTAGGAAATTTCGTCCTCGAAATTGACATACCTTGGTTGTCCGAATCAAACAAATACGGATAACGCATTTTCATGCTATCCTCACTCTCCCACGTAGCTTCTTCCATGGAATGCCTTCTCCACACAACTTTCACAAGTGGGATCACCTTTGATCTCAATATTTGTTCTTTCCTATCGACGATAGCAAGCGGTTCTTCCACGTAGCTCAAATATTCCTTCAACTCAATAGGTTGTTCCACCAATACATGTGAAGGGTCCGCTACATACTTTCTCAACATAGAAACATGGAAAACATCATGTAATCGAGCTAACTCCTGTGGCAACGCTAACTTGTAGGCAACCATCCCGACTTTCTCAAGAATTTCATAAGGTCCAATGTAGCGTGGACTTAATTTACCTTTCTTTCCAAACCTCATAACTCCTTTCCATGGTGATATCCGAAGAAACACGTAATCCCCCTTCTGAAATTCTAAATCTTTTCGTCTCTTATCCGCATAACTTTTCTGTCTTCTTTGAGTTTTTCTCATTCTATCTTGAATAATCTTCACTTTTTCAGTGGTGACTTCAATCAATTCTGGACCCTCTATCTTCCTTTCACCAACTTCACCCCAACATATTGGTGTACGACATCGTCTACCGTACAATGCTTCATATGGAGCCATACCAATAGTAGACTGAAAACTATTGTTATATGCAAATTTTATCAAAGGCAAATATTCATCCCAATTACCCTTGAAATCAAGCACACAGGCTTTAAGCATATCTTCCAAAATCTGTATTGTCCTTTCAGACTGCCCATCTGTTTGGGGATGAAAAGCCGTACGAAACTTTAAGTTTGTACCCATAGCATACTGCAAACTATCCCAAAATCTGGATGTAAAAGTAGGGTCCCTATCTGAAACAATAGAAACAGGCGCCCCATGAAATCGAATAATTTCATTAACATACAATCTAGCATACCTATCAACTGTATACATAGTCTTGACTGCTAGAAAATGAGCGGACTTGGTCAATATGTCCACCACTACCCAAATCGAATCTGACCCCTTCTGAGATCGAGGAAGCCCAACTACAAAATCCATCGTTACATGATCCCATTTCCATTCCGGTATTGGCAATGGCTGAAGCAGACCAGTAGGTTTCTGATGCTCCACTTTCACTTGCTGACATACAAGGCACCTAGCAACAAAATCAGCTATTTCCTTCTTCATATTATTCCACCAATAATGCTCCTTCAAATCCCTATACATTTTAGTACTACCAGGATGCATAGTATAAATGGAATTATGAGCCTCATCTAAAATTTTCTCCTTCAATCCACCCACATTAGGCACACATAACCGCTATTTATACAATAAAGTTCCATCATTCACAATACAAAAATCTTCAGACTTACCGTCTTGGACATCTTGTCGTTTCTTCTCAAGGAAAGGATCTTGACTTTGCAAATCATGAATACGGGTAGCTAACAAAGGCCTCACGCTTACATGAGCAAAGAATCCGTCCCCATCTGCTAGCTGCAATTCCACTCCCATCAATCTCAACTCCATAATATGAGCAACTCTAGCACATCGAATACAAGATAACCTCCCTGAAGCCTTTCTACTCAAAGCATCTGTAACTACATTTGCCTTTCCTGGGTGGTAGTGAATTGTACAATCATAATCTTTAATTAACTCCATCCACCGCCTCTGCCTCAAATTCAACTCCGTTTGAGTAAACAAATACTTAAGGCTTTGATGGTCAGTAAAAATTTCACATACCTCACCATATAGATAATGATGCCACAACTTCAAAGCAAACACAATAGCAGCAAGTTCCAAATCATGTGTAGGATAATTACGTTCATGTGTACGCAACTGCCTAGAAGCATAGGCAATAACTTTACCATGCTGCATAAAAACACAACCCAACCCCTGATGTGAAGCATCGGTATAAACAACAAAACCATCTCCACCATGCGGAATAGTAAGAACATGTGCAGTTACCAACCTCTTTTTCAATTCATCAAAACTATTTTCGCAATCAGAATTCCATTCAAACTTAACATCTTTCCGGGTTAGTTTAGTCATTGGTAAGGCAATCGAAGAAAATCCCTTAATAAACCTTCTATAAAACCCAACTAAACCCAGAAAACTCCTCACCTCAGTCACATTATTGGGCCTCTCCCATTTCACAATAGCCTCTACCTTTTTAGGATCAACACATATACCATCTCCAGAAATAACATGGCCTAAAAATACAACTTGTGATAGCCAAAATTCACACTTGCTAAACTTAGCATACCACTTCTTATCTCTCAACAGATTCAAAATAGTTATGAGATTCTTTTCATGTTCAACCATATCCTGTGAATAAATCAGAATATCATCAATAAAAACTATCACAAATGAATCAACAAAAGGATGCAGTACCCGGTTCATAAGATCCATAAATACAGCTGGAGCATTAGTCACCCCAAAAGGCATCACCAAAAACTCAAAATGACCATACCGAGTGCGAAAAGCAGTTTTAGAAATATCACTCTCCTTAACCCTCAACTGATGATACCCTGATCGCAAGTCTATCTTTGAAAACACTTTAGCACCCTGTAACTGATCAAACAAATCATCTATACGAGGTAAAGGATATTTATTCTTAATTGTAGCTTTATTCAGTTGCCTATAATCAATACACAACCGCATAGTACCATCTTTCTTTTTCACAAATAAAACTGGTGCACCCCATGGAAATACACTGGGTTGTATAAAGCCCCTATCAAGTAAATCCTGTAACTCGATCTTAAGTTCTTCCAACTCAGCAGGTGCCATTCTATACAGTGCCATAGAAATAGGGGTTGTCCCTGGTGCTAATTCAATACTAGATTCAACTTCTCTTTCTGGAGGTAACCCTGGCAACTCACTAGGAAACACTTCAGGAAAATCCCGTACAATAGGAACATCGACTAATTGTAAAGCCCCCTTCCTAGTGTCAAGAACATATGCAATAAAACCCTCACAACCCTTACTCAATAATTTCCTCGTCTGAATAGCAGAAATGATGCAACTGGTAACAATTTTCCTTTCCCCCACAAAATTAAATTCAGGCTCACCAGGCATATTAAAAACAACTTCCTTACGAAAACAATCCATGGATGCATGATATTTGGATTGCCAATCCATTCCCAGAATTATATCAAAATCAGAAATATCCAATGGAAGTAGATCTATAACCGTATCTCTAGACCCCACAGTCAAAACACAATCACGAAAAACATATTCGACTACAATCATATCCCCCATAGGCATGGAAATACCCAACCCCACCTCTAAATGAGTACATGGTCTATTCAGATATATGGAAAATGCAAATGACACAAAAGAATGTGTGGAACCATGATCAATCAAAACATAAGCACTTCTATCAGTAACCGAAAGTGTACCTATCACCACATCTGGAGTAATCTGAGCCTCTTTCATCATAAAGACTCGTCCACCTGGCCTGGAACCACTATCTTGTCCTCTGCCCATACTTTTCACTGCACTGCCTGGAGATAACGCTCTGCTTGCTGCTTCGCTAGGTGGTGCTGTAGTCTCTGCCAACTACGGACAATTCTTCCTAACATGCCCCACTTGATGAAAATGGTAGCATTCCACTCCTTTAAGCTTAGGACACTCAGATTTATAATTCCCCTCCTCTTTACAAAAGAAACATGTAACAACTCTCGCCGGTGCCTCACCTCTCCCTGGCCTCCTAACCAGACTAGAAGATTCTCCACCCCTAGTATCTTTGCCAAATCTCCCTTGGCCTCTACCACTATATCCACCACCTCTTTGAAATTTATGAGGTTCCACCTTAACACTTCCACTCTCACCTCCCCTATACTGAGATGTGTCGAATCTACTTTTCTTAAAACTCTCTCTGCTCGCAACACCTTGGTTCATTTGCCTTTCTGCTATCGTGGCTTTGTTTACCAGAGAAGCATAATCTTCTAACTCATAAGTGGCCACTCTATTTTGAATAGGCCAAATCAGTCCATCTTGAAACTTACTACATTTATCTCCTTCATCCTGCACATAATTAGTAGCAAATCTAGACAAAGCAGTAAATTTAGCATCATACTCCCTCACGGACATTTTCCCTTGGGTCAAATTTATAAATTCCCTCACCTTCTCCCTCTTATAAACTTTAGGGAAATTCTTAACGTACAAAGCTTTAATAAACTCATCCCAAGTAATAACACCAGTACCTTCCATTCTGGGCACCAAATGGTTGCTGGCTTCCCACCAATATTTGGCCTCTCCTTTCAGCTTAAACAGAGCTAGATTCACTTTCTGGTCATCCGGAACTTTGATAACTGCAAAGATGGTCTCTATATCTCTGACCCACATCTCAGCTTCTGTAGGTTCCACCGACCCTGAATATTCTAGAGGATTCAGCTTCAAAAACTTCTCATGCATGGAATCTTTCCTTTTCTTCCTTGCCTCTTTCTCAATCCTGGCCACAATCTTTGATTCTAGATATCTAGCCTGCTGTTCTGCCATTTGCTCCATATTTCTTTCTTGTTGCTCTGCCATCCTCATCATTGCTTGTGCCATTATTTGCATCTCTGTAGGCTGTTCTTGCTCTCTAGCCCTCCCGGCAACACTTTGCTCTACTTCAGCATTATCTGTACGAGAAGCTACTCCCTCTTCTCTAGGTTGTCCATTCCCAGGTTCCATCTTGAATAATCTGTAATACAACAAAGTTCTAACAACCAATATACACAGTTTATAACACTAAACTATTGGTTAGTACATAAACAATTCATAAATATCAAATCAACTCAATACTGCCATCTAACCGTCACACACGTCCAGAATTTATAACCACGCTCTGATACCACTAATTGTCACACCCCAAACCCAATATCCATACTAATCATTTGTTATTAGAATAATTAAATTATAATCTTGAGCCCATTGGAAATATAATTCATCTATCCATATTTTACTGCATAATGTGCATAATCAACATAATATTATTCTTGTGCCATAACGAAATCAATATCAGAGTCATAATTAAGCGAACATACGATACTATGATTAACTACGATAAAATTTCACAATCATCAACTCAATCCATACTAACGCAAAATATAAAATGTGTGAGTAAATTAAAATCTTTAGTGTGACAATGATAAAATCCCCACATTTAAACCCCGACTCCTTCCAACGGTGCAACTCTCGAAGTTACCGGTCATATGGTATTCTAGTTGGCAGCATACAAACCTGAAATTATTAAAATATAAACTCTAAGCATTAAGCTTAGTGAGGTACTCCTTCCCTACAATGTAATAAAAATTCTATATAGAATATGTGGATATAAAATCCGAACAATCCTGCCCATTGGCAATAACAAATCCTGGATCATAAGATCCAAATAATTCTGCCCATTGGCAATAACAAATCCTGGAACATAAGTTCCAATTAATTCTGCCCATTGCCAATAACAAATCCCGAAACATAAGATCCAAATAATTCTGCCCATTGGCAATAACAAATCCTGGAACATAAGTTCCAATTAATTCTGCCCATTGGCAATAACAAATCCTGGAACATAAGTTACAAATAATTCTGCCCATTGGCAATAACAAATCCTGGAACATAAGTTCCAACAAATCATTGGATCTTTGTCCAATTCCAATCCTGGATCATAAGACCCAACCAATCCTGGATATTTTAATATCCAAACAAATCCTGAATACCGAAGTATTCAAACAAATCCGCTCTTAGAGCTATATTCATATTTATATATGAAACAAATCATAAGTACACTCACCTTGACAGTTTAACTGGCTTTTCCCTTGCCTTTATCCGGTACTTGTTCAATCAGCTCTTCTTCCCTTCCTATCATTCTTACAATATTAGTATCATCATAAGAATATTAATAGTCCAAAGAATAACTTCAATCCTAACTCAATTCATAAGCATCATATTATTCAATTCAAATCATTCATTAAAATGAAGTCCCATCTAGACTCAGGTTCTGTTATCTAACATATTCAAACTACAGCCCAAACCCTTTTTAATTATTCTTGGTAATCCAATCCTTATTATATCATGTTTCCAAAACAAAATACGGCACATCATTCCGAGTTTCCTAGAGCAAAATAAGCCTATTTCTTCACTACATAGCAAATCTGCCCTATAGGCTCTTTTATCGTTCATTCAACTTCCAGGAATTTCCATAATTTTTCTACATCATAAATTTATATGATATTCAACCCAACATAAGTAAACATATTGAACAATACAAGATTAAAATTTCATAATTTTCAGAGTTTATTTTCTATGTCAAGCAAAACATCGAACACATGGTAGGCATACTTTCACCCTTAGGGCAGATTTCATACCCGAACTTCAAACTCTCACCAAGGACTCATTTCTTGGTATTTTCCCATGATTTTCGGATATGTCATACATATGTAAGTCCATGTTAATCTCCAATTAGAATCAATCAATTCCAGTAGTTATAGATAAATATATGGAACTTTGAATAAACAAGGTTCTTAAACAAAATAATCTCAAGGGTTTACACATTCAAGTTTACTTAAACTTGCATCTGTCCATAAGTACATATCAAGACATGGAATTTCAGTAAAAAAAAGATTATTTCAATCATTTAAATAATTAATAAAAAAAAATAAACAAGATTTATGGATGGAAATACCTTAGGGGCTTTTACGTAATTTTTCTATGAATTTTTCTTCAATTTCTCCTCACACTTTCTTCCTAAACTTCAAAACTCTCTTTCCTTAGGTTAAACTCTTCCATGGCTGAAGTATGATGAAGGAAGAGCTTAATTAAAGGGTTTTAAGTCGGCATAAGGCCACCCCCTCTTGGTCCAATCAAAATATAACAAGTGGCATTACATAAAACAAAATTTCATTTAAGGCTAAATGACTACTTTACCCCTTGTTCGTAAAAGGACAATATCTTGCCACTCGGATGTCCGTTTGATGAACCGTTTCTTTTGTTATAAACCTAACTCATATATATACAAATATCTAGTTTACACCTCAAGTTCATTTGTATGTCATAAAGGTCAAAACTAGCCTTAAACATGAACATTCCTACCGAAACCCTCAAAATTTTGTATTTGTAACTAATCCAACATTTCATGATTTTTGAAGGTAGGATTAGACTAAACATAGTAAATTAACATCATATATATTAATAACACACTAATAATATAACATAAGCTAAGCATGATTTAAGCATAATTAATCGTAATTATATTCGGGTTGTCACAATTTCATCCACAAAATCAGAACCTTGAATTTCAGGCAAGTATCTCTCTTTCTTTATTTTTGGTTAATGCCTCACCCATGTTAGGTTAGGATTACCAAGATCATGTTTTATGAAAGAAATTGTTAATTTAGAGACTTTAAATCGCATGTTTAGAGAGATTCCATATATTCTGAATATACCCATCATATGTAGAGAATTACCAGCGAATTATTATGAGTTTAGAAATAAGAAATCTGGGAAATAATTAGAGGAATGTATATTTCTTTCAAAATTAGGGTTATTATAGATTATGTCAATTTTACCCCATTAATCCGATATCGTTGATGAATTTATACATGTTTCACATAGGAAATCTTGTATATATGTATATAGAAATTGTAGTACTGTTATTTGAGAATTCTAGAGTTGTTAATGACATTTTTGGAGAAATTGGAAGATGAAACCCGTAGGTTTAATTTATAGTTGCTGGGAAACAACTGCTTGATAGATCGATCGAGCCAAGAGCATCGATCGATCGACCCTTCCTGGAAAACTACATATTTCTCATTCATTAGTTTAATCCGATTAAGATGTATAGGAACCCTTGATTGTTGTTGTTGGAGTAAAATGGGATATAGAGATGACCAGTAGGGCCTAGGTAGACCCTGTTGAGTAAAATTTTAGTGTAGGGTGATATTTTGGGTTAACGAGGAATGATTCATGTGTATAAGAAATCATGCGTATATTTAATAAAAAGATCGGGACTCATAAGGGAGTTAGACCGGAACGTAAGTGAGTGAATGTCTACTGAAATTATACTTAGAATACTTCGAGAGAGGAGAAGTGAGTATGAAGCGAATAATAAATGAGAATACAAATAACGAGTCCGTTATATGAAATAATCGAGTAAAATGTGTATTAACGGATAATTATAATTATGGGTCGTGAGCGCACCTAATTTAGCAATGTGCATGTGTGTATACATATATGACTGTGTGATTGTGCATATATTATATCTGTATAAAAATAATACTCGGGCTACTTGCTATCACAGGGGTTTTCGTGCCGGGACGGTCTTATCTCGATTAGAGCTTTATGGGGGATATTGACTCGTACCCTAGAACATAGGATTCCTTGGTACAGGCTATCTGATTGATAGTCAGACGGTCCTAAGAGACGTGAAGGTATGTGCTGACCTCTTAGTGACTTGGAACTATGATTTGCCTCCATTTGTATGTGTTTTATGTTAATGCAGTTCGAGAGTGATTCCGAACTAGCAACCCTAAATATGTGTGATACAGGGACTTGATAGTAGAGTATGCCAACACCATAGTTTTTATGTGGGGTGCCATTAGTATATATATTATATGGGAGATTAATATATATATATATATATATATATATATATATATATATATATATATATATATATATATATATATATATATATATATATATATTTAATAATGCTGCTGTGCGGACTAGTCCGCATTTTAAGAATGCGGACTGGACATGTGTCACCTAACGGTGCGCCTTGAAACTATCACGTAAATTATAGGCAGACTCTCTCTTTTTTCTGGGCTCACCGCCAGGTGACACATGTCCGGACCGTATTCTTAAAATGCGAACTAGTCCGCACAAGAGCAAGACTATATATATATATGGGAGATTTCTACTGTGCGTATAAGTAGTTAAGTAATGAATAAATGTTGCAACTTTCTTAATGGGTTCGGGAACTTCATAACGGTACCGATTTGTTCTAAATAGTGTAAGAAATCTTGAAGAGATTAATTTTCTAAACTAAATATTATCACCCTGTTAATTCTTGAGATAGAACTTCATGGAAAATAAGTGAGATAGACTTTTGAGGTTTAGTAGTATGGTAGACGTGCACATTAGATAAGATGTGAGAATTCTCAAGAGAGTGTCGCATACTAGCATGGTTGTTGCATTAGCAAGTAAGCAGTTTAGATACTTGCTAAACTATTTTACAATCGGGCTCTGACCCGTTTTTTATTATCTCTTCTCTCTTGTATATATATATATATATATATATGTATGTATATATTACAGGTGCCCAGCCACAGGGGCGTCATGCATAGGTTCTTTGGATTGGACGCGCTGTAGCTTGTGTGGGAGTTGCAGGTCTTTGTTGTAGACGATCTCTTCATTGATTCGGTTCTTGTTATAGTTCTTCATGGTTAGGGCATGTGTCTCCCATTTCCCATTCAGTATAGATTTGTCAGAGATGTATGTTCATTTATTTTTAGTATTCTGTACTCTTTGCGAATTAACTCTTGTCAGGATGATTTCATTTGTAGTTTAAATTTGGTTCGGTTAATCTAGGTGGATTAATTCTTTTGTGTTGATTGCTATCCGTAGCATTTATGTGATTCTTAAACTTTTGGTTATTTAAAAGGTTTTCAAATTAGAATTTAATAAAAATGAAAATAAAGTTTTAAATTGTTTTGACACTTAGCTTAATTATTTAGGGTGTTTAAATTGGGAAATTTTATTTTGCGACAGTGATGGTAAGAATGAACCAACTGTTCACCTTGATTTTAATTTAATAAAGGATTGATCCCCCTGTATTTAATTAGGCGGGGTGTCACATGTGGTATCAGAGCATCAGGTTCTAGTGTCCTTAGGATCTGTACGACTTACTATGCTTCCAGCGTTACTTTGTTTGATATAGAGGCCTATGTTTAGGATTGTTGTTTTCTATGGTGAGATTCCATTCTCCTGCTATAACGTATGTACATTAGTGAATATTGATTGCGTTCGGGCGTGTTCGAACAATGAAATATGGCAGGCAGGTGACGTTGGGCTGATAACAGGAGGCAAGGATCAGTTGAGGTTGTAAAGCATATTCGAGGTCGATGACCGTAGTTAAGGTCACCCCTATTATGGCACGGGAAGCCAGGACTGTAAAGACGGCTAGGGCGCAACTTATGATTTCCAAATGTTGCTATAGTCGAAAGAGGTGCAAGAGTAAACTCACCCCAACGTGGCACGACTAGGAAAAGTCAGACGAAGCATTGTAGAGAACTGTCAGTGGGAATTCTAGAAATGCGGGAATTGTGTGTGTTAGCTAAAGGAGGTAAAGTATCCAAAGGTGTAGACATAGGACGGAGTGCGGCTAACTGAAAGTGAAAATTTGGAGAAAATTTTTCTTAGCTTTTCGGAACGAAGTTATAATGGTGGGAGTCAGCCACCATTTTTAGAAGTTAAATGCTATGCCTGTAGAAGAATCTTAGGTACAATTTGACTGCATGTTCCTTCATCAGATGTTCAGGATAAGAAGTGAACATTTTTCTGAACTCATCACAAGAGGACTTGACATAAGTCCATTTGTGAATATGAATCTATTCCATTAGGGAATCTTGTATCGAAGGATGTAGATACAAATGGAGGAGAGGAATCCAAGTGGGAGATCGACTCGTAAAAATAGTTAATAACAAAAAAAGGGAATTCTGCTCGACGATCGATTCAGAAGTTATCAATGTCGTGCTTTGACAATAGAGATGTTAATGCTTCTTTGTGTGGGAAGCTAAAAGAATCGAAGAAGTTAGTCAAGAATAAGACTGGATGCAACAATGCTAGTGTAGCACCACAAGGGGGTGGGGATACACGTCAGGGGACCCATTTAAATGATTCGAATAGCTGAATTCTTATCAAAGCGATGGTGAATTCAGCAAGGACTATTATATCTAGTAGCATATTCTTTAAGGCCAACAAGGCTAAGGGAACCACGGGGGATAGCCAACATGAATTGACCCTACCAAAGTCCGAGAGAATGACAATCCTAATATGGTTGGTATGACATGTGATAAGTGGATTATGTGTAGAGGTATTTTGTGGAAAGTGAAATAGCACGCATTGATGTTTTCCCGAAGTGAGTAAAGGGATAAGAGTATGGTGCTTAGTAAAAGACAACGATTATTATAGTTTTGTGTTGGTTGGGCATGCGTGTTACGTCCGAAGACCATTTGTGCAATCAAGATGATTGGCAAGGTAGAAGTATAAGTTTTATCCTCAGAGGATGAGACGTGTTTTATGTGACACGATCGAGTCATTATATTTTTTTCATTGCTAGATTAGCATGTGAGATGAGTTTAATGCGTATAACTACAAACGATATTATTATGTGAATATTTTTCCCTAGTGTAGCGGGATTTTCCTTAGTTCTATCCGTGGAGGATGAATGAGTATATTAATAGTATTATATACTTTATTGAGGTTACTCATTTTAGTGATGTGATATACGAGTATAAAATGGTATTGATTACAACTTTATAGAAATGGTCAGTACGATAGTAGTCAGTTATTGCAAGGCTATCGGAGTGGTTGCATTAGTACAACATGTTTTGTTCTGGCGAAGCCTCACCTGCAAGAGGGTTAGACTCTCACTTATATATTGTCTATCCTAGAGACTTTGGAGGGGATAGTGGGCTCGAGATATTCGATACTGGTGTGTAGGGAATTTGTTGTTATGATTCAGTACGTATCGGCTTTACGGTTGAGCGAAAAGATTTAACTCAGTATTATGTTTAGCGCTCAGGACTTGGTGATAGAAAAAGTACACTGTTATACCCATCCTTTAGAGATGTGGGAGTTAAGATTTATACCCCTCTGATTGGGGAAAGGGATTTCGAGAATCCCGATTGTATGTATTCGAGGTTTATGGAATGCAATCACCACCAATACTGTACGATAATGCAATTGGCTAAATGTTCTTTGTTAAGTGTAATTTCGAGAGGAGATGTAATTTCTGCCAGGAAATGGGAAAAATAGGGGTACATGCTATGGACGGAGGGCCTAACGGATTTCGATAACCGATAATGCTAGGTAGTAGTGTATCAGGGGGGTTCCTTGTTTGGATTTCGCTTTGCGAGACATCCGACGCATGAAACTTAGCGTAAGGTTGGAAAGATATGTTTGGTCATTAGTCCATGAGTTCAGTACCTCGGCCATAATAGGAGCAGATAATTATATCTGTAAGTTGGTAGTTGAATTATGATTTAAGTCCAGTGGAGCCGGTTGCGTAGTAAGAAAGCATTGAAAGTTTTGTTTTACCACCACGAGTTGAGGGGTGGAACGATGATAAGGAGGATTTAGAATTTCGATTTCTAGGGTGAGTGAGAGTACCCAAGTGTTGCAATCACGTTGTGAGAACTAGGAAAATAAATATTTGGTTATTAGGTGTGAAGCGTATGTGATGCTTACACTAGTATGCACGGTTTATAGGGTGTGTAGACATCATGGTTAGTTGATGTTAAAAATCGTTCAAGTTGAAGGGACATGGGAATAGACGTGTGGAATATATATTTTTGGGACTAACATAATGAAGTAAAAGTGGTAGAGTGGATTAAGCACCGTGTGAAAGATGATAAATCCATATATACGTGTGCAATCAGAGGAGCACACTGAATCTAGTTGGAAGGTTGTGGGAAGCCGCTTACAAAGGGGTATTCCTTGAGAAGGGTAGAATTTAACTATATGGAGAACACTCGGGACGGAGTTGTAATTAGTCAAATGTTGAGAGCGAGTTGTGCATACAAAGAGTGATAATGTTAGTAAGGTATAAAAGATCCGAAAGTGCGCATCGTGGAGAAAAGTGCACGGGTCGGAACTTTCGATATACACCAAGGAAGGAAGGGGAGTATTAAGTGTCACTTAATGTGAGACATTTCAAGGAAAGTCGATGTTGAGCGGGACATAGTGAGTAGTCTCTGCATGCACCACTCATAGATAGAGATCGGTTGGAATAAGGGGATCAACTAAAGAATTTTGTAGTTATCAACAATTCCTATAGCGGAAGAGGGCGGTAAAGACCTTGAATGGGTTTCCATCTTCAAGGTAAGATCAAGGGTTCATCTGAACATGTGGATTAAGTCGCCCAAGAAGGAAGTGATTGACATTCCTTTGGGGTGATTTATAATATTAACTAGTGTGCCCCAATCTTCCTTTGAAAGGAAGGAATCGCGCCGGTACATGGTCCTACACGGTATTATTTTCTGAATCAGGATGAAATTTGTGAATCCCACCTTTAATATGGGATTTCAGGAAACAACGAAGATAACATTTCGTTTTGAGTAGGAGGTATCACCCATGGCCGTGGAGCAGGCGCACAGTGATTAATGAGTAGTGGAGCCGCGTGAAGGTGATTTTAGAATCTTGGTGGTCATTTCGTTTCCACAGCGATTATAGCTAACAAGTGGAATAGTACGGTAATTGGGGGAGGATATTACCTAATGGTAGAGTTCCGTGAAAGCACTCGTACCTGTTTATCGTGAACGAGGTGCTTATTGAAGTTTTGGTGTGGAAAAACCTTAACTATTCTCTCTCTGCGTATGTTTAGAGGTGAGCGAATAATCATAATTTTGGATTGGTCGAGAATAATCCGATGACTATGGTGGAATTCCACGACTATTTTAGACGAACAAGAGTGGTCATATGTTCGTATGATTTCTCTCAGAATGGGAGTTTTGTGTTTAGATAAATCCGAGTAGTTGTCATGTAGTGAGGTGCAGCCTCCCAATGATATTGTAATAATGGGAATTAATAGTGTATATGCGTGTTTTATGCGAATGTTGTCGGATAGGAGCACAATGTGAAGTATCTTTAATGAAGAGTGTTAAACAAGCTTGCGGTGAGGTGAGGTCTATAGTGATTGAGCGCCTTACTATGTAAATAGGTTGCGTACTATTAAGGTATCACAAATGTATTTTACCAGGTAGGCCTTATATTTCGAATTTCAGGATGAAATTCCGTTATTAGGGGGGAAGTTTGTAATACCCCGTATTTTTATGGCTTTTAAATTTAGGGATTTATTAAATTTAATTGAGATAAATAAATTTAATTTTAATCCTGAAAGTTGTTTTAAATATTTACTAGCATGACGAGAGTTAGTAATTATTGAAAGTTTGTTGATTCGTTAGATATTACTTATTGAGTAAAGTAATATGTAGAATTGCTTGTTTTTTGTTAAAAATTGTCACGAGTGAATAAAATGGCAATTATGGAAATTTAAGTCGGGACGCGCCTGTTTCGTGTCAGGACTAAATTATTATTATATAAAGTGAATAAATTATAAATTGCCCGTATGATCATTTTGAGTACGCCAATGTGTCCGAAAGGGTCGAGATAGTCAGAAAAGTGTACCCGAGGGTTTAGTTTGGGTCTCAGGGCGTTTTTAGGCCTATTTGGCATCCGAGGAGGGTATTATAGACATCTTGCATTTTTGGGTAATTAAACCCACGAATTTAATTAGGTTATATCAACCATTTGGAGTTGTCCCTTAGGGTTAGCAAACACAAAATCAAAGAATGGCCATTAGAGAAGGAGTTGGAGAGCATTCCAAGCAACTCAAGGCCAAGGACTCACCCGTTTGCACCGCCACCACCACCAAAACGTAGATCGCGCGACGAGGTACACAACTATACCATTTCATCCACAAAATCAGAACCTTGAATTTCAGGCAATTATCTATCTTTCTTTATTTTTGGTTAATGCCTCACCCATGTTAGTTTAGGATTACCAAGATCATGCTTTATGAAAGAAATTGTTAATTTAGAGACTTTAAATCGCATGTTTAGAGAGATTCCTTATATTCTGGATATACCCATCATATGTAGAGGATTACCAGCGAATTATTATGTGTTTAGAAACAAGAAATCTGGGAAATAATTAGAGGAATGTATATTTCTTTCAAAATTAGGGTTCTTAAAGATTATGTTAATTTACCCCATTAATCCGATATCGTTGATGAATTTATACATGTTTCACGTATGAAATCTTGTATACATGTATATAGAACTTGTAGTACTGTTATTTGAGAATTCTAGAGCTGTTAATGACATTTTTGGGGAAATTGAAAGACGAAACCCGTAGGTTTAATTTGCAGTTTCTGGGCAAGAACTGCTTGATCGATCGATCGATCCAAGAGCATCGATCGATCAACTGATCGATCGATCGACCCCTTTTCTTCAATCGATCGACCCCTCCTGGAAAACTGCATATTTCTCATTCGTTAGTTTAATCTGATTAAGATGTATGGGAACCCTTGATTGTTGTTGTTGGGGTATAATGGGATATAGAGATGAACACTAGGGCCTAGGTAGACCCCGTTGAGTAACATTTTAGTGTAGCATGAGATTTTGGGTTAATGAGGAATGATTCATGTGTATAAGAAATCATGCGTATATTTAATAAAAAGATCAAGACTCGTAAGGGAGTTAGACCGGAATGTAAGTGAGTGAATGCCTACTGAAATTATACTTAGAATACTTCGAGAGAGGAGAAGTGAGTATGAAGTGAATAATAAATGAGAATACAAATAACGAGTCCGTTATACGAAATAATCGAGTAAAATGTGAAATAACGGATAATTATAATTATGGGTCGTGAGCGCACCTAATTTAGCAATGTGGATGTGTGTGTGTGTGTGTATATATATATGACTGTGTGATTGTGCATATATTATATTTGTATAAAAATGATACTCGGGCTACTTGCTATCACGGGGGTTTTCACGCCGGGTCGGTCTTATCTCGATTGGACCTTTATGGGGGATATTGACTCGTACCCTAGAACATAGGATTCCTTGGTACAGGCTATCTGATTGATAGTCAGACGGTCCTAAGAGACGTGAGGGTATGTGTTGACCTCTTAGTGACTTGGAACTATGCTTCGCCTCCATTTGTATGTGTTTTATGTTAATGCACTTCGAGAGTGATTTCGAACTAGCATTTCCCTCAAGATGTGTGATATAGGGACTTGATAGCAGAGTATGCCAGCACCATAGTTTTTATGTGGGGTGCCGTTAGTATATATATTATATGGGAGACTAATATATATATATATATATATATATATATGTATGTATACTTATATGGGAACTTTCTACTGTGCCTATAAGTTGTTAAGTAATGAATAAATGTTGAAACTTTCTTAATGGGTTTGGGAACTTCATAACGGTACCGATTTGTTCTAAATAGTGTAAGAAATCTTGAAAAGATTAATTTTCTAAACTAAATATTATCACCCTGTTAATTCTCAAGATAAAACTTCGTGGAAAATAAGTGAGATAGACTTTTGAGGTTTAGTAGTACGGTAGACGTGCACATTAGATGAGATGTGAGAATTCTCAAGAGAGTGTCGCATACTAGCATGGTTGTTGCATTAGTAGGTAAGAATTTTAAATACTTTCTAAACTATTTTTTTAAACTGTTTTACAATCGGGCTCTGATCCGTTTTTCGGTATCTCTTCTCTCTTGTAGATATATATGTATATATTACAGGTGCCCAGCCACAGGGGCGTCATGCATAGGTTCTTTGGATTGGACGCGTTGTATCTTGTGTGGGAGTTGCAAGTCTTTGTTGTAGACGAACTCTTCATTGATTTGGTTCTTGTTATAGTTCTTCATAGTTAGGTCATGTGTCGCCCATTTCCCATTTAGTATAGATTTTTCAGAGATGTATGTTCATTTATTTTTAGTATTCTGTACTCTTTGAGAATTAACTCTTGTCAAGATGATTTCATTTGTAGTTTAAATTTGGTTTAGTTAATCTAGGTGGATTAATTCTTTTGTGTTGATTGCTATCCGTAGCACTTATGTGATTCTTAAACTGTTGGTTATTTAAAAGGTTTTCAAATTGGAATTTAATAAAAATGGAAATAAAGTTTTAAATTGTTTTGACACTTAGCTTAATTATTTAGGGTGTTTAAATTGGAAAATTTTATATTGCGACAGTGATGATAAGATTGAACCAACTGTTCACCATAATTTTTATTTAATAAAGGATTGATCGCACGGTATTTAATTAGGCGGGGTGTCACACCCTCATAAGCAATAGCATTCAATTCCATAAATTATAACATTCTCCGATCATAACTAAAACCCTACTGACTTTATCTAAGTCCCATAATATTATATTAACCACCCTAAGAATGAACATTGGCTTTGGGATACTCATCAAACTTTAAAGAGAAACAACTGCCAAAAATCAGAAGGGGTCGATCGATCGAAGAAATGGCGTCAATCGATCGATCATTCGATCAATCGACATTCTTGAGTCGATCGATCGATCAAGCATGTATTTGCCCAGAATTGCTTAAACGGTTACGGGTTTTCATCTTTTTACACCTCTAAATCTTCATTTTAACGTCCAAATCTATCAACCAAGTATACTAATTATCATACCAACATGTTTACATCATTTCCCACATTTTAGAATCATCAAATCAACATAGAACATCAACTTCTTGGATCAATTTACCCAGTTTTTCATATAAAAACCCCAGTTCTCCTATTTCCTCAAGAACTTCACATAATTCAATAAAATATCATAATTCTCTACCCATAAATCATAATTCCGTGGCTGTTATTATCTCCAACATTCAACTACATGCATGACCTATCCAGATTATGATTTAAATTCTTCAAATCCATTCAATTTTCATTATTTAAGGTTAATCTTCAATTCCAACCTAACATGAATGATATATGCGCTAAATTATTGCAAGTTAAATCACTTTCCTGGTAATGACGATTCTGATCTGATGAAGTAGATGGTATGGGGATGTTCCTTGCTTTTCGATCTATCCGATGGTGGTGACGGTGGTGCAAAAAGTCCAAAGATGGTGGTTCTCCTTTGGTATCTTCCTCCACTTCATATCTAATGTCCATATGTGAATCTTGGTGAAGAAAACCCTAAATCTCTAACCTATTGGATGATAAAGATTTCTAAAATTCGTGGGTCACTATTCACCAAAAAATAAGAATGACTAAAATACCCTCCCGGGTTGCCTGTTATGCCTAAAAATGCCCCGTGACCCAAACTAAATCCCCGACTAGTGTTTTCTGACTATCTCGAACCTTTAGGACATGTTGGAGCACTCAAAAAGATCATACGGATGACACAAAAACAAAATACTTTTAAATCATTTAAATTGGGTCCTGACACGGCTGACACGCGCGTCCCAACTAAATTACTGAAACTGCCGTATTTTCAACTTACGACAATTTTAATAATTTTAATGATTACATATTACCATAATTCAATCAGTAATATTCAACAACATAATAATAACCAAATACTAACTCTCGTCTCACTAGCATTTAAATCCGAATTAATTTTCAATTAATTATCCCAAATTAATTTAATAAATCCCATAATTAAAAGCAATTCCATTTAATTATCCTCATAATTAAAATCCATAAAAATATGAGGTATTACATAATTCCTCCCTAATAACGGAGTTTTGTCCCGAAATTCGGAAAAGTAAGGCAAACCTGGTCAATTTAGGTATCCTCTAGTACTCAAAGTAAAATTCAAAGTAAGGCTTAATCACTACAGCCCCTGCTTCATAATAAGCTTGTTGAACACTCTTGACACTTTATTAGTTATAGGATTACACCTCGATAAATGCACCTCACGTTGTGCTCTTACGAAACATCATTCGAAAGAAAAAAATAGCCTATACATTATTGGCCGCAGTATCTCAATATGATTGTGAGTCCGCAGCTCACTACGTATTAACTCTCGCATTTATCAAAACACCAAACTCCCATCCTGGAAGAAATCATAACACATCTGACCACTCTTGCCCATTCTTTGAATCTCTGTTCTAGGCGTTGTGACTTTTACACATGGGAAAAATAACTTCAGACGGTTGGTGTTACATAAACATTTGTAGTACCTTGTCCACTATAAATAGATGCGGGTTCTTTCACCCAACTCTACCATTAGGTAATATCTTCTCCCCATTACCACAATATACCTCACTTACTAGTTATACCCGTTTTGGAAATGAAAATATCGCAATGAATCCAAAATTTCTTTCATACAATCCACCAGTCGTCAACCACCTTGCGCCTACACCTCGGGATATAGGTGATACAACCCTCATAACAAAACATTATTTCCAAGAAGATAGATTTCGAGGATCTCCACTTAGTTCTGAATAATACTGCATAGGACCACGTACCGGCGTTTCCACTATCTAATAGTGTAAATCACCCTAGTATGTAATAATTTCTCTCCTTCTGGACAACTTGTCCCACATATTCGAAGGAACGCGATACTTATTTATAAGTTGGAAACACCTCATGGAAATTTATTAACTTGACTCTTCCATCCCTGGAATCGTCGTCTTGATAAAAAATTATCTGGTTGATCATCTTACCCCAACCAATCTACTAATTACTACACCCCTTCCAATGCCGACTTTCACATAATTCTTCCCGTTAAGTGATACTTAATGATTTTCTTCTTCTCTCGGCGTATACCAAAAGTTTCGCCCCTTGCACTTTTCACCACGTTGTGCACATCTGGACTCTTTATACCTTATTGACATCATCATTCTATTTACTCTTTAGTCACCCTCAACATTTGATTGGGTGGAACTCCGCTCCAAATTGTCCATAATAGTTAAATATTTGTCTTCTCAAGGAATACATCCTTATTAAATGGCTTTCCACTGCCTTGCCACCAAGTTCGGATGTGCTACACTGATCACACATGAGTATACTCATTAACACCTTCTTTACAATGCTTAATCCCATTTTTAATAAACTCACCCATCTATGTCCCTTCTTCCGGCGATTACTACATTAGCAAACCGAGATGTCTACACCCTTTATAACCCAATCATACGGTTTTAAACATTATATACGCTTCATACGTATTCCAAACTCTTTATTGCCGCTGCATTTACAACGTGGTTGTACCACTTGGGCGTTCTTAATCACCTCTGAATTTGAAATCCTAAATCCTCCTTAACCTCAATGCGTCCTTCAACTCGCCGTAACAAAAAAAAATATCTGTACTTCTTCTCTAACGACTGGCTCCACTGGCCTTACATTGTATTTTACCCTTGTTAACTTCCCATTATAACTACTTACTTCCATAATGATAGAGGTATCCAAATCATGGACGAATGGTAAAACATCTCCCTACTACCAACCTTACGCTAAGTTTCATGCATAGGATGTCTCGTAAAGCGAAATCCAAACAAGGAATCCCCCCAATACACTACTACCTAACATTGTCGATCATTGGGATCCGTTAAACCCTCAGTCCATAACATGTACCCCGATATTCCCATCTCTTAACAACAAAGTTACATCTCCTTTCGCAATTACACTTACACAAAGAACTCCTTACGCAAGACACTTTCTCTTGACATTGATGGTAATCACATTCCATATACACCATGCAAATATAATCAGGGCTCTCAAAACCCCGTCCCCAGACACACAACTATGAGCATAAACTCCCAAATCTCTAAAGGGTGATAAAATAATTCACTCTTCTTATTACTACATCCTGAGCGTTAATTATAATAACCAGCTAAATCTTTTCGCTGACTAGTAAACCAATTACATATGAATTATACCAATTAAATCCCTACGCATACTGGGATTAAATATCCGAGACCATTATACCTTTTGAAATCTCAATAATATATATATATATATATATATATATATATATATATATATATATATATATATATATATATATATATATATATATATATATATATATATATATATATATATATATATATATATATATACACACACACACACACACGCATATACAATTATACAATCGCGAGCCCGACCCTCTCGCAGATGGGGCCTCTCCAGAACAAAAAATTCTACACCAAGGTAGTAACCCTGATAAACTTGCAATATCCGCACACTATTGGTATAAGCATATTATAAAACCATAATTAGGATAATATCATACTCGTGTAACACAACACTAATACGAGTAATTTCAATAAAGTATGTACCGCTGTCAATATACCCATTCATCCTCTGCGGATGACAATAAAGGTAATCCCACACTACCAGGGAAAATATTCACATAAATAATAAAATTGACGATATACTCACTAAACTCAACTCTCAAGCGAAAATAACAATAATAACAAATGAGCAACTCGTTCATGCCACATAAAACATGCAACATCATCTGAGGATATAACTCATACTTCTATCCTGAAAATCGTCCTGGCTCCTCAAATGGATCCTGCACTTAACACACCTGTCCGTAGCAAACTGAATATTTCAATAACTATTGTCCTTTCCAGGCACAATACCTTTATCCCTACACTTTCTTCGGGAAACATTTATAACGCACGGGATTGACTCCCCACAAAATACCTCCACACATACTCCATTTATCTTCGGTCACACTAACCATGTTAATGTGGTCCTTCTCTCGGACGTTGGTAATCTCGACTCTAATGACTACCTCCATTGTTCCCTTAGCTTTGATGGGACTAAGGAACATGTTACTAGTTTCCACATCTCTTACTGAAATCACCATCGCTCGGTAATAATTTAGCTATTTGAATCATTTTAACGGGTTCCCGTTGGGTCTTCCCCATGTGGTGCTTCTCCAACACTATTTCCCCCAGTGTTACTATATATAAATTTCTCGATTCTTACATCTCCTAACCCAAGGAAATGTTTACCTCCAAATTAACACTATGCGACATTACCATCTGCATTGACCGTCCAAGCAGATTTTCCCAAAAGAGATAACAATTCTTCTTGTATGTAAATTCTCACTTTTATGTCCTCTTCTCCATTTCACCTACTTCATCCGATGGAAGGTTCGCTAAATAATTATATTTCTACTCACAAAGTGACCTCTGTCCGGCCCTCTTGTGTGAGTTCAGAACAACATTCTCCTTTCATCCTGAACATCTGATGAATGAACTTATGGTCAAAACATACGTGTAAGCCTTCTCTCGTCATCACATTCCACTTCTAAGTGTGGTGATTGCCTCTCACCATTGAAACTATGCTCTTACGAGCCAAGAAAAATTTACCCCAAATTTTCACTCCCGATTGGCCATACCCCAACATACGTCCAAGCCTTTGGATATATTACGTTCGTTTGGCTAGCACATGCCATCTCCGCATTTCTAGAAATTTCATTGTTGGTTCTCTTCAATGTTTCACCTAAATCTTTCTCTCCCATTCCAACGTTGTTGGGTGAGTCTAAATTGACCCCACTTTCTACTATAGTTGTACCCGGAACTCAAGGGTCGCGCCTTAGCCGACTATACCATCCTGGTTTTCCGTGGTCTAATATGGGTGACTTCAACTACGGTCATCCGTATTTAATAAATTAAATAACCTCAACTGATCTTTGCCTCCTGTTGTCTGCCCAACTGTCTTCGCTTGATGTACTGCATTGTTCGACACACGAACACACCTGAAAGCAAATAAGATTCACTATCATATTTATCATAGCAGGAGAACGAAATCTCACCAAAGAAATCAACAATCCTAAACATAGGGTTCTACATGAAAGAAAGCTACGCTGGAAGTATAATAAGCAGCACAGATCCTAAAGGACACTAGAACCTGATGTTCTGATACCACCTGTAACACCCCGTCTAATTAAATACAATGTAGCTACTCCTTTATTAAATTATGCAGAATATCAAGTTGGTTTAGTCTTAGCATCACTGTCGAAAAACATTTAATTAATTACTAGCCACCTAATATTTAAAAAGAGAGATGTCAAATTTTATTAATTAAGTTAACAAATAAACAAGAATTTTCATAAACCATCAATCGCATAAACAATCTCATATAAATTCTCAATGAGATGAAATCAAATGAGTCTGGAGTAAACACTCCAATAATAACAAAGCCAGAGTAATCTAAAGTCCCAACACAAGAGTCTGAATAATAAACCAATAACCGAAATAATAAAAAGTCTGCAACTACAACCTCTAAATAAGAATGGGCAACATGCCCTAACTGATACAAATGACTCTGAGGGAATCAAGGATAAATATGTAGGCATCTACTACCAAGATCCTATAAATTCCACAGAAGCTACAACACATCATTAGAATGGAACTCCTATGCTTGGCATCCCTGTGGCTGGACACCTAAAATGTTTTTACAAAACAAAAGTAGATTTGGAAGAAAACGGGTCAGAGCCCGATTGTGATAACAGTTTAAAAGTTTAGCAAGTGTTTAAATTACAATTAAATAACACATTTTCTGAACACGTTAGTTGCGTACTCTCACATGAGTATTTTACCTCTCAACTACTGTGCACGCCTAACGTATGCCTTTAACCCATCCTAATTATGCCGCTATCTAACTAGTTTGTACCACTCATGCCTTCACATTTTAACATAGAGTATTTACTCGTAACACCCAAATAAGCCTTATTTATAACCCATGTTCACATTCATTAAATTACTTATTTCAAGTGTTTATTTAATTCTCATTCTTAACCCATTCAAATATCTTAGTTATTCACATATACTAAGCAACAATGAAATAATTACAAGTACATAATTGTATCACTCTCAATACATAAATATATATATGGCACCCCTAGGCTAAGCTGCGATGCACGCATACTCTGCTATCAAATCCATGTACATCATGTACGTAAGGATCACGTGTTTCGAATCACTCAGGAACCGTCTAAATACAAATCACACATATTGGAGGCGAACATAGTTCACATACCCATGGGTCACGCACATACCTACGCTCCCATGGTCAGCTGAATTATCAACTCATAAATAAGTCATTCACAGTCCTATGTCCTTAAGGTACCAGTCTAAATCCCCCCGAAGGCACACAAGGATAAGAGGATCCTTTTCTAAAATAAAACTAACCTACCGTGATAGCACGTATGGTAGGTATGTCATACACATAAGAAATCCATAAACTAGGCATTCACACAACCTAAGTAATCATATTACAATATAAGTATTCACACATTTCATCTAGTAATATCTCGTACGTAGCAAGTCTACCCCGAACATAATACGTAATATATATATTCAGCTTGATAACTCTCTCGTCGTATCAACTTGGGTACTTAAACCTATCTCAAAAGGTTACTAGGTCTCTTATTAGTTTTAAATGTTATTTCAGTACTTACAGTCCCTCTGTTATTGCCCTTAACCTCACGTCATCAATAATTCCCATTATAGTTTCAGTTCGAACGATCTCTAATCGTACCTCACTCGGTAGACCCTCGTATGCAATAGCATTCAATTCCATAAATTATAACATTCTCCGATCATAAGTAAGACCCTACTGACTTTATCTAAGTCCCAAAATATTATATTAACCACCCTAAGAATCAACATTGGCTTTGGGATATTCATCAAACTTTAAAGAGATACAATTGCCAAAAATCAAAAGGGGTCGATCGATCGAAGATTCGATCGATCGACATTCTTGAGTCGATCGATCGATCAAGTAGGTATTTTCCTAGAATTGCTTAAACAATTACGGGTTTTCATCTTTTTACACCTATAAATCTTCATTTTAATGTCCAAATCTCTCAACCAAGTATACTAATTATCATACCAACATGTTTACATCATTTCCCACATTTTAGAATCATCAAATCAACATAGAATATCAATTTCTTGGATCAATTTACCCAATTTTTCATATAAAAACCCTAGTTCTCCTATTTCTTCAAGAACATCACATAATTCAATAAAATTTCATAATTCTCTACCCATAAATCATAATTTCGTGGCTGTTATTATCTCCAACATTCAACTACATGCAAGACCTATCCAGATTATGATTTAAATTCTTCGAATTTATTCAATTTTCATTATTTAAGGTTAATCTTCAATTCTAACCTAACATGAATGATATATGAGCTAAATTATTGCAATTTAAATCGCTTTCCTGGTAATGATGATTCTGATCCGATGAAGTAAATGGTACGGGGATGATCCTTGCTTTCCGATCTATCCGATGGTGGTGACGGTGGTGCAAAAAGTCCAAACATGGTGGTTCTCCTTTGGTATCTTCCTCCACTTCATCTCTAATGTCCATATGTGAATCTTATTAAAGAAAACCCTAAATCTCTAACCTATTGGCTGAAAAATCATTTTAAAAGTCGTGGGTCACTATTCACCAAAAAATAAGAATGACTAAAATACCCTCCCGGGTTGCCGGTTATGCCTAAAAATGCCCCGGGACCCAAACTAAACCCCCGGCTAGTGTTTTCTGACCATCTCGAACCTTCTGAACACATTGGCGCACTCAAAAAGATCATACGTATGAAACAAAAATAAAATACTATTAAATAATTTAAATTGGATCCTGACACGGCTCGCACGCGCGTCCCAACTAAATTACCAAAACTGCCGTATTTTTAACTCACGAGAATTTTAATAAATTTAATGATCACATATTACCATAATTCAATCAGTAATATTCAGCAACATAATAATAACCAAATACTAACTCTCATCTCGCTAGAATTTAAATCCGAATTAATTTTCAATTAATTATCCCAAATTAATTTAATAAATCCCATAATTAAAAGCAATTCCATTTAATTATCCTCATAATTAAAAGCCATTAAAATACGGGGTATTACAGCTAGTATAATAAACTAGTATTTGAACTCCTCCATCTATTCGGAATAAAGTGGAGCTGATTCTAAAACATTCGAATAAAGATTCGACTTATCCCTTAAGCTAAGGGAGTAGTTTGTATTTATATGGGTGTGAAATCCTAGAGATGGAGCGCCTTTATATTGAAAGGCATTTACATATGTGTACAGTAAATGAAACCCTTGGGATTCAGTACTGGTTGGTATCCCATCCAAGTTACTATTGATATTTCCGTTGGTTGGCCTTCTAGAATTGGTCGACCTTCTAGCTGACTAAGTATCTTTATGCCGATCATGGCAGCTGGTCAGCCACGTAGGAGGACATGTGTACATTCATCGTTGGTCCACATAGGGGTGTAATTTTTATATACAACACATGCTGAAGGTGTTATGTCGAAGAACATTTTCTTTGTTAGTTTCTTCGAATACATATCCATTAATAAAATCGAGAATTTTTACTTTTGGATACCACCCGATATGTTTTGGATACTTCTGGGATATAGGGATATGGTAGGTTAGATATTTATATCCTTTCCATATCCGAAATCTTATATTGTGATTTGTCGTATCCTTATACGATATCGTACTCCATATTGTGTATCCGTATCCGTGAAATATAGTTGTTATGTTCATACGATGATGTATTCAAGCATTCCCAAATTTATTATTTTTTGTAATGTGTCTTTAATTTTTATTATAAACATATACATGACTAAAACATGAGTTCAAATAATACTTATCCAGTTGGATTATTGCATTTAAAGGCCTTGATTTTGACTTCAAAAGTTATTGCAATTATACAACAGAGGTCCATGGACCCTCAAATACACTTCAATGGTGTTGATGCCAATATTCTTTGCTTTACCAATAAATATTACGGGACTACGGAATACTACCTACCTTGTAAGCCTTAGAAAGGAAAATCCAAGTGCAAAAATTCCTTGCCAAAGAAAAAGTAAAGAAAGAAAGAAGAAACAAATAGTGCAGAAGTAAAGAACTCAACAGAGCATATAATTTTTCCATTCATCATGTGGGGAAGTTAGAGGGTTAAAATAAAAGGTGTCTTGGACTTAAACAATTTAAAAAATAAGAAATACATGCAGAAGTAAAGAACTCAACAGAGCATATAATTTTTCCATTCATCATGTTTAGCGGATTAAAATAAAAGGTGTCTTGGACTTAAACAATTTAAAAAATAAGAAATACATAAAATCCTTCCTAAGTTTTTGGATCACCATGGTTTTCCTTTACAAGGGCTTCCTTTTATTTCCTCCGGGGGCTTGACTTAGGATGAGCAACATGAGATACTTTATATATAGAGGCATCAATAGTTTCACCCCCACAATTGTTCTCATTATTAGTTCTTTCATCAACAGAGGGGGTGGGGGGGTTCAAAAAATGACCAGATACATCCACCTCAGGGAAGATCCCCTGAACATTAGCATTGAAAGCCTTAAGCCCTGAGGCATATTTATCAAATAGAACCTTTTTATAAGCCCCAGAGGCAAGGTATACATATAATTTTTTCTTCACGGTGGATTGGATCCTCCATTAGACCTTAATGTACTTCACCCATGCTTGAAATACTCCTTTTCTGTCATTCGGACATCATTAAGTCCTTCAAAATGTTGAGGTCCACAACTTGTTTTTTCAGAAGCTCCATGACCTCAATAAAATAAAAACGTTTCTCATGGTAAATTTTAAGCTTGAGAAGTTTATCTTAAAGTGCCTCCACGCCCACCCTATAACTGATCACATATAAAATATGGGATTCCTCAACCTTGGCCATGGAATCTCAAGCATCATCAAGAAGGGATGGATTATATATAAAGGTTTTTTCATTAGGAAATCGATTCTGCTAAAAAGCATTGATATGTGACCTCAGACCCACTCTCTCTTTCTCCAAAGCAACCACCTTTATCTATCAACTGTTGATCGTTAGTTTTAACTCCATCCAGGTAACGTCCCACTAGTCAACCATCTCTAAAAGTTTATTCGACCCTCTTTGAACCTCAATGGCATCAGTCATACTAGCCTCTGCCAAGTACTGAGCAACCTGAAAAGGGGAAGAAAATATGAGAATAAGGCGTGTCAAAAAAATTTACTAGGTAAAAGAAAAAACATATGTAAAGTTACCTTACCCAGATGGTAAACTAACTCCCTAGCATTGGCTGGGGGCCCTAACCCCTCTATGTGCTCACCATATCAGAGTAGTTGAGCTTAGCCATTGACTTCAGGTCCTCCATAACAAAAGCATATGACTTCCTCTCATTTGAAGAAGGAGGCATGAAATACTCCTCCACTTTAGAGGTTATCAACCATTGCAGATCTCCAATAACTAACCCCTTAGTTTAGCTAGAGGCCTTAGAGTCACCTAGTATGCCCCCTTTCTTTTGGGGGGAAATCATGCCCTCTTTCTCCTTTGGGATAATAACACCAGATATTTCCAAAGCCTGTGAAGCCATAAAACACAAGTCTAAAAAAATATAAATATATTTGTAGCTCCACAGAGATACCACCTGGGCCAAAATATGTTTAGAACAAGGGAAGGATTTCAGTAACAGACCCCAAAAAATGGTCCTTCACCGAAGCCTGACATGAACTCATCGTTCTCCACTAACATAACATCGAGAATTGGAATGTCCACCACCATATTGAACTTTAGATTCTTGGTAGACTGGGAGTTCTTACCCTTATTTATGATAGGTTTGACAGAGTCTTACTTAGAGGATAGTCATGCCATTCTCCATTCATATCGTTCATTTACTCAATCATATATAATATCGGATATTATTGCCAAGGTGTAAGGATAAGGGTGAAAATGATAAATAATGATTTACTTATTCGGAGAATAGTTAGAATATATTAGAATGGCAACATTGACTATGGGGAAGACTTATTCAAGCTTTGGAGAAGCTTAACCTTACCCATAGGATTTTCGTCCACACCTTCGGATGCTCAAGAACCTCAAAATTAGTAGAATTAGAAGCCTTACTTTTCTGGGAACCACACCCAAGGGCTTGACCCCCAATGATTCCCTACTATTATCTTGGGAGCCACCGACACACCTCTTGACGTCCGTGCTTTGGGATTAGCCCCAATTTATTCCTAAAAAAGAGCCTAGGAGTAAAAAGGACCTTAAGGGGGGTGGAGGAAAACTTTAGATCCTCAGTCATCCTTCCCTATTCATTTGTGATAGGCTCAGCAAACACTCCAAAAAGAACAAACGTTAGTAAGGATCAGGTCTAAGGTCAGTAAACAAATTTAAATATAAAGACATAAGAAAAAAATATGTTTACCAACAGTTAGGGGAGTTCACCCAATGGTAGAGAAACCGATTTTATCCTATGGATCAGGGGTGTCCTAGGCTCCTCCAATAAAGAATAACCTCTCCTACCAGTTCTTTGTGGGTATTGTTCTTGTCTTTGGGAAAGTCCACCGTAGCCTTGGGGGAGAATTACTTAACTCCCTTGTCTTTGGGTTTTCTTTGCTCTTGAACCTTACATATCTTGAATAATTAGGCAAGTAATATTTTGCGTTCCTCCTATTTTCTTCCCGAAGGAAATAACATTAGCCATTAATGACCTCGATGCATTTTCCTCTTGATGAAAATGGGCTATATCAATGGTCTTCAAGATTCTCACCATTGGAAAAGGCAGTGGGGACCTATATCCATATTGAAAAAACACTTATTGAAATATATGTGCTTGGATACCAAGGATCACGAACTCTCCTTAGGCCATGTGTCCCTTAAATTAACATACTCAGTAATTTGGTATGTCTACCTGATCTCCATTAAGTATTGCTTAGTGATCTGAGAAGCATAATAGGATCTACTGGTGAAAATAACATCATGAGTCCCTAGATAATTGATTAACAATGAGCTAGAGGGAATCATTTAGTTAGTAAGATGGGTTGAGGGCCTAATGTCTTATTCAATATTTAAATGAAGGGAAATGTGAGGTCCAACAACAGAGAGGGGTGTGGGGTCCAACACCTTAAAACGAGAGATATTTTTTGGTAGACATTTTTGGATGAAGAAAAGGAGAGAATATAGCTATTTTCTTAAAATCTATAGAAAAATGAGATAATAGCTAGACTGAAAGGTGAAGAATTCAATCCATCCCAATGCAATAATTTATAGCCCTCCAAAGCTTGACGCTTCACTCCTTTCAGTTGCATCGGTACTTTTATCCACATTTCAAACTAAAGGCTAACTCCCTAGCAATAAAATCTAATCATGGAACGAGTCCTGGTGGTTATTTATGCTCTGAACCTCAACTTGCTTAAGGTATGAGTGTCTCCCCTTTCAGTTCTTATGAAAAGCAGCATGGGGATACTGATGATACCATATCTAATAATTAATATTTTGAGTCACCTCAGATCTTTAAACTTCAATCACATGAGAACATATGTGATAAGGTCAACCTCTGACCTCTTCCTGACCACCACCAAGCTCCAAATACCTTTATTATCTTCAATATAGGATCACTATATTTATACATGGCTCAAATACCTCTTAAATTTATTAAAATACTCAGTCGTTCTGGTAAACCTCTATAACTAAGATTAAAGACTTCAACACTACTTCATGTCCTCCCTAACGTTCTCAAAAGACCTAGTCTCAAGAGAAATGGCCACAAGAGGTCATTTAGCCCTCATCCCAGAAAGGTATTTTTACAACATACCTCACGATCACCCCTTAACAAACCCATGCTGATTCTAGACCTTTTGGATGCCCGGATGAATCCCTGAGATTTGTTTAGAAGGAAGTTTAAAAGTACAACACTAGTCCATCTACCTCCACCACTCATCTCCACATGAATTTGTGACTCCCGTATGTATTAAATGGATCCATAAAATACCTTACACCACCTATAAGCATTTCTTCCACACTCCACCTCAGTAGTGTAATTGATAAACCTTAGAGGGAAACCTATTCATGCTTTTGTAGTCCACTCATTCTGTCTCTAAGAGAATGAATATATAGAGATGGTTGGCGAATGGTTTAAGGAAGAATAATTGATCGAATACATATATAAACTACCATACGCAAGCTACAATCAAGAAAAATAAGTGTTCTCCATTGTAACATGTACTCGCCACCCGCTATTGTGTGCACTTAATTATAGTTTATATCATTTTTATCTAATTTATTTGTTTTATATCTTGTTGAGTCTTATATTAATAGTCAAGAACCCTTTGAGAGGTCCATCATTTACTTCTTCAGGTCCTTAAATTAATAACAAAGACCATATGGACCTGAAACTCTCTTAACTAAAGCTAAAGTGGTCTCAAAGATTCTAATATCTCTTTTATGATATAGTATATAATTAAGAATACTTTAACAATGGATGTAAGATCCTCTACTGAGGTCCAAACTACTTTATATACTTGTCTTTTACCTTAACACATATACCCTTAACCTATTTGAGGTCTGAGTGGACAACCTGTTGGGTCTGAGGTCATACAGGATTTTAATGCCCACTAGACTTCGTTATAGGATTTCCTATGTGATAACGAGGACATGATGACACCTGGGTGATTATGTACCGTTTAACTAAGGTGAATCACATTTTTTTGGTTTGTATAGATTTTACTTGAGAGAAGTACAACATGCTTATCATTACTGAGAATGTCAAGTTTCTCAATGTACTACTTAACATCATATTAAAGAGGGAGATACATTTGTGTCTCATTATTTAGAGGAGTTTCTAGCATGTAATGGGCAAAAGCTGTGGTTGAGTACCTTGTATCACTCACAAATGTATGGTTAGACGAAGCAGATGAATAAGATATTGGAGTAAATATTACGGATGTGAATTTAAGACTTTGAAGGCAGTTGGGTTCAATACTTACAATTGATATAATTTTCTTAGAACAACAAGTATAAGTTCATAATGGATATAAAGCCATTTGAGGTGTTTTATGGGAGGCCTTATTATTCATCCAATTGTTGGTTAGAGTTTTGGGAGAATAAGCTTCTTAGACTCGAGTTCGTCCAGGACACCTCAGAGAAAATGGAGATTATAAGAAAGAGGATTTAGACTCCCTAGATTTGGCAGAAGAGCTATGAAGATGAGGATAGGAGGCACCTAGATTTTAATATTAGAGAACATATATTACTTAGGTTGTCTCCCATGTACGGAGTTTTAGACTTTGGGAAGAAATGGGAGTTGTATTCTTGGTATGTGGGACCATTTACCATTATCGATTGAATTGAACCAATCATGTACCGTGTAGCTTTGCAAGATCACTTGCAGAAGGTTCATGATGTTTTTATCTCAATGTTAGAGAGGTTTCTTACATACTTGTTAGAATATAAACACATTTATCTTGATGAGATAGAGCTTCAGCATGATGTATGTTATGAGGAGAAGCCAATTTCCATTTTGGCGTGAAGGGAGCAAAAACTTTGCTCCAAGATGATTCCTTTAGTAAGTGTCTAGTGGGTGTTCTAAAAGGCACGCCAAGGCTCTACCTAGGCACACCTAGGCTTGAGGGTTGGGATAAATGTATTGCCTACGCCTTATTACGCCTTATTCTTGGTAAAAGGATTAAGGGGCACTTTTTTTTAAAACAAATATGCCTTAGTGAAATGATATCGCCATTTAAAGGCCTTTTTGACAAATCGGACCAATATCTCGTCCAAAACAATCAAAATACATTTTATATATTGATTATGGAGCATGAATATGAGAAAGATGGCTACCAAACATACGGATATATTTTCAAAATTCAAGGTATGTATTATTTTATTATATTATTAGCCTTAGAATAATTAAAATAATAAAAAAAAAAGGAAAAATGTCTTTTTACGCCTAGGCTCCTAAGGCTTGACCTCTATGCCTCGACCATACCTCATGCCTTTTAGAACCTTGAGTGGGGGCATCACAAAGAGGACAAGTCAAAGTGGGGGAGGGAGGATGACATGCGAGAGAGGTATCCGAAAATATTTTAGTCAGGTGCATATGGAATTTTGAGGATGGAATTACTTTGTTAGGGCAGAAATTATAATAACCTATATTTTTTATATTTATTTAATGCGTATTAAATGTGAGAATAAATTAATCAATTGCAATTAATTATTACTTGAGTGAATTGATATTAATAAAATGCATATTTATATGATGATTAAAATTTCATGTTATGTGATTTGTTTGTTACACATGTTGTATTTAATTAGTAGGTGCAATTAATTATGTTGGACTATATGTGGTTATGTGTAAAATAAATTTTTATGGATACGTTGTGAGGTATCAGCATGAGTTATTAGGTACAACCATTTGGAGCGGACTCTAGTGTGATACATCAGGATGGTTATGTATGTCTATTATTCCAAGTAAGGCCTGAGGTGTAGGTATATCTTTAAGATAAGTTTTTGGTTATTCTAGGTAGTATTTTGGGGTCATTGGAGGACCAGACATATGTGTAATAGGGCCCTATGAATTTAAGGATGGATTAAGAGTGTTCAACCTCCTTAATCACATATATCACATCAAATAGTTGATCCCTAGCAACTTTGGACCTTAGGGAGAGCCTAAAGAGATTTTGGTAGAAGAACGGACAAGGATCACGCATAGAGATTTGTTGTTCATATTTTTAACCAAGAAATCTCTTACTTTATCACCTATATAATCTGTAACTTGTTTATAATCCATGTTCTACATGACCATAACTAATACGGCTACCGGAGCAATGTTGGACCAATACGTAGAGAGTTTCAAAAAGGAATGTACCATCTACTATGTCAAAAAAATATAGTCTCTTGTGAGCTCAAATACATCACCTTGAAAAATGATTGTGTATCCCTCGTACGGATAACTCTAAAGCTCTACCATTACATGATGTACTTTAACATAAGACTTAGCTCCAGGAAGGATCCCCTATAATACCTCTTTTCGAAACCCTCTCTCTCTAATAGAATGGAAAAATGGCAATGGGTGCTATCCGAGTTCAAGATCACGTATGTGACAAACAAAATTCACCAAAGGATGAGCCATCTCTGTCGTACTCGCATAATAACCCTTGGAAGATGAAGAATACCAAAATGATACAGAATTCCCCGATGATGATCCCTTCACCCTAAAGAATGCATATAATAATGAGTGATCGTCATCGCAATATTTATACAACGGTCTAGATGCATTGGCTTTCATCCTTAGGTATTCCCGATCTCCCAGTAGTTCAGGATCAAAATTTTACATTACTTGGTTATAATGTGCATTATCTTTATCCATAGGTTGATGATTTTGATGGTTGTGGAGTTCGTAAGCATCATCAATTAAGTCGGTCAATGGAAGATGTGTTGGTGAATCATGTACCACTTCCACTCGTTGGGGTTTCGTTATGCGGTCAGGTACTGATAATTCTTCTGGAACATAAGGTATATTTTTTTCACCATGGTATGTCCATATTTTATAGTCTTGATAGATTACCCACATTATTAAATGCAACTCAACATCTTCCAATGACTTATATTTTTTGTTCATACAACGGGTGCACGGATACGAAATCTTGTCACTTTAAACATTTTTGGAAGCATATTTAACAAATTCATAAATGCTTTTTACATGATTATTTGTTATCCGATTAGTCTGTCCCATCCACTCTTTGTATTTGTGGGAAATCCATGTAATAATCTTCAAATTCTAGACCTGTGGTAATAGGTTAAAATATATTATTACAACTAAAATAAAAAGAATATTCTTACAACTGAAATAAAAAAATATCATTAGAACTTAAACAAAACCAATATTCTTACAACTGAAACAAAAAAAAATTATTACAATTGAAACGAAAGAAAATATTATTAGAACTTGGACAACAGATAAACTGGCTAAGCAATAAAAGATTCTACATAATTCCTCAATTCCATCCTTATGCCTCTATCAATGTGCACAGGTACATCTCCGCAACTGTTGTATATTTCTTCGACCATTATTTGAGCCTCACCCGTATCCAAAAGTCATCCTGTGCTGGAGTTTCTACAACTATGGAGATGAGTGTGCACATGTTAACAATCGTCGTATTGCTCAGGTCCCTGATATAGTATTGTTGGCCATAGTCACCATGAGTTATTAACGATGATCCAAGTCCCATGACTGGCGAAAGCGCAGGGAAGGGGAATGTTGGAGGAGTCAACATTTGGGAGGGGAATGTTAGAGTAGTCAGCATTTAGGAGGGGTATGTTTGAGGGGAAGGATAGGTGAAACCCTCAGTAGGAGTACGATAAGGGTAACCTTAAGGAGGCATTGGGGGTCTTTAACTTTAAAAATAGTTCACAAGTTTTCCAATTTGATTCGTTAATAATTCCAGGGTATTTTTAATCTCATGGACATCCCCATCAATCTTGAACTTGTGTTCCTTTTGGGATGAGATACAAATCTTGACCGAAGAAAGCTCGTCTACAAGAGGTGCAGTGTGTTGAAGTTTTGTTTTTAGCATATGTGAGCCAACACCTTTCGTCCTCCCCCTTTGTCCTTTCCAAGGTCTGGGCCAAGGCATCATTTTCAAGGTCAAAGTTATCATTAGGGCTTGAATAGGATTAACTCCTGATGACTCTATTGATTCCAGCGTCTTAGCCAACGCAACGAGAATTTATTATATTTGTCCGATTGATCATGAATGAATAAGTTGGACCAATTTGGTTTTTATCAGCATCTGGACCATCATTTGTCCTACTCACCCATTCATTATTCAAATCCTCATATTATTTGGATCTCAGCCTATGGATATCAATTTTTTGTGCCCTCTATATTGCACACACTACTAAAAGAGTTATGTGTGTGGTCTAATGACAACCTCTCCCACACTTGTTTCCAGTGATTATCACCTTGCCTCATTTATCATGAGAAAAGTATATGAGGGCGTGAATACGAGTCTTACAATTAAAAGCTCTAATAAATTAATAACTATTAATTCAAACATATGACGTATAAGGGTTTATTAGCTTGATTAAGGTTTTAAGTCATCACTACCCTTCTCTTAACCCCTTGAATTTTGGATCTTATCGATGTGAAATCTGAACAACAACCCACTATAGTTGTTTGTAACACGTTTTGTTAGGGTTTATTATGAGAGAGTTTAAAAGTATATGTGTATTATCAATTCAGTAAATCCAACATAGTATCCAACAACCAAACCAACAATATCTCACTATAGTAACGTGTACAGATGTTGCGACTTGTATGCTAAAAAAAATCCATTTAATTTTATTTTGTCAAAAAAAATGACGACACGCATATAACCCCCAATATAATATGATGACATGCAATATAACCCACAACAAGGTGGATGTAATTTTTTTTACCTTATTAAAAATCCATTTAATTATATTTTGTAAAAAAAATATAATGTCTAGGGTTTTGAATAATATTTTGTAAGAAAAAAATACACACACATACAATCTATGGTTTATTAACATGATCTATACATACACACACATACAATCTAGGGTTTACTAGACCCTAATATTTTTGTGACATAAATCTATACATCCACACACATAGAATCTATATACACACACACATATATTCTAGGGTTTATTGACATAAAAAAAAATTATTTTTTCATACTTACACATAGAAATACACATATACGCATAGATCTATGCATACAGATGCATATAACCATAACTCTATACATACACACATGCAAACATAAATCTATATATAAACGCACAAAAATTAGGGCTTTAGATAGAAATGAGGAAATGGTGATATGTAAACTGTGAAATTGAAATGAGGGACAATATCTGTAGACAAATCAAAACGAAATCGCACAAATCACACAAGACTTTAGACAGTGAAATCGTTCGACAAAAATGAGGATGCAGTGGGTCTTTTTTTTATGTTCTGAACCTAGTCACATCCTAGAGCCGTGATCCACCATTCATGACCAATAAATGAAGGTAAGGGTGTTAAAGGATTGAACCTGGTCGTGGCCTAGAGTCATAACCCACCACGCGCGACCATTTTTCCATCACAACCACTGCTCGAATGAGGTATGGTCACGACCCATAGCCGTGACCACACCAAGAAATGGTCACAACCCCCAGTCATGACCCAATATGTATGTGTTTTCTCATAATCATGCCTATGGTCACGATCAAAGTCCGTGACCCATCTACGACCAAGCTTGGAGGGAATTTTGGGGCCATGTTTGATCACACCCTGGTAACGGACTTGGGCCATAACCCACAATGGTCAAGGATTTGGTCCGTGACCACTTCTAAAGCATCCACGACTCATCGTGGTAGTGAATATGGTCACGCCAAAAAATAAGATGGTCACGACCCAAGTCTGCAACCAGCTATTCGCAGACTTGGGCCGTGACCAACTAGGCATGACCATTCGTAGGATTTAGTGTAGTGTCAATTAAATTATGTCAAACATTCCCTGTGGATTCTTGATCTCCAGATTGGCCTCTATACTCCATTCGTTGAGTCTATTCATAGTTTGGGTTTTCTGCATTGCGTTCGGAAGTTGATAATAATAATTAGCGTATCTACATAGACGCTCGATTATTACCCTGTCAAAATGGCACCATTGTCGAGGAGTGTTTGTTATATATTGTAATTTTTTTATTATTTCGTATGCGATGGGAATAGATGTAATAGGTGGATCTTGAGAAAAAAGGCCTAGAGCCTCAAAACCACGCTCCCGAACAGTCCTATAAGTCTCTTCTACTCTAAGGTCATCGATGTTCGATGCCTAATCTGTCATAGAAAACACAACAGTCTTAGTATCAACTACTTTCTTTTTCTTACTAGCCCTAGTCCTCATAGGCGAAGGAGGAGAAGATGGGACAATAGTAGTGGAAGGTATGAAATTTCACACATCTGTGCCAGGATTCTTTCTTTTGGAAGAATCAAGGGCTTTTGATTTTCCCTTTCCCTTACATTTTCCTTTGGGTTTAGCAGGTTGTGGCCCCTGTTGCTTCGAATAAATAAACTCATCAAAGAGTGGCTTCCCTAACATGGGAGTGGCCTGCTCAAGGGGTGTCTTTAGGGTGGTACTGCGGTGCCAAATTTTCTTCTGAGTTCTTTTGATTTGCGACTTAATAGTCGCATACTTTGTAGACATAGTCTCACGAGGAACCTTTGCCACATAATTCTGAATAAGAAGAACATGCCTCTGCCAGAGTAGGAACCAGGAGTGGGTGAAATAAGGTAAATGATTGGGAGGAGGCACATATAGCCCTCCCAAGTGACGCACCTTATGCAATATACCCTGGGTGGTGAAGTTTCTATAGGCCTCAAGGTATAACTGAGAAGGAGTAATGCTCGACGAATAGGAAGGGGTATAAACACCTTGATTATACCCAAACAACCTTACCACTCTCTCTGAATGGTATAACTCCACACCTTAGCCCAACTCTGTCAAGGAAGGAGGGAGGCGAGGTAATAACATCGTCACTACATCGATATATGGGAAGGTGGAGACTAATGCTACATCAGTAGGGAAATATAATGTACCCTCATTGCGTGGAAAAGATGTCCAGGAAAAGGTGGTGCCAACTCTTTTGCAGTACGGGCGGAAGAATGTCTCATCTACATTATTAATTAAATACCCGAGAGGATTTATAGGGGAGGTTTTATGCCACCTAGTGATACGAGCAGCGTTATTGTGACATGCCTTCACTTTGGGGACAAAGTTTGGAAATCACACAAATATGAAAGCCATCAAAATAAAGGATTTGGTAATGTCGGTAATGTCATAGCAACCCCAAGATCTTTCAACATTAATGTGGGAATGCTCTACCAAGTATAAAGAGACCCAAGTGTCAAGGCAGCGAGGGGCATAGACCTCCCTTGCTCTAGCCTCACCGCTAATTAGAAAAGTATCTCACAAGGGGAGTCATCTAGCCTCCTGGGAAGTAGAAACCTCCTAAGGAAGGTAACCAAGAAATCTACCAAGTGTTAATAAGAGTTAAGCTTAGGTCCATCCTGACTCTTGAGGGTCTTGCTAAAAATTCTCCCTTAGGGAGCTGCTCGACATCTCTAAACCAATATCGCTACCATTTGGTGAAAGAAAGTTTGGTGGTACCTGTAATGTTGATGGCCACATACTTAGAACACTCAGAAAGAGATGAATGAAGTTCTCATACCATCTCTTCTTCGAGAGGGTCCTCATAGCCGTCAGTGAAAGCATATCCTCATAAGTAAGTAAGGGCGAGAAGCTCACAGATATCCTCTATAGTAATAGCAAATTCTACATAACCTGTAACAAAAGTGTGAGAATCTCTACTCCAGCGGGAAGCCAAAAAGTTAAAAGTGGTACCAAGCTTGGCCACCGTGTAAGAATTTAAACTGTTAATTATCATAACAAGACCAAGTCCCTCGAGTATGGCCTTGTAGGAAGGGACAAAAAGAATATGGTTAACCCATAAGAACCACTCTTCAGGGCCCCCTACAGTAATCTTGAGTTTTATACTGGAATCAAGAAATTCACCATGATCAAACCTAACCCTAAGGATAAAATCAGGAAGAACAATTGGGAAATCACTTGTTTCACTCAAACCAACGTGGGGTTACTCTCATATTTTAGTAACAAAATATTACTCAAACTTGTCAAGGGAATACATGAAGAAATAATTTTCACCAAAATAGGGTGTAATTGCCAAAATCTCTGTGTTGTCAAGTGTACAAGTAATCCTTATGAGATTGTAAGAGGGGGCAATGGTCGAGGAACCCCACAACACTAGTGGCCCCATACGAGGATCCCTAACAAGTGGCCTCCAGTGAAAATTGGTTTTAGTAAGGAACCCTCACCAATAGTCATTCCTAATGATGAACCTTCAGTAACAATGACCCCAAACGAGGGAACTCCAATAACCATAGGTTTCAGTGAGGAACCCTCACTGGTAGTCATTCCCAATGAGGAACCTTGAGTAGCAATCGTCCAAAATGAGGGCCCCCAATCTCAAATGATCCAGATGAGGGAGCCCTAACATCGCATGTCCTAAGTGAGGAACCCTCAGTAGTGGCCACCCCAGAAGATGAATCGCCCAAGTCAGTGAAGGAAAGGGTGTAAACGATAGTGGCCATAGTGGTGACGCTGGTGGCCAACACCATAGAAACAGTGACTAAAATCAGCAAAGAACCAATGAGAAACTTGCTCATGGTGGTGTCGATACCGGTAGAAGTTGCGTGTGAGGATGAAGCCATTAAAGAGGATTTCTACGAAAGATTGAAAGAAAAGCTATGGAGGATCATTTTTTTTACAAAGAGGCTTATTTCTCTCTGCGTATTTTGTTTTGAAATGATGAAAGTGAAGGGAATCAAATTTTAAACAAGGGTTTTATATGAAAGTGTAAAGTCATGTGGGAGGGCCAAAAGACTAACAACCTTTTTTAAGACAAATGACAGGGTGTTAGTTCCCATAGTGACACATGGTACCTCGATAGCCTAAAACCTGATTTAAAATGATAGAGCATTTAATGATCATAGAATTAATGATGAAGGAGCCCTAGGGTCCCTCAAAATCAAAGATTTCAATTATGGCATACAAAACCTTTTGGTATGCCCAATGAAAAAGACTTTGCACGAGGGGACTAATTTAGAGGGGTATTACTCCAGAAGTAAAAAATACCACTTGGGAGAGGGAGTCCTCAAGAGAGGGATCTCCTGCCAATGTTAGTAAAAATATCAATAAGGTGAGGGAGTCCACAAACGAGGGAACCCTTTTCCAATCCCAACTAGATATGTGAAATTGGGTGAGGGATCCCATAGGCGAGGGAACCCTCTACCACTACCAGCTAAAATGTTATTTGGGAGAGGGAGTCCACAAGAGAGGGACACCTCCAGCACTACTAGATGAAATGTTATTAGGGGGAAGGTGTACATAGTGAAGGACCCCTCTGCCAATACCAAGTTAAAATATTATTTGGGCGAGGGAGGACATAACAAGGGACCCCTTTGACAAATAATCAAAACTATATACTATCTTGCAGCCAAGGGCCCAAGACATCAGAGGGGGCCCCTCTCCACAAAAAAGTTATTATTTGTTCACAAGTACTAATGTTTATTTACTTGTACAGGTAGCCTAGTTAAGCAGGCAGGGCTCAAATAGGCCAGTTGGGATATTCTAGGAGTTTTGACGTGGTGGCAGAGAAACAAGGTTTGTTGAGCAAGACTCAACCAATTACCACTTCAAGATAGGGGTAATACTAGTAGAGATACCCCTAGGAGTCACTCAAGCAATTACGCAACTAAAACTTAGTCATAATTGCAGTGAGTAGTCACGCGAATGCTCATAAGGAAATAACTTTTACAAATGATTTTATAGGGAGTGGCTCTATAGGCCACTCTCAAGTTTACAAAAGTTTGTAGAACAAGTTACCATTTAAAAAGATATTTACCAAATCATATATTTTGTCTCCATTAAGATACATATTTGGTTTTTTACCTTTGGTTTGCACCAGATATCATCTGTCAGGGACAGGCGGCTGCAAGAAGCATAGGGACAAAATGTACATTTTAGACCTTGTCCCTTAAAGTTTCCTCTCATTTTAGGTGTCCAAAAAATGCCACACCAGCCCTAGCTTTTATCTATAAATAAGACCCTTGGTCAAGTTCAAGTCACATCTGAAACTCAAGTTAAGCTGTTACTCAGTGAAAATCACACCAAACTAACTAGTATTCTCTCCCCGTTGTCTCTCTAAGTGTTGAGTGCTTATCTCTTCCCTCCCACTATTACAACGATCAATCTCAGGAGTTTCTTCTTCTCCAAGTTATCATTATTATTTGTGGAGTTTATCTTCTTGTAGGAAAAGATTTTAGTTTTGAATCCATTTTTACCAGAAGTGGAAGGTTTAATAAAGAGCTTCCCTTGAGACTTTGAAGACCTTGGAGGTAGAGTCCAGTGGAGTGGGTTACACCTCACCCATTCTAGTTTCTTATCTGACCCCCACAACCCTCCTACATTGTTGTATAGAAGTTCTTTACTGTTGATTTATGGAGTTGAGGCTCAACTATTTAAGATAAAAGGAATTATGATTCTTGTGGGCAGTACTGGACTGCATAATTTCTATTGAAGATTTAAAGACTCTTTTGCATCATACTTAGTGGACTTTTATGTAGTTTGTAAGTCTTTACGTGTCTAACAACCTCTTTAATAGTGTTGAATTAAAGGTGTAGGTGCAAATTTCTAATTGAGTCAATTTGGGGTGTTGGCTTAATTCCGAAAAAAGCAATTTAAGTCATAGGATAGATTGTTGTACCTCAACCCTATGACGTTTGAAGAATTGAAGTCACAACGGCTCAGATATTAAAGTTGGCAACATTGCCCTTTTCTAGTTCCATGTTTCGCATCATCAACATTTTATCATTCCAAGGTCTTAAAGATATGAATACATTATATACATTTAGGACCTTGGAAATTTTATTTTCTGTGTATTGTATAAAATATTTTTAACGACTTTATTTTTCTTAGAAAATCATTTTAGATCTTTTTATAAATGTTTTGGACTTAAAATAAAAATTTTGGTATTCTTTAAAGTCGTTCGAATGAACTGTACATCTCGTTTGAACGCACTTATAACGACATTGTACATAGTTTTTCTGTTTTATCGTTAGAAAGTCCTTGGAACGAAACTGTTCAAACCAAGTATTTCGAACGAAGTATCGAACGAGAAGTTTTTGAAATATCATTCGAGCAAACTTGTAGTCTGTAATATAGTTTAAACAAGGTCGTTCAAAGGAACTCAAAATGTCGTTGGAACGACATTTCAGTGGGAACAGTTTTCTGACAGTTTTTCCCACTTTACCTCTTTTCCCACTAACTTTTTACCAGTTTTAATATGTGCGGGAAATAATTTTTTCACATGAGCTTTTGAAGAGTTTAAACACACTTAGTGAGAAAATATTATCTTCCATAATTTCCATGTTTGTGTGTTGAGCTTACATGAATTAAAATCTTCATAACACAAGTTAACACCCAAAGTTTACGTTTAATCCAAGTTTGTATTTATATATCTTTGCTTGGAGATTTTTGGCACCGGGGTACTTTTCTCAACTCATAAAAGAGATGTTTCCATGGAGGAGTCCGTTTGTTTAATGCGTTGCATGTTACAACGATGGAAAGGCCATCGTTTGTTCTTGACAATAAATGTGCCCCATCGGTGGATTTCGAGACTGTGGTGGAGTCCGTAGTTGTTGACTAGGCGGAGGTTGATGCAAGAAGAAGCGTCAAGGCTTGGATGGAGTCAAGTCACGTGTTGTAAGTCTTTTGTCTTGTATTTGTAAACATACCATACTTAGTGGACTTTTAGGCAGTGTCGTCTGAGATTTTTCCCATTATGGGTTTTCCTCGTACATCGTGGCATAGTGTGTTTGTGATTTGGAAAAGCGTTCCTTAAAGATCCAAAGGGATTGGATGAAAAGGGATTTGAGTTTGATCACAAAAAGAGCTCTAAAAAGTCTTGGAGAAAAGTCTAATCCTGTATCTCTATTTATAGAGAAATTTGTTGCAAAGAGATATGTATTAGAGATTTGCAAATATATGTTTAAAAAAAAAACTCGATTGCTCGTTTGAATGAACTAGTACCTCTTTCGAATTTGGTACCTCATCTCGTTCGAACGTGTTTCCAATGAAACTTAAAATGACATTCTAGAGCATACCTAAAAGGTGATGTTCTATATCTCGTTTGAACGTGGGAACTCGTTCTAATGACATGCCTAAATTTATTCACACGATTTATCCATCTCGTTCTATCGATTTAGAAAAATTTTAAAAATTCTTTTAGAATATTTTGAAAACTTTTTATGCAAAATATTTTTAAAATAATCAATGGATAGTTAAAGTCTTTACCAAACCACTTCACAATTCTTTTGAATGTTGTTGTGACGAAAGAGCTTCAATCTTCCAAAATGTCATCAAGTTCTTCTTTTCAAATACATGGAAGTAGTCATGAAGGTGCAGTCGTGTAATAGGTATGAAAAATAAATAAAAATGAGCAATTATAAAACTTTCTCTTACAAATGTTCCCTTTGGATATTTCGATACAAAACACAAGATGAAGACAAATTGACGCCTAAGACAAATACAACTAATGCCCTCCCAAATCAAGAAACAAAAATGCATAAATGTGTAAGTCTTCAACTGAAATGTCTTCATCTTGAGTGGTTTAAGGAATCATCATTAAGGAAGAATAGGCCTACACACATGAGACCAATGAAATATCATGATGCGTATGAGTTTGAAAATTAAATAAACTCCCCTTTAATTTGTTCTCCCCTTTTTTGTAATAGAAAAAGGGTTAGAAACTAAACATGAATAATAATCATCACCCGAATCCAATAGAAATAACATCACAAAGATAATAAATTTAGCACATGCAGTGAGATTTCAAAAGCATACAAAATATTTTTGAAAATTTTCATAGTTTTCAATTATAATAAAATTGTATAAAAATACATATAAGTACAAAATACATAACACCATGAATTATGCAACATGCCATGAATTTTGATGAATCTTAAATAAATAACGCACTATTTAATGCTTTTCAAGAGTGTCCGTTGTGTAAACTCATTGATCTTCTACTTTATAACACCTAGAAATCTAACATATATAAGAATTCACTTTCAAATATTTTGGAAGATATCATAATGCTCATATGTAGCGAATCAAAAATGAAATAAAACAATAATGGTCTTGACACTTCTATTTTTTTGTCCTATTAATCTTTTTGGCTCTTTTTGGACAATGGTGGCTTTTTTGACGCAAAGAGAATTTTGCTCTTTCATAGTCCCTTTCCATTGCTTAACATATACAAATTTCTCGGCATTTTTCGGTTGTGAATCCTAACGTTGGAGTGATCCATATTAATGCATTCATTATTGATATTGAGATATTTGGCAAGTGTCAATCATCTAGAATTTTTGTTTGGAAGAACATGTTAGGCATGCTTGAAATTTTTGCAATAAGACCTTAGGGTTGTTGTGACCGGATTACCAATAGTGGTAGATTAAAGTGGGACTTGGGGTTTAGACCACATCATTGAGGATAACTAGAATGGAAACTGATAATGAGTAATTGGAGTATAATTTGTGGTAAACCAATAATTTGGAGGACGAAATTCCCTAAGGAGGGAAGTTTGTAATACCCCGCCCCGGTAGATTTATTTAATTATATGGAATTTATAATAAGTGGAACAAATTATATTTATAGGGAATTTTGGGAACCAAATTGGAATATATCAAAAATATTAGATTTATGGACTTTATATAGATTATATATATAGGGCGAATTACCATTAAAAATTGAGGGTTACTATCTATTAGGATCCCACCCTCTTACTTATGTGGAATTGGTATCCCTATGCCATGAAGGAATTCAATGGACAATTATGAAAATTGAATTGGAGTTGTTTTAACATGGGATTAGCACCATTGTTAGAATGACTGAGCATGTCGTTCAAGTGACTAACCCTATCGTTTGAGCGACTACGCTCATTGTTCAAGCGACTAAAAGAAATTGATTTCCCATTTGTGCTGTCATCCCGTGGCCGTTAGATCTTATTAACACTAGCTCATAGCCCTAGCTGTTTGTCTCCATAGAAGTAATAAGATAAAACTTATGGCCTTTGATGTTGTGGATAAAGGAATCAAACATAGGACTTGTAACCTACGAATAAAAGCTCTGGCACATTTGTTGTCAAAGTATGGACCGTGGATTAAAGGTTGTGTGTCAAATCTTAGGCTTGGTAACATGGATTGTTTATTGAGAATAACCAGATGCCTTATTTAATAGGTTGGGAGTTTAGTGTTTGGGAAAAAAATAGAGACGTGTGGCTTGAGAAACCCACTGGCATTCTCATATCCTAAAGAACTCTCACATTTCCTTATCCCCTCTATGAATGATTCCCCCACTTTAGGATGTATCAACAATATCCACGCTATATATATACTTATTTCTCCCTATTTATTTGAAATAGAGTCACGAAATATAGAAGATGCTTGTTATTTGAGGAGATATTTTTAGGAAGAAGATAAATATATTGATGGAGGTTTTGTAGAGGGTGTTGCTGATATTTTCTTGGAAGACGAAGAATAAATTGTAGGATATTTACTTGGAGTATTCTTGGAGTGATAATGGAGACAAACTTTGAAGGGCTTTTAGAGACCCCATTGAGGCTACCTTTGGAGGTGGGGTGGTCCTCCATCTTCTACACCATTTCCTCCATTGTTAGAGTTCATTAAGGTGGGTAAAACTAACTTTGATCCAAGTTGAATGTACATTGTGTTTTTAACATGTTATTTACATATATTGGGTTAAAAATATGTGTATTGGGAGTTAGCTTGCATTCTAGTGCTCATCAGTAACCATATTAGTAGTTGTATGGAATTTCATCATAAAGATGAACTAAAATGGGTCTTGAAAATGGAATAAAAAATTCAGAATAATAAATAAACATTTTTATGGAGTAAAAATGTTAGAAAAATATTGTTGTGATGTTTTTTCTTTATAATCTGAAAATATAAATTTTTATGGAATAAAAATGTAGGATAATACTAGGCTAGTGTATTTGCTAATAAAGCCAAAAATATATTTTATGGACTAAAAATGTAAGATAATATTATTCTAGTGGGTTTGCTAATAAAACTAAAAATAATAATCATTTTTATGGAATAAACCTGTAAGAAATGCCATTTTAGCGTATTTCAAGTGAGAAAGAAATAATAATGATTTTTATGGAAAAAATGTAAGAAATGCCATTTTAGTGTATTTCTAGTGAAAGGGAAATAATATACATTTTATGGAATGAAAATATTTTATAATATTGTTTTAGTGTATTTTCAAGTAAGACTAATAATGAACACCCTTGGAATAAAAATGGATAGTATGAGACTACTAGTGATAAATGGAAGAAATGTTAATTTATAAGAAATAAAAGGTAGTCTTATATAAAGGGTGTTATTTAAGTGTCAAGGGGGTTAAAGTGATAATTGTGAAAATTGGGCAAAAGTGTGATATTAAGTAAGTGTTAAAAATGGCTAAGGTGTTTAAATGTTAAGATGGAAACTTGATAACCACGTTGAGAAATAACGCTTGTTAAGGAACTAAATTGCAAGTTTGGTGAACAAAGGGTAAATTTGTAATCTACTTGAAGTGGAACATTTTAATGGAATAAAAATGTAGAGAATGTATTTACACTAATGTGTGTGAAATGATGTAAGTCCTAAATTGTGAATGAATTTAGTATAATTCACGTGTGTGTGGATAGGTACTTAAAGAAGAAAAGAAAATATTTTCCAAGTGTTAAGGGAAAAACAAATGGTTAAGTCTGGGTTTTGACTTCGACCGGGTAAAAAGGAAAGGTAATAATGTGGGTATTAATAAAATGTTAAATCATATTAAAGGCACTCAAATGACACCGGGAATAAGCAAGAAGGGACCGGAGCCCTTGGGTGAGCACTAAACCACTGGTCAGGTCATATGGCGTCCATAGCCGTCGGTGTGGAGCCCATTTAAGTATGCGGTAGATTGTAAAATTCTGAGAAAAGAAAAAGGAACAAGGAACATATGTAAGAAAATGGGTTGTGTGGTGAAATGTGTTAATACAACCTAATTTGAATGAATGTAATAAATATTCCAGTAAAAGTGAAATGGGCAAGTAAATGCGTAAATCAATTAATGTCCATGAATGAGTAAAAAGGATTTTCAAAGATTAAATAAGTGTTTTCTAACATGGGAATTGCGTGTGTTGAAACGGAGATTTGCAATGAAAATACTAAAGTACGTTCAAATGAATAAAAGGATAAATTTTGGTAAAGGAATGGGTTCGAATCAAATTCGGTGTAATGGTTTTAAGTGTTAAATCAGGTATCTCAAACAAGGCATAAATGCCAAGTATGAATAAAATAAGTCTTTACTAGATTAAGGTACATTAATCTGGATAAGTAAGATTTTTGAAAGTAAAACGATTAATGCATTGGCATGTGTATTTACCAAAGGTATATGTATGTATATATATATAAATATTTTGGCATGTATGTAGTTGTATCATGTGAGTACTCCTTTATGCCATTCGTTTCTATATTGTTTGTATGAATCCCATTGGGCATAGGCTCACATCCCCACTTTGTTATGACAGGTTGGGAGCGGTTTCGTATTTTGAGGGCGTTATATAGGTAAGTATATTTATTCATGTTTTATGCCAGTAGCTCTATTTACTTGGACTCTGGGGTGTTCCCCAAGGGTCCCTCATGTAGTTCATCTCGAAATTGGAATTCTACGCTAACAAGTGAAATGTTAATTAAAATGAAACTAAACTAGAAACATTATTTAGGTTGTTTCATTGCACTTCATACCTAACGCTTGGGTGGGATTGGGTTGACTCATGGGTAACCCACAAATCCGGGTCGGGGAATTACATCAAATTTGGGGAATGGTTCTTATAAGCCGAAATTATCTCTTTTTACATTTGGTTTGTTAGTAAGCACGATTGACATTAGAACACCGTATTTGAAATATGATAAGTAAGCACAATGTTCAAAAGTTTGTGCACAGGTAAAACAAAGGTGATAAAGAGTCTAGCATGAAGAAAGTAATCATTAATAGTCAATGAAATACTATCCACAAATTATTAAGCACACTAACAAAACAAATCCATGTCTCAAAATACCATGAAAAAGTTAAGTGAATGGATGAAATGTAGTGGTGATCCGAATATCTTAAATGCACATCCATATACAGTGAAAAGCGGAACTATAAAAATCTTTTGACTTTTTAAATTTTTATCAAAATTAGACTTTTTTGAAAATTTTCTAACTCTTTCTTAAAAGTCAAAAATATTTTTTTATGTTTCAAAATATATCAAAAGAAAAAAGGATAAAAGTACATAGAAATACAATCAAGCAACATGGATATAAAATATGAACATGAAAATCACACTATACTAGATAAAGTACCTGAACTCAACCAACAGGGCAAATACCCAAAGACTTCCTAAGATTCTCGAATATAAGTTTATCTAAAGGTTTCATGAAAATATCGGCTAATTTACGTTTGGTGTTCACAAAGTTCAAGGACACGACATTCTTCTCAACTAGATCACGAATGAAATGGTCACGTATCCTAATGTGCTTTGTGAGAGAATATTGGACCGGATTATTGGATATATGGATTGCACTCATAATATCACATGAAATAGTCATTGTGTCTTGGGAAATACCATAATCTTTCAATAATTAATTCATCCATGAGAGTTGCATGCAATAACAATCGACAGTTATATACTCAACCTCTACCATGGACAAAGATATGGAGTTTTTCTTCTTACTCAACCAAGTGACAAGAGCACTCCTAAAGTAAAAAAAGCCACCCAATGTGCTCCTACAACCATCAACATACCCGACCCAACCGACATCTGAATAGGTAGAAAAATGGCCATCAATATCAAAGGAATCACTCAAGTATTTGATGATACATTTAAGTGTGAACAAGTGAGACTCTTTAGAGGATGCTTAGTCCCTAGAATATTTGTATTCAGATATGAATATCCCATCGTCAAGATGACTCACTTGGAGACCTAATAAGAGCATAAGCTCACCAACCACGCTCATCTAACACTCTTTCTTCATCTCCTCCTCAAAAGTGTGAGCATATCGGGAGCACATGGATCCATATAGTATGTCGTCCAGATGGACTTGGGCAACTAATACCACAATAATCTTTCTCCTTACAAATAACGTCTTATCCACTCTCCCTATCTTGATTCCATGGGCTATGAGATAAGAAGTGAGCCTGTCGTACGAAGCACATGTTTTTTTCTTCAAACAATACGAGGCCTAATTAAGATAATAGACGCGTCGCGGGTGCTTTGGGTCATCGAACCCCTTTGGTTATTCCATGTAAACTTTGTCCTATAGAATTCCATTAAGGAAGGAACTATTAAAATCCATCTGAAATAACTTGAAGTGTAGATGAGATTCTATGGAGACTAGTAAGTAGACGGACTGAAGCCTAGCAATAGGAGCGGATGTCTCGTCAAAGTCTAGGCCCTTAATCAGTGTGTAGCCTTGAGCAACCAACCTCTCCTTATTGAAAAGTTTGGTACCGTTATCATGCATCTTATTCTTGTGCATGCACTTAGTATCAATCACATTAGTCTCGCTAGGTTAGGGGACTAACTCCCAGACATCATCCTTATAAAACTGAAGAAGCTTTTCTTGTATAGTGGATTTCCAATGCTTGTACTTGAGTGATTCTTTAACATTCGTGGGCTCGACTAATGAGGTGTAGCAAAAGTAGCTAACCACACTCTTAAGTTAAGCGTAACTATTGACACATTGTGTGGAATCACTAACTATAGAAGAGGGTTCATGAATTTTTTAAACTCAAGAGGCTCGATCCTCTAATACAAGATGTTGTCCACCAAGGTAGTATGAGTAACGAGGGATCGTCACTAGGGGATCATCGTCCTCATAGTCGGGGTTAGAGTCAATAGGTGCCGCCGGATTTTCATCTCCAATCATGACATTTATTGACTCCATAACCTTAGATCTTGCATGCTTAAACACCTTATAAGCTCTACTCGATGATAAATTACCTAAAATATCCCCTTATCACTCTGGGAATCAAACTTTCCTAGGTGCTCTCTATCTTTCAAGTTGTAGAAAGTACACCCAAAGACATAAAAATACAATAGTTTAGGTTTCTTCCTTACCACAACTCATATGGTCTGTGTAATGTGTGTGGACGAAGATATACCCAATTCACCGTATGGCCTACAATATTAACCAATTCTTCTAAAAAATGTCTAGGCATGTTTCTCCCAAGAAGCATGGATTTAGACATCTATTGTGTCGTTCGATTTTTTATCTCAACTATCCCGTTATGTTGAGGAGTATGAATGGCTAAAAACTCATGTTTGATTCCCACTCCATCATAATAGTTATACACTCCGAATTCTTTTAATTAATGTCATTATCACTGCGTATCCAAAGAATAGTGACGCCGTGTTGGTTTTATAGGACACGACACTTAGTTGTTAGGAACTCAAACGCATTGGACTTTTCTCTAAAAAAAACTACAATAGAGTATCTCATAAAGTCATTGACAATCACGAGAATGTATCTCTTACAACTTGCATTCTCCCTATAAATAGGACCCATAAGATTGATATGTATCAACTCCAACACATAAGAAGTGGAAATAATATTCAACATCTGATGGGAACTTTGAATTTGTTTTCCTTATTAGCAAGGATCACAAAATGAGGAAGTTGGTTTCCCAAGAGATGGTAAGACACAAACTAGGCCTTTCTTCACTAATCTCATAATGTCTCTAAAGTTCACATGATCTAGTTATTGATGCCAAAGTCCATATAGGAGGCCATGGAATTATTGTACACAAATGAGGACATATGATTGATCCCATAGAAATTATAATTCGTCCTCACTCCTTGAAGTAATAGTTCACCCGATTAATCATATACATTACACTCGTACAGGTTAAATTTTATCGCAAAGTTTACATTACAAAGTTAGCTTATTCTAATCAAGTTCGCTTTCAATCCTTAGACGTATAATACATTGTCTAGTTTAGTAAGTTCAAGTATCTCAACACAACCACGTCCTAAAATACTAGACCTACTCCGATCTCCAAAGGTAACTTTGCCTTCCTTGAGATCCACAAGGTCCATAAAATACGACTTCTCACGAGTCATTTTCCTAGAGAACCCACTATCAAAATACCATTGGGAAGTATTTTGAACTTTAAAAGAAGAGTGAACAATAAGGGCTTTGTCTTCTTGCTTAGGTACCCAAGTGGAAAAAGTCATTTGTTTGCCCTTATCATTGTTGGCTCTAGTCATAGCGTTTAAAGTGTTCTTAAGAGGCATATATATCCTTTGAAATTCTTGAGTTAAGATTTGAGATGTCATGATTAAGCACTCAACTTTCTCTCTAAGACTAAAAAAATTGCTATAGCGGTGCACGGGGGTATGTGTACATTTAGTTTTCTCTAACTTGTAGAAAAATTCTCTAATGTGACCTCTTCTTTTACAATAGGTGAAAATATAGACTTGTTTGAGTCTACCTTGGTTCACTCGTTTAGGTTTAACATTTTTTTTTGGTTTAGGTTGAGGCTCATAAGGATAGACCACAAATTTAAGAACCGATTTTTGGGAAGCATGGGAATTGGATGCACCATCACAACCTATTCCATGTCTCTCCCTAAAACCTAAAGAGAGACAAATGAAAATCTTTCCAGCCTTCTTCTATATATCCTTAACAGTGACCTTGACCTCCCGAGAATGTTAGATATATTTCTAAAGTTAGGATACAAGGACTCCAAGTTTCTCACGAGTCTCTAATAAAGCTCGAAGATCTCTCATAAGACTAGCCAGTTTGTTGGTCAAGTCACCATTTCCCCTCTCCACCAAAACTATCTCTTTACCAAATTCATTCTCATTGAGGACTCAGTCTCTCTATACTCTCTCAACTCCTTGTCTCAATCTAAAATCCTATGTGCCAAACTTTCATTTTGCTTTCCCATTTTAAATAATTTTGCATAAATCTCGACGTAAGAGCGTTAAAGTTCAATCCCTCCCTCACTCAAAATGCCATTTCACTCGCTCTTTTCGGAATGACTAGACACACTATCGAGATCATCATGTTCAGAAACGTCCTCACTGATGTGAGGTGTACTTGAAGTACTAACATGACTATCCATTAGTGATGTGACGTTATGTCAATGCAATGATTCATCCACGGAATCCACCGACTCTCCATTACTATCACTAAGCATGTCATTGAAGGCAACTTTTCTTTTTCCTTGTCTCTTAAACCTTGTAGCACACTCATGATCTTTGTGATCTTTACCCTTGGCAGGTCTCCTCATCTTTCTTAGGATATTCTCATCTATCTTTTTCAAAAAATTTCTTGCGTGATTTATACATTTTATTTTTCTCAAAACTATTTCTTTTCTTTGGAAGTATTTTCTTTTCTCAACTTGAGATTTTTTTCTTTTTCATAAAGGCAAGATCATCTAAGTTAAAATCGTATTCGTAGTCAGAAGGGACCTCCTATTTCTTTTTAGATTGAACTTTTAAAGCAATTAACTTTTTCATAGGTTTGACAGTTTTGGGAAACATGTCGATTTTATAAGTTTCTAGGTCTCTTATGAGTTATTCTAACCTAAGCGTATCTAAAATTCCCAACGAGTTAAGAACAGTGACCTTAGTAATTAATCAGGACGAAAGGGATCTCAAAATCTTTTTCACAGTGCGCGTCTCGGGAATTCTCTCACCCAAATTAAAACTAGGGTTAATAGTATCCGACAATTGTGTCTATCCTCGTCGGCGCGACGTTCGTTCTGGGGGAAAGGAGGAGGATCCCTCGAGGAAGAACTACATCGCAGACTCGCACCCTTCTCTTCGAAAAGGTGCTTCGATCGTCTTCGGTGTGGGGTGAATTTAAAGAGATAGAGTCGCCAACCTATTTTGAACAAAACAAGAAAAAGAACATGTTTCCACTTCAAGAGAGTGGCATCGAGGACATACTGATGCATACGAAACTAATAGATCGAAGGTTCGGGGGCTAAGTTACGGAATGTAAAGTTGTTAGGCACCCATTCCACCTTTTTTCTCTCTCATGGTAAAATGTTAATATTTTCCTTTATCCCCGTGAAGTGTGTGTATGTGTTTAAGTAATGGATATTCGAATCGTTCGACCCATACCATGGAAAAGATAGGGTGATGTCCTCCATAGGAATATTCCCCAGAAAATAATAAATGTAGAAGATAGGATTTGAGCATTCATCGTGATATTGATCGTTATTAGGAAACGATAATATATGTGGGATGAGATGTGAACAAGCATGTTATATGTATATGTATAAAAATGAGGGATTTTGAGAAATTTGGAAAATAAGAGAAATTAGAAAATTAAAAAGTTGTACTCGAGTCTCAAATTTTAATCTGAGATGCCTACGTATCCTATAAACGCATCAAAGTCCACGTGGTTAGAATGTAGAATAGGGGTGGGGTTTATCCCATAGATTCGAACGAAATTTTATTAGGTGTGTACGTGTAGAAAATGCATTTTTGGTTTTGAAAAAAGTGTGGTGGATAATTCCATTTGGAATTTACGGGTGTAACCCTCTTTTATTTGTTTTTGGGTTTTTTATGCAAAATAAAGTATGTGCAATATACTAATAAAAGCGTACATGTTAATATGTATGAACTGAAATGAAACTAGCTTATGAATCTAATGTAACTTATGAAAAAATAAGAGGTTTAAAAGAGAAGGGGAAGGAATTGGACCTTCCTTGGAGCTTGAGCTTGGATCTTAGATGAACTCCTTTGAATGTTGATGGATGTTGATGAGAGAGAAGGATATTTTCCAAATTGGGTGTGAAAAGAATGGGTATTTAGGCTTGAATGGGATTTCTCAGATGGAACTTCATTAATTTCGAGAGAATGTTGCTGAGATCACTAATGCTGATGGATTTTGTGTGTCTTGGGAATGAGGTCATGGTCCTTATTTATATGGAAAAATGTGGGTGCCAATCGGCCTACCCTAGGGGGTGCCTATCGACAGGTCACCCTTGACACTGTGCCGATAGGAAGGGTTTCAGACGTGCCAATTGGTAGTCTCATGCAAAATTTTCTGGAAAAATGACTGTAGCACAAACCATTGATCATAATCGTGCCCAGAGAACACTGTTGATCCGAATCGAGCACGGGGTAGAACTGATAGCCTATGAATCAGTTTTTAGTAGTGAAATGGTCCGTTCACTCAAACTGTTATGACGATTTACTTATGGGGCAGACCATTAGAAAGGGTATTCGGATACCTTTAAAGATTCAAAGAGCTTTCGCTCTGAGGAAAGAGTTAACCGGAGTTAAATGGGATCCGGGGGCACCCTATGGCCTCTAGATCGGTACTCAGAGAGCGACCTAGGTTTTCAGTGGAAAGGGGAAGTGCTAGGGGTCTAAGAAGAGACTTAGGGGGTTCTAAATTATGATGTCTATGGAGACCCTCAATGGGTGATCTTGGAACAAGTGATGGTCGTCGAATAGACACCATATGATGGAGGGAGGTCAGTTCTACGAGCCTGAGGGTTGAGGATGACCAATTCAGAGGGTCAAGGTCAATTATGACCTAAGAGAGGTGAAAATCCAAGATCAAGGTCAATTCTGACCTAAGAGAGGGGATGACTGAGGACCAAGGTCAATTCTATCCTAACTAAGGTGGCAACCGAGGACTGAGGTCAATTATAACCTAACTGAGGTATTGATTCAAGATCGAGGTCAATTATGACCTAAAAGAGGCGGCGATCGAGGATCGAGGTCAATTCTAACCTAATTGAGGTGATAATCCAAGACCGAAGTAAATTTTGACCTAGAAGAGGTGACGATCGAGGACCGAGGTCAATTTTAACCTAATTGAGGTAATGATCCAAGATAGAGGTCAATTATAACCTAAGAGAGGTAACAATCGAGGATCGAGATCAATTCTGACCTAATTGAGGTGATGATCCAAGACCGAGGTCAATTTGAACCTAAAAGAGGTGAAGACCAAGGATCAAGGTCAATTCTGACCTAACCAAGGTAACGATCCAAGATCGAGGTCAATTATGACATAAAAGAGGTGATGACCGAGGACTAAGGTCAATTTTGACCTAACTGAGGTGACGATTCAAGACGGAGGTAAATTCTTACCTAAAAGAGGTAACGACCGAGGAACGAGATCAATTTTGACCTAACTGAGGTGAAGATCCAAGACCAAGGTCAATTCTGAGATAGAAGAGGTGATGACCGAGGACCGAGGTCAATTCTAACCTAACTAAGGTGACAATCCAAGACCGAGGTAAATTCTTACCTAAGAGAGGTAACGATCGAGGACCAAGGTGAATTCTGACCTAACTAAGGTGAAGATCCAAGATGGAAGTCAATTTTAACCTAAAAGAGGTAAAGACTGAGGATCGAGGTCAATTCTGACCTAACCGAGGTGACGATCTAAGACTAAGGTCAATTCTGACTTAGAAGAGGTGATGACCAAGGACTGAGATCAATTCTGACCTAACTGAGGTGACGATCCAAGACCGAGGTCAATTCTGACCTAAAAGAGGTGACGACCGAGGACTGGGGTCAATTCGGACCTAACCGAGGTGACAATCCCAGATGATGTCAATTTTGATGACCAAGGACCGAGGTCAATTTTGAACTAACTAAGGTGACGATCCAAGATCGAGGTCAATTCTGACCTAAAAGAGGTGACAATCGAGGACCAACTTCAATTATGACCTAACCAAGGTGGCGATCTAAGATCGAGGTCACTTTTGACCTAAAATCGGTGATGACCGAGGACCAAGGTAAATTATGGTCTAATCGAGATAACGATCCAAGACTGAAGTCAACTCCGACCTAAAAGAGGTAACAACCGAGGAATGAGGTCAATTCTGACCTAACTGAGGTGATTATCCAAGACCGAGGTCTGTTCTAACCTAGAAGAGGTGACAACAAAGGATTGAGGTTATTCTGACCTAACTGAGGTGGCGATCCAAAATTGACGTTAATTTTAACCTAAAAGACGTGACGACCGAGGGCTGAGGTCAATTCTGACCTAACTGAAGAGATGACCTAAGATCGAGGTCAATTCTGACCTAAAAGAGGTGACGATCGAGTACTGAGGTCAATTCTGACCTAAACAAGGTGATGATCCAAGAACGAAGTCAATTTTGACCTAAAAGAGGTGACGACCGAAAACCGAGGTCAAATCTGACCTAACAGAGGTGACAATCAAAGATCGAGGTCAATTCTGACCTAAAAGAGGTGACGATCGAAGATCGAGGTTAATTTTGACATAAAAGAGATGACGATCGAGGAACGATGTCAATTCTGATCTAACTGAGGTGACGATCCAAGATCGAGGTCAATTTTGACCTAAAAGAGGTAACGATCGAGGACTGAGGTCAATTCTGAGCTAACTGAGGTGACAATCCAAGACCGAGGTCGATTCTGACCTAAAAAGGTGACGATCGAGGATCGAGGTCAATTCTGACCTAACTGAGTTGACGACCCAAGATCGAGGTCAATTCTGACCTAAAAGAGGTATACCTTTCCTTTGAGAAATTTGGGGACTCCACTGTGGATGAGGATTAGATTTTAGGTTTCGTTAGGGAATAGTGAATGATCTGAGGATTTGTAGCTGGGGAAAATTTTTGAGTTTACTTTGGAGACATTTTTGGGGAGAATGATTATCTGGGATTTCGCTGGGGGTGTAAAACATGTTTTCCTTAGTCAAGAAGGTGCTAGAATGGATTTGGCAATTTTAGGAATTTTTTCGGGAATTGTTCAGGATTTTATGGTATTTTTTTGTACTTTTTGTATGAAATTTTAAATGATGTGCTGATCGGCATGGATGGAGATGTGCCAATCGACATTGGCCCAGACTTTTGGGGTGCCTCAAGAAGGTGAAAGCGTCAGTGCCGATCGGTGGGTTCTCCTCATTTTGCACAACTTTCTGACTTCTTTTCTTCTGGTATAAGCCTATGAAAATTGTCCTAGTGTCCGAAATGACTGACTTCTCAAGCAGTGCGACCCATATGGAATGGCCTAATTCTGATGACTGGGTAGGATTACAGTGGAGGGCTAGGGTGCCCCTCACATTGGGTTGAAAGAACTCTTTTGACTCGTTTGAGCCAGCGGCGGATGATCAGACTATTTTGCCTGGGCCTTCATGTTGTCTCTCTTCAAGGGTGGTGAACCCTGGTGGCTATGTAAGTATTGCATGACTCTCATATTGCTTTTGTTATTTTCTTGACGAGATTGCTTTATTTCTTGAATCTGACAAGGACTTCCTTCATTTCTTGACAGTCTGATGTCTCCATGTTGACTATTCGTGCCTGTGCTACGACAGGGCTTAAGGATGTTTAGGAGCACCTTCCTGCTGTGGTACGCTAGATAGTGTACTCTGCAGCTTTTGGGAGGCTAGCATCGACTTTAGATGAGACGCCCCGCTCCATTGCGGTTTTATGTGCTTTGGGAGAGAGGTGGTAGGACACTACCCACGCCTACCATTTTGTCTTTGGTGAGATGACAGTGACTTCCATTGATGTTTAATAGTTGTCGGGCTAGACTGTGAGGGTGCTAAGATTGAGGTGGACAAGACTCTTAGGGTGACGTCGAAGGCAGTGATGACGGCTCTGGGTGATGTGGAGAGGGTGGTTTCTGGAGATTACCTCTACTTGTCATTTTTTAGGGAGATTTTGCTGAGGAGGAGGGTTGATGAGAATGACGGGCAACAGGTACGCTAGATGGCCCGTTTATTTATCTTGCTGGTGTTAGGGGGTTTTCTTGTGGCGACGAATGGGGTCCACTTGTGATTTCTTCCCTTTCTGAGGGTGTTTTCAAACATCCGCTTCTATGATTGGGGGAGTCTTATTCTGGAGACCCTTTACTATTCTTTGGACGCATTCACCGGTGTTGCCACATCAACCGAAGTAGCGATGATGTCAAGGCCTTTTTTTGTGCGGCTGCATTCTCCTAGTTACAACCTTCAGCGAGCTGATGGGGGATCTATGCGTCTATAGCATCATCCTCATGTGATGGACCAGAAGGAGTTGGTCTGACGGAGGAGGTCCTTTGGCCTGCAATGTATCTTTCATTTCCTTTATTTCCTTCTTTTTCCTCATGCTTGATTGATTTGATCTTTCACATTCTTCCTCGCAGCATATCAGTGTCTTGACCACCCGGTTGAAGGAAATTAGGGACTATACATTCTCGATGACTGCTCATATTTTTTAGGCGGTTCTGGTGCCTTCTTGCTTGGTGCCGTCTGCCTCATCCTGGGAATGGTCTGACTCTGGAAGTGGGGGCACATCGTCTCATCTTAGGGGGAAGAGGGCACCCCGCAGGGATGGGGGATCCTAGAGAGAGAGAGAAAGAAGAGAGAGAGAGAAAGAGGGAAAGAGAGAGTGAGAGAGAGAGAATGGATATTGTGTTCGGGCTGAGTCCCGTTGTTTTTCTGTTTTTCCTGCAAATTATCAATGTAATACAACAAAATATATGCAAATGAAGAATGAAGTTTTTTTGTTAATTTTCTTGGTTTAGTGATTAATGCAGATGCTTATTTTATTTTGCTGCTAAGACCGGAAAAAGAATTTTGAAAATTAATTGGAGAAGGATTTTATTTAAAATGAGAATTAGTAAAAGCATGAGTATAAAGAAAATATGGAATTTCCTTAAGATAAATTTTTTTTTTTTTTTTTAATTTGACAAAAGAGGAAAAATTGAATTTTCCCCAAAATAGAGGGTTCCCAATCGGCATGACCGCTTCCAGTCCAATCAATCCAAGGCTTTGATTGCACTTTCTTCAATTACTTGGTACTTAGTGGGCCAAGTTTTAATCCGATTTTCGCAGGGTTTCTTGTCCTTTCTTGAGAGTTTCCAAGTATAAATAGGGATGTGAATGGGGCTTTCCTCCTCACACTTTCACTATCTTCCTTTTTCACATTCTTACTTGCTTATTATCTCTTAGTCTTACAAGATGACTCTCCCTGGTATCATTGAGGTCGCTAACTAGATCGAAGCCTTGGAAGCAATGTGTTCTTACAATGTTGATTATGTCGCCTTTCACATGCGGTGATTCTCTTTGTGGGGAAACCTGCCCATTGAGTGGAACATGCTGATGGTGGCTATCGAGTTTCAGTATCCTGAGGATCATGTCTTTCACTTTGGGTTAGATGAGATTTTTCCTACCTACGAGGAATTTTCTTCCATGTTGGGATATAAATCCCATCGTTGTTGCAGCTCTGCCTAAGTTTTCCATTCTTCCAGGTAATTGTTGGCTAGACTTCTTCATATTTTGCATTCGACAGCCAGGCCATTAGTTACGGGGGGAATGATTTCCCTTTCGATGGTTTTGCAGTCCGGGCGTTCTCATGACGTGGTGTATGTTGGATATGCCCGGGCTGTCATCCTAAGAATTGTTTTAAAAGTTATGTTGGTGACTGGGGAGATGCTGGTGGACCCCCAACTAGCTGCTATCATTTCTTGGATGTCGTATCGTCGCAATCCTGTGGCGGTGATATTGGTAGAGATCTTGAATGGCCTGGATGCCAAGCGGGAGGGTCGTTCTAAATTTTTAAGGGGTTGCCCTATAATGTTGTTTATGTGGCTATCAGAGAGGTTTAGTATGGCGGTCTCACCTGAGTATCCTTTGTCAGTGGTGACAAATTTTTTCTCACCCTATTTTATTAGCGTGGGCCTAGACATTGAGAGTTGGGGGAACTGGTTTGTAGAGCACGGGGCTCGTGGCTTACGATGGTCTATGCCTTGGTGGGTGAGCTGCTTCCCATTCTTGAACTCGGGGAGTACTAATATGTCTGCTTAGTAGGCCTCAGGTAGACCTCTTTCTATTTTCCTTGGAGGCTGCTACACCAATTTGGTTGGGAGAAAATCGTGCCATCGCAGACACTGAACTTTTTTCCTGTAGAGGACCTGACAGAGCATTTACGCATGCGACTTCATTCTCTATGGGAGAATCCTCGTCTATTGACCCGTCCTTCTCAATCTACTAGGTGAGTCTGTCCCGTCTCCGAGGACTACATGAAGTGGTTATGGAAGAAGTCAGTGGCCAGGATACTGGACGTGGAGACTAGTCAAAGGTGGTTTTCCATATCTGACACCATAGAGGGAGGCATTGTGGTCTACCCCAAGCTAGTCCAGGATTATCATTCTTTGGAGCATCTTCGATACTCCATTCGGGCAGGGGAGGTTTGGGGTGCCCAGGATGTAGGTGATGATGGTTCTAGTTCCTTTGGAAGCTGCGGGTAGGGAGTTGGGAAGCTATTTTGTAATAGGTGTGGCTTTGTGCTTTGTGGGAGTAATTAGAGGGTAATTTTCAGGGGTAGTGGGGCTTGTTATTATCTGGGTTTTTCAGTAGGTGTAGTGGTGGCAAGGGAAGTCGTTTGACTCCTTACGCTAATTTAATCGTGCAAAAATTTTAGATAATGAAATAAATAAGTTTTTGATCATCTAGTTGTGCCTCTTGCTGAATTTTTGCATTTTGAATTATCCATTCCAATCGCTAAGGCATACATAATCCTTGTGTGCATGTATATGTTAAAATGAACTGTTGTCCTCGGGAATTAGAAAAGAATAGCATTTTATGAAAAGAAGGGGGTCGCGCTCATGTGATGCGAATGCGCTGCCTACGTACCTCTGAGGGTTTTGAAATTTTTTGAAATTCATTTATTTAAAAATGCTTTTTAGAAGATCAGTCCCACGTAGTTCTGGGTAGGGAGAATTGAAGAGAGTTTGTTTAGAATATAAGGGAGATGCGAAGCATTGTAGTGCACCGAGATTTTAGACTATGGGTAGAATTTCTTGAGATGATCCAGGTTGATTGGTCATGAAATTTCTTCTCCATCGAGGTCGGTGAGCACATCAGTGCCGCCTGAAAGGATATTCTTCACAATGTAGGGGCTACTCCAATTGGGCTTGAATTTCCCTCTGGGGTCCCAGATGGGTTCTACTATTTCTTTAAGGGATAAGTCCCCTTCTCAAACATCGCGGTGTTTGATTCTCTTGTTAAAAGATCGCATTATATGGAGATCGTACCCTTGTATATGATATAGAGCTTGCAATCTCCCCTCATCGAAGAGGGACAACTCGTCAAGATGACTTTGGTGCCAGTCTTCCTCCTTGACTTTGCCTTCAAGCATGACGCGCAGAGAGGGTACTTCTAGCTCCATGGGTAGGACTCTTCCATGTCGTAGACTATAGAGTAATGTGTGCCCCCAATAGAGGTTCAAACTGAAGTTCAGTAGCCCCAAAGGTCATAAGGAATCCTATTTGCCCAATCTCGATAACTCACGATCATCTTGTTGATGATGGCTTTGAGATTCTTATTGGCTGCTTTGACTGCCCCATTGGTTTGAGGTCGGTATCGAGAGGATTTATGTCTTTGAATCCCATACTCGTTGGCCACTTCCATAACTTTTGCCTCAAAATGTAACCCATTGTCTAATACCAGCTCGTGTGGGACCCCATATCGACAGATGATGTACTTCTTGATTAATTTTGCTACTTTCTTGGCATTCAGAACTATGTATGACTCGACTTCGACCCATTTGGTGAAGTAGTCAATAGTGAATAGGATAAACTCATGCCCATTAGATGCTTTTAGTGTAACTTTCCCTATGATGTCGATGCCCCATGTGTAAAACAGCCAGGGAGAAGCCATGTTATACAATTCTCATGGAGGCAAATGTTATAGGTTGGAGAATTGTTGGCATTTGAAACATCTTCGAACGTAGGGTGTGCAGTCCTGAACCATGGTGGCCTACTAGTATCCCTATCGAATGATCTTTTTAGTGAGCATATGGCCATTCACGTGGGGTCCTCATTCCCCACTGTGGATTTTATGCATCATTTCTTCAATATGATCCCCTGTGATGCAGTGTAAATAGGTTCCATCAAAGTTTCTCTTAAATATTTTTTATCATAGAAAATGTACTGGGCGACCAGTTTGTGGAGAGTACTCGGTCTTTCTTGTCAGATCCCTGGGGATACCTATCGTGTTTGAGGAGGCGCCAAATATCATAGTACCAGCAATTGGCTATTTCGGGTTCTTGCTCCGTGCTGAGCTCGATGTGGTAGCAGTGGGTTGGTTTGTCTTTTTTCTGTATAAGGAAAGGGTTTATGGTTATTCCTTCAGGCATGTCAATCATGGAGGCTAAGGTGGCAACGGTGTCATTGAGGTTGTTCTTTTCTCGGGGTGGGTAGTGGAAGGTGATTTCTTAGAATTGGGAAGCTAGTTTTTCAAGGTGGGCATGGAAGGGAAATAGTTTCTCATATTTGACATTCCACTTTCTGAGTATTTGAATGATGAGGGTTGAATCCATGTAGACATTGAGGTATCGAATTCGTTTCTTGAGGGAAACCTTGAGGCCTACCGTGCATGCCTCGTATTTAGTCATGTTGTTAGTGCAGGGGAAATCCAATTTGATGGCAATGGGGGTATGGGAGTCATCAGGGGAAATTAGGAGGATTCCAATGCCATATCCTTTTTTATTGGCAGCCCCGTCAAAGAACATTTGCCATCGAAGATCTTTTTAGGAGGCGCAAAGGATATTCTCGCCTGGGAACTCAAAAATCCAGACATCGGCTTCTTCCATAGGGTAGTTAGCAAGGTAGTTAGAGATAGATCTTCCTTTCATGGATTTCTGTGTGACATAGGTGATATCAAACTCGGCTAGAAGCATTAACCAATGGGCCAATTAGCTGGACATGTCGGGCTTCTCGAGTAGGTACTTGATAGGATCTATTCGAGATACGAGTCTGATAGGGAAGGCGTGCATATAGTGCCATAACTTTTGGGTAACCCAGACAAGAGATGCATATGTTTTTTCCAATGTGGTGTAGTTAACTTCGTAACCAACTAATTTTCTACTGGAATAGTAGATGTATTTATATTTGGGGGTTTCTTCAAGCTGTTGGCCTAGCAAAGCCCCAGCTGCAGTATCAGTGACGGTTAGGTATATGAGTGAGGGAAGACCAGGCTGCAGTGGCATGAGCATCAGGGGTCGAGTTACGTATTTCTTGATTTGGTCGAAGGCTTAATGGAAATCCTCATTCCTGACTTTGGTTGAATCCATTCGGAGGTTTTTGAAGATGGGCTCACAAATAAAAGTCAATTGGCTAATGAATCGACAAATGTACTGTAATTTCCCAAGGAATCCTCGGACTTCTTTCTCCGTTCGTGAGGTGGCATATCAAGTATGGCTTTCATCTTAGTAGGATCTACTTATATCCCTTTCTCACTGACCATGAATCCCACGAGTTTTCCTTTGGTAAAGTCGAAGACACATTTCTATGGGTTAAGCTGCATTTGGTACTATCGTAGTCGCTCAAAGAATTTCCGAAGAGCGAGAACATGGCATTCTCTAGTCTTGGACTTAATAATTATGTCATCTCTATTGACCTCGACTTCCTTATGTATCAGATCATGCATAATGGTTGTGGCAGTCCTTTGGTAGGTAGACCCTACATTTTTTAGACCAAATGTCATGACAGTGTAGCGAAAGGTTCCCCAAGGGGTGATGAATGTGATTTTCTCTTGATGATCAGGGTGCATCTTGATCTGTTTATATCCGAAAAACCCTTCGATGAGTGACTTGAGAGCGTGACTAGCTGTATTATCCAAAATCATATCTATGTTGGGTAACAGGTAATCACCCTTCGGAGAGGCCTTGTTCAAGTCTCGGTAGTCGACACACATGCAAATTTTTCCTCCTGATTCCGGCACGTGTATGATATTTCCCGGCCATGTGGGACTGTAACACCCCGCCTAATTAAATACCAGGTGATCAGTACCATAACCAATTAAATCAGAATATACAGTTGGTTCATTCTTAGCATCACTGTCCAAAATATTTTCGTATCACCTAATACTCAATTAAGCTGGTGTTAAAAACTTTCCAATACAAATTTCATTTTACCATTTTGAACAATTCAAAACATTCCATTCCACAACAATAATAAACTGAATAGATATCACAATAGAATTTAAATGAAACTAGAATAAACTTTCGAGAAAATATCTTAATACATAAATCCTAACAATAGTAAATGTAACACAATGACACGATTATAAAATCCTAACTCAAGTAGAAAAGAAACTGCTGAAATCCTCTGGGGCAACATGCCTAAAATGAAGGTCACTACAGCTACTCCATAGCTCCATAGCTCATCAAACCATCATAATCCTCTCTGGTTGGTGTCCCTGCGACTGGACACCTGATATAGAAGATACAAGAGAGAAAAGAGAATATGCAAGGAAACGGGTCAGAGCCCGATGGTAAAATAGTTTTGAAAACAGCAAGTGAATAATTTCAATATTTGTCACTTATAATATACATGTTAGATTATCGGACTCTCTTGTGAGATTATTACCTCTCATCTAGATTGCACACCTAACGTACCTCTAAATCATACTAGTTACTATTCTCCATTCTAACTAGTTCATAACTGTATCAACTAATCATAGCCCATATCTATCCCGCATAATTTACATATATCTAATAAGATTCAACATGGATAAGACTTTTTATTTATTCAACATAATTAAGCATTATCATACTTAATTAATTACATAGTATTATCTTTCAATTTTACTTAATTCACACATAAGATAGATCTAAGAAGTATATACATATTCATTCAATTCATTATATATATATATAATACAATACGGCACCCCGAGACACAACTGCAGTGCATGCATTACTCTGCTATCATGTCCCAGTATAGCTTGTCGTCGTATAGGGGACTACAGGTTCGGTAAAGATTCCTCGAACCACAAATATCAAATCACAAATAATGGAGGCGAACATAGTCCTAAGCCTTTGGGCTAAGCACATACATACGCACCCAAATGACCGTTCTATACCATTTTTCTCACTAGTGGTAATCGACCTAAGTCCTATGTTCTCGAGCGACAAGTAAAAAATCCCATGGATTCGCCAGGATATGACTGCCCTCACGCGCAAACCTCCCATTGATAGAAAGTAAGATAGGTATGTCATACACATAAATTATTAATCAATCAAATAGGCATTATCATCTACCTATATAAAACTAGGTACTTACACTACCTACATCATATTAGGAATTCATCCTATGACAAGTACGCGTCGTATTTATTGAATACTATCCACACTTGTAATCATGATTATCATCATATTTTTTTTATGTAGTTATCACTCACATAATATTTTATCCGACTCAAGTACCCGTAAATATATCATCAATATTACCCTTACTTGATATAACGATTATTCTCCTCTAAATCATAATATAATTATGTAGATATCTCTCACAAAAATTTAATCCTCAAATCCAAATAATTTTTCAACATTAACCCAAGTCCCTCGCTCCTTGTTAACGTACCAAAATTAATCAAATCTCACCATGGGCCAAATGACCATTTTCCAATTTTTTTTTAATAAAGGTACAATGTGCCAGAAATATAAAATTACAATTTTGAGGCTTTTCTGCTCCGATTTTGAAAAAACTTAAAACTGCAAAATTATGTAGAACGTGATTTTAAACTAAAATGCAAGCACACTACCAATTTACTCTTAAATCATACTTAAAATTTTCATACAATGTTCGTCCCTTTTCAACAAAATTTTCATGCGTTTTATCCATTTTCTTTCTCATCAAAACCAACACAAATTAGTCCAAAACTTCTCCTAATTAATCTCTATTGATATAGCAAGATATATGATCAGTTTCTAATAATCAAACAAACTAAAATCATCAAATAGGTTGGATTAAATCCTATTATTCCCAAAATTCTCATAGGTTCTTACTTCTCCAAAACTCATATTAAGTCAGACTTCTTCTATCATTTGAAACCCAAAATTCATGGATTAAATCATTTAAACATAAAGAGATTTATTCTATCTAATTTTCATATCATGAAACCCAAAATTTGTGGATTAAATCATTTAAACATAAAGAGATTTAGTCTATCTAATTTTCATATCAAGAACAAATTACAAAAAACTCTATAGTTCATCCTTAAACCATGTAACTTCATACTTCTTACTTAACCTATCTAGCATGGACATTGTAAGTAATAAAATAAATAAAGAATTACACTTGCCTTAATTATGTAGGTCTGAACCTTTGGTTATGATGGTTTAGAATCCTTTCCTTATTTTTCGGTGACTTTTCGGTGGTGGTGCTGGTGGTACAAGGTGATTAATCCCCTTTGGCTTGCCCCAAAAGTCTTTCCTCCTTCCTAAGCAGCCTCTTATCCTCCCAAGAAACTCTTCCCTTTCTCTCACACTAATACCTCTCAAGTGTTTTGTGATCAAATGAAATGAACCTACGTTCCTCTAATCCATCACCTTTACAATAAGACAAATCCTGAAATTACTATTCATCTCCCAAATAAAATGACTAAAATGCCCCTTCGGGGTGTCCTTTCATCTCCTAATTGACCCGAGACCCAAATCCAACATCCGAATAGAATTTTCTGACTATTTCGACCCTTACGGATGCAACGACGCACTCGAAACGACCATAAGGTTGATATAAATAATTTTTCCTTTTTATTTATTTAAATTAGTTCCGACACGTCCCATACCACGTCGTAACTAAAGTTTCATAATTACCGTATTTGTAACTCACGGCAATATAAATAACATCATATTCACATATTACTTAAATATCACTAAGTAATATTCAGAATCATATATTTCAATATCCACAAGTAAAATAAAATTTGGATTAATCCCAATGAATTCATTTATAATTAATTTTAATTAATCCCATTACCTTTTAATTTAACTCATTTTAAAAGTCATTAAAATTACGGGGTATTACAACTCAATTACTCGAAAGAAGACCACATTTAATTACTTGACTACTTCCTCTTTTACTTTGAGTTACTATTCGGTGCAGAGGTTTCGTAGCTTCTGTTTGACTGGTTTACATTTCAGGAGAGTTGGAATCTTATGTTGTGCTATCTCAGGGTCAATATCGGGCATATCGTCGTAGGACCATGTGAAGACATCCACGAATTCCTTCATAAGCTCTTCGAGTTGCGTGTGCTCGTGCTCATCAAGGGTATCCCCTATCCTAATCTCGCACATTTGGTTACTTGAACCGATATTAATAACGACAGTTTAATCTTCATTAACTTGAACGCCGTTATGTTGTTTGTTATTAACCTTATTTAGAACAGTTAAGGATTTTTCATTTGTAAAGTCATAATCATCAAGAGTTTGATTAGAATCAAGGAAGTTAATGTAAGGAACATCAAGATACTCAAAGTCTTTATTTATTTCATCGATAGGAAAAACAACACTGAGAACCTCATCATAGGAGGTCTCAATTACATTAGAGTGAGAGGAAATAACTAAAGGGGAAAGGGGATAAACATCAGGGTTCGATTGAATATTAGCAGGTGGAATAGGTGCAGCATGCCAGTTAGGAAGTGGTGTATTAAAATATTTGATGAGGTAGGATAGATCAAATGACGTATTCCCCGAGTGGATTATACAGAGTGCCAACCTCAGTATCTGCAAGTTGAAAGAATCGTCGAAGTCGCTGTACTCAAAATACTCGATATTTGTTATGGTCTCCTTAGTGAGTGGTTGTACATAATGTTGGGAACTTTCGGTCCCCAAGTAGATGTCTTGAAAAAACATCTCCATTCTTGGTTTCATCTTCTTGTCTACAGGGTTGTACCAAGGCTCAGGGAAGTCACAGAAGGGGAAATATTCACCTTCTCTGATGAATTTTCCATTTAGGGAATCTCTCAGGATAGTTCTAGCGCATTCTAACTTCCTCTTTAATCGAGGCTAAGGGATCAATATGAGTTCTTCTTTTGATGATTGATAGCCTAAGCCATAGGGAGGAAAGGCCTCATTTATCATAATAGGTTTAGTTATCCCTTGTTGTCTTTGGCCTAGCCCCAATTCGGGCATGAAGTGCATGTTCTTGAACATTTGGTTTACAGTGTCATTTCCATGAGGATCATATTCTGGACAAACCTTGTCTTTGAATTCGTCCCTTATTGGGAGTAAGAGTGGTTTGATCTAGACATCTGATAGCCGTATATCGTTCACCCCGTGTTGTATCTCAAGTACTGTATTACGGGTGCTTGCTTTCTCGGTGTTGTCATTGTCTCCCAAGATGGTGATAACTTGTCCATTGGCAAATAATTTCAATTTTTAATGAAGGCAAGAAGGCACCCCTTTGATACTGAGGAGCTACGATCATCCGAGAAACATATTAAAACGGGTTGGGATGTCGATGACTTGGAATTCAGCAATAGGATTTATAGGGCCAACCCCTATTGCAAGATTTATAGATCCCATTACTTCTCGATGGGTGTTGTTATAGGTACACACGACAGTAAAGGTTGGAGCAAGGTTGCTCCCTTTCCATCCTAAATAATTGAGGGTTCTTAACGGGCTTATCTATAAGTGAGGGGGGGACAATTTTCCCTATAACTTCAATAGAGATATTGAGAGCATGATTTTGGTTGGGACCAGTATTAGGGATTTCCTCTTTAGAAAAGGAGAGCATTCGAGTAGAGGTTAAGGATCTAACTAGGTCACTACTTCTTCTTGTGTGGTTGGGGGAGGAACTGTGGGTCCTGTGTGTAGCTTGATTAGGGAATTTTGGTACAGTTAGGACGACATGAAAAGTCCCCATGAAGTGATGTTAACTTGGGTCTTCTTGAGTTAATCAAGGACCTTACTTTCTTCAAGGGTCATTTATGGCATAGGGAGATTCTCAACACCTTTCCCTTTATATCTTACTAATGGTTGTAAGTTTGGATTCTGGTAATGTCTCCCGGACCTAGTCATGTGGTTCACATAAGAGGGGAAAAACAAAAACCCTATTTCTTCATCGATATTTGGTTGCTCAGCTACCTAGTTGATCTCTCCTAACAACTCCTCGAATGATATCATTCTGAATAGGTTGGCTATTAGACTAGTCTTTCCTGAATTTGGCTCTTCATCTGAATCCTCGGAATCTTCTCCCCATCTGGTGGCAACCATATTATCTTTCCATGTAAAGTCAATACACTCTAAAACTTATATGGCCTCTTCGTACAATTCTTCCCATTCGGTAGCGGAATTCAAGACTAAAGGGACCAGGTGCCCTTGTAATTTCAAAGTGTCGAGCATCTCGGATATGCTATAACTATCAGCAGTCTGTCGAAACAAACCTACCATGATGTGGACTAGGTCATCTAAACTGACTTTGTCATCCGGGACTACTTAGTTTTCCAACTCTCAGGCCCATTTTTGAGCTTCTCAGAACAACCCACTGAATCTCTAAAAATCGATGGTCATCTGGGAGGGAAATTTCATCCCGAACTCTAGGAGTTGGTTCACCACTTGTGATAATTCCGTATGTTTACCTCTAAAATGGGTACGAACAGCGATGCAGGCTCTAGTGAGGAGTGATAAAGTTTGATCAGCAAGGCTAGTAGGGTGTAAGAGGAAATATAGGCATGTTTGGATAGGTTTAGGAGAGTATATGTGTATGACTAGTGATTTACTTAGCATGAGTTGGGCAGATGGGTCGAGTTCTGAGTCTTCTTCTTAGAAGATGGCGTTTAAATAAATCGGGAGTGGATTATGGGTAATGTTTGGTTTAGGATTATCTAGTGGGGAGATGATACCCCAATCAATCAGGCTTTGGATTATGTTTTGGAGATGGAAACATTGGTTAGTGGTATGGCCAGCAGTTTGGTGAAAGTCACAATGGGGATCAGGATTGAAGTTTTTCGGAAGTGGATTTGGTAACGGACAAGGATCCAATGGTTTAATCAGGTTTCGATTTAAGAGATCCTGCTAAACTTTAGAGATAGGAGCATGAAGCTCGGTATATTCCTTTCGAATTGGGTTTGAGTGACTTTCGGGGGCCCATAAAATGGCAGGCTGAGAGATGTTGTTGATAGTAGGGAATGGGGTGCTAGCAGGCTTTCCAAAATTTCTAGGAGGAAATTGCCCATATATTTTCTTTGGTTCAACTTATGTCTTGGTAAGACCTTCTTAGATTTCTACTGGCTCAAAAGTGAGGGTAATACTGTCCTCCCACTATTTCTTGAACATGGGGTAGAAATTTCTTCTTCACAATGCTGAATTGTTCTTTTTCGGAAGGCCGATTGGTCATGGTAGCTGCTTTTTCTCTCTATCTTACTATGAAGTTACTGATTGATTCCCCAGGATTCTATTTAAGTAGCTCTAAGTCACAGTGGGTAACCTCTAGGTCCTCGTTGTACTTGTATTGTGATATGAACTCACGGGCAACATCGTCCCAACTACAGATTTACGATTCTTCAAGGGATAAGAACCAATAGAGGGCGCTATCTTTCAAAGTCTGATGGAACATCTATGCCATTATTTCTTCAAAATCCCCTAGGAGAGTCATGGCTCGGTAATAGCTACGGAGATAAACGATCGGGGGTCCACTGGCTCAAAACTTCTCGATATTGGGCATCTTGAATTTTTCTGGTAACTTGGCTTTAGGATAGGGAGATATGTGGGTATATTCCATATAGTTCCCAAAGATTTTGACTTGGTAAAATTTCTTGGTTAGGATCTTGAGGTCTTCCTTGACCTTATTAAGTTCTTCCTCTTTCGGATCGATAATTGTAGGTAAATCAACCCCGGTCTGAGCAAGGTTTGGCATAGGAAGTTGGGCTAGTGGAGGCCCATTAGCATGAGGAGCACGTGGAACATGATGGTATTCTTCAGGAACCCATATAGGCTTGGGTGAGGGCGGACCCATGGCTCGAGGGAAATGACTTCAGAATCTTTGGCGACAGGGACCTGGTTATTTTGCATCTCATGAACCTTGGTTTGAAGGTTATCAATTTTGGCAGTGATATAAGCCACAACTGTCAACAAATCCGACTGTACATTCGGCACTTGATCCGTGTTCCCCATGGAAGGCGGGTGAGTCTCAAAGTCGAAGTAAGTAAGAGGAATGATAGAACTTCGGGGTGGTTCGACTGAAGACCGAAGTGAATAAGGAGCCATGCCAAGGGTATGTGATCGACCTGAGAAGGATGAAAATTGGAATTTATTTTCGGAAAAGAAAAAGGGACATTTTTTATTTTTCGAAAAGGGGGAAAATGTTTTTTTTTACATTTTTGGAAAATATGATGTCGAAATGTTTCTTTGTTTTTTAGGGAAAAGGAGGAAAAATATTTTTTGTATTTTTGATAAAAGAGGAAAAATGTTTTTGTACACTCTTTGGGAAAAGAGAGAGGAAAAGATGAGAGATAGGTCTTAGCATGCTTATTATGTTTATTAGGTTCTCACTTGTATTATGTTTACCTAAATGCAAAAAGAAATGCATGACGAGACTCGAGCTTGGAAAAATTGAGTTTGCAACATGTGTAACTCTATGGTTGGCCTTGTAACCAGGCTCAAGGGCAGGGCCCCAATTTTTAAAAAATTGCGCGCAAAATAGGACGGTAGGTTGACCCAAAATTTCGATAGAGTTTCGGATCGAAACCGATAATCTAACATGTATGTCCTAGGCTTGACACCTATATGCGGGTATGCAGTTGGTTGGGTTATTTGGAAAAGGTTCCCCCCTTTTTCGTGACTTCCACGGTATACGTCTTGCTTTTGAGGGAAATCGGTACGTGTGGACAAGCCATTTGATATACCCGAGTGTACGTGAATTGCCTCACTATATACCTCATGGGGACGGTACGCGTGAGAGAGAATTTGATATACTCGACCTACGTGAAGGAGTTCCCTGCGATATACCTCCCATTATGACTTTGGTCAAGAGTTAGGCATAAATTCTTCCAAATTTATCCCTTAAATTTAGTTACTTTTAGCACCTCGAAAAACGTACTCGATTTGATTTTATCTCATAATCTTGCAATTGACTTATTCTAACGAGTACACCGAGTTCTAGTATTTCGTACTAATTTTTTAGGTATTTAATGTCAATAAAGAAAGAAAGAGATCGGAAGAATCGAGAAAGAAAAGAAAGAAAAGTCAAAAGGGCAAAGTTGTAATTTTTACCCAGAATTCGGATGAGGCATATAAAGAGAAGTTAAAGAGCCTTCAATTATGAGTAGATAGGAAGAAACGACACCTCAATCGGAGTCCCGGTGTGTGAAAGTAATGAGTAGTCAAAGTTTGAAGAAAAAGTCAAAGGAAACCCGGACCGTTTCGGGCCGGACCGATCCGCATTGCCAAATTCCAGAGAACCCCGGACCGAAGACGGATCGAAGCTGAAAGAAAACAAACGAACCAATTCGTGCTAGATCGATCCGATCAAGAAATAAACAAACCAATCCGAATTCCATCCAGATCGAATCGAAGGAGGACCGGACCGGTCTGACTGTCAAATTTTAATTTTCTAGACTTCCTCTAATGGAGAGTCCTAGTGCAGCTAAAACTCTTGGATTTTGTAGGGTATTTAAACCCGTTTTATTATCATTCTTAGTACGGAGAGTTTATCAAATTTTCCATCCTTTTCATAAAAACCCTAGTTTGGAGATAGCTTATTATTTTAATTCCAAGATTGAAGATTGTTCAGATTTTAATGATTACAAGTAATTGTAGTTAATGTTTTGAGTGCTTTGGTAAGATTAGTGGTTAGTTTCCTCTGTCTAATTTTCTGTTTACATCATTCTGCAATTTTTTCTTAGTTTAATCATGACTTCCTGCAATTCCAAACTCATTTTATTTAGTTTCATCATGGTAGGCTAGACTTTTAAAAGTCGGGATGCATGAACCCAACCTGATGTGGTAGTTGCATGTGTATAAAATTAATCCTCTAAATTTAATTGTTTATCACGACCATATTGCGTAGAAATACGACAATTGTATATCTTTGGATCTCGTTTGCTTCAGGGTAACCGGGATGATTTAGAATGCAATTCAAGTGTAACTATCACAATGCCGCTTTACTCGTCCTCTGATTAAGTATGGTGCGGGCTTGAACCTCATATACGTAATGCTTGGGAGTACTAAATTATGGGTCTAATTAATCATTTAAATTTATGATTAGTTTTATATCTACATTACACTAGGGTTGGGGGATTGTATTCACATCCTATTTTCTTCATCATATAGTTCAAGTTTCAGTTCAATCATCATCAGTAATTTAGGTAATTTAGAGTAATTGCATGCCATTCATTCATTAGTTCATTAGTTAATTATTTCAAAATTTCATTTAGTTGTATCCAATTCTTAAATCAAATCATCTTTTCCTTTCTTTTTAGAGTCAGAGTTAGGATTCCTTCGTCTGTCCAACATCATTACAACTCTATTGTCCTATTTCCCTATGGATACGATCCCGACTTACCGGGTTTATTACTAACGCGATAGGCTTGCACTTGAGCCTAGAGAGTACGCACTTTTGGGACACATTCTTAGTCGCGTCAAGTTTTTGACGCCATTGCCGGGGAATTAGGTAGACTTAGGATCAGATCGAGTCAATCTAAAATTTTGACCAAATATTTCAAAAAATCCAAAAACATATAAAAATCTGAAAAAGCACAAAAAGATTCATCATCATCTCTCATATGCTGTTAATGCAAAATTCTGAACTCACTCCAACTACCCATAATACTCCAACCCACATTCACGAAAATCCAATAGTTGAGTACGACCTTGATAGCCCGCACACTCCTAATGCTCCACAGTTATGGGTTCCACCTCCCACATCATCACACTCAATCTCAAATAACACACCATTTTCCTTCTTAGGACACACTTCAGAGCGCACTCCAAGTATACCAAGTGAGGATACCGAATCTTTGAGAGAGAGAGATATGTCACAACACGATAGTGCAGCCGCCGACGAGGGAGAGGCCCCGTATCGCCCTTTGAGAGACGTCTTATATCCCGAGCGCAATGTCACTCTGGGATGCATTTTACTCCCGTACAATGCGGGAAATTTTTTATTTAGGAATGGGATGATCCAGATACTTCCCACTTACCATGGACTGGATTCAGAAAAGCCATATGCCCACATTATGGAATTTCAGAAGGCGTGCGAGACTCTTAGTGACCAAACTTGCATAAAAGAGGTGCTCCGCCTTCCATTCTCACTAAAGGATAAGGCTAAGACCTGGCTATAGTCTTTACCTCCAAATTCGATTTCATCATAGAACGAGTTACAGTATAAATTTCTCAAAAAGTTCTTTCCGCCACATCGAACGAATTCCATCAATGATCAAATGCAAACTTTTTGACAATTAGAAAATGAGTCATTCGAATGATGCTACGAACGTTTCAATGAGTTAATTGCGTCGTGTCCCCATCATGGTTTTGATAAAACGCAAATCATTTCCTTTATCCATAATGGGCTGAACATTAATTCCAAGCAACTCGTTGAAACCATGGGTAGAGGTTCGTTTATCGACTTAGACGCCCACGATGCTGAGCTTCACCTGAGGTATGACATCGAGACTAACCAATCCTGGGATACATCTGAACCTAATGCTCAAAATAAAAATCGTCAAGTGACCACCACTCCATCGGCGTCCGACCTATTTCATGTAGAAAAAAATTCGATAGCGGACAGTCGACTCGATATGCTTGAGAAAGGACTGCGAGACCTACGTGAGGTATATGGAAGAGGACCAACTGGATCCATCCCAAACCCTATTGAGAAGGTGTGTGCGATTTGTGAGGCGGGTCATTCAATTGAGGAATGCCCGACCATACCCGCCTACAAAGTGATGCTTCGAGAACAAGTAAGTGGTATAGGAGGATTCAAGGGTAATTTTGGTGCCCCGCACAAGAATTCTTACAACCCTTCATGGAAAAACCACCCTGGTTTTAGCTATGGGCAATAACATGCTGCGATGAATCCAAATTCACATGTTGCCCCTCCTCTGCCATCATATTTTCAACAAGCTCCACACATGCAAGGACATGTGCAAGCACCACCACCTCAATGATCATACATCCCTCCACCGCGGAGAAGTCTCGAGGATACAATCAACCACTTTATCAATACCCAGACTGCAACTAATGATAGGCATGAGCGCATGATGAATGACATGAATTAGAACATCTCATAGTTGCAATCATCGTTGAGTATCCAAGAGAAGGGGAAGTTTCCTGCCCAGGTCCAAAAACTGCCCCAAGCTAAAACTAGTGTTAGCTCCACCTCGACAAAACATCAGGAGCAATGTCAAGCTCTGACCACTCTTCATAGTGGGAGAGTCGTTGATTTATCACCTCCCCCACACAACGTAACCAAAGACAAGGAGATTTCGCCTAGCACGAAAGAGGCCGAAGATGTCCCCTTGAATGAGAGTGAGAAAGAGGACACTAGTGAGCCTGAGGTAGTAGTGAAACCACCCACCGTGGCACCGTTTCCTCAAAGGTTGGTTCCTTCCCACAAAGGAAATCCCCGTGATGAAGTGTTAGACGTACTAAACCAAGTGAAGCTAAATTTACCTTTCCTCGATGCGATTAAGCAAATTCCAGCTTATGCAAAAGTCATCAAAGACTTGTTGACGGTAAAAAGGAGGACGAAGGTAAAGAAAAATGTCTTTCTAGCACATAACTTGAGCTCCACCCTACTCAATGATCTCCCGCCCAAGTTCAAATATCCCGGTGCACCCACCATTTCCTGCATCATTGGAGAAAATAAAATTGAGAAAGCCTTACTTGATTTGGGAGCAAGTGTCAATATTCTCCCTTACGCCATCTATAGGGAACTTGATTTGTGCAACCTCAAGCCCACAAAGGTTACTCTCCAGTTAGCGGATCGAACCGTGAAGATCCCAAGAGGCATAGTTGAGGACGTGATCACCCAAGTTGACACTTTCTACTTCCTGGTAGACTTTGTCATTTGGGACACGGAGCCCTCCTTCAACTCGAGCAACCATGTTCCCATCATACTTGGGCGCCCATTCTTAGCTACGGCTAATGCAATCATCAATACTCAGAATTGGCAAATGCAACTCACTTTTGGGAACATGACTTTAGAGACTAACATCTTCCATATCGCTCAACAGACGGGGGAAGGAGATGATCTTCATGCGGTGAGCCTAATAGACGAGATCGTAGAGGAGTATTTCGAGGAAAATTATTGTGGAGATGCCCCAGGGTACTGTTTAGTGTCGAACCACGAGAGTGAGGGGACATACACCAGATTCGAGAAGGAGGTTGAGGAGTTGACACAGTTATTTGATTAGAGAGCGTCGAACGAGGACGCGAGAGATGTAAGTTGGGTTTCTAGATTCGAGGAGTTACCACCGAGGGATACATGTATGGTTCCCTCCAACGAAAAATTTCCAACCCTCAAATTGAAGAAACTCCCCTCCCATATTAAATATGTATACCTAGGAGAGGATGAGACATTTCCCGTTGTTGTCTCCTCTAGCCTAGACGAAGAGCAAGAGGGTAAATTGCTAAAGATTATGAGGAAGCACCAAAGTTCTTTTGGCTGGTGCATTGCTGATTTGAAAGGGATATGTCCTTTGATTTGCACCCACAAGATCCATCTCGAAGAGGATATCAAGCCCTCGAGAGAAATGCAAAGAAGGATAAACCCTAATATGAAAGAAGTGGTGATGACCAAAATACTTAAGCTATTGGATGCCGGGATTATCTACCCAATCTCGGATAGAAAGTGGGTGAGCCCTATTCAAGTTATCCCGAAGAAGTCAGGCATGATAGTGATTGAGAATGCTAAGGGAGATCTAGTTCCCCAACGTACCACCACCGGGTGGAGCATTTGCATTGATTACCGGAAACTCAATGCGGGAACTAGGAAAGACCATTTCCCCTTGCCATTTATTGACCAGATGCTTGAGAGAGTAGAGGGCCACCCTTACTATTGCTTCCTTGATGGTTATTACGGATATAACCAAATTGAGGTAGATGTACTTGACTAGGACAAAACAACCTTCAGTTGCCCATTTGGTACGTTTGCCTACAAACGTATGCCAATTGGCTTGTGTAATGCACCCGCGACCTTTCAAAGGTGCATGTTGAGACTATTTAGCGACACGCTCAAGAGAGGACTTGAAGTGTTCATGGATGATTTCAACAGTTTTGGCACCTCTTCCGATCTTTGTCTTGAAAAACTGGAAAAAGGTACTTGCCCGGTGTGTGGAAAAGAACTTAGTGCTGAATTGGGAGAAATGCCACTTCATGGTCACCGAGGGAATAGTTCTTGGCCACATAGTTTCATCCAAGGGGGTAGAAGTTGATAGAGCTAAGATAGATGTCATAACCGATCTACCCCCACCAAAATATCTCAAAGACGTGCACTCTTTCTTGGGCCACGCGGGGTTTTATCGAAGGTTCATTAAGGACTTTAGCGCCATCGCTGGACCCTTAAGCAACCTACTTATGAAGGACAACCCATTTGAGTGGACGGAAGCATGCCAAAGCGCTTTTGAAAAACTGAAAAACATGCTTGTGTCCCCTCCCATCATGCAAGTTCTGGATTGGTCTTTACCATTTAAACTTATGTGTGATGCTAGAGATTATGCGATAGGGGTTGTTTTGGGCCAAAGAAAAGACAAACAGGCTCATGTCATCTACTACGCTAGCCGGACTCTTATCGGACCATAACTTAATTACTCCACTACCGAGAAAGAGTTTCTAGCAGTAGTCTTTGTTCTTGAAAAATTTTGGTCCTACCTTATCGGTTCTCCCATTACTTGCTTCACCAACCACGCGACATTGAAATACCTACTTGCGAAGAAAGACGCAAATCCGCGCCTCATAAGGTGGATTCTACTCCTATAAGAGTTTAATCTATCCATTAAAGATAAGAAAGGAGTAGAAAACGTCGTTGCCGACCACTTATCACGGCTTTCGTCCAATGTACCTAGTGATCCAATACCCATATACGAATAATTTTCGGATGAGCAACTCTTTGCTACCTATTCTTTTCCCTAGTTTGCTGATATAGTGAACTACCTTATCACGGGAGCCGTCCCTCCCGACTGGACACCACAAGATAAGAATAAGTTTATTACTTGGTTGCGCATGTTTTTCTATGATGAACCCTTCCTGTTTAAATATTGCGCTGACCAAATCATCCGACGATGCATATCGGATGACGAGATCCCAAAAGTCATCCAATTTTGTCATTCGAAAGCTTGTGGAGGCCACTTTTTGACGAAAAAGACGTCCGCTAAAATTCTATAATGTGGACTCTTTTACCCCACAATATTTCGGAATGTGAATAATGCTTGTAAATCTTGCAATAGGTGCCAACGGATGGGAGCTATTACTCGATGAGACATGATGCCTCGTACCCCCATACTCATTATTGAGATCTTTGATTGTTGGGGTATTGACTTCATGGGTCCTTTACCCCCGTCCTTTGATTTACTATACATCCTTATCTCGATAGACTACATTTCTAAATGCGTGAAAGCTATAGCTACCAAGAAAAATGACAACAAAGTGGTGATTAAGTTCCTGTAGGAACAAATAATTTCCCTCTTCGGTGCTCCGAAAGAGATAATTAATGATAATGGCACGCACTTTTACAATTGGCCATTCCCGAAGCTTATGAGAAACTATGGTGTCGTTCACAAGGTTGGAACGACTTATCACCCACAAAATAATGGGTAGGATGAACTAGCGAATCGAGAAATTAAGAACATTCTCGAAAAGACCGTTAATCCTACCAGAAAAGACTAGTCACTTAGATTGAACGATTCGCTATGGGCCTATCTTATCGCATAAAAAAATCAGCTCAGAATGTCCCCTTTCCGCTTTGTGTATGGCAAACCTTGCCATCTTCCCGTGGAATTAGAGCACAAGGCGTATTGGGCAATTAAGGAGTTAAACTATTCCATGGATAAGGCCGGTGAAGCTCGCAATCTTCAAATAAATGAGTTAGAAGAGATACGCAATGATGCGTACAAGAATGCAAAAATTTCCAAAGAAAGGATGAAACTTGATCATGATAACATTACTCGCCGCAAAGAGTTTCTTCCCAGACAAAAAGTGCCTCTCTCTAACTCTCGACTTCATCTCTTTCCGGGCAAGTTGCGGTCAAGATGGTTTGACCCGTTCGTTGTGAAGAATGTTTTCCCTCACGGAGCTATTGAGTTAGACAATTTGAAAGGAGGAAATACATTCAAAGTAAATGGACAACGCCTAAAGACATATCTAGAGGCGTGTGTGGAAGAAGTCGACACCGTTTGGATGTCAAACCCCATTTACGGGGTAGAGTGAGCTGCTACAGTGAGGTCGTCGCACCCCCGACACGTATGGGGTGAATTCTTGTGTAAAGTAGACGAGAGCCGTGTGAGTAGTGAGAGTCCATAGGATTAGGGTACAATAAGGTGAGAGCATTCACATATTTCGAGAAATTGAGTCAAGTTGCGTTGACCATAGAAATCGAGAGAATTTTGAGTCCAAACTGATAGGGAGCATGATGAGAATTAAAAAATTTCAGAAGAGAGCGATCGCAATTAAGTTAGGGGGGAAATTCAGCTCAATGCAAGAACCCGGATCGATTCTTTTCTTTTTGAGTCGGACCGGTCCGGCCAGGATCGGTTCCTTTCTTTTAGAGCCGGATTGATCTGATAATTGAAGAACTAGAAAATTAAAGGATCGGACTGATCCGATCACCAGCCAAATCAGTCCGCTTTCTGCAGAATTTCCCCTATTCCCAAGGTTCACCCCCTTCTCCCCAATCCATTTCCCTTCCCTCCCAATTCGTTCCCCCATAACCAACCCTTCAATTTCCCTCCAAAATACACTCCCTCTTTCCCTCCAAACCCTTTCCCTCCATTTTCAAAACCCTCCCAACCCCTCCCCTATAAATAACCACCCATAGACTCCACTTTTCTCCACACCTTAAACCACCTCACTCCTCTCTTCTCTCTCCCTAATTTTCCAGCCAACTCTCCCCGTTATCATGGCCCAAAGACCCACCCCGTCAAATACGACTCCACTGAAATCCTACCCTCTGGTCATGGTGAATTCCGTTCCCACCAAGAGGAGCGGTGGTGCAATCGGTTCTTTGGTTTGGATCGTAAACTCCACATGGAGCGCGCTATCCAATGGTCAGGTATGCCCAATTCCGTCACCGCCCTCTTCATGCCTAGGGGTTGGTGCCGATTCCTTAATGAATCATATGAAGCGATTTGGGCAGCCGAGGTTGGATCTTTCTATGGCTCCCTTGTTCGAACGGGCCAATTCGAGTCTCAAGCATATGTTGAAGGTACCATCATCCCTTTTTCGTTGGCCCTTCTCATGGACAAATTGTCCGAATACGACATTACCGATGTTCAAGACTTCACATACCCAAGGAATGTCGCCCCGGTCGCTAATGAACTGATTATGGAGCACATTGTCCCCGACGTTGCGTGGAGGGAGAAAACTGTCACTGTTGGCCGTCTTAATGAGATAGAACGCCTCACTTTCCAAATTATGTGTGCAAATATTTTGCAAACGTCCAATGATTCAGCGATGCGTCCTCGTCAGGCCACATTGACATACCACCTCTTCGATCCCAACACTTCCATTAACCTGGCTCGCACCCTACACGCCGACATCATCGTTGTGGCCATGGATGAGAAAGGTGCAGCACCACTTCCATATGCACATTTGATTACCTCCATCCTCAAGGATGCTGGCATTGAGGCATCGCTTGATCGTACTCGCCTCCCCAGTCCTTTTGGATAAGGAACCCGCACGCGGAGCGCCAAATAGCTAGCCATCCTCTGGGCGTGGAGCGGAATTGATGACAAGGACGATGCTACCTCGAGTGAGGAAGAGGAAGAGGAATAGTAAGAAGAAGAAGCAGGTGGTGATGTGGACATGGGTGACGTAGGTGGGAATGAAGAGTCGGCCGAAGAAGAAGAAGACCCGAATTTTGAATGGGTGGGTAGCGACCTCACTAACCATATGTCGGCCCTTGAGATGGGATTCAACATCTTTTTGACCGACTACCGTCGCGATATAAGGATGATGTTTCGTTTCCAAGCAGACTTGTATCGACGCCAAGGGGATCCCAACGAGCCATTACCATCCTACTTCTATGACCCCTATGGACCCGACACGCCCAACTCTTCCCAACCACCGCCCCAGTGAAGCTTTGGTTGTTTTTGACAGTTTTTACTTATTTCCCTTGTTCACATGATTGTAGGCTTTTCCCTGTTATTGTACCACAGTCCTGTTTTATAAAAATCTGCATTTTCTCCATTTGTTTGTTTTATTTATCGCACTTCTTATTTTGCCTTGTTTAGCTTTTCGTCCTTTTTTCTTGAGGACAATGCAAAAGTCTAAGTTGGGGGGGGGGGGGGGTCACAAGTGCATATTTATAAAACTTCATAAATTTTCAAAAATTCCCAGAAATTTCAAAAAAATCATAAAATTTTGAAAAATCCAAAAATATTTTTGTTCAAAATAAATAAAAATTGGAATTCAAAATTTTCAAAAATATCATTAGAAGTCGGATTGAAGTCTCAAGTTGTAAAATTCAACATACACAAAGCCGAAATTGACCAAAGATGGAAATTGAGCGAAAATTGACGACTTAACGAATAAGTGTGGAGATTAACAACCCCGGTGAGATCGAGCCTTTCATCTTTGTGAAATTTGTAAATCAATCTGAGTTAATTGTTAACTCAAAGTTCTTTTCAGCGCTTAAAAAGTTGTCATGGATCTCAATCCTTTCATTTTGATCGGTTATGGAAAACGTGTGTGGTATTGCCTTAAAAAGCGCGCTACAAATCTCTAAACTTAATTAATCTCGAGACGCATATGGTAAATTAATAAGTAATTCGGACAATGAAGTAGGCCATCCTTTGTTACCCAAAAATATTAGCCATAAAAAGTAGCAAAAAATTATCCCTTTTGTAACCCAAATTGAGCCGAATAATTTTTCCTTTCGTTTGACAACCCGAAAAACCCAAAAAGCCCGGAATTGTGAAAATCAAATAAAGTTCGAAAAGTGCATAAAAATGGGCAAGAAAAAATAGATATGCTCAACAAAAATAAAAAAAGAAAATATAGAGAAAAAGAAGAGAAACTGAGCAAAAGCCCAAAAAAAGTACAAATGGACATCATAAATGATTTTTCCAATTCCAACCTTCCTTATCATTTTCATTTTACCCAATATACCTTAAAACCCGAAAAAGTCCTAACCAAGTCCAAATTGCGAAATTAGTTACCGCGTGGAGAGTTAAAACACAAAAGATAATAAAAGAGATTAAATGCGTGAATAAGAGGCAATGTTCCCATTTTTAAAACTGTTATCCGTTGACGAGATCCTATCACTATAAAATTTCCGTCTTTCTACTTGTGTGCGTGACTTTGCGTCCATTATATTTACTCTTTATATCACGCATACCGAGAGAATAGCCACATTCCGAGTGATTCGTTTGAGAGAGCATTCCGTGAAAATTTGAAATCAAAATGAATTCTCGGAAAGTAACGTAATGATCAATCGGTGGAAATCTGCGGTTAAATTTTTGGCTTCGCACACACGCACTATGATTTGAGACTATTGCGCATGACTTGATGATGACTATTTTCTGGGAAGGTTTGAAATATACAATTTTTGCGTATTTTGAATTTTCTTTGAGTCGAATTTTGTGGGGATATTCACTGCAAAACCTCACGAGACACAACTCGTTCCACTAGGGTGACCTAGGGTTTTAAAGGCTTGTTGCATATGCTAAATGCAATCGTTTACACGCTAAAAAGGTATTCTATCCCAATAAAATGATTATCAAGAGTTAAGCCTTGCTAGGATTCTTTTACATTGCTTGGTAAGCGCAAAGTTCTAAGTTAGGTGGATTTGATTAGGCATAAATTCTTCCAAATTTATCCTTTTAATTTAGTTACTTTTAGCACCTCGAACAACGTAATCAATTTAATTTTATCTCATAATCTTACTACTGACTTATTCTAATGAGTACACCGAGTTCTTGTATTTCGTACTAATTTTTCAGGTATTTAATGTCAATAAAGAATGAAAGAAACCGGAAGAATCGAGAAAGAAAATAAGGAAACGTCAAAAGGGCAAAGTTGTAATTTCCCCCAAAATTCAGATGAGGCATCTAAAGAGAAGTTGAAGATCCTTCAATTATGAGTACATAGGAAGAAACGACACCTCAATCAGAGTCCCGGTGTGAAAGTTATGAGCAGTCAAAGTTTGAAGAAAAAGTAAAAGGAAACCCGGAACGATCCGGGTCGGACCGATTCACATTGCCAAATTCCAGAGAACCCCGGATAGAAGACGGATCGAAGATGAAAGAAAACAAACGAACTGATCCACGTCGAATTGATCATCCCAAGAAATAAATGAACCGATCCGGATTCCAGCCAGACCGAACCGAAGGAGGACCGAACTAGTCCGACTATCGAATTTTAATTTTCTAAAATTCCTCTAATGGAGAGTCCTAGTGCAGCTAAAACTCTTGAAGTTTTTTAGTGTATTTAAACCCGTTTTATTATCATTCTTAGTACGGAGAATTTATCTAATTTTCCATTCTTTTTAGAAAAACCCTAGTTTGGAGATAACTTATTATTTTAATTCCAAGATTGAAGATTGTTCAGATTTCAATGATTACAAGTAATTGTAGTTATTGTTTTGAGTTCTTTGGTAAGATTAGTGGTTAGTTTCCTCTGTCTAATTTTCTGTTTACATCATTCAACAATTTTTCCTTGGTTCAATCACGACTTCTTGCAATTCCAAACTCGTTTTCATTAATTTCATCATGGTAGGCTAGACTTTTAAAGGTCGGGATGCATGAACCCAACCTGATGTGGTAGTTGCATGTGTATAAAATTAATTCTCTAAATTTAATGGTTTATCACGATCGTATTGCGTAGAAACACGACAATTATAAATCTTTGGATCTCGTTTGCTTCAGGTTAACCAGGATGCTTTAGAATGCAATTCGAGTGTAACTATCACAATACCGATTTACTCGTCCTTTGATGAAGTATGGTGCGGGCTTGAACCTCATATACATAATTCTTGGGAGAACTAAATTATGGGTCTAATTAATCATTTAAATTTACGATTAGTTTTATATCTGCAATACACTAGGGTTGGGGGATTGTATTCCCATCCTGTTTTGTTCATCATATAGTTCAAGTTTCAGTTCAATCATCATCAGTAATTTAGGTAATTTAGAGTAATTTGATGCCATTAATTCATTAATTAATTAGTTAATTATTTCAAAATTGCATTTAGTTGTAGGCAATTGTCAAATCAAATCATATTTTCCTTTCTTTTTAGAGTCAAAGTTAGGATTCCTTCGTCTGTCCAACGTCGTTACAACTCTGTTGTCCTATTTCCCTGTGGATACGATCCCGAATTACCGGGTTTATTACTAACACGACGGTCTTTCACTTGAGCCTAGAGAGTACGCACTTCTGAGACACATTCTTAGTCGCGTCAGGTACAATATGGGGGAACCATTCGATATACATCTAAGGTACTTGGCCAATGGGAGGTGAGAGTCATATCGCTTAGGCTAAGTGCGACCTTCCGGACCAGCGCCCATAACGAAGTGACTTCCAGTAACGGCACAAAATTTGGTCAATAACAATGCTCTTTGGTGATGTTGTGTGAATCATGCATGATTCATTTATTAGTATCTTATGGAGAGAGTATCTTTTCTTGATCATGCCAAATAGGGAGCAAGGTAGAAGTACCAATAGTAAAGCTATACCAAGCATGGATAAGTGTTGTCCGAGTGATATGTAACTATCTAAAAGTCAGTGTGTGATAAGTGAGCATGGATATATACAAGTGTAGGCGTGTGCTAGTGACACTTAAGCATGGATTTTTAAATGATGTGTGCAACATGTAATCCTAGGTGCACGTGGTGTGAAGTGTACATGAGAATCTTCTACAAGTGCTTGAATATTAGCATAAGCATGAGGTACATATGACTAATAAAAGGGAACATGGAAATAGGGTAATATACAAAAAAATAAAACACCTATGTAAATAGAGTCTATCCCTCTTAAAAATAATCCCTAGCAGAGTCGCCACTGTGGCCATCTTGATCGGCACGACGTTCTTTCTAGGGGAAGGAGGAGGATCCATTGAGGAAGAACTGTGTCGTGGTCTCGCACCCTTCTCTTCGAAAAGGTTCTTCAGCTATCGTCGGTGTGGGGTGAATGCAAAGAGATAGAGTCTCCAACCTATTTTTCACAAAACAGACAAAATAACATGTTGCCACTTCGAGAGAGTGGCACCAAGGAAAAACTGATGCATATAAAACCAATCGATCGGAGGTTCGGGGATAAGTTACGAAATGGGAAGGTGTTACGCACCCATTCCGCCCTTTTGGTTCTTGTGGGAAAATGTTAATGTTTCCTTTATCCCCATGAAGTGTGTGTATATGTTTATATAATGGAGATTAGATTCGTTCGACCCGTACCATGGACAAGATAGGGTGAGGTCATCCACGGGAATATTCCCAAGATAATAATAAATGTAGAAGATAGGATATGAGCCTTCATACTGATACTGATCGTTATTGGGAAATGATAATATATGTGGGATGCGACGCGAAAAAAAATGTTATATGCATATGTATAAAAATGAGGGATTTTGTGAAGTTTTGCAAATAAGAGAAATTAGAAAATTGAAAAGTTGGACTCAAGTCTCGAATTTTAATCTGAGACATCTACGTAGCCTATACAAGCATCAAAGTCCACGTAGTTAGAATGTAGAATAGGGGTGGGGTTTATCCCATAGATTTGAACGGAATTTTAGTAGGTGTGTACTTGTAGAAAAGGCATTTTTGGTTTTGGAAAAAGTGTGGTGGATAATTCCATTTGAAATTTATGGGTGTGACCCTCTTTTATTTGTTTTTTGGGCTTTTTATGAAAAATAAAGTCTGTGAAATATACTAATAAATGCGTAGATGTTAATATGTATGAACTAAAATGAAACTAGATTATGAATCTAATGTAGCTTATGCAAAAACAAGAGATTTAAAAGAGGAGGAGAAGGAATTGAACCTTCCTTGGAGCTTGAACGTAGATATTGAATGAACTCCTTTGAATGTTGATGGACGTTGATGAGATAGAAGGATATTTTCCAAATTGGGTGTGAAAAGGACGGGTATTTAGGCTTGAATGGGATTTTCATATGGAACTTCGCTGATTTCGCGAGAATGTTGCTGAGATCACTGATGCTGATGGATTTGCTATCTCTTGGGAATGAGTTCATGGCCCTTATTTATAGGGAAAAAGGTGGGTGATGATTGGCCCACCTAAGAGGTGCCTATCGTCAGGTCACCCTTGACACTGTGCCGATAGGCAGGGTTCAGGACCTACCAATTGGTAGTCCCGTGCGGACTTTTCTGGAAAATTGACTATAGTGCACAAACTGTTGATCCGAATCACACATGGGGCATACTGTTAGAAAGATATTTCAGAGACCTTCTAGAGCCCTTGGGACCGCTCCTGGGTCCGAGAGTTGACTTTGGGTAAAATGTGGCTCGTAAGCGCACGTCGGTCCTTTGGACGGGAGATTATCAGATGCAAATGGATCGTTCGTTCGCATGGTAAGTCAGAATAGTGCACCGGGTGGACCGTTGGAAAGGTTAGGATATTTACTTCGACATTCCAAACAGTTATGCTCAGTTTGGAATGTTGACCTTGTTCAATCGGGACTCGAAAGTGCCCAGTGACCTCTCGAAGTAAAACGGATCGTTCGTTCATACCGTAAGTCAGAATTGCACACGGAGTGGATCGTTAGAAAGGGTATGTAGTTACCTTCAGAGATTAATTTAATCTCATTCGAGATGAAGAGTTAACTTTGGTCAAATGGAGTTCGGGAGCCCCCACTGGCCTCCAGATCATTTTTGGGGGAAAACTGATCATTCATCCGAACGATTATGCTATTTTGTGCACAGGGCGGACTGTTGGAAAGGGGTTTCAGTGGACTTCTAAGATTCAAAGATCTTTCACTCTAAGGATGAAGTTGATTAAGGTCAACTCAGGGCTCGGGAGCGCCCGATGGCCTCTGAATCAGTTTTTGATAGTGAAATGGTCCATTCGTCCAAACTGTTATGACGATTCATACACGAGGCAAATCATTGGGAAGGTAATTTGGATCCCTTTAATGATTCAAAGAGCTTTCACTCTGATGATAGAGTTGATCGGAGTCAAATGGGGTCCGGAGGAGGCCGATGGCCTCTAGATCGGTACTAGGAGTGCGACTTAGGTTTATGGTGGAAAGGGGAAGTGCTAGGGGTCTAAGAAGAGACTTAAGGGGTCATAGAATGTGGTGTCTACAACAATCATGCATAAATTTCATGAAATGACTCAGATTCTAGCATAGTAATGGTCTTAAATTGTTTGGTGAGATTTTGTAGATTAAAACATTTCACAGCGTTGGTACCCTCTGGAGTGAGTTGGAGGATATCCCACACTTCCTTAGACGTGGTGCACGTCATGATCCTGCGAGACTCGTCATGGGTGACGGCGCCAGAAATTCCACTTAAATCGCATGACTTAAAATTACTCCATATTAGCTCATCCTCCGTCAAAGTGGTGATGGGTTTAGGATTTATGGCATCGCTATTAGTCACAATGAGTGGTATCCATCCTCTTTCACAAACAAGATAGACATGCTCGTCAATATCTTTCAAAGATGACTTCATTTGAGCTTTCTAATAAGCATAATTAGACCCATTAAAAATAGGTAGCCTAATATACAAATTATCCATAGAAACCCAAATTTTAAAAGATCACATAAAAACTTAGCGTAACCTTCTCGGATCCCAATTTGAGAAAGCATGGGCTTATATTGAAATATCTGTATCTTAGGCCAAACACACAAATTTACTTTTTTTACCAGATTTTATCTCGATTTAATCAGTGAACATGAAAGATTAATTATGAAGCCAATTTTGAACCGAACAACGGAAGAGGAATTTAAGGAAAAATCCCTTTCGGGCAAAACCTTTAATTTCATCACTATTAAAGAATTTGACAGACACAATATGACTTACAAACTACTTAGAGATCCATTATAAATAAAGAGGATATGTCTTCAAATCTTCAATAGATACGATATAGTCCAACATCATCCCGAGCAAGTAGCTCTTGCCTCAATATCCACCGATCAACCACATGAATCGCAATTCCTTTCTTTTTCAGTAATAGAACCTCGACTTCACAATTCAGTAATAGAGAAAAACTCTATAAGGGTTTTTGAACTTGGAATATGTTCTTCTTTATTTCAAAATACAATCCTTAAAGATCCAAGTGGTTTGGATGAAAAAAGAATAGAGTTTGATCACAAAAAGAACTCTAAAAAGACTTGGATAAATGTCTAATCCCATATCTCTATTTATAAGGAATGTATATGCAAAAGGATAGGCATTAGAGATTTTCAAAGATATATTTTAAACAACAAAAACTTGCATACTCGTTTGAACGTGGTATCTCATCTCATTTCTACGTGTCTCCAATGAAACTTTGAATGACATTCCAGAGCGTACCCAAAATGCGATGTTCCATATCTCATTTGAACATGGGAACTGGTTCTAACAACATGACTAAACTCATTTAAACGACATATCCATCTTATGTAACAATCCCGGTAATTTTTGGGGTATTTTCGAAATAAAGAGGAAAAATAAATTTTGAGATAAAATTATTTGTATTGCTCAAATATGTTGGTTATTCTTTTTAAAGGCGAGAATTTCAAACGATTTCGAAATCGGAATTAAAATGGAGTTTTAATTGATTTTTTATTATTTAGAAGAGTCCTCAAAACATAAAACTCTCTAAGAGTCCTCGGAATATAAAACTCTCTAGTAAAAATAATATTTTTAGAAATCCGACCGTTCGATCAAGATGAATTTTTGTCAGAAGTCCTGTCTCGCCGTTCGCTACAATATACTAAAATTTCAAGCGATTCCAACGGTCCAAACGTCTGGAATAAAATTTTTAGTGTTTGTATCTGATTAAAACTCTTTTCTTAATCAAACTCTTAATCCTTTATATATCAAAAATTCGTGGATGGACTTTTCAAATCACTTTTTCTCAAACTTTTCAACCAGAAGACCTCTCCAAAATTACTCCCTTTCATATACAAACCATAGCCCCAAACTTATTCAAGATTTCAACCTTAGATTAGAAGGCTTATTTGGTGTTTTCTCGAGTTTGGGCTAGAATAAGATTTGATTATTTTTGCGAGAAGAACGCGATGATGTGATTAGATTTTGAGGCTGAAATTATGTTATGATTCATGTTGGTTCTTTTGGTGGTTTGAGGTATGGGGTTTTACACAATATGCTCCTGAAATCTCGCAAGTGTTTATTCCGTTGAATTCTTATTAATTGAACTCCTATTTTGAATTGTTAAATTCTTGGAAATCTGGAAAAATAATTGTTGGAATTATTTTCATTCATGAGGTATTATTCATGTTGTTGTTGAGCACGTTGTCATGAGATTTTAATATGGCACTGATGTTGGGCACCCGCCAAGACTCCTTTTCCGGCTACTTGATAAAGTATGGCGCGGTATGGTGAGGCCTGGTGACTCCGATTAATGTGTTGTTGAGAAATTTATTGATAATATGCTATTGAGATTCGCATTTGATTTGAGTATTCGTAGTCGTATTGTCGCGCTTTGTTCATCGCTAACATCTTTGTGGAGCATATTCCTGTCGTATTGTGTACTTCCCCATCTTTTTCTTAGTTGGCAGGTGAGCACGGATTTGAGTGCTATGGACCGATTGGGATGATTTTAGCGAGGATTATTTGGGAAGAATTTTTAATACAAGAGATGAGAAGACTTGTATTTATTTTGATGTATAGAGCATTTGGAGATTTATTTTATTTTCGAGATAGTTAGATTGTTGTAATTATTTCGAGAGATTTGTTGTATTAATTTGAAGATGAGAATAGTGGTTTCTTGTTTTATTGTGGGATTTAGATGCTCTATACCTTGTTATATTGTGGTTTTGGTTAGTTTTATCGATGAGTAGCGCTCCGTTCGCTCTCCCCGGGCGGGCGGGGTGTTAACACCCCGCCCGCCCGGGGAGAGCGAACGGAGCGCTACTATCGATAAAACTAAACTAATCCACAAATAACAAGGTACTGAGCATCTAAATCCCACAATAAAACAAGAAACCACTATTCTCATCTTCAAATAAATATAACAATTCTCTCGAAAAAATACAACATCTAACTCGAAATAAAATAAATCTCCAATGCTCTATACATCAAAATAAATACAAGTCTTCTCATCTCTTGTATTAAAAATTCTTCCCAAATAATCCTCGCTAAAATCATCCCAATTGGTCCATAGCACTCAAATTCGTGCTCACCTACCAACTAAGAAAAAGATGGGGAAGTACACAATACGACAGGAATATGCTCAACAAAGATGTTAGCGATGAACAAAGCGCAACAATACGACTACGAATACTCAAATCAAATAATGCAAATCTCAATAGCATATTATCAATAAATTTCTCAACAACACATTAACCGGAGTCACCAGGCCTCACCATACCGCGCCATACTTTATCAAGTAGCCGGAAAAGGAGTCTTGGCGGGTGCCCAACATCAGTGCCATATTAAAATCTCATGACAGCGTGCTCAAAACAACATGAATAATACCTCATGAATGAAAATAATTCCAACAATTATTTTAACAGATTTCCAAGAATTTAACAATTCAAAATAGGAGTTCAATTAACAAGAATTCAACGGAATAAACACTCGCGAGATTTCAGGAGCATATTGTGTAAAACCCCATACCTCAAAATCATCAAATGAATCATCGCATAAGTTAGCCTCAAAATCTAATTACACCATCACGTTCTTCTCGCGAAAATAATCAAATCTCGTTCTAGCCCATACTCGAGAAAACACCAAATAAGCCTTCTAATCTGAGGTTGAAATCTTGAATAAGTTTGGGGTTATGGTTTGTATATGAAAGGGAGTAATTTTGGAGAGGTCTTCTGGTTGAAAAGTTTGAGAAAAAGTGATTTGAAAAGCCAAGCCACGAATTAGTTGATATATAAAGGATTAAGAGTTTGATTAAAAAAAGAGTTCTAATCAGATACAAACACTAAAAATTTTATTCCGGACGATCGGACCGTTGGAATCGATTGAAATTTTAAAATGTTGTAGAGACCGGCGAGAGAGGACTTCTGACAAAAATTCAGCTTGATCGAACGGTCGGATTTCTAAAAAAAATATTTTTACTAGAAAGTTTTATGTTTTGAGGACTCTTAGAGAGTTTTATGTTTTGAGGACTCTTCTATATAATAAAAATTCAATTAAAAATCTATTTTAATTTCGATTTCGAAACCGTTTGAAATTCTCTCCTTTAAAATAATAACCAACATATTTGAGCAATACAAATAATTTTATCTCAAAATTTATTTTTCATCTTTATTTCGAAAATACCCCAAAAATTACGCAGGTTGTTACATCTTATTCTAATGAGTTATCAAAATTTCAAAAATTCTTTTAAAATCATTTTAAAATATTTTGAATTTTTTTTATGCAAGCACTTTTTAAAATAAACCTTGGATAATTAAAATCTTTCCAAACCACTTCATAACTCTTTTGAATGTTTTTTTGATGAACGATCTTCAATCTTCCAAAATGTCATCAACTTTTTATCTTCAAATACGTTGAAGTAGTCGTGAAGGTGCAGTGGGGTGTAACAAGATGAGCCAAAATAAAGTAAAAATGAGCAATTATAAAGATTTATCTTATAGGGAACAACCCATAAAAACCACCATAAAAAGAAAAACATCTAGGCTGACAACGAGGTGTCTATCGATTGAGGGTCAGATTTGATCAATCAACCTTGTCGGGCCTAATCTTCTTCCTTCTCTCAGATTAGCATGCATAAACCTCTATATCAACCCGAAACCCCCATTGAACTCCATGAAACATGGCTAAACATTAAAAACAACCCTAATACATAGTGAATAGAAACATCACATCCCCCCTCAATCGCCTTAAAACCTAATGATATGATATAATTACAAAACTGAATTATTACAACTATATCGAATAGAGATGAAAAAATGGCTACGGATCAATCCCCGTAGGATAAAATCATACATAAAAATAATGCGTGACCATGATGGAAGGGGTATACGTAAAGAGTCTGTTCAAGACTATGTTAGTACAAAGGTATATACAAAGATACAAAATTCCACAACAAGCAAAACTAAGGTTTTTAAGTTTGCAAAGCATGCACCTTTCCATTAGATGATTAATCTAAACCAAGGACTCCAATACCAATTATTGGAGACCAATATATGCGGAATAAAAATTTCATCTATGGACCTTCGATTAATCAAACGTAGGAAAGAGGTAAAACCAAAAACTAGGTTTGAAGAAAAAAATCTACGGTTTAGAACACAGCACCTTTGGGGATCTGATTGCAATATGATGGGGAAAAAGTAATTGTTGTGGATGCATGGATGCCTAGTTTTAAATCTCCAAAACCTTTCTTAAATTTTATGAACACTAGGATCGTGTAATGTATGATCCTCCCCTATGTCAAGTAGGTGGGTGGATACATTTGTAGATGAAAAAATTTGCTAAAATTTGATATATGTTGGGTTCTCTCTAGATTCCTTCACTAAAAAAGTGAATATTATTTTATCTCACCCCTCTCAAACACTAATGATGAGTTATAATGATTAAAACCCCTTACCACTCCTTTGTATATAAATACCAAAGGTAGGGTTGGCCCAAACTAGGTTTCTTGAGAGTACGGGCCAACCGGACTAACTAAGTTTTTGGACAAAACCTAGGTCCCAAGACAATTAAAAAAATGAACTCCAAATTGATAATTGGAAATTCGAAATTACAACTAAAGTAATTTTATATCATTTATTTATTTAATCATAATTAATTATGCTAAATAATAATTACTGCACTTCAATTTAATTATCTCAAAAATCACTTAGATACACTGAGGTCTTAATTGAAATGTTGATTACGGAAGATAATATGATTCCCTGCATTAAGCTTCCAGTACACATTTGGTCAAATAAATATGTCGTAAATTGACTTTAACCAAGATCTAATCGATTCCTTGATTCTTAGACTTAACTTGCTTTACTACTCCATCAGGTTATAAATAATCCACTGGTCAAGTTTACTGGTGGAAAAAAATCTGATAAGTCTATTATGGGGGTATCTCAATTCTAGGTATACCTCGATGCAGATTCCTCCAAATTAAGATCTCGTACCTACTAACATAACTGTCACCCAATATTCAGAGATCATTTTATTCAATCCAAGATTGGATCTCACTTATATCAATTAAAGCAACAATAATAAAAGCATTTCAATCCAAATAATTCGTCTTATTATGATTCTACCCTTTGTAAATGGTGTGATATTACCCGAGTCTAATCAAGATATCCTTTAGACTTAAATCTCACGGGTGGTCCAATTCAACACATTTCTAGGTTGTACTGATCATAATCTTCTATTGAACTTAACGTACAAGTTCTCGAACCATCGCATAGGTTCTCTTAATTTGAGATATAGTACTAGGATTGCATCGTAACCTTTTTGATAGGATGTGAACTTCCTATGTAGGCTGTGAACCTTTTGATAGGACTAGAGCTAAAATTATGATCTCCTCGTGATCAAGTCAATGGTGATTCACCAAAATTCCTACTAAGACCGATTCACCGACATTTATGTAGAAAATAGTACATTTAAACAAATATAAAGCATTCTCACAACCTTGATTCTCATTTCAAATTGAACAACATAATAATCTGTAGAGTTTCTCTTTGAATCGAGGCAAAACCTAGAAATCTAAATTTTATGTTTGTCGACCTCTTTGTTATCTTGTGGGGGGGCATAATTTTTTAGATCGGTAATGATTGGACCCATCCAATATGGATCCAACTCCATCTGCATGACATTTAATGTTACGTGTGGCGCGTCGATGCTTAATTGAATGATATATTCGACTTTAATTGTCCTTTTTAAATAGATAGCAATTTTTGAATTCAATGTGTCTACGGTGAGAACATGACTGTTGCAGTTCTTCAAAAATAGTTAAATTGATGTCAATCTAAAGGTCTTGAGGATATATGTTTCTTTTTACCGGTAGTAGAGAATTCTGGGATCTTTGTCCTCAAATTCTCCAGTAAATTGATTGGTAACGAGAGTCATAGTTAATGAAAATATATTATGATCCCATGGTAATCTCCCTTAAAACGTTTTCATCATGGTATCATGTTAATACTAATTATTTGAAACCTTTGAACCAAGTCGAACTCATTTCTCAATGAGGTATCCTTGTGGGGTGATGAACAAGATTCCATCACTAGTGCCTCATTCGTTACATGATCCATCCACAGATAATTTCTAGTTGGATTTATAAATGAATTTCATTAGACAAAAAAAATCTCTAGAAGAAGGATAGGTTGAATAGCTTCTTCCCCCGAGCTTGATGAGAATTCAATGATGAAGTCAGCCAATACTTGCCCCTTTATAGAAGTTTGGGGCCCATAAGTGATATAAAACTGGGCCAATTCCAACGAGAACTAAGTCATCCTATTAGATATATCTACTTTGTTCAATGGGATTGGTGTGTTCTCCACAATGTGTTCAACTAAAATAAACATAAAAGGGTGGGGATGAATAGGATTTTGAAGATAATTATCATCAAATTTTGAAATTAGATTGACCAGGTTTTAAATACACCTAATTAACATGAAACTAAGCTAATAAAATAAGATAGATCTAAAAATGTTAAACTAGTTAGGATCTAATTGAAGTTAATTAGGTGAATTAGTTAGATGAAAAAACCTTAGTCAATTTAACAAGGAACATAATGGATCCGAGTTAAGTTCTAAGTGAGTGTGTGCAATAGAATGTGTATAAGGACAAATAGCAATCACATAAAGATGTGCAAGATAGATTTTATGAGGAAAATCGTTAACTAAGGGTAAAACCCTCAATGAATACTAGTCTATCGTTAGATTTGAGAAGTTCATTTATACAACTCTTAAAGGCATGTCTATCTTATTCCCCAACAAGAAGTTACCTATGGAGATTACGACTCTCCCTCGTTCCGATGAGAAATCCATTCAAATATCCATTAATCAGACTTTGAAGTAACATTATTGAGCCTTGGATCTCTCCATACTTGAAGTCTTCAATATCTTAAACACTTTATTTTTATATCTCTGGGTCTTAGATCATCAAATTCAAATGTAAAAGGTAGAATTAATATCGGGCATTTAGTGTTTAACAAAGCACTCTCAAATTTCACAAACCATGAATCCAGGTTAGATGTAAGTTTCTTAATTAATTTTGTTAGATCAAGTGAATTTGATAATTAAAGTCTTTAAATCTAATCACTTACGTCGAAAATACTCTATCTAGGTGTGCGAAGTACACAAGAAAATGATCTCTTAAAAAGGGAGGGAAAACACTCCTATTTATAGAAAATTTTAAAACATGGTCCATGTTGTGCGCATGATGGGAAATCACCCCTACACATGGTTTTGGACAGCAAGCCTTGTCACATGAAAAATGTGACAATCGTGCCCACGAAGGTAATTTTTACCCGTGCACATGCTTTTGGACAATAAAACATTTTGACAAAAATACGAATAGTTGTGCACACATATGTAATTTTTACTTGTGCTCTTAAAAATCGATAGATAATGTTTAGCCTATATATTATGTAGTTGTGCTCATGATATCAAATCCCAACCGTGTGCACCTTGTAGGAAGAACTAAAGGTTCACCTATACAAGGGAATGTGAGGCAATGATTTTCAAATGGCATTATCACTTGATAAACTAAAAAATAATTTTCCCAAAAGTATGAGCGTGACAGTTTGTGATAGCCTTGAACAAACAAAAAAACTACCTCAAAGGACAATATGTTATATAATCAATGCTATAATGAAGGTACTCAATGAAAAACATCTTGAGTATGAGAAATATACACAATAAATGAATTTGTACCATCATCCAAACATGTGAATAAAGATAACAAATGATGTATAGAATGTGAATCTCAACTCAGATTCTAGTAGGCAAGATATATCAAGCATAAAAGCATATGAAGAAGGATAAGTGATATAAGCATATCTAACTAGAAGAGATCACAGCAAGAAGAAATATATACAATAACAATAAAGCTATAGGATAAGATAACAATGGATAAATAGAAAACCACACATCTAATTAAAATCTATAAACCATCATCAACATAATAAATAACTCCAAAAAGTAATAATAGTAATAAAAATCCAAAATAACTTAATGTACTGAAATGAAAATTACAGAAATCGATCAACAAAACATAGAGACAAAAAGGCTATTTGTCGATCTGCTCCTCGACCATCTCATCATTATCATCTCCATCAATCAACATGTTTTTCATTAAAAACTCTCAATTCAACCGTAAAAACATTTCAAGAAACAATAAGAGATATCGAGATTTAATCATGATTTGAATTCAAGCACAAAATGAAATACACATAACCATAACCTTATGAATCAAGTGATATGCAAGTGTATTTGTAAAGTGAAACCACAACCAACGATATTAACAAATTTTGATAAAAATATAAACATTATATATATATATATATATATATCCTATGTCAAAACATTTGTGTCTATCAAGTCACATAGACTTGATCCATTTGAGTGAGGTGTGGTCTTCTGTGAGGTGTGGTCTTATGTCTAGATTCAACATTTAAAGATTAAATACCTTGTTGTTGTTCTTTGAAGTCTTCAAATTGATATTCATTGATATTAAATTGAAGATGATATATTTTTGGTAGTATTTATGAATTATCTTTGGCTAATCACACGCATGCATAAAAGTTATTTTCAAAATCTTTGAGCATATGAATATTGAAGAGTCAAGTTATTTTAAATCATTCTAAAAAATTTGGAGAAAATGTTTTTAAAGGTATTTTTGTTTTTAATTTTTGTTAAAGGCTTTGGAGGAGTTTTTTCCCTCCGTTTGCACGGATCCTTTTTGAGTCTGTATGCACAGGATGTTCCCATGATAGTTATTCGTGATCACGCGCATGACTATGGCTTCAGAATCATACGGATGATTTCGTGCGCACGGTTAAATTTTTCCATGTGGATGATGAGATTTGATTTCTAAAAATTCTATTTAAAGGAGTTTTTCTCTCCCATTTGTTAAGACCTGAATTTTCAACGAGTGGAATACACCTCTAAGCGATTTATTTTGAGTTGAGAGCTTTTGTTCTTACCTTCAAATTTTTTTTACTTGTTCCTCACAATTTGTCAAAAACCTAGATCATATCTTTGATCTACATGTTTTGTAAGAAAATTTTGAGAGTTTAGATGAGATCTACACCATTTGATACATTCATCAATATACTTTTGATTCATCATGATCAAACACCCCATGATCTAAAATTGGAGGCACTTTAAGAAATTAATGAATTTGGAGTGTGGCACGACTTTATTGATTTGGTCTTAGGTCTGATTAATTCATAAAACTATTTAAAGAAATAATATGCGTTAAATAAAGTCACATAAGAGAAAAATAGTCAAATAATTAATGGACTCGCTAATAGGAGATTCACGAGTGATAATTTTTTTTACCTCCTATAATTTTTACACACGTTGGGTGAAGACTCAGTTGAGTCGACCAGGGGGAAGTTCGTCTAACTTCAGTCGGCCCCGGGAGTCCTATGAACCCAAATAGATAGTCTTATAGATTCACTCTAATGATGTTTTGTCTCTATTTTCTTCAGTTTTCCCTTTTGCATTTTTTTATTTAAAAAAATTAATTATTATAAATAATTAGTGTCTAAATCACCAGACATAAATGTATAAGGCCTTAATAGTCCTCAATAGTCTTTATACAACAAATCTAATGAAATCAAAAAATTAGAAATGAAATATAATGGTCTTCACAAACTCCACTTCTTAAGAGCCCGACAACGGCGCCATTTGATTGACAAAATTTCCTTTGCTTTGTCGTTGTAGTAGGAATATTTATATATATTTTTTTTCTTAAAGTACCTACATAATACACACAAAAAATGAGTATAGTGGAAACTAAGTTTATCAATCCATGCTCTTAAAATAGAGAGAATTTAAATGAAGCTACTAAACATCATTTACATATTTAAAAACTTATCTTCCAAGGCTTTTTTATTTATCTAAAATGGTGAACTAATGTTAAGTAATAAGTCAAAGGTAGGGTAAAATAAAATGTATATGGGAGAAGTCAAAGGTTGGAATTAGCTACTTAATTCTTTTGCCTTAATTTCCTAATTTTTCATTTAAAATGCCCCAATATAATTATTTACGTCACTACTTAACTCTCGTTACTACTAATGATTTTAATAATTATAGTGTTAAAATAGCATTAGTTTACTATAATAAGATGATATCTAAATTTCTTTAATAATTATTCTTCTAAAAATAAATATTTAAAGTCAATTTTTATATTGGAAAAATTAATTTAGAGTTGGATAATATTAATATTCAAAATATAGTTTGAGAAAAATATATCTCTAACTTAATGTCAAACACATTTCATATTCTAAAATTATTATTTTCTCTAGAAAATAAGTTTATAATTTGTCAAGTCATGAACTAAAAGGATTAAAGATTTAATAGATGTATTTAAATGAGCATAATAAATAAATAGATATTTAACTATGACATAGAAACTAAATTGTTCACTCCACCCCTTGATTGGGGATTTTAGCCAGTCGTTTGAAAATTAACGCAAGCAAAGAGTGTTAATGACTCCTTAAAGCTAATAGACAAGAATATAAGAGAAATGATATTTATTATCAAGGCTCTTGACCATTAAAAATATCTGTCCCAACACAAATATTAGAAGAAAAGTACTTTTGTATTATCAAAATGGTTCACAAAAAACTGTCTCCAACAATCATAATACATACCCTCAACAATGTAAAACACTCGCTCTCACTCAACATTTTTGCCCCACTACAATCACTCACACCCTAAAATATGAAAATATATGCTCTCAAACGTGTCTCCTTGATAAAGAAAACACACTAAAAAAGATTACAATGTCTAAAAATTATAAACTGATCACACTATAAATCTACTCCTAGACTACTCTAAAAATGACTCAAAACTGAGCTAAAAAATAGTTTTTCCAAGACTGACTCCCTTCACCTCACCTCATGTATATATGAGTTTGTGTGTATATAGTGAGTGAGGAGAACATGGGCAGATGTGTTTTGAGTATCGGCTCCCATAACTTCACAAAAAGACACATATAATATATGCATGTGTGGTTGAAAATAGCTAAGCGTGGGTTGGGTTCGTCTTAGGTGATATATATATATATATATATATATATATATATATATCTGATAACAATCATAATAATATAACACACACATAGGATATGTAACATTGGTAAGGGTTTGGTTTTTATTGTTTGGAACGCGAGTCTTGGGTCACATAGAATTTGACTTTAAAGATTTTGAACGCATTTGTCTTGTAGTTTCGTGGAATTAAATGGTTTGATGTTGTAACTGCATATTGACCTACAAAACAAACAATTAAACACAAAGGGACATTAATAGCTAGAACTAATAATTAAAATGATTCTATTTGGGGTATACATATAACACTTTTAGGTCCTTATCAAGAGTCATTGTCTTGCTATACTATTTATATATTTTGGAGGCAACTGTATGGGTGTCCTAGTTATGGAGTGAGGGAGGAGGGTTGTGCCGACTTATTTTGTCTATGTGAGCTAAAAAATAATGAACTTACATGTTTATAACCAAATATATATGGGCTTGTCACAGGTTATTTGGTATACAAGTGAACTCTCAACAAATGGGGATGGTCTCGATTTATATATTTATACATATATGTTTCATGATTTATGGCATGATACATCCCGGTTACGATAGTATAAAAATTGTATTTACTAGTTGTCTCTCATCATATGAGAACTAATGGATTTTTAAATGATATGGTTAAATGTCTGAGGAAATTACAATGGTAAAGGGTGAGGATAACGGTTATTCTAACAATTGTAGATTTATTATTTATACTCATGATTGATAATTTTACTACTTGGGCGCGTATCCATTATCTTGTTGAGGTGGTCATGACCCACTGCATTGTTTCAAGCACTCCAGTGTACTCAACTTAGTTTTTCACTTGATCACGGAGTCTTCCATTCCATTCGCCCCCAATTTTTAGAGATGTAGGTATTAGAACTACATTTAGTTTTATTTCTTTTATGTTGAGAGATGTGAAGTTTAATTTATTCCAAGCATTTTTATTTAGTTTTGTAGACAATTTGGTTTTGAGAGGGTTGGCATGTATGAATTATTATCAAATAGTATTTTACTTTACTTAGTGATGGTGATTGTATCTATCCATATTATATAATCATTTGAGGTTTTCTCATATCATTATTTATTTTGATTCTTCCTTATTCATTGATGCATGTTTCATGCAAAGGATGACATATAATTGTTTTAACAAACTTGTATAGTTTTTATGAATGGATTTGATTAACCTAATTATTAAAAATATACTAAGTGTAACATTTAGTATCAGAGCATGTTCTTAGGCAATGTACGTTCCATATGTTCATTCTAGTTTTTCGAATAACGTTCTTTGATACATCCATTTTCTTGGCATTCTCATCGTAGGTATAATATTTAGGGAGACGAGTGCCTGTTATCCTGACGAACGACCTAACTAGACTGAAGTGTATGAGGAGGGTTCCTTATTTAGATTTAATTCATGATACATACCACACATTGTGTTTAGTTCGGGAAAGAGTTAGGAGATATTAGGCGTAATACTCTTATCAAGTATCTAGTAATACGTTTGATGAAGAGTAATCAGAGATGATGATAAAATTCCATGGAAAGTCTTTCCCCAAGTCAATCCGTTCACAGAAGGAGACAAAGTTTCTTTAACTCCATCATGGGGACTTATAGTATCTTAGACTATGGAAAAGAATTACAAGTTGGGCATTGGTTACTCTAGAGGAAATGAATACAGAGAAGAAGAGAAGCGAATGTTTCAGGAATGGTATTATCTACCCTATACGATGGATTTTAATGGAGAACCAGACATACACTATGTACACACAAATAAGGGATGTCGTGCCAATTTGAAATTGGAGTATGGATCAACTATTGTATTTTTTTGTGCGGTTTTCAAATCTAGATTGTGTTATTTGTTTTACTGCCTAAAGGCACATTTTTTGTGGTGTTTTTAACATTTCCTTTAGGCACATTTTTTTAATAAATTTCAATTGCAGGACAAGTGTTTGATAATAGGCTTGAGTGAGCTCCCTAGGTTTCTTTTTTTACCTTTGGGTGATATTTTCTACCCATTCTCAATCCATAGCTATTATGTTTACACAACTATACTATTTTGTTTAAGTAACTTAGGTATGTACTTTGCTAAAAAATGGTTATGTTACGCGTCAATGTTTTATGAAATTGTTTTAGGTATTTGTAAAATGCATCACCTGTGGAACTCAAATGAGGTATCTTCATCATGTTACTTCACTCTTACGTGATTTTTAAAACTAGGATCAATATATATTATAAATTTTATATCCGATATGTATGATATAAATTGACAAACTAATATTGGTATTGAAGTGTCTATGACTTTTCTCTTAATGCAACGCATCATTACTCACCAACATCAACTTTCTACATAGCAGCACTGGAGCATCGATACTACCACCACATATAACATGGTTTGATTTTAAGACCTCTCAGTAAAGTATACTTTGTTTTATATTGTTTTTTAATCCATAAGTTAAGGCGATACCCTAATAAACTGTGTATGGTTAATTGTTTTTATTGTATATTAGTCGTTATAAAGTTAAATCTTTGTAGTAATTTGTATTTTACACTGGTCAACTTTTTGCATATACTTAATTTTTGTATTTCCTTGAGTTTAATATTAATTCTCCATCCTCGTTTCAAAGTCTGATTTTTTTTCATTTTTTTAGGTCAAAGAATGTGCTTTGTGAACTTTCCATCTCATTTTAGCAAACTACAACCCACCAGTGTACTTGATTCTAACTCATATTTGTGTTGATAATTCATAGATTTCCCAAATTGTCTCATGTATTGAGATGGAAATTTCTTATATTTTTAAAATTGCCTCATTTATTGAGATGAATTTAATATGTATCGAGATGAGCTTTCCATTAATGAAATTTTGACCATTAATTTTTATTGGATTCATTGTCTGGATGTTTATTAGATTTGTTACGGACTATTTGTATTGTTATTATAATATTTTTTTTAAAATAGGGTGATGGATAGTCCTATAAATAAAGTAAACTCTGACCAAAATTTTAAAATATGTATACCTTGGTTGTTTAATAAAAATGTTTGATTTAAAGTTATTTGATGGTATGATGTTATTTGTGCGAGGTCCAGGAAATTATTTTCGTTGATTATTTTTTATTTCATAAATAGGGTGGATTATCTTATAAACACATGATATTCTGTCCAACCTTTTTAAATTGTTTACAATTATTTTTGCTTAATAATAGTTTACCATTAATACTATTGTTGGATTCTTTTTTTTCTTAAACATGGTTGATAGTCCTATAAATAAAGGAAATCATACCCCCCAAAATTAAATTTTGTACATTCATTTGTGTTGTAAAATAATTTTTTTCACCTGATTATATTGGAATTTTTTTCTTCGTGCTTTCAGGCACGGGCATTCCGCCAGTATGTGTGTGTGTATATATATATATATTAGGAGGAAATTTATTCTATGAAGTTAAATTCTATCATTGACGCTATTCATTACGATATTGTTTTGGCTTTCAAAGTTAGGTTTTATAAAGGTCCTTTGTCTAGTTTTTTTAGTTCTTAAATTGGTGATTTTGAGATGAAAGGCTATTTTTCTCCTCCTATTTAATAAATTTGGGGTCTGATCAGCTTATCCTTAAAAAAATAAGGAATATAAGTTTAAACACTATTTCATAAGAAGATAGGATAATTAGAGGCTAGTATTGATTGTTAGAAAGTTGAACCCAATGGTTGATGATTAAGGGTAATTTTGTAAACTCTCTTCAATGAATTATCCTCCCCTAAGCCTAGAATACTTTTATTTTCTCTCTCTCACTTCTTCTACCTTGTCCCTCTAGATGATAATACCATCGAACGCAGCCCTTCACGCAATGCAACGCCACACACACCCCTCATTCTCTCTCACAGTTGATCTTCATTTTCTTCCAGGTAGGGGAGGTCAAACTCGCAAGATTTCATTTCTAGTTTTTATTATTATTTTTATGTTCAATCTTCACTTTTAAATCCATATAAATAAGTGTGTATGTGTGTCTGTTTATTATAACTACATTTATTTTTCATGTTTCTTTGTTGATTCTCTCTCTCCCTCCACCATTTAAGGTATCCTCTTAAATCTCTTTACCCCAAAAAATTGGATCATAAATCTTAATCCAATAATTATTTAAAAATATTAATATTCATATTAATGTTTTATTGTTTGATTTGTTTATTAATCCAGTAGTTATTTAAAAAATTTATGAACAAAACCTTTAGTATTGTATTAGCTAATTTCATTTGTATTGATTTCCCCCAATTTGACATGTTATGATAAAGTTGATTTTTTTAGATTGTTTGAGTATTTTATTGAAGGCTAATATTTTTGTGTGTATGATTTTTTGGTCATTATTACCAACTCTTGGTTTGTACAGATTATTTTATTTGTTGTTACAGACTCTTACTTTATGAAAATAGGTGAGGTCAATTGTTTAGGTTTTTAAATTTGTGAGTTCTAATCAGGTATACCCTCTTAACAAATTTTATTTCATGAATTTTTTCTTAAGTTCTATTTTTTTCATGGTTCACATTTACGTCCTAGATGAAAGCCACCGATACTTTCTATATTGTCTTCAAAGTTTCCCTCTCATTATCTATGTTTATTCTATTTTTTGTTTGTTGTTTAATAATGATGTTATTCACATTTTCTCTCCATTCCATGTGTCTATTTTATTTTTGGTTTGTTACTGAATGGTGATGTTATTATTCTTGGAGTTTTGATAACTTAGGATTCTAAGAACTTTATGGGTTTTGTTTGTAATTTGACGTTTTGGTTTTCATTCTAATTTTTTTCGGTTCAAGCACCAGGTACATAAAGAAAGATTTGAAGCAATCACAGTTGATGCCACTTAAAAGGTACGAATACCCATTTTGTGAGGATCTTGAATTGTGGTAATACATAAATTATTAATTATTTTTTTATTTAATGCAAATGGATCTTTATTTTTTTTGTTTTGCTTTCAACTTGTTTAATGCAAATATTCAGGTCATATATGAAATGAAAGAGGCAATGTTAATGAAGATATGTTTAATTTTCTTTAGTTTTACTTTATTGTTGATTTATTAGTGTAGATTTACTACTACTCTATTAATTTTCTTTAGTTCTTTTTTTTCATTTGTTAGGTTAAGATGCTTCGGGATTTCATTTCTCTGTGAATATCTTATGAGTTTATTGATATGGATTTTAAGTTGATAATTATTTTTTTCATTTTTTCTAATTCTTGATGATTGTGGAGAATTTCTTATGATGGTCTCTCCAGTATACACTCAATTTGTGGGCTAATTGAGTTTGATTTCTCACATTTTGTTTGTGTGTGACTATATGCCCACTATAAGGAATATGGTGTTTGCACTTATGTATGTGGATTACTATATGAATGCAATTTCACATATCGATTTTCTTACAGACTCAAGTTATGAGAATCAATAGTATATCAACTGCCTCACTTTTAAATGCCTAACAACCCCAAAAAGCGATCCATGGATTCTGTTTATAGTTATAGGGTTACTCCATAATCTCCTAAAATCTAATCATTTTTCTCAAATTGTCCTAGGTCAAGATTTCCAATTCTCGCTCCCGAAGGTATAATTTGAGTATTTGTTTCTCCATTTTTACCCAAAAACTAAATGTCCACAACTTGACCAATTAACTCAAGTTTCTTTGTAGTCTACAAAATCATGTTGCCACTGCTTCACAATCAAGAGAACTAGAATAACTCTACATAGTCCATGCATTTAAAACCCCAATTAACATAAACCTACTATTGTTGTCGGTCGCGGCCCTAAAACCTCTTCTTAGATTTTTCTTGGGATAAAGGCATCAATTTTCATAAGCTTCCATGTCAGCGACATAAAGTGCTTGTGTGGACCCACTACGTGTTGTAACATCCTGCTTAATTAAATATCGGGTGATCAGTTCCATACCAAATTAAATCAGAATATACAGTTGGATCATTCTTAGCATCACTGTCGAAATCATTTTATAATCACCTAATACTTAATTAAACATGTGTTAAAAACTTTCAAATTTTAAATTAATAAAATTCCACTTTTTAAAACATAAACCATTTAACACAGTCCATTCTCACTTTGAATAACAACTGAGTAAATATCACAACTGAATTAAGTGCAACTGGAATAAAACTCTCCACTTCAAATCTCGTACAATAATCCAAAGTAAACCAAATGTAATCAACTCCGATACAAGTAAATAAACTCACTAAAAAGGAAAGATTAGAATCCTTTGGGCAACAAGACCTAAAATGAAATCAACCACTGAGTATGAATCAATGAATGTGAAGGCATCTAAATAAAGATCAAAACTCCATAGTATCCATAGCTCGTCACATGTTATAATCCTCTATGGTTGACGTCCCTGCGGCTGGACACCTAATAGGAGATACAAGTGAGAGAAGAGAATATGCAAGGAAACGGGTCAGAGCCCGATGTGAAAATAGTTTGTAAAACAACAAGTGAATAAATGCTATATTTAGCAATTATTATACGCATGTTATATTTTCAAACTCTCACTTGATATTCTCACCTCTCATCTAGAGTTCACACCTAATGTACCTCTAAGACATACTAGTTACAGCTCCCATGCAAACTAGATCAACCCAATGTATCCATTATCCATAGCCCAATTCATTCCCACGTATTTCGCTCATAATACATGTCTATATATATATATAGATTCAACATGGATAATCCCCTTAGTAATTCAATTCAATTAAGTGATTTCATACTTAATTAATTCTAGATATCATTATCCCTCAATTCTACTTTAATCACAAATTAGATATCATCATATGTATATATATACATTCACTCTATTATATATATACAATAATGCACCCTGAGACACAGCTACGGTGCTGCATTACTCTGCTATCATGTCCCAATACATCTCGTCACTATATGGGGGACTATAGGTTCGGTAAAGATTCCTCGAACCACAAATATCAAACACAAACATTGGAGGTGAAAATAGTTCTAAGCCTTTGGGATACACATATACCTATGAACCCAAATGACCGGTCACCCCCAAAAGTAGTGATCAATCCATAAGTTCTATGTTCTCGAGTGACAAGTCAAAAATTCTATTAGATTCATCAGGATATGACTGCCCTCATGCGCAAACCTCCCTCGATAGAAAGTAAGCTAGGTATGTCATACACATAAACCATAAATCAATCAAATAGGCACTATCATATACCTATTTAGTATTAGCTATTACATTACCTATATCATATTAGGAATTTATCATATCCCAAGTACCGGTCGTATTTCTCGAATACTACCCATACTTGTATTCACAATTATCATCGTATATATATTATGTAATTAATTCCTCCCACAATATTTTATTTAACCTAAGTACCTGTATATATGTCCTCGATGTAACATGTACTTGTCATAATAATTATTCTTTCCATGACCCCGCCCCAAAATAGTAGTGGGGAACGAGTGTCTTGACATGCCACCAAGGCAACAATTATTCTGACTTAAATTGTTTCCTTAATTAAATGAAACGAAAATACAATTATATGATTATGAATCGTAAAATACCGAAATTAAAGGAATTACGTAATTAGATCTTTCTAAAAGGAAACTTCATTTATATTACAGGTAACAACGAGTTACAACTTAAGATGAAATTTAAAACTAATTACAAGAGTGCCAAAGATGCTTTATATGATATAACAAACTTTTTACTTAAAATTACAAAAAGAGCTTTAAAAGCTGTATCTTCAACATAGTCCTTTTATATTCTCTCCAAGCCTACTTATTTCCTGAAAAGTGGTTAGCTATACAACATTAGCTAAAAGCCGAGTGAGGTTCAATCTCTAGACATTCCAAGGTTTTATTCGGAAAATTGATACCTATTCAAATCCAAAGAGCAGACATATACATATATGGATAGGAATTTGCTGTATAAAATTTAAGTTGACAGTATATAGAAATGAATAGCACGAAATATAATAGATACAACAAATCAATTTTCAATATCTTTTTCTTTCAATCATATCATTTTAATGGCCAAGTACACTCTAATACCATATTCTTCTACCGGTAGTTGAGGGTCAATCGAACTTGTTCGTCACAACGCCTCATTTAGGGCACACCAGCGATAACCCATCTAGGAAGGTCAATCAGTAAGAGAGGTCCCTTAGGCCAAATCTTATTTCCAATATTCAATATCATTTTCAAAACTCCTTTATATCGGTATGTCTATATGGACAAATATAAACATATCACAAGGAATCAATCATCGGTATCAGATGAATTTTGAGAATAAAGTCAGTTCACAAAATATATATAGTTTGCATAATATCATATAATTAAAATGCACAAGGAATGTCAGAGTACTCACCTAGAATAGAAATCTGAAGTTACAGATATAGAGTCTTGGAGTGCTCGTTAATCTTAAGACAAAACTTCTTCTTAAACTTCCTCACACTTTCTCTCACTATTTATCTTTGATATTTGGGATGGATTTCACGTAAGAATGATCATAAGTCTTCTATTTATAGTTTCCCAAAGTTATTTAGGTGTTGACACATGTCTGGGTGATAAGGCTTTCACTTTGGTGAGTCGTCATTCACGTGTCGCGCAACGGATTAGGCTTGCAGTCTTGGTTTACCAAACGGGGACACGTGTTTTGCCTTTTTCTAGAGGATTGACATGAGTTTTATCCTTTCCTATAGAGGTGACACGTGTGCGGTGGATATGTCCAAAAGAAAGCACGAGGTGGAAAGTTATTAAGGGTGTAAGGGTCATTTTACATATAAAAGGGTGTTTTAGTAATTTTACACCATATAATTTCAATATTTCTTAGGGGTCCTTAAAAATATTTTATTTACAAAATGGACCTTTTTATATTTTCATTTTAGTCCCTAAAACTTTCATTATTTTAAAATCAAGTCCCTAAAGTTTATAAAATTAAATTTTCTACCCCAAAACTTATCATTTAGCTTAGGATATGCTATAAGACTTTGATTTAATACATTTTGATGAATAATAAGGTTATTTCAAAGTGTTTAAGTCGTCCAAACCAGCCTCCCCTTCAACCAATCAAAATATTACACATGGTGTGGTAATAGGACAAAATACAACTTAAAGGATGGAAAGATTTGCCCTTATTTTGTAATTTTGGTATAACTTCTTGCTCGAACCTCCGTTTTACACACCGGTTGTTGCGTTAAAAACCTAATTCATATATCTACAACTTTTTAGGTTTTACCTCAAGTCAATTGTTATATTATAATGGTGAAAACTAGTCTCCAATATGAACATTTCTACCAAAAACTTTAAAATTTTATGTTTGTAACTAATTTGATATTTCCTGATTTATGAAGGGAAGATTAGACTAAAATAAATAAATTAACATTATCCATATCAAATATGAAATAATACAACATTTAAAACTATATATGAACATATAAATATGGGGTCATTACATCCTACCCTCCTTATAAAAATTTAGTCCCCAAACATTACTTAGATTAATTTCCAAACAAGTAGGGATATTTCTCCTTTATTTCATCTTCCCGCTCCCATGTTGCTTCTTCAGTGGAATGATGATACCATAACACTTTGACCAACGGAATTACCTTGGTTCGTAATATTTGATCTTTATGGTCCAAAATCTCTACTGGATGCTCAATGTATGACAAATCTTCTCTAACTTGAAGAGGTTCGTGACTTAGGATATGTGTTGGATCTGTGACATCCCGACTAATTAAATACCGGGTAGCTACTCCTTTATTAAATTAATTCAAAATGCCAAGTTGGTTCAGTTAATAGCATCACTGTCGAAAACATTTTAATAATTAGTAACCACCTAGTATTTAAAAAGTAAGTGCCAAATTTTAAGTTAAGTATGATTAACATGCAGTAATGAAATAACCAACATAATCCATTCACCATACGAAGTAATGAAATAACCAACAATAATAATAATAATCCAGAGGAAAACTCCTCACAACAATCCCAACAAATGGAAATGATTCTACAAGTCTGAATCCTGAATAATTACATGCCAAAAGTCTGAATAACTGAAATAAATGTAAAGTCTCTAAAAGAAATGGGCGACATGACCTACAACTGATAACTGATAAATATCGAGTCAAGATCGATGAAGCATCCACAAGCAAAGTCCTGTAACTTCCACAAACAGCTACAGCTCGTCACCTGAATGAGAATCCTATGCATGGTGTCCTTGTGGCTGGGCACCTAAAATGGTTTTTACAAAAATGGATTTGAAAGCAAATGGGTCAGAGCCCGAAAGTGGAAAACATTTTGAAAACAACAAGTGTTTTAATAACATTAAAACATTAAATGAAAAATACATGTTAGGACGTGAACTCACATGAAATTCTCACCTCTCGACTACATGTGCACTCCTAACGTACATTACCCATCTAAATGACATTCATAACTAACCAAGCCGTAATAAGTTCTAACCCTTACTACTCGATTCCCATATTACATTCTAACGTTACCAAAGAATAGAGGCTTTACTTAAACTCAGATTCTCAATATGTAATATATTTCACAATTGGTTAGCCCGTTATGTTTTCTCAAAATAATACTATAATTTTATTCACAAAATTTACGTGAAGGTTCCCATTAATTACGTGTATATTATTCGCATCATAAATATACAATACAAGCACCCCGAGACTAGCTGCGGTGCACACATACTCTGCTATCCATCCCGGTACATCACGTACATAAGGATCACATATTCCGAATCTCTCAGGAATAGTTCACAGATAACAACATCACAAATAATGGAGGCGAACACAGTCACATCACATGGGTCATGCACATACCTGCGCTCCCACGATCAGCTGACTTATTAACATCCCAATAAGTCCTTCTCTGACCTATGCTCATCGAGGTAACCAGTCTAAATCCGGGCAACACAAGGATTAGAGGGCCCTAAGCGAACGCGAACCTCCCGTGATAGCAAGTATGGTAGGTATGTCATACACAAAAAATCAATACATGTATACAAGTATGCACACGTCTTAGTAATCACCATAATATATTGGTACATATCTCTTCTCGTACTGACATATAATACTACACCATTTATATATTCCCGATTAATATAATTAATTAGGCCGTCAATAGCTCACATCGTACTAGACGCTCACGTACTACTTCACATTTTCCCTTAGGTTCAACTACACTTCTAGGTTTGACTCCTCATAATATCCCAAACATCCCAAATATATCAATTACTCATCAAGGAAAGGATATCTCTACCTATATACAAGGTTACAGGGCACTCGGGATCAAAACAGGCTAAAAAGCCTAAACTGTCAACTCGTTCGAAGTCTCGTTCGAACGAGGCTGTTCGAACGAGACTTCGTTCGAACGAACTGAGTCTTCTAATGAGATCTCGTTCGAACGAAGTGGTCTTTCTAACGAGATCTCGTTCGAACGATCTTATCGAACGAACTTCACCCTCGTTAGAAGTCAATGGTCAACTCGTTAGAAGCTCGTTCGAATGAGCTCGTTCGAACGACCTGGGCAGGTCTTCTAACGAGTGGCCAGTTTCAAGCCCAGATTTTCCTTAACTCGTTTTTCAAACTTTTCTTCCTCTCTAATCCCCTCTAAACCTCAATTCAACACTTGTTCAAGGTTCCTAATCATTCTTAAACATACTAGATCATATATTAATACGTTTTGTGGGTTTAATTCAACCTAAATATCATCCAATCATCAATTCTCTACACTTTTCCCCAATCTCAAGAACATGAACCCTAGAAATTTCTATGTTCATTAATGGGCATGATTAATCCGTTTTTGTTTCATCCAAATATGTAATATCATCAGATAAATCACCTACCCACATTTCTACATGCAATTCTTCATCAAAATACTAGTTTCAAATTCCAATTTAATGGGTTTTCATAAATCTCCCAACAACAATAAAATTTTATAAATTCCTACGCATGGAAGAAGCATTCTTTGCAAGAAAACGAAATTAAATCACTTGCCTTCTATGAATCTCTGAATTTGATGACAAATCTCTGAAGTGTTCTCTCTCTCCTCTGCAGAATCCTTCTATCTCTCTCAACAAGCTTTCTTCTCCAAGTAACAATGGTGGCTAGGGCTTTGTGGTTTAGGAACTCTTTCAATAACCTCCGTAGCCTATTTGGGTATTAGTGGGCTTAGTGGGTTAATGCCTAATCAGATATTAATTCCCAATTTTCGTAGCTTTTAATTCCTCAAAATTCAAAATTACCAAACTACCCTTATACATTGCCGGTATGGCCTAAAAATGCCCCGGGACCCAAACCAAACCCCCGGCTAGTGTTTTTTGACTATTTCGACCCTTCCGGACGTGTTGGCGCACTCAAAATGACCATACGGATAATAGAAATAAAATTCACATTTTAATTATCATAATTATATACCATGACGCGACTGTCACACGCATCTCAACAAAATTTCCAAATTGCCGTATTTCAATCTCACGACAAATTTCATAATTCAATATTCATATATAATCATATATGCACATATAATAAAATACCAACTCGCATCTCGCTAGTATTTTAACCCGGATTAATTTTCAATTAATACGCATTTAATTTAATTAATCCCATAAAATAAATATCACAAAAATACGGGGTATTACATACTTCCCCCCTAATAACTGAATTTCGTCCCGAAATTCGGAACTAGAAAGTACCTGGTAAGAACAACTCTGGATAACGTTCGCGCATCTTATCCTCGCGCTCCCATGTGGACTCCTTGACATTATGATGTCGCCACTTAACACGCACTAATGGAACGATCTTTGACCGCAGTTTCCGCTCACTTCGGTCCAAAATAGCAATCGGCCCCTCCTCGTAGGAGCTATCAGGCTGGAGATCGATGTCCTCCAAAGCGATGTGAGAATGAGCCAAATCGTCTCTAAGATATTTCCTTAGCGAGGAAATATGAAACACATCGTGAATCCGATGTAATTTCTTCGGTAATCCAAGCCTATACGCAACCGGTCCAATCCGCTCAATAATAGGAAATGGTCCCACGTATCTCGGTGCCAACTTCCCTTTCTTCCCGAAATGCATAATCCCCTTCATAGGAGATACTCTGAGCAAAACCTGGTCCCCCACTTGAAACTCTCTGAAGAACCTCTTCACATCAGCATAGCTCTTCTGCCGATCCTGAGCTACCCGAATGCGACTCCGAATCAATTCTATCCTCGCCGAAGTATCCTAAATCACTTCCGGACCAAGTAGTTTGTTGTCCCCCACCTCCAACCAACATGCTGGGGAACGACAAGGTCTACCGTACAACGCCTCAAATGGAGCCATGCCAATGGTGAACTGGTAGGAGTTGTTGTAAGCAAACTCCACCAGTGGAAGATACTGCTCCCATCCACCCCCAAAATCAATGATACTCATACGTAGCATGTCCTCCAACATCTGATTTGTACGCTCAGTTTGCCCATCGGTCTGCGGGTGATACGCCGTACTCAACCGCAGTTCCGTGCCCATGGCCTCCTGAAAACTCTCCCAAAACCGTGAAACAAATATCTTGTCTCGGTCAGATACGATATTTAAGGGCACACCGTGAAGTCTCACTATCTCTGCAATAAAGAGTTGGGCATACTATCCCGCAGTGTAGTCTGTCCTTACGGGTAGAAAATGAGCGACTTTGGTCAACCTGTCCACAATTTCCCAAATGGAGTCGTGACCTCTCTGTGACGTAGGCAATCCCGTGATAAATTCCATGGATATGCTCTCCCACATCCACATAGGGACCTCCAATGGCTGTAGCAGTCCTGCCGGTCTCTGATGATCCACTTTTACTAGCTGACAAGTGGCGCATTTAGAGACAAACTCGGCAATATCTCTCTTTATCCCGCTCCACCAATACTGTCGTCACATATCTTGGTACATTTTGTCCTCACCGGGATGTACTGCGAACCGTGAGCTGTGCGACTCTGCCATCACCTCATGCCGTAATTCCTTCCCTTCCGAAACTACCAATCTCCCATTTAAGCGTAATCCCCCGTCTGAGCTAATGGTATAGGATTCGGCTCCCACTACTAGTAATCGAACTATCAGCTCCTGACAGAACGAGTCATCTGCTTGTGCCTTTACTACCTTCGTGATAATCTGCGGTGTAATGGTCATCACAGACATGAACGATCGGGCCACTGCATCCTGGTGTCCCAATTCCTTCCACTTGGCTTTCCACACCTCTGCCACTTCATCTGCTGGTCTACGGCTCAACGCGTCTGCCACCACGTTAGCCTTTCCCGGGTGATACTGGATATCAAACTGATAGTCCTTCACAAACTCAAGCCACCTTCGCTGCCGCATATTCAACTCCTTCTGCGTGAATAGGTACTGTAGGGACTTGTGGTCTGTGAACAATCAAAACTTTTCCCCCAAAAGGTAATGTCTCCAAATACGAAGGGCGAAAACAACTGCCGCCAACTCCAAGTCATGAGTGGGGTAATTCTTCTCGTGAGGCTTTAGCTTACGGGAAGCATAAGCTATGGCCTGACTCTCCTGCTGCAATACACCTCCAAGTCCTTGCAAGGACGCATTGGTGTAAACCAAATACTCAACTCCCGGTCTCGGCAATGCTAACACAGGTGCTGAGGTCAACTTATCCTTCAATTCATCGAATGCCAACTGACAGGCATCACTCCAGATGAATGGCACACCCTTACGAGTCAGATGTGTCAAAGGACCTGCTATCTTAGAGAAACCCCGAATAAACCTCCTGTAGTATCCTGCTAGACCCAAGAAACTACGAATCTCCGTTGGTGTCGTGGGCTGTCCCCACTCCCTCACCGCGGATACCTTCCCCGGATCAACAGATATTCCCGGGTCGAAAATAATATGTCCCAAAAACTGGACCTCCTTCAGCCAAAACTCGCATTTCTCATATTTTGCATACAACTCGTTCTGACGTAGTGTCTGCAAAACTTGCCTCAAATGCTCGGCGTGCTCCTCCTCTGTCTAGGAGTAAACCAAAATATCATCGATGAAGACAATGACAAACTGATATAGGAAATCCCTGAACACTCTGTTCATCAAGTCCATAAACACTGCTGGAGCGTTGGTCAAACCAAAAGGCATAACCCGAAACTCGTAAGAACCATATCTCGACAAGAACGCAGTCTTCGAGACATCCTCCTCCCTGATACGCAACTGATGGTATCCTGATCTCAAATCAATCTTTGAGAAGAAAGAAGCTCCTCTCAACTGGTCGAATAAGTCATCGATTCGGGGCAACGGATACTTATTCCGTATCGTGACCTTATTCAACTCTCGGTAGTCCACACACAATTTCAGTGAACCATCTCTCTTCTTTACGAACAACACAGGGGCACCCCACGGTGAAGTACTCCTCCGAATAAACCCCTGATCCAACAACTGCTCAATCTGATCCCGTAACTCCCTCATCTCAGCTGGAGCCATACGGTACGGTGCGCTTGCTATAGGTCTCGTACCTGGCAATAAGTCTATAACAAAGTCTATCTCTCGACTGGGGGGTAGTCATGGTATCTCCTGAAACACATCAGAATACTCCCTGACAACTGGGATCGAATCTAAAGGAATCACAACCTCCTTAGAGGTATCCTCCTCTAGGTAATACAAATGAGCGGTCGAGCCTCCCTCTGGGCGAGGCATCGCCACTACAAACATCTCTTGCCCCGGAATGGCAAAAACAATGCTCCCACCGAAGCAATCAATCATGGCTCTATAATCAGCGAGCCAATCCATACCGATAATCACATCGTGAACATGCATATCTAATACCAACATATCTGCAGGTAATACCAGACTACCAATCTCTACCCCTACTCCCCGGCATATAAAGAAAATAAGTGACCCACTCCCCAATGGTGAATCTACACATGTCACTGTGCTCTCTCCCGTCGCTAACAACCCTAAGGCTTTCGCAAAATGTGTAGCTATAAAGCAATGTGTTGCCCCCGTATCAAACAAAACCCGACCCATAGTACCATGGATAGGAAACATACCCTCAATCGCGGGTGGTGCCTGCGGAGCTTCTGCCTGGTGGACATTATAGACACGTCCATACTGTAACTGTCCCTGCTGGACAGGAACTGCTGGAATGGCTGGAAGAGCTGGCACCTGGGCTGGAGCTGGGAGGGCTGGTGGAAAAAGTGGCCTCTGTGGCTCATGTCGAGCACCCTGCTGCTGCTGTGGGGCCCTGCCCCTATCAGGACAGTCCTGGCGTTTATGGTCAGTCTTGCCACAAACAAAACACTTCCCCGGAAAGTTCCCCCCTCTCGGTCCCTGCTGCCCCCGGCCCTGGTGGCCGTTACCATTCCTCCACTGGCCCTGCTGGCCCTGCTGAAACTGATGCTGACCATTCTGACCCTGCTGGTTCTGATGACCGTTCGGACCCTGATGGCCCTGCCGGAAACCTCCCTGTCCGTGCCTGAAATTTCCTGACCTGAACCTCTTGTGATCCCCCTGCTGAGTACCCTGATCACCCTGCCTCTGCCCCTGAACAGATTGTGCCCCACTGGCACCATTTCCTCCAGTCCTGCCCTGATGGCTAGACTCTCCCGATCGTTTGCCCTCAGCCATGTGAAAGCGGTGATCCTGGCAATGGAGCAATGCAACGTTAACCACATAAGAATAAGTGGCTAACGAGAGGTTCCCTAACAAGTGCTGACGAATCCTCCATGTCAACCCGTCTGTAAATTTCTGTATCTTCTTTTCCTCCGTCGGTATCTCATCCGGAACAATGTTCAGAAGATCAGTAAATTCGGCCTCATACTCGGCCACAGTCTTACCCTCTTGGTTGAGGCTCATCAACTTTCTTCTCATTTCCGTGTGAACAGCCGACGGAAATTACTTGCGGTCAAACCGCACCCAGAATTCCTGAATAGTGAGAGTATCCCTCTCCTCTACGGTGGTAATAGACTCCCACCACTGCAGTGCTGACCCCACTAGCTTAAAAGTAGCTAGTATCTGCTTCTAGACATCTGTACACTCATACATCCTCAGGTGTCGCTGGATGTCCTTCCTCCACTGACTCGAAACTACCACATCGGAGCTACCTGCGAACTCCGGAGGGTGTGCTTTCTGAAAAGCATCATGTACACGTTCCCAAGCAGACGGGAATGCATGAGCCTGAACTGGCACGGCTATCGGCGCCTGAGGTGGTGCCTGCTGAACTACAGCTAGTGCGGCATTTACCGCCTGAGCCACAATGGCTGTAACCTCGGCGGCATTCATCGTGCCTTGAGCTGGTGCGGGCTGTGGTTCTGGCGTCGCATCCCTGGGAACCCTTCGTGCACGTCGTGGAGGCATCTGAAATAAGAATGAAGTTTATAAGTTCGCAGTTATAAACTTAAAATAGCTGAAGAACGTAGCATACACACAAGAATACAACAGTCCTAAAATATAGGGCTCTACATCAAAGAAAGCTCAACGGAAACATAATAAGCCGTTTAGATCCTAAAGGACACTAGAACCTGATGCTCTGATACCACCTGTGACACCCCGACTAATTAAATACTGGGTAGCTACTCCTTTATTAAATTAATTCAAAATGCCAAGTTGGTTCAGTTAATAGCATCACTATCGAAAACATTTTAATAATTACTAACCACCTAGTATTTAAAAAGTAAGTGCCAAATTTTAAGTTAAGTCTGATTAACATGCAGTAATGAAATAACCAACATAATCCATTCACCATACGAAGTAATGAAATAACCAACAATAATAATAATAATCTGGAGGAAAACTCCTCACAACAATCCCAACAAATGGAAATGATTCTACAAGTCTGAATCCTGAATAATTACATGCCAAAAGTCTGAATAACTGAAATAAAAGTAAAGTCTCTAAAAGAAATGGGCGACATGACCTACAACTGATAACTGATAAATATCGAGTCAAGATCGATGAAGCGTCTACAAGCAAAGTACTGTAACTTCCACAAACAGCTACAGCTCGTCACCTGAATGAGAATCCTATGCATGGTGTCCTTGTGGCTGGGCACCTAAAATGGTTTTTACAAAAATAGATTTGAAAGAAAATGGGTCAGAGCCCGAAAGTGGAAAACATTTTGAAAACAACAAGTGTTTTAATAACATTAAAACATTAAATGCAAAATACATGTTAGGACGTGCGCTCACATGAAATTCTCACCTCTCGACTACATGTGCACTCCTAACGTACATTACCCATCTAAATGACATTCATAACTAACCAAGCCGTAATAAGTTCTAACCCTTACTACTCGATTCCCATATTACATTCTAACGTTACCAAAGAATAGAGGCTTTACTTAAACTCAGATTCTCAATATGTAATATATTTCACAATTGGTTAGCCCGTTATGTTTTCTCAAAACAATACTATAATTTTATTCACAAAATTTACGTGAAGGTTCCCATTAATTACGTGTATATTATTCGCATCATAAATATACAATACAAGCACCCCGAGACTAGCTGCGGTGCACACATACTCTGCTATCCATCCCGGTACATCACGTACATAAGGATCACATATTCCGAATATCTCAGGAATAGTTCACAGATAACAACATCACAAATAATGGAGGCGAACACAGTCACATCACATGGGTCACGCACATACCTGGGCTCCCACGATCAGCAGACTTATTAACATCTCAATAAGTCCTTCTCTGACCTATGCTCATCGAGGTAACCAGTCTAAATCTGGGCAACACAAGGATTAGAGGGCCCTAAGCGAACGCGAACCTCCCGTGATAGCAAGTATGGTAGGTGTGTCATACACATAAAATCAATACATGTATACAAGTATGCACACGTCTTAGTAATCACCATAATATATTGGTACATATCTCTTCTCGTACTGACATATAATACTACACCATTTATATATTCCCGGTTAATATAATTAATTAGGCCGTCAATAGCTCACATCGTACTAGACGCTCACGTACTACTTCACATTTTCCCTTAGGATCAACTACACATCTAGGTTTGACTCCTCATAATATCCCAAACATCCCAAATATATCAATTACTCATCAAGGAAAGGCTATCTCTACCTATATACAAGGTTACAGGGCACTCGGGATCAAAACAGGCTAAAAAGCCTAAACTGTCAACTCGTTCGAAGTCTCGTTCGAACGAGGCTGTTCGAACGAGACTTCGTTCGAACGAACTGAGTCTTCTAACGAGATCTCGTTCGAACGAAGTGGACTTTCTAACGAGATCTCGTTCTAACGATCTTATCGAACGAACTTCACCCTCGTTAGAAGTCAATGGTCAACTCGTTAGAAGCTCGTTCGAACGAGCTCGTTCGAACGACCTGGGCAGGTCTTCTAACGAGTGGCCAGTTTCAAGCCCAGATTTTCCTTAACTCGTTTTTCAAACTTTTCTTCCTCTCTAATCCCCTCTAAACCTCAATTCAACACTTGTTCAAGGTTCCTCATCATTCTTAAACATACTAGATCATATATTAACACGTTTTGTGGGTTTAATTCAACCTAAATATCATCCAATCATCAATTCTCTACACTTTTCCCCAATCTCAAGAACATGAACCCTAGAAATTTCTATGTTCATTAATGGGCATGATTAATCCGTTTTTGTTTCATCCAAATATGTAATATCATCAGATAAATCACCTACCCACATTTCTACATGCAATTCTTCATCAAAATACTAGTTTCAAATTCCAATTTAATGGGTTTTCATAAATCTCCCAACAACAATAAAATTTTATAAATTCCTACGCATGGAAGAAGCATTCTTTGCAAGAAAACGAAATTAAATCACTTGCCTTCTATGAATCTCTGAATTTGATGACGAATCTCTGAAGTGTTCTCTCTCTCCTCTGCAGAATCCTTCTATCTCTCTCAACAAGCTTTCTTCTCCAAGTAACAATGGTGGCTAGGGCTTTGTGGTTTAGGAACTCTTTCAATAACCTCCGTAGCCTATTTGGGTATTAGTGGGCTTAGTGGGTTAATGCCTAATCAGATATTAATTCCCAATTTTCGTATCTTTTAATTCCTCAAAATTCAAAATTACCAAACTACCCTTATACGTTGTCGGTATGGCCTAAAAATGCCCCGGGACCCAAACCAAACCCCCGGCTAGTGTTTTCTGACTATTTAGACCCTTCCGGACGCGTTGGCGCACTCAAAATGACCATACGGATAATAGAAATAAAATTCACTTTTTAATTATCATAATTATATACCATGACGCGACTGTCACACGCGTCTCAACAAAATTTCCAAATTGCCGTATTTCAATCTCACGACAAATTTCATAATTCAATATTCATATATAATCATATATGCACATATAATCAAATACCAACTCGCATCTCGCTAGTATTTTAACCCGGATTAATTTCCAATTAATACGCATTTAATTTAATTAATCCCATAAAATAAATATAAAAAAAATACGGGGTATTAAAGGGTAGGTATTTCTTCATCATTGACATATGGAACACATTATGAAGACTATAGAGTTCAGGGGGTAAGGCTATTCAATACGCAACAGCTCCTATCCTTTTAAGTATTTCAAAAGGTCCTATGTATCTTGGACTCAATTTCCCTTTCTTTCCAAATCAGATTACTCCCTTTACTGGTGATACTCGTAAGAACACATAATCTCCTCTTTGGAATTCTAACTTTTGTCGGAGATTGTCAACATAACTCTTTTGATGTATTTGAGCAATTCAAAGTCGGTCTTGTATCAATTTCACTTTCTCTGTTGTGATCTGGATCCATTCTGGTCCCAATAATTTTCTTTCTCCAACTTTTACCCAACATGCAGGGGAATGACACATTCTTCCATAGAGTGCCTCATATGGAGCCATTTGAATACTCGCTTGATAACTATTATTATATGCAAATTCTACTAATGGTAAATGATCATCCCAAATCCCCTTCAGATCAAGCACACATGCCCTCAGCATATCCTCTAAGGTTTGAATGGTTCTCTCAGATTGTCCATCTGTTTGAGTATGAAAAGCGGTGCTAAAATTCAATTGTGTTCCCATGGCTGCTTGTAGGCTTTTCCAAAAGTGAGACACAAATCTAGGGTCATGATCATAAACAAGTGAAACTAGGGTTCCATGAAGCCTAATAATTTCCCTCACATATAAATTAGCTAACGTTTATAAAGAATGGGTAATCTTAATGGCAATAAAATGAGAAAATTTAGTTAACCTATCAATAATTACCCAAATAAAATCATTACCATTTGAACTCCTTGGTAAACTCGTCACAAAATCCATAGTAATATATGTTCCCATTTCCACTCAGGGATAGGTAGGGGTTGCAGTAATCATGATGGTTTTTGATGTTCAACCTTTACTTGTTGAAAAACCAAACACTGGGATACAAATTCTGCTATCTCCCTTTTCATGTTATTCCACCAAAATACTTCTCGAAGATCTCTATACATCTTTGTACATCTAGGATGAAATGTGAATCTCGAGTAATGACTTTCCTCCAAAATTTTCCTCTTTAGTTGGGCATCAACTGGAACACACACTTTGTTTTCGAACCTCAATATATCATCTCGTAGCCCAAATTAAATCATCTTCCCTTTAACAACTTCTTCTCTAATCTTCTTCAGTTGCGGGTCATTTACTTGTGCAATTTTGATCCTTTCCATCAACTTGGGTTGTACTTGTAAATTTGCGATTATTCCTTCTTTACTATAAGTACATCTACTTCCATACTTCTCAAATCCTTCAATAGTGCTTCCTCGCTTGTAATAAGACACACTAAATTTGGTGTAGACTTCCTACTTAAAGCATCAGCTACTATATTAGCTTTCCCTGGGTGATAGTGAATATTTACATCATAATCCTTCATCAATTATAACCACCTCCTTTGTCTCATGTTCAATTCTTTCAGAGTAAATATATACTTCAAACTCTTATGATCGGTATAAATCTCACAAGTCTCACCATACAAATAATGTCTCCAAATCTTAAGAGCAAAAAGTACAGCAGCTAATTCTAGGTCATGGGTGGGATAATTTTTCCTATGTGGTTTTAACTGTCTCAAGGAATAAGCTACTACTTTTTCATTTTGCATTAGAACACATCCCAAACCATTTTTTGAAGCATCACTATAAATCACAAATCCACCCGTCTCGGAAGGAATAGTTAAAATTGGAGCAGTTACTAATCGATTCTTAAGTTCTTGAAAACTATTCTCAACTTCCTCAGACCATTCATATCTCACCTTATTTTGGGTTAACCTAGATAGAGGTTTGGAAATACTAGAAAATCCTTCAACAAATCTTCGATAATAACCTGCTAATCCAAGAAAACTACGAATTTCCGTCACATTAGTTGGTCTAGGCCAATCTAGTATAGCTTTGATCTTTTGAGGGTCAACCGACACTCCCTCCTTAGAATTGACATGCCCTAGAAAAGAGACGCTAGGTAACCAAAACTCACACTTCTTTAATTCTGCATATAATTTCTCCTTCCTAAGGATTTGTAATACCATCTCCAAATGCTTTTCGTGTTCTTTAATACTCTTGGAATAAATAAGGATGTCATCAATGAAAACAACCACACTCTGATCCAAATACTTCCTAAACACCCTATTCATGATATCCATAAAAGAGGCTGGTGAATTAGTTAGTCCAAAAAGCATCACAAGAAATTCATAGTGACCATATCTAGTACGAAAAGAAGATTTTGAAATATCATCTTCCTTAATCTTCAATTGATGATAGCCCTACCTAAGGTCAATCTTGGAAAATACTTGCGCACCTTGAAGTTGGTTAAACAAATCATCTATACGAGGTAAGGGGTATTTATTCTTAATAGTCACCTTATTCAGTTCACGATAATCTATACATAACCGCACCATCCCATCCTTCTTTTTAACAAATAACACTGGAGCACCCCAAGGGGATATACTTGGTCTAATAAAACCTTTATCAAACAGATCTTGTAATTGAACTTTTAATTCCTTTAGTTCTAAATGTGTCATGCGATATGGGGGTTTTGAGATTGGCATAGTTCTGGGAATAAGGTCATTTGTAAACTCTATTTCTCTACTAGGAGGAAGATTGGGTAATTCATTAGGAAAAGCATATGGAAAATGTTTAACTATAGGAATATCTTCTAACGTAGGATCTTTTGTTTGCAAATCAATAACACTTGCAAGGAATCCTTGACATCCCTTCTTAAGAAAACTACAATCTTGCATTGCAGAGATAATATGTATGGGAGATAGGATGCTAGTTCCTTCAAAACTAAATTCTGGATGGTTACGAATTCGGAAAGTAACTCTCTTCTGAAAACAATCTACCTTAGCATGGTACGATGCTAAACAATCCATCCCCAAAATGACTTCAAAATCTCTTATGTATAAAATTATCAAATCGACAAATAATTTATGACTACTAACATCTATAGGGAAAGACTTATATACTAATGTTCCCGTCAATAACTAACCTGAAGGAGTAGAAATGTGTATGTTATGATTCAAGGGTTCAGGAATATTAGGGAAGCAATTAACAAAACGTACAGACACAAATAAATGGGTAGAACCAGGATCAATTAAAACTTGAAAAGGTTGTGCACATATAGAAAGTGTAACTGACACTACTGGATTAGAAGCCTTTGCATTAGAAAGATTAAAAACTCTACCTTGTCTTCCGTGATCCTTGTTGTCATTAAAGGTCTTCGTTGGTGTCTTCCCTTTGTTAGGGAAATCTTTCATTTTATGTCTCTTTTGGCCACACTCAAAGCAACTTCCCATCTCCAAGTAACATTATTACCCTTTATTAATATTACCACATCGTTGGCATCTATCACCATAAAGGGTTTGCTTACTAAAGGTTTTCCTATATTAGGTATAGTCCTAAAGGGTTTATTATTGGGGTTCCTTCTTCTTTGTTTTTTAAACTTTCTCTTCCACTCTTTAATCTGATTATATTCTTCACTATCCTTCTCAGCTATTGTTGCCCTAAACACTACGTCATTATATGATGTCAACTTCAAGATGAAAATTCGACTATGAATATTCAACCTCAACCCACGTTCAAACTTCTTCGCTTTTAAAACATCGGTTATCACAACATGAGGTGCAAAATGGGATAACTCAGTAAACTTTGCCTCGTATTAACTAACCGTCATATTTTCTTGAACCAGACTCATGAAGTCAGCTGCTTTTTGGTCTTGCACTGTTTTGGGAAAGTATTTCTCATAGAATATCACTAAGAAGTCAATCCAACCTATAGGATTATTCAATTCCCTATGTATTATGTTAGTCATTCTCCACCAATGTTCGACTTCACCTTCTAACATGAACGTTCCAAATGAAACCCTCTGTTCATCTGTACACTTAAGAACATCGAACATCTTTTCCATTTGCATTACCCAATTTTTTGCTTCAATGGGGTTAAAAGTTCCTTTAAAAGATGGCGGGTTCAATTTCTTGAACTGTTCAATAGTATAACTACTTGGTTCAAGATTCCTTGGTGCTCCATTACTCACCTGATGCTCTACAATTCATGCTAGACTTTCAATTGCCTTGTTTGCCCCTTCCAGTCCTTCCATATTCGAACCACTATTTCCCACAGTTGATCTCGTCTTGGTCATTTTTGCAAATTAGAAGAACAATTGTACATAAATAATTATATGTAGACTATAAGACATATCGAGGGTTATCACATAAGTCGGATATTTAGTCCTATATCCTATGTACGGAGACTTAAAATCGATAACGTTCAAAACATATGTTCAGTTGTCTAAGAGTTCATAACCTATGCTCTGATTCCACCTCTGCCACGACCCCACCCCAAAATAGTAGTGGGGAACGAGTGTCTTGACATGCCACCAAGGCAACAATTATTCTGACTTATATTGTTTCCTTAATTAAATGCAACGAAAATACAATTATATGGTTATGAATCGTAAAATACTGAAATTAAAGGAATTAGGTCATCAGAGCTTTCTAAAAGGAAAATTCATTTATATTATAGGTAACAACGAGTTACAACTTAAGATGAAATTTAAAACTAATTACAAGAGAGCCAAAATGCTTTATATGATATAACAATTTTTTTTACTTAAAATAACAAAAAGAGCTCTAAAAGATGTATCTTCAACATAGTCCTTTTACGTTCCCTCCAAGCCTATTTATTTCTTGAAAAATGGTTAATTATACAACATTAGCTAAAAGCCGAGTGAGGTTCAATCTCTAGACATTCCAAGGTTTTATTCCGAAAATTGATACCTATTCAAATCCAAAGAGCAGACATATACATATATGGATAGGAATTTGCTGTATAAAATTTAAGATGACAGTATATAGAAATGAATACCACGGAATATAACAGATACAAAATATCAGTTTTCAATATCTTTTTCTTTCAATCATATCATTTTAATGGCCAAGTACACTCTAATACCGTATTCTTCTACCGTATTATTCCCTGGTAGTTGAGGGTCAATCGAACTTGTTCGTCACAACGCCTTATTTAGGGTACACCACCGATAACCTAGCTGGGAAGGTCAGTAAGTAAGAGAGGTCCCTTAGGACAAATCTTATTTCCAATATTCAATATCATTTGCAAAACTCCTTTGAATCGGTATGTCTATATGGACAAATATAAACATATCACAAGGAATCAATCATTGGTATCAGATGAATTTTGAGAATAAAATCGGTTCACAAAATATATATAGTTTGCATAATATCATATAATTAAAACGCACAAGGAATGTCAGAGTACTCACCTAGAACAGAAATCTAAAGTTACAGATATAGAGTCTTGGATTTCTCGTTAAACTTAAGACGAAACTTCTTCTTAAACAACCTCACACTTTCTCTCACTATTTATCTTTGATATTTGGGATGGATTTCATGTAAGAATGATCCTAAGGATTCTATTTATAGTTTCCCAAAGTTATTTAGGTGTTGACACATATCTATGTGATAAGGCTTTCACTTTGGTGAGTCGTCGTTCACGTGTCGCGCAACGGATTAGCCTTGCAGTCTTGGTTTACCAAACGGCGACACGTGTTTTGCCTTTTTCTAGAGGATTGACATGAGTTTTATCCTTTCCTATAGAGGTGACACGTGTGCAGTGTATATGTCCAAAAGAAAGCACGAGGTGGAAAGCACGAGGTGGAAAGTTATTAAGGGCGTAAGGGTCATTTTACACATAAAAGGGTATTTTAGTAATTTTACACCATACAATTTCAATATTTCGTAGGGGACCTTAAAAATATATTATTTACGAAATGGCCTTTTTTAAATTTTCATTTTAGTCCCTAAAACTTTCATTATTTTAAAATCAAGTCCCTAAAGTTTCATAAAATTACATTTTCTACCCCAAAACTTATCATTTAGCTTAGGATATGCTATAAGACTTTGATTTAATACATTTTGATGAATAATAAGGTTACTTCAAAGTATTTAAGTCGTCCAAACCAGCCTCCCCTTCTACCAATCAAAATATTAGACATGGTTTGGTAATAGGACGAAATACAACTTAAAGGATGGACAAATTTGCCCTTATTTTGTAATTTCGGTATAACTTCTTGCTCGGACCTCCGTATAACACACCGTTTGTTTTGTTACAAACCTAATTCATATATCTACTACTTTTTAGGTTTTACCTCAAGTCAATTGTTATATTATAATGGTGAAAACTAGTCTCCAATATGAACATTTCTACCGAAAACTTTAAAATTTTATGTTTGTAACTAATTTGATATTTCCTGATTTATGAAGGGAGGATTAGACTAAAATAAATAAATTAACATTATCCATATCACATATGAAATAATACAACATTTAAAACTATAGATGAGCATATAAAAATGGGGTCATTACAATTCTCCTTTAAATCGTATAATAATTATGTAGATATCTCTCACATAATTTGAATCCTTAATATATTATAATTTTCCAACATTAATCCCAAGTTTCTCACTCTATTAATGTCCCAAAATTATTTAAAAATTCATTATGGTCCAGATTACAATTTTCCTAACTTTTTGGGCTAAACTGGAGATTTCTGAAAACCTCGTTTCAAGTCAGAAATCTCGTTAGAACGAGATTGACTCTCTTTAGAATGAAGTCAGGTCTCATTCGAATGAAGTCATCTTTTTTCCTGTACAGTTCCAGTTTTCTACATTTTTCAACAATTTCAAACACCCAAACCTTACTGGTTTTCTATCCTAACAGAATCCAGAAATCCAAATCACTATTATAACATTATTTCAAGATATTCATGGGTGATTTCTACATAAAGACATCAATTCCACATGCTCATAAGGAATTATCATCAAATTCCATCAAAACCTCAAGATTTCAATAATCAGAATTTTCCATTTTTATCCAACTTGAAAACTCACAATTTAGAATCACAATTTCATACCTAAATCGTCGAAATTCATTTTTAACATGGTAGTATTTCTCTACATGCAATTCCTATCATCCTTTTCAATAACCTTAAGAAAATATATTTTTCTCTACATGAAAAACCTATAAATTTCATCATGATCATAGTCCACAAATGATATATATTCAACTACATGAATTTGCCTAACCATCATCTTATTTTACCAATCATTTTAAATTCTAATTCATAAGTTCTTAAATCCTACAAGAACATACTAATCTAACATGGATATGCTAATCACTAAAATAGAGAAAGAATCACTTGCCTTAAAAGTCGGTCTGTACCGTTGATGAAGATAATTGTTAGAACTTCTCCTTCACTTTTTTTGGGGACTTTTGTGATGACTATGGTTGTGGTGAAAGGTAAAGAGATGGTGGTTGTCCCCTTGGTTTTCCCTAGGTGACTCCTCCTCTCCTATAACTCTTCCTCTCCCCAAGCTACCCTTTCACTCTCTCTAAGACTCTTTTGTTTTTCTCTCAAATTTTCTCACTTGTTTTAAGATGAAATGAATCTTACGCAGTGTCTAGTATTATTTAAATAAAAAGTCTTAGAGGTAAGCTAAAAGACAAAAACGAAGTTACTATTCATTTCCCAAGCAAAATGACTAAAACGCCCCTTTGGAGTGTCCTTTCATCTCTTAATTGACCCGAGACCCAAATTCAACACCTGAGTAGACTTTTCTAACTATTTCGACCCTTCCGAACACAAAGCTGCACTCAAAACGACTATAAGGTTGATATAAAAACAATCTTTCCTTTTTATTTATTTAAATTAGTCTTGAAACATCCCATAACCATGTCCCAACTTAATTTCATTAATTATCGTATTAGTAACTCACGACAATATAAATAACATCATATTCAGAGTCATATATTACTTTAATCTCTAGTAATATTAAATTAGGATTAATTCCAATTAATCCCCATTAACTTTTAATTTATCTATTTTAAAAGTTATTAAAAATTACGGAGTATTACATGTGTACTAAATTGACTTTACTAAGATAAGTAACTGTTTTGAGTTGAAGTCATGGTTAGGGAGTAAAAATACTTTTTAAAAATGCTGGATTAAATCTTTTTCTTTTCTTTAAGACAAAATGCACCTACCCTAAAGAGAAATTAATAGTTTATAAGTGAACAATTGACATCTATATTTTTCGGTTGCTAACAGATCAATTGATGACTACTAGGAAATTTTACTATTTTTGGCATACTATTGTTTAATTCTCTTTATCGTCGTTGTTGTTTCGTTTCATTATTTTAGTGAAATTTGACGTTTAGAAAATAGTCGCCCAACCTTCATCCATTTAATGTTTCATTGCGTTTATACAAAAATTTCCAATACTCATACGTGTTCGAGGATTACTATATCTTCCAAGTTTTTTAAATATAGTTATTTTGATCATGTAGGCATGTGATTCTCTAGAAATTAGAGATTAAATAATAAAACATCCATTGCATTCCCAATTGATTGGTTTCTACCCAACTAATTGCATTTCTGACTAATCTCCTTAGATTGTCAATAGTCATCTATGATGTTTATAGATCTTGATGCTCTTACTAATTTTTATTACCATTCAGGAGTTTCTGTTCTTGAAAATGGAGGTGACAGAATTACTATGAACTTAGAGATGTAGTGGTATGGGAATCCAAGTATAGTACTTGATATTAAGAATTGAATTGGAGAAGTTTCGATGAAGGTATAGGAAAGTGAAAAGGCAAAAAAAAGTTATTTTAGATGGAGTATATGTCTTTACTTCCGCGTTTTATAAACTGTACATTAGTAGCTATATTTTTATAAATGTTATATTTAATATAATTTTTCATTCTAGGCAGAGTTTGAAAGTGGAATCTCAAAGGCTGCATTTTCCTAGCAGTGATAATGTAAATGAGAGAATATTGAACGTAAAACACCTAGCCTTGCTGATCACGTTTTACCTGCACATTCTACTCTTACTCAGTCGTGTCAAGCACATAGCCTTCCTGATCACATTCGTAGTAACGTAACTCCCCTTACATTACAGCAGGATGGAGTATGTGTTTTTACTTCCACATTTAATACATCACATCATTCTAAATTTCTATTGTTATAGGAGCAATCTGAAATTGGTAATGAAAACCAAAAGGGGTGTACTTTTATAAAGTCAGCTACATTTTCATACATAAGTTGTATCTCCTACTGGGAGCTTTAATCAGTTTAGTTTGATCCAATTTACAATCCCATGAATGGAGTTTAATGGAATCTTTAATCAGTTTAGTTTTAACTAATATGTAGGTACTAATAATCGGTCGATAATAGATCATTGTATGTCTTCATCACAAGCTAAGGTCATGAAGATAGCTAATGGTAATGCAAACCAAAAGGGGTGTACTTTCAAAAAGTAACCTATATTATCGTATATAAGTGGTATATCCTACTCGAAGCTTTATTCAGTTTAGTTTGAACTAATTTACAATCCCATGAATGTCATCCATAAAATTATCTAAGATAAAAATCTACTCTATGATATGGTAGCAACATCAGAGAATAGGTCTTTGTAAACTATAATTATATATTTTACTTTCTTTCTATTAAATATTCCCTATCCCTTTCCCAACCTTAAACAAAATAGTCCCTTAAAAGTTTCTAATAAAACCCAAGTATCGTGACTTTTGTACTTTTGTTATAGTCTCTAGGTACTGATGTGAAATGAAAAGGAATAAATTACACAAAGTCATCATACTAGTACTTAATAGTGACAGGCTGAGACATGTTATTCAATGGGGCCATGAAGGAGCTAACCAACAAAGAATAGAAGAATAAAATACATAGGTATTTTTATAGCATTCAATATGTCTCTATTCACATTATAAAAGAAAGTCTTTCCTTTCGAAAAGAATACAAACAAATCCAGTGAGATGAAAGTAAATGTCAAGAACTACCGGACATTAAAATTAATTGAAAATGATTATTATGTATTTAGAAGTAATATAGATTTTTGATAAGTGGCCTTTTTTATTTACTTACTAATGATAAGGCATCTATATTAAAAACAGGTGACATATCATTTCACAAAAATATACACCAATTATCCATGGGTACTTGAAGATGTTTTGAATATATGGGTATTGATTTACTAATAAGGTTGTTGGAAAAGAATTAATGGTACCATTCTAAACATTGTACTTAGGGAAAATCTACACGAATTATGCAGACTAATTGAATATAAAAATGATCCTATGATTATTATAGCTGACTCCTCAAGTGGATCCCATGGATATACATATAAATTATGAAGATATCACTCCAAATCGAGTCGTTGAGATAGTTGAGGCATTTAGAATAGGGGACAAGCCTCCGTGTGGCATGAAAAACCCTATAGGCCAGAATTCTGAATCAGAAGGAGGGATTACTACGTTGTTAGGACCTAAAAATCCTCCATGACGAGATTTAGATGCCTACTACTGAAAAACCTTAGTAAGTTTTTTAACACAAGTTAAAATGGTTAAGTAAGTTTCGATCTAATTTTGTGGAAACTCTTTTATAAAAAGATCTCAGTAGAAACGCTAGAAGTATTAAAACAGTAAAAATTAACAAGTTATCTTAGAATCTTGGAAATACGTTTTAAAATTAAACCTAAGTATAGTTTGCAGCAGTAGTAGTGAAGAAGTAAAAAGCACACATAAGAGACAATATTTTTACTTGGTAAAACCCCAAATGAGAGGAAACATCCTTGGAGGTCTCTACACCTCAAAATGAAATATCAACTAACATTAAACAATAGTTACAAGATTATAAGTACTAGGCATGCATTCAAGATCCTAAGACTAAGATATACATGTACCTACATGAGTTCCCCTCTCAAAGGCAATTCTAATATGTTGTGACCTTCCTAAAAGCTTTTTTGTCTTCCTCCATCCTTTTTATTTGTAGTGGATCAACCAACACAAAATCAGTCAAATGAACCACACTAACTATGTGTTCGTGTGAGAGTAACAGTGATAGTGATGTAACTATGAGTACATGCAAATATGCACCTCACACCTTTCAAGATTTATACAAATAAATGCTATCAAATTACATAGTTTCTATACGACATGCAAAGAGTTCAAATCTCTATGAAAATTAGACTTCAAGAACTATTTTCAGATGTGAAAATAATTATTCCGAAAAATAGATTTTGTCTTTTCAAAACTTATTTATGTACGAAATAGTTTCATAAATTGTGAAACTTTTTGAAACAAAGTTTTCAGATCTGAAATTTTAGACCACTGGAAATATCTTTTTCAAAGAATTTTAAATAGAGAGTATCTAGCAAAATATGAACACATAAATCAGGATCCAACTAATAAGAGATAAGAAAAACCCTAAAATATATCGTGTGATATATCTCTTTGTAAATCTCATAATTTCTATAAAGAAATGCAAGATATATAGTGAGACCTGGTTCTTAAGACTGATACTGAGTGACGAGGGTCTTTAAACTCAACCAAATACCAAACTCACAAATACCTAACTGATTTTAACTCTCAAGGGGTAGATTTTCTGGAGTAGTTGAAACCTTAAGAATGTGTTTGATTTTTGGAAGAAAACCTAAGAGTTTTATGTTACAAAGACTGGTATTCTTTCTTTCTCTCTCTCTCTCCCTCTCTCTAAATTCTCTCTAAATGCACTTCACAAAGGTTTACTCTCATTAGTTCATTTAACCCTCATAAGGATTGACTCTTGAGACATGAAGATCATAGATTTAAACGATCCAAAGGCCAATATTATTTCTCACTTCTAAGAGACACATAAAACAAAAATGCAATCAATAGTGTGCTAACATGTGGGATAATCCAATAGGCTGTCAAACATGTGTTTTAGATCTTTTAAGAATCCCAATTCCACCCACAATATTCTCAATCGGATTTATGTTCTATCTTGGCACATTTTTAAGTAATAATAATAATTCTAATTAAGCCCACAACATTTTAAAACATAATTTTAAATGTTTAAGAATATTTTAAAAAGGCTTAATAAATGTTTTAAATGGTTTTAAAAAATCCTAAAAATATGTAAACACTCGTGCACACACATTAACACCTATATGCATGAATTGTATCTTATAGTGTGTTTAAGAGTTTAAGAATACTTCCCTTTGGTAGATGTATGTGGTTATTGGACTAGATGATGTTTGTTGATGAAGCTTGTATACCTTGGAGGGGATGCTCAAGAAAACTAACACATTTTATCACCATATCCAAACTAGTTGGAACTCCTATATGGTACAGACTCAAGTGAGTTAACCATATAGTGTGTTCTCAATCTCCCCCTTTGGATATTGGAGACAAAATTCCCTTGAGTAACCTATACTCATGGGTAAAATAAGAAACTCATAGTTTTCCTATACAAAAGAGAAATATGCCCATTGCCGTCCTAGAACCAAAAATAAGAGAAATAAACTACATAACTCAACTATTATACATACCATTATACTAAATCTGTGATATCTGCCCAAATGGTTTCTGAAATGCCTGAAATAAAACACTTAAGTTGTCACATTAGTTGAGTTAAGAGAGATGAAAATAAAACAAGTTACTTAAGTATTTATCCCCCATTTTTTTTCAAATGTACAAAGGGTGAAAAGATGATAAAGAATCATAATAAGAAATCTAAAAACTTATAATAATCAACAGGTCACTTCAAGGGTCTCATACATAAAATAGAGATAGGAGGCATCTTTTGCCATTTTTCAAATAACCGTTCCCTATATCCTTGAAGACCCATTATCAGCATGAATGTAACTGGAGGATATACTAATAGGTGATAGACAATTATTCAGGAATAATAATACCTATAGATTTTCTTAAGGATTCAAATCTCAACTTATCTAACGGTTTAGTAAATAAGTCAGGTAATTGAATTTCTATTTGGTAAATAGTTTATCTCTAATTATTTATATTCAACTAATTCATGGATAAAATGGCGTCTTATCTTGATGTGTTTGGTACACGAATGTTGAATAGGATTCTTGGATATATTTATCGCACTTTTATTATTGCAATATAAATATAGCTTTTCTACATTAATGCCATAGTCACTAAGAATTTTCTTAATCAACATTAATTGAGCACAACATTTTCCTGCGACTATATATTCTGATTCTGCTGTAGAAAGTGAAGTGCAGTTTTACTTTTTACTACTCTATCCTACTAAGTTATTACCTATATAATAACAAGCTCCTGGGGTGATTCTACTTTCATCAGAATAGCCAACCCAATTTGCATTGGTATATCCTAGAATTGTGTTAGATGTATCGTTTTTGTACCATATGCATAGGTTTATTGTACTGTTAACATATTTGATAATTCCTTTGACACATAGCAAGTGACATTTCTTAGGTGCACTTTAGTAAGGAGCACAAACACACACAACATACATGATATCAAGACCCTAGGGTGTGAGGTATAACAGGCTACCTATCATACTTCTATATAGGGTGGGATTAATAGGTTTCCCATGTTCATCTTAATTTTTTTTAATTGAAGTACTCATGGGAGTCCTAGCAACCTTGGCATTCTCTAATCCAAACTTTTTCACTAACTCTATATCATATTTTGATTGCAAAATGAATAACCCATCAGATTTTTTCTTGACTTGAAGTCCTAAGAAATACCAAAGCTCCACTATAAGCGACATTTGGAACTCCGCATGCATAATTTTAGAAAATTATCTAACCTCAGACGGGGAAGTAAAACCAAATATTATGTCGTCAACATAAACCTAAGCTATTAAGAAATGTTTATTAAAATTTTTAACAAATAATGTTTGGCCATTTCCACCTCATCGAAACCCTTTATTGATTAAAAAGTTGACATGCGTTCGTACTAGGCCCGAGGGGCTTTCTTTAAACCTTATAGGGCATTTTTCAATTTATGAACATGGTTTGGGTAATGAGGGTCAATAAAGCCTTTCATATGTTCAACATAAGTCTCCTCTATCAAAATACAATTTAAAAAGGAAGATTTCACATCCATTTGATAATGTGTGAATTGTAAGTGACAAGCTATTGCCAAGAGTAAGCGAACAGACTCAAGGCGAGTGACCTGGGTAAAGTTCTCCTTGAAATCTATTCCTTCAACTTCAGAGTAACCCTAGGCAACAAATCTATCTTTATTTCTAATTATCATCCCAGATTCATCGATTTTATTTAGAAATCCAGCAAGTGACAATAACCCTTTTATTTTCTGTCCTAGGCACAAGATACCACACGTCATGACTTTTAAATTGGACGAGCTCTTCTTGCATAACATCTATCCAAAATGAGTCATTAAGTGCTTCATTTACATTATTTGGTTCTACTAGAGAAACAAAGCATGTAAAATAAGCAACATTACGTAATTGGGATCTTGTAAGCACTATCTCTTCAGGGATACCAATAACATTATCTATAGGATGATCTTTAGAAACCTAACTAGTTACTTCAGGGGTCTGAGTTGGTAAATGATCAACTATCTCTGGAGAGTCATAAGTAAAATTATTTTTAGACTCATCCATTATAGTTGGCCTTGTTCTTTACTCTCGACATTAGTGTCACTAACTATCACATTTATCGATTCCATCATTACTTTGGTATGCAAATTATAAATGCGATAAGACCTACGATTAAGGGAGTAGAAAAAAAATATGGCTTTTGTAATACCCCATATTTATGTATATTCGAAATTTAATAAATTGAGTAAATTAGTTAGTTTTATATCAAACTACACGAGTGAAGTAATTTAATCGAATTAAATAATGATGTGAGTATTTATTATTAATTGAGAGAGAATGATTAGTATAATGAAATGAATTTATTAAGTGAATAGTAAATTACTTACAGTAATTATAACATGTCATAGCAAGTGATATTGGCATAGTTGGATTTTATCGCAACCTAGAGTCACGTGTAGACTAAATTGAGGTAGAGATGGTAAATGTATTTAAAGTTACTTGGATGATAATGTCGAGGTCATGGATGATTCCGAAAAGGTCGAAATAGTCGAAATAGTATACCTGGCGGTATAGATTGGGTCTCGGGTCAATTTGAGACCAAACTGACACCTATTGTGGGCATGTTAGTCATTTCAAATGTTAGGGTTAAGAGACCCACGAAATTTTCAGTCTTATATCTGATAAGAATAGGGTGTGGCTAGGATGAGAAGATTGAAAATTTGAGAGAGGCCATTATAGAAGAAAAGGAGAGAGCTTTTGGAGGTTTTGAAGAAATTCTTAGAGCTTTCATCTTAATCTTAGACCACAAATAACTTGGGAGTGAGGATTGGAAGATGAGATCATCAATCCATCATATCAAGCACGAAATCAAACCCTAAAGATCAAAGGCAAGTGTTTATTTCCAATCTTTTGAAGTTATAATACCCATGTTGTTAAGGTTTAAAACTATCTTGCTTAAATCGATAATTCTTGGAAGAAAAGAATGATTTAAATGCATATTTGGGTATGAATTTCATGTAAAACGATTTGTTATCTGTAGAGGATAATAAATTATAGATTTTGTGTTATTATCAAAAAATTTAATATGGGTTTATATGGAATATTAATGGAGAATAATTAAAACCTAGGGTTCTTGAGGATTAGATGATTAAATCCATTGTTGAATGAAAATTCTAAGATTTTGATAATTTATTGACGTTGGAAATCATCATAATGCATGTAGAAATGGTTAGGAACAATTGGATTCAAATTTGTTGAAGAAATATGTAAGTTACGTGGGTGCTAATGGTGAAAAACGCAGCTACATAATGAAGAAGACGATTATGTAGAGAGGCAAACCAGTTCGGTTCAGAGGCAAACCAGTTCGGTTCCCACAAAAATGTGAAATTTCCCTTTTTAACCCTAGAATTTCTAAATTGTTGTCAGGAAAACTTGTGGGATATTGTTAGAATATAATAAGGGATTTATTATATCGTAGTAGGCCTTGATAGGTATTAAGACGATTATTAAATGGGATTAACGATAATGTAAGTAATTCGAGAGAATGAGAATGTAATTACGGAAAAGCATGAGTGAGCTTATTGTATAGACCAGTAGTGTGAGGAAGACTTAGCTAGTGAAACAAACCAAGGGGTAAATAGGACCCTTAGAGTAGAGAAGGATACTCCATTAAATGCGATAGTGAGAATAATCATAAATTGAAAGTACGGTGAGTATTCAAGTAATGTATACTATGTACGAAGATATGATATATAGGTTATGGGTATACCTACTGATTATCTATAGGTGGGGTGAATACCTATTGTATACTATATTGTATTGGGATCGAGGTAACATTCTGAACCATTACTTGAAAAGAATATTGGGGTCTGGGTGACATTCCGAACCAATATATGTAATAAATATTGGGGTCGAGGAAACATTCTGAACCAATATATGAAATAAATATTTGGGTTGAGGTAACATTCCGAACCAATATATGAAATTAATATTGGGGTCAAGGTAGCATTCCGAAGTAATATATGAAATAAATATTGGGTTTGAGGTAACATTCTAAACCAATAGTCCTTAATGTGTGATGCGGGGTCATGATAGTAAAGTATGCACTTATAGTGTATATTGTGTGTGAAATATATACCGTATGAATAATCTACTTATGCGTGATAGTAGACAACTAGAAGATAAAACCAAATAGAAAGGTAATTAAGTAAAGACACTTAATTAGATGATTAAATGATAACATGTGATAAATGTTACTTAGAATGATTATAACATATGAGAGATATTGATAAGATAATGTACTGTATGGGCAGTACTGGGAATTAGAAGGGTCAGTCATAAAAGGTAATATTTATGTCTAGTTAGCTTGGGTAGAACATCTACGTGGGCTAAGTAAAGACGTTAGGCATGGAAAATAGATAAGAGGTGAGGAAACTCAAGTGAGTGTATGCAAACCTAACATGTGTAATCAATAACTGGTTTTTAAATTGTGATAAATACTTGAAAAATATTTTCAAAATGTTTTGGGTACTAGCCCTTGCTATAAAATCTTTTTAAAAACATTTTAGGTGTCCAACAACAAGGACGCCAGACGTGATGATTCTCTACAGGGACGTATAGCTACCGCACTGTGAAGGCTTACAGGGCTTTGATTAGACGCATCCGTCGTTTCATTCCTAGTGTAGGAGTTTATTCCAGTATTCCAGTTTGGGCATGTTGTCGTTTGAGACTTTGTTTATTCAGTATTTTAGTTTCAGACTTGTATTAAGATTTTCTTATTAGTTGGATTCGTTAACTGGTATTTCATTAAGCTTATTATTATTTCCATATCTACTAGTCTCACACAATAGAAATATTCACAAATCCATATATATATATATATATATATATATATATATATAGTCACATCATCCCTATACATATATATACTAATCCTTCACCCCCGGGCTACCCATTAGCGCACTTAACAATAATATCCTTGTACCCCGGGGTTATCACCCATTAGTACACTTAACAAAATATCAAATAATATGCATACACACATCCTATTAAAATTTATAGGTATTCTCCCAACCTATATGCATACTTACCATACGTATTTTATTCTCATCGCTACGTATAGTATAAATATTCAGATTACTATCTCTCTCGTAATCTCCAAGGTACATTCTCTACACCAAATAATTAAAGTTTTAATTCTCATAGACTCTTCCGGAACTCGGTACTACATACACCCTTTCTTTCCTTGGAGTATGCTAATAATATAGTCATGTGCAAGCCAATCGTCAACACTCGTTCGAGTAAGACTCCGCTCTACATACTCATACGACATTCAATCTGTCATACGATTTTAACCTTGTTTATAGCTGCCTCTCAGGCATATATTCTACACTTTCATTTTCATGTCCTTCTATCTCGGACATCTTTGGATGTAACTAACCAGGGTACCCATGCACCCTATCATTCGTGCATATCTGTACAACTATAACATAATCCGATCATATCATTTGTGCCCATAAAATCACGGGTATTCTCAATTAACCCTCTAAGTCCATAGCCTCCCCCCTACGGATGAATTCAATGATAACCTCGTTACACAACGATATAATATGTATACATAATAATGTATCAACATATCCACTAAACTCGTCTCGCATGCGAATTTAGCATTAATCAAAATATTATGACTTGCTTGGTCACACAAAATATATACCTCATTCGTCCGAGGATACAACTCATATTTCTACCTTGCCAATCTCCCTGGGTGTTCAAACGGTTCTCGGAAATAACACGCTTGTCCGAACCGAACCCCAAAACTATCTTAATCATTGCCCTGCTAGGCACCATACTCATGTCTCTTTACTCGCTTTGGGCGAAATCAATACGTGTGGTCTCACTCCCCACATAAAAATCTCTCTCGATAAAATCCCATATATTTGTGGCCACACTGAACCCCCGTTGTTCCTTTAGCTCTGCTGGCCCCAGGGAACACACTACTGGACTTACCAGCCCAATCTGAATTTCTTAAATTCTTTTAGCTCCCTTCACGTAGAAGCATCAACTGTTCAACCACAATCGGGGTAACCTCGACCACGGTCATCGTCCCCGAAATATATTTTATAACAAAAACTGATCCCCGCCTCCTGCTGCCCTCACAAGGCCCTTCCCTGGTTGCCATTCGTCGATCATCACACGAATCTCGAACGAGCGCGCAAAAGATTTACTATAATCTTACACAACGGCAGGAGAACAAAATCTCACAAGAGGATATCAACAATCCTAATCTTAAGGCTCTATATCAAATCAAAAGCAACGCTGAAAGCGCAGTACGTCCGCACAGATTCCTGAGGACACTAGAACCTGATGTTCTGATACCATCTGTGACACCCCGCCTAATAAAATACCGAGCGATCACTCCTATATCAAATTAAAACAGGAGTCTCATATGGTTCATTCTCAGCATCACTGTCGAAAACCAATGTAATTACTAATAACTTATTAGGATTTCGCCAAATTTTTTTAATTCAACTAAAATTTTTAACCAAACCATTCAAATCAATCCATCACAACAGTTTATATACAACAACTGAAAGGAAAAATAACCGAACACTCGGTACAATAATAAAACCAAATCGAATGCTGCACAAAAAGGCAGTAGAGAATAAATAAAATATAATTAGGCCATCAGCCCGAATGTTTCCACAATACCTCATATCTAGATCTCAAGGATAGAAGCGTCTATAATAAACCTGCATGCATCCACATCTGCTTCAGCATACGTCTGACTCGAAAGAATCATCATCCAGGCGTCCCTGTGTCTGGACACCTAATATATATAGATATAGAAAGAGAGGAAAAATAGACAAACGGGTCAAAGACCGAGTTTGAAAATATTTTGCAAGTGCATAAATGCCATATTTTAAAAATATGAAATTTCTCATATTTAAATTGGTATCACACTCTCATGAGATACCCCTCACCCCTCTGCTAATAGTGCACAACTATCGCATACCTTAAAACAACTTAGTTAAGCTACCCCGCCTAACTAATTCCTTTCACCCATCTTCTAAATATCATAATTTTATACCATCCCGTATATGTGAATAGTTCTTACTAGAACTTATGATCCATATAAATATAAATCTGGATATAAATCTACCGGAAGGATAATATCACTCTATTCATCCTTTAATACATTCTAAGCTATCGCCTGAGCTTATACATCATAATCTCTCACTGTTGATGCATCATTTAATCATTAATAACTTTCACTAGTTATTTACACTATTCACATTTTAGTGTTATTAACCTCGTATATAATATTCTCATCTTTATATACGTATATCCCTATTTTTCTTTCGGATTTTATTATCCCGAAAGATTTAGAATTTATCTCACATTACATTCTTTATTATGTCCGTATATATATGTTTCACATCTCATATATATATACAATATACTATACACATCAAGTATATCCGTACTTATATATCACACACTATATAAGTATAATAACCATCCCTTAGAGCTATAACTCAATGGATGCAATCTATTAATGCTATCACCTTTCCTTAAAAGCCATATAACATTCACTAGTTATATAAGTAATACAAATTCTCTTCGTGTATTTAATTTCCCGTATATAATTAGCTACTCCATTATATACATAAAACCATATTACAACATTCACACATATGTTGAATATAAATATAACCCATCCTCCCGAGTAATAACTCACCGAATGTATTCTCTAAAGTGCTATCACACTAGGTGTACTCACATAACCTAGTTATCCCAAGTCAGAATCGCTCACTAACTTGGCCAAAAATATAAATGTTGGAGGCGGTCATATTCCTTCCCTGAAAGTGAAATAAACCCCTCACCCATATAACGGACGCTATGACCTGGGGATATACTCACCCTACTCCTCAAGCTAGGGGATTCACCCACATCGCGCATCCTCCCCTAATAGCACTAGAGCATATAAATTAAATAAATACCTAGTCACTGGTATTTATGAGCACATAATATATATATATATATATATATATATATATATATATATATATATATATATATATATATATATATATATATATATATATATATATACTATCACACTACCGCATATATATAATAATTATTTCCCGGCATTACCGTGCACAAAATCCGTAGCACTAGCCTATAATTTTCCCCGAGTCTATGGTCCGACTCTAATTTAATTAATATACACATTAATTAATATAACACTTTCCCGAGTCTATAGTTTCGACTCTAATTTAATTAATATACACATTAATTAATATAATACTTTCCCGAGTCTATAGTTCCGACTCTAATTTAATTAATATACACATTAATTAATATAATACTTTCCCAAGTCTATAGTTCCGACTCTAATTATTAATAATATCTACTCACTGATATTTATATGCACACACCATATATATATATTATCGCACACCGTATATATATATATATATATATATATGAATATAAAATCTTCCGGCCTTATCGTGTACTGAGTCCGTAACACTAGCCAACATATTCCCGAGTCTATGGTCCGACTTTAATTATTAATTAATATACTCATTAATTAATTTATAATCTCCCCGAGTCTAAGGTCTGACTCTAATTATTAATTAATTTACTCATTAATTAATTTATGATCTTCCCGAGTCTATGGTCCGACTCTAATTATTAATTAATACTCATTAATTAATTTAATATCTCCTGGTGTCGCACAACCAATGTACCCAGACTTGGTCACCTGGCCCGAATTTCCATCTCTTAGGACGTACTCCTAAAAAATTTCGTTATAAAGAGAACGCTCCTAGTTAATTAATATTTAATAATTTATTATCTCATCTTATAATAAATTATTTCAGCTATAAGCTTTAATTAATTAATCCCCCATTAATTAATCTATTATCATGGCATCACTCAACCAAAATATCCGGACACCTCTTTGGTCCATAATACAATATCATCAAATCTGGCTATGCATGCCTATCTCTCGTAGCATTAGCCTGTAATCCCGAATAGACATATTCGATTTAATTCCATAAGTATTCACTTACTTATTCTAATTTCCTAAGTATTCACTTACTTATAATATGAATATAACATTTCTTTTACATTCAGGATATTAAGCTTATCACAACTAGCTCGTATCCCAATTACATTCGAAATTCTCATTCGAATCCCCAAGAGTCTTTATCCCATTAGACTCTTAAAAATCACAAAGTCTCACAACTTTAATTTTTGGCAGATTGCACACTTAAATACCTCTTTAAGTATTATTCCTCATGAACACACCTATTTGGTAAGTATTGGATTTTACTTTTTACTAACCCAAGGTACACGCCAAAAATTTATTTAGAAGTCCCAACACTATTTTTAGGAACCCCAAATATTTATCTCCAAACGATTCTAGCCTTTATTTTTCAAATTTCCAATTTGATTTTCGAGTTGATGATTTCGATCCGGAACTTCCATCTTGTAAAAATCATATCAAATCGAGGAAAAATAAAAAAAATACACGGTCGGCGCTACGCGACCATATCAAAAAGATCTACAACTTTCATGTTTTGGCCGAGAGATAAATAAGTAATCTTCCTGGCCGAAATGGCCCCACAAGCCACGGGTTTACTATTCATCGTCTTCCCCAAAATCCCAAACTCCATTAATACACCTCCAAGGTTTTTATTTTCTCAGCCATCATCATACAACCTCAATAAACCATAGATACACACATACAAAGGGTTCTAATCATACTAGAACCCAGATCCAACAAATTTATTTCAATTAATTCCCAAATTTCTCAAATTTGGTATTATCCGGGGTTTATTCGTTAATCTTCCGAAAAACCCGTTTTCGATTCACAAAACTCATCCCAAAAATATTTATAGATTTACACACCAACTATAATATGAGAAATAATCACACTAAATTAAAGAAGCAAGTAAACACTTGCCTCGTGGATTAAATCCGACGACCCCGAGTCGAATCCGGCGAAGTTTTGGCTGGAAATCCCTTTTCTTCCTTCTTCTCTTCTCTTCTTTCTCTTCTCTTCCTTCTCTCTTCTCTTTCTCTCTCTTAGATCTGATTTTTGGAAAGAAATGAGGGTTTCCTTCTTAATAAACCCAAAATTGGGTAGTACCCAATTATAAAATGACTCGTGTACTCAATTACGAGTCCCTACTAGTCCAAAAAGCCCACGTAACCCAAACATTACCCTGGGTACTTCGTTTTGACTATCCCGGTCCATACGGACTCAATTGTGTACTCAAAATTGACATCGGAATTAATTTATAAAAATCCTCATCTCACACCCACATTAGTCTATACCGACTCCCGGCTGAGATAAATAAATACCACGTCACTAATACATGTTATGACGTAAATAAATTATTACTATTCACTTAGTACTTAAATTTCCCCAAATATTAACCATTCACTCTCCGATTAATATTTAAATAAACATTTCCATAATTAATTCAATTAAATTACGACACCCAAGTAATTTAATATTTTCCGAATTAATTAAGTATTACATGCACAGAAATACGGGGTATTACATCTACGAACCTTGAGTTGTGACAACTGATTCTGTGGGTCAAGGTCAATTCTGAGGAACTATGGACTGTTAAGGTCGATTTTTTGGACCTAAGGGGCGTGGCAACTGATTTTGTGGGTCGAGGTCAAATCTAGGGACCTTAAGATTGGGTGACTAATTCTGTAGATTGAGGCCAATTTTGAGAACCCTAAGATAGAGTGATTAATTCTACGAACTGAGGTCAATTCCGTGAACATAAAGTTGGGATTTGTGGGGTGTAATTGTGTTTGGAAAATGTGTGGACTTGAGATTCTGCTGAGGATTGGGTAGACTTGTGGTTCCTATTGAGGAAGGTGTAGTAGGTTTGGATACAAGAGGACGTTTTGTTCCGTTGGGGAACATTTTGATGATAAAAGTGTGCGGTTGATCTGGCTAGGAATTTTAAAAGTATATAAGGGGCTTAGTGCTTCTGGGAAAAATAATGTTCCATATTTTTTAAGGGATTTTTTGTAATACTTTGGGCAATTTTTGGGGGTTTCCAGCATTTTTGGGATAAAATTTGGAGGGGACTGCTGTTAGGCAGGTCTGGGGAGGGGCCTATCAGCATAGGTCATAGACTCCTGTGCTTCTCAGGGAAGGGGAAAGGGAACTATCGACAGACATGGTTAGGGGGCTGCCGATCAGCATGCCCCTTAGGGTTCCATAAAAAGGGGGCAACCTCTCCTCATTTTCTAAATTTCCAAGCAATTGAATCTCTTGCTTTCTCTATTTAAAAGTGATTTTCATGTTATTCTTTATTTAATATTTCAAATAGCGGGTACTTCTAGTAACATGAACAATGAGTGGGTGTTTGTCGACGATTGGACAGGCCTGGAATGGTGGGATGTGGTGGATCTCGCATTGGGTAATGGGAATGCCTATGACTCCTTTGTGTCGGTGACTAATGAGAGGATTTTTTTGCGTGATCCCTCACACCACCATTTAGCGAGGGTGAAGAACCCTAATGGCTATGCACGTATTTGACCTTTAGTTTTCCAGTTCCTTTTTTATTTTTTTTATTTTTAGGCTAATGAAGTGTTTTCGTTTGAATTTTTTTGACTAATATTGCTTCTTTGAGCATCCGGTACCTGGGGATAACTGGGTTGAATGACATTTGGGACCATCTTCTTGATGTGGTACATTGGATGGTGTCATATATCGGGTCTAGTCCTTTGGCGGGTGAACTGGAGGAGACGCCACGCTCTTCTATATTTTTGTGCATGCTTGGCGAGAGGTGGTGGGATATGATCCACACATTCCATGTGGGGATTGGGGAGATGATTTTTACTCCCTTGGATGTCTAGCAGTTCATAGGGATGGATTGTGAGGGGTATCAGATTGTGGTGGACCGTACTCTACAGGTTAAGGAGGAGGAAGTTTGGGCTACTTTAGTGGAGATTGGTATAATATTATTGGGAGATTCTATTCGTAATTTTTTATTGAAGGATATGTTGTTGAGGAGAAAAATTGATGAGAGGGATGGACGGAAGGTGAAATAGCGATCTCGCTTATTTATTTTTCTTTTGCTTGGAAGATTTGTGGTGGAGAGGAGTGGCGACGTCGTTCATCTCTATTTTTTTCCTTTTTTGCAATTTTTTTGTTGTACATTTGTACGATTGGGGGAGATTTAATCTCGCGTCCTTTTATGCTTCATTGGATGTGTTCAATCGGTGTTATCGATAGACATTAACAGGACCCATGTACCTTCTAAAGGTAATTTTTAAGTTTATTTTCCATTATTTTCTTGCAGTCCTCCTTTGTTTCCTTTATTTTGATTTTTGTCTTCATGTAGACGTGATTTTATGAGGTTATAGGGATCAACGTGGGGTTGATGTCCCTAAAGGATAACGGGCGGGGAGAATTTACAGGATGTACCGATGGTGAAATTCGAAAAAATAGTTAACCAATCCTTATCTTTGAAGGACATACGGAAGGTGCTGAGTGACTTGACGAGCAATAAAGTTAGCTCTTATCTTTTTTCTATGTTTTTTTTGGAATTTTTATTCTTATGTATATACTGATTCTTTCGTGGAGATGCATGTGACCTTTTACCCTTGGTGTTTTTTTTCGCGTGCTAGGGAGGTTATAGGCATGCATGCATAGATGAGACGGATGCTAGCGCATGAGTTTAGGTACGTCTGGTACCTTGGGGAGAGAGTCATGAGGCAAATTGTAGGGGAATAGTTGGAGGTCCTACTGTCGGTTCCCCTGGAGTTCATGAGGCGAGTGAGAGCGATGATGAACGATGTCATGGTAGCGGAGATGACGGGCGAGCTCTAAACGCTCTAAACTGATATGGCAGTGGGTTACGACTACTTGGATTTCGTAACCAGTTAGTTTACGTCTTCCTATATAAATGACATAGAGAATATGCCTCCACCTGCCACTATTTTGGTGAAGGTTACCAGCGAATCGATGGTGTCAATCCACAACCTGGGAGGCGAAATGGCTATAGTAGCGGAGGAGGCTCAAATATGACATATATGTACCCAACTGCTCAGAGACATAAACCTCGGCCAGAGAGATAGCCGAGGTCAAAAGGGATTAAGAACGAAAACCAACGGCCTCATCCCCAGCAAGGTCGGCCATGGCCGACGTTACTAGTTTCCTCATAACCATGCAACAATTGAGGCCTGCATGACCCATGATGGCAGTTATTCATTAGTCCATCCAGGGTTGACAACCTCGGCTGAGTGCGAGCCGAGGTTACAGAAGCTACACTATCATCATAACCAACCTCGACAGAGAATCAACCGATGTTCCTTGGCTACTCCTCCATAACCTCGGCTCAGGCTGGCATTATGCTTAAACTCTTCTGATACGGCGTAAATATTGCGTATTTCACTCGTTAACCTACGCGTTATTAGCCCCCTCGGGTATCTTAATCCCTATATTTATGCTCGTTAACCAGAAAACCTCAGATTTCTATGTTAACATGTTTTGCAGGGGTTAATTGAGCTTTTGTAGGTATTTGGATGCTTAGTATGAAGTTTGGATGCATTCCGACGAAGTTCCGTACACAATCGCACGCGCAAGGGAAATTTAGTCATTTTACAATTTGGGCAACTGGCCCACTGTCTTCACGGAAGTTGAAGCCCTCTGAACAAGCTTCGCGTGGCCATAAACGGTGTGCGATTCCGAGTCCGAACGAAGAAGTTACGGGGTTTTGAGCGGAAGAGAAAGACATCTCAACCAAAAACAGGGGAAAAATTCAAGACCTGTAGGTTCGAATCGATTCTCCCCTTTTGCGAATCGATTTGGTAGGAGACAGTATGCCAGTTCCTCTGTTTTTGAATCGATTCGGATTCCAGCCGAATCGATTCGCCCACTATTCCGAATCGATCGGATTTCACCCGAATCGATTCGCTCCTCTGGCAGTCTCGAGATATTCTCCAACTGAATCAATTCGGCCCAATGCCGAATCGATTCGGCCCTACTGATATTTGGAAATTTCCCCTTTTATTTACAATTTTGCCATGGGATTTGTTTTTGTATAAATACTCTTCCTCTTCATTTTGGGGAGATATCTTACATTTAGCTTAGTTTTAGGGTTTGGGTTTTGGGAGCTGTTCTTCTTCCTCATTTGGTGTGACAAGTTTTGGGTGTTGTAAGTTGGATTTTCATTACCCCTACCTTTAATATAGTTGATTTCTTGATTTATTTCCATTGATGTCATTTATATCTCTTGCCTATATTAATTTATTTCTTGCTTAATTAGTTTATTGCTTTGTTAATTAGTTTAATTCATGTATTGCCCTTAGATAAATAGGGTCGGGATTTCGTTCCGCCATTTACGGGTTTGGACCTCGAAAGTTAGGTTTTGTGTAAAATTGCATTTAATTGAAACCGCGTGTATTAAAGTTGGATTCTTATACGTTTAACTTTCTTTGTCACGCAACGTTAGTGTTTATAGCGATAATCCGAATTTAATCCGCGTGTGACCATTTTCCGTTAAATGTTTAATCTCGCAACTTTGGGTTAAATTCCTTATTGTGTGATGTTTATGCTTAATTGTAAATGCTCGATTAAATTCCTTTCCAGCCGGAATCTTGATTAGTAGTTGTTTTGATCCGTTTGGTAGGATGCGATCCCGATCCTCGCTTTACTTTTGTGTAGCGTAACTTATTCTTTTTCTTTTTCCACCATTCCCAACCTATCATCTTTTACACTTTTATTCCTGAAGTTTTAAAACAATTAACATCTAAAATTCAATCACTCCTTGTGGATTTCTTACGATACCCGACTTACCGTTGTGCTTGATTGTCAAGTGTAGTAGTAGCTTAGGTTTTTTTTGTATCGCGGCGGCGAAACACACAACGATTGTGTCCTCACACGAACACACTTTTTCCGCTCAGTCACAAAATGACGCCGTTGCCGGGGAGTGTGTTTTAGATTGTAATTGTTTTATTATTTCGTAGTATTTCTTTCATTCATATTTGTATTCTTTATTTTCCCCTTTCTTTTTGACTTGTGCTAGATTGTTTCGAGAAATTGAAATCTCGGTGCTTGTCGCTTTTGTTGAATAACTCATTTTGAAATGTCTCGCTATTACGCTTTAGATAACCTTAATTGTTATGAGAATTGTTTTCCAAGTTATACTCCCAAAACGATGAGAGAATGCCTACAAATTCTTGAAAATGAGCGCATTGAGCGTGAAATTCAAGCGTATGTAAGTAATCCCTCATTGCCTTGTGAGGGTAATTTGGAATGCGGGGGATCCGTTAGCTATGAGCAACCCGCACAAGAAGATGAAATGTCTTCTTATTCATTTGATTATGAGTTAATGATAAAGGAAATTAATAACCGACCCGAAAGTTCACAAGCTTGGTTTCTAGAAACTGATGCCTTGCTCGATGAGATTATTTCTTCACAAAATCGGGTTGAGGTTGAAACTTGCGTTTCATCTCCACCCCTTTTTGTTGAAGAAATAATTGAGAGTGAGCCAAGCTTTAGCACTTTCGATTTTCAACCTCTTATTAATTCTTCCGATTGTATTGAGGTTGTTGGTCCTTCCTTTCCTTTACTCCCTACTATTCCCGAACAATTAAATTTATCGCAAGAATCGGTTGAAAGTCTTGAGGACTTTGACCCGATTCGTGAACGAGAATGTTATTTTGAGATGCTTCATCTCATGGGCTTTTCACTTGCACTTTCCCCACCTCCCCTTCCAATTGAAGAATCTTGGGGATGTGATTCTGAATTTTCTGAGACTAATTTATTCTTGTCCCCCGTAGTATCCAAATCCCCCATCGTCCCTCCAAAACTTTTAATTGACGATGGTTCATTTCTTTCTCCTTACACATGCCTTCCGTTGTTCAAACGGAATTCATATTTTTCGGAAGGCATGCTTGTATGTGAGGGTACACTGGTTATCCTCCAAAGTCAAATCGTTCTTATGGTGGACCCTCAACTATTTAGACTTCTAGTGTATAGTTAGTGTGAAGCCTAAATAGTAGGTTGTAAATAGTTAGATTTTTAATTTTCTTCCTTTCCTATTTTTCTTTCCTTTTAATTTAGTCTAGTGTAATTAGTTAACTTTTTGTTATTTGTTTTTGCTATGCTCGGTACTAAGTTGTTTTGTAGATTTCATTGGACTCGTGCTTATGGAGATCTCTCCAATTTTGGGTAATATCATTCTTTTCCTCTCTTTGTGTTGTGTTCTTAATGCGCATTGAGGACAATGCAACATTTAAGTTAGGGGGTGTAGGATATTCTATCCATTTCTTTGTTTTGTCCATGGATTTGCTTACTTGTTAGTTACTAAGTATGCCTTTTTATGAAAAATTTAAAAATTTTCAAAAATATTTTCTTTCTTTTTTCTCCTTTGTTGGGCATTTTGCCTTGTTTTCGATGATAAATTTCAATTATTGCCCGATCCAATAGACAACTCAATGATGCATGTTCTCGATTTTAGAAGTTATTAGACTTTAGTCCTCAAATCATTGATATTGTGAATAACTTCATGAATTAAACTTTATCCCATGAGCATATGCACTTTCCTTGTTCTATTGATTTGGTTTAAGATTTTTATAACTCGGTAATCTTTTATTGCATTGTATATACTTACACCGAATAAGATTTGTACCTTTCGTCGTTTGTGAGTGTATACACTATTCTTTCCTCTTTGAAAACGTTGAATTCGTCGGTAATCTCTCTATTCTTTCATTGATCGTTCATTAATTGAGTTCATGCTTGAAATGTGTTACTTGATCATGATTTTCATATATTGTTTTGACTCGAGAATTGCGTAAACTTTGTGAAATGATCATAGGCAATCTTTGTTATATCACCCATATTAGCCTTGACCTCACCATATATGTTTCCCTAGTCAACCCCTTTGAACCTAAATACTAGCCTTTCGTTTCATTACCCAAAATCCCATAACCAACTCCAAATTGGAGTTTTAAGCCATACATACACCTTACATACCTTTGTTTGGAATGTTACTTGGAATTGAATGTTGTTGTTGTATTGCGGTTGCAATTTTAGGCATATGAGAGTTTGATAAGCAAAGAAAAGAAAGTAGTGAAAAAAGTGAAGAAAAAGAGAAAGCAAAAAGCAATAGAAAACAAAAGAGAAAAATGAGAAAAAGAAGAAAAGAAAAGAAAGAGAAAGTTGTAAATGTTGTGTATAGTGTTCAATAAGCTTTGATTACTCTCCCCGATGATATATCTAATGCTTGTTTTGGAACTTGTTTTCCAATTTTTGATATTGCCCGCATTTTTCCAATTGTCCCGAGTTTTCATCCCGAAAACTTTGAATCCGTACATACATTCCTTCATTTCGTACCCTAGCCTATCCTACATTACAACCCTATTACATGTCCTATGTGATCTTAGGTTGATGTAATTGAAAAGTTTAAATAGTTTTGATAATCTGTGAAAATGCATTTCGCCTCTTTTAGTGTGCGGTATCCTTTCATTGAGATTGCAAGTTTTTCATTTTATATATAGCGTTCCTCATTTGTGACATGTGTGTGGCCTAGTTTCCATTTACATTTACTCTTTATGCCCGCATGTCCCGTGTATTACCTCCCATTCCGAGTGATTTCATTTGTTGAGCGTAATGCCCGTGAGGATTGAATGTATGCTTGCTTTTATGTTTATCCGAGTTATTTAAGTTTTTTCCAAATCATATTCTGCATGTTCTCTCCCCCCTCCAACTTTTAAAGTTTCAATTCTATGAGGTGCATTTAACATGTTAATAACAACGGACTTTAGCTTGAATTCGTTCAATATGCTAATAACATGTTTGAAATCTTTTTCGTTGTTGTTGAGTTTGTCGCATGTTGGGTCGGGCATATTTTGAGGAAACCTTATGATGTTTGTGGGTATCATCCCTGAAAACCCTCACGAGACAACACTCGTCCACTAGGGTAACCTAGGGGTTTAACGGCTTATTGCATATGCTAAATGCAATTGTTCTCCCACGAAAGTGGCCTTATCCCTTTTAATCCCATTTTGTACTTGTATCCTGCTTTTGGTTTTCTTGTAGTTCTTGTTGTTTCCTATTTCATTTCTAGGGACTAGCAATGTGTAAGTTAGGGGGTGTGATACGGCGTAAATATTGCGTATTTCACCCGTTAACCTACGCGTTATTAGCCCCCTCGGGTATCTTAATCCCTATATTTATGCTCGTTAACCAGACAACCTTGGATTTCTATGTTAACATGTTTTGCAGGGGTTAATTGAGCTTTTGTAGGTATTTGGATGCTTAGTATGAAGTTTGGATGCATTCCGGCGAAGTTCCGTACACAATCACACGCGCAAGGGCAATTTAGTCATTTTACAATTTGGGCAACCGGCCCAATGTCTTCACGGAAGTTGAAGCCCTCTGAACAAGATTCGCGTTTCCGCAAACGGTGCGCGATTCCGAGTCCGAACGAAGAAGTTACGGGCTTTTGAGCGGAAGAGAAAGACATCTCAACCAAAAACAGGGGAAAAATTCAAGACCTGTAGGTCCGAATCGATTCGCCCCTTTTGCGAATCGATTCGGTTGGAGACAGTATGCCAGTTCCTCTGTTTCCGAATCGATTTGGATTCCAGCCGAATTGATTCGCCCACCATTCCGAATCGATTCGGATTTCACCCGAATCGATTCGCTCCTCTGGCAGTCTCGAGATATTCTCCAACCGAATCGATTCGGCCCAATGCCGAATCGATTCGGCCCTGCTGATATTTGGCAATTTTCCCTTTTATTTACAATTTCGCCATGGGATTTGTTTTTGTATAAATACTCTTCCTCTTCATTTTGGGGAGATATCTTACATTTAGCTTAGTTTTAGGGTTTGGGTTTTGGGAGCTGTTCTTCTTCCTCATTTGGTGTGACAACTTTTGGGTGTTGTAAGTTGGATTTTCATTACCCCTACCTTTAATATAGTTGATTTCTTGATTTATTTCCATTGATGTCATTTATATCTCTTGCCTAGATTAATTTATTTCTTGCTTAATTAGTTTATTGCTTTGTTAATTAGTTTAATTCATGTATTGCCCTTAGATAAATAGGGTCGGGATTTCGTTCCCCTATTTACGGGTTTGGACCTCGAAAGTTAGGTTTTGTGTAAAATTGCATTTAATTGAAACCGCGTGTATTAAAGTTGGATTATTATACGTGTAACTTTCTTTGTCACGCAACTTTAGTGTTTATAGCGAAAATCCGAATTTAATCCGCGTGTGACCATTTTCCGTTAAATGTTTAATCTCGCAACTTTGGGTTAAATTCCTTATTGTGTGATGTTTATGCTTAATTGTAAATGCTTGATTAAATTGCTTTCCAGCCGGAATCTTGATTAGTAGTTGTTTTGATCCGTTTGGTAGGATGCGATCCCGATCCTCACTTTACTTTTGTATAGCGTAACTTATTCTTTTTCTTTTTCCACCATTCCCAACCTATCATCTTTTACACTTTTATTCCTGAAGTTTTAAAACAATTAACATCTAAAATTCAATCACACCCTGTGGATTTCTTACGATACCCGACTTACCGATGTTCTTGCTTGTCAAGTGTAGTAGTAGCTTAGGTTTTTTTTGTATCGCGGCGGCGAAACACATAACGATTGTGTCCTCACACGAACACACTTTTTTCGCTCGGTCATCATCCTACCTCAGCCTCGTAGGAGCCTATACCACCCTGATTAACCTCGGATTGGGCAACAGCCAGACTTCACCAACCTCGTACTCTTCCAGGTCGAGGATGGGACCAATCACAGACAACCGAGCCTTTATTCGCATATGTGTGACTGGGAACATTTGTACACAAATCAGTTATAAAAAATCATTCCCCTCACGTGGGGGGAATATTTCATCATCATTCTCTACATGTGACAGTGATATATGTCTTCATCAGATTGGCTAGATCAACACACATATGCTCATTGCATACATAGGGGTTGCATTACACCCCCCCTCATACTATATATACTTGTCTTCTCCTTCTTGGAGAAGGGTTCGAAATTAAGAACCCTAGCTAAAACTCTATCCAAATACACAGTAGAGAGAGAAAGCTCGAGAGATTTGTATTTATGGCCATTAGAGCCCTCATACAGTGATATTAACCATACACCTTCACAGTGGACGTAGGCCTGATTGGCTGAACCACTTATATGGCTGTGTTCATCCTCTTCTCCTCACCTCAATATCTTATACTTGATATACTTGTACTGCCATTGTTATACACTGATTAGAGCTCACAAACACCTTACCTGGTGGTGCTATTTCCAGCATCATCATTTTGGCACCGTCTGTGGGAACGAGAAGCTCTCTGTTCCTTATTTTGTGCTTAACCTCACTAGAGACTCTGGTGGTGAACCAGGACTCACCCCTTGTGTGGATATGTTTCACAATTGAAAGAGTTCTTATAAGGTATTAAGCTCATCTACTACACCATCTCTTTAGTGCTAACACATGGCACCCGAATTACCATCGCCTGGGCTGGTGGACCTAGTTCCACCTAGGCACCACCCCAGTCCAAAATGGCTGAGGGGGCGGTAGCCTTAAAGTCCTTAGAAGCAACACAGCAAGCGATGCAGGAGCAATTTGCACAACTCAGTCAGAACATGATGAGGCCACCTGGGGTCTCACCGGAGATGATCACTCCGACGGCTGCTCAGCCTCATCCCGACACCATAGGACCACCCCAGGCACCGCGGAAAGACCAACCTACACCTCAGTGGAGGAGGGACGTTACTGACCCTAGAAATTTGCGTCTGTGGAGGCAAGGACACCCTTACCCTGAGGATATGTATGATGATTTAGAGGCAGAAGATGCTCCAGAAGATTGTTGGGAGCCGTACGAGGTTTCAAATAACATAGTACATCCTATCCAACGGAGTCGAGGTTGTGGAGGTTAAAGAGGTGAAGAAGCCCAACAAAGAGGGTCAACTTTTGACCAATTAAGTAGAGGGTCGGCCTTTGAAAGGCTCGGCCCAATGAATGACCTACGACAGAGGTTGTCAAGGTCGAGAAGTGCAGTCGGCTCACAAAGGGAAGATAGTAAACGTCGGCCTCGTCAAGGCCGACCCCACATAGGAGAGGGAAGAGACCAGGAAGGGGTCAACAGCCGATGTTGTGCTGCGGTTGGGGAACCCTTAGTCCACCCCTCGGAGGTGACTGGGGATAACCTCAGCCAGGCTGACTTTCCAACACCATGGAATGACTCCATCCAACGTCTTGAGGACAAAATAAGATACCTCATCAAAAGTCGGGATCCACTGCAAAGAGGTTTCTCAGAAAGCTCTCCGTTCGTGGTAAAGATTGTGAGCTCCCCTACCCCAGCCAAGTTCAAGCCACCTACAGTGACTCCCAAGTACGATGGTAGCACCAATCTTGTACATCATATTGAGATGTACCAGTCACCGGCGAACATTTACTGAATACTAGATGAGATGAAATGCCGAGCCTTCTTCGGGACTTTGATGGGGCCTGCACACATCTGGTTTACCTCTCTCCTGAAGAACTCGATAGAGAACTTTAAGGGTTTAGCTTAACGGTTAATTCATAACTTCTGTTTTGGGGTAAGACCTCAAAAGAAGACAACTCATCTGTTGTACGTCAAATAAGGTAAGAACGAGATCCTAAGTGACTATATTTTTAGGTTCAATAAAGAGAAACTTGAGGTTGAAGACTACGAAAAGAATATAGCCATGATCGCCCTCATAGAAGGTCTTAAGAAGGGCGGAAGACCCTCCCAAGTCCATGGCAGAGCTGTTGGCAACTGCGGGCAGGTTCATGAACGCTGAAGAGGCAATGGCTGCAAAATATGAGGATGATAATGGCGGTAGCAGCGAGAAGTTCCAAAGAAAAAAGGATGGAAAGAAAAGGTCAGTTGATGTCAAGTTTGCACGTTATACCCCTCTTACTGTAAGCTGTAAACACATCCTCAATGAGGTCAAGAATGATTGGTCCCTAAGATGGCTAGAGAAGCTGAAGGCTCCTCCACATAAGAGGAACCAAAACTTATGGTGCGAATTCCACCCAGACCATGGCCATGTAATAGACAAGTGCTCCGCCTTAAAGGATGAGATCGAAAAAATGTTGAAATTGGGAAACTTGAGAAAGTACGTTGATAGCAAGGCTCCCAAAAGGGGAAAAGATGACCCTAAAAAGAGGAGAAATGATAGATGTCGTGACGCTACCCCTGTAAAAAGGGGCGATGACTCGGATGGCGATGATGAAGACGATCTGAACCTTCCACCGAAAGATGAAAACACCCCAGTGAAGAGGGTTGGTATGATCTCCTTTGGTGTTAACACCATATGCGGGGGACTTACAAGGGGTGGTTCTGAAGTGGCTGATCGGAAATCTCATGTCACAGAGGCCAAGTTAGTGGCCAAACTTGAAGTAGTAAATTTGACGTCTTCCGAGACAATGCAGAAGAGAAAGAAGGTGGACATGGACACTTTCGTAGTTTGGTTCTCTCGACTCGACTTCAAAGGCATCCTAGCTCCACATGATGACCCTTTGGTGATCACAACAAGAGTTCATGGATGTGAGGTACAGAGAATTCTTGTAGATGGAGGAAGTTCAGCAGATGTGATGTTTTGGACCTGCTTCAAAAGCCTAGGTCTTAGCAGAGCTCGGCTGATACCCTATCATCATCCGTTAATGGGATTTAGTGGAGAAAATGTCCATCCATTGGGCATGTATGAGATGGATGTCCGAATGGGCGATGAGTGTCCTAAGAGGTTAACCCGGAAGATCAATTTTTCATTATGGATGAAAATGTCTTCCTTTTTTTATAACCTCATCATAGGAAGAGTAGCCCTTCAGGAGTTTGAGGCCGTGCCATCGATGGTCAACTAGATGATAAAATTCCCGACCCCCTATGGGGTAGGGGAAGTGCAGGGTGACCAGACCATAGCACGATAATGCTACTTTAACTCGGCGAAAGAGAGAGAGGCCCATAAAAGAGCAATTACCACTTATAACATTGATACACTTGACCCTAGAGATGAAACAAAGTTGAAGAAAGGAGAGGTCGCAGAAGAGGTAGAATCCATCGTCCTTAATGAGGACGAGCCAAAAAAAACTATCCAGGTCGGTAAAGCCTTAAGGAAGAAATCAAGGAAGAGCTGATAAACTTCCTGAGGAAGAGGCAGAGTGTCTTCGCTTGGAGTCACGCGGACATGCCTGGCATCAGCCCCGAGGTTATGTGCCACAAGCTGAATGTGACTAAGGATGATAGGCCAATCAAACAAAGATGAAGAGTTTACTCTAAGGAGAAGTAAGACGTCATTCGGGAAGAAGTCAAAAAGTTGGAAGAGGCTGAGTTTATCAAGGAAGTCATATATCCGGAGTGGCTATCGAATGCAATCATTGTGCCCAAAGCCAATGGAAAATGAAGGATGTGCATAGACTTCACCGACCTGAACAAGTCTTTCCTGAAAAATAGCTATCCCTTACCTCGGATCTACCAGATGGTAGATGCAACTGCAGGACATGAGCTCATGAGCTTCAGGGATGCGTATTCGGGTTACAACCAGATCTTCATGGATGCCAAAGACTCAAAGAAAACAACCTTCATCACTGACAAAGGGGCATATTGCTATAAGGTTATGCCCTTCGAATTCAAAAATGCGGGGGAAACATACCAACGTATTGTGAATAAGATGTTTGAGGACCAAATAGACAAAACTATGGAGGTGTATGTAAACGATACGTTAACAAAGAGCTTAAAGGCCTGCACCCACGTGGCAGACCTAGAAAAGACATTCGATACCATGGACCTGTACAAAATGAAACTCAACCCCGCGAATTGTGTCTTCGGGTTAGGAGCTGGGAAATTTCTTGGATTCATTGTCAATCAAAGGGGAATAGAGGCGAACCCTGAGAAAATCAAGGCTTTGCTAGACATGAAGACACCAAGGAGCATCAAGGACGTTCAGAGGCTCACTGGAAGAGTAGCTGCGCTCAACAGATTTATTTCCAGGGCGATGAACAAGTGTCATCCATTCTTTAAGGTGCTTAGAAATTCCTTCGAATGGGATAAAGAGTGTGATGAGGCTTTTAACCAACTCAAGTCTTACCTTGAATCGCCCTTTCTCTTGTCTCGGCCCATAGTAGGAGAGAAGTTATATGTCTATCTAGCAGTTTCTGAATCAACTATAAGTGCATCCATACTACGGGAAGACATTGAGGTCCAAAGGCCTGTGTACTTCAACAGTAAGGCCCTTCAAGGGTCTGAACAAAATTATTCTCGGATGGAAAAGTTAGCCTACGCCCTAATATATGTTCTAGGAAGATGAAGCCTTACTTTCAATCCCATTCCATGGTCATCCTCACCGACTCCCCACTAAGATAGGTCCTCCATAAACCTGAGAAGTCGGGTAGATTGATGACATGGGCCATTGAGCTGGGAGAGTATGACCTTACTTATTAGCCCAGGGTGGCCATCAAAGGGCAGACACTTGGGGATTTTATCGCTGAGTTCACATAGGAGGAGGCAGAGGTTAAGAATAACCTAGAGGCAGCAGAGGGGTCAAACAATAACGTCTTCCAAGATCTAGAAGAGGTTGTATCCAAGAGAATAAGAAATAGAACAGCCGAGAATGAGGAAGATCGGTACCTCTTCAGTCATGGTGTTATATCAGAAGGGAGCTTCTCATCGAATAAAGACATATGGAACCTCTTTATTGACGGGTCTTCTTGCGATAGCGGAAGCGGTGCAGGGCTAATACTTTTAGCTCCAGATGGTGCTAACGCTGAATACGCCCTAAGGTTTAACTTTAAGGAATCAAATAACGAGTCGAAATATGAGGCCATGGTAGCAGGCCTCTCGCTATAAAAGACCCTTAGGGTAAGACGACCCCTGCTTCATAGTGACTCAAGGTTGGTTGTTAATCAAGTATTGAGGGTTTATGAGGCCAAAGATGAAAGGATAGCCAAATACCTGAAGAGGGTGAGAACGATACTCGAAGGGTTCGAAGAGGTAAAGATGAAGATAATACCTCGATAAAAAAATAGCCACACAGATGCATTAGCAAGGCTAGCCTCGACGACAAGGAAAGACATCAAAAGGACAATTCAAGTTGAGATATTGCCCAAGGCGACCATTGAAGAAGAAGAGGTAAGTAACCCTTGCCTCAATTTGAACTTAGGGGACTCATGGATGGATCCCCTTATCAAATATATCAGAGAGGGAGAGCTACCAGAATCAGAGTTAGACAGGAGGAAACTGAGGTACATGGCTGCAAAGTTCTCAATGGTAGGAGACATCCTATATAAGAAGGGATTATTATTACCTCTCCTCAGATGCGTTCATCCCATGGAAGTTCCCCACATCCGACAGGAGCTACACGAGGGTTCTTGCTCCAGTCATATAGAAGGAAAACCTTTGGCTAAGAGGATTATTACGCAAGGATACTGGTGGCCGAGCTTGACCAAGGATGTTGCGGTCTACATAAAGAGGTGCAATAAATGTTAGAGATTCTCCATTATCCCCCATCAACCTCATCAGCCTATGATGTCAATCAGTTCCCCTTGGCCATTCGTAATATGGGTAATTAACTTAGTGGGTCCCCTGCCAAGGGTTGCAAATAACTACCGATTTTTTATAGTCGCCATTGATTACTTCTTCAAATGGGTAGAGGCTGAGCCGATGATCACGATTACAGAGCAGAAGACCTTCCAATTTATTTGGGAGAACATCATATGCAGACATCGCCTCCCAAACACCCTCATCTCGAACAACGGAACCCAGTTCAAAAATTCTTCCTTAGAGAAATATTGTGAAAGAGTTGGGATAAAGAAATTTTTCTCTTCTCCTGGCCGACCTCAAGCAAATGGTTAGACCGAAGTCACAAATAGAACGATCCTTGATGGGATCAAGAAGAGGTTAGAAGAAGCTAAGGTAAGATGGACTGAAGAGGTTTACACTATGCTATGGGCCTACAGAACAACGACTAGGATGCCAACGAGGGATACCCCATTTATGTTATCACATGGCTCAAAGGCCGTCTTACCAACAGAGGTAGGACTTCCTACTCATAGGATCCAGACCTATGACCCTGAGAAGAATGGGGAGGAGAGAATAATCGACCTAGATTTGAATGAAGAGAGAAGGGAAGACGTAGAAATCAGGCAAGCAGCTTACCAACAGAGATCAACAAAGTTCTACAATCATAGGGTAAAATCAAGACCCATAGCCATGGGAGACCTAGTACTTAAGAAGACGTTGCAGAAGGCAAACAAGATTCACCTGAATTGGCATGGTCCTTACAAAGTGATTGAGGAGGTTGTACCCGGGACCTACAGGCTAGAAAACCTCGAAGGGGAACCTTTATCCAATATTTGGAATGCTGCTCATCTAAAAAAGTATTACATATGATGTTACCATGGCTTTCATGTAAATGTATCATCTTATGAAGAGATTATTAATGAGAAGATCAGTTTCCATGCCAATTCTTGGTTCATTTGATAAAATTTATGAGGATAACATCTAATTTGATGACCTCAGACCTTATAACATCATAATTTGGTGACAAGGTCTGAGGTAAGACATCATACTTGAATGACCTCAGACCTTAGACATCATTAGTTTGGTTAAAAATTCTTTGTGGGGATAATATCTTAGTGATGACCTCAGACCTTATAACATCATAATTTGGTGACAAGGTCTGAGGTAAGACATCATACTTGGATGACCTTAGAACTTATACATCATTAGTTTGGTGAAAAATTCTTTATGGGGATAAAATCTTAGTGATAACCTCAGACCTTATAAGATCATAATTTGGTGACAAGGTCTGAGGTAAGACATCATACTTGGATGACCTTAGACCTTACATCATTAGTTTAGTGAAAAATTATTTATGGGGATAACATCTTAGTGATGACCTCATACCTTATAACATCATAATTTGGTGACAAGGTTTGAGGTAAGACATCATACTTGGATGACCTCAGACCTTATATCATTAGTTTGGTGAAAAATTATTTATGGGGATAATATCTTAGTTGATGACCTCAGAGCTTATAACATCATAATTTGGTGACAAGGTCTGAGGAAAGACATCATACTTGGATGACCTCAGACCTTAGACATCATTAGTTTGGTGAAAAATTATTTATAGGGATAACATCTTAATGGATGACCTCAGACCTTAGATACAATTTATTTGGTTTATAAAGACATCATTGTATTGAGACTTCAGACTTGAATACACATTGCATGGCAAAGAAAATCGTTCAAAGAACATTCAGTAAATAAAGAAATGAAGCATGTATCAGAGGTTAATATAGACTAAGAGTTACAAGCTATCTGGAAATTGAGTTTAAAATCAGAGGTTACAGTTTAAAACCCATAATGAAAAATTATAAAAAATTTCACAAAAATGGCCTAAGGGTCTACAGCTACAATGTTGGCATCCTCGACTTCATTCCCTTGGCAGATATTGGTCACCTAGGCCCCTTCATCTCTGAGGTTGGCACCCTCCATATTTGTAACATCCAGCGCAGAAGTCTTTGTAGGGGCAACATCTTCCTCTCTAACATCTTGAAGGGCCTGGGCAAATTGAGGGTTGGCAAAACCCATACTAATGAGGTTAGAGGCCTTTAGGCTCCCTGACTCCTTCTCCTTAGCGGCCTCCCATTTTCCAGTTGCCTTAATACCTCTTTTAAGATATTCAAAGCCAAAGCTGATGAATTCATCAAAGACATTGTAATCAGCCAGGATCCCCTCAGAAGCATCCTGAAGGGATGCCTTCACTACAGCATCAACCTTCTGCTGGAGAATGTGGTCCTTAGCCTTCAGAGCAGAGGTGTGATCCTTTTTAAGCTTATATATCTCTTTCTCTAATTGCTTAACCTTCTTATCAGACGATCTACCTCGACGTTCAGAGAGTCCTGTAACTTCTTGACTTCTTATCCTTTCTCGATGAGGGGCAGCCTCTTTAGAGTCCAGTTGGCAAAATGATGCATAGCCACGATGCCATGCAAATCAAGAGTCAGATGTATAAGTTCAAATTCAATGCAGAGGTTACACTTCAGAATATAATTAAAATTTAAGTCTTACCTGGATAGTCGTGTGAAGGCCAAACTCAACCAGGAGGGGAGTATCCATGGAGCGACATAAGCATTTGTCAGGATCGATCATATAAGAGTCAATAGCATCTAATATCTGCACGCTATGGCCTGTAATACTATCATTAATTTTCATCTGCTCCAAATGAGCAGGCAGTGCATCTTTAGAGGATATGGGTATGGCATTTTGGGTCTTACCTTTCCTCTGATCCTCAGGGGAAGTGGTTGTAGTTTTCCTCTTTCTTGTAGCGTCGGCCTTGGACGTGACGACACTCTTCTTCGGTGGGGGAGGAGGGGGTACATTCAGGCCTGCCTTCTTCACCAGCTTAGTGAGACTTGGGGCAGACATCTCCTAGATATCATCTGAGATGCCTTCAGGGCGTTCTGCAAATGGAAAGGTCTGAGTCACAAGATCAGAGACATAAAAAATCAGAGGTTTAACTTGTTGAAATAATAAAATAAGCACTTACGGAGCTCGTTCAGAGGACTCCCCCCAAGGCCAGTCTCAGAGAGATAATAAGGGGTCATCAGATGTTCGAACTTGACCAACAGACCATGCTCCCCTTGATCTTGAAGGTCTTTTACTTTTAAAAGATTATTTTAGCTTAGCCCAGGGCCGGCCCTAGCAGTCATTATCACCTTGCCCCATCTCAGGGGTATCCTCGGCTCTAAGTTTGAAGAAGGGACATAAGGGCCAGATTCCCATGCCCCTAAGGCAAAGAAATACCGCGGCTTCCAATTATGATTACTAGTTTGGGTGACCTGCAACATCTTCTTAGTTGACTTTTGAGCTAAGAAATGGTAATAAATAGGATAATTCCTGGAAGAGGAAGGGATGTAGCATCCGGTGAAGACCTGGACAGGAAGGTCTGAATGGTGGACTGCCCTTCATAGAACTATAGCTCCAATTATCACCCTCCAGGCATTGGGGGGTAACTGCGAGGTAGCTAAGTTCATGTATGATAGTATGGTCCTAATGATGGGATGAATGGGCAGACAAAATCCTAACTTGAACATCTTCTCGTACAAGAAGATCTCACCATATCGGCCTCCGAAATCCCTCTCTTCCCTCAAAGGTCTCCTAAGTTTTATAGAGGGGCTTATTAAATACAGATGTCTGAAGGGAAGAAGGTCGAGATCACTGACAGTACTTTATATCTCGGCTACCTCCGAGGTGTCAACACCGCTCTCATCCTCATTATCCTCATCTCAGTCAGCGTCGGCTGGAACGGACGAGTGATTACCTTTAGGAAACCTCTGAGTAAACTCAGCCCCTGTGGCAGCTGACAGGGGGACAACATTAATAGGTGGAGGAAAGGATACATTTGGTGTGATAACCTCAACATCTGAAGAAGTTTGGGATGTGATAGACTCGTTATGGGACGAGACGCGACTCGAAACCTCGGCTTGATTAGGGACCTGATCCTTCCGAATGGAAAGTCAATGGCCTCCTGAAAGGAGTCCACATACATAGGGTCTGAGGTGGATGACTCAGACTCAGACATGGTAGAGGGTTCGACTGGGACCTCTACTTAGGTAACTGGTTCTGTTGGCTCAGGGTATATGACCTTCAGAGGGGCTGGAAAGATAGGTCTGAGGGGGAAGGCCTCAGCCCTACGAGCTTCTTCTTGGGCCCTCTCTATTTGCCTAATCTTTTCCAAAGTCTTCTCTCTAAGGGAGGGGAATTCCTCTAAAAGTTGATAAAGAGGTCTAAGCATAGGAGGACGACCTAACACTTGGGGTATTAAACCAGGAACAAATAACTTAACTCGACTTGGCTAAGGATCAAGCAGGGTTTTAAACAAGAACAATTAAGAACAAAGGCAATCAAAAAATGCAAAGTAGTTGACAAAAAACTCTTACACTCGTCGGAAAATACAAGAAACAGTCATTGAAGGTTGGAAAAATGGAGAAGAAGAAGTGATAAGACGATACCTGATGGAATGCGAAGGAGAAGGAGGGAAACTTTGGTAAAGAACTCCACCCAATGCCCTGCTGACCAAGCTCTTGTAGAGAGAGAGAAAACGGGAAAAGCTCGGCGAAAAAAATGAAGAAGTGAGGAAGAAAGAGAAAGGAAGGGGGTATAACCCTCAAAACCTAATGCACGCATCCCAAGGCCCATCATTGCCTTAGGATCCCAAAGGACAACTGACATCACACACTTGCCAGGCACACTTCCCACTTCAGCAATTAATAAGTGTCAAAGGAATATCGATACAGATAAGTAAGGCCTCGAAGTTGTACACCCCATAATCACATGTTACAACATGTAACTAAGGGCTAGGGGGTGATTGATATTCCATATATGTACCCAACTACTCAGAGACGTAAACCTCATCCAGGGAGATAGCCGAGGTCAAAAGGGACCTAGAATGAGAACCAAAGGCCTCATCCCTAGCAAGGTCGGCCATGGCCAACGTTACTAGTTTCCTCATAGCCATGCAATAGTTGAGGCTTACATGACCCATGATGGAAGTTATTCATCAGGCCATATAGGGTTGACAACCTCGATTGAGTGCGAAACGAGGTCACAGAAGCTACACCATCATCATAACCAACCTCGGTAGAGAATCAACCGATGTTCCTTGTCTACTCCTCCATAACCTCGGCTTAGGCCGACATTATGCCTTAACTCGTCCTACCTTGGCCTCGTAGGAGCCGAGACCACCCTGATTAACCTCGGATTGGGCAACAGCCAGACTTCACCAACCTCGTACTCTTCCAGGCCGAGGATGGGACCAATCATAGCCAGCTGAGCCTTTATTCGCATATGTGTGACTGGGAACACGTGTACACAAATCAGTTATAACAAATCATCCCCCTCACGTGGGGGGAATATTTCATCATCATTCTTTACATGTGACAGTGACATATGTCTTCATCAGATTGTCTAGATCAACACACACATGCTCATTGCATGCATAGGGGGTGCATTACACCCCCCTCATACTATATATACTTGTCTTCTCTTTCTTAGAGAAGGGTATGAAATTATGAACCCCAGCTGAAACTCTGTCCAAATACACAGTAGAGAGAGAAATATTGAGAGATTTGTATTCATGGCCATTAAAGCCCTTATACAGTGATATTAACCACACACCTTCACTGTAGGAGTAGCCCTGATTGGTTGAACCACTTATATGACTATGTTCATCCTCTTCTCCTCACCTCATTCTCTTATACTTGAAATACTTGTGCTTCCATTGCTATACACTAATTAGAGCTCACAAACACCTTACCTGGTGGTGCTGTTTCCAGCATCATCAGGGTCCACTTATTCAGGCCACTCCTTATTCTTGTCAATTTAAGTTGAGTAGTTGGGAGATGTTTAGGGTTCCCCACTGTCCTCATGCATTGGTAGTCGGGTTGACAGGACTTACTGATGATGCGCTCTGGCCTGAGGTATACTTCTCTTCTTTCTCTTTTTTTATTTCATGTTTCCTACTTTATTTTTCTTTACTTTTTACTGACTTTCTCGACCTTTGTTTTTTTCTATTTTCTTCTTTTTTGCAAACTGTACGGGTGACGAATAATTGGCTATGGGATATGAAGGACTGAATGGCATCGACGTACGCCTATGTGAAAAAGTTCACCACCTCCTATATGGTGCAATAGTCTACTTTTGATGAGGCTTAGGGCTTCGGGAGTGGAGGTTCCACTGCCCATCGTAGGGGGAAGTACATGCGCCGCGAGGGCAGTGGATTGATTTAGAGAGGTTTTTAGAGGGTTCGAACAGTGTTCTGTTGTATATTTTTCTTTTTCTTTTTCTTTTTTATTACTATAAAAAAGGTATTAATTCCTAAGAAGTATTATATATATATAAACATATGAATTCTTTTTTTGTATTTTTCTTGATTTAGTGACTTATTCTACATGCACTTGAATTTTCTGCTAACATTTCTCACTTATTTGTAAAGACAGAGAAAAGTATGAAAATGTTTTTGAAGAAAAATGTTTACCTTATGAAAAGAGGAGTAGTAAGAAGGAATAACTTGGGAATTAATTTTTTTCAAAATAAGAACTTTTGGAAATTGAGTTTGGGCAAAAGTGGAAAAAGGAAGTCAGGTTCCTTTTTTCAAACCATAAAATGGTTTTGAGAATGCCTCGTATTCAGTCATGTTATTAGTGAAAAAGAAGTCCATCTCGATGGATATGGGAGTTTGGGAGTCATTAGGGGATATAAGTATTATCCCAATGCCATATCGTTTCTTATTCGTAGCTCCATCAAAGAACATCGTCCATCTAAGATTGTTCTGAGAGGTGTAAAGAATATATTCGTTTAGGAATTTAGAGACCCAAACATCTATTCCTCCCATAGGATAATCAACAAGGTAGTCCTGGATGACCCTCCCATTCATGGCTTTCTGCATGATTTACATAATGTTAGTGAGCCATTCGGATTGACAAATTGCGTTTCTATATCAGTTATTTTATGGAATCCATTTGGGATACTAGTTTGATGGGAAAAATAAGCATGTAGTATCATAATTTCTGCATGACCCAGGTCAGGGAGACACACATATTCTCCAAGGCAGTGTAGTTGACTTCGTATTTGACCATCTTTCAACTAACATAATATAAGGCTCTTTCATTGTGTGATTATTTAATATATTAGGCTAGTAAAGCCCCTACTACAGTATTAGTGACGGTTAACTATATGAGAAGCAGGAGTCGTCGCTGCAGAGCTATGAGCATTGGAGGTAGGGTAAGGTATTGCTTGATTTGGTCAAAGGATTATAGGCATGCCTCATTCCAAACATTTGTTTAATCTATCCGAAAAGTTTAAAAATGTGTTCGTAAATAGAGTTGAGTCGGTTGATGAACCAACTGATGTATTATAGCTTACCCAGGAATCCGCATACGTCCTTCTCCATCTGGGGTGGTGGCATCTTGAGCATGGAAGGTTCCGCTTCAATTCATTTTCACATTGACCATGAATACCAAGAGTTCCCCCTTGGTGATGCCAAAAATGCACTTTTATGGGTTAAGTCACATCTGATATTGTCACAGTCGTACGGAGAGATTTTGGAAGGCTGGAATTTGGACTTCTCGAGTGTTGGAAATGATGATCATGCTGTCAACATAAACCTAGGATTATTTGTTAATGAAGTAGTTCCAGATGGTTACGGCAGCCTTTTTGTATGTAGCTTGACATTTTTTATCCTGAATGGCATGATCTTATAGCCGAAAGTTCCCCTGGGGTGATGAAGGGATTTTTTTTCTGGTTGTTAAGGAGCATTTTGATCTGGTTATAACCGATAAATCCGTTGACAAGTGATTAATGGTGTGGTTGGCTGCATTGTCTATGATCATGTCGATGTTTGGCAATGGATAAACATTTTGTGGGGATGCCTTGTACAAATCCCGATAGTTGCTAGACATGTTGACTTTTTCTCCCAATTTTGGCAGGAGAACGATGTTACCAAGCCGTGTAGGGTATTCAACCATGCCAATGAAACCCACATTCAACTATTTAACTACCTCTTCTTTAACTTTGGGTGACCATTCCATTCAGAGTAACCTCAATTTCTTCTTGACTAATTTTCATTTTGGGAATATCGGGATTTCATGTTGAGCTATCTCTGGGTTAATGCCAGGCATGTCATCGTAGGACCATGTGAAGACGTCTATGAACACTTTCAGTGGTTTTTCAAATTGTTCCCACTCATCCTCCTTAAGGGTGGATCCTAACCTAATATTGCGCTAATGGCTACTAGAATCGAGATTAATGGCAACAGTCACATCTTTATTAATTTCAACGTGAATATGTTGTTTAATATTTTCCTTATAAATATCGGTTAAGAATTGATCATTTACAAAATCTTCATCATCAATAGTTTGATTAGAATCAATGCAAATAATGTAAGGCACAACAAGACACTCAAAATCTTCTTTTATTTCATTTTCTGGGAAAACAACATCGAGAACCTCATCAAAAGAGGCCTCAGTTACATTAATATCAGGAAAAGATGAAATGGAAACAATTGCAGGGGTTTATTGGATAGGTTAAATAACATGGTTTGCCGGCATTTGAGTAGGCTGAACTAGAATAGTGTGGAAGTTTAGGAGAGGTACATCAACAGTTATAAAACAGATGGATGGGTTCGACGGCACAAAATCTTGGGGGATCAAGAAGATATTTAAAATCTTGTAGGGTGCAAAAGAAAATATGAGAAAACCTTGAGAGGTTTTGGTGAGACTGTAGGGGTGATGAGGACAATCTGGATAGTAGGGTTAAACTCAGAGTTTCTTTCCAATAACATGGCATTCAATTCAGTTCCATGCGCTGGGAGAGGGTTGTTAGGGGTGTTGGGCTTAGGATTAGCTAACGATGCTATGATACCCAGTTCTATTAATCCTTGGATCACATTTTTGAGGTGAAATAATTGGCCATTAGTGTGGCTTATGACCTGGTGAAAGTTATAGTGAACATCATGCTTGAATTTTTTAATGACTGGGGTTTGGTAATGGTTGGGGTTGCAATGGTTTGACAATATTTCTAGTTAGCAAGGCCTTATATACCATCAATAGGGGAGCATGGATCTCATTATACTCTTTTCTGGCAAGATTAAGGTAACTTTTTAGTGCGAAAGAAATTCAGGTGGTGATATGTTATTGATGGTTGAGACAAAGGTATTGGTGGGATTTTCATACCTCCTCAGTGTAAATTATCCAGTCAGCATCTTTGGATCTGACTCCATTTTGGCAACACCCTCTTCAATTTCCACATCAACCACTCGGATGGCTCAGAAGTTTGGGTAGTACTTCCTCCCATATATTCTAGGATATGAGGCAAATAGTTCTTTTTCATAATGCTCACTCGTTCCTCCTCAGAGGGCCCATTAGTCATAATGGTGGATTTCTCTCTCCACCTTCCAACGAAGCTACTAAATGTTTCCTTAGGGTTTTTCTTTAGAAACTCTAGGTCCTTACATGTGAACTCTAGTTCTTCTTTATATTTGTACTGAGACACGAATTCCTCGGCTACATCTTCCCACCTACGAATTCAGGATTCTTCGAGAGACAAGAACCATCGAAAAGCACTTTATTTCAAAGTCTACTGAAACATTTGGGCCTTTATCTCTTCTAAGGCACCAAGAAGGGTTATGGATTGGTGGTAGATATATAGGTGCACAATTGGGGTCCTTCTTACCTCGAACTTCTCGTTGTCCGGCATTTTGAACTTTCCTAGTAACTTGGATTTAGGGTAGGGAGGCATGTCTATTTAATCCAGAATAAAACTAACGATCCTGACTTGGTTGAACTTCTTTGATAGTATCTTGAGGTCTTCTTTGACCTTGTTCAGTTCCTCTTCTTTGGTATCCATACAAATTAGAAACTTAAGCATGGCTAGTTAAGTTATGGAGTTGGGAGTTGAGCAAGTAGCGACCCGTTTATGGGCAGGGCCAGTGGGGAATGTGGATACTCTTTTAGGACCCAAATAGGCTCGATGGTAGTTGGACTCATAGCATGAGGAAAGAGGATCTCGGGTTCATGAGCTTTCAGAGTTTGATCTCGATGTCGCTGCATCTCTTGGACATCGGTGTGAAGGTTATTAATCTCGGCGTTGACTTGGCCTAGGATGACCATCAGATTTGGCTGAACATTTGGTGCTTGGTTGTTATTCTCCATGAGTATCTTGTGTAAGTTGATCCCAGTTTTGATTGAAGTAGGAGAAGAAGAAGTGGATCTTCGAGTTGGCTTGATGGAAGACCAGAGCCAATAGGGAGACAATCCAAAGTCGGGTATGCGATCGACCCAAAAGGGATAAATGATTTAGGTTTATTTTTGGATGAAGGAGGAAATATTTTTTGTATTTTTGAAAAAGGAAAAAAATGTTTTTGGTATTTAGTTTTTGAAAAGGAGGGAGAAAGGAGAGAAATCTCATCATGGTTATTATTATTCAGTTTTCACTTGTATTAGGTTTTCCTGAATGCAAGCAAAATGTTGGACATGACTCGATCCTGGTAAAAAGTAGGGTTTAAAATACAAGACACGGTTTGACTTGTTTCGAGGCTCACAAACATTGTCCTATTTTAAAAATGGGGAAAATAGTGCAAAGCTTTTCATGATAACCGGCAAACTAATTAGGAGTTCCCTAATGTTGATGCCTATATGAGGTTTATGCACTTGGTGGGATAGTCGAAGGGTGCCTCCCTATGGCATGACTTTCACGATATACTTCTTTCCTACAAGGGCAATCATGCATTAGTATATGTGGACAAGTCATTTGATATACCTAAGTGTATGTGAATTACCTCATGATATATCCCATGGGGATGGTATGTGTGAGAGAAAATTCGATATACTAGACATACGTGAATGAGTTCCCTACTATATATCTCTTGTCGTTAGTTCGATCATGCGGTATGATGTGGGTGGAACCGTTCAATATACATCGAAGGTATGCAGACAATGGATGGTGAGAATCATATCTCTTACTTTAACGGTGCCCCAACGAAACCCTCACCCATCATGAAGTGACCCCCCAGTACGGGAATTTTTTTTGGCCAATATTGCCATGCTCTCGTGATGTAGTGTGCAAAAATGCATGAGACTTAATTTGTATCGTATGAGGAGATTTTTTTTTAATGATAAGTAAGGGGGTTACTACCACTAATAAGGGAGAATATACAAGGATCATAGAAAGTAAAGCTAGCATGGAGCATAAAGATTATACTAAGCATGTTGATAGAGAAGCGTGTAAGTATAAAAATGTATAAGGTGACATGGTAATAGTGTGAGTGATCAAGTGAAGGTGTGTGTTAGAGAGCCTAAGCACGAATAATCTATAAGTGGTGCATGGAGTATGTAAGTAGAGGTGAAACTTTATACACGTGTAAGTGTGTGAAATGAGCATGGAGAATATATACAAGTGTGTGAAGTGAGCATATACAAGTGAATGAAGAGTGATATATGTATGAGAAGAGAGGATGGTCAAGATAAGCATGAGATAAATACACAAGAAGTAAGTAAAAGATTAAAGGGAACATACAATTGGGAAAATTTATACATATGTAGAAAAGAGGGATAGTAATAGTAAAGAATAACACCCATGTAGAAATACAGTCTAGTCCTCTAGAAAGATCCCCAATGGAGTCGCTACTGGTGCCATCCGGGGTTAGATTCCTCTAGCGTGCACGGCTCAGAACCTCAATTGTCGGGACTGCGGGGAGGAAGAAGGAAGTAAATAAGGTTCTCTCTCTCTCTCTCTCTCTCTCTCTCTCTCTCTTCCCTTTTTTGCGATCCAGTCTTGGATATAAAATTAGTCGTCGTCAAATGGGGGTAACACGAAGAGATAGAGTCGCCAACTTATTTTTACTCAAAATATGTAAAATAATGTCACTGCCGCGAGAGAGAGGTTTCATGGCCAAACTGATGCATGCGAAATCAAATGATTCGAAGGTCTGGGGACTAAGTTACTGAATGGGAATGTATTAGACACCCATTTCTCCCTTTCGATCTCTCATGGTCTAATGTTAATCTTCTCCTTTTTACTTTGTGATGTACATGTACATGTGTAATATCAGTAATGGGAGTAGGAAATCATCCAACTCATGTCATGGAAGGGACGGAGTGGACTCATTCGTACGAGTATTTTCAAGAATAATGATAAAAAAAATATGATGTAAGTGTCTAAAGAATCACAAATCGCTATGGAAAAGAGAATGTGCATGTCGGACGAGACACAAGTATGTAGGAGTCTAAAACTCACAAAATATATATAATAAGATAGAAAAGATACATAAAATGAAAAAAAAGAGGACTAAAATATCGGGATTGGCCAAAGATGCCTTCGCAACCCAAGGGGGCATCAAAGTCCAGCATAGGGGTGCGGTTTCAAACCATCAATCCAAATGTGGTGCTCCTCTTTTATATATGTTAAGAAAATATGTTTTAAGAGTGAAAATGTTAAAATTGAAATCTTGGTTTTGGAGTTTGCGGATAAACCCTATTTTTCTTTGGGTTTTTATGAAAATAGGTTATGTCCAATAAACATAATAAAAAGTAAAGATTAGTGGATATGATATAATGAAATAAAAGCCCAAAATAGAAATAAGGTGAATAACACTAGAATGGATAAACTAGAGAAAGGGGTTGAGAAATGGACCTCCTTATGGATGCTTGTTGATAGATTTGGAATGCAAGCGTGATTATTTTGAAGTAATATGGTGGGTGAGGTGTATTACCAAGTGGGGTAAGGAGGTGATGTAATAGAATGTGGGGTAATGGATTGTTTGGGAAAGGGAAAGGCTATAATTATGAGGAGAATGTTCTCTGGTTTTCTGAGAGGGATCCTTACCAGTGGTGAGGTCATGGCCTTTTTACAGTGGGATTTGGGTCCAGGGGGTTCTAATCAACATGGACCTTATCTTGCCTATCGGAATGGTTCTTATTTTGTCAGGCAAGTAAAAGGACACTCTACCGATAGGACGGGTTCTTGAGGTTCCTATAGGCAGTCTGAAATGATTTTTTGAAATAATGGGAATTAAATAAAATCTTATGTCTAAATTGCGCATGTGATTGACTGTTAGAAAGGGAATTAAGATCTTTTTAAGATCTCATTGAGCCACTGCTGGGTCTGCTATTTGATTGAAGTCAAACAGGGATCTACACGAGAGATTTTTGGTAGAAAATGGATCATTCGTCTGAATCACAAAGTTGATTTATGCACGGGTTGGACCATTGGAAAGGGAATTCAATCACCTTTGAGATTTCATATATCTTCACTCGGTTTGGAGATTTGACCAAAGTCAAATAGGGCTCAAAATACCAGGCCTTTGGAGTAAAATGAATCGTTCATTTCAACCCTGAGGCCGATTTGTGTACGGGGTAGATCGTTGAAAAGGGGATTTATAGACATTCGAGGATTCATTGATCTTAGATCAAGATGGAGAGTTGACTAGAGTCAAATAGGGATTGGGAGCACTCGGTGGCCTCCATATCAGTATTCAGAGTAAAATGGGTGTTAGTACAAATCGTATGGATGATCCGTACAAGGGACGAATCATTAAAAAGAGGATTCAGAGTCCTTAGGGTATTCGTTGAACTTCGCATAGGTTGAAAGGATTACTGGACTAAAAATGGGGCCCAAAAGCGCTCGGTGGCCTCTAGATCTGTACTCGGAGTGTGACCTAGCATTTATGGTGAATGGATGAGTGCTAGGGACCTAAGGAAGCTCTTCAATAACTATAAAGGTCTTGGTCAACTCACCCATCATTTTAACTGAACCCAACTCGACTAACTAAAGAGAAGAAAGTCTACCACCAGGTCATTGGCTCAATGTATCTTCCACCATATTAGCCTTCCCTAGGTGATAATGGATCAAAAACTGGTAACCCTTTATGAAATCAAGACATTTGCACTACCTCATGTTCAAATCTTTCTGTGTAAATAAATAATGTAGACTCTTATGATCATTGAAGAGCTAAAACTTCTCACCCCAAAGATTGTGCATCCATAAATGCAATCCAAATAGATTGGTCGTCAACTCCAAATCATAAGTCACATAATGAACCTCATGTGAATTCAACTTTCAAGAGGAGTCAAAATTGCCCAATCCCCCTTCCTAAAAAATCCACCTAATCCCTCCAAAGAAACATCGGTGTAAGACAAGAACTCCAGTCCATTCTTATGTAACCCAATAACCGGTGCTGAAGTTAATTTCTCCTTAAGAGTGTCGAACACATGCGAACATTTCTCAGTTAAAAACAATGGTGCACCCTTATTTGTCAACTCATTCAGAGGCCCAAATATTTATGAGAAACCAAAAATGAATCTCCTGTAAGAACCGTCAAAACCCAAAAAGCTACAGACCTCGGTAGATGTCATGGGTAGTCCCCAATCTAACAAAGCTGACACCTTACTTAGATTAATGGATTGTCCCTACATGCACACAAATTTTTAGTTTGTGCTTCCAAAATTCACACTTGGAAAACTTTGCATAAATCATATGCTCTTGTAATGTTTGTAATGCAGTCTTCAAATGTTGGTCGTGTTCCTCCTCTATCCGTGAGTAGATCAGGATGTCATCAATAAAGACTATGATGAATTGGTCTAAATAATGTTGTTTAAGTTGACTAAGTCCCCAATAGTATTCGTGGATTTACTGAATGAGGTGTTCCGACTTTATTTGTAACACCCCGCCTGCCCGGAGAGAGCGAACGGAGCGCTAATGCGATAAAATAAAACCAAATCCACAAATCAGAAGGTATAGAGCATTTAAATAAACCTATAATAATATAAATCCACTAATCTCAATCTCTTCAATTATAACAAGTCTCTCGAATTAAAATTACAACTAACTCGAAAATAAAATACAAATATCCAAAGCTCTATACATCAAAATAATACAAATCTTTCCCAAACAATCCTCGCTAAAATCAATCTCCATAGCGCCCCAAAATCCGCGCTAACCTGCCACTAAAAGAAAATATGGGGAAGTACACAATACGACAGGAAAGATGTTCAATAAATATATGTTAGCGATGAATAAAACGTAACAACACGAGTACAAATATTCAAAAAAAAAACTAGAATTAACTTTTTCATAGATTTGGCACCAGTCACTAAGCCAAAACTAGAACATCATATCATGTGGGAGATGAAGGATCTTAGAGATCAAATTAAGAATCTATTGGAGAAAGCTTTTATTTTTCGAAACACTTCACCTTGGGGAGTACAAGTGTTATTCGTAAAGAAGAAGGATAGGTCATTGAGGTTGTGCATCGATTACTATGAGTTAAATAAGGTGATCGTGAAGAATAAGGACCCATCGTCGAGGACTGGTGATATTTTCAATCAATGGAGGAATATTCATTATTTTCAAACATTGATTTGTGATTCGGTTACCACCAACTGAGGGTGCGAAAGGAATATGTGCCCAAGACATCTTTATTGACTCGTTATGGGTCTTATGAGTTTTGAGTAATGTTGTTTAAGTTGACTAAGTCCCCAATAGTATTCTCATATTTTAATAATCACCGAAGATCCACAAAAGTTTTGGGATAAGAACCAACATTAAAAAGAAACAACATCATGAATTCTCATATTTTAAATACTCAGAAAAATCAGATCCAAAAATTATTCAAATCATCAATCCGACTTCAGATTTGAATTCTACACGAAAAATTGAGTCAGGTATGTGTTTTGAGTTTTTCTTAAATCTCATCCAAATGCACTCAAAAAGAAGATCTAAGCATTCCAAATTGGCTCTTCTCATTCCACTCGTTTTTGCCTCTTTTTCCAGAAAATTATCAACATATTATCTTCAAGAACACTAAATTATTTTCAGAATTTCTTCCACAGATTGATGAATATTTATTGGATTACTAACTACCTACAACATGAGTTTAATTCCTATATATTTTTAGATTCCAAAATCCATTAACAACTATATCCTTTCATCTTCCAAGCATGAAAATCATCTCTTTTTATAACTATCCTAACATGGACAATATACGAACTTAAATTGCAAATATCAAACACTTGCCTTTACTGAAGATTTGATCCTTTGGAGTTGAATAACATAGGTGGTGATGGTGGTGGTGACCTTTGACCTTTGGTTCTCCTCCTTCCCAAGCAAGCTTTTCTCTTCCCAAGCAACCTTTCACTCTCTCTAAGAAGATGACCTTTCAATTTTGTGTAGAAGAGATGAATGAACCCACATTCAACTAATCTCCAAATACTTATAATAAGACAAAACCCGAAATCACTATTCACCCCCCTTGTAAAAATAACCAAAATGCCGTTTTGGGTTGTCTTTTCATTTCCAAATGACCCGAGACCCAAATCCAACATCCAAATAGACTTTTCTGACTATTTCAACCCTTCCGGATGCAACGACGCATTCGAAATGACTATAAGGTCGATAGAAAATAAATTTCCTTTTTAATTTAATAAATTAGTCCCGACACGTCCCATACCGCGTCTGACTAAAAATTCAAATTATCGATTTTATATCACACCGTCATATCAATGACATCACATTCATATATTACCTAAATATCTTTAAGTAATATTCAGAATCATCCATTTTAATATCCTCAATTCGGATAAAACCCAAATGAATTAATTAATAATAAAATCCAATTAATCCATTAATTTAAAATATAACTCATTTTAAAAGTCATTTAAAATTACGGGGTATTACATACTTCCCCCTTATAACAGAATTTCGTCCCGAAATTCAGTAAAATGAACCATACTGATAAGGTCAACTCCGAGTATAAATCTCACATCGCAAGAAATCAAAGATGTACCGCCCATACAGTACATTAACAAAATCCCTATCGATGTTATACGCCAAGCCTCACCATATAGTTTCAACTGAATCGAATATAAACTTTACCCAACCTTCCCTATACCGTCCTCGTGACAAAGTTTGGGAAAAATGATCCTCACTTATTAAACAAATAAATCCTTAAGTCACAACTACTTACTCTTTCACAATTATGATAACTACTACCATTGAACCATCCAGGGCGCCCATACACCCTATCGTACCACTTTCATTATAACATTTATTGCAAAGGTTATAAACTCATATCTTAAGGGCCTAACTTATTTCGACTCCCAACGGTTATTAGTTTCATGCGTGGGGTGTCTCGCAAGCGAAATCCAAACAAGGAACCACCCCGATACACTACTTCCTAAAGTAGTCGGTCATCGAAACTCCTAAGGTCCTTAGTCAATAGTATATAAAAATTTGGTTTATCGAAAAAAAATATCAGGTTTATCGATTTTAAAAAAAATATATATATATCAGGTTTATCGATTAAAACAAGAATTAGGTTTTATCGATTTCAAATAGAGTCTACTCATCTACTCTTCTCTAGAAGACAAGATGTTGGTTAATAGTAGTACATACGCTCTCCTATACCACAAGTCAATGCATGCCGATAGTCATATCATGCTCATACATGCCCAAAGTAAGTAATTCCGCGATAAAAATCAAACCCACGTGATGACATGAAAATATAAGTATCCTACACCCGACGGTGAGTCTACGTAAATAACAGTGCTATTGTCAAAGTTTAGCAACCCATTTTCCCATATAATATTAATCGCTACAAAAATCAATATACGCCTTATAATTCCTTAGATAGAGAACATACCCTCATTCGTGGGTGGTGGTTGTTGAATCCCTCTATTATAACTTTGCTCCGATGAGTCAAGAAAAATTTTACTCAAATTTTTCAGTTCTAGTTAACCACACTCCACTATTTGCCCAAGCCTTTGAAATATATTGCCTTCGCTAGGTAACACACAAAATTCCCGCATTTCAAAACCTTCTACTGATGTCTCTCCTCAATTTTCCATAATAGGGGTGACCTCGACTACGGTCATCATACTCGAACATACTTCATAACCTCCTAAGTACGATCTCTGCTATCCGTCCAATGGCCCTCATCTGCCATACTTCTCTTACGAACCCGTTCGAACGCAAATAATATTCACTAATATCTACGTTATAGCAGGAGAACGAAATCCCATCAAGGAAATCAACAATCCTAAACATAGGGCTCCACATCAAAGAACGCAAAGCTGAAAACACAGTAAGCCGTACAGACCCTAAAGGACACTAGAACAACGAACAGAGTGCTAATGCGATAAAATAAATACAAATCCACAAGTGACAAGGTACATAGCATCTAAATAAACCCACAATAATATAAATCCACTAATCTCAATCTCTTCAATTACAACAAATCTCTCGAATTAAATACAACAACTAACTCGAAAAATAAAATACAAATCTCCAAATCTCTATACATAAAAAAAATACAAATATTTTCCAAACAATCCTCGCTAAAATCAATCTCCATAGCGTCCCAAAATCTGCGCTAACCTGCCACTAAAAGAAAATATGGGGAAGTACACAATACGACAAGAAAGATGCTCAACAATTATATTAACGATGAACAAAGCGTAACAACACGAGTACGAATATTCAAATCAAAATGAAAATCTCAAAGCATTTATCAATATAATTTCTCAACAACACTTTAACTGGGTCACCAGGCCTCACCACATCCGTATATGCTTTATCAAGCCATAGCCCGGGAAACAAGAATTTTGGCGGGTGCCCAACCTCCGTGCCATATTAAAATCTCATGACAACGTGCTCATCAACAATATAATGATACCACATGAATCAAAATAATTTCAACAATTATTTTCCAGATTTCAATGAATTTATCAATTCAAATATGAGTTCAATTAAACAAGAATTCAAAGAGAATGACACTCGCGAGATTTAAGGAGCATATTGTGTAAAACCCCATACCTCAAATCATGATGAGAAACCAATGATCACATCCTCAAGATCAACACAAAAGATATACAAAATCTCCTTTAAGAATCTCCAACAAAATAACCCCAAGAACACTTCTAATCTAAGGTTGGAACTCACAAATCTCAAGGGCCAATGTGTATATAAAAAGAAGAGGAATATAAAATATATTTGCTGCCAAAATTTGTGCCAAAAGTATGTTAAAAGGGTTGCCCACGACTTCTTTTTATAATGCAAAGAAATGAAGAGTTGGAATCCAAAAGACTCCTTTAAATAAGGCAAAGAAATGAAGAGTTGGAAGTCAAAACAACTCCAAGAGTTAAAAACATTTTAAAATCCGTTTTAACTGCGTTTTTGAAACCGTTTGAAATTCTCGCCTTTAAAAATAATAACCAACATATTTGAGCAATAAAAATAATTTTATCAAAAACTTTATTTTCCTCCATTTTTCAAAAATTAATTAAAATAGCCCAAAATTACGCGGGTTGTTACACTTCCCCACTAACAATGGAATTTCGCCCTCGAAATTCGCCGAATGCCTAACTCTCAAAATCAGGCCACTACACTAACTCCAAAAATAAATCACGTCTCCCAAAAATAAATTCCTCACATCTAATTCCAAAACTTATCACGAATTTCAACTAAAATTTTCTATCTCCAAAAATTATTATCCACGCAATGAACCCAAAACTCAAGCCCCGAGGGTTGTCGTATACCTAAGCTCTGATACCATTTGTAACACCAAAAGAGAAACTACAAATCTCAATTTCTTCAAATAAATACCAAGTCTCTCGAATTATATACAACAACTAACTCGAAAATAAAATACAAATCTCCAATGCTCTATACAACAAAATAAATAATACAAATCTTTCCCAAATAATCCTCGCTAAAATCAATCTCCATAGCGCCCCAAAATTCGCGCTAACCTGCCACTAAAAGAAAATATGGGGAAGTACACAATACGACACGAATTATGCTCAACAAATACGGATTAGCAACGTATAAAATGTAACAACACGAGTACGAATATTCAAATCAAAATGCAAATCTCAATAGCATTTCATCATTATAATTTCTGAACAACACATCAATGGGTCACCAGGCCTCACCCCATTCGCATATGCTTTATCAAGCCATAGCCCGAGAATAGGTATTTTGGCGGGTACTCAACATCCGTGCCATATTAAAATCTCATGACAACGTGTTCATCAACAATATAATGATACCACATGAATCAAAATAATTTCAACAATTATTTTCCAGATTTCAATGAATTTATCAATTCAAATATGAGTTCAATTAAACATGAAATCAAAGAGAATGACACTCGCGAGATTTAAAGGAGCATATTGTGTAAAACCCCATACCTCAAACCATGATGAGAAACCAATGATCACATCCTCAAGATCAACACAAAAGATATACAAAATCTTCTCCAAGAACCTCCAACAAAATAGCCCCAAGAACACCTCTAATCTAAGGTTGAAACTCACAAATCTCAAGGGCCAATGTGTATATAAAAAGAAGAGGAATATAAAATATATTTGCTGCCAAAATTTGTACCAAAAGGAGGTTAAAAGGGTTGCCCACGACTTCCTTTTATAATGCAAAGAAATGAAGAGTTGGAATCCAAAAGACTCCTTTAAATAAGGCAAATAAATGAAGAGTTGGAAGTCAAAACAACTCCAAGAGTTAAAAACATTTAAAAATCTTTTTAAAATCCGTTTTAACTCCGATTTCGAAACCGTTTGAAATTCTCGCCTTTAAAAATAATAACCAACATATTTGAGCAATAAAAATAATTTTATCAAAAACTTTATTTTCCTCCATTTTCTAAAAATTAATTAAAATAGCCCAAAATTACGCGGGTTGTTACACTTCCCCACTAACAATGGAATTTCCCCCTCGAAATTCACCGTAACCTGGCTCTGATACCATTTGTAACACCCCGCCCGCCCGGGGAGAGCGAACGGAGCGCTAATGCGATAAAATAAATCCAAATCCACAAGTGACAAGGTATAGAGCATCTAAATAAACTCATAATAATATAAATCCACTAATCTCAATCTCTTCAATTACAACAAGTCTCTCGAATTAAAATTACAACTATCTAACTCGAATAAAATAAATTCCCAATGCTCTATACAAAAAAATAATACAATTATTTTCCAGATTTCAATGAATTTATCAATTCAAATATGAGTTCAATTAATAAGAATTCAAAGAGAATGACACTCGCGAGATTTAAGGAGCATATTGTGTAAAACCCCATACCTCAAACCATGATGAAAAATCAATGATCACATCCTCAAGATCAACACAAAAGATCTACAAAAGCTTCTCCACCCGCCCGAGGAGAGCGAACGGAGCGCTAATGCGATAAAATAAATCCAAATCCACAAGTGACAAGGTATAGAGCATCTGAAAACCCATAATAATATAAATCCACTAATCTCAATCTTCAAATAAAATACAACGTCTATCGAATAATAAAATACAACTATCTAACTCGAATAAAAATACAAATCTCCAAATCTCTATACATCAAAATAATACAAATCTTTCCCAAACAATCCTCGCTAAAATCAATCTCCATAGAGCCCCAAAATCTGCGCTAACCTTCCACTAAAAGAAAATATGGGGAAGTACACAATAGGACAAGAAAGATGCTCAACAAATATATGTTAGCGATGAATAAAACGTAACAACACGAGTACGAATATTCAAATCAAAATGCAAATCTCAATAGCATTTCATCATTATAATTTTTCAACAACACTTTAATCGGGTCACCAGGCCTCACCACATCCGTATATGCTTTATCAAGCCATAGCCCGGGAAACAGGAATTTTGGCGGGTGCCCAACATCCGTGACATATTAAAATCCCATGACAACGTGCTCATCAACAATATAATGATACCACATGAATCAAAATAATTTAAACAATTATTTTCCAGATTTCAATGAATTTATCAATTCAAATATGAGTTCAATTAACAAGAATTCATAGAGAATGACACTCGCGAGATTTAAGGAGCATATTGTGTAAATCCCCATACCTCAAACCATGATGAAAAATCAATGATCACATCCTCAAGATCAACACAAAAGATCTACAAAAGCTTCTCCAAGAACCTCCAATGAAATAGCCCCAAGAACACCTCTAATCTAAGGTTGGAACTTACAAATCTCAAGGGCCAATGTGTATATAAAAAGAAGAGGAATATAAAATATATTTGCTGCCAAAATTTGTGCCAAAAGTAGGTTAAAAGGCTTGCCCACGACTTCCTTTTATAATGCAAAGAAATGAAGAGTTGGAATCCAAAAGACTCCTTTAAATAAGGCAAATAAATAAATAGTTGGAATACAAAAGACTCCTTTAAATAAGGCTAAGAAATGAAGAGTTGGAAGTCAAAACAACTACAAGAGTTAAAAACTTTTAAAAATCATTTCAAAATCCGTTTTAACTCCATTTTTGAAACCGTTTGAAATTCTCGCCTTTAAAAATAATAACCAACATATTTGAGCAATAAAAATAATTTTATCAAAAACTTTATTTTCCTCTATTTTCCAAAAAATAATTAAAATAGCCCAAAATTACGTGGGTTGTTACACTTCCCCACTAACAATGGAATTTCGCCCTCGAAATTCGCCGAATGCCTAACTCTCAAAATCAGGCCACTACACTAACTCCAAAAATAAATCACGTCTCCCAAAAATAAATTCCTCACCTCTAATCTCGAAACTTATCACGAATATCACCTAAAATTTTCTACCTCCAAAAATTTCTAACCACGTAATGAACACAAAATCCAAGCCCCGAGGGTTTCCCTCCAAATAATTTTATCAAAAACTTTATTTTCCTCCATTTTCCAAAAATTAATTAAAATAGCCCAAAATTACGCGGGTTGTTACACTTCCCCACTAACAATGGAATTTCGCCCTCGAAATTTGCCGAATGCCTAACTCTAAAAAATCAGGCTAACAATCTCCAAAATAATCTCATCTAAAATTTGCCGTATACCTAATCTCCAAAAATAATTTCCTCACATCAAATCTCGAAACCTATCACGAATATCACCTAAAATTTGCAATCTCCAAAAATTTCTAACCATGCAATGAACCCAAAACCCAAACCCCGAGGGTTGCCGTATACCTAAGCTCTGATACCATTTGTAACACCCCGCCCGCCCGGGGAGAGCGAACGGAGCGCTAATGCGATAAAATAAATCCAAATCCACAAGTGACAAGGTATAGAGCATCTAAATAAACCCACAATAATATAAATCCACTAATCTCAATCTCTACAATTACAACAAGTCTCCCGAATAAATACAACATCTAACTCGAAAATAAAATACAAATCTCCAAAGCTCTATACATCAAAATAATACAAATCTTTCCCAAACAATCCTCGCTAAAATCAATCTCCATAGCGCCCCAAAATCCGCGCTAACCTACCACTAAAAAAAAATATGGGGAAGTACACAATACGACAAGAAAGATGCTCAACAAATATGGATTAGAAATGAATAAAACGTAACAACACGAGTACGAATATTCAAATCAAAATGCAAATATCAAAGCATTTATCAATATAATTTCTCAACAACACTTTAACCGGGTCTCCAGGCCTCACCACATCCGTATACGCTTCATCAATCCATAACCCGAGAAACAAGAATTTTGGCGGGTGCCCAACATCCGTGCCATATTAAAATCTCATGACAACATGCTCATCAACAATATAATGATACCACATGAATCAAAATAATTTCAACAATTATTTTCCAGATTTCAATGAATTTATCAATTCAAATATGAGTTCAATTAAACAAGAATTCAAAGAGAATGACACTCGCGAGATTTAAGGAGCATATTGTGTAAAACCCCATACCTCAAACCATGATGAGAAACCAATGATCACATCCTCAAGATCAACACAAAAGATCTACAAAAGCACCTCCAAGAACCTCCAACAAAATAACCCCAAGAACACCTCTAATCTAAGGTTGGAACTCACAAATCTCAAGGTCCAATGTGTATATAAAAAGAAGAGGAATATAAAATATATTTGCTGCCAAAATTTGTGCCAAAAGTAGGTTAAAAGGTTTGCCTAAGACTTCCTTTTATAATGCAAAGAAATGAAAAGTTGGAATCCAAAAGACTCCTTTAAATAAGACAAAGAAATGGAGAGTTGGAAGTCAAAACAACTCCAAGAGTTAAAAACATTTAAAAATCATTTTAAAATCCGTTTTGACTCCGTTTTTGAAACCGTTTGAAATTCTCGCCTTTAAAAATAATAACCAATATATTTGAGCAATAAAAATAATTTTATCAAAAACTTTATTTTCCTCCATTTTCCAGAAATTAATTAAAATAGCCCAAAATTACGCGGGTTGTTACACTTCCCCACTAACAATGGAATTTCGCCTTCGAAATTCGTCGAATGCATAACTCTCAAAACAATCAGGCCACTATTCTAACTCCAAAAATAATTTCGTCTCCAAAAATAATTTCCTCACATCAAATCTCGAAACCTATCACGAATATCACCTAAAATTTGCAATCTCCAAAAATTGCTAACCATGCAATGAACCCAAAACCCAAACCCCGAGGGTTTCCGTATACCTAAGCTTTGATACCATTTGTAACACCCCGCGTAATTTTGGGCTATTTTAATAAATTTCTGGAAAATGGAGGAATAAAGTTTTTGATAAAATTATTTTTATTGCTCAAATATGTTGGTTATTATTTTTAAAGGCGAGAATTTCAAACGGTTTCGAAAACGAAGTCAAAACAGATTTTAAAATGATTTTTAAATGTTTTTAACTCTTGGAGTTGTTTTGACTTCCAACTCTCCATTTCTTTGCCTTATTTAAAGGAGTCTTTTGGATTCCAACTTTTCATTTCTTTGCATTATAAAAGGAATTCGCGGGCAACCCTTTTAATCTACTTTTGACACAAATTTTGGCAACAAATATATTTTATATTCCTCTTCTTTTTATATACACATTGGCCCTTGAGATTTGTGAGTTCCAACCTTAGATTAGAGGTGTTCTTGGGGCTATTTTGTTGGAGGTTCTTGGAGGAGATTTTGTTGATCGTTTGAGTTGATCTTGAGGATGTGATCGTTGGTTTCTCATCATGGTTTGAGGTATGGGGTATACGGCAACCCTCGGGGCTTGGGTTTTGGGTTCATTACGTGGTTAACAATTTTTGGAGGTAGAAAATTTGAGGTGATATTCATGTTAGGTTTCGAGATTAGATGTGAGGAATTTATTTTTGGAGACGAGATTATTTTGGAGATTGTTGGCCTGATTTTGAGAGTTAGGCATTCGGCGAATTTCGAGGGCAAAATTCCATTGTTAGTGGGGAAGTGTAACAACCGCGTAATTTTGGGCTATTTTAATTAATTTTTGGAAAATGGAGGAAAATAAAGTTTTTGATAAAAAAAATTTTATTGCTCAAATATGTTGGTTATTATTTTTAAAGGCGATAATTTCAAACGGTTTCGAAATCGGAGTTAAAACGGATTTTAAAATGATTTTTAAATGTTTTTAACTCTTGGAGTTGTTTTAACTTCCAACTTTTCATTTCTTTGCCTTATTTACAGGAGTCTTTTGGATTCCAACTTTTCATTTCTTTGCACTATAAAAGGAAGTCGTGGGCAAGCCTTTTAACCTTCTTTTGGCACAAATTTTGGCAGCAAATATATTTTATATTCCTCTTTTTTTTATATACACATTGGCCCGTGAGATTTGTGAGTTACAACCTTAGATTAGAGGTGTTCTTGGGGATATTTTGTTGGAGGTTCTTGGAGGAGCTTTTGTAGATCTTTTTTGTTGATCTTGAGGATGTGATCATTGGTTTCTCATCATGGTTTTGAGGTATGGGGTTTTACACAATATGCTCCTTAAATCTCGCGAGTGTCATTCTCTTTGAATTCTTATTAATGAACTCATATTTGAATTGATAAATTCATTGAAATCTGGAAAATAATTGTTGAAATTATTTTGATTCATGTGGTATCATTATATTGTTGATGAGCACATTGTCATGAGATTTTAATATGACACGGATGTTGGGCACCCGCCAAGATTCCTGTTTCCCGGGCTATGGCTTGATAAAGCATATACGGATGTGGTGAGGCCTGGTGACCCGGTTAAAGTGTTGTTGAGAAATTATAATGATGAAATGCTATTGAGATTTGCATTTTCATTTGAATATTCGTACTCGTGTTGTTACGCTTTGTTCATCGTTAATATATTTGTTGAGCATCTTTCCAGTCGTATTGTGTACTTCCCCATATTTTCTTTTAGTGGCAGATTAGCGTGGATTTGAGCGCTATGGATTATGGAGATTGATTTTAGCGAGGATTGTTTGGGAAAGATTTGTATTTTTTTGATGTATAGAGCTTTGGAGATTTGTATTTTTATTCGAGTTAGATGTTGTATTTATTCGAGAGACTTGTTGTATTTGAAGAATTGAGATTAGTGGATTTATATTATTGTGGGTTTATTTAGATGCTCTATACCTTGTCACTTGTGGATTTAGATTTATTTTATCGCATTAGCGCTCCGTTCGCTCTCCCTGGGCGGGCGGGGTGTTAAATATGAAACATTGGGGGCTTCTGTTGATACCAAAATTAGTATGCTGATGTGGACGAATAATAAGAAGACACGTGTCAATCTACGTGGCACAATAGCAACGAGGAAGATTGTTTCCCCGACCAACATACTCACTCCGAGCAACAAGTATATTCCGAGGAACGCCAGTCTTTCGAGGAACTCCAATGATCCGAGGAACTCTTGGACGACGAGCAACTAAGGCGGTTCGAGCTGCATCTCGACCACAGCATTAATTGCCAGATAATCAACAGTTCAACTATTCATTGAATGCTTATCATCTTGACACGCACGTTTGAAGAACATTAAATGAATTACCCTTTCATATGTGTATCATTTATCGTAACACCCTTTCATGTACAGCCTAAGGGCTATAAATACCTTGTATCACCCTCATTCAAAGGGACCGGAATTTCTTGATAGCACTTGTAATCGAGAATTCCCAAACACTCAGCAATAACATAACAGTGGACGTAGGCCATTCATATAAGGCTGAACCACTTTAAAATCTTTTTATCAATAAATTCCTCAACAACACATTAACTGGGTCACCATGCCTCACCCCATCCGCATATGCTTTATCAAGACATAGCCCAGGAAGAAGGAATTTTGGTGGGTGCCCAACATCCGTGCCATATTAAAATCTCATGACAACGTGCTCATCAACAATATAATGATACCACATGAATCAAAATAATTTCAACAATTATTTTCCAGATTTCAATGAATTTATCAATTCAAATATGAGTTCAATTAAACAAGAATTCAAAGAGAATGACACTCGCGAGATTTAAGGAGCATATTGTGTAAAACCCCATACCTCAAACCATGATGAGAAACCAACTATAGATTTGCCCAGAAATCATAATCACATCCTCAAGATCAACACAAAAGATCTAAAAAAGCTCCTCCAAGAACCTCCAAAAAAAAATAGCCCCAAGAACACCTCTAATCTAAGGTTGGAACACACAAATCTCAAGGGCTAATGTGTATATAAAAAGAAGAGGAATATAAAATATATTTTCTGCCAAAATTTGTGCCAAAAGTAGGTTAAAAGGGTTGTCCACGACTTCCTTTTGTAATGCAAAGAAATGAAGAGTTGGAATCCAAAAGACTCCTTTAAATAAGGCAAAGAAATGAAGAGTTGGAAGTCAAAACAACTCCAAGAGTTAAAAACATTTTAAAATCATTTTAAAATCTGTTTTAACTCCGTTTTCGAAACCGTTTGAAATTCTCGCCTTTAAAAATAATAACCAGCATATTTGAGCAATAAAAATAATTTATCAAAAACTTTATTTTCCTCCATTTTCCAAAAATTAATTAAAATAGCCCAAAATTACGCGGGTTGTTACACTTCCCCACTAACAATGGAATTTCGCCCTCGAAATTCGCCGAATGCCTAACTCTAAAAAATCAGGCTACCAATCGCCAAAAATAATTTCGTCTCCAAAAATAAATTCTTCACATCTAATCTCGAAACTTATCACAAATATCACCTAAAATTTTCTATCTCCAAAAATTGCTAACCACGCAATGAGCCCAAAACTCAAGCCCCGAGGGTTGCCGATAAAATAAATCCAAATCCACAAGTGACAAGGTATAGAGAATCTAAATAAACCCAAAATAATATAAATCCACTAATCTCATTCTCTTCAATTACAACAAGATTCTCTCGAATTACATACAACAACTAACTCGAAATAAAACACAAATCTCCAAAGCTCTATACGTAAAAAAAATACAAATCTTTCCCAAATAATCCTCGCTAACATCAATCTCCATAGAGCCCTAAAATCCGCGCTAACCTGCCACTAAAAGAAAATATGGGAAGTACACAATACGACAAGAAAGATGCTCAACAAATATATGTTAGCGATGAATAAAACGTAACAACACGAGTACGAATATTCAAATCAAAATTCAAATCTCAATAGCATTTATCAATATAATTTCTCAACAACACATCAATGGGTAACCAGGCCTCACCCCATCCGCATATGCTTTATCAAGCCATAGCCCGGGAATAGGTATTTTCGCGGATACTCAACATCCGTGCCATATTAAAATCTCATGACAACGTTCTCAATAACAATATAATGATACCACATGAATCAAAATAATTTCAACAATTATTTTCCAGATTTCAATGAATTTATCAATTCAAATATGAGTTCAATTAAACAAGAATTCAAAGAGAATGACACTCGCGAGATTTAAGGAGCATATTGTGTAAAACCCCATACCTCAAACCATGACGAGAAACCAATGATCACATCCTCAAGATCAACACAAAAGATATACAAAATCTCCTCCAAGAACCTCCAACAAAAATAGCCCCAAGAACACCTCTAATCTAAGGTCGGAACTCACAAATCTCAAGGGCTAAAGTATAATTAAAAAGAAGAGGAATATAAAATATATTTGCTGCCAAAATTTGTGCCAAAAGTATGTTAAAACGGTTGCCCACGACTTCCTTTTATAATGCAAAGAAATGAAGAGTTGGAATCCAAAAGACTCCTTTAAATAAGGCAAAGAAATGAAGAGTTGGAAGTCAAAAGAACTCCAAGAGTTAAAAACATTTAAAAATCATTTAAAAATCATTTTAAAATCCGTTTTAACTCCGTTTTCGAAACCGTTTGAAATTCTCGCCTTTAAAAATAATATTCAACATATTTGAGCCATAAAAATAATTTTATCAAAAACTTTATTTTCCTCCATTTTCCAAAAATTAATTAAAATAGCCCAAAATTACGCGGGTTGTTACACTTCCCCACTAACAATGGAATTTCGCCCTCGAAATTCGCCGAATGCCTAACTCTCAAAAATCAGGCTAACAATCTCCAAAAATAATTTCGTCTCCCAAAAATAAATTCCTCACCTCTAATCTCGAAACTTATCACGAATATCACCTAAAATTTTCTATCTCCAAAAATTGCTAACCACGCAATGAACCCAAAACCCAAGCCTCGAGGGTTGCCGTATACCTAACAATTCAAATATGAGTTCAATTAAACAAGAATTCAAAGAGAATGACACTCGCGAGATTTAAGGAGCATATTGTGTAAAACCCCATACCTCAAACCATGATGAGAAACCAACGATCACATCCTCAAGATCAACACAAAAGATCTACAAAATCTCCTCCAAGAACCTCCCACAAAAATAGCCCCAAGAACACCTCTAATCTAAGGTTGGAACTCACAAATCTCAAGGGCCAATGTGTATATAAAAAGAAGAGGAATATAAAATATATTTGCTGCCAAAATTTGTGCCAAAAGTATGTTAAAAGGGTTGCCCACGACTTCCTTTTATAATGCAAAGAAATGAAGAGTTGAAATCCAAAAGACTCCTTTAAATAAGGCAAAGAAATGAAGAGTTGGAATTCCAAGAGTTAAAAATATTTAAAAATCATTTTAAAATCCGTTTTAACTCCGTTTTCTAAGCAAATCCAAATCCACAAATCACAAGGTATAGAGCATCTAAATAAACCCACAATAATATATATCCACTAATCTCAATCTCTTCAAATTAAATACCAAATCTCTCGAATTAACAATTACAACTATCTAAGTCGAATAAAAATACAAATCTCCAAAGCTCTATACATAAAAATAATACAAATCTTTCCCAAACAATCCTCGTTAAAATCAATCTCCATAGCGCCCCAAATCCGCGCTAACCTGCCACTAAAAAAAATATGGGAAAGTACACAATACGACAAGAAAGATGCTCAACAAATATATATTAATGATGAACAAAGCGTAACAACACGAGTACGAATATTCAAATCAAAATGCAAATCTAAAAGCATTTATCAATATAATTTCTCAACAACACTTTAACCGGGTCACCAGTCCTCACCACATCCGTATATGCTTTATCAAGCCATAGCCCGGGAAACAGGAATTTTGGCGGGTGCCCAACATCCGTGCCATATTAAAATCTCATGACAACGTGCTCAACAACATGAATCATACCACATGAATCAAAATAATTTCAACAATTATTTTCCAGATTTTAATGAATTTAACAATTCAAATATGAGTTCAATTAAACAAGAATTCAAAGAGAATGACACTCGCGAGATTTAAGGAGCATATTGTGTAAAACCCCATACCTCAAACCATGATGAGAAATCAACGATCACATCCTCAAGATCAACACAAAAGATCTACAAAATCTCCACCAAGAACCTCCCACAAAAATATCCCCAAGAACACCTCTAATCTAAGGTTGGAACTCACAAATCTCAAGGGCCAATGTGTATATAAAAACAAGAGGAATATAAAATATATTTGCTGCCAAAATTTGTGCCAAAAGTATGTTAAAAGGGTTGACCATGACTTCCTTTTATAATGCAAAGAAATGAAGAGGGGAAATCCAAAAGACTCTTTTAAATAAGGCAAAGAAATGAAGAGTTGGAATTCCAAGAGTTAAAAATCATTTTAAAATCCGTTTTAACTCCGTTTTCTAAAACGTTTGAAATTCTCGCCTTTAAAAATAATATTCAACATATTTTAGCAATAAAAATAATTTTATCAAAAACATTATTTTCCTCCATTTTCCAGAAATTAATTAAAATAGCCCAAAATTACGCGGGTTGTTACACTTCCCCACTAACAATGGAATTTCGCCCTCGAAATTCGCCGAATGCCTAACTCTCAAAACAATCAGGCCACTATTCTAACTCCAAAAATAATTTCGTCTCCAAAAATAATTTCCTCACATCAAATCTCGAAACCTATCACGAATATCACCTAAAATTTGCAATCTCCAAAAATTGCTAACCATGCAATGAACCCAAAACCCAAACCCCGAGGGTTGCCGTATACCTAAGCTCTGATACCATTTGTAACACCCCGCGTAATTTTGGGCTATTTTAATAAATTTTTGGAAAATGGAGGAATAAAGTTTTTGATAAAATTATTTTTATTGCTCAAATATGTTGGTTATTATTTTTAAAGGCGGGAATTTCAAACGGTTTCGAAAACGGAGTCAAAACGGATTTTAAAATGATTTTTAAATGTTTTTAACTCTTGGAGTTGTTTTGACTTCCAACTCTCCATTTCTTTGCCTTATTTAAAGGAATCTTTTGGATTCCAACTTTTCATTTCTTTGCATTATAAAAGGAAGTCGCGGGCAACCCGTTTAACCTACTTTTGACACAAATTTTGGCAACAAATATATTTTATATTCCTCTTCTTTTTATATACACATTGGCCCTTGAGATTTGTGAGTTCCAACCTTAGATTAGAGGTGTTCTTGGGGCTATTTTGTTGGAGGTTCTTGGAGGAGATTTTGTAGATCTTTTGAGTTGATCTTGAGGATGTGATCGTTGGTTTCTCTTCATGGTTTGAGGTATGGGGTATACGGCAACCCTCGGGGCTTGGGTTTTGGGTTCATTGCGTGGTTAACAATTTTTGGAGGTAGAAAATTTGAGGTGATATTCGTGTTAGGTTTCGAGATTAGATGTGAGGAATTTATTTTTGGATACGAGATTATTTTGGAGATTTTTGGCCTGATTTTGAGAGTTAGGCATTCGGCGAATTTCAAGGGCGAAATTCCATTGTTAGTGGGGAAGTGTAATAACCCGCGTAATTTTTGGGGTATTTTCAATATAAGGAGGAAAATAAAGTTTTTTGATAAAATTATTTTTATTGCTCAAATATGTTGGTTATTATTTTTAAAGTCGAGAATGTCAAACGGTTTCGAAAACGGAGTTAAAACGGATTTTAAAATGATTTTTAAATGTTTTTAACTCTCGGAGTTGTTTTGGCTTCCAACTCTTCATTTATTCGCCTTATTTAAAGGAGTCTTTTGGATTCCAACTCTTCATTTCTTTGCATTATAAAAGGAATTCTTGGTCAACCCTTTTAACATACTTTTAGCACAAATTTTGGCAGCAAATATATTTTATATTCCTCTTCTTTTTAGGCCCTTGAGATTTGTGAGTTCCAACCTTAGATTAGAGGTGTTCTTGGGGATATTTTGTTGGAGGTTCTCGGAGGAGATTTTGTAGATATTTTGAGCATTAATGCGATAAAATAAATCCAAATCCACAAGTGACAAGGTATAGAGCATCTAAATAAATCCCAAAATACAATATAAAATCCATTAATCTCAATTCTCTTCAAATACAACGACGTCTCTTGAATTAGAATTACAACTATAAAACTCGAAAATAAAATACAAATCTCCAAAGCACTATACATCAAATTAATACAAATCTTTCCCAAACAATCCTCGCTAAAACCAATCTCCATAGCGCCCCAAAATCCGCGCTAACCTTCCACTAAAAGAAAATATGGGGAAGTACACAATACGACAAGAAAGATGCTCAACAAATATATATTAGCGATGAATAAAATGTAACAACACGAGTACGAATATTCAAATAAAAAATGCAAATCTCAAAGCATTTATCAATATAATTTGTCAACAACACATCAATGGATCACCAGGCCTCACCCCATTCGCATATGCTTTATCAAGCCATAGCCCGGGAATAGGTATTTTGGCGGGTATTCAACATCCGTGCCATATTAAAATCTCATGACAACTTGCTCATCAACAATATAATGATACCACATGAGTCAAAATAATTTCAACAATTATTTTCTAGATTTCAATGAATTTATCAATTCAAATGTGAGTTCAATTAACAAGAATTCAAAGAGAATGACACTCGCGAGATTTAAGGAGCATATTGTGTAAAACCCCATACCTCAAACCATGATGAGAAACCAATGATCACATCCTCAAGATCAACACAAAAGATCTACAAAAGCTCCTCCAAGAACCTCCAACAAAATAGCCCCAAGAACACCTCTAATCTAAGGTTGGAACTCACAAATCTCAAGGGCCAATGTGTATATAAAAAGAAGAGGAATATAAAATATATTTGCTGCCAAAATTTATGCCAAACGTAGGTTAAAAGGCTTGCCCACGACTTCCTTTTATAATGCAAAGAAATGAAGAGTTGAAAAGACTGCTTTTAATAAGGCAAAGAAATGAATAGTTGAAAGTCAAAACAACTCCAAGAGTTAAAAGCATTTTAAAATCATTTTAAAATCCGTTTTAACTCCGATTTCGAAACCGTTTGAAATTCTCGCCTTAAAAAATAATAGCCAGCATATTTGAGCAATAAAAATAATTTTATCAAAAACTTTATTTTCCTCCATTTTTCAGAAATTAATTAAAATAGCCCAAAATTACGCGGGTTGTTACACTTCCCCACTAATAATGGAATGTCGCCCTCGAAATTCGCCGAATGCCTAACTCTCAAAATCAGGACACTACACAAACTCTAAAAATAAATCACATCTCCCAAAAATAAATTCCTCACCTCTAATCTCGAAACTTATCACGAATATCACCTAAAATTTTCTATCTCAAAAAATTGCTAACCACGCAATGAACCCAAAACTCAAGCCACGAGGGTTTCCATTTACCTAAGCTCTGATACCATTTGTAACCTCTTCCTTTTATTTTAAAATCCGTTTTAACTCTTGGAATTCTAAGTCAGCGAACATTAAGTAATTTTCAAGAGTTGTTTTGACTTCCAACTCTTCATTTATTTGCCTTATTTAAAGGAGTCTTTTGGATTCCAACTCTTCATTTCTTTGCATTATAAAAGGAAGTCATGGGCAAGCCATTTAACCTACTTTTGGCACAACTTTTTGGCAGCAAATATATTTTATATTCCTCTTCTTTTTATATACACATTGGCCCTTGAGATTTTTGAGTTCCAACCTTAGATTAGAGGTGTTCTTGGGGCTATTTTGTTGCAGGTTCTTGGAGGATCTTCTATAGATCTTTTGTGTTGATCTTGAGGATGTGATCATTAGTTTCTCATCATGGTTTGAGGTATGGGGTTTTACACAATATGCTCCTTAAATCTCGCGAGTGTCATTCTCTTTGAATTCTTATTTAATTGAACTCATATTTCAATTGATAAATTCATTGAAATCTGGAAAATAATTGTTGAAATTATTTTGATTCATGTGGTATCATTATATTGTTGACGAGCACGTTGTCATGAGATTTTAATATGGCACGGATTTTGGGCACCCGCCAAAATTCCTGTTTCCCGGGCTGTGGCTTGATAAATCATATACGGATGTGGTGAGGCCTGGTGACCCGGTTAAAGTGTTGTTGAAAAATTATAATGATGAAATGCTATTGAGATTTGCATTTTGATTTGAATATTCGTACTCGTGTTGTTACGCTTTATTCATTGCTAATCCATATTTGTTGAGCATCTTTCATGTCGTATTGTGCACTTCCCCATATTTTCTTTTAGTGGTAGGTTAGCGCGGATTTTGGGGCGCTATGGAGATTGATTTTAGCGAGGATTATTTTGGAAAGACTTGTATTTATTTTGATATATAGAGCATTTGGAGATTTATTTGTTTTCGAGATAGTTAGATTGTTGTAATTATTTTGAGAGATTTGTTGTATTTATTTGAAGAATTGAGATTAGTTGATTTATACGATTGTGGGTTTATTTAGATGCTCTATACCTTGTGTATTGTGGATTTAGATTTATTTTATCGTATTAGCACTCCGTTCGCTCTCTCGGGCGGACGGGGCGTTACAAATGGTATCAGAGCCAAATTGGCTTGAGTTTGTCGAGACTAGAGAAAATCATTATTATCATGAGAACAATTATTTAGCCAATCTGTTGATACCCGAGGAAAGTTGGTCGGCATACCAACCAGGAAGATCAAAGGATAACTATGCATTTAATGTGCATTAATGAAGATGGCAACCCATTTAATGATCATTAATGTACATTTATACTATAGATGACAACACATAGCATACCAAGCAATCCAACAATTAGATTCGTTGAATGTAGACATAATGTATAAATGTCTACATACAATGAATCTTTTTATCTCCCATCACTATAAATACATGTATTCCCTTAGCCAAAGAGAGATCCAAGAGATCCAAGAGAACCAAGGAGATCCGACAAGGATGAGAGCATATTTCTTGTCGTATTGTGTACTTCCCCATATTTTGAGAGTTAGGCATTCGGCGAATTTCGATGGCGAAATTCCATTGTTAGTGGGGAAGTGTAACAACCCGCGTAATTTTTGGGCTATTTTAATTAATTTCTGGAAAATGGAGGAAAATAAAGTTTTTGATAAAATTATATTTATTGCTCAAATATGTTGGTTATTATTTTTAAAGGCGAGAATATTAAACGGTTTCGAAATCGGAGTTGAAACAGATTTTAAAATGATTTTTAAATGTTTTTAACTCTTGGAGTTGTTTTGACTTCCAACTCTTCATTTATTTTTCTTATTTAAAGGAGTCTTTTGGATTCCAACTCTTCATTTCTTTGTATTATAAAAGGAGGTCGTGGGCAACATTTTTTAACCTACTTTTGGCACAAATTTTGGTAGCAAATATATTTTATATTCCTCTTCTTTTTATATATACTTTGGCCCTTGAGATTTGTGAGTTCCAACCTTAGATTAGAGGTGTTCTTGGGGCTATTTTTTAATGCAAAAATTCTCCATCTACGAGGACCAATCAGAAAAGGACACATGTCATCCTACGTGGCAATATTCGATATCCGAGGAGTGTTAGTCGGCACCCGAGGAGTGTTAGTCGGCACCCGAGGAGAATTAGTCGGCACCCGAGGAGTGTTAGTCGGCACCTGAGGAGAGTTGATCGGCATATCAACCAGGAAGATCAAAAGGATAACTATGCATTTAATGTGCATTAATGAAGATGGCAGCGCATTTAATGAGCCTTAATGTACATTTATATTGTAGATGACAACACATAGCATACCAAGCAATTCAACAATTAGATTCGTTGAATGTAGACATAATGTATAAATGTCTACATACAATGAATCTCTTTATCTCCCATCACTATAAATACATGTATTCCCTTATCCAAAAGGGGGGGAGATCCAAGAGAACCAATGAGATCCGACAAGGATGAGAGACACCATACACAAGATCTACACCTTTTTCTTTCTCTACACCACATTGTGCAATTGTAAACCCATGGGAATAAAATAACAGTGGACGTAGGCTTTTCCTTATAGCCGAACCACTTTAAAAATCTTTGTCTCTCATGTGCTTGATTGGATTGCTTTTATCTATTTATCCGTGATCATAAAAATGGGATTCGGTCCAGTTTTTTGCATCAACAGATTGGCGCCGTCTGTACTTATACCTATGTCTTGTACCTCTACATCTGTAGCAAATCCCCAAGTAAGGACCTAAGGCGATCCTTGTAGGTCTCTACTACTATCCCCCACATGCTTAAGGGGGTCCCTACGACTGCTGGGGTCTATGTTGATTAGGTCAAAATATCTTATATGGCCCTTGTCCTGACTGAACATGTGTTCCTTCTTATCTCCACCTGACTCTTCATCTGTCTTAGTCCCACTAGATTGGCCCACCTTGTCGTATTTTTTATTGTGCTCGGTGCGTTCTTCACAAAGGGTGAGAGACCCATCCACTACTTGCATATAAATAACATATGTCAACTTCTTCATCAGAATCTCGAGAACAGGGTAAATGATACATTCACAAGACACATAATCCTCTTTCTCGTGCTCTAAGCTAGTATCAGTCCCCATATTGGAGTAGAAGGAAATAAGTGACACATTTTTACTCTTTCTCATACTCTAAGATAGTTTAAGTCCCCATGCTGGAGTAGAAAGAACTAAGTCTTTGTAACGCCTTAACCCGTATTTAAGGCTTAATAAAGGATCAACCCAATCTGGTTCGTACGTTAATTGTGAATTGCGTTGAAACAACCTAAATAATATTTCTAGTACATATTTATTATTATTTAATATTACTCTTATTAGCATGCGATTATAATTTTCATCAACTATGTGTTAGAACCCAAGGGAAGTTCCCCAAGGCCAAGTAAATACACCTAGATCGTAAATTTAAATAATTACTTACTTGTATAATGCTCTCAATGTACGAAACAACATACAGCCTGCCATAACAGAAGGAGGGTTGTCAGAAGAATGCTCTGTGGGAACAATACTAATGCAATATAAAAACAAACGGCAAAAAAGAATACTCACACGCTACACTACATGCATGTGAAAGTATGTATGTAACTACATATATACCTTTGAAAATACGTATCCCAATGTATTAAACCGTTTATTCCAAAAAAGTCATTTAACCCGTTTATTCTCCTTATCATTACAAAGAATCATTTTGTATCATTATGCTTACAAACTAGCATTCCTTCCCATTAATGCATATGGTTCAACAATTTTTAATTGCTGGGAAAAATCTTTCATTTACTTTCAAACGTTTATTAACCAACGTTCATTAACTCAAGCCTAGTTATTAATCATTACTTAAAACTTGCTTTCAACGTACACACACACCGTGTTTAGAAAAATACCCATTTTCCTTTGAAAACCTTACATAACACATGCTTCTGTTCATTATGGTTAAAACCTCATTAGTTAGCTTAAACATCTTTATATTATCTTTATTAAACCATTCCATGTTTCCACGTGAATATTAAACATTTAAAGCGTTATTCTTGCATTTGTAAATCAATGAATTAATGTCATTCATTTATGCCTCTTTCATGAATATTCAATTCATCACTTAAAAATTTTCTTCATGGATTATCCTGACGTGCACACCCATCACAACATACGCACACCCACAATTTCATGGAATTTTACCATTCGGCACCGAGCGCCAAGTAAACTGCAATTGGTTTGGGGTCTTTCACCACTAGGGACATCATAAACCTACTTAATTATTTAACCCGACATCATCCAATACCATTATCTTGCCGATGTGTTCATCATTTTCATAATGTTCACATTAATTTGCCTTTTTCGGGCCGAAATTAAAGCCTTCGACTTAACCGTCCATTTTCCATTATTCACTTAGGAAAAATCAATCTATTTCCTTACGGTCCTTTTTCACGCTCGCCTTGATTTTTGCATCAAAAATCATTTTTTCTTTAAGGACTTAAATTATTCTTTCATATTAGTGCCAAAACACTCTTTAACATTTTTATTTCATAAAAATATCACACTTTAAGTAAATTACCAATTTACCATATTTCGTTACAAAAACTTGCAACATTATCCTTTCAATGTGTTCATCACTATTCCAATGTTCATATTAATCCACATTTACGGCCGAAGTCAAAGCCCGGACTTTATTGTCGATTTTTCCATTAACACTTGAAAAATTATTTATTTCTCCTTTAAGTCCTTTATTCACACAAACATTCATTTTATACCAAAAATCATTCATGCTTTAGGGCTTAATTCGTTTTCACCCACACTAATGTAAAAACATTCATCAACATTTTCAATTCAAGAAAATGTTCAATTTTAAGTAAATTTACAAATTTACCCTTTTATTGCCAAAACTTACAATTTACTCCTTCAACAAGTGTCATTTTTTAAAAAGGTAGTTTAAGTTTCCAATTCAACACTTAACATATTTAACCATTAAAAAACTTGTTTATTAGCATACTTTACTAAACTTTCACATTTTACACTTCACACACCTTTAATATATAAGTTCACATATTTTATATATTAAAACCTCAGTTTCTACATATTTGATAAACACACTTTATTATCGAGTTTTTACATCTTACACCCATTTACCAATATTTAGACAATAACTCATACTATTTTCTTATTATGAGTTTACACACTTTAAAATACCCATTTAAAGTGAAAGATTCATTTTGTACATCTATCTTCATTATTCGAGTAGAAAATCACATTTTTATCTCATAAAATGGCTTAGACAATTCTAATGCATTTCTTTACACAAAATCACATTATTTATCTTTAAAACTTTATTCTAACAAATTTTATTTAATAAAATGCATATGAATAGTGTTTTGGAATTTTTAACACCTTTAAAACCTTATTTTAAATGCCCCTTTCTATTCAAAACATCAAGAATGAAATTAATAAGTCCATTAATGCAACACAGCCATTATTGTACACATTTTATACCCAATAGGTGTAAATAACTATTCTGGTAATTGCCTTCTTTCAAAACCCATTTCAAAACGTCTCTTTGAAACTCATTTTCACCCAAAATGGTAAGAACGCTACTAAGTGAATCGTATATGCAAAATAATCGATGTCCTACACATATTTAGTCTAATATATGCAAATGAACAAGTTGAAAATATACACACTTTAAACCTAAACCAAGGGTAGTATTACCACTAAAATATCTCCAAAATGGTGGTGAAAATGGTGGTGTTGGTGTAGGAGGAGCAACCCTCACCTCCAAAGGTGGCCTCAAGGGGTTACGAAATGCATTCTCCTAAGCTCCAAAGTAAGACCCAATTCAACTCCATTAAAACCCACTTCATCTTCTCTAAGAAACCCCCCAAATATAACTCCAAAATTCGTAGCTCTTCCTTATCAATGGTGAAAATAGATGTACAAGGCATATATATGGTGGACCACTAGTAACATATAGTGGCATTAGGTGGTGGAGTGGTAGTGTATGGTGGATTATGGTGGTTGAATGGCGGGAGGGGTCTCAAGGATAAAGAGAGAGAGAGGAGAAATCTGATCAACATGCCCAAATGGGCTAACATACACTTATATACTCATTAAAACCCTAACAGTTTAAATTCCCAAAATACCCCCCATAAAATGTTGATTTGCGTCACTTTCTCTGTCCCCACCCCTTTTCTTAAACTTTTAACTTGATATTGATATTACTTGCATTTTTTTGCCCAAAAAATCATAATTACAATAGTCGTTTGGCCTCCCGGATTGTCCTGTACAAGGCGCATGAGACTCGCAAACTCCACGCAAATCATATTTTTTTTTCTTCACATGGTAATATACCTTATATTTTTATGAGTCTAAATAAATTGTCGAAATATTTTATTGATTTACCAATTGTCATAAACAATTCACGCAAGTTTGCATCCTACGTGACACATGGTAACGAAAATCCGCCTAAAATAGGTCTAATAACTTTTCCCCGAAGACATCGAAGAAGTGAGAGTTGCTCAAATTAAATTTTAAGTCGATCTGGAGATTTTCATAATTTTCTGAGCACTTTTATTTTTTGACAAAAAATATTTTTTATTTATTTTTTTTGACTTTTGATCACATGGTATTTTTATATGTATTTTTTGGTCCCTATAAAGTGGTCATTTCGATATTTAGGACAACGATGCATCCTAAAAAAATCGCTCAAAGTGACCTATCATGCGTGCCGCGTACCGCCGAAATTACCGTATTATTAACCATGATCGTGTTACAATCATTCCTTGGTATTTTTGCATCAAAATTAACCAACATACTTACTAGGATTATTAGAACTTAAATACGCATCCATACAAACCATGCGACACGGGAATTTTTCTCCTTCATTACTTTTCATAATGCACCACTTTTCGTGCCATTTGGCGTAATCCCCTTATATATTTATTCCTCAAATTTTACTTTGAATATAATATTTAGATTATCATTAGATAATTCTTTTCTAGGACGGGGTATTACATTCTTCCCTCCTTAGGAAATTTCATCCTCGAAATCCATGGTCATCAACCTTAGTATTTAGATACCTACAACCAGTTTCTAATCTTAGGGCATCCTCAACACTATGGTCCAAAATCCAAAGACTTCTTTTTCATAAATTACATTTCTAACCCAATCATGGCGAACGCTAAGGCCTTACTACTAATCCCAAGCATTCCAAACTCGTGCATCGAAACAATCCCTCAAATAACCAGTATTCAGAAAATATCATGCTAACACTAATGAACTCATCATCTAGAATATTTGCTCAACAATTTTGGATCACGCCTATCCTAAAATGATATAACCTCAATATCACTAGTCATCGCATCATCAATCATGAGATGGTCACTAATCATATTGGTTTACCCGGTCGATATCTCTTACGAGATCCTTACACTGATTGAGGTTCATACTAGGTATCACAACACAATATACAGGAGCAATCATATCCTCAATCCGCACAATTCCAATCAAAGTGACTAACATCTAATGTTCACAATATCCTTGAGTCACAGCCTCAAAACCCATGACCAAATCGTAGGTAGATATATCGGCCAACTAACGAAATAAGTTAACCTAATGCAACCAAATGGCACAAACAAAAATTACGAGACCACGTATACACGTAAACTAGTGTAAAACAAAGGTTCTTTCGAAAAAGAGCGTACTCATGTACCGTGATGCATCAGCCTCAACCTGACCTATCTCACATCACTACCGAGATAATGCAATGTTACACCTGAGTACAAACCCATAACTGACACAACAACTTCCTATCACCAGCATAAAAAAAGATGTAATGGATTATATATCTACCACACTGGAATGAAATAATTAAATTCGAGCAATGAACCATACCATGTGAATTAAGAGCCACAACATACACTTAAAGTCTAAAACACCACTTACCTACGCGTGCGTTAATGTCTTATCCATTGGACGCTCCCTGGATTGAATCTCTAATCACGACTACCCATTTTCAAAGACAACGACATGGGAACCGAGTCACTTGGGAAGCTAGAACGCTAGGCTTCCCTCTTTAAGACTGAGGTTACTTATTATCCTTCATATTGAAATAAGGTTACATTTCTCATTTCCTAATGTCAGTCACTAGTCTACATACTCAAGTCACCACAATATCCACATGTAATTACTAACTTTCAAACTTTGAGATCTTTCTTATCTAGTGAAACGTAACACCCACATAATTTTACCCTATGGCCTATCGCTACAGTCCTTAGAAACGTCCTATGTGATCCAAAATAATAACTATGATACTAGTTATAATGACACCTAAGATTTTCAAGAATTATACATGCCTAATACCTAATGTTTCTCCTCACTAGAGTCATACTAAGCCATACGGGTTGCACACGTAGGTGCTATAATCAAGCATAACACTCCATTCCAAGTTGATTGGGCATAAATATTGTATATTTATTCCCCTAATTTCCATGCATTTGTGAACCCGAGTAATGTGACCTATATGGATTTGACACACATTCATGCTACTAACCTTCGTTGGCGAGTATTTCGTGTTCCGTGCTTCTCTTATTGGTTTTACAGGTTAATTATGCAAACAGTGCAAAAGAGGAAGCAAGACAATGCTAGAAAAGCTAAGAAGGCAAGTTCAACGGCAATTTAGTAATTTTGTAGCCCAATCCCACAGGCGAAGTCAACTGGAAAGTTGAATAGCTCGGAATAAGGAGAACACTGGACGAAACGACACCCAAATCCGAGCTACGGTTGATGAGTTATGCCCAGTTGAAGTTGAAGAAAAATCCAAGAAAGGAACAAAAGAAAGCAAGAAAAAAATCTAAGTGTAGCACTCAAGGCCAGCACACATTCGCGAACCCAGGCCGAACCGGTTTGGGGGGCGAATCGGTTCGGGGTACATGCCAACCGGTTCGGGATCCCTGATGCGCGAATTTGCTCCCCAAATCTGATTGGTCCCCAAGACTCCTTTTAGGTTAAAACTCTCAAAAATAGTAGGGAACGTAGGCAACAACCTAGGGGCAGCCATTAGGGATAGTTTTAGTCAGTTTTTGATAGAGAGAAAAAGATAAGAACATCTAGGAACATCAAGGGAATTAATTGCTTCAAGATTTAATCATTACGGGTTTGTTTTTCAAGTTTTAATTCAAAGTTCAGAATTCTTGTCATTATTCTTGCATGTTTATTTTCTGTATTCGATTCAACTTATTGATGCGTTCATAATACGCATTTACATGCTTCAATCTAGTTTCATCATGAATTCTTCCACATGCAACGTTACTATTACATGCGTTAGTCAGTTTAACATGTCCGGCTAGGGTTTAAAGGTTGGGATGCATGAACCCAACCTGATGTGTTAGTGCATGTGCATAACGTTCATCCGATGAATTTAACGATTGATTTTGATAGTATCGCGTAATTACATAATAATTGTGGATCTTTATATCTCGTTTACCTTTGGGTACTCGTGATGATTTAGAGTACAATTTGAGTGCAATTACCGTGATACCGATTTACTCATCCTCAGATTAGGTATGACGCAGGCTTGAACCTCGTATACATAATGCTTGGGAGTCCTAAATTCCGGGTCTGATTAATCGGATAAATTTATGATTGACGTTGTTACTTCACTACATTAGGGTTGGGGGATTGCATTCCCGTCTTGTTTTCTCATCATTTAAGTTTAAAAAGTTTTGATTCAATTTTTCATTCATAATTTAGGTACTTTAGTTAGTTGCATTTTTCATCATAATTTCATAATTGCAGTTAGCTTAGTCAATCCCAAAAACCAAATCAAATTTTCCTTTTCCTCTTAGAGTCGAAGTTAGGATTCCTCCGTCTTATCCCGTCGTCACAACTCCGTTGTCCTAGTTCCCTGAGGATTAGATACCCAGACTAGCCACTATACTCCACAAGAGTGTAGTTATAGTTTAGGTTTTTGTATTGTGGTTGGAAGTCGATAACAACGACTAGCGTATTACACGGACGCTCGGTTTTCAACACGATCAAAATGGCGCCGTTGTTGGGGAACTAGGTAGACTTAGGATTAGATCGAGCCAATCCAAAGCTTTGACCAAAAATTCAAAAATTCAAAAAATAAAATAAATAAATAAATAAAATAAAAAAAAAGCACAAAAAGATTCACAATCATCCTCTCTCCTTAGCTTAATGCAAAATTCTGAAACTCCTTCCACACCTCATAATACTCCAACCAATATTCACAAAAATCCTATAGTGGAGTATAACCCAGACAGTCCCCACACTCCAAACGCCCCACAGTTCTGGATCCCCCCTCCCACACCGTCACACTCAATCTCCAGTCGCACTCCCTTCTCCTTCGTAGGACACACTTCGAGAACACCTAGTGAGAGTGTCGAGTCGTCAAGTGAGAGAGAAATTTCGCAACATAGTAATGCACCTACCGGTGAGGAAGAGCCTCCGTACCGCCCGTTGAGAGAATTCTTATATCCCGAGCGCACTGTCACTCCGGGATGCATTATACTCCCGTATAATGCCGAGCAGTTCTGTTTTAAAAATGGAATGATCCAGATGCTACCACATTACCACGGGATGGATTCTGAAAAGCCATACCTCCATATAAGGGAATTTGAGGACGTGTGTGATACTCTCAACGATCAAACCTGCACACAAGAGGTAATCCGCCTCAAACTCTTCCCCTTCTCGCTCAAAGATAAAGCTAAAGCCTGGCTATGGTCTTTACCTCCAAGCTCGATTCCATCCTGGAATGAGCTCCAGTCGAAATTTCTCAAGAAATTCTTCCCACAACATCGAACAATCTCTATAAAGGCTCAAATTCAAGCATTTAGGCAACATGAAAATGAGCCATTCCATCGACGTTATGAACGTTTCAACGAGTTAGTTGCTTCATGCCCCCATCATGGATTTGATCCATTGCAAATAATCTCCTTTATCAATAATGGGTTGAATCTTAACTCCAAACAACTTGTTGAAACTATGGGAAGCGGTCCGTTTGTCGATCTAGATGCCCATGGTGCTGATCTTCACATGAGGTATGTCGCCGAGACTACCCAATCCTGGGATACTTCTGATCCCAACACTCAAAATCGAAATAGACAAGCGACCACCACTCCGTTAGCGTCCAGACTATTCCATGTAGATAAGAATTCTATGACGGATAGTCGATTAGAGACTCTTGAGAAAGGATTTCGAGATATGTGCGAGATATGTGGAAAAGGATCAGCAGGACCCATTCCAAACCCAGTCGTAAAAGTGTGTGATATTTGTGAGGCGGGACATTCAACTGAGGAATGCCTTACGATACCCGCCTACAAAGCAATGTTGCATGAGCAAGTTAGTGGTATAGGAGGCTTTACGGGTAATTTCGGTGCCCCGCACGGGAATTCATACAACCCTTCGTGGAAAAATCATCCCGGTTTTAGCTACGGGCAACAACATGCCGCAATGAACCCTCCTTCGCATGTTGCCCCTCCTCCACCACAACAATTTCAACAAGCTCCACACATGCAAGGACATGTGCAAGCACCGCCACCTCAAGGAAATTATATTCCACCACAGCGGAGAACTCTTGAGGATACCATGAATCAATTCATCGCAAACCAGACCGCAACCAATGCCAAATATGATCGTCTGATCGGCGACATAAATGCGAATCTGTCAAAAATACAATCCTCGTTGAGTGTTCAAGAGAAGGGAAAGTTTCCTGCCCAGGGCCAAAGACCTCTCCAAGGTCAAACTAGTGTTAGCTCGACACCCCATGACCATCCTGAGCAATGTAGCGCAATTACCACTCTACGTAGTGGGAGGGTAGTTGACTTGTCACCTCTCCCACGAGATGTACTTAAAGACAAGGAGATTTCGCCCGGCACGAAAGAGGCCGAAGATGACCCCTTGAACGAGAGTGACAAAGAATACGCTAGTGAACCCGAGGTAGTAGTGAAACCACCCTCCGCGGCACCGTTTCCTCAAAGGCTAATTCCTCCCCATAAAGGAAACCCACGTGATGACGTGCTAGACGTGCTAAAACAAGTTAAGCTGAATTTACCTTTCCTCGATGCCATTAAACAAATTCCAGCTTATGGAAAAGTCATTAAAGACTTGTTGACAGTAAAGAGAAAGATGAAGGTAAAGAAAAATGTCTTTCTAGCACAGAATGTGAGCTCCATTCTACTCAATGATCTCCCACCTAAATTCAAAGATCCCAGTGCACCCACCATTTCCTGCATCATTGGAGAAAATAAGATCGAAAAAGCCTTACTTGATTTGGGAGCAAGTGTCAATATCCTCCCTTACTCCATCTATAGGCAACTTGACTTGGGCGACCTCAAGCCCACAAAGGTCACTCTCCAATTAGCGGATCGAACCGTGAAGATCCCACAAGGCATAGTCGAGGACGTGATCGTCCAAGTTGACACTTTCTACTTCCCAGTAGATTTTGTAATTTGGGACATGGAGCCCTCCTTCAACTCGAGCAATCATGTTCCCATCATCCTTGGGCACCCTTTCTTGGCTACGGCTAATGCAATCATCAATACAAGGAATGGGCGAATGCAACTCATCTTTGGGAACATGACCTTAGAGACCAACATCTTCCATGTCGCCCAACATACGGGGGAATTCGAAGATGACCTTAACGCGGTGAGCTTCATAGACGAGATTGTAGGGGAGTACTTTGAGGAAAATGATTGTGGAGATGCCCTAGGGTCCTGCTTAGTGTCGAGCCATGAGAATGAGGGGTCCCATAAGAGAGAGCCGTTAGGGGTGTGCCCTATTTCATCAAGTAATAGTGGTAGTTGTGACAATGAGAGAAAAGTGGGGGATAGGTGAGTAGTGATCGCAATTGAAAGAGAGAGAGAGGGGTTAGAAGAGAGAAAACTGGTGGAGTTGGAGATCGAGCACGTAAGAGAGGACGTAGGCACTACTCGAGAGAGAGAACTAGGAGACATGAGCATGAAAGATTTTGAAAGAGAATTCGGGCAGGTGGATGAAAGTATTACTATTGAAGGCCAATCCCTATTGGATTCATGTAGTCACTTAGACGAAAGTGAATTGAAAGCAAAAATTGATGAATTCCTTCGTTGTGACAATCCACCCACAACACTAGAGGCCCCGAAGGCAAGTGAAGAGAAAAGTTGTGGTTCATCTGACTTAGAGCCCGACCCAGGCATCTTAAAAATTGAACGAAACCTAGGTGTTCCCTCCGAGTCAGTGCACGCGGATCACACTTTGAGCCAACATCACGAGGATCCCTTTCCAGTTAGTCACGATGAGTCTCCCGGTCTATCCTTTATCTATGGGCGAGGTCCCAACTTGTTCCGATTGTTATCTTATAATCCTAGGACGGGAGAGACAAGGAGAACATCAAACCCCATGAGTGGGGTCGGGTGAGTTTGTGGAGAGATGAGAGGTCGTCGCACCCCTGACGCGTATGGGGTGATTATTGTTGTATTTTTGAGTCATACATGAGTGTCATATAGTGTCTTGTTGCATTTTAATATTTGTTTGTTTTATTTTTCCGCACTTTTCATTCGCCTTGAGTTAGAGTTTCGTCCTTTTTGCTTAAGGACAATGCAAAAGTCTAAGTTGGGGTGGTCACAAGTGCGTATTTCTAAAACTTCACAAATTTTCAAAATGCCCAAAAATTTCCAAAAAAATCATAAAAATTTGAAAAATCCAAAAATATTTTTGTTCAAAATAAATAAAAATTGGAATTCAAATTTTTCAAAAATATCATTAAAAGTCGAATTGGAGTCTCAAATTGTAAACATCCAACATACACAAAGCCGAAATTGACCAAAGATGGAAATTGAGCGAAAATTGACGACTTAACGAATTAGTGTGGAGATTAACAAACCTGGTGAGATTCGAGCCTATCACGTTTTGCGAGTTCTTAAATCAATCCGAGTTAATGGTTAACTCAAAGTTCTTTTCAGCGCCTAATAAGTTGTCAAGGATCTCAATCCTTTCATTTTGATCGGTTCTGAAAAATGTGTGCAATATTGCCTTGAAAAATGTGCCAAATTAGTCTCGAAACTTAAATTTACCTCAAAACGCATATGGTAACGCAATTGGCATTTTGGACAATGAAGTAGGCCCTCGTTTGTCACCCAATATTTTGGCCAGAAAAAGTAGCAACAAAATCACCCTTTGCAACCCAAATTGAGCCGAATAATTTTCCCTTTCATTTGACAACCCGAAAAACCCAAAATAGCCGGAATTGTGAAAAATGAAAAATTCAGATTTTAAGTCCAAAAAGTGCATATAAAGGGGAAAGAAACAAAATAGTATGCTCAACAAAAAAAAATAAAAAATAAAAAAAAATGAGCAATAGTAAGGAAAAAGCACAATTGGACATCATTAATGACTTTTCCAATTCCAACCTTCCATACCTCCTTCATTTTACCCAATGCAACCTCCAACCCGAAAAAGTCCTAACCGAGTCCAAATTGCAAAAATTGATTACCGCGTGGAGAGTTAAGACACCAAAAGATAATATGAGAGGTTAAGTGCACAAAATAGAGGCAATGTTCCCATTTTTAAAATCGTAATCCGTTGATGAGATCCTTTCACCATAAAGTTTCCGTCTTTCTAATTGCAGGCATGAATTTGCTTCCATTACATTTACTCTTTATATCACGCATGCCGAGAGAATAGCCATAATCCGAGAGATTCGTTTGTGAGAGCGTACCGTGAGAAATTAAAATCAAAACGAATTTTTGAATAAGTAACGTAATGATCAATCAGTGGAATTTGGCGGTTATATTTTCGGCTTCGCACACACGCACTATGATTTGAGACTTGTACATATGACTTGATGATGACTATTTTCTGGAAAAGTTTGAATTGCTCAATTTTTGCATGTTTTGAATTTTCTTTGTGTCAATAACGAATTTTGTGGGTATATTCACTGCAAACCCTCACGAGACACAACTCGTCCTACTAGGGTGACCTAGGGGTTTAAAGGCTTGTTGCATACGCTAAATGCAATCGCTTGCCCGCGAAAAACGCATTCTATCCCAATAAAATATGATTTTCAAGAGTTAAGCCTTACTAAGATTCTTTTACATTGCTCAGGACGCGCAAAGTTCTAAGTTGGGGGGGTTGATTGGGCATAAATATTGTATATTTATTCCCCTAATTTCCGTGCATTTGTGAACCCGAGTAATGTAACCTATATGGATTTGATGCACATTCATGCTACTAACCTTCGTTGGCGAGTATTTCATGTTTCATGCTTCTCTTATTGGTTTTACAGGTTAATTATGCAAACAGTGCAAAAGAGGAAGCAAGACAATGCTAGAAAAGCTAAGAAGGCAAGTTCAAGGGCAATTTAGTAATTTTGTAGCCCAATCCGGAAGGCGAAGTCAACTGGAAAGTTGAAGATCTCGGAACAACGAGAACAATGGAAGAAATGGAACCCAAATCCGAGCTACGGTTGATGAGTTATGCCCAGTTGAAGTTGAAGAAAAATCCAAGAAAGGAACAAAAGAAAGCAAGAAAAAAATCTAAGTGTAGCACTCCAGCCCAGCACACATTCGAGAACCCAGGCCGAACCGGTTTGGGGGGCGAATCGGTTCGGGGTACATGCGAACCGGTTCGAGATCCCTGATGCACGAATTTGCTCCCCAAATCTGATTGGTTCCCAAGACTCCTTTTAGGTTAAAACTCTCAAAAATAGTAGGGAACGTAGGCAACAACCTAGGGGCAGCCATTAGGGATAGTTTTAGTCAGTTTTTGATAGAGAGAAAAAGATAAGAACATCTAGGAACATCAAGGGAATTAATTGCTTCAAGATTTAATCATTACGGGTTTGTTTTTCAAGTTTTAATTCAAAGTTCAGAATTCTTGTCATTATTCTTGCATGTTTATTTTCTATATTCGATTCAACTTATTGCTGCGTTCATAATACGTATTTACATGCTTCAATCTAGTTTCATCATGAATTCTTCCACATGCAACGTTACTATTTCATGCGTTAGTCAGGTTAACATGTCCGGTTAGGGTTTAAAGGTTGGGATGCATGAACCCAACCTGATGTGTTAGTGCATGTGCATAACGTTCATCCGATGAATTTAACGATTGATTTTGATCGTATCGCGTAATTACATAATAATTATGGATCTTTATATCTCGTTTACCTTTGGGTACTCGTGATGATTTAGAGTACAATTTGAGTGCAATTACCGCGATACCGATTTACTCATCCTCAGATTAGGTATGACGCGGGCTTGAACCTCGTATACATAATGCTTGGGAGTCCTAAATTCCGGGTCTGATTAATCGGATAAATTTATTATTGACGTTGTTACTGCACTACACTAGGGTTGGAGGATTGCATTCCCGTCCTGTTTTCTCATCATTTAAGTTTAAAAAGTTTTGATTCAATTTTTCATTCATAATTTAGGTACTTTAGTTAGTTGCATTTTTCATCATAATTTCATAATTGCAGTTAGCTTAGTCAATCCCAAAAACCAAATCAAATTTTCCTTTTCTTCTTAGAGTCGAAGTTAGGATTCCTCCGTCTTGTCCCGTCGTCACAACTCCGTTGTCCTAGTTCCTTGGGGATTCGATACCCAGACTAGCCACTATACTCCACAAGAGTGTAGTTATAGTATAGGTTTTTGTATTGTGGTTGGAAGTCGATAACAACGCCTAGCGTATTACACGGACGCTCGGTTTTCAACACGATCACAAGTGCTTTCTATAAAACCATGATGAACATTATCGTCTCCCAAGTCTCCAAAGTTTAAAACCTAGCATGTAGTAACCTATTTTTTATATTATCGATAAGGGTCATACCTTAACATAAGCTTATTAACTAGCCATGGTGCTAACTCCTAAATATTGCCACAAAACGATATGACTAAATCATACTACAAACATCAATAGTGTATGCATCCATACAATAAATTTTCCAATGCTCTATAGAAAGGACACTAATTCAATCATCTCTAACAATCATGCCCATTATAAGGTATGAGTGATCATGACAAGATCCTACCAAGTATAACAACTGATCATGGCCATTAATTTTTTTTTTTTTTTTTTCAATGGCCAATAACTAATACAATTACTACGTGTTACACCAACTGTAACTCCATGTCCTTGACATCATAAGAAATACCCAAAGTTCAAAGCGAGACATCTTTGTTATTATAATACATGAAGCACAATCTAAAGTTCATTAATAATGGGGAGTGTCTATCACTTGTATAAATAACTCATTAGTTAATCTTTAGCACATATCTCAAAGACATTATCAGTATGGATCCACATGCCTGTCCATAACTATAATCTGATATCAAACTCATCATGGCATATAACTTAACCTTATTGAACACTCAGCTATGAAAATTAACTTGTATCACTACATGTCCATCATGCCCATTTTCTAGATCACAAGATATCAGCACTATAAAACTTTTGGTAGGATACGGGGCATCGAGTACTACCTACAAAACTTTGGGCCAATACTTTTAACGCCACAAAAAATCCTATTCCTCATTACCACTTCATTTTTTTAACACTATGATTCAATACCACCATTTCTAGTACTATGTCCCAAGGACTATATAGATTCATTATTAAATTACCCTGAATCAATATCGTTATTTAAACCCAAATCATAATCAAGTCACTTAGGCATTCTAATTTTCATATAATTATTTATTCATAAGATACGCTACTTAGTCACCTAATCATATAGATGAAACTACAAGCATACCAGCTAAGATGCAACTGAAATCATTAAGACTTTCTAATTATCAAACTTTCACATGATACACCACACAGAAGCCTAAGGTGCCACGACCTAACGGCCTGCACCAAAACCCAACACTTACTATCTAACACTACCAGAGAAAATGCAGAAGAATAAGAATCGCTACTAACTTAGCCGATAACCAACTCAAATAGAAGGGCATAACGTGCTCACGACCTCGACTTTACCATCAAGGTAAAATTCAAAATCTTCACCAAGCAAGCGCGACCGGCTCCAACCAACAACGATGCCGACAGATCCACTTCCGACCACATCACGTCACACTCAAAAGAAAAATTAGACCTCAAGCTCTGATACAAAGTTATAACGCCTCGACCCGTATTTAAGGGTTAATAAAGGATCAACCCAATTCAGTTCGTACGTTAATTATGGAGTGGGGTGAAACAACCTAAAGAATGTTTCTAGTTCAGTTTTATTATTATTTAATATCACTCTTATTAGCATACGATTCCAATTTTCAGCAAGTACGTGTTAGGACCCAAGGGCAGTGCCCCCAAGTCCAAGTAAACAAAGCCACTAATCATAAATTCAAATAATTACTTACCTGTATAACGCTCTCAAAGTACGAAACAACATAATACCTGTCATAACAAAAGGAGGGATGTGAACAAAATGCTGAGTGAGAACTATACAAATATAGTATAGAAACGAACCACAAACAAGAATACTCACATGTTAGGCTACATGCAAGTGAAATTACATATGGATCTACATATATACCTTTGAAAATATGTATCCCAATGTATTAAACCTTTTTTTATTCCAAAAATGTCCTTTAACCCATTTATTTTCCTTATCTTTACAAATAAGCATTTTGTATCATTATGCTTAAAAACTAGCATTCCTTCCCATTAATGCATACTGTTAAACAATTAGCAATTTTTGGGAAAAATCTTTCGTTTACTTTCAAACGCTTATTAACCAACGTTCATTAACTCACGTCGAGTTATTAATCATTACTTAAAACTTGCTTTTAACCTACACACACACCATGTTTAGAAAAATACTCATTTTCCTTTGAAAACCTTACATAACACATGCTTGTGTTCATTATGGTTCAAACCTCATTCGGTATCTTAAACGTCATTAAATAATCTTATTAAACCATCCCATGTTGCCACATGAATATTAAACATTTAAATGCATTATTCTTGCATTAGTGAATCAATGAATTAATGCCATTCATTTATGCCTCTTTCATGAATATTCAATTCCTTGCCTAGCATTTTCTTTAGGGATTCCGCTCACACACACACCCGTCAAAACACACGCACACGCACACCCACGGTTTCACAGAATTTCACTGTCCGACACCGAGTGCCAAGTAAACTACAGTTGGTTTGGGGTCTTTCACCACTAGGGATAGCATAACCCTACTTAATTATTTCACCCGACATAATCCAATATCATTATCTTGCCAATGTGTTCAACATTTTCATAATGTTCACATTAATTTTCCTTTTTACGGGCAGAAGTTAAAGCCTTGGACTTAACCGTCCATTTTCCATTATTCAGTTAGGAAACATCATTTTATTCCCTTACAGTCATTTTTTATGCCCGTGTTGATTTTACACTAAAAATTATTTCCTCTTTAAGGACATAAATTATTCTTTCATATTAGTTCCAAAACACTCTTTAACATTTTTATTTCATAAAAATATCACACTTTAAGTAAATTACCAATTTAACATTTTTCTCTACAAAAACTTGCAACATTATACTTTCAATGTGTTCATCATTATTCTAATGTTCACATTAATCCACATTTACGGCCGAAGTCAAAGCCCGGACTTAACTATCTTTTTTTCCTTTAACACGTTAAAAAATATTCATTTCTCCTTTAAGTCCTTTATTGACACAAATGTTAATTTTATACCAAAAATCATTCACGCTTTAGGAGTTAATTCGTTTTCACCCACACTAGTGTAAAAACATTCATCAACATTTTTAATTCATAAAAAAGTTTATTTTAATTAAATTTACCCTTTTATTGCCAAAACTTACAATTTAGTCCTTCAATAAGTGTCATTTTTCAAAAAGGTAGTTTAAGTTTCCAATTCAACACTTAAACATATTTAACCATTAAAAAACTTGTTAATTAGCATACTTTACTCAACTTTCACATTCTACAGTTCACGCACCTTTAATATATAAGTTCATACATTTTATATATTAAAATCTCATTTTTCACATATTTGATAAACACACTTTATTTTTGAGTTTTTACATCTTACACCCATTTACCAATATTTGCAATAACTCGTATTATTTTCTTATTACAAGTTTACACACATTAAAATACCCATTTAACGTGAAGGATTCATGTTTTTTACATCTATCTTCATTATTCAAGTTGAAAATCACATATTTTATCTCGTAAAATGGCTTAAATAAGGCTAATGCATTTTTTTGCAGAAAATCACATTATTTATCATTAAACATCATTCTAACACATTTTATTTCATAAAATGCCAATGAATAGTGTTCTGTATTTTTTAACACCTTTAAAACCCATTTAAAACCTTATTTTAAATGCCCTTTTTATTCAAAACATCATGAATGCAATTAATAAGTCCATTAATGCAATATAACCATTATTCTATACATTTTATACCCAATATGTGTAAATAACTATTCTGGAAATTATCTTCTTTCAAAACCCATTTCAAAACCTCTCTTTGAAACCCATTTTCACCCAAAATGGTGAGAATGCTACTAAGTGAACCAAATATGCAAAATAACCCATGTCGTACATATATTTAGTGTAATATGTGCAAATGAACATTATGGAAAAATACACTTTTAACCTAAACCAAGGTTAGTATTCTCACTTAAATGTCTCCAAAATGGTGGTGGAAATGGTGGTGTTGGTGTAGGAGGAGTAACCCCCACCTCCAAAGGTGCCTCAAGGGGTTACCATATGCATCCTCCTAAGGTCCAAAGCAAGACCCAATTCAACTCCATTAAAACCCACTTCATCTTCTCTAATAAAACCCCCAAATATAACTCCAAAATTCGTAGCTCTTCCTTATCAATGGTGAAAATGGGTGTACAACGCTTATATATGGTGGACCACTAGTAAAATATAGTGGCAATATGTGGTGGAGTGGTATTGTAGGGTGACTTGTGGTTGTTGAATGGTGGGAGAGATCTCAAAGATAGAGAGAGAGAGAGAGGAAAAATATGATCCATCATGCCCAAATGGGCTAGCATACACTTATATACTCATTAAAACCCTAAGGGGTTGAATTCCCCAAATACCCCCCACAAAATTTTGACGTGCGTCACTATCTCTATCTTTCCATTTTTTAAACTTTTAACTTAAGATTCATATTCCTTGCATTTTTTGGCAAAAAATCATATTTACAATAGTCGTTTGGCCTCCCGGATTTTTCTATCCAAGGCGCGTAAGAATTGGGACCTCCGCGCAAAACATATATATTTTTTCAAATTTTCTTCTCATGGTAATATTCCTTATATTTTTATGAGTTTAAATATGTGGTCGGTATATTTTTTTTGATTTACCGATTGTCATAAATAATTCACGCAAGTTCGCGTCCTACGCGACGCGTACTGAAGAAAATTCTTCTAAAATGGGTCTAAATTATTTTTTCCAAAGACGTCGAAGAAGAGAAAGTTGCTTGAAATTAAATTTTAAGTAGAACTGGAGGTTTTTATAATTTTCTGAGCACTTTACATTTTTTACGGAAATTCTTTTTATTTAATTTTTTACTTTTGACCCCATGGTATTTTTATATGTATTTTTTGGGCCCTTTAAAGTGGTCATTTCGATATTTGGGATCGCGATGCATCCTATAAAAATTGCGCAAAGTTACCTTTCAAACGTGTCGCGTTCCGCCAAATATATCGCATTATTAACCGTGACTGTGTTACAATCATTCCTTTATATTTTCGCGTCAAACTTGATCAAAATACTTACTAGGATTATTATAACTTAAATACGAATCCAAGCGAACCATGCGACGTGGAAAAATTTCCCCTTAATTACTTTTCGTAATACGCCAGTTTTCGTGCCATTTGGCGTAATCCCCTTATGTATTTATTCCTCAAATTTTTCTTTGAATATAATATTTGGATTATCATTAAATACTTATTTTCTAGGACGGGTATTACAGTCTTCTTCTGAGACCGAATAGACTTGGGGAATTATTTTTTATCAAACCTCTCCATAATCTGTAAATACTCTTAAACGTATCACTAGATACATACTAAGAGTTTTACACTTAATATCTCCTAACTCTTGACCCAACTAAACACCATGCGTAGGATGTCTCACGAATGAAATTCAAATAAGGAACCATTCTTATAGACCTTGGTCTAGCTAGGTCGTTCATCAGGGTCACTGACACTATAATCCCTAAAAGTTTGTACCCTATGATGAGAATGTAAAGAAAAATAATGTATCAAAGAATGCTAAGCGGACAACTAGAATAGACTTATGGAACCTACGTTTGCTAGGACGATGCTATAGTACCAATTGCGACACCCTATAATTTTTAATAATTAGGTTGATCAAGTCTATTTATTAAATTTTATATTTTTTCTATTCAATTTAAACATCACGCTTAGCATTTGTGAGAACCAATAAAAATAACAAGGCAACTGGAGTACAATAAGATAAATACCCCAAAAAATAATATGACGAGAATGACATCACCCTTAACTAATATTAGAAACAAACCATGATCCAACTACAATGTATCCCAAGTACTCGAGTCATGTAATAAACCTCCATAAATACTTGCCACCATAAAATAATTTGAACAATTAATAACCAAAATAGAGTACATGCTAAACAACTAGAAATACAATCATCGCATCTCTCAAAACATAAATAATTGAAATAGGTAAAGTGAAATATATGTCCTAATGATGGAGATGAGACTTGAACAAAACTCCTTGGAAAATGAACAATGAAAGCTGAACCGGATGGTCACGAGCACCTGAAAGGAGGGTTCAACATTGATGGTTAAGCCACCGCAAGGTGACATAACTATGCCACCCGATGACAGTTTTGCAAGTTAATAACAAATCCACGCTTTAAAAGTTATATAACTCACATTGTATAATGTGCCTTACATTTTGCCAATTAAATTTTTATATTTAAGTAAAATATTATTAAAGATGGTGAATGTACTTAGAACCCCATATCCCTGTAGGTAACTAGAGTACATCGATGCATATGCAATAAAATAAATATAAATAAAGTAAATTCTTATCATAAACAAAGTTCAAACCCCACCATAGATACCCCGAAATATCTCCATAAATCATCGTAATTATGTTTGGCCCCGAATCCCCTTTGGGGTCACCAATCCCCATGATATGGAATCTAACCTCCACTGTAGCCACTCTAAAAAATCTCCACCAAAATACATAATAACAATCATGGCCCTCGGTATAGGGTTATGCATAAAAGACTAATGTATCTTCACTCTCGGTATACTCAAATTAATTATCTTCTTATTTTATGTCTTTTTTCTATTTTTTATTTTTTCTTTCTTTGAATCACTTCATAATATTTTAATCTCCAAAGGGGAGGGGTGATTAATGGAATCGATATGTTAAAGTCTAACGGGCATTTTTTTTTTACATCAATTGGGCATTTTAATATTAAAATAATTCTTATCACAATTATGTCATGGGGAAAATTATGAATTTCATCATAAATCTCATTTTCATTACTATAGTCAAAATCCTACCTCATAAGTTAGTGATATAAATTTTGACATAACATCAAATTTGAATTGAATTATTTCTATCAACATACATGCGGGGGAGATTATTCATGATTAAGTAACAAGTAACGAACTAATGAAACTTTTTAGTATATACAAATGACCATTATTTGTGAAATACGTAATTATATATAATCATATGAATTCCAACTCAAGACTAAGAATGACACTAATTTTACCAAATTTCATAAATAAATTAATAATCACTATTTGAACATTTACATAATCTCTATTGGCATATGAATATAAAATTAAGGGTCACTTATTAAATTCAACAAATTCTTATATATATAAATTATGAAAATTATAATTTTAATCAAATAAAAAAATTGATTTATCAATTGAACATTTTTATAATGTTTAATTGTAAAATTTCATGTAAGATAAATAAAACCCTAATTATCTATAATTTATTCTAATTATTAAAATTAGGTTGATGTAGAAATTAATATTTAAATGGGAAAAATGGGAAATAAGAATGTTAACTTTACTCCATGTAGGAATCCAAATAATAATATAAGAATTGTAGAAGAAATTTCCTCTGAACTTCGTTTCAAAAGACTCCTCATTTTCACCCAAAAACTATATAAATGTTTCTCCAAAAAGTATTTAAGAAAAATATAATTCTTGTTGGGAATTGTAGGGTAAATGTTTAGGATTGAAATGGTGTAATACGGGAGGGATTGTGATAAAATATTTAGTTTAGATTTGTACTGATAATGAGAAGGAAGTAGAGTCTTGGTGGTGGACTTGGAAGGAAGCAATAACTTCAAGAAAGGAATATAAAGAAAAACGCATCCTTTTTTTTTTTGAAAAAAAACATGCACTTCTTTTCAAATTTATTTTTTATTTTTATTTTCTTAATCCTTCCTTAAATAAAACACTAATTAAATGAAACCCAAATTGATTTCTTTTCCCTTTCTTTTCTAATTTACCCTTTGATTTAAACCTTTTTCCTAAGTAACTATCTAAATATATTTTTACCCTTAACATTATAATAAAATTACTTAATGTTTAATTCCTTATTTAACTTCTATAAATACAAATAAACATCTACTTAAATTATTTATAATTAAGCCCATGAATTTATTCAATGACCAAATAAATTCTATAATTTATTAATTAAAATTTTATAATTACAACATTTTTCATATCTTCAATTCAATTACATTTCAGTGACCACTAATTATATAAAACTTTGTTTTTATTACTTAAAATTATAGCAAATTCAATTTTCATTTAAATAAAAAAATTAAAATTTTCCAAATTTAATATTTAACTATTTATCAAATTATGCCAAAACTATGGGGTATTACAACTTCTAGCTCTAGAAAACTCTCTCCTAACCTCAATCCTCTCTTTGATTAAAAAGTCAACTCCCCTCATCAACTTTCAAATATGTCCTCTAAGTTCATTTATATAATATCTTTGCACAACCTTTATCATATTATTAATGATCCTCACATCAGTTTGCTTTAAATACCTAAACATTTGGTTTGAATGACCATTTACCCTACAATGGGTAAAAAAGTTACTTTTCTATTAAACATATTCTTAGGTTCATGATATATTCTCTTAACCTTCTCAAGATTCTTCTTCCTAAAATAAAAGTGAGCAGTATGATTCTTCTTTCCATAAAATGAACAACCAATGGCTATTGTCTTCGATGTGAACTTAGGGACATCTTTCTTCTTTTAAATTTAGGAATCTGTTACTTAGTCTTCTTTTCACTAGATGAAGAAGTATCAATTTTTTATTTTGAAATTTCAACTTTATCTTTCAAAGGTTCAACATAAAAAATTCCATGTTTATTATTTTTCACTTAACAACGATTCATCAAAATATTATATGGAACAATTGTTCTATCAATCGTTTCGACCTTTAAATCATTGGCACGTTGCAACTCAATTTTCATCATTTCAAAATTGTCTCTCAAAATTTCCTTTGAATCTCAATAACTTATATCTCTTTCAAAATATTTTCATTTTTATTTTTCAAAGAATCATTCTCATTTTTAAAGCATCAAACTTCTGCTTGAGTTTTAAGCATTCCAATTGAACAATTTTAATTTTATCAGCTTTTTCACCATGTTCAAATGAAAAAGTTATTATTTTATTTTGAAGTTTGATGCTTGATTTCTTTAACTTCAAATACTATTGATACAGTTCATCAAAGGCCCCATGAATGTAATTTACCTCATTATCACTTTCATCTATAGATCTAGTAATCTAAGTGTGTGAACCTTTGCTACTGTAAAATGATGAATCACTAAGTGATCTATGACTAGATTCTTTGATCTTATATCTCGTCACAACACTTTCAAGTGACATTCTATCTTTGCTCACCCTTTTTATCTCTTCTATCTTAACCATAAAGTCTATGCCACTTCCACTCGCATCCCTAAAAGTGCTCTCTTCGAATCTCTTTTTGAGTTATTTAAACTAGTTTTGTTGGAATTTCTTCTTCTTATCTACATACCTATTTTCTCTTATTTCTTTAATTGAGTTAGATAAATATTGATGCGATGCCTCTAATAACCCCTATTTTTCATGCCCAGGATGATACATCCTAGATAGGGAAACACTAATCAATTTATAGCATTCTTAACATCAACGTAAAATAAAAATTCCAGTCAATAAAAACCAACCACAACATAAGAGATATGAATGACAATAAGAAAAAATGAAGTGAGATAAAATGAAGATAAATAAAACCGAATCCATTATAATAAATCTCATTTATTCAAAATATCAACTGAAATATAAATACAACTGTAACCACCTCTGGCCAAAACTCTTGAGGATAAGTGACTACATAAATGAAAACAACAATTCCTACTCTAAGGATGATAAGACGAATCTCTAACCACCATAAGTGTGACTATGCAGCCTTGTTAATCTTATATATAACAATAATAATACTTGTGGGGTGAAATTGTTTATAGATTAGGGTCATCGCTCAAAAGTTTCAAGAAATAACTTGCACTGTTAAAACATTAATAATCAAGTAACTCATTTACGATAAACATGTCAAACATTAGACACTTATATGCAAGAGATACACCACCCCTCGTTATAGGCGAAATAGTACAGGAGTGTCCCAACCCATACCTGCCCAATAGGCCCATTCCAAAGCACTAAAAACACATTTTTGGGCCTCCATGACACTCCAGTGTCCAATCCAACTGCTAATACCTCAAAATACACGTTAATACCTCACAAAGTAAATAAAATATCCACAAAGTATTATTATACGTGTAACACATAGTCAAATTTCATATAAAAAATCACCAATTAATTATTTCAAATACATGGTATAAAAATCACATCACATGCAAAATTTAATTACCATCCAAATTATGCATTTTATTATTACCATATCTCAAAAGTAATAATTAATCCCATTTATTAATTTATTTCTCAATTAATAAATAATAATAAATGACAAAAAAAATATGAGGTAATATAATCTTCCCTAATAATACAGGAATTTCGTCCTCCGAATGTATCAAAATGTGGAAACTTATTTAATCAATCCCAATAGTGCAGCCGACCAACTAGCGTACATAGTGGACTGCCCAACCCAACTTGAATATTTTGTTAGACTCGTGTAGTTAACATGTGCTTAAATGCATGGAGATAGTCTCAAATCGGTTACCAACAATCTAAATGGAAATATTCAGGGACATTTATGAGTATTCTACAAGATGGTTGAGTTACGTGTACAATTCAATCACTTAATTTTACAACTATAATATGTAAACTGACGCGACTGAAAATGTGTCTCAGAAGTGCATTCACTCTAGGCTCAAGTGTAAGCCTGTCGCTCAAGTAATAATCCCAATAATTCGGGTATCGATCCTCAGGGAAAAAGGACAACAGAGTTGTGATGACGGGAAGAGACGGAGAAATCCTAACTTTGACTCTAAAAAGGAAAGGAAAAATTGATTTGGTTTTGAGATTGATTACAGCTAAATGCGATAATGAAAATGAGAAACGATGCAACTAAATTAATCTAACGAAATGGAGAATGATTGATGATTTCAAAAAAACTTTTTATTTTAAATGATGAGAGAAGCAGGACGGGAATACAATCCCCCAACCCTAGTGTAGTGTGGTGTTAATATTAATTATAAATTTATCTGATTGATCTGACCCGGAATTTAGTACTCCCAAGCATTATGTATACGAGGTTCAAGCCCGCGTCATACCTAATCTGAGGATGAGTAAATCGGTATCGCGATAGTGATACTCAAATTATACTCTAAATCATCACGAGTACCCAAAGGTAAACGAGATATAAATATCCACAATTATTATGTAACTATGCAATACGATCATAATCAATCACTAAATTCATCGGATTAATTTTTTACACATGCACTAACACATTAGGTTGGGTTCATGCATCCCGACCTTTTAAACCTAGCCGAACATATTAAACTGAAGGATGCATGAAATAATAACGTTGCATGCGAAAGAACTCATGATAACACTAGATCGAAATACTGGATAAGCATTATAAACGCAGAAATTCATTCAAACCATGCAAAAAAATTACCATGCAAGAATACTGAAAATCACAAAAATATAGCTGAGATTACAACTTGAAAACAAACCCGGAATTGTATGGATCTTGCAGCAATAAATCAAATTATGTTCCTAGATGTTCTCCTCACTTTTTCTTTATCAAAAACTACTCAAACTATTCAGAACGGTTGTTCCTAGGTTCCTACCTACGTATCCCACACTTCTTGGAGAGTTTTAACCTAAAAGGAAACCTTACAGCCAATCAGAATAAAGGAGGAAAATTCGCGCATCAGGCCCCCCGAACAGGTTCTCCCCCAAACCGGTTCCCCCCTGGGTTCCCGAATGTTTGCTGGTCTGGGGTGCTTTTTCTTCCATTCAACACTTAGAATTTTTTTTCTTGTTTTCTTTCCTTTCTTCCTTGGATTTTTCTTTAACTTCAACGAGTCATAACTCATCAACCGTAGCTCGGATTTGGGTGCCGTTTCTTTCAGTGTTCTCGTTGTTCTGAGCTTCTCAACTTTCCAGTTGACTCCTACTTCGGGATTTGGCTGAAAAATTACCAAAATGCCCTTGAACTTACCTTCTTAGCTTTTCTTTCATCGTCTCGCTTTCTCTTTTGCACTGCTTGCATAATTAACCTGTAAAACAAATAAGAGAAGCACGAAACACAAAATACTTGCCAACGAAGGTTAGTAGCATAAATGTGCATCAAATTCATATTAGTTGCATCACTCGGGTTCACAAATACACCGAAATTAGGGTAATAAATATACAATATTTATGCCCAATCAAAACCCCCCTAACTTAGAACTTTGCGCGTCCCGAGCAATGTAAAAGAATCCTGGAAAGGCTTAACTCTTGAAAATCACATTTTATTGGGATAGAATACCTTTTTCGCGGGCAAGCGATTGAATTTAGCGTATGCAACAAGCCTTTAAACCCCTAGGTCACCCTAGAAGGACGAGTTGTGTCTTGTGAGGGTTTGCAGAGAATATACCCACAAAATTCGACTCAAAGAAAATTTAAAATAAGCAAAAATTGTGCAATTCAAACTCTTACAGAAAATAGTCATCATCAAGTCATGTTCAATAGTTTCAAATCATAGTGCGTGTGTGCGGAGCCAGAAATATAACCGCCAATTTTCACCGATTGATCATTACGCTACTCATCCGAAAATTCGTTTTGATTTCAATTTCTCACGGAACGCTCTCACAAACGAATCTCTCGGATTATGGCTATTCTCTCGGTATGCGTGATATAAAGTGTAAATGTAATGGAAGCAAAATCACGCATACAATTAGAAAGACGAAATTTTTTTGGGTGAAAGGATCTCATCAAGGGATTACGATTTTAAAAACGGGAATATTGCCTCTATTTCGCGCACTTACTCTCCTTTATTATCTTTTGGTGTCTTAGCTCTCCAAGCGGTAATTAATTTTTGCAATTTGGACTCGGTTAGGACTTTTTCGGGTTTTTAGGGTATATTGGGTAAAATGAAGGAGGTAGGGAAGGTTGGAATTGGAAAAGTAATTAGCGATGTCCGTTTGTGATTTTTCCGGGCTATTGCTCATTTTTTCTTCTTTTTCTATTTTTTTCTGTTTTTTCATTTCTTTTCTTGTTGTTTTTGTTGAGCATACTATTTTGTTTCTTGCCCCTTTATATGCACTTTTTGGACTTAAAATCTGAATTTTCTCATTTTTCACAATTCTGGCTATTTTGGGTTTTTCGGGTTGTCAAACGAAAGGGAAAATTATTCGGCTCAATTTGGGTTGCAAAGGGTGATTTTTCGCTATTTTTTTCTGGCCAAAATTTTGGGTGACAAACGAGGGCCTACTTCATTGTCCAAAATGCCAATTGTGTTACGATATGCATTTCGAGGTGAATTTAAGTTTAGAGGCTAATTTGGCACGTTTTTCAAGGCAATATTGCACACATTTTTTAAAACCGATCAAAATGAAAGGATTGAGATCCTTGACAACTTATTAAGCACTAAAAAGAACTTTGAGTTAACAATTAACTCAGATTGATTTAAAAACTCTCAAAAAGTGATAGGCTCGAATCTCACCGGGTTTGTTAATCTCCACACTAATTCGTTAAGTCGTCAATTTTGGCTAAATTTCCATCTTTGGTCAATTTTGGATTTGTGTATGTTGAATGTTTACAACTTCAGACTTTAAACCGACTTTTAATGATATTTTTGAAAAAATTGAATTTGAATTTTTATTTATTTTGAACAAAAATATTTTTGGATTTTTCAAAATTTTATGATTTTTTTGAAAATTTTTGAGCATTTTGAAAATTTGTGAAGTTTTAGAAATACGCACTTGTGACCCCCCTAACTTAGACTTTTGCATTGTCCTCAAGCAAAAAGGACTAAAATCTACATAAGGCGAAATAATAAGTGCGATAAATAAAACAAACAAATGGGAAAAAATGCAGCAAGACACTATATGACACTCATGCATGACTCAAAAATACACTAACAATCACCCCATACGCGTCGGGGGTGCAACGACCTCTCATCTCTCTACGAACTCACCCGACCCCTTGCACGGGGAATTATGCTCTCCTTGTCACTCCCGTCTTCCTATCATATACTAACAACCGAAATAAGTTGGGACCTCGCCCATAGACAAAGGATAGACCGGGAGACTCATCGTTATTAATTGGAAAGTGATCCTCGTGATGCTGACACAAAGTGGGGTCTGCGTGCGCTGACTCGGAAGGCACACCTAGGTTTCTTTCAATTTTTAAGATGCATGGGTCGAGCTTTAAGTCGGATGGACCACAACTTTTTTCCTCACTCGCCTTCGGGACCTCTAGTGGTATGGGTGGATGGTCACAAAGAAGGAATTTATCGATTTTAGCTTTCCATTCGCTTTCTTCTATGTGACGAAATGAATCCAATAGAGTTTGGACTTCGTCGTTAAGGCTCTCATCCACCGGACCGAATTCTTTTTAAAATTCTTCCATGCTCATGTCCCCTAGCTCTCTCCCTCGAGTAGTGCCTACGTCCTCTCTTACTTGCTCGATCTCTAACTCCACCATTTTCCTTTCTTCTAACCCCTATCTCTCTCTATTAATGACTCAGTGCTATCACTTGGTGTGCTCGAGGTGTACTTGGGGGTGTGTCCTAAGAAGGAAAACGGAGTGTTGTTTGAGATTGAGTGTGACGGTGTGGGAGGTGGGATCCAGAACTGTGGAGCGTTTGGAGTGAGTTCAGAATTTTGCATTAATGGCTTGTGAGAGATGATGGTGAATATTTTTGTGCTTTTTGAATTTTTTTATATGTTTTTGGATTTTTGGAAATTTTTGGTCAAAGTTTTGGATTGACTCGATCTAATCCTAAGTCTACCTAATTCCCCGGCAACGGCGCCAAAAACTTGACGCGACTGAAAATGTGTCTCAGAAGTGCGTTCACTCTAGGCTCAAGTGTAATCTTGTCGCTCAAGGAATAATCCTAGTAAGTCGGGTATCGATCCTCAGGGAAAAAGGACAACAGAGTTGTGATGACGGGAAGAGACGGAGAAATCCTAACTTTGACTCTAAAAAGGAAAGGAAAAATTGATTTGGTTTTGAGATTGATTACAGCTAAATGCGATAATGAAAATGAGAAACGATGCAACTAAATTAATCTAACGAAATGGAGAATGATTGATGATTTCAAAAAAACTTTTTATTTTAAATGATGAGAGAAGCAGTACGGGAATACAATCCCCCAACCCTAGTGTAGTGCGGTGATAATATTAATCGTAAATTTATTTGATTGATCTGACCAGGAATTTAGTACTCCCAAGCATTATGTATACGAGGTTCAAGCCCGCGTCATACCTAATCTGAGGATGAGTAAATCGGTATCGCGATAGTGACACTCAAATTGTACTCTAAATCATCACGAGTACCCAAAGGTAAACGAGATATAAAGATCCACAATTATTATGTAACTATGCAATACGATCATAATCAATCACTAAATTCATCGGATTAATTTTATACACATGCACTAACACATTAGGTTGGGTTCATGCATCCCGACCTTTTAAACCTAGCCGGACATATTAAACTGAAGGATGCATGAAATAATAACGTTGCATGCGAAAGAACTCATGATAACACTAGATCAAAATACTGGCTAAGCATTATAAACGCAGAAATTCATTCAAACCATGCAGAAAAATTACCATGCAAGAATACTGAAAATCACAAAAATATAGGTGAGATTACAACTTGAAAAAAAACCCGGAAGTGTATGGATCTTGCAGCAATAAATCAAATTATGTTCCTAGATGTTCTCCTCACTTTTTCTCTATCAAAAACTACTCAAACTATTCAGAACGGATGTTCCTAGGTTCCTACCTACGTATCCCACACTTCTTGGAGAGTTTTAACCTAAAAGGAAACCTTAGAGCCAATCAGAATAAAGGAGGCAAATTCGCGCATCAGGCCCCCCGAACCGGTTCGCATGTACCCCGAACCGGTTCGCCCCCAAACCGGTTCGCCCCTGGGTTCGCGAATGTTTGCTGATCTGGGGTGCTTTTTCTTCCATTCAACACTTAGAATTTTTTTTCTTACTTTCTTTCCTTTCTTCCTTGGATTTTTCTTCAACCTCAACGGGTCATAACTCATCAACCGTAGCACGGATTTGGGTGTCGTTTCTTTCAGTGTTCTCTTTGTTCTAAGCTTCTCAACTTTCCAGTTGACTCCTCCTTCGGGATCTGGCTACAGAATTACCAAAATGCCCTTGAACTTGCCTTCTTAGCTTTTCTTTCATCGTCTCGCATTCTCTTTTGCACTGCTTGCATAATTAACCTGTAAAACAAATAAGAGAAGCACGAAACACGAAATACTTGCCAATGAAGGTTAGTAGCATAAATTTGCGTCAAATCCATATTAGTTGCATCACTCGGGTTCACAAATACACCGAAATTAGGGGAATAAATATACAATATTTATGCCAAATCATAAACCCTAACCCTGGGCAAAGGGATATAACTTTTATTAATTGGGAGACACTAATAAGAGTAGTAACCTCTTTGTGGACATAGGTAAGTTTCCAAACCATGTACATCTGTTGTTGTGTGTGTGATTATTTATTTTCTCCCTAGTATTGCTTTCTAGATGTATTTTTATGATAATTCTTGCACTCAAAATGGGCGTCATTTGTGGGAACAAATTATTTTTCGTACGAAAGTAGTTATCGAAAGAAAGAACATAACATTTCACCATAACAACAATCTCCTCCAGGTTAGAGGTGTGCAGGATGATCTAGTCCCACCTAGAGTCAGGTCTGAGATTCGCCAGCCACTAAATCCTAGGTTTCTCCAAGAGAGGAAACCTTCTGAAGAAATTCAGGGACCACCTAGGTCTACTAAGATCTATAGGTTGGCCGATGCCTATGAGGCCAGACTTCAAAAAATAGGAGGATATAACTCACCTCCAGATGGAAAAAACTACTCGTTTAGAAAGGCGACTTGAAAGAATGGAGAGAGATCTCCATAGAGATACCAGAAAGCATCATGATAGTTCTCCTAGCCCTCATGAGAAATATTCGCAGCTGAGGAAGGACCTCTAGGTGAGACTAAGATAGATTTAAACATGGAAGGTCATAGCGTGATCGATCAAAGCATGACCAATCCGAGAGGCGCCACAAAAGTAATGACCGCCAGGATGAAGACATTAGAATTTTAGTCCATAGATAGATGGATCATCATCCATCCCATTGAGGGGTCAGGTCTACTAGGTAGCTAGCCAAAGAAGATCTCAACACCCAAATGAAATAGCCTTTCTCAAGGGCGATTGAAGAAGAGGAACCCCCAAATAAGTTCGTCATTCACTGATTCAAAATCTGTAATAGAAATACGAATCCTATAGACCATATTCGGCAATACAGGAAGGTGATGACACTATAGAGCCACAACGATGCCTTGATGTGTCGAATCATTCTTTTTAGCCTATATGATGTAGCATATCGGTGGTTCAAGAAGCAACCCCACATGTCGATCAGGAGCTTTAAGGCCCTACTAGAGGCTTTCAATTCTCACTTTATAACTAGTAGTTCCCACCCCAAGAGGATGGATTCACTTATCATGATGAAGAAAATTCCATAAAAGAGCCATCGTGATTATCCCAATAGGTGCTGGAAAGTCTTAAATAAAATGGAGTACTTCTCGGAGCAGGTTGCTATTGCATCCTTCAAGATTGGTCTGCAGACCACATCTCTGTTGCAGTAGTCCCTAACAAAGAAAGAGGCTAACATCAATGATGAACTCATGGTGTGTATTAATAAATATGCCAAGGTTATGGACATGCTTCACTCTACCATAGGGGATAACGGTCAAGAGAAAGAAAGTAAATGAGGAGATAAGAGTGACACTCTAGAGACAGGGAATAAGAATGGGTAAAAAATAACGCTAAGAATGGGAGAAAATCGATCCTTCAAAGGAGTTATAAGATCTTGAGCAGGATCAAGGATCTACCATTCATCATGTGGCCCAAAAGGATGGGTGGTGACTTAACGAAGAGGAATAACACACTAAAATGCGCATTCCATAAGGAGGGTGGCCATGGGATTGAGAATTGCAAACCACTAAAGTTGCATTTAGAAGAGATGGCCCAGACTGGACACATGAATGTATCTATAGAGAATAAATCCGAAAAGGTCGCAGCTAATGACGACTAGAATTAAGATAATGTCCTTAATGATGACATATGACAATAGTTCATTTTGATTCATATAGCATTTGACTTAAAGCAGATCCAAGACAACGTTGCTCGAATGGAAACTGCAGAAGGTCATTGTCGTCATGAAGGCATTCTAGATTGACCCTGTAAAAAGACAAGCTAAAAAACGTCAACGGCTTGAGGATTTTGACTACAACAAACACAGTCTTCATAAAGGAAGATCTGACTGGGGTAAGGACTCATCACCTCGATACGCTCGTGATTACTCCTAAGATCATGAACTGGGACGTCAATAAGTTATTGGTATACTGAGGAATCTCATCAGAGGTAATGTACCTAGAGTTGTTTCATAAGTTGAAGCTCAACTTAGCTGACCTCAAAGAGGCCACGATTCCATTAGTTGGTTTTATGGGGAAAGTTACGAGGCCATTGGGCAAGATAGTTTTTCCTGTTAGAGAAAAAATATTTCAAATTTGATTGAATTCTTGGTTGTGGATATAAAATCTCCATATCATGCCATTCTAGGCAAAGGCTGGTTACACGCCATGAAGGTCGTACTATCCACTTACCACCAGAAACTAAAGTGTGTCACCGACCGGGGTGTGATAGAGATTCGTGGCGACTAAGACACTGCAAGGAAATGCTTTATCACAAACAGTCACCCCGAAAGGAGAAGAAAAATGAACCAAATAATTCTCTAGGGGAAGCCCAATATGGGACTACACCCTCTAAATAGTAACAACTAAATGACTGACCAGGGGTGGAGGAGACCAGGATCCATTCCACTAATAGTGTGGTTAAAATCCTTGAGAAACTTTGTGCTGATAATAACTTACCTAATAGAAAGTTTCTGATCAAAACTTCCCACATCAATCATGAAAAGAAATAATTGATTGCCTTTGTGAAAAGAAATATGGATGTTTTCTCTTAGGAACCATATACTCTGTCTGTAAATGATCCCCACGTAGCATGCTATTGTCTGCATGTTCACCACACTGAACAACTTAAAAAGGCTAAAGTGATTGAGAATGAAGTTGGGAAGCTTTTGGATGTAGGATCCATTAGTATGCAAAAGCAACGGAAGTTGGAGGGTCTACATTGATTTCACAAACTTTAATAAGGCCTTACACAAATACAGTTTCCCATTGCCTAATATTGATCAGCTAGTTGATGCCACGACAGCTCATGAGAGGATGAGTTTTTGGATGCCTATTCAGGGTGCCATTAAATTTCGTTTTTCACCCACGACCAAAACAAAACATCCTTCATAAACCTGATCAGTTTAGACTATTACAAGGTTATGTCGTTTGGCCTAAATAAGGCAAAGAAAAATTATCACAAACTGGTCATGAAGAGGTTAATTTAGCAGATGGGGGATACCATAGAGGTATACATCCATGACATGTTGGTCAAGAACAATAATAGATATGACCAACTCACAAATATAGTAAAAAATATTGAAACCCTCAGAAAGTACCGAATGAAACTTATCGAATGAAAATTTATCTGTTATCTAATTAGCAATAGCGGTATTGAGACCAATCTAGATCATTATTGATGTAAAAAATTAGATCGTGTCTAATTATTCAATCACAGATAAATAAATGAGACAAAGAATTTTTAAAGTGGTTCAGCCTTATAAGAATGGCCTACGTCCACTGTTATGGTATTGCTGATTGTATGGGAATTCTCGATTACAAGTTATCTCAAGAAATTCCGGTCCTTTTACAATGAGGATTGTGCAATGTATTTATAGCCCTGAGGCTGTAATGTGAAAGGGTAATACATTAAATGATGTACATATGAAAGGGTGATACATTCAATGCTCCTTAAGCGTATGCATCTGAATGATAAGCATTTAATGAACAGTCAAACTGTTGGTTATCCCGCTATTAATGCTTTGTTCGAGGTGCAGCTCGGACTGCCTGAATTTCTCGGACCGCCTAAGCTTCTCAGTGCTCAAGAGTTCCTCGGAGAATTCTCGTTCCTCGGAGCGTATGAGTTCCTCGGAGCATGTGAGTTCCTCGGGGAAACAGTGTACCTCGTTGTAGTATGGTTCCTCGGAGCGTGTGAGTTCATCGGAAGTGTTTGTTGTTTCCACGTAGACTGCCACGTGTCTTCACTTTATTGATCCATGTCAGCAGACTAAATTTGGTATCAACATAAGCCCCCAATGTTTCATAATTCGAAATTTGAGGAGTATGGAACATTCTTTCTCGGAATATGATAGCTTTAAATAGTCCTCCTAATTTTTAGGAGTGTTTCCCTTGTATTTATTTCTCTTTCCAAATTCGTAGAATCAGGCTTTTTTGAATTTACACAACCGCCTCGATCTCTGTGTACTTTTTGTCCTTTTAGTCGCCGGTAGCGTAATCGTTTCTTCTCGCTTCGATTATCGTGCCCTTTTTGTTCCTCTAGCCGCCGGTAGCGTAATTGTTTCTTTTTGTAATCATTACTTTACCATTTCCCAAGGCAAGGTATTTAAACTTCACAGACATTCCCATCGTCTTCTACCTTTTCAAATTTGTATATTCGAGTTTTCCGTCGTCTCTTTCTCTCCTGTGTATTCATCTCTTCCATCATTCGTTGTCATCAGATCCATTCTTTTTCTGTAAGATTTTCTTCCTTCTTCTTCATTTCTTTTATTCATCATGGTTTACCCTGTTGAATCTCTTGATAAGTTTCGCACTGATTTTTCTATTCCCTCCTGGGTTGTTCTGGAAGAGCTTTCTGAGCCTTTTGATTATTTCCGCTTGGCTGAGGGACATTGGTTCCCAAGTCTCTTTATTGCTGAGTGTGGATTTTCTTTTCCACCCAATCCCTTATGTCTGGAATTTTGTCAATACTTTGACGTTGTTCTTGCAAGAATAGCCCCCAATACATGGAGAATAGTTAATGGGGTGCATAGGTTAAATCAAATCCATGGAACTCGCATAGGGATTCCCGAAATCATGTTTTTCAATAGATGGGCAGTTGGTGATAACACCTTTTATTTAAAAACTAGATTTTTGAATAGGGCCTTAGTAGTCAATCTCCCGGATGCTAATAGGGATTATTTTGAGCACGGGGTTGTCATAAAAAATTGGTAACATGTTCCTTTATCTGGAGATGAGGTTTATCAGGGTCCCAGATGCCCTCCCTATGGCAATGGGATAGGTTATTTTTATTTTATTTTATTTATTTTGAAATCATGTTTCTTTTGTGTTTGATAAAATGTGCTACTGATATTTTAATTTTTATTTATTTGCAGTTGATAGCAAAAGAAAGTGTCCAAAGGAAGCAGACGTAAATATAAGACATTTGAAACTTATCTGGAGTCTGCATCAATCTGTTGCCGACGAGCATATTAGTTCGGCCTCATATCTGCTGCAATACAAGAGCTACACCACCTCTTTTACTGCTCGTCCAGTAATAAGTGAATCAGAGCCAGTACCAGCTTCCACCAGTTCTTCGCCTGAATCTCACTTCCCTTTAAGCGAAAGGATGAAGAAGAGAAGACCTCCCACCATTTTTGAGAAACCTGTCTCTTGCCCTGGAGAGGCCAAAATAAGTAAGGTTGATGTCCCAGAAGGGACAAAGAAGACTAATGCGCCTTCCTCGACTGCTGCTGTTGTGAAGGTTGTTGATAAGCCCGCAGTGGCTCCGAGCAGGTCTGCTGCTCATGGAGAGGTGATTGTAATATCATCGACCAAGGGTTCTTCCTTGGTTAAATCTGTTCCTGTTCCCCCGAGGAGGCTGAAGAAGAGCTCCTCGGTCAATTTGGCTGACACCATCACTCATCCCCCAACCATTAGAACTGGGGTTCCTACTTTTGTCCCCCGAGCTCTGCCATGAGCTCGATAAAGTCCTGGATCATTCTCGAGGTCCAAGGTACTGAAGAAAACCTTACTCGGGACATGGTCACCTCGTTAGCTACTCGCCACCTTGCTTCTGTAAGTGTTCTTACTTTGAACTTTTCATATTTCCCTTGTCATTTCTGTTTCTGACTTGCTTTCTTTTTCTTTTCACAGTTGATGAGCTGCTTTAATATAATTGTGAAGAAAGACGAGGCGATTAAAGCTTCATGCTCCTCGTTTAGTGTGGAGGGAGCTTTGGAGGAAGCTATTAAGTCTCTAGAGGATTCTTGCCAGACATATGCTACTGACAAGGCTGTTTGGGAGAAGAAGCTTACCTCCACCGAGCAGGAAAAAGCTCAAGCTATTGAAGTCTCCAAAGAGTTGGAGAAGAGAATAAAGGACTTGGAGGGGAAAAATAAAGAGCTTGAAGAGAAGCTCAAGACTACTGGGGAGCTTGAAGATAAGCTTAAGGTTGCTAAGGAAAAATTGGGCCAACTTCAGGAAATAAGTCGGCAGAAGGAGGAGGCTGAGAAAAAACTGAAAGCTGCTGATGACCTGCTGTCCGAGAAGCTTTCCTCGGAAAAGTTGAAAAGGAAAATGGCTGTGAAGAAGTCCTTCAGCGATGGCTGGTACAAGGGGTGGAACAAGGGATTGGCTGCCATGGTGTCGCAAGTGGACTATGGCAGCCTCAAATACTTTAGGGATGGATGGGTTGCTGCTCTTCAGGAGATGAAAGTGGATGAAAATTCTGAACCCTTTCAGCAACACATCCCTATTCCCCCTCCAACTCCTGAAGACATAGAAGAGGACGAGGCTGCCTCCGAAGAGTCTTTTATGGTGATGGGAGATCATCCCCCAGCCATCCAGCCTGCTGTCGAGGAACTTCAGCAAATCGTCACTTCTTCCGAGCAACTGCTGGCGATCCCAGAGAAACTTTCTACTCCTTCTGAGCAACCTACTTCCTTGTCCCAGCCTCCCGAGAAGGTTTTGGGAGACAAGGAAAAAGTGTAGAGTTGTTCGGGTTTATCTTTATATTTTGCTTTTGTCAATTGTAACCATGAATATGTAACTCTGAAATCTTGTACTTTTGACCTTTATGATATAATAAAACTCGAACTTGTGTTTATTCATACTGTTGCCTCTTCTTCATACTCTGTCTTGATTCTTATTGATTGTTGCTTTTTCTTTCTCTGCTAGTTTCTGGCCAGGATGGAATTACTATCTGCCCATGATACAAAGCTGTTGCGACAATGTAATGAATACTTTAAGGCTGGTCACACAGACCTGAGTGCAGCACAAGTCGTCGACATCCTCGGCCAAGATGCTTCAGAATAGGCAGTTGAAGCATATCAATATCTGAAGTGTCTACTTGATCGAGTAGTGGCCAATAATGTGGCCTATTATGATATGATCGAGGATCTCCAAGGCACCCTCTAAGAACTTCATCTACAATACAAAGAATCCACTGCCCTATTGCATGAGGGGTACGAGAAGAAGTATCAACAGCTCAATGCTGATAAGGGGTAAGAGAAGCACTTTGCTGGCTATGAGGTAAGGGAGAGAACTTTGAAGGGCGAAGTCGAGGAGTGCAGATAGATAGCCGAGTTGCTGGAGCAAGAAAACAACAACCTGCAAAGGGAGCTGTCATAGTTGAAGTCTGCAGCTTCCACTTCAAATGCCTTTATCCCAGTGAATGATGAGGGATTTTCGTTCTTGGAAGTCGAGAATGCCAACTTGAGGGACGAGTTGGAAACCTTGAAGAGGTCTGGCCCATCTACATCTTCTCGTGGTCGAGCAAGAGCTCCTCGGGGATGAGCAAGAGCATCTCGAATTCCTATCGAGGAACAGAGGACTCAGTCTGCCTTAGAAAACCAGGCCTTCCAATTAATGGCGAAGAACCAGGCTTTGGCTGAAATGTCAAAGAAGATCAGGGACCTGGAAGAACAGCTTTCCACCCAGAAGTCTACCTTGGAGAATAAAGAGATCTTCATCAAAAATCTCCACGAGCACCTGGATAGATTAACATATCAATTCCATAAACAACCCAGGGAGTTCTGGATGGCTGGATACAACGAAGCTCTCTTTCACTTGGGCGATCGTATCCAGAATGCCAATAATGAGGGCTAAAAGCAAGGCTGGTTGAATGCATTAGGTGTGCTGCAACTCGAACAGGGTCATTACCTGTGGGACTACCACGATCCTGGGCTGCTCGACCTATCCGTGCCTCCATTCAAACTGGATATGAGTTGGATCCCTACTCGGGCCATTCCTCGATGCTTAATTTCCAAGTATCTCGGCGACTACAATCTCCATTCAATTATTGAAGTATCTCGTCCCGAGCACCTTCTAGATCGACCATCCGTGATGAATATCAGGATGTTAAAGGATCTCAACTTCATAAATTCTCCCCTGGCTTTAAATGATCCGCCTGCTGGCGAGGAACCTGTGTCAAAAGTAGAGGGGAAAAGACCAGTAGAGTAGGAATTTTGATGTAATAGTTAGTATACATTTCAATATCAATGTAACTTTCATTTCATTATCAATGTAATTTGTTTTGGATTTAATGAAAGACTTTCATTTCTATTTGCTAGTGTCTTGTAAAATACTTTGCATTTGTGCATGTGTATCTGATAAAAAGATAACAATATTGTGTAGTTTGTCGTTCAACTTATTGTCGAGTAGTTTGAACTTGTGGTAGTCATTTGGCAAAAATAACATTTTTGTTCACTTTAAATTTTACTTGTCGACCAACTACAGTTAGTGGGTTTTTATTCCCGACCAGCCATAGTTGGTAGATTTTTCTCTTAAATGTTTCTGACCAACCAAGATCGGTAAATTTTCCTTGTCGACCAACTACAGTTGGTGGGTTTCTATCCCTGACCAGCCATAGTTAGTCTTTTTGAAATAATTTTACCTCCTGACCAACTCAAGTTGGCATTTTCGAGAATATATTTACTTCCTAACCGACATAAGTTGGCATTTTTAGGAATACTTTTATTTCCCGAGAAACATATAGTTTTATTTCCCTTAGGAATACAAATTTTACTTCCCAGAGGAATACAAATAGCTTTACTTCCCAGAGGAATATTGGTAGCTTTACTTCCCGGAGGAATATTGGTATTACTTCCCGGAGGAATATTGGTAGCTTTACTTCCCGGAGGAATATTGGTTTCTCGACCAACCTTAGTTGGCGTTTTCGAGAAAAAAATTGAGTAGCCTGAGCTTTGCCGAGTAGTGTGTAGCACTAATATTCCCCGAAAAACTTTCAATAAAAAGAAAGAATTCGGCAAAATATCTTCATTTTATTCATCACTGATAATATTTGTGCAGGTGCTGTGCGTTCCATGCATTCTTAAACTCCTCCCCTTCTAGAGTTGTTATTCGGTAAGTTCCTGGTCGAACAACTTCTGTAACTCGGTATGGTCAATGCCAGTTTGCCTCCAGCTTATTGTGCTTTTGAATTATTTTCTTCAGCACATAGTCTCCTTCTTTCAGGTCGCACTTCTTCACCCTCTTTTTGTAGAACAAAGTTGTTCGCTGCTGGTAAGAAGCATTTCTAATGGATGCTTCTTCTCTAACTTCCTCGAGCATGTTTAAATCCAATCCTCTCATTAATTCGCTGACAGGGGAGTTGAAATTTAGTACCCTGTGTGTTGGGAGGCCCAACTCGGCAGGGATAACCGCTTCACTTCCAAACGCTAGCATATAAGGAGATTCTCCAGTTGCTACTCGGGGAGTAGTTCGGTAAGCCCACAGTACTGATTGTAACTCGTGGATCCAATTTGCTTTCGCATCGTCCAGTATTTTCTTCAAACCATTCAGCAGTGTTCTGTTTGTCACTTCAGTTTGCCCATTTCTTTGAGGATGGCCTGGTGCTGAGTGGACCTTCAAAATGTTTGACTGGTGGCAATAGGCAGCAAACTCCTCATTATCAAATTGCATTCCATGGTCTGTGATGAAAGCATGAGGAAGACCATATCGACAAATGATGTTCTTCCAAATAAATTGGTACACCTTCTCATACGTCATATCAATGAGAGGCTCAGCTTCCACCCACTTAGTAAAATAATCCACTGCGACGACGAGGTATTTGAACCTTCCTCTAGTCGTTGGCAGTGGTCCAACCAAATCTATTCCCAAAATGGAAAATGGCCAAGGGGAAGTAATGGGTGTCAATAATGCTTGTGGAGTTCTTCGTATGGAGGAAAAGCACTGGCACTTGTCACATTTCTTGGCATAGGCTACACAATCAGCCCTCATCGTCGGCCAGTAGTATCCCTGCGTCATCACCCTTTGCAAAAGCGTCTGACTTGCTACATGGTCTCCACAGGACCCTTCATGGATCTCTTCAATCAATTCTTTAACCTCGGAGGGATGTACACATCTCTGCAAACCTGCCATAATTCCTCGTCTATATAAAATACCGTTAGTTAATACATACCGAGCAGCTTTAAAATTCAATTTCTTGGCTGCGAGCTTGTCAATTGGTAATTCTCCCTCCTCAATATATGCCCTGAGGGGATCCATCCAAGATAGTCCTAAATCAAGGGTGATAAAGTTCATTGCCAGATCTACATCTATACTCTGATCATCCAAAACTTCAATTGGGATTGTTCTTCGTAGCTCGGTACGAGTAGCTGATGCTAATCGAGCTAAGGCATCTGCTCTTGCATTCTCCATTCTTGGTATTCTGACCAGCTGAATAACAGCAAATTCTGATACCAACTCCATCACCTTTGCATGGTATTTGATCATTAATTCTCTTTTGGCTGCATATATTCCCAACATTTGATTTACAATTAATTGAGAATCACTGAAGACAATAATTTGCTACGCCTCCATAATTTTCGCCAAATTAAGACCTGCAATCATGGCCTCATACTCAGCTTTATTATTGGAAGCTTTGAATTGGAAACGTAGGACGTACTCCATGTCGACCTCGTCCGGAGTGCTCAAAACAATCCCTACCCCACTGCCTGTTGTGCAAGATGAGCCATCTACATATAGCCTCCATATAAGTAACTCGTCTTCAAAATTTTGATCTGACAGAGTTCCTCGATAAAATATTTGTTGCTTCCTTTCATCTTCCCATGATATTTCTCGCTCTTCGTCGATCATCTTTTCTAGCCCTTTTACCAACCGAAGTTGGTCTGAGCTCGAATTTGATGATCCCGTAACATCCACTTGCTCTTTTACCAACCGGAGTTGGTCTGAGCTTGTGTTTGTTGATCCTGTAACATCCACAGGTTGATCAGCGAGCAACTTTTGCTCCTCGGGGGTATCAGGATAAGTGAACTCCGCTATGAAATCTACTACAACCTGCCCTTTTAGCGATGATTTGGGTTCATAAACTATATCATATTCACCGAGCTCTATTGCCCAGTACATCAATCTACCTGATTTTTCTAGTTTATGAAGGGGTTGCCTCAATGGCATATCAGTATATACGACTATAGTATGAGCCTAGAATTATGGCCTCATTCTCCTACTCGCCTCAATCAGCGCCAGTGCTAACTTTTCCAGCCTTGGATATCTGATCTCTGCTCCTCGGAAGGCCTTACTTGTGTAATAGATTGGTTTTTGCACTCCATTCTCCACTCTGATCAACGCCGAGCTAACTGCATTCTCCGATACTGCTAGGTACGAGTACAATTTTTCCCCCATCACCGTCCTGGACAACAGTGGAGGTGCTCCCAAGTATTTCTTCAAGTCTTGAAAAGCATTATCACATTCATCATTCCACTCAAAAGTCTTTCGGAGTGTCTTGAAGAATAAGAGACATCGATCAGTTGCTCGTGATACAAATCTGTTGAGTGTTGCTACTCTTCCTGTAAGACTTTGCACCTCTTTCTTCGTCGTTGGAGATCGCAACCCTAATAGAGATTTGATCTTTTCAGGATTCGCCTCAATGCCTCGTTGGTTGACAATGTATTCGAGAAACATGCCTTCTCGTACTCCAAATATGCACTTTGTCGGGTTCAGCTTCATTTGGTTTTTATCTAGTTGATCAAAAGTCTGACTTAAGTCAATTAGATGATCAGTAGATTTTTCGCTCTTCGTCAACATGTCGTCAACATAGACTTCCATATTGCAACTGATTTGTTCAGCAAAGACTTTGTTCATTAGCCTCTGATATGTCGCACCTGCATTTTTCAAACCAAAAGGCATAACATTATAACAATAAGTTCCCCTAGGGGTAATGAAAGAAGTACTCTCCCTGTCTTCAGGTTTCATTTTAATCTGATTGTAGCCAGAATAAGCATCCATGAAGCTTAGCAGCTCATGTCCCGAGGTAGCATCGACTAGTTGATCAATTCGGGGCAGTGGAAAGTGATCCTTTGGGCATGCTTTGTTGAGGTCGGTGAAGTCTACACACATCCTCCACTTGTTGTTCTTCTTCTTTACCATCACCACATTGGCTAACCAGTCTGGATATTTAACATCTTCAATAAAACAAGCCTTCTGGAGCTTCTCGATTCCTCCTGTATAGCTTGATTCTTCTCGAGACTGAATACTCTTCTTCTCTGCTTCACAGGCTTGATCTCCTTGTTCACATTAAGTTCGTGACATAAGAAATTTGGGTCTATCCCAGGCATATCCTTATGACTCCACGCAAAAGTTTGTTTTCTGCTTCTTAGGAAAGTTATCAATTCCTGTTTTAGTGAGGCTTCCAACGATGAACCTACTTGAGTAATTCACTCAGGGTGCTCGTCGTCCAGGATGATTTTTTTAGTAGCTTCCACCACTTGACCCTTCACGAGTTGTGACTCATCTCTAGGATCCAATGTTTCAATGTCGGCACCTTCATCCACTTGATAGGTAGTAGTCTTTTTCCTTGATTCCTCCATTTCTTCTTGCTCGGAAGATGAATAATAGCATTCCCGAGCTACTTTCTCATAACCTTTAATAACTCCTACTCCAAAATTTGTTGGAAATTTCAGGAATTGATGCACCGTAGATGGTACAGCTTCGAACTTCTTCAATCCTACCCTTCCCATGATGATATTGTGTGATGACTGAACATTCTTATCCATCACGAAGAAACGTATTCTTTCTGTTCGACAAGCAGGCCACGTACCAATGAATATATCCAACTTGATCGTCCCAAGTGGAAATACTTTCTCGCCAGAAAAACCGATGATGGGTCTATGATAAGGCTCCAATTGAGATAGCTTTAGATTTAAACTATCGAAGCACGAGTAGAACATGATTTCTGTCGAGCTAACATTGTCGACCAGTACTCTTGAAATTACAACCTCCTTCATTCTCATCTTGATCACCAGCGGGTCATCATGAGGGTATAGAACATCTGCAAGGTCATTCTTTGAGAAACCAATGACTAATTTCTCTTTATTCACCTTTCTCGGGCGATCCTCCTCAGCTAGATTTATTCATTGAATGTACGAGCAAGCTTGAGCCTCACAGAGGTAAGCTTTTCTCTCGGCAGTAAGGTCTCCTCCTCCTGTATCTCCACATATTTTAACATTACAGTCAAATGACCCAAAGCGTATTGAAAATACCTCTCGTTCTGGCTGCCTTGGTCTCTTGGGAAGATCGGGGTCATCCTCGGGATCAACTTCATGGTTTCTTTTCTTGTTTTCCTCTGCTCGACGAGGAGATCTAGACCTCTCTCTAGTTCGGTCGTGGTTTCTTCTTTCGCTTCCATGATCAACATACTTTGACAGTTTTCCTCGTCTGATGAGTGTTTTAATCTCATTCTGAAGAGCTATGCAGTTTTTGGTCATATGGCCATGATCTTTATGAAACTCGCAATACTTCGCCTTATTCCTCTTGTCAGGGTTTGCCTTCATTTTCTCTGGCCAATTTAGTTCCTCGTTGTTCTTGATTTCCTCTAGAACATGGTTGATATCCTTCTTCAAAGGAGTATAATTATCACATTTCTTCATTACGTCCCATACCGACCTGTTTTTTGAATGCTTGTCATTACCATTGTTCTTATGCTCTTTCTTCTTAGCTTTATCACCTTCCACCTTGGTTTCTTTGGCATCCATGTTCTTCTTCGCAGCCATAGACTCCTCGGCATTCATAATCTTGGACGCTTTTCCCATCAGGTCTGACATGGTTCTAGGTGGATCTTTGGCCAAAGTGTAGTACAACTTGTTGGGCAGTAGTCCACTCATCAAAGCAGTAATCGCTATCTTATCCTCATAATCAATGACTTCAAGTTTCTCGTTATTAAAACGAGTTATATAATCTCTGCTACTCTCACCAGCTTTTTGTCTAACACTTAACAAATGTGCTATTCGTTTAACTGGCTTTGCCCCAAAACAGAAACTCCCAATAAATAACTCGGCCAATTGAAGAAAAGTTGAAATCTTACCCCGAGGAAGATTATTATACCATATTTGAGCAGATCCAGTAAGAGTTACCGAGAACGCCCTGCATCTCATCTCATCTGGAACACCATAGATGTCGGTTGCAGCCTGGTATTGTTCTATATGAAGGAAATGGTCAGTCTTTCCATCATATTTGGGGGTCATAACAGGTGCTTTGAACTTTGATGGTGTTGGAAAATCTACAATGGACTGGACAAAAGGTGTTCCTCGAACAAAGATTAGTTGTAGAGGGTTCTTAGCTTTAACCATTTCCCCCAATCAATCCTTCAGCCTTTGAATAGAGCCTTTCCATGCATCATTTCCTTCCTCGGGCCTGTTGGTTTGAGTAATTGATCGCGTTGATGTGGCTTCCTGGGATCTATCTTGACGAGCAGCTGGTCGCGACTGGGCAGATCCTTCCCTTAAGTCTGATGGTCGTCGAAAACTCCTCGATGGGGCTCTAGGAGGACTTTTGCTCCTCCTAGGACCTAATCGATTGAAAGGATATACTCTACTTAATCTTTCTAGCGCACTGGCCCTTTCTGGGCAGAGAGTGATACATTATTCAGTATCTGTGGCTCGCACTGACGAAGATCGTCCAGGTTGATAAGAAAAATCTTCAGACTCCTCAATGCGAAATGAATTGGTACGCCTAGTACGCGAAGAAGATGCACGGGTATTTCTTTGAATACTTCGTGGTTTTGAATGGGTTGGTGCACCGCCATGGAGGGTTTGTATGAGTTGACGCATAGTTTCTTGCATGACGGTCTGGACCTGAGCTAGATTTGTCATTATTCCAGGCAGATCTGGAATATTTGGCGGAGCAGATGGATTTGGAGGGCTTCCAGCGTTTTGATTACTAGATTCTGGAATATTAGCCATTTGTGATGGATTATTTTTTTATGGAAAACTATATTACCAGTCGTTCCCACAGACGGTGCCAATCTGTTGATGTAAAAAATTAGATCGTATCTAATTATTCAATCACAGATAAATAAATGAGACAAAGAATTTTTAAAGTGGTTCAGCTTTATAAGAATGGCATACGTCCACTGTTATGGTATTGCTGATTGTATGAGAATTCTCGATTACAAGTTATCTCAAGAAATTTCGGTCCTTTTACAATGAGGATTGTACAATGTATTTATAGCCCTGAGGCTATAATGTGAAAGGGTAATACATTAAATGATGTACATAAGAAAGGGTGATACATTCAATGCTCCTTAAGCGTATGCATCTGAATGATAAGCATTTAATGAACATTCAAACTGTTGGTTATCCCGCTATTAATGCTTTGTTCGAGGTGCAGCTCGGACCGCCTGAGTTTCTCGGACCGCCTAAGCTTCTCGGTGCTCAAGAGTTGCTCAGAGAATTATCATTCCTCGAAGCGTATGAGTTCCTCGGAGCGTGTGATTTCCTCGGGGAAATAGTGTACCTCGTTGTAGTATGGTTCCTCGGAGCGTGTGAGTTCATCGGAAGTGTTTGTTGTTGCCACGTAGACTGCCACGTGTCTTCACTTTATTGATCAAATTTGGTATCAACAATCATATTTATGCAATCATCAAAGTCCATCCCCCAAGGACGTTGTGGGATATTCAAAAGCTTACTGAGATGCTTAAAGAAGTCAATCTCTTTATCTCCAAGTCCTCGAAAAGCTTCCTCCATTCTTTCAACTACTAAAGAAGGATAAGGGCCTCATATAGAATGATGACTTCTGCAAAGGTTTTGAGGAAATCAAGTTCTACCTCAATAAACCACCCCTGACTGTGATACCCGATGAGGGAGATCCTCTGTACCTATATCTCACAGTATCAGGCCTTGCATTTAGCTTAGCTCTGGTATGTGTCAAAGAAGGAGGATATCACCCTATCTACTATGTGAGGTAGACACATCTGCATGCAGAACAACGCTACTTAAACATGAAAAAGCTAACCTCCGCATTAGTGCTTGCCTTTAGGATGCTCAAACACCACTCTGAATCTCACTTAATAATAGTTATCACTTCATTCCACCTTAAAGTTGTTCTTTAGAAAGTCGACCTCTCTGGACGACTCTCAAAATGTTTGATCAAGATCGAAAGGTTTGATATTCACTTTTATCCAAGAAAAATGATTAAGGGACAAGTCTTGGCTGATTTCATCCTCGAATTCATGGAGGACCAACTGACTAACAATAATACCCCGTATTTTTGTGATATTTATTTATGGGATTAATTGAATTAAATGTGTATTAATTGAGTATTAATACGGATAAAATACTAACGAGATGTCAGTTGGTATTTGATTATAATGACTATATATGGCAATATATGAATATTGAGAATATTAAAATTATCGCGAGATAGAAATACGGCAATTTGGAAATTTTGTTGGGACCCGTGTGACAGTCGCGCCAGGAACATTATTTAAATAAAAAAAAAAGAATTTTATTTTTATCAACCGTATGGTCATTTTGAGTGCGCCAACGTGTCCGGAAGGGTCGAAATAGTCAGAAAACACTAGCCGGGGGTTTAGTTTGGGTCCCGGGGCATTTTTGGGCCATATCGGCAACTTAAAAGGGTATTTTGGTAATTTTGAAATTTTAGGATTATTAACCAACGAATTTTGGGACTTAAATATTAGGATATTAATGACCCACTAACCCATTACCAGCAATTAACTGATTAGAGGGCAACGGGAGTTTCATGAGAAGTTAGGAGAGGTTCCCAAAAGAGAAAACCTTAACCTTCATCTTCAACCTTCAACCTTGAGAGAAAAAGGAGAGAGAGCAACCCTCATCAATTCAACACCAAATTCAGAGAATAATCCAAGGCAAGTGGTTTAATTACATTAATTTCAAGCGAATGCTTCTTCCATGCTTAGAAATTGATATTATTGCATTGTATTGGGAGACTTGTAAAAACCCATGTAATTGGAGTTATAAATTCATGTTTTGATAAAGAGATTGCATGTAGAATTATGTTTGGGCGATTATATTGTTAGAAATACATCTTTTATATTACAAAAATGGATTTAATTATGGTTATTGATGACTTTAATTTTCTAGGGTTCATATTCATAAGGGTTGGGGGAATATTGGGAGATTTGATAATTGGGTGTTGTTTAGGGAGACTTGACCGCATAAATATGTTAAAATACGACCTAAGTATGTTTAGGAATGATTAGGATCCTTAAAACACTGTTGGGATAATGTTTGGATGAGTTTTGAGAAGAAAAAGTTGGAGGAAAAATGAATTTAGAAATTCTGGGCTCGAAACTGTCACCTCGTTAGAAGACCTGCCCAGGTCGTTCGAACGAGCTCGTTCGAACGAGCTTCTAACGAGTTGACAGTTTGCCTTCTAACGAGTTGGATGTTCGTTAGATGCCCACCTCATTTGAATGAACTCTCGTTCGAACGACCTCGTTCGAACTACCTCGTTCGAACGAGACTTCTAACGAGTTGACAGAATGGCCTTTTTGGCCTGATTTGATTTCTAGCGTCCCGGAACCTTGTTTAATTGTAGAGATAACATTCCCTTGATGACTAATTGATATGGTTGGGATATTCAGGATATATTGAGGAGTAAAATATAGAATGATTTGAACTAAATGATATTGGTGGATTAGGGCGCGAGTGACTAATCACGATGCGAGGATAATTAATGACTTGAATACATATAAACCGGGGACATATGAATTGTGACATTATAAGTTGGTATGAGAATGAGAAGTATACCACTAATAATTTATGGTAATTACGAAGATGTGTGTATGCTTAGTATATGTATATGATTTTATGTGTATGACATACCTACCATGCTTGCTATCACGGGAGGTTTGCGTTCGCTTAGGGCCATCTATTCTTTGTGTGCCTACGGGGGGATATAGATTGGTACCTCGAGGACATAGGTCAGAGAAGGACTTATTGGGAAGTTAATAAGTCTGTTGATCATGGGAGCATAGGTATGTGCGTGACCTATGTGATGTGACTGTGTTCGCCTCCATTATTTGTGATTATTGTTATCTGAGAACGATTCCTGAGAGATTCGAAATGCGTGATCCTTATGTAGGTGATGTACCGGGATGGATAGCAGAGTATGTGTGCACCGCAGCCGAATCTCGGGGTGCTTGTATTGTATATTTATGATGTGAATGATATACGGTTAAATGAACAGACTTGCCATGTTTAAGTATGAGAATAATTTATAGTAACTCCTTGAGAAGATAAATAAGCGGATAACCTCCAGTAAATGGTAATACTAATAATTGAGAATCCGAGTTTAAGTAAAGCTATCTATTCAAGTGATAACATTGGGAATTCATATTGTGAATCAAGTAGATGGGTTAGAACTTATGTCGGTTTAGTTAGATATAAATACCACTTAGATGGGCACTGTACGTTAGGAGTGCACGATTAGAAGAGAGGTGAGTATTTCATGTGAGAGCACGTCCTAACATGTATTTTGCATTCATTGTTTTAATGTTATTAAAGCACTTGCTATTTTGAAAATACTCTCCACTTTCGGGCTCTGACCCGTTTGCTTTCAAATCTATTTTTGTAAAAACCTTTTAGGTGCTCAGCCACAAGGACACCATGCATAGGATTTCCATTCAGGTGACGAGCTATAGCTGTTTGTGTAAGTTACAGGGCCTTGATAGTAGACGCTTCTTTTGTCTTGACTCTATTCAGTTTTCATCATTTGTAGGGCATGTCGCCCATTTCTATTAGAGACATTTCATATTCCAGTTATTCAGATTGTTGGCATGTAATTAATTCAGGATACTGTTTTATTTATTTCAGTTGTGGGATTGTTGTGAGGAGTATTTCCTCCGGACTCTTTATTTCTTGTTGATTACACTATTGGGACTTTATTGTGTATGGTTACGTTATTTTTATTCTTCACTTACTTCATGTTAATCAGATTTAATTTATAATTGGCAACTCGCTTTTTAAATACTAGGTGGTTAGTAATCATTAAAATGTTTTCGACAGTGATGCTATTAACTGAACCAACTTGGAATTTTGTATTAATTTTAATAAAGGAGTAGCTACCCAGTATTTAATTAGTCGGGGTGTCACAGGTGGTATCAGCGCATCAGGTTCTAGTGTCCTTTAGGATCTGTACGGCTTATTATGTTTCCGCTGAGATTTCTTTGATGTAGAGCCCTATATTTTAGGACTGTTGTATTCTTTTATGTATGCTTCGCTCTTCAGCTATTTTGGGTTTATAACTGCGAACTTATAGACCTTACTCTTATTTCAGATGCCTCCACGACGTGCACCACGGATTCCTAGGGATGCACATCCAGAGCCCCAGCCAGCACCAGTACAGGGCACCATAAATGCCGCTGAGGTTGCAGCCATTGTAGCCCAAGTGGTAAATGCCGCTCTAGCAGTTGTACACCAGGCACCACCCCAGGCTCCAGTAGCCGCGCCAGTTCAGGCACATGCATTCCCGTCTGCTTGGGAACGTGTACGTGATGCTTTTCAGAAAGCGCACCCGCCAGAGTTCACAGGTAGCTCCGATGTTGTGGTTTCAAGTCAGTGGAGGAAAGACATTCAGAGGCACTTGAGGATGTATGAGTGCACCGATGTTCAGAAGCAGGTACTAGCTACTTTCAAGCTAGTGGGATCTGCACTGCAGTGGTGGGAGTCTATTACCACCGGGGAGGAGAGAGATACTCTCACGATACAGGAGTTTTGGGTGCGGTTTGACCGCAAGTATTTTCCGTCAGCCGTTCACACGGAAATGAGGAGGAAGTTAATGAATCTCGGACAGGAGGGAAGGACTGTGGCCTAGTATGAGTCCGAATTCACTAATCTACTGAATATTGTTCCGGATGAAATACCGACAGAGGAGAAGAAGATCTAGAAGTTTACAGATGGATTGACATGGAGGATCCGTCAGCATTTATTGGGGAACCTCCCGTTGGCCACTTATTCTGACGTGGTTAACGCTGCACTGTTACACTGCCAGGATCACCGCTTTCACATGGCTGAGAGAAAGAGATCAGGAGAATCCAGCCATCAGGGCAGGACTGGAGGAAATGGTGCCAGTGGGGCACAATCTACTCAGGGGCAGAGGCAGGGTGACCAGGGTTCCCAGCAGGGGGGTCATAAGAGGTTAAGATCGGGGAATTTCAGGCACGGACAGGGAGGTTTTAGGCAGGGCCATCAGGGTCCGAACGTCCATCAGGGCCAGCAGGGGCAGAATCGTCAACAGCAGTTTCACCAGGGCCAGCATGTCCAGGGGAAGAATGGAAACGGTCACCAGGGCCGAGGGCGGCAGGGATAGAGAGGGGGGAACTTCCCGGGGAAGTGTTACATTTGTGGCAAGACTTGCCATAAATGCCAGGATTATCCGGATAGGGGTAGGGCCCCGCAGCAGCAGCAGAAGGGTTCTCGACAGGAGTCGCAGAGGCCTATGTTTCCTGCCGCCCTCCCGACACCACCACAGATGGCAGCATTACCACCCATTCCAGCAGTCCCAGTTCAGCAGGGACAGCTTCAGTTTGGGAGAGTGTATCAGCTCCAGCAGGTCGCAGCCCCACAGGATCCACCAGCCATTGAGGGTATGTTCTCTATTCAGGGGACTCTGGGGCGTATTTTATTTGACACGGGGGCTACACATTGCTTCATAGCTATGAGATTTTCACGCACCATTGGGTTGTTAGACACCGCCGAGAGTACGGTTACTTGTGTAGATTCACCGTTGAGTAGGGGTTCCGTGATTTCCCTTGTATGTAGAGGCGTGGGTATAGAGATTATGAGGTTTACTTTACCCGCGGATATGTTAGTGTTAGAGATGACCGAGTATGATGCCATTATTGGTATGGATTGGCTAGTTGCGTACCGAGCCATGATTGACTGTTTTAGTAGGAGTATTATCTTTGCCATTCCCGAGAAGGAGATGTTTTTAGTGGCGATGCCTCGTCCTGAGGGAGGATCGTCCACTCATTTGTACTATATAGAGGAGGAGACCTCTAAGGAAGTGGTGATACCGCTTGATTCTATTCCGGTTGTTCGAGAGTTTGCCGATGTATTTCAGGATATACCTGGATTACCTCCGAGTAGGGAGATAGAGTTTGTGATCGATTTGATGCCGGGCACTCGACCTATTGCCCGCGCACCTTACCGTATGGCTCCAGCTGAAATGAGAGAGTTACGAGATCAGATTGAGCAGTTGTTGGGTCATGGGTTTATTCGGAGGAGTACTTCGTCGTGGGGTGCCCCTGTGTTGTTCCTAAAGAAGAGGGATGGATCATTGAGGTTGTGTGTAGATTACCGGGAGTTGAATAAGGTCACGATACGGAATAAGTATCCGTTGCCCTGAATCGATGACTTATTCGACCAGCTGAGAGGAGCTTCTTTCTTCTCAAAGATTGATTTGCGATCGGGATACCATCAGTTGCGTATCAGGGAGGAGGACGTCTCGAAGACTGCTTTCTTAACGAGATATGGTTCCTACGAGTTTCGGGTTATGCCTTTTGGTTTGACCAATGCTCCAGCCGTGTTTATGGACTTGATGAATATGGTGTTCAGAGAGTTCTTAGATCAGTTCATCATTGTCTTCATTGATGATATTCTGGTTTACTCCCAGAGAGAGGAGGAGCACGCCGAGCATTTGAGGCAGGTTTTGCAGACGCTACGCCAGAAAGAGCTGTATGGAAAGTATGAGAAGTGCGGGTTTTGGCTGAAGGAGGTTCAGTTTTTGGGGAATATTATTTCCGACCGGGGGATATCTGTTGATCCGGGAAAGTTAACCGCGGTGAGGGAGTGGGGACAACCCACGACACCGACTGAGATCCGTAGTTTCTTGGGCCTAGCAGGATACTACAGGAGGTTTATTCGGGGTTTCTCCAAGATAGCGGGTCCTTTGACACATCTGACTCGTAAGGGTGTGCCATTCATCTGGAGTGATGCTTGTCAGTTGGAATTCGAGGAGTTGAAAGATAAGTTGACCTCAGCACCAGTGTTAGCACTGCCGAGACCGGGAGTTGAGTATCTAGTTTACACCGATGCATCCTTGCAAGGACTTGGAGGTGTATTACAGCAGGAGAGTCAGGCCATAGCTTATGCTTCCCGTAAGCTTAAGCCTCACGAGAAGAATTACCCCACCCACGACTTGGAGTTAGCGGCAGTGGTGTTTTCCCTTCGGATTTGGAGACATTATCTCTTGGGGGAGAAGTTTCGATTGTTCACGGACCACAAGTCCCTACAGTACCTATTCACGCAGAAGGAGTTGAATATGCGGCAGCGAAGGTGGCTTGAGTTTGTGAAGGATTATCAGTTTGATATCCAATATCACCCGGGGAAGGCTAACGTAGTAGCAGACGCGTTGAGCCGTAGACCAGTAGATGAGGTGGCAGGGGTGTGGAAGGCAAAGTGGAAGGATTTGGGACATCAGGATGCAGTGGCCCGATCGTTCATGTCTGTAATGACTGTTACATTGCAGATTGTCACGAAGGTGGTACAGGCACAAGCAAATGACTCGTTCTATCAGGAGAAGATAGTTCGATTATTAGCAGAGGGAGCTGAGTCCTATACCGTTAGCTCAGATAGGGGATTACGCTTCAATGGCAGACTGGTAGTTCCAGAAGGGGAGGAATTGCGACACGAGGTGATGGCAGAGTCGCACGGCTCACGGTTCGCGGTACATCCCGGTGGGGACAAAATGTACCAAGACATGAGACGACAGTATTGGTGGAGCGGGATGAAGAAAGATATCTCCGTGTTTGTTTCTAAATGCGCCACTTGTCAGCTGGTAAAAGTAGATCATCAGAGACCGGCAGGACTTCTACAACCATTATAGGTCCCGATCTGGATGTGGGAGAGCATCTCCATGGACTTTATCACGGGGTTACCTACGTCACAGAGGGGTCACGACTCCATTTGGGTAATTGTGGACAGGTTGACCAAAGTTGCTCATTTTCTACCCGTAAGGACAGACTACACTTCGGGACAGTATGCCCAGCTTTTTATTGCATAAATAGTGAGAATTCACGGTGTGCCCCTAAATATCGTGTCTGACCGAGACAAGATATCTATTTCACGGTTTTGGGAGAGTTTTCAGGAGGCCATGGGAACGAATTTGCGGTTGAGTACGGCATATCACCCGCAGACCGATGGGCAAACCGAACGTACAAATCAGATGTTGGAGGACATGTTGCGTATGTGCATCATTGATTTTGGGGGTGGATGGGAGCAGTATCTTCCACTGGTGGAGTTTGCTTACAACAACTCCTACCAGTTCCCCATTGGCATGGCTCCATTTGAGGCGTTGTATGGTAGATCTTGTCGTTCCCCAGCATGTTGGTTGGAGGTGGGGGATAATAAACTATTAGGGCCGGAAGTAATTCAGGATACTTCGACGAGGATAGAATTGATACGGAGTCGCATTCGGGTAGCTCAGGATCGGCAAAAGAGCTATGCTGATGCGAAGAGGTTCTTCATGGAGTTCCAAGTGGGGGACCAAGTTTTACTCAGAGTATCTCCTATGAAGGGAATTATGCGATTTGGGAAGAAGGGGAAATTGGCACCGAGATATGTGGGGCCATTTCCTATCATCGAGCGGGTTGGGTCTGTTGCATATAGACTTGGGTTACCGGAGCATTTACACGGGATACATGATGTGTTTCATATTTCCTCGCTAAGGAAATATCTTAGGGACTATTTGGCTCATTCTCACATTGCTTTGGAGGACATCGATCTCCAGCCTGATAGCTCCTACGAGGAAGGGCCGATTGCTATTTTGGACCGAAGTGAGCGGAAACTGCGGTCAAAGATAGTTCCGTTAGTACGTGTTCAGTGGCGGCATCATAATGTCGACGAGTCCACATGGGAGCACGAGGATGAGATGCGCGAACGTTATCCAGAGTTATTTGTACCAGGTACTTTCTAGTTCCGAATTTCGGGACGAAATTCTGTTATTAGGGGGGAAGTATGTAATACCCGTATTTTTGTGATATTTATTTATGGGATTAATTGAATTAAATGTGTATTAATTGAGAATTAATCAGGATAAAATACTAACGATATGTGAGTTGGTATTTGATTATAATGCGTATATATGGCAATATATGAATATTTAGAATATTAAAATTGTCGCGAGATAGAAATACGGCAATTTAAAAATTTTGTTAGGACGCGTGTGACAGTCGCGCCAGGAACATTATTTAAATAAAAAAAATATAGAATTATTTGAACTAATTGATATAGTTGGGATATTCGGGATATATTGAGGAGTAAAATATAGAATTATTTGAACTAAATGATATTGGTGGATTAGGGCGCGAGTGACTAATCACGATGCGAGGATAATTAATGACTTGAATACATATAAACCGGGGACATATGAATTGTGACATTATAAGTTGGTATGAGAATGAGAAGTATACCACTAATAATTTATGGTAATTACTAAGATGTGTGTATGCTTAGTATATGTATATGATTTTATGTGTATGACATACCTACCATGCTTGCTATCACGGGAGGTTTGCGTTCGCTTAGGGCCATCTATTCTTTGTGTGCCTACGGGGGGATATAGATTGGTACCTCGAGGACATAGGTCAGAGAAGGACTTATTGGGAAGTTAATAAGTCTGCTGATCATGGGAGCGTAGGTATGTGCGTGACCTATGTGATGTGACTGTGTTTGCCTCCATTGTTTGTGATTATTGTTATCTGAGAACGATTCCTGAGAGATTCGGAATGTGTGATCCTTATGTACGTGATGTACCGGGATGGATAACAGAGTATGTGTGCACCGCAGCTGAGTCTCGGGGTGCTTGTATTGTATATTTATGATGTGAATGATATATGGTTAAATGAACAGACTTGCCATGTTTAAGTATGAGAATAATTTATAGTAACTCCTTGAGAAGATAAATAAGCGGATAACCTCCAGTAAATGGTAATACTAATAATTGAGAATCCGAGTTTAAGTAAAGCTATCTATTCAAGTGATAACATTGGGAATTCATATTGTGAATCGAGTAGATGGGTTAGAACTTATGTCGGTTTAGTTAGATATAAATACCACTTAGATGGGTATTGTACGTTAGGAGTGCACGATTAGAAGAGAGGTGAGTATTTCATGTGAGAGCACGTCCTAACATGTATTTTGCATTCATTTTTTTAATGTTATTAAATTACTTGCTATTTTGAAAATACTCTCCACTTTCGGGCTCTGACCCGTTTGCTTTCAAATCTATTTTTGTAAAAACCTTTTAGGTGCCCAGCCACAAGGACACCATGCATAGGATTTCCATTCAGGTGACGAGCTGTAGCTGTTTGTGGAAGTTACAAGGCCTTGCTAGTAGACACTTCTTTTGTCTTGACTCTATTCAGTTTTCATCATTTGTAGGGCATGTCGCCCATTTCTATTAGAGACATTTCATATTTCAGTTATTCAGATTGTTGGCATGTAATTAATTCAGGATACTGTTTTATTTATTTCAGTTGTGGGATTTTTGTGAGGAGTATTTCATCCAGACTCTTTATTTCTTGTTGATTACACTATTGGGACTTTATTGTGTATGGTTACGTTTTGTTTATTCTTCACTTACTTCATGTTAATCAGATTTAATTTATAATTGGCAACTCGCTTTTTAAATACTAGGTGGTTAGTAATCATTAAAATGTTTTCGACAATGATGCTATTAACTGAACCAACTTGGAATTTTGTATTAATTTTAATAAAGGAGTAGCTACCCGGTATTTAATTAGTCAGGGTGTCACACTAACCAATAAGTAATGGAGCAATTAACAAATGAGGAAGAATAGACGAGTGACTGGACCCTATACTTTGATGGAGCCTCCAATTCTAAAGGGTAAGGAGTAGGTATTGTCATCGACCAAGAAATCAGGTTAGGATTACAATCCTCCAACGTTAAAGACGAATACGAAGCACTAATAGCTGGCCTATGGAAAACCCGACTACTGGGGGAAAAGTTCCTTAATGTGTTCGTCGATTCCAAACTAGTCTCTAATAAAGTGAGAAGATATTTCAATGCAAAAGATGACTGGATGGGAGCCTACCTTGTCATAGTGAAAGGTCTTATTGCAAGACTTGAAAAGGTTCACATTCAGCAATTCTACAGGGGGTAAAATAGTCACATGGACGCCCTAGCAACCCTAAGCCCAATAGTGGACTCTGACCTTAGAAGGAATGTTAAGGTAGAGTTCCTTGCCATACATGTCATTGACCAGATGGTGGTCGCTGAGTAAGTCCTCCGCATGGAAAGAGCCCCTAGTTAGATGGATCACATCATTGCATATTTACAAAGGGACACGTTGCCGGATGATAAGAAACTGGATCACGAAGTGAAAGTAAAAGCATACTGATTCTACCTTAAACTAGTGGGTAAGTTATACAAAATATCCTTCACAGGTCCTTACCTCCAGTGAGTCCACCTGTAACACACCGAGCAAGTTCTAAGCAATCTTCATGAACATATTTTTTGGAGTCATGTATGAGGGAGGCCATTGGCTTTTCTAGCAGTCAAAGAACGCTAATGTTGTCCTTACACTTAAAGGGATGAAAGTATCTATAATTGGAGATGTAAAAAATGCCAAAAATTCTCTCTTACGGTTCATCAGCCAGCTAGTGATCTGAAATCCTTGGCAAGTCCTTGGTAACTTGTATAATGGGGAATGGATATTATGGGACCACTGCCTACTGTACCTGGTAATCATAAGTAGCTATTGGTCGTCATAGACTACTTCACCAAGTGGGTAGAAGAAGAACCACTAGCAAACATTTATGAAGTCAATATAACAAGGTTCCTACGGAAGAGCGTCATAACACGCTTCGGGGTACCAACAACTATCATCATCGATAAAAACACATAGTTTGAAAGAAGTTTCTTTCAAAACTTCTGTGATGACGATGACATCAAGCATTATTTTAGTTCTGTGGCGTACCCCCAGAGCAACGGTTAGGCAAAAGCTTCCAGTAAAACTATGATCAAAGACCTAAATAAGAGGCTAGAAAGAGCAAAGGGTGACTGGGTAGAAGAGCTCCCCCATGTCATGTGGGACTACCATACTACTCGTAGAAGACTAATTGGGGAAATGCCTTTTGCACTCACCTATGGATTGTTCATTGAACTTGACTTAGTAGACGAGCGAATAGAGCGATTTAAGATCAATATGGCTTCATACTAGTAGCAACTGGCAAGGCATTGCAACAAGAGATTCAATCCGAGGAAATTCCAGTTAGGCGATTACGTCCTAAGGAAAGTCCTCGGCAGTGCAGTAAGGCTGTCAGATGGAAATCTTGGAATAAACTGGGAAGGACCGTTCAAGATAATTAGGGACGACCTTGAAGGAGCTTATCACTTGGAAACTTTGAAGGGCATGGAGTTACTAAGAGCATGGAATGAAGCCAATCTCAAGAAGTTATACTTTTAGCCTTTTTAATCTCTTTTAGCACAATTAGTTTGCACAAATTTTCATTTCAAACTTATGTTGCTCTCAAGTAATTATTCAATGTATAAAGGCCTATTGGCTCCCGTATATCACATTTGCATATTAATTCTCTCAATTTTATGTTATGTATCTCAATATTGTTGACCATTTTCAAACGATATCTACACTCTCTTAACGCCATGTAGAATCACCTTTGGTTACGGTAAGCTACTCAGCTTATTTTAACCAAGGAACTTCCTCGCGTAGAACGAAACTCCTTTGGACTACGATAGGTCATTCAACTTATTTTTAATCAAGGAATCTCCTTATTCCGAGTAAGGTTCATAGTAATTGAGATAATCCATTAAGTTTAATTTGGTTGCTGCAATCCTTTGGTCTTTGTCATAAACAAACACACCAGACCTCATGAGTTGCCCCGATGACAACAAAAGTCCTACAGGTGATCCTTAGGCCAAATTCCAACCTAGGTTAGTCTCTAATTGTGTTGGTCGTTTAAAACTTGATCGGGTGGATGGACCCTTAATTAGGTGCATTCTTCCCATCATCTCACCCAGGCCTAAGGAATGTGATGACATAACCTAAAAGGTAAGCAGGACGGAACGATAATTCTAAGGCATATTGGACTGGAAGAATGTTTGTCACAAGCTTTCAACTCATTTAGTTGCCAAAGGCCTAAAATGATTAACACCCTCCACTGATTCATTTAGTTATATTTCACTCACTTTCATCACACACTTTTTCGAATTTTTTTACACCTTCCTTCTAGTTTAATTACCTGTTCTCATTTAGTTTAATTCCCCATCCTCAAAAATTATTTTAATATAAAAAATACAAAAATATATAAGAATCTAGAAAGAAAATAATTAGAAAAATGAATTACATGACTTTTCTTATGTTCCACTCCTTAGAGTTGGATTGACACCCTTGCTTACCTTTATATGCATTTGTGTTATTATTTTTGTAGGTAATGAAAGGAATTGATTAGCTTGGATTTTGACAACAATGACTCATGACATAAGAGTCCAAGTTATCAAATGGCGTCTTTGTCGCTTTTTGGAGTTTAACGCACTCTAGAAGATATTTTGGATTGTAATTCATTTGTTCTATCTTTTTCATTTTAAGTACCATTTTTTCATTTTATTAGAAGTTTTTTTGTAGTATTTTATTATTGGATTGTATTGCGATGCATGGAGACACCATTATTTTTTCAATTAGATTTGTAATAATTCATAAAACAAAGTGTGATAGGCAAACCGTTAGAGAGAGGGCTTCCAAAGGTAGGGGTGGCAATTAGAACCCGAACATGACAACACGACACGATCCAACATAAAATTGACACAAAATTAAAATAGCCTGTCGTGTTCGGGCCAAATTATTTTGGCCCACTAGCGAGACGTGCCATGCTCGTGCCTGAAAATTGACACAAAATTGACCCGTTCCAGCCCAATTACAACACGATAAGTATCCTGATAAAAATTCCAAACTAACCCGATTAAAACTTTCCCATAGGAAAGAAAAAAAAACTATGCTCTTCCAGCCCAATTAAACTCGTCTAAAACATATTGTATATAATGAAACTTCAAAATAAAAAAAGCCCTACGCTCTCTCTCTCTCTCTCTCTCTCTCTCTCTCTACGCCACTCATACCTCCTTCCCCATAGGAAAGAAAAAAAACCTAACACGAAATCCCCCCCTCTCTCTACGCTACCCCGTCGCCATTCAGCGGACCTCCCATCAGTAAGAGCTTTTTTTACCCCTCTCCCCATACAGAATATATATGTTTTGTGTGATGGAAACTTGGAGTTTTTTTGGGGGTAAACCCTTACAACCCTTTCCTGTTAAAACCGAGACATCGAAACACAGTTTTGGAGTCTTTCTTTGTAACACTTGTTCATCCGTGCAATAGTTTTGTTGGTTAGAGTCTTGGTAATGTTTTTTTTAGTTTGGGTATTATTTAATACATGTTCATTGACATGTTTTGTATTCTATCTGAAAGCCTACCAACCATCTCCGTCCATTTATATGTTTCACTCAAAAGGAATAAATTGGACATCAATTTAGCTGAATCAACTAACTCGTGCTATGTTCTGATAATTTGTGAACTAAAGTCACTGTTATGTTTTTTTTAATACCGGATATGTTTAATACCTGTTACACCTGTTATGTCTTTTAATACCTGTTATGTTTTTTTAGTTTTGGTAATGTTTTTTTTAGTTTTGGTAATTTTTTTTGGTAATGTTTAATACCTCTTCAACTGTTTAAACCTGAGACCGGAATGGTTTTGTTTTGTAATTTTTTTTACATATTTGTTACTTTGGTTATGTTTATTTACAAAGTTATTTACTCTAAGTATTGCATATATTTCAGCCATGGATCGTGGAAAACAATCATCGACACCCTCCTCGCACATTACGGACCTGAATCAAAAGAAAAAAAAGGAAGATTTCAGAGATTATTCAAGTGCCACCAAGTGAAACAAATGAGGAACAAGTATATTTCTGATTTTATTTTTAGTATAACTTTGTTGTTTTCAGTTTAACTTTAGTTGTTTTAACAGTTATCTCTCATTTATTGCTGGTATACTTATATTTTTTTTATTCTAGGATATGGACAGTGAGGATGATAGTTCATGCGATGAAGATAATGTAACTGAAGTATCGATACAAGTGGTAGGCATTGAAGAGGTTAAACTGTCTAAGGAGCCCTGGTCTGAGGTATGGGATTCTTTTGAAATTCTTCCAAAAACTTCGGATGGTAAAGAGAGAGAAAAATGTAAAAAGTGTGGAAAGATATATGCATGTGCATCTAAAAATGGAATGGTTAGTTTAAGATGACATATGAAGAAGTGTCCAAGTATGGATAAAAAATATATATCGCAACTTTTGATGAATCAATCTCGTGGTCACTTGGCAATGCGTTCGTCTAAATTGGAGTCTGAAAAATTTCGAGAGCTACTTAGTGAGGAGATTGTAATGCATGAATTGCTTTTTCAATTTGTGGAGTATGAGGGTATTCGTGCTATTTTCAATTATTTGTATGAGGATGTTACCACAATCACAAGGAATACCGCTAAATCTGATGTTTTAAAATTATACAAAAAGGAAAAGGTTAAATTTAATAAAATGCTAGAATTAGCTCCTGGTAGGATCTCTTTGACTTTGGATTTATCAGTCGTGTTATAAATGGGTCGTGTTTGTGTTGGAAAAAAAAACACAACTTTGTGTTGGGTCGTGTTCATGTTGCCTAAAATATAGTCGTGTCGTGTCGGGCCAGGTCAAAACGCGACCCGTTGGCCCAAATTTCCACCCCTATCCAAAGGAAATGATTTAGAAGCCTTTTTACTTTGGTTCGTTAGGAATCCCAGGGTCGACTGAGGTAGGAAATCTCCCCCAGGTCGACTCAAATAAGTCTTTACCCCACATGTGTAAAAGCTGTGAGAGGCACATTCTTCATCACTTGGGAATATCCCACAAGCGAGTCCATTCCTTGTGTGCTTATTTGCTCCTATGCGATTTTTATTATCTCATTGCATTTATTTTGTATGGTTTGATGAATTAATGAACCTATTACATTGACTAGATCATTTAATCGAGAATGGTTTCTATCACTGACTCACTCGCTTATCTGTTGTGTGCTACCCTAGCTATCAATAAATTTAAAATCAATCAACTATCTAGCTAAGTAGGAACACATTTTTGCAAAAGGCGATCACAAAGATAAATTTCATGATTTTTGTCGCTCGCGGACTTAACAAAAATTTGTATATCCTTTCACTAATTTTGAAGATAAAAATTGGATACGTGATAGTTAGGATTTATCCTTGACTTGTGTGTGTCTAATTCAATATTTTGGTAGTCAGTTTTAGTAAGTTCGTCCAATTCAAAGAATCCAAATATTTTAATCTTTTCTTCCAAAAAATCCAAAAAACATTTTCTACCTTTCTTTTTCTAAAAATCCAAAAATATTATTTTCTTCTCATTTTCAAAAACAAAATCACAAAAATATTTTCTTTCCTTTTGAAAAACATTAAAAAAATCCAAAAAACTATTTCTCTCGTCATGGCCGTCGAATGTCCTTTATGGGAATACTTTAGCCAGTATTCATCACCTCAAAGCATGTTTGAAGTTGATACCGTGTACAACCTCTATACTATACTTATTGGATTTAATTCTCTTACGCATATCGTTGATACTCTTTCGTTAACCATGCACACATCTCTTATTCTATCTCTTCCGATGATGGGTGTCAATGAGTCCAATGCTTCGTCGTGCACCTATTGCTTTCATGCCGATCACTTGACCCATGAGTGCCCTTACCTTACATATCCATTCGAACCAACCATGTCCCAAGTGTATCCATATGACACTATTTTGGAACTCGCCTTAGACCATTGTCATGATATATCCAATTCCGAGTGGTTTGAGTACCCAAGCTATTCGTTGAGGCTTGATCACCTTCCTACACAATACGAATCCTAACCCTATGTTATGGATACTCACGATTTTTGATAATCGTCATCGCAACCAAGTGCACCTCTTCCAGATAAGTTCCCTCACTACGCTCCACATGATTATCAACCTATTGTCTTTCACGAAGATTATTCTCCCATGTATGAACAATTTGACCCCGTTCCACACACTTCATATGAGTATTCTCTAATTCCCAATGTCAATAACAAGTTGTGTCCACCTCATCCACCACCACCACCCACCAACCCTTAACCACAATCATATACATCCATGCTCTAAAATGTCTTGCAAAAGTTCATCCTCTAACAAGGGCAAGCTACTCAATATCGAAATGAAGCAATTCAATGGCTTGAACAAATGTTAAATGAAATTGAGTGTGAGAACGAGTCAAATTTCACCCTAAGTCAACCCATTATTGTACCCACGTGGAGTGATAGTGAGTCATCTTGTGATATGATTTTTTGGTGTGACCAAACCTACCACCTCGAGAATCTCATAGTTGAAACCATTTCATATTTTGGTCCTCGAGTTGACAATTATGTTGACTTATCCAAAGATAGTGAGACTGATCAAACCCCACCTTGCCCTAGGGAATCCGTTATTAAGGTTCACATTCCCCTTTTCGATGAAGAAAAAATTACACCCGAGTCTACACTGATCGAGTTGGAAAATCGAGTGTTCGTGTAAATACCCTAGTCGTTGTTATCGGCTTCCGAACACGATACAAAAAAAACCTAAACTTTAACTACACTCTTGCGGAGTATAGTGGCGAGTCTGGGTATCGAATCCACAGGGAATGTTTGATAGATTTTAATTGATTTATTACTTCAAAAAAATAAGGTGTAAAAGATGATGATTGAGTGAGAAAGGAAAACGTGAAAAATAAAGAAGTTAACTAAAACTAATTAGAAAATTAAGGTAGGGACACAATCCCCTAACCCTAGAGTATTGATGGTATAAAACTAATCGTAAATTTAAGTGATTAATTAGACCGAGAATTTAGTACTCCCAAGTATTACGTATATGAGGTTCAAGCCCGCACCATACTTAATCAGAGGACGAGGAAATCGGTATTACGATAGTTACACTCGAATTGCATTATGAAGCATCTCGTTTACGCTGAAGCAAACGAGATCCAAAGATCTACAATTGTCGTGTTTCTACGCAATACGGTCGTAATAAATCATTAAATTTAGAGGACTAATTTTATACACATGCAGCTACCACATCAGGTTGGGTTCATGCATCCCAACCTTTAAAAACCTAGCCTAACATGAGAAATAATAATAAAAGTGCTGTAAATAAAAGTTACCAAGATTGAAGAACAAGAACATGCAAGAAGAAATCAAAGATTGAAGAAAAATCGGAAAAGCTCTTGAATTAAAGGTGCAAAATATGTAAATTTTTTTCCTAGATGTTCCTACTTGTTATGGAGCTTTTACATCAATGAAATCCTAATAAAAAGAGTCCTAATGACTAAATATATAGGCTAGAGTTCGTTTAGAAGAGTCTCCAAAACATAAAACTCTTTTGGCTAAAAGATAAGCACAAAATAAAAATCCCGTATCTGTCAATTTGTCACACTTAGAAAGTGTGACTAATTTTGTAACGGATCTGGAGCGTGACTAATTTTGTAACGGATCTGGTGCGTGACAAATGGGCAGACCGACTCTTTTTCCTCAGCTTCGATTCGGTTTGGATTTGACAATTTTTTTCTTGAATTTCTTCTCAAATTCAAATGGGCACAACTTCTTCACCGTAGCTCGGATTGAGGTTCCGTTTTTTCCAGTGTTCTTGTAATTGAAATTCTTCAACTTTCCAGTTAGCCCCACCTCCGGAATAAGGCTGTAAAATTACCAAAATGCCCTTTAACTCCTCGTTTCTTGGTTTTCTTTCACTATTTTAAGTTCTCTTTGGCACTAACTTGTATGAAATACCTGTAAAACACATAAGAGATAAAAAAAAATACGAAATACTTGCCAGAAAGGGTTAGTATCATTAATATGAGACAAATCCAAACTATTTACACTACACGGGATCATAAAAATACCAAAATTTAAGGGATAAATATGAAAAATTTATCCTAATCGAACCCCCCTAACTTAGAACTTTGCACATCCCGAGCAATGTAAAAGAATGAGAGTATGAGTTAAAGACCCTTCAAAAACTTTATTGGGATTGAATACCTCTTTCGCGGGCAAGCGATTGCATTTAGCATATGCAACAAGCCGTTAAACCCCTAGGTTACCCTAGTAGGACGAGTGTTGTCTCGTGAGGGTTTGCAGTGAATATACCCACAAAATTCTTTATTGACTCAGAGAAAAAATTAAATACTTATAAATTGTACAATTTAAACTCCCCAAAAATGGTCACCTTAAAGTCATATTTACAAGTCTCAAGTCATAGTGTGCGAAGCGAAAAATCGAACCGCTAACTTCCACTGATTGATCATTACGTTACTTTCCAAAAATTACTTTTGATTCAATTTCTCACGGGATGGTATCTCAAACGAATCTCTCAGAATGTGGTTATTCTCTCGGTGTGCGTGATATAAAGAGTAAATATAATGGACTCAAAGTCACGCACACAAATTGAAAGATGAAAATATATGGTGAATAGATCTCATCATTAGAATACGGTCATTGGGAAACAGGAACATCACCTCTTTTTCACACATTTAATCTCTTATATTATCTTTTGTGCCTTAGCTCTCCACGCGATAAGTAATTTTGCAATTCGGACTCGGTTATGACTTTTTCGGGCTTAAGGTGTAATTGGGTAACATGGAAATGGTTGGGAAATTCGGAATTGGAATTTTTTTCTTATGATGTCCCTTAGTGCTTTTTCGGGCTTTTGCTCATTTTCTATTCATTTTCTCTATTTTTTCTGTTTTTCACTTCTTTTCTTTTCTTGCTATTTTTGTTGAGCATTTCTATTCTTTTTCTTGCCCCTTCTTATGCACTTTTCGAACTTTAGTGAATATTCCATTTTCGCAATTTCGGGTTACTTGGGTTTTTCGGGGTACCAAACGAAAAGGATAAATTTTATTCGGCTCAATTAGGTTATCAAAGGGATAATTTTTCACATCTTTTTATGGATAATATTTTTGGGTAACAAACGATGGCCTACTTCATTGTCCGAATTACTTATTAATTTATCATATGCATCTCGAGATTAATTTAATTTAGATATTTATAGCGCGCTTTTCAAGGAAACATTTCATTTCCCATAACCGATCAAAACAATAAAATAGAGATCATCAACGACTTTTTAAAACGCCGAAATGAACTTTGAGTTGATCATTAACTCGGATTGATTTAAAATGCTCTAAAAAAATATAGGCTCGAAATCTCATCGGGTTTGTCAATTTCCACACTTATTCGTAAAGTCGTTAATTTTCTTTCAATTTCCATCTTTGGTTAATTTTGGCTTTGTGCATTTGATTTTTACAACTTGAGACAAAATATTTGTGACATTTTTGAAGCTTTTAAATTCCAATCTTTATTTATTTTGAAGTAAGTTATTCACCTTTTACACTTCATTTTTTTGAAGTAATAAATCAATTAAAATCTATCAAACATTCCCTGTGGATTCGATACCCAGACTCGCCACTATACTCCGCAAGAGTGTAGTTAAAGTTTAGTTTTTTTTGTATTGTGGTCGGAAGCCGATAACAACGAAGTGTAAAAGGTGAATAACCATTCACTATAATCAAGTAATGAATAACCAACAACATAAATATAAACCGGAGGAAAAACTCCTCACAACAATCCCACAACTAAAAAATAATACTACAAGTCTGAATCCTGAATAATTACATGCCAAAGGTCTGAATAACTGAAATAAATGAAATATCTCTAAAAGAAATGGGCGACATGCCCTACAACTGATAACTGATGAATATCGAGTCAAGATAGATGAAGCGTCTACAAGCAAAGTCCTGTAACTTCCACAATCAGCTACAGCTCGTCACATGAATGAGAATCCTATACATGGTGTCCTTGTTGCTGGGCACCTAAAATGGTTTTTACAAAAATAGATTTGAAAGCAAATGGGTCGAGCCCGAAGGTGTAAAACATTTTGAAAACAGCAAGTGTTTTAATAACATTAAAACATTAAATGCAAAATACATGTTAGGACATGCACTCACATGAAATTCTCACCTCTCGACTACATGTGCACTCCTAACGTACCGTACCCATCTATAAGACATCCATATCTAACCAACCCGTAATAAGTTCTACCCCTTACTACTCGATTCCCACAATACATTCTAGCGTTATCAAATAAATAGAGGGCTTTACTTAAACTCAGATTCTCAATATGTAATACATTTCACTATCGGTTAACCCGTTATGTTTTCTCAAAACAATACCATAATTTTATTCACAATATTAACATGAAAGTTCCCATTAATTAAGTGTATATTATTCACATCATAAATATACAATACAAGCACCCCGAGACTAAGCTGCGGTGCACACATACTCTGCTATCCATCCCTGTACATCACGTACATAAGGATCACGCATTCCGAATCTCTCAGGAATCGTTCAGATAACAACATCACAAATAATGGAGGCGAACACAGTCACATCACCTGGGTAACGCACAAACCTGCGCTCCCACGATCAGCAGACTTATTAACATCCCAATAATTCCTTCTCTGACCTATTTTCATCGAGGTAACCAGTCTAAATCCGGGCAACACAAGGATTAGAGGGCCCTAAGCGAACGCAAACCTCCCGTGATAGCAAGTATGGTAGGTATGTCATACACATAAAATCAATACATATACTAAGTATTCGCACATCTTAGTAATTACCATAATATATATTGGTGGTGTACTTCTCATTCTCGTACCGACATATAATACTACACACTTTATATGTTCCCCGATTAATAAAATAAATTAGGCCGTCAATAGCTCGCACATCGTAATAGACTCTCACGTCCTAATTCCTATATTCCCTTAGGTTCAAACTACACTTCTAGGTTTGACTCCTCATTATATCCCAAACATCCCAAATATATCAATTAATCATCACGGGAAAGCTATCTCTACCTATACATGAGGTTACGGGACACTTGGGATCAAAACAGGCTAAAAAGCTTAAACTGTCAACTCGTTCGAAGTCTCGTTCGAACGAGGCTGTTCGAACGAACTGGGCTATCTAACGAGATCTCATTCGAACGAGATTATCGAACGAACTTCACCCTCGTTAGAATTCAAAGGTCAACTCGTTAGAATCTCGTTCGAACGAGCTCGTTCGAACGACCTGGGCAGGTCTTCTAACGAGTGGCCAGTTTCTAGCCCAGAAATCCTTATTTCGTTTTTCCATCTTTTCTTCACTTCTAATCTCATCTAAACATTAGTCCAAAACTTGTTCAAGGTTCCTAATCGTCTCTAAACATACATAGGTCACCTACTAACGTTTTTGTGGGGATTAATTCATTATAAACATCATCCAAATATCAAATCCATTCATTTATCCCCAATTTCAAGAACATGAACCCTAAAATTTATAAATCATCAAAGAGTCTAAATAAATCCGTTTTTGTTTCATCCAAAACGTATTAACATCAGATTATTCACCTACATATAGTTCTACATGCAAATCCTCATCACAATACAAGTTTTCAATTCCAAATTAAAGGGTTTTTATCAAACTCCCAAGGACAATAAGATTTTTATAAATTCCTACTAATGGAAGAAGCATTCTCTGAAATTAATTGGAATTAAACCACTTGCCTTATTGGAATCTCTGATTTGATGACGAATTTGATGAATGGTTCTCTCTCTCTCTGCAGAATCCTTCTATCTCTCCTTCTACAAGCTTTCTTCTCCAAGTAACAATGGTGCTAGGGTTCTTGCCTAAGGAACTTTTTGGAACAATTTCTAATAACCCCCGTAGCCCTCTAATCAGTAAATGGTTGGTAATGGGTTAGTGGGTGTTTTAATTTTCCAATTAAAACTCCTAAAATTCGTTAATCAAAAATCCCAAAATTATAAAATTACCAAACTGCCCTTTTTGGTTGCCGGTATGGCCTAAAAATACCCCGGGACCCAAACTTAACCCCCGGCTAGTGTTTTCTGACTATTTCGACCCTTCCGGACGCGTTGGCGCACTCAAAATGACCATACGGTTAATAGAACTAAAATTCACTTTTTAGTTATCATAATATAAACCGGACGCGACTGTCACACGCGTCTCAACAAAATTTCCAAATTGTCGTATATCAATCTCACGACAAATTTCATACTTCAATATTCATGTATAATCATATATGCACATTATATTCAAATACCAACTCGCATCTCGCTAGTATTTTAATCCGGATTAATTTCCAATTAATACGCATTTAATTAAATTAATCCCATAAAATAAATATCACAAAAATACGGGGTATTACATACTTCCCCCCTAATAACTGAATTTCGTCCCGAAATTCGGAACTAGAAAGTACCTGGTAAGAACAACTCTGGATAACGTTCGCGTATCTCATCCTCGCGCTCCCATGTGGACTCCTCGACATTATGATGTCGCCACTGAACACGCACTAACGGAACTATCTTTGACCGCAATTTCCGCTCACTTCGGTCCAAAATAGCAATCGGCCTCTCCTCGTAGGAGCTATCCGGCTGGAGATCGATGTCCTCCAAAGCAATGTGAGAATGAGCCAAATAATCTCTAAGATATTTTCTTAGCGAGGAAATATGGAATACATCGTGAATCCGATGTAAATGCTCCGGTAATCCAAGCCTATACGCAACCGGTCCAATCCGCTCAATAATAGAAAATGGTCCCACATATCTCGGTGCCAACTTCCCTTTCTTCCCGAAATGCATAATCCCCTTCATAGTAGATACTCTGAGCAAAACCTGGTCTCCCACTTGGAACTCTCTGAAGAACCTCTTCGCATCAGCATAGCTCTTCTGCCTGTCCTGAGCTACCCGAATGCGACTCCGAATCAATTCTATCCTTGCCGAAGTATCCTGAATCACTTCCGGACCTAGTAGTTTATTGTCCCCTACCTCTAACCAACATGTTGGGGAACGACAAGGTCTACCTTACAACGCCTCAAATGGAGCCATGCCAATGGTGAACTGGTAGGAGTTGTTGTAAGCAAACTCTACCAGTGGAAGATACTGCTCCCATCCACCCCCGAAATCAATGATGCACATACGTAGCATGTCCTCCAACATCTGGTTTGTACGCTCGGTCTGCCCATCGGTCTGCGGGTGATACGCCGTACTTAACCGCAATTCCGTTCCCATGGCCTCCTGAAAACTCTCCCAAAACCGTGAAACAAATATTTTGTCGCGGTCAGACATGATATTTAGGGGCACACCGTGAAGTCTCACTATCTCTGAAATAAAGAGCTGGGCATACTGTCCCGCAGTGTAGTCTGTCCTTACGGGTAGAAAATGAGCGACTTTGGTCAACCTGTCCACAATTACCCAAATGGAGTCGTGACCTCTCTGTGACGTAGGCAACCCCGTGATAAAGTCCATGGATATGCTCTCCCACATCCACATCGGGACCTCCAACGTCTGTATCAGTCCTGCCGGTCTCTGATGATCCACTTTTACTAGCTGACAAGTGGCGCATTTAGAGACAAAATCGGCAATATCTCTCTTCATCCCGCTCCACCAATACTGTCGTCTCATGTCTTGGTACATTTTGTCCCCACCGAGATGTACCGTGAACCGTGAGCCATGCGACTCTGCCATCACCTCATGCCGCAATTCCTCCCCTTCCGGAACTACCAATCTCCCATTGAAGCGTAATCCCCCTTGTGAGCTAACGGTATAGGATTAGGCTCCCTCTGCTAATAATCGAACTATCTGCTCCTGACAGAACGAGTCATTTGCCTGTGCCCTTACTACCTTCGTGACAATCTGCGGTGTAACGGTCATCACAGACATGAACGATCGGGCCACTGCATCTGGTGTCCCAATTCCTTCCACTTGGCCTTCCACACCTCTGCCACTTCATCTGCTGGCCTATGGCTCAACGCGTCTGCTACCACGTTAGCCTTCCCCGGGTGATACTGGATATCGAACTGATAATCCTTCACGAACTCAAGCCACATCCGTGATCGCATATTCAACTCCTTCTGCGTGAATAGGTACTGTAGGGACTTGTGGTCTGTGAACAATCGAAACTTTTCCCCCAAAAGGTAATGTCTCCAAATACGAAGGGCAAATACAACTGCCGCCAACTCCAAGTCATGAGTGGGGTAGTTCTTCTCATGAGGCTTTAGCTTACGGGAAGCATAAGCTATGGCCTGAATCTCCTTCTGCAATACACCTCCAAGTCCTTGTAAGGACGCATCGGTGTATACTAGATACTCAACTCCCGGTCTCGGAAATGATAACACAGGTGCTGAGGTCAACTTATCCTTCAATTCATCGAATGCCAACTGAGAGGCATCACTCCAGATGAATGGCACACCCTTACGAGTCAGATGTGTCAAAGGACCTGCTATCTTCGAGAATCCCCGAATAAACCTCCTGTAGTATCCTGCTAGGCCCAAGAAACTACGAATCTCTGTCGGGGTCGTGGGCGGTCCCCACTCCCTCACCGCGGATACCTTCCCCGGATCAACAGATATTCCCCGGTCGGAAATAATATGTCCCAAAAAATGGACCTCCTTCAGCCAAAACCCGCATTTCTCATACTTTGCATACAGCTCTTTCTGACGCAGTGTCTGCAAAACTTATCTCAAATGCTCGGCGTGCTCCTCCTCTGTCTGGGAGTAAACCAGAATATCATCAATGAAGACAATGACAAACTGATCCAGGAAATCCCTGAACACCCTATTCATCAAGTCCATAAACACGGCTGGAGCATTGGTCAAACCAAAAGGCATAACCCGAAACTCGTAAGATCCATATCTCGATAAGAACGCAGTCTTCGAGACATCCTCTTCCCTGATACGCAACTGATGGTATCCCGATCTCAAATCAATCTTTGAGAAGAAAGAAGCTCCTCTCAAATGGTCGAATAAGTCATCGATTCGAGGCAACGGATACTTATTCCGTATCGTGACCTTATTCAACTCTCGGTAGTCCACACACAATCTCAGTGAACCATCTCTCTTCTTTACGAATAACACAGGGGCACCCCACGGCGAAGTACCCCTCCGAATAAACCCCTGACCCAACAACTGCTCAATCTGATCCCGTAACTCCCTCATCTAAGCTGGAGCCATACGGTACGGTGCGCGTGCTATAGGTATCGTATCTGGCAATAAGTCTATAACAAAGTCTATCTCTCGACTGGGGGGTAATCCAGGTATATCCTGAAATACATCGGCAAACTCTCTAATAACCGGAATCGAATAAAGTGGTATCACCACCTCCTTAGAGGTCTCCTCCTCTATATAGTACAAATGAGTGGACGATCCTCCCTCGGAACGAGGCATCGTCACCAAAAACATCTCCTGCTCGGGAATGGCAAAGATAACACTCCTACTGAAACAGTCAATCATGGCTCGGTATGAAACAAGCCAATCCATACCAATGATGGCATCATACTCGGTCATCTCTAATACTAACATATCTGCAGGTAATACCAAACTACCAATCTCTACCCCTACTCCCCGGCATATAAAGAAAATAAGTGACCCACTCCCCAATGGTGAGTTTACACACGTCACTGTGCTCTCTGCTTTGGCTAACAACCCTAAGGCTTTCGAAAAATGTGTAGCTATAAAGCAATGTGTTGCCCCCGTATCAAACAAAACCCGACCCATAGTACCATGGATAGGAAACATACCCTCAATCGCGGGTGGTGCCTGCGGAGCTGCTGCCTGGTGGACGTTATAGACACGTCCATACTGTAATTATCCCTGCTGCACAGGAACTGCTGGAATGGCTGGAAGAGCTGGCACCTGGGCTGGAGCTGGAAGGGCTGGCGGAAAAAGTGGCCTCTGTGGCTCATGTCGAGCACCCTGCTGCGGCTGCGGGGCCCTGCCCCTATCAGGACAGTCCTGGCGTTTATAGCCAGTCATCCTGGCAATGGAGCAATGCAGCGTTAACCACATCAGAATAAGTGGCTAACGAGAAGTTCCCTAACAAGTGCTGACGAATCCTACATGTCAACCCATCTGTAAATTTTTGTATCTTCTTTTCCTCCGTCGGTATCTCATCCGGAACAATGTTCAGAAGATCAGTGAATTCGGCCTCATACTCGGCCACAGTCTTACCCTCCTGCTTGAGGCTCATCAACTTCCTCCTCATCTCTGTGTGAACAGCCGACGGAAAGTACTTGCGATCAAACCGCACCCAAAACTCCTGAATAGTGAGAGTATCCCTCTCCTCTACGGTGGTAATAGACTCCCACCACTACAGTGCTGACCCCACTAGCTTAAAAGTAGCTAGTATCTTCTTCTGGACATCTGTGCACTCATACATCCTCAGGTGTCGCTGGATGTCCTTCCTCCACTGACTCGAAACTACCACATCGGAGCTACCTGCGAACTCCGGAGGGTGTGCTTTATGAAAAGCATCACGTACACGTTCCCAAGCAGACGGGAATGCATGAGCATGAACTGGCGCGGCTATCGGCGCCTGAGGTGGTGCCTGTTGAACTACAGCTAGTGCGGCATTTACCGTCTGGGCCACAATGGCTGCAACCTCGGCGGTATTCATCGTGCCCTGAACTGGTGCGGCCTGTGGTTCTGGCATTGCATCCCTGGGAATCCTTTGTGCACGTCGTGGAGGCATCTGAAATAGGAATGAAGTTTATAAGTTCGCAGTTATAAACTTAGAATAGATGAAGAACGTAGCATATACAAAAGAATACAACAGTCCTAAAATATAGGGCTCTACATCAAAGAAAGCTCAACGGAAACATAATAAGCCGTTCAGATCCTAATAGACACTAGAACCTGATGCTCTGATACCACCTGTGACACCCCGACTAATTAAATACCGGGTAGCTACTCCTTTATTAAATTAATTCAAAATGCCAAGTTGGTTCAGTTAATAGCATCACTGTCGAAAACATTTTAATAATTACTAACCACCTAGTATTTAAAAGTAAGTGCCAAATTTTAAGTTAAGTCTGATTAACATGCAGTAAAAGAATAATGAAAGAATAATAACCATTCACTATAATCAAGTAATGAATAACCAACAACATAAATATAAACCGGAGGAAAAACTCCTCACAACAATCCCACAACTAAAAAATAATACTACAAGTCTGAATCCTGAATAATTACATGCCAAAGGTCTGAATAACTGAAATAAATGAAATATCTCTAAAAGAAATGGGCGACATGCCCTACAACTGATAACTGATGAATATCGAGTCAAGATAGATGAAGCGTCTACAAGCAAAGTCCTGTAACTTCCACAATCAGCTACAGCTCGTCACATGAATGAGAATCCTATACATGGTGTCCTTGTTGCTGGGCACCTAAAATGGTTTTTACAAAAATAGATTTGAAAGCAAATGGGTCGAGCCCGAAGGTGTAAAACATTTTGAAAACAGCAAGTGTTTTAATAACATTAAAACATTAAATGCAAAATACATGTTAGGACATGCACTCACATGAAATTCTCACCTCTCGACTACATGTGCACTCCTAACGTACCGTACCCATCTATAAGACATCCATATCTAACCAACCCGTAATAAGTTCTACCCCTTACTACTCGATTCCCACAATACATTCTAGCGTTATCAAATAAATAGAGGACTTTACTTTAACTCAGATTCTCAATATGTAATACATTTCACTATCGGTTAACCCGTTATGTTTTCTCAAAACAATAACATAATTTTATTCACAATATTAACATGAAAGTTCCCATTAATTAAGTGTATATTATTCACATCATAAATATACAATACAAGCACCCCGAGACTAAGCTGCGGTGCACACATACTCTGCTATCCATCCCGGTACATCACGTACATAAGGATCACGCATTCCGAATCTCTCAGGAATCGTTCAGATAACAACATCACAAATAATGGAGGCGAACACAGTCACATCACCTGGGTCACGCACATACCTGCGCTCCCACGATCAGCAGACTTATTAACATCCCAATACGTCCTTCTCTGACCTATGTTCATCGAGGTAACCAGTCTAAATCCGGGCAACACAAGGATTAGAGGGCCCTAAGAGAACGCAAACCTCCCGTGATAGCAAGTATGGTAGGTATGTCATACACATAAAATCAATACATATACTAAGTATTCACACATATTAGCAATTACCAAAATATATATTGGTGGTGTACTTCTCATTCTCGTACCGACATATAATACTTCACACTTTATATGTTCCCCGGTTAATAAAATAAATTAGGCCGTCAATAGCCCGCACATCGTAATAGACTCTCACGTCCTAATTCCTATATTCCCTTAGGTTCAAACTACACTTCTAGGTTTGACTCCTCATTATATCCCAAACATCCCAAATATATCAATTAATCATCACGGGAAAGCTATCTCTACCTATACACGAGGTTACGGGACACTTGGGATCAAAACAGGCTAAAAAGCTTAAACTGTCAACTCGTTCGAAGTCTCGTTCGAACAAGGCTGTTCGAACGAGAGTTCGTTCGAACAAACTGGGCTATCTAACGAGATCTCGTTCGAATGAGATTATCGAATGAACTTCACCCTCGTTAGAAGTCAAAGGTCAAGTCGTTAGAAGCTCGTTCGAACGAGCTCGTTCGAACGACCTGGGCAGGTCTTCTAACGAGTTGCCAGTTTCGAGCCCTGAAATCCTTATTTCGTTTTTCCATCTTTTCTTCACTTCTAATCTCATCTAAACATTAGTCCAACACTTATTCAAGGTTCCTAATCGTCTCTAAACATACATAGGTCACCTACTAACGTTTTTGTGGGGATTAATTCATTATAAACATCATCCAAATATCAAATCCATTAATTTTTCCCCAATTTCAAGAACATGAACCCTAAAATTTATAAATCATCAAAGAGTCTAAATAAATCCGTTTTTGTTTCATCCAAAACGTATTAACATCAGATTATTCACCTACATATAGTTCTACATGCAAATCCTCATCACAATACAAGTTTCTAATTCCAAATTAAAGGGTTTTTATCAAACTCCCAAGGACAATAAGATTTTTATAAATTCCTACACATGGAAGAAGCATTCTCTAAAATTAATTGGAATTAAACCACTTGCCTTATTGGAATCTCTGATTTGATGACGAATTTGATGAATGGTTCTCTCTCTCTCTCTGCAGAATCCTTCTATCTCTCCTTCTACAAGCTTTCTTCTCCAAGTAACAATGGTGCTAGGGTTCTTGCCTAAGGAACTTTTTGGAACAATTTCTAATAACCCTCGTAGCCCTCTAATCAGTAAATGGCTGGTAATGGGTTAGTGGGTGTTTTAATTTTCCAATTAAAACTCCTAAAATTCGTTAATCAAAAATCCCAAAATTCAAAAATTACCAAACTGCCCTTTTTGGTTGCCGGTATGGCCTAAAAATACCCCGGGACCCAAACTTAACCCCCGGCTAGTGTTTTCTGACTATTTCGACCCTTCCGGACGCGTTGGCGCACTCAAAACGACCATACGGTTAATAGAACTAAAATTTACTTTTTAATTATCATAATATAAACCTGACGCGACTGTCACACGCGTCTCAACAAAATTTCCAAATTTCCGTATATCAATCTCAATACAAATTTTATAATTCAATATTCATGTATAATCATATATGCACATTATATTCAAATACCAACTCGCATATCGCTAGTATTTTAATCCGGATTAATTTCCAATTAATACGCATTTAATTAAATTAATCCCATAAAATAAATATCACAAAAATACGGGGTATTACATATCCCACACCCCCTAACTTAAATGTTGCATTGTCCTCAATGTGAATCAAGAGCACAACATAAAGAGAGGAAAAGAAAGATATTACCCAAAATGGAGCGATTCCCGAAAAGTACGAGTCCATTGAATCTACAAAACATGTTAGAACCAAGCATAGCAAAAAGAATAACAAAAACTCTAAACTAAAAAAAAAGCTAACTATTGTACAACCTACGATTTTCCAATTCTAATAAGTTATACACTAGAACTCGAAAAATTTGAGGGTCCACCCAAAATACAATAAGACTTTTAGGGATTAATGGTGTACCCTCACTAGGATGCATGCCTACCGAAATATAAGGATTCTGTTTGAAGAACATAAGGCATGTGTGAGATGGAAAAAATGAATCATCACCAATTAAAATTTTTAAAGGGATGATGGGGGGTTTGGGTGCTAGGTGGGACAAGTACAATTGAGATCCAAGAAAAATATAATCACCTTTCAAATATTTTTCAAGTAGTATGGGGAGAGGGGCACACAAAAAGGAAGAGTCCAAATTAGAAAACAATTCTAGTAAAGATTCATCGTCGGCAAAAGGTTTAAATGTTTCAAAAGTTTCAACCGACTCATATGAATCTAGCGGTACTTGTAATGGTTCAATAACGGTGAACGAGAATGGAAATGAGATAAACTCAATCTCAAATGATTCATCATCACATGGAGATTGAATTTCAAGGGAAAAAGACTCACTTTCAATGATATGTTCTTCAAAAATTTGAGGTGGCACAAAAGTATCAACCTCCTCTTTGTTTTTCCAATCAGAACGCATCTCATCGCAAAGTGCGAGAATTTCCTTAATAAAACCAATATCGATATTCATCGTGCTTTGGGTGGAAAGAAAATTGAGTATTTGTTTGAGCAGAAAAAACATTCTTTCTTCCAAAGTAGGATTCCTTGTATCTATAACCTTGAATTCCTCATTTGGTTGAAAACGTTCATTAGTTTCAAAAATATCAGAAGAAAAATCTTCATTGGATTCGAATAATGCATCCAACTCTTACTCCCAAAAATAATATTTTTCCCCATATTTATTTTCAAACCCTTCATACTCAATACATAGATAGGCCTCACCAATGGTAATAGGTCAAGGCCGAGGTTTTTGAAAATAAAAAGCTCAAAAAAGATTTTCTTCCCGATATATATTCTCAAGCCTTTCATTCTCAATAATTCGAAGACCCTCACCAATGGTAATAGGTCGAGGCACGGATTCTTAAAAATAAAAAGTTTGAGAACTATTCCCATATAAACCATTATAATTACCGAACTCACTATGAAAATACATGATTAACAAATGATTTGTATATGGACAATCCACATAAGGAGGTGTGCGATTGAGGATTCAACATTTCTTGGCGCTCAATAGTGTAAGCCTGCAAAAAAAATTAAAAGAAAAGAAAAAATATCTTGCGAAATAGTAAATCAATTATAATCTATAACAGAACATTCCCCGGCAACGGCGCCATTTTGATCGAGTTGGAAAACTGAGCGTTCGTGTAAATACGCTAGTCGTTGTTATCGGCTTCCGACCACAATACAAAAAAAACTAAACTTTAACTACACTCTTGCGGAGTATAGTGGCGAGTCTGGGTATCGAATCCACAGGGAATGTTTGATAGATTTTAATTGATTTATTACTTCAAAAAAATGAAGTGTAAAAGGTGATGCTTGAGTGAGAAAGGAAAAAGTGAAAAATAAAGAAGTTAACTAAAACTAATTAGAAAATTAAGGTAAGGACACAATCCCCCAACCCTAGAGTATTGACAGTATAAAACTAATCATAAATTTAAGTGATTAATTAGACCCAGAATTTAGTACTCCCAAGCATTACGTATATGAGGTTCAAGACCGCACCATACTTAATCAAAGGATGAGTAAATCGGTATTACGATAGTTACACTCGAGTTGCATTCTGAAGCATCCCGTTTACCCTGAAGCAAACGAGATCCAAAGATCTACAATTGTCGTGTTTCTACGCAATACGGTCGTAATAAATCATTAAATCTAGAGGACTAATTTTATACACATGTAGTTACCACATCAGGTTGGGTTCATGAATCCCAACCTTTAAAAACCAAGCCTAACATGAGAAATAATAATAAAAGTGCTGTAAATAAAAGTTACCAACATTGAAGAATAAGAATATGCAAGAAGAAATCAAAGATTGAAGAAAAATCGGAAAAGCTCTTGAATTAAAGGTGCAAAATATGTAAATTATTTTCATAGATGTTCCTACTTGTTATGGAGCTTTTACATCAATGAAATCCTAATAAAAAGAGTCCTAATGACTAAACATATAGTCTAGAGTTCGTTTAGAAGAGTCTCCAGAACATAAAACTCTTTTGGCTAAAAGATAAGCACAAAATAAAAATCCTGTATCTGCCAATTTGTCACACTCAGAAAGCGTGACTAATTTTGTAACGGATCTGGTGCGTGACAAATGGGTGGACGGGTTCTTTTTCCTCAGCTTCGGTTCGGTTTGGGTTTGACAGCTTTTTTCTTGGATTTTTTCTCAACTTCAAATGGGCATAACTTCTTCACCGTAGCTCGGATTGAGGTGCCGTTTTTTCCAATGTTCTTTTAATTGAAATTATTCAACTTTCCAGTTGGCCCCACCTCCAGAATAAGGGTGCAAAAGTACGAAAATTTCCTTTAACTCCTCGTTTCTTGGTTTTCTTTCACTGTTTTGAGTTCTTTTTGGCACTAACTTGTATGAAATACCTATAAAACACATAAGAGATACAAAAAAATACGAAATACTTGCCAAAAAGGGTTAGTAGCATTAATACGAGACAAATCCAAGATATTTACACCGCACGGGATCATAAAATTGCCGAAATTAAGGGGATAAATGTGAAAAATTTATGCCTAATCATACACCTAATGAGCCCACCCCATGTGTTGCCGAGGAACCAATTCATCATAGGCTAGCTCTCGCTATGACTGCTTTCCCCTATCTAAAGATTGAATTAGATATGGTTTCTACCTCTCTGGATATGGATCTTATTCCACCATGCTTGGCTAACTTTAAGTCATATATTAATGTTGATTCTTCTATCTCAGATTTGGATGACTCATTAGATTTTCCCACCACCTTTGATGGTGACATACAAATGTATAAGTTGATCACTAAATAGTTTATTGCCACACTTCCTCTTTCAAGTGCCTTTGTGGATCACTCTGAGCCTCATGATGAGTGTATGTCCCCTACTCCTTAGTTCAATCATCTCCCCCCACCCTTTATTCCACCTGACCCACTCATTGTACCACCCAAAACACCATCATGTTTGGACCTTGTTCCCTTACCATTCTCATCTACCCATTTAGGTCCTTGCTTAAAACCTCCACCCTCCCATGAACATCACGATCCAACTCGTGAGTTCTTCCTCCATCCCTCCATCCACGAGACTATATGTGGTGCCACTCTCACTTGTGACATTGAGCTTCTTCCTTCACGCACACCACTTACATTGGGTGTTGATTTTTCATATTGTTAGCTCATTGATCTGTCACGGCGTGAATATTATCATCGTCCATTTATATAACGATCGTACGATTTCTATGAACCCCACCACATCCGAATTTCTAAACCATTTTGCCTTCCTCACCAATTAGATCTCCATGCTTATACGGCCCTTGTAGCCCTCACCATTACGCTTAATACGACTCGTGACCAATGCCTATTCACCTTCACCCTTGACCATACCCTTCTCCCCACCTATCATTGGTCCACGATGCTTTGTATCGTGTGAAGCACTTTGTCATATAAGTGCATTGAACTTTTACCCTTTATCCAACAAGGCTAATGCTTTAGTCTTGTTTAGGGGTGATTATCATTACTCAAATATTCTACAACCCCGTGCTTTCATTGATTTTATCTTAAGGATGAGTTTCCTTTGGTGTGGCTGAAGATGTTAAACTTAGCACTACTGGGAGAAAGCCCGCTATTTCTGAGTATGAGTCTTATCCTATTTATGGGTGGTGTTTCACACCACCCAATGCTTTACCATTCTTTATAGACGTGTACACATTTTTTTCATCACTTATCCAGGGTCATCTTGGTTACATGTGGTCCTCATCATTAGGGTTGATTTTGGTACTCTCTTTCCTCCCTTCTGTTCATTTTTGTTTGGGGTGGAGAATTTCATCAAAATCGTACCTCTTTTGAAAAAATTTCCAGACTGTATTTTTAAAATTTTTGTACAGTTTCTTTCATCTCACTCGTTGACATGAAAGTTCTATCATCCATCTTCTAAGGTCTCAATCTTGATGATATTTTTCTCTAAATAGCTAATGTAATACGTATCAAGGCATTTGGCACCATGAATTTCTGAACTCAACAAAAATTTGCGCACTTACCACGTCACTATGGTTTAGAGTTGAAGAGTACTACAATTATTAAGAAAATCTTAGGGTTCACCAGTGGAGACTTTAGCTTGTGAGATTCGTGCCTTTCAACCTTTAAGAGAATTTTACCCAATCTCCAAGTCACAAGTTGATTCAACTTCCTTTGGGTCTGCACTTAAATCTTTGTATGATCTCCTTATTCTTCACAAAATTTTTGGTTTGATCACTGAGAACAACATTACTTTCGATTCGTAAGAAACATGTGTCTTATAGTTTCTCTTGAGAACCAAACCATTATTTACTATATAGTCGCTAGTTCTCCATATCACGTTTTCATTCACTTCATCCATTACCTTCCCATATTTTCCTTGTCCACATACATTCCCCACACCATCCATATATCATCCATCAATTTTTTTTTAACAAAAGAGTGTCTGAAATTCCCAATATAAATTATTTTCATTTGTGTTGTGAAAAGAAAAATTCATCACAACAAAAAAAAGTTAAAAAAATCTAGAAAGGAAAATAATTAGATTAACGAATTACATGACTTTTCGTGTGTTTCATTCCTTAGAGTTGGATTGACATCCCTGCTTACCTCTATACGAGTTTGTGTTATTATTTTTTTAGGTAATGAAGGATTTTTTATTAGAGTGGCTTTCCCAAAATTACACATATAAAGTCTACTTATCAAGTACAATTATATAAAGATATACCAAAAGTCATACAAGGACTCATACCAACTAAGGATGGAGAGCTAGATATTATGCTACGCATGCTCTTCGATTATCTTCTGGATTATGAGCAAACACATCCTTTTCATCCTCTCAATAATGGTTCAAAATCTAGGAAGGAATGATGTTAATTGGGATCCATTTATCATCCTTTGATAATGAGGGCTGACGGTGAGCTGGGCAATCCACTTGGTACTTGTAACACAATCCTTATTCATCTGGGGTCTTGATCTCCCTAAAGGCAATCAATGACCAACGTTTGAATGCCACATCATTGGATTCTTTCAGCCTTACTGGTGCATCAGTCCAATCCTCATCATAGCCCGCTTCCCACACTTCTCGAGGACCCATTCTAAAGAGATGTCTCAATCTTGTGACATCTCTCTAAAGACTAGTTACAATGACATACCCTCTCTAGACGTCTCTTTTCAGCTCGACGATCTCCTTCTACAAGGTTTTATTTTCGGCCTGAATCATCTCGCCTACTTAGCCCACATCCTTTCTTACTGCGAGTTGGGCCCTCAAATCATTTATTTCCTCCTGCACCATGCAGCTAATTTCCTCCATAACTTGGAGATCGTCCTTCAGTTTTGTCACCGACTCGAATTGATCCTTATATGCTCTAGTCCTTATTTTCATCTTCTTGTAGATCTCCAATAAGTCCCGACGATTCTATCCACTCACACTCGGGACCAAAACCTTCCTTAAATTTGAGTAAGGAGAGGCATAGTCTTCTACGACAATGAGCTAAAAACAATAGAAATAATAACAAGTGTAAAGGACATTAGCGCAACCAAAATAGAAGTATATCAGCAATGATAAAGGCTTCTCCATTAATATTATAAAAAGGAAGGCAAACATCCATTACAGCTAGAGGAGAGAGAAAATGCATTATAATATTAGAACAGGGAAAAGATAAAGTCCTACAACTACATGACTTCACATCTTCACCTACTGTAAGGATTCTTGTTCCTTCCCTTTCTTCTTAGCCTTCTCAGTCTGGTTAACATCCATCCCGACCTCACCTAGCTTTTTTTCAGTTTGGTCGGTAGGCTGACCAGCAAGAAGATCTTAAGTAGCGAAGGGAGAAGCTCTTGGATGGTGAAGTTTGTACTAGTCGGACTTTGAAAGGACTTCTGTTTCCCTTAGGACCTGGTCCCATCCCTTCATGAAGGACACCTTCTTGGCATAGGAAATCTACACCTATGCATCGTCATAGGATGCATTTTGACCATCTAGGTAGCTACTCTCCTTTATGATGAGGATATTGACCTCCAGCTTCTGGACCTTCTCGTGCAAGTCTAGGTTATTTCCAGTTCCTTCTTAGCAATAACTAGGTTGTTGGCCACCTTCATCTCGGCAAAGGACTTTCTGCCTTCTCTGTCTTTATCTCACATGAATCCACCTCGAGCATTATCCAAGTCCTTATACTACTTCTTAAAATCTTCGCTCAGCTCGTGGTTCATTTTGGATTGGTCGGCCTGACCATCCAATAGTGTGGTAAAATCATACAAAAAATTGCAAGGTAGAAGGAAGAAAAAGTAGTAAAAAGCAATAACAAAAAAGGAATGAGTGCCAGTGAAGATTTGAGGGCTAGTTAGGCATCCCCCAACTGTGATGAGCATTTACAGTCAGTCGCGAGCATCGCCCCAAGTAAATTAAGGGTAATGGATGGGGTGTTAGACCCATTGGCCCCCTTAGAAACAACATCAACAAAGAGGGAAGGCTCAGTGGGGGCCTTTAGAGGTTGTTTCTTCTTCCTCTCCTCTCTCTCTTTCTCTATGATTCTTTCCTTTTCTATTCCTCCTTCTTCTCTTCCTCATTCTCTTTCCCCTTAGCTCTGCTGGAACCACTGACCCTAGGGGAATCTCCCTCAGCCTTCTTTAACAGCTTTACCGTATTAGATAGCAGGTCTTGATCATCATCATCGTTAATATGCAGTAGTCTCCTCTTCAGTGGGGGCATTTTTTCTTCCTTTTCTTCTTCTTCTTCTTCCTCTTCTTCTTCTTCTTCTTCTTCTTCTTCTTCTTCTTCTTCTTCTTATTATTATTATTATTATTATTATTATTATTATTATTATTATTATTATTATTATTATTATTATTATTATTATTATTATTATTATTATTATTATTATTAGTAGTAGTAGTAGTATTATTATTTTTCTTCTTCTTCCTCCTCTTTAATTATCTCAACTTGCCTAAATGGACTAAAGGACTACTTTTCTAAAAGTTCTAACTTGAAGATTTTATCGAGTGGCCAATATATAAAAATGGTAGTGATGTTTTTGTAATCCAACAAGTAAGCTACAACACGAGGGTGCTCATCATCAGGAAATCTTTCTCGGACCCTCTAAGCCTTGAGAATATTAGTAACTTTAAACTCACGAAGGGAAGGTTCTTGGTTCTTATCATGAGATGTAAAATAGAGGAAGAAAACACGGATTAGACTATATGAAAAAAAAGAAGGCAATAAGAAAATAGAAGAAAAAGAGACACCGACCTATTTGGTCCTCCCCTAGTTATGTATCCAAGGGCTTCAGTACTTCACACCCTCAGGTAGGGGAGGATGCTGCCAATTTTTGTCAACAAAACCTTACTTCCAATAACCCTTGTGGGAGTCAGATAGGTTCACAACAAAAACCCTCTCAGCTTTCCTGGCCTTCAAGGACAAAACACCGTCATTGATGCATGACTAGACATAGCAGTAACAAATTTCTGGGAGCTCTAAGTTGGTCCTATAAAGTTCATTGATTCTATGAACCCCATTCACTAGTTTTCAAACATTTGTGGCTCATTGGGTTTTAACAACATCAAAATACTTGAAAAATCTCAAAAAAAGATGGTTTGGGGGGAATTTAAACCCCCTTGTGTAATAAGAAGAGTGTGCATCAAGTGCCCATCCTCTATATCCTGGACATCTTTGGGCATAGGGGCACAATCAATTTTTACCCACTCCAGAATATTGTAAGATTTTCTAAACTCTACAACTATTTTGTTATCAATAAGATCCATGTAGGAAAAAGACTTCAAGCAACAGAGAAGACTAATTAAAATAGTGAATGAAAGGAGCAGACAAAAAAAACTTACAAGGAAGCTCTGAAATTATGGAGAGCAACAAGGAAGACTCGTAGTTAGAGGTCGTACAAAAGAAAGGCTTGGAACACCGAAGTGATAGTTGCTTGAACCTGAGTTGTGATTAAATCTTGCGCAAATGATGATGAATAGGTTCGTAGGAGGATTTTGGCACCTCAAATATCTAATTAGATAAGTGTACCCTCAGTAGTTCAGGAATATTACAAGTTTGCCATGACAATTCTTCTCAGACGAGCGTACCCTCAACCAGTCTCAAAGATTTACATATATGCCAAGCCAGTTTTAGGACAACTCTAGGCCTTGGGTCTAGGTCTCACTTAAAATCTATTGGCCCAACATTCTATCCCAAAGATTTTAAGGGCAATTTGGGGGGCTTCTTTATTCCAGCCCAATAGTGCAGCCAACTAGCCTAGCATACATAGTGGACTTCCCGACCTAACTTAGATATTTATTTAGACCTGTGTATTTAACAAGTTCTTAAATGCATGGAGATAGACTCATATAGGTTACCAAAAATCTGAGAGCAGATATTCAGGGACACCTACGAGTTATCTAAGTTGGTCGAGTTACTTGTACAATTAAATCACTTATTTTTACAGCTATAAAATGTAAAGCCATACCCGAGGCATAGCAATGTAACTTTTATTAATTAAGAGACACTAATAAGAGCAGTAACCCCTTTGTAGACATAGCCAAGTTACTGAACCACGTACATCTATTGTTGTGTGTGTGATTATTTGCTTTCTCCTTGGTATTGCGTTCTAGATATTTAGTTTTGATAATTCATGCACTCACAAAAACATAACGTCGAAACGTAAGTTGCATAGATAATTTGGGCTCATACACAACTAGAACGGACCCATATTTGCACGAGATGAATAAATATAGCTCAAATATGCCCACCATAGCATGCCATGACTATATAATCACCTTGCATATGAGTAAATCTTTTTTTTTTGGAAAAGGGAATTACACCCCTGGATTTTATTGAAAAATTAAAGCAAAAACAAGCTTACATGAAAGAACGATGACTTTATAAATGCAGTCACATTTACAAAATAAACAAAGAAATCACTAAGAATATCTAAAGTTGGGGAAGACCCAAGCATCCATGTTTATGAGACCTTTCAATTCTCTTGGAAAGACATCTAGATAACTTGATTCAATCTGCATATGGGTAAATCATTCTCACAATAACCTCTAATTGAGTCATCTCAACCTAAATAATAGGAGCATCAATCCTTTCATTCCTAGCCCATTTATATCTAGATCCAGCTCATACTCCACAACCACGAGGTGAGGATGTTACTAAATAAAAAGTACTCAAATTTTCATCACCCTTAATTACATATGGGTTTAAACACATATATCAACCTTGGTCATATATGAGTGAAACATAATTTCACTTTCTCGTGGGAATTAACCACACATATACTTATCATCATAGTTCTATTATCTCACCAAAATGTAAAAATCTATTGCCTCCTCTCTTAGGTACACAAAATCTCATAAAGGCATTCTACTAGACTCAATTTCAATCACAATCCATATCAATATAGGTTGAACAGAAATTTCTAATAGGATCCTTAAAACTCAAATTATTTTATGTCTTAAAACCAACTCAACGAGAAACAAATACTCTACTTTTGCCTTCAAAACTCTTTAAGATGCAGATCTTATCTAATCATGATAACCTCCATAATCATCCTCACAGTTATGGCAACTAACATTTTCTAACCACTTGTTATATCCTTAACCACTTACTTGCAATGGTATTCATTATCATGCTCTTTAATGGTTAAATGCTCCTCAATTCTCCCCAATGCTCAAATGGAAACAACCGATGTCTACAGCCACATAATCGCGATGTCGTAGTACAAAACCATATATAAGCTCTAAACACATCTAATAGTGCATAGTAGCAAACAAAATGGACACCACAGATCTCCTAAAGACACTAGAAACTGGATTCTCTGATACTAATTGTAACACCCCTATTTTTGCATGGCCAATTGATAAGGGTGACACGTCAAAGATAGGGGAGCTCTATTCAATTTATATCATTCTTTGCATCAACGTAAAATTAAAATTCCAGACAATAAAAAACAACCATAATATAAGAGATATGAATGACAATAAGAAAAAATAAACTAAGATAAAGTGAAAATCAATAAAACTGAATCCATTATAATAAATCTCCTTTATACAAAATATCAATTGAAATATAAATACAACTGTATCCACCTCTGACCAAAACTGTTGAATATAAGTAACTACAGAAATGAAAACATCAAATCATACTTTAAGGATGATAAGACGAATCTACAACCCCTGCAAGTCCGACTTCTCATCCATGCTAATATTGTATATAACAATATTAATAAAGGTGAGAGGGAAGGGTTTATAGATTTGAGTCAACACCCTAAAGTTTTAAGAAATAATTTACATGATTAAAACTGTAATAATAACGCGACTCATGTACGATAAACATGCCAAGTCGTTGACACTCACATGAAAGTGATTTCTCACCCCTGATCATAAGTGAAATACTACATGAGTGTCCCAACCTAAGGCATAATATATACTAATAAGACTCTATCACTAGACTAGTAAGTAATATCACATTACGAAATACTAACATAGGAAGCAACTAACTATATATGTACATAATCCAACCTAATACCTACCGTTTACTCATTAAGATACACATAATATCATATCAAAACACATCATGTGACATAGATCTTTTAACTAAAATGTCCACCACTAAACTAGTAACATATATCAATATGTGTCTCATAATAACCATACAAAATCCTCTACCGTTGAGGGACCTTTTCGTGCTTCTATCGGTAAAAACATATGATTCCCTCACCTAATAGATTCAAAAACATATAAAAATGGGGGATCACATTGCAATCACACCACTGGGTAGTCCCATACAAAAACTCAACTAATGGATTGGATCATACCAAACCTCATATGATGGATCAACGAAGCATATCACAACATAATCATCCACCATTGGATATAAAAAAACTCACTTGGCAGATCAGGTCATCCATGTCTCACATCATAAAATGACGACTGACTGAACATGTGATAAAAATATATCAACCTCAACAAAGTCATGCATCTTTAGCCATGAGTGTAGTACACGATCACATTAGCTTGAATCCAAAAACAAAGCTCTATAGATTCACTACGATTGAGTGATATATATATAATACAGGACAACACATACTCTCAACCATACCAGAATATTCCCAACCCCAAAATGCTGGATTGTCCCAATTTCAATAAATATTTATTTAATCTCAAATCGTATTCAAAATCGCCTCCTAGTTTATCACCATTTAAATTATGATTATTCTTACTCATAATTCATATATAAACTCCCTTCGGATCTGCTTAATATCAACCAAAACAAAAAAATTGTAATAAAACCCATCCTGGGAAAATCCCCAGTGCCAAATTGATTTAGTACAAATCCAAACCGATCCGACAAGTACAAGTGAAGGGTAGTCTTCCGCAAATATACATAATTCATCCTAAATTGTCTATTGTTATACCCGTAGCTTTTATAAAAACTCAAAACTCCATTATTACTCAAATAAATTTTAGATTCATGATCCTAAATTGATTCCACAATAATTAATATTCTACAAATACAAATTAAGTCTAATTTTTCTAATCCCCAAATTAAACCAAGTTTCAACTTTACCATCCTTGAATTTCAATAGACATGTGATTTCAGGTCGAAATATCAAATTAACATGGGTAGTGGTTATTAAAATTGTTTAAGACCTCAAACCTAACATGTGTCTCATACAAGACCTTAGATAGGTTAGTGGGGGAGAAGTGTCCATGTAATAAACAAGGATGTAAAGTGGTTTAAACCTCATCTGAGGATGCTACGTCCAATGTGAAATGTATTTCTCTATATATTAGATTATAAATAAGAGTTTTTTAATACAGATACCTATTGGTCCTTGGCCAAAAGAATCGAAGGCATCTGCAGTCCTTGCCACTGGTCAAGTGACCCTTAAGAAGTGATTGACGCAGTTATCCAAGGATTCCCCATCTTAGTTTATGACTCAATAGAGTATATAATGTATAAGAAACTAGAAATCATTTAAACTCTTACTATTGTCTACCAACAATAGTATAATAGAGTATATGACAATCGCTTATGAATAAATGGCGTAGACTTTTTGAGTCTCATTTAACCTATCTTTAACCCTTCACAAGCCTGCCATATATATTTATTCCCCTAGAGAGAGAATGAGTGGACTGCAACATCATAGTTGGGTCTCCCCCGAGTCTGACGGGTACAGTAACACGGTGGGGTGTTTGAGAAAGTCTTTCAGGTGGTGTAAGGTAGTTTATGAGAGTAATTAATGTGTATGGGAGTCATTAATGTTAGAGGGAGTTAGTACTAGAAATAGGTGAATTATGATTGTACTTTTTACTTGCTCACAAAAGAAGCTACTTGAGCTAACTAGACATCGAAGGGGTCGAGGATATACAAATGTTCCTCTAAGGATGGTGTTGTAATACATCATAATGGTATTTACATAGGAGATGGAAAGTTGTACCTTTGGAGGTCAGTTCTCGTTAGGCTAAGGTTTATTGTGTAGGTCTGAAACTTAGAACCATTGATTCAGAGATAAATAAGTTGAGTTATTGAGATATAGAGGAACAATTGATCATCTTGCTATGAAGACGAGGCTTTCATGGCATTTAATTCAATTTCCATGCCTTTCACTAGGTAGCTACGAGTTTAGGGTTCAACATCGATCTAATAGAGGTATTTTTTAGACCTTGGGACCTTTTCCCATATAAAGGTGAATGTGAAGGGGGTGTGAACCTTTGGAATTCCATAAAACTTAAACTTGGTATCATCAATGGGGATCATGTTACATAAAAAAATGAATCATAAACATGAGTTCTAATCATAAAGTCATATTTCAAAATAATCTAATAAAAGGTTTAACATAAATTCCCTAATTTAAGTTAGATTACAAAGCCCATTAATAGTTCTAATCATTAGCCTGATGAAACCCAGTAAAAATATGATCAGGACAACATATTATATCCATAAACATGCTTATAAATTCAAATCGATAATATATGACATTGAAATCATAAATCAGTTACAAATTATATGGTGATAATTCAATATATTTCTTACTTGAATAGTACGAATGAGTGATTCCTTCTCTTGATTCCTTATTCTTCATCTTCAAAGCTCTTTCCAAGTTTTGCCAAATCTCTCGGGCATATTAGGTTTGTGTTTTGTGTGTAAAGTTTTCAACTAATGAGGGTTAATCCCTATTAAAATAACCTTAAATTTGAAGGTCACCAAAGGCCTAATTTTGGGCCTCTAAATGAGCCCAAAATACTTTTCAAAATACTCGAAAACTTTGCCTAAAGGTATACTACCCAATAGTGATATTCATAATTCTTGTCTCATCTGCAAGATACCCACTTAATGACACATCCCCTCACAAACCATCTCAGACTCATCTTGTTCTGGAGTCCACATCCCAAGGGACATGTTCTATGGTCTTGGGCTCCGAGACCTCTTAACCCAGTAACTTCCATCGTTACTCATTAAGTTCACTGCTAGACTTGAGTTATAATAAGAATCATGAATTGACCTATATAATGTTGGCCTCTGACACTTCTGTTAGGTCAATAACCAACCGTCATTAATACTGACCTAAGATAGGATGTCCATTATTGACATTAAATCTTGATAAAGACACCTCAACAGTCTCAGCCAACCTGGATATCCCAACTTTGACATTGTTAGCTTGCGTGGAACACATGACAAAGACCGTTATGGAATATATCCCCCTTAATACGGGAATATTTTCTCATCATGAGTTTTGCATTGTATTGTATAGATATCACACTCTCACTTAATGTTTCATCTCGTGCACATAGGCTGCATGCTAGGGGTGGATACTACGCACCACCAACACTATAAAAGACATTCATCTTAATCCTTTCAAGGGATTGTTCATCAACTAACCCTACTATTATACTACATTTATATAGAGAGAAAGTGAGAGCTTGTGCTGAACTTTAATGGCTTTTATCCCTTGTTTATAGTGGAAACCCTTCTTATTTTGCATAACAGGTGTAGGTTTAGGAGAGTAGTGTGACTGGGGTCTGAGAGAAAACTAGAATGGGTGAGGTGTGGCCCACTCCAATTGACTCTATCTTAAAGTTCCTCAAAGTTTCAAGAGCTACTTCTTCTGGTAAAAATGGAGTCAACGCTAGAACCTCCTCCTGTAAGAAGGTGAACTTCACAAGAAATAATAGTAACTTGGAGAGATAAATATCATGAGAATGATGGTTGTAATGGTTGGAGTGAATAAAGGCACTTAACACTTATAAAGAGAGAAGAGAGAGAATACTAGGTCAGGTGTGATTTTGACAGAGTAACTGCTTAACTTGAGTTTCTAATGTCTGATTTGACCTACAAAGGGTCCTATTTATAGGTGAATACTAGGGCTAGTTTGGGCCTTTTGGGGTGCCAAAAATGAGAGGAAAATTGAGGGACAAGGTCTGTAATGTACCTTTTGTCCATAACTGGTATGTAGTCGCATGTCCCCTTTGACAGACAACACCTAGTGTAAACCAATGCCAAAAATAAAGTATGTCTCCTAATGGTGACAAAACAAATGATTTGGTAAATATCTTTTCAAACGGTAACTTTCTATACAATCTTTACAAACTTGAGAGTGAACTCGAGAGACACCCTCTCTAAAATCATTTTGTGAAAAATTATTTTCTTATGAGCACCGTTGTCCCTTATTTCACTGCCTTCTTCTTCTCCTCACCAAAAATGGCTTATTTTTTTCAGAAACCCACTTCCACTATCTCCACCACTACCAGCGACGTTCTGGTGGGTTCCTTCCCTATTTCCATTAAGGTTTCCAAGGTTTCGGCAACCAGAGCCACCATAATTATCACTGCCCTTTTGGATACACCGCCTCTGCCATGGGCGGTTTTCCTTTTAGGGTTATTGCGATCGAGGTTCCCTCGACTACCATCACTTATTCCAAATCTCAAAAGGAATACTTGGCCAATCGTTCAAAGAGGGATTTTGGGCTATATCGTATTGCTCCATACAATGGTTCACAAGACACTTTATACATTCTTTTGCCAACTTCGAGCAGGAGATTTTGGCTAGGATCATCGAGCAGCCCCGTGTGGGTTTGAGTTAGTCTACAGATTTTCCAATTATTTTACCTGATAGCATCCTTAGGGTTCGAGTAGATAGGGATGATTTTCTCCATTCCAACATTGAACTTAAAGTTTGTGGAGGTTCCCCAAATGAGTGGGACCTCTAGGTAGATCATGTCTTGGCCACCCCCTCGCATAAGACTATTATCGAGGGGCTTTGCCTTACCACCACCATTAATAGTTTGAATAGTTGTTCAATTGCCAAGCATGCTAGTACTTTCACTTTGTTGGATTCTCGTTGGAGCAGGGACTCACACACTTTTGTTAATGGATATGGCAAGTTTACAATAACCATGGAGGACATTTGTGATCTACTCACCTCACCCTATTTGGGAGAGCATATATATTTTGATGGGTATGAGGATGAGGTCAAGGAGGGGAGATCTCCATTCAGGTTTACTGAGTTCTTTGAATATAGTGTGATTAACCAGAGTGGCACCACCAAACATACCTTTGCCAAATGGATAAGGTATTGGTTTAAATATTTAGAGCACTTGACGAAGGGGGAAAGTTCGAACAGGGCCTTGAGAAGCTAAGAGGGCCTAAAAATCAATTTCACCTCACATTTAGTAGCATTATTTGTTACTTTTTTGAGTAGGTCTTTATTTCTAGGAAGACCAGCTGATTCCCCCTCGTGAGCTTCTTTTTAGACTTGTCGTGATACTTGCTCGAGGGAGAGAAGTCCCCCTCATAGCTCTGACCTTGGGATCTATCTATACTTGGTTGGATCATGCTCATGTTAATGTTGAGAGATCCTGTGGCTATCATGATGCAATTAATTTCACAAACTCCTTATTTTAGAGATTTCCCACCTTTGTCCCAGAGGCAATGTCCTGCCATATCCAAGCTGCTTGAGCTACCAGGTGTAATAAGAAAGTTCCTGAAGCTCCTCTAGGTCCTTTAATAGATAACATTGATGAATTATGGTTCCATCGTTACTAAAAATGACTTGGTGGGATTTTCATATGGAGCTCCTTATCATTTTTTGGAGGTAATTTTTATTGTCTCGCAGATGCTGAGTCTATTTCTACTCGTCCTCATATTTAGGTGGAAGTTACGCTCTTACCTTTCATTCTTCCTTTATTAACTAACTTGGTCTAGGTTGTGGGGTTCTACCACTCTGAGAGAGTGATGAGGTAATTCTACTATGATCAAGATGCTCATTCACCTTCCTATCCTTGGAGAACCTCCCCCTATGAGATATATCTTAAGGCCTATGTCAATTTCACTTATGAGGGAATAGATCTCAAAGTTAGCCACTTTGGAGGATTATATGTGCCTCCTTAAGATTACATGCCATCTTTCACTCTCTCTTGGTTTACTCTATTGCATAGGTAGGGGGCCTCATTCAAAACTATGTGAAGGATGTCCCTTATGAGATTATCTCTACCAAGATCCCCAATAATTACAAACACTTGGGTAAGAGGACCCAAAAAAAGTTGTGTCATCACAACACCATCTCTTAGACCCCTCTTGAGCAAGTCATCTCAATCTTGGTGAGGCCCCTAGTTGATGAATCTATTTATTTAAAACATCTTGATACTCAACCTACCAAACCCAAGGGAAAGAGTAAGGAAAAATCCCCAGCTTCTTCCAAAAGTAAGAACCCTGACGTACATGTATAGAATTTCATACCAATTACTATTGCTTCACTCGCTGCTACTACTAATGATGCTGCCTCTGCTTCTCCTCCTTCACGAGTAAGGACTAGGGTGAGCAAGAAAAAAAATAAAGTTTGTTATGAGGTTGTTTCTCCTTATCTTTCACCATGTTAGGAGTCTTATACTGATGATATTAGAGTGGAGGAGACCTACAAGACTATACATAATCAAGGGTATGAAGCCTTGGGTTTGTCTTCTGAGGAGCCTAATACTAATTTTATTCCAATTATTGAAGGTAGTACACATGACTCCTCTTAACTTAATAAAACTGGCTTTTATGGGGTTTCACCTACTGGTTCCCCTTCTCATTTATTTGAAGAGGAACTAGTTGATTATAGAAGCACTCCTTTATATGATGATTTATTCTTCAAATAACGTGAGTAACATTGACCCTGTTTGTGAACATCATTCTGACACTTCTACTTTTTTACTAGTTTTAAGAGAGTCTTCAAGCGAGGACACCATGATATATTCTCCTTCTGTCAGTAGTCCTACTATCGGACATCTCCCATAGGGGCAGGGTGCGTGCACAACTACTGTAAGTCTTTTCTCTTGACCTCATTTTCCTGACCTTTTTTCTAGATAACTTTTATGGATTTTCTCTAACTCATTTTTGTCTTTGGTTCTATCTAGAAAGGTTAGTTACTTCCTCCCTATTCAACTATTTCTTTCTTATTTTCTTTTCTTGTACCCTATTACTAACATACCTCATTCTTATTTGCCTTTGTGGATATTTTCTGTGTTTTCCACGATCGCGAAGACCTATTCCGCATCGTCTCGTTACGTCTAGGTAAGCATCAACTCATATTAATTCTTCTAACATGTTGTCTTTTCAGACATATCTTGTTGTTTTTCTTCTTGTGTGTTTGCAGAGGATTGTTCCTCCTAGTCGTACTTCCCCACCTCCTAGTTCTTTTACGATGGGCAATTCTTCTGTCGGGCTTTCGGAGCTACATGGAATAATTATTTCTACCATCTTTTTCACTCTAAGTTTTTTATATATAGTTGATCTTCATATTATATGTGTTGTATTTATCTTTCTTCCTTATAGTTCTTGTTTTCATGTAGCCCTTCCACCACCGGGGGAGCAGTGTTGCTCACCAGAGTCATTGTCCAAGGCCGATCACCTTTCGGTAGGATACCTATCCCCTGAGATTATGTGCCTATGGATAATAGGACCCATATCTATCCTCTTACATATTATTTGATCTTCATCATTACTTCTAGTGATCATATTTGATAGCCCATCACTTCTTCTTGGGTATTGCTCATCCTTGTTTGGATCAACTCTTTCCTTGATTTGTGTTTATTTCTAACTGTAGGAGGGTACTTTAGATTATATATGGAGGCGTAACCCCTATTGAGTATGGTAATGACAAGTTAATTGGCCAGAGCTTTGGATTAATGATGGAACACATAAACATGAACCCAATGAAGATAGACTCAGCTTAAACTCACAAAGCTCTCATGTCTAACTCAGGAAATAGTAATGAACTTTAGAAGTAACCTAGCTGGAGGGAGAGAGAAGTAAGCACCCTGGATACACCTTGGTAGGCAGGTAAAACCACACCATATACCCTCAGGAATCTCTGTCGAATATTGAAAGCTTTATAATAAATGACAATGGTGAGTGAGTAAACTCTCTGGTTTGCAATAACTCTCTATGGTGTGTATTCTCTCTCGCAATAACTTCTGAACTCTCCAGAAGTCCTCTCCTTCCTCAAAGGTGGTTGGGGTCCTTAAATAGCCCCCCACACCACCCCCGAGGCAACTCAGTCATTAAAACTATGACAATACATCCTTGGGCTCACTAATGCGCCTGCAGTCTTTATGGACCTCATGAACAGGGTATTAAGAGATTGTTTGTACCAGTTTGTGATTGTATTAATCAATGATATTCTGGTTTACGCTCGCACGAAAGAGGAGCACGCCAAGAAGTTACGCATGGTTCTTTAAACGTTACAGGACGATCAGTTGTACACCAAATTTAAGAAGTGTGGATTTTGGCTTCAGGAGGTTCAGTTTCTTGGCCACATTGTGTTCGAAAAAGGTATTATTATTGATCCGAGTAAGGTATCAGCGGTGAGGGGGTAGGGAGAGCCCACGACACGGACTGAGGTTCGGAGCTTTCTGGTATTGGTTGGTTACTATCGTTGTTTCATCAAGGGGTTCTCAAATATTATTGGTCCTTTGATGAACTTGACTTAGAAGGGAGTACCATTTGTGTGGAGCGACTACTGTCACTTAACGTTTGATGAGCTAAAGGACAGGTTGACATCAGCACCAGTACTTGCATTGCCTAGGACTGGAGTGGAGTATCGGGTCTATACTAATGCATCCTTACAGGGACTTCGGGGTGTATTGCAGAAGGAGGAAAGGGCTATAACTTATGTGTCTCAAAAGCTAAAACCGCATGAGGAGAATTACCCCACCCATGACCTCGAGTTGGCAGCGGTCGTCTTTGTTTTTAGGATATGAAGACATTATCTTCTGGGAGATAAATTTTCTCTATTCACGGATCATAAGTCACTTCAGTATCTCTTAACCCAGAAGGATATGAATATGAGGCAGAGGAGGTGTCTCGAATTAGTGAAGGACTACAAGTTTGATATACAGTATCATCCTGGTAAGGCTAACGTGGTGGCAGATGCGTTGAGCTAAAGACTCGTAGGAGAGTTGGAAGAGTTTTGGAAAGCAAAGTGGAGAGAACTTCGACATGAGGATGAGGTATCCCAAACATATATGGAATTTTTAGCTATCACCCCCGAGAGTTTTATGTGGGTGGTGAGGGCACAGGTAGACCCATTTTGTCAGGACGGAGTATGGTAGTTACTAGACGAGGAGACAGAATCCTACTCCATCAACTCAGAGGGAGGGCTTCGGTTTAATGGGTCAAGGATGAAGATTTGAAACATGAAGTAATGACAGAGTCACATGGGTCAAAGTTTTTAGTACATCCTTTCGGGATAAGATGTACCAGGATATGCGACGACAGTATTAGTAGTCGGGTATGAAGCGAGACATAACAGAGTTTGTCTCGAAGTGTGCTACGTGTCAGCTTGTGAAAATTGAACATCGGAGACCTTCAGGGATGCTACAGCCACGGGAGATTCCCATGTGGAAGTGGGAGAGAATTTGTATGTACTTTATTACCGGACTACCGACATCGCAAAGAGGTCACGATTCCATATGGGTGATAGTGGATCGACTAACCAAGGTAGCCCATTTTTTTCCAATTCATACTGATTTTGATATGATACAGTACACGCATCTATTAATTTAGGATATCGTTAAGTTTCATGGGGTTCCTATTAATATTGTGTTGAATAGAGACAAAAATTTTGTGTCACATTTCTGACAGAGTTTTTTAGGAGGCCACGGACACAGACTTGCGGTTGAGTACGGTGTATCACCCGCAGACAGACGGGAAGACTGAGAGGGTGATTCAGATGCTTTAGGATATGTTGTGATTGTGTATCCTAGATTTTGGAGGAGGATGGGAGCGATATTTCCCATTGGTAGAGTTTGTGTATAACAACTCTTACCAATTCACTATCGGTATGGAACCTTTTGAGGCCCTTTATGGGAGACTTTGTTGTTCGCCCTCCTGTTAGTTAGAGGTGGGGGACAATAACTTATTGGGGTCGAAGATGATACAGGAGACTTCTTCCAAGATAGATTTGATTGGAGGACGTATTCGAATAGCTCAGGATAGGAAGAAGAGTTATGTTGATTCCGGTAGGAGACACGTGGAGCTAGAAGTGGGAGACCAGGTGTTGATTCGAGTATCTCCTATGAAGGGGATTATGAGGTTTGACAAGAAAGAGAAGTTAGTGCCTAGATATGTGGGACCGTTGCTTATTATTGAGAGGGTGGTACTGGTAGCATACATATTGGGACTTCCAAAGCATCTTCAACGGATACACGACGTGTTCCATGTGGCATCGCTGAAGAAATACAGGAGGAGCAAGAGAGCCTTCTGCAACGTCCCACTTGAGGAGATTGATTTGCAGTCAAACATATCATATGAGGAAAGACCCGTGGCTATTCTGGATCATAGCGAGCGTAAGCTTCGATCCAAGGTAGTACTGTTAGTGCGAGTACAGTGGGGACACCACAATGTTGATGATTTGACATGGGAGCGGGAGGAGGATATCTGAGAGCAGTATCCAGAGTTATTCACCGCAGGTATATCCAAATTTTGAGGTCAAAATTCCTTTGTAAGGGGGGAGTATGTAATACCTTGTATTTCTGGGTATTTAGAATTTAATTAATTAGGTAATTGAATAGAAAATACGTTATAATTTAAATTACGCAAGTGGAATAATTTAATATGATTTAGTGATAATTATGATTTTTAAGCATAAATAAAAATTGTGATTATTACATATTAATCGAGAGATAGATACTGATTAATATTATGATTCAAATTTTACTATGTATGAATAGTAAATATTGATAATTAATTTGTACGACATAGCGAGAGATATGGACGTACTTGATTATACCCCAACCGAGTGTCGCATGTAGACTAAATTGAGGATGAGATAGGAAAAATATTTTTGGTGACCCAAATGATAATTTAGAGGTCACAGATGATTCTGAATGGGTCGAATTAGTCAAAATAGTATACCCGGAGGTACTAGTCGGGTACAGGGGCATTTTTGGGAAAAAACGGGTCCGTACAAGGGCATTTTAGTCTTTTGTCATATGGGGGTGAGGAGACCTAAGAATTTTGGAGTTTTTATCAGTTGATTAAAAGTGGGGTTAGGGTTATAAACCTCATAACACAAAGGAAAGCCACTAGAGAGAGAAGAGAGATTATTCTCTAAGCCTAAGGAAGAATTGGTGAAAGATTCAAAGGGTTCTTTCACCACAAACTAGTTTGGAAGGAAGATTGGAGGAGAAAGGCAATCAATCACCAACAACAATCACAAAATCAGATCATCTCTAAATAAGCAAGTGGTTATTTACAAATTATTTTGAGTTAAAATATCCATGCATAGGATTTATGAATAATCGATTTTGATTAATATTCTTGGAGAAAAAGAATTGATTAATTGCATGGTTGGGTATAAATAGCATGTAGTTAGATTTATATCTATATAGGATTCAAAATCAGAGGAACCATGATTTCTAATACAAATTAAAATATGGGTTTATGATTTAAAATATGGAAAGAACATATTTTTAGGGTTCTTAAATAATTAGAGGATTTGAATTATTCTGGACTAAATTCGTGAAGATTTAGTTTGGTGTGTTATCATGTAAGTTGGGAAATTGGGAATGGTAAGAAAACTTATGAAGAATATGAACTTCACCTGCACCTTCTCGATCGATCGATCGACCCTTGAATGTGGATCGATTGATGGAGTCGATCGATCGATGGTCCTGGTCGATCGATCGACCCAGGCTGATTATGGGTTCTTTTGTTGGTTGAGTTCTAATCATTTGCCAATGATTGGGGAAAACCTTAGGTATGATGTTGTACCTATGTAGGGGCTTAGAGAATACTAGTAGGTGTATAGTGGAGGTCCGTTATAATCATAGAGTGGAAGATTGGAAGTAATGGACTGACGAGGATAAAACGATCGAGTAAAATATCAAAAATTCGAGATTTGAGTTATGAAGAGAGTAAAGGTAATCCCCAGGTGTATATCAGTAGGTTAGAAATATCTTAACTACTTAAGTGAATATAGGGATAACTAGGTCCCTTAGAGTTGTGTGAATACTCAATTAAAATAAGATAATGATATAAATCGTAAATAAGTAAGTACGGTGAATATTAAAGAGAAAATATTATGTACGAACATTATTATTAGGATGTGTGTATACCTACTGAATTATATAGATACTTAGGTGGTGAGAATGCCCAAATTATAATTGCCTATATTGGGGTCGAGGTAGGATTCTGAACTAATATATGAAAATAGTAAGTTGGGATCGTGACAAAAGAGTTCTGAACCAATCTATGTATAAATTTCATTAGTGCGGTCGAGGTGATTATTCCTAACCACTTCACCAAATGAATTTGGGGTCTAGGTGACATTCCGAACCAAACTCTTACTTGGTGTCAATGTACCATTCCGAACCAAGAGTCCTTAATGTGTGTTAAGAGGACATATTAGAAATAAATGAATTTATAAGTATATGTTGTGTGTGAAATATATATTGTATTAATAGTCTACTTATGCGAGTTAGTAAATAATGAGATGCCGTGAATACATCTAAAAGAAAATTAAGTAGGAAGACTTAATTATAAAACGATGAAAGATAACAAGGCGTGAAGAGTTATCTAAGTATATAAATCATGAGATATGGTTACTTTTACATACTAAGTGGGCGGAATAGGAACTTAGTAGTATAGATGAGTCAGTTGAATACCATAGTTCAGTTAGCTTGAGTAGTATAGCTAGGTGGGCTAGGTACGGGACATTAGGCGTGCATAATAGATGAGGGGTGAGGTAACTCAAGAGAGTGTACGCGAAATCTTAACATGTGTAATCAATAAATCATCTTATTGTGATAATCACTTGCAATATATTTTCAAAACTATTGAGTACTAACTATTGCTATTAAAATATTTAAAAAACCTTTTAGGTGTCTAGCCACAGGGATGCCAGACTTGAAGATAATGTCCATGGACTCGTAGCTGCAGCTTTGTGCAGACTGTAAGGACTTTGCATAGACGCTTCATCTATTGAGATCTAGTGTAGGATCTTATTATAGTATTCTCTATAGGGACATGTTGTCCACAGTCTTTATTTCAGAATTTAGTTTTGGATTATGTGGATTATATTTAGCAGTTTTGGTTTTTAGCCGAATGTTGACTCGACAAGATTTTATCCTTTATATTTCTACATTGTTTGATTCATTGTTTATTATGAATGTTTATCTATTACTTTCGCATGAGTAATTTGTCTTAGGTTAATGAAAGATAAAATTTGGCACCGGTCTAATTTCACTTAGGTGATTAGTAATTAAAAAGTGTTTCGACAGTGATGCTAAGAATGAACTAACTAAGAAATATATTTTAATTTAATTTAGGACTGGTCATTTGGGATTTAATTACGCAGGGTGTCATAGATACAGTAAATGATGCCGAGGTTGCTGCCATTTTTGCTCAGGTAGTCTAATAACACTAGTTGTGGTTCATCAGCCCTGCCACAAGCACAGGTGGTTGTGATAGCACCATCTCATGCATTCCCTTCTGCATGGGAGCGAGTTAGGGATGCCCTGCAAAAGGCACATCCTCCGGAGTTCATAGGGGGTTCTGAGTGGTTACAGCTAGCCAATGGAAGAAAGATATTCAGAGGCATCTGAGGATGTACGAGTGCATAGAGGTGCAGAAGCAAATTTTATCTACCTTCAAGCTAGTAGGGGAAGAATTACGGTGGTAGGATTCCACTAATACTGTAGAGGAGTGTGATTATATGACTATACAGGACTTTTATGTGTTGTTTGACCGCAAGTATTTTCCTTTCACCGTTAAGGCTGAGATGAGGTGAAAACTACTGGACCTCACTTAGGAGGAAAAAACTGTAGCCGAGTATGAGGAGGAGTTTAATAGATTGCTAAACTTGGTACCGACTGAGGTGCCTACTGAAGAGAAGAAAATTTAGATGTTCATGGATGGTTTGACTTGGAGGATTCGATAGCATCTTCTGGGTAACCTCTTTTTGCAGTCTTATACTGATGTACTTAATGTTGCTTTATAACACTGTTAAGATCAACATTTCCATGTAAAGGGGAACAAGCGGGCAGATGACTCCAAGCAATAGGATAGGACAGGTGGAGGTAGTGCAAGTGGGGCACATCCTCCGGAGTGAGAAGAGCCAGAGTGAGAAGGTTTCCCATTAGGGGGATCCTGCTAAATGATTTTGATATGGGGGATTTCATTAGGGATAGGGAAGTTTCAAGCATGGCCACCAAGGTCACCAGGGCCACCCGAGCCAACAGTAGTTTCATCAGGGCCATCAAAGCCAAGAGAGATGTGGCAACAGCCAGCAAGTCCGAGGCCAATAGGGGTAAAAATTGAGAAATTTTGTTGGGAAGTGTCTTATTTGTGGCAAGTATGGTCACAGAAGAACTGAATGCCCTGATAAGGGTAAGTATCCTCAGCAGTAGGGCGCTCACCAGGAGCCCCAGAGGATGATTTTCTCAGTCTCTCTTCCAGTGAGAGCACCAGCCCCAGCTTTGCCTGCCATTCCAGCAGTTCTAGTTCAGCATGGACAATTACAGTACGGGCATTTCTACAACGTCCATCAGGCCACAGTCCCACAGGCTCCACCCGCGGTTGAGAGTATGATTTCTATCAGGGGACTTTGGGATGGATTATTTGGCATGGGATCTTCAAATAGTTTCATTTCCACTAGTTTTTCAGGTGCCATTGGCTTATTAGACACGGTGGAGAGCACAATCACTAGTGTAGAATCATCGTTGGGCTATAGGTCATTAATTTTATTTATATGTCGGGAAGTAGGCATAGAGATTGGGAGTTTGATCCTACCAATTGATATGCTTATTTTAGATATGCACGAGTATGATGTTATTATTGGGATGGATTGGCCAGTAGAGTATAGGGACACGATCGATTTCTTTTGTAGGAACATAGTATTCGATATCCCTGGTCAGGAGATGTTTTTAGTGGAGATCCCTATCCCCAAGGGAGTATCGTCCACCCACTTATTTTATATAGATGAGGAGACCTCGACGGGAGTTATGATTCCCCTTATTTCTATTCTAGTTTTTGTGAGTATGCCGATGTGTTTGAGGATATACCTGGGCTACCGCCGAGAAAAGAGATAGAGTTTGTGATTGACTTAGCATCGAGAACTCGACCTATGGATCTTATACCTTATCGTATGACTCCTACAGAGATGAGGGAGCTAAAGGATCAGATTGAACAATTATTAGGACAGGGTTTTATCCATCGGAGTACCTCACATTGGGGTGCCCAGTTCTATTTGTGAAGAAGAGTGATGGATTCTTACAACTGTGTGTAGATTATCAGGAGTTGAATAAAGTTACAATATGGAATAAGTATCCACTGCCTAGAATTGATAACTTATTCAACTAACTGATTTGAGCATCTTTATTTTTGAAGATAGACTTGAGATCAGGATACCATCAATTGAGGATCAAGTAGCGGGATGTGTCTAATACTACGTTTCTGACGAGGTATGGATCCTATGAGTTTCGCATTATGCCATTCGGGCTAACCAACGCTCCGATAGTATTTATGGACTTAATGAACAGAGTGTTCAGAGAGTTCTTATATCAGTTTGTCATTGTCTTCATAGATGACATCCTGATTTATTCACAGGCCAAGGAGGAGCATGCTTAGCACTTACATAGGGTGTTGCAGACTTTACGGGAGAATGAGTTGTATGCTAAATTTGAGAAATGTGGATTCTGGCTGTGAGAGGTACGATTATTAGGGCACATCGTATTAGATAAGGGAATATCGATGGAACCCAAAAAAGTGTCAGCGAAAAGGGAGTGGGGACAACCCATGATGCCGACAAAGGTGCGAAGTTTCTTAGGTTTAGTAGGCTATTATAGGAAGTTTATTCAGGGATTCTTAAAGATAGTGGGTCCATTGACAAATTTCACTCGCAAAGGTGTGCCATTTATCTAGGATAACGCCTCTTAATTAGATTTTGATGAGCTAAAGGACAAGCTGACTTCAGCACAAGTTCTAGCACTACCCGGATTGGGAGTGGAGTACTTAGTTTATACCGATGCGTCCATACAATGATTTGGAGGTGTACTTCAATAGGAAGATCAGACTATAGCTTATGCCTCCCGTAAGCTCAAGCCTCACGAGAGGAACTACCCCACCCACAACTTAGAGCTAGAGATAGTTGTGTTTGTTCTTCGAATCTGGAGACACTATTTATTAGGGGGAAAATTTTTCCTGTTCACAGATCACAAGTCACTACAGTATTTGTTCACTCAGAGGGAATTGAACATGCGTCAACATAGGTGGCTTAAATTTCTAAAAGGACTACAAGTTTGACATCCATTACCACACGGGGAAAGCTAACGTAGTAGCTGATGCATTGAGCCAGAGGCCAGTAGGTGACGTGGTCGAAATATAGAAGGAGAAATGGAAGGATTTGGGGCACTAGGATGCAGTGGCCCGATCATTCATGTATGTCATGACCGTTACACCCCAGATTATGATGAGAGTAATACAGGCTTAGGCTGTCGACACGTTCTTTCAAAATGAGATTGTACAACTTTTAGCCAAGGGAGATGAATCTTATTTCGTGGGTTCATATGGGGGTTTACTCTTTAATAGACGTTTATTTATTCCAGAGGGGGAGGACCTGTGACATGAGATAATAATGGAGTCACACGGTTCACATTTTATGGTACATCCCGGAGGGGATAAGATGTATTAGGATATGAGACGACAATACTGGTGGAGTGGAATAAAAAATGACTTCACCGATTTTGTTTCTAAATGTGCCATTTGTGAACTGGTGAAAGTGGACCATCAGACATCGGGAGGAATCGTAGAGCCACTAGAGATCCCTATATGGAAATGGGAGATCATTTTTATGGGTTTCATCACAGGGAGGTCCACATCGTAGAGGGGTCACGATTCCATATGGGTGATTGCGGATCGGTTGACTAAGGTAGCTCATTTTCTGCTAGTTTGGGCCGATTATACTATGGGGCAATACTCTCAGATCTTCATCGCCGAGATAATGAGACTCCATGGGGTGCCCCTTGATATTGTGTCTGATCGGGACAAGATTTTTGTCTCCAGATTTTAGGAGAGTTTGCAAGAGGCCATGTGTATGAAGTTACGTTTGAGTTCGGCATATCACCCATAGACTAATGGGCTAATAAAGCGAACAAATCAGATGTTAAAGGATATGTTGCGGATGTGTATCCTTAATTTTAATGGGAGTTGGGATAAGTATCTTCTAGTGGTAGATTTTGCTTATAATAACTCCTTCCACTTTACTATTGATATGGCTCCATTCAAGGCATTATACGTTAGGCCTTGTCATTCTCCAGTGTGTTGGCTAGAGGTGGAGGACAACAAGATACTTGGGACAGAGGTAATTCAGGATACTTCGTCCAGGATTGAGATGATTTGAAGCTATATTTGGGTTGCTCAGGATAGACAAAAGACTTACGCTGATGCCAGGAGGTTCTTCAGAGAGTTCAATGTGGGGGACCAGGTATTACTACGAGTATCCTCTATGAAAGGGGTAATGAAATTTGGAAAGAAAGGGAAGTTGGCGCTGATGTATGTAGGGGCATTCCCTATTATCGAGCGAATTGGGCCAGTAGCTTACAAACTTGGGTTACCGGAGAACTTGCATAGGATTCATGACATGTTCCATATTTCTTCTTTAAGAAAATATCTTCGGGATGACATGGCCCGCACTCATAATTCTTTGGAGGGGATTGACCTACAGCCTATCAATTCCTATAAGGAGGTGCCAATTGCTATCCTAGACCATAGCAAGAGGAAATTAAGGTCAAAGGTAGTGCCGTTAGTACGTGTGTAGTGGCGGCATCATAATGTAGAGGAGTCTACCTAGGAGCGTGAGGATAAGATGAGCAACAAATACCCTGAGTTATTATTACCTGGTATACCATTATTTTTTCAAATTTTGGGACAAAATTCCATTATTAGGGGAGAAGTATGTAATGTCGTGTATTTTTATTGATGTTAAATTATGGAATTAATTGACTTAAATTGGAAATTTATTTATAATTAAGACAATATTATTTGAATAATTACTAGCGTGACGGGAGTTAGTACACATTGATATAACTTATAAGGAATATTACTTAGTGAGTAAAGTGATATATGATCATGAAAATATTTATGCTGTCGTGCGTAAAAAATACAACAACTATGGAATCTAAGTCGAGACACGCGTGTGAGTCGTGTCCAGACTAAATTAGTAAGATAATAAGTAAATAATTATACGTTACCCAAATTGTCATTTCGAGAGCGCTAACATGTCCGAAAGGGTCAAAATAGTCAGAAAAGTCTACGCAGGGGTACAGTTTGGCTTTAAGGATAGTTTAGAGCCAAATCGACACCCCAGAAGGGTATTTTTGTGTTTTGAAAAAATTAGGCAAATTAATGGACGAAAATTAGGAGTATTATACATGCACGTACATGATAGAAGTTAGGTTTTACTAGCAGAGAAAAAGAGAGATTCCAAGAGGAAGAAGAAGAAGGGATTTCTAAGAGCTTCAAGGCCAAAATCGACCATCCTTCACCAAAAATACCATCAACTTATAAATCAAAAAGAGAGGAAGTCCTCTATACCACTTTTATTCAATGATTTAGACCTTCTCAACAAGGCAAGTGGTTATCGTTCTTTAAATTAGTGCATATATTACACATGTTAGTGTATAATTGATGATATACACCTATTACAATGAAATTTGGATTGGAATTCAATTGTTAATCAATTTTTGGGTAGAAAATTAATGGTGGATGAAATACTATATGTAGAGGCTATGAATCTGGGATGTTACATGAAGGAAAATGATTTTAATTTTAGGTTTTTAGTGGATAAAATTATTGATGATGTAAAACTAGGGTTTTTGTCATTTGATTAAATTCCTTCACCCATATTTAAGATTTAATGAGGTTTGATGGTTAAAAGATATTAGGGATCATCTATATGTACATAAAATAGCTTTAGGACTATTAATTGTGAGTTTTATGAAGTTTGATCTGAATTGGGTGCATAAAAATGGGCAAAACACAGATTTCCTAAGGCAGAAGAAGAATTGGGCAAAAGTCATTCGAATGACCTGGAAAAAGGGAAAGTCGTTCGAATGACATCGTTCTAACAAGAATCCACCGAGAATTCAGAACTTAGTTCGTTCGAAGTTTGTTTGAATGAACTAATTCGAACGACCTCGTTCAAAAGAGATATTGGGCACTTCGAACGAGATTTCAGAATTTTTGGATTTTAAAGGGCGAGCTAAAATTTGGTGAAAATAATTCAAGAACCATGAATGACTCAAGTATATGTTGGGAAAAGTTAGTTTTTAAGCTATTAATATGGATAAGAGGGACTCCTTAATGATATTCATTATAAGCGTTACGTTAGAGAGACTAGTCGTCATGGAGAGACATCGTGAACATTGTAAGAACGATAACTCGTGTAAATCTGAAATCTATAGGGGGTGATCCTATTAATTATATGGGTTGTGTGTACCTATGATATGAATTCTTATTTGTATTACATACCTACCATAATTTCTATCACGGGAGGTCTTAGGAAGGGGACAATCTTATCTTGATGAGCCTTCGGGGGGATTTTAGATTGTTATCTTAGGACATAGGTTTGGGAAAGACTTATCTGTGAGTTTATAAGTTTTCGCTCACATGGGTGCGTAGGTATGTGTGTAGCCCATGGGGACGGGAACTATGTTCGCCTCCATTAAGTATGATATGTGTTGATGCGATACCAGAGTGATTTCGAATTCGCAGTCCTTACGTGCGTGATGTATCGGGACAGATAGCAGAGTATGTGTGCATCAAAAGTTTAGCCTTTTCGGGTGCCATATTAGTATACATATGTATGGTAGTGATATATATATATATATATATATATATATATATATATATATATATATATATATATATATATATATATATATATATATATACACTTGAGATTATTCTACTGTGTTGTTTAGTAAATGAGAAAGACTACAATACTTACTATTAATCAACAATGCGAGAACTTAAATGATGAATGAGTTATGTGAATCCGTATAATCTGGCATTATAACTATAAGAACTCGGATGTTATAATTGAGTACGATGACTTAGACATTTCAATAAAGGAATTGGGCTAAGTTAGAGAAGTGGGATAGCATGACTAGGAGGGGATTAGGAGTCTACGCTAGGCGTGCACAATAGCTGAGAGGTGAGGATCTCAAGTGAGGGAATGAGAAACTAACATGGATAGCATGACTAGGAGGGGATTAGGAGTATAATCTAGGCGTGCACAATAGTTGAGAGGTGAGGATCTCAAGTGAGGGCACGAGAAACTAACATGGATATAATATTTACTGTTTAATGCATTTAAAACACTTGCTGATTTTTAAACTGTTTTCAACTCGGGCTCTAACCCGTCTATTGCAAATATTTTATCTTGTCAAATTAATTTAGGTTCCCATCAACAGGGACACCAAGGATAGGAATTCCATTCATTCGACGATATGTAGTGTGGTGGAAGCTACAATACTTGGTAGTAGATGCCAGTATGATATTCATTCCTGCATATTGAGCTTCTCTATTTCAGTTAGGGAATGTTGCCACTTTTTCTTATTCAGATAGTCAGAGACTTATGGATTTATTTTAGTTACTCCTTTCAGTTGTTTGTTGGATCATTGTATGGAGATTTAGGCTGGTTATGTTTACTCCAGTCCCATTTATGACTTTATTCATTTTAATTCATACGAGATTTATTTTGAATGGTGTATGGTTTGTAATTGGATAATATTGGTTTTATGTTAATGGGTAAATTTGACATTAACCTTTTCAAATATTAGGTGGTTAGTGCTAATAATAAAAAATTCAACAGTGATGCATATTCTGAACCAACTGGATATTCTAAATTAATTTAATAAATGACTGATCACCCGATATATAATTAGGAGGGGTGTCACAGTATCTTCAGATTATTTTTAAGATGGCATTCCATGTTTATCAAGATATGTTTTGTTTATTATTTTATTCTAGATATTTTATGACATTTGTTTATCTTTTTCACTTATTATCTATTCGAGACAAAAAGGGGGAGAGATGTATGTGATGTAGGGGGAGTATTTTGTTTGTTGAGAACATATGTTATTTTTCCATTACACATTGGTATAATATTTTGATCACGTGTTTATATTTTATTAGTATCATATTGTCTTTCACATATTAGTACAAAAATTGGTATCATAATTTGCTCACATGTTTAACAAATGATTTGTTTTACATATTGGTATTTTTTATCATCTGTTGCTCCATACTTCACTGGGCATTTGTCCATTTCATGTGTGTATGTATGATTTAGAGATTCAAGATTTCCAAGACTACAACGCATTCAAAAAGCTCATGCTTGTCGGACCTTCATATACTAGTCCATGTCACGTATTTTTTTTTGGATTTTATAGGATGGGATTTAGGTGTCATACGACTTGTTGTCCCGGCTTAGGCATTTTACTGTTTGGGTTTTCTCCCGAAATAGTCAAAGGGGGAGATTTGTAAGGATAAAATTTCTTACTGAGTCCATTTGTATGTAATTGACTTACTCCGGGAACAAAACTTATTTGAGTCATAGATAGATTTTTTATATTGTCATGATCTCCATATAGCCTATGACGTGTTTACATTGAAGATGTATCAAGAAAGCTTCAAACATATATCATGTCGAATTTAATTGGTTCACATTTATTGTCTTCATTTAGATTTCATTTCGAATATCTCATAGGTATATGTTTATGGAGTTCTAAAAGAATTTTAAAGGATGACAACTTTATTTAAAATGTTTTTAAAAGGTTTATCTTCATTTATTCCGAGATTATCTACTGTTTAAAGTTTTGTGAATTCTCACCTTGATTTTCGAGACTTCAAATGACATGTGATGTCATTGGAATGACATCTCACACTAGTTATAACGACATGAGAATCTCGTTAGGACTACTTGCCAACTTAACTTTTTTTATTTAAGGCATTTTTCTCTCAGAATTTCGAATAAGTGCAGAACAAGAATTACAGTTTAACAATTTCATTTTCTGCATAAAGTTTTCTAAGGTTTTCAAAGATTAAAATCATCCTTCGATTTTAAATATCCGGGCTTCCATATAAAATTTGATAGAAATCTTATTTGCACCATTGGAGTTTGTTCATCACTTTGAACAATTTAGATCGTTGGGTTATGTGGTGAAGAAATGGAGGAGTCAGTGTTTCGAATCGTAGACGGTTGCCAAAGATACATATGTGGATACCGAGGCACTCGTGGGCTCGTGTCCTGTGGATGAGTATCATTGAAGGATTTTAGTGTGGGCGCTATAGATGAGAAATAAAATTGAAGATGATATTCAAGGATTGTTAGGATCGAGTCATTGTGTAGGTTTGTGCGCCTTCCTTATAAAACCGTATCATAGTGATAATCTGGCTTCGGTCGCCCAAGGTTTTTTCCCTTAGTGATTTCCTCATACATCCGGCATTGCTTGTGTGAACTTGTTTATTTTACTTGCTTTAATCACCTAGATGCATGTTTAGGATTAAACAAGATAAAATTGTCATTAATTGAAATTGGTTCACAAACTTGGTGCGTGTTAAAATTGGAAAAAGATTTTTGAAATAAAAATTGCTTTGTCACCTTAAAGCAGTCATTAGAAAAAAGGGACCTACACCTATATATGCATTTGCATTTATCCAATACATGTGTTTATATATGTGATATGTTTCTTTCGAATCTTTGCATGGCATTTAATCCATATTTGTCAAATGCTTCATATTTGTATCACGTTGACATCATATGTGATCATATTTATATCATTTTTTCATTTCTTATATTGGTATCATATGTTCCATCGTTTGAATTATTTGGGATTGTGTTGTCATTCTTATTTGCATTTTCTGTTTGACTTCACATCGCATGATATTGGTTGTTTTCCATAATATTCACATATTTTACATTTAACGGGATAAGTTGTTTATATTCTACACCTTACATTTTATATTCTCAAATAAATAGGGGAGAAATATTACCTCAGGGGAGAAATATTATCGCAAGGAGACTTTGCCATGAAGTTTAAAAGATTTTTTAAGCTTAGAGAAGCTAAGAAGTTTCAGAAGAAACCATACAACTTTAGTGATTGTGATATGAAGAAGAAGGATAAAACTAAGGATTTGGATGACCGGGACAAGTTTTTTGAATGCCTACGCGTTAGGAATAGTGCTTTTGAGTGTCTCAGGAGATTAAGGAGAAATAGAAAGAATCCAAAGACACAATGCTACCCTTAGTGATACTTAATTGGAAATGGAGTATGATTCTCCCATGGAACGTAATTGTACTAAATGAACAATATTTTATTGTAGATGATAATATGAGTGTTGGTTTTCGAGGTTCGATCTTATGATTCCCAAGTTAGTTGTAGGCCCATTTTTCTTTCGAATGTATTTTAAGGATGTCAAAACCAACTTTCTTTTTCAAAAACCTTTTTCAAAATTTTATACGCACTAAGAATGTGAACCAATTTTGGTTAAGACTAATTTTATCTTGTTTAATCATAAGCATGCATCTAGGTGACTAAAGAAAGTAATATAAATAAGTTCGTAAAGGCGACACCAGATTTACTAGGATACCACTAAGGGAAAAAACCTCGGACGGACCAAGCCTGAAAATCATTGTGATATGGTATTACAAAGTACAAATGATAAAATTACTCAACGACTCGATCCACACAAGTCTTAATGCGCCTCTGATACTTAAACAACTCCTCCATAGTGCCCACGCAGAAGTCCTTCTACGATGATCATCCACAACACACTCATCCATGTATGTCTCGTTGCCCATGATGCAGCTTGAAAACGTCTATGATATTGAACACAAACTTCTTTACTTCTTCACCTCAAAACCCAATGTTCAACGTGATGAATAAACTCCAATGGTGCAAACTAAGATCTCTATATAATAAGAGTATGAAACCTCAGATCTTAAAACTCTAAGGATGTTTTTAGTCTTTGAAAACATTAGAAAACTTGTGAAGAAAATGTACTATATGTAAACTATTTTTCTGGTTCTGCAACATTTGAAATTCTAAGCGAAACACGTCTTAAATAGTAAAGTTAAGTCGGCGCATCGTTTTAAGGAGATACACATGTCGCTCGAACAACATGTTCATCTCACTTGATCGAGCTTCAATGTCGCTCGAACGACTACAAGTGTCATTAGATCCTTTTAAACAAAAGGGAAGATTCAACACAACTCTAAAAAATCCTTATCTCAAAATAAATGAAGTTAAATCCTTTTAAAAATAATTTTTAATAAAAATAACATCCTAAAACATTCTCCGATTCCCATAAATATTACGCATTCATACCTGAGAGATCAGAATGCAATGACGATTTCAAAAATACACCAAATTAAACTTGGCATGATAAATCTTTGAAGTTTGGCCGTAGCGTCTTCAATAATCTTTGTGTCATATACTATGTGGGATCGTGACATTAAAAAACTATCTATGACATAAAAATAATAATTTATTCTGGGAATAAGTCAAATACTTACAATGGATTCAATTGGAAATTTTGTCCTTACAAATATCTTCCTTTGACTATTCCATGGCAAAACCAAATAGTGGAATGCCTAAGTCTGGTCGTTAAGTCGTATGACGCCTAAATCCCATCCCATTAAACTCAAAAATGAGAATTACATGACAAGACTAGTAAATATTGGTTAGACAAACATGGGATGTCTGAATGTGATGTAGTCTTGAAATCTTGACCCGTTAAAGAATACCTACACACATGAAACAGATAAATAACCAGTGAAGTATGGAGGAACAAATGATATAAAACATTATGATACCAATACGAAATATCAATACCACTTTGAAAAATCAAAGTCAAATCATTTTTTAAACATGTGAGCAGAATATTTTGATACCAATTTGAAAACAACAATGAAGTCAGGATATCAACAAAAAAAATGTGCTCATCAAACAAATTTCCCCCCTTCATAACATACATCTCACCCCCTTTTTGTCTCGAATGGAAAATAAGTGAAAATGATAAACAAACATCAAATATCTAGAATAAAATAATCAATGAAGCATATGTAGATAAACATAAACCACAAGCTAAATATAATCACTAGGTGCCAAATTGTAGCTAGCAAACATTAGTCACATGAAATAAATAATCAAAATTAGTAAAGATGTGACTCAACAAATAATGCATAATCAAACACTGCATTAAACTGCCCAGAAGTACCATAAATAGTATGATATCATCAATAAAGTGAAGCAGGTACAAAACAGAATCAATCCTAAAAATATCCTTCTAGTCGCTCAAACGACAATGCTAGGTCATTAAAAAAACATTGTATGTTGTTTGTACCATCCATCTAGAGACCAAAGAAACTCCAAAACAGTGTGCTCTCTCTCGATGAAATCCTTCAAGCGACGCTTCTCGTGACCCATACCTGACACTTTTCATTCTGTCACACAAACCTCGTGTGATCAAATCATCAAGAGACATGGACTTGACGCTCGAACGAGGTCCAGATGTCATTTGAATGACATCAAACTTTCTAAATTCTAGTTCTAAAATTCGTGAAGTTTTGTCTGGCTAAGAAATATCTTGAAAATGTTAACTGGAAAGATCAACTAGTAGCAAAATAGACTCAAAAAAGGAAAAATAAAAAAAAGTGAAACAATGTGAGTTTCAGGCTAACATGGTATCAATGTGCTCAAACATGGATATGGAGTGAATTTGTGTGTATTATAACAAATTAATCACAACTCCGACATATTAAAACTTTCAAGAAGTTCTAATTGAAAGCAAAATGTCATCAAACTAAGTTTTAGCCATATATGAAAATTAATATAATGAGCTAAATGAACTAAACAATCAACATACACACAAATCCATAATATTAACGATTCTACAAACAATAGCATCATGATACGATTTTTTTCGACACTAGGATTCGTGTTGCAAACCTGTTTAATTTTTCCAACCAAACTCCCTCTAATATATTTAATTTCTTTTCAATTTCTTTTGAGGTTTCTATCTTTCTCAACTTAGAGAAATCCTATTGGCCCTATTTTATCATATGATTCTTTTTATTTCCTTAATTGTTTTTGGGCTCTTTTAAACAGTAGCTTTCACGAGGAGTTGATTTTACTCTCGCAGCCCTTTCCCATAAACACTCATTATTTTCTTTTTCCAATTTATGCGATATTATTCCTCACAATAAACGGTTCTTACATGTACACCTCCTCCAAAGTCTACTTAAGCATAGATGACAAAATTGAGATAAGAGTGTCTCACCAAACTCAAATATGCATGAGATGTCAAACATTCATATAAACTTGTGCAGGTGTGCAAAGATTTCATATATACAAAGTTGAATTCAAATGCATATCAACTTCGAAACAACCCCATTAACACAATGGTTAACATCACTCAACGCATCAATAATTATGACCAAATTTCCTAACCGCGTGGATAATGAAATGAAAGGGGTCCAAGCCCACCAATATGCCATATCAAACAAGAAAAACTCACGACACAAAAATAAATCGAAAATCTTTTTGTGTTTTTGTAAAAATATTATTGGCCCATAAATAAAATATTTTGTATTTTTTCTCCAAAATATGTAAAACGAAAAACATTTTTGTATTTTTGAAAAATTATATCAAAAACAAAATATTTTTGTATTTTTCATATAAGACTTAATAAATGAAAAAGTATAATACAAAAGATACACATGGCATAACACTAGCATTATATCAATCATTATGCAAAGACTAGCGTATGACAAACATGGTAAGACAATCATCCTTTAGATCTAGCATGGGAAGAACTTCTCATTTTCATTTTCCAATAGCCATACTTAGTGTCATCAAATATCGGAGCTCTAAAACTTTCATAGTTTTCAAAATTCATTGTGAAAAACTCAAGGGATCGACACACAAAGATATGTTTATAGATTTGATACCAATTTATAGGCCCTTTTTTCTTTCGAATGTGTTTTAAGGATGTAAAAACCAACTTTCTTTTTTAAAAACCTTTTTCAAAATTTTATACGCACCAAGAATGTGAACCAATTTTAGTAAAGCCCAATTTTGTCTTGTTTAATCCTAAACATGCATCTAGGTGATTAAATTTAGTAATATAAATAAGTTCACAAAGGTGATGCCAGATGTACGAGGAAACCACTAAGTGAAAAAACCTCAAACGGCCAAAGCCAGACAATCACTATGTTATGGTATTACAAAGTACAGACAATGGATTTACTCAACGACTCGATCCCCATAAGTCTTGATTATCTTTGGATCCTTCAATCACCCCTTCACAGTTCCCACACATAATTCCTCCTACGATGCTCGTCCATAACACATGCGCCCACGTATGTCTTGGTTTCCACTGATGCAGTTTGCCAATGTCTACAATGCTGAACACAAACTCATTCGCTTCTTCACTACAAAACCAAATGTTAAAAAGTGATAAACAAACTCCAATGGTCCAAAATAATATCACTATAGCATAAGACTAAGAAATCTCGGATCATAAAACTCTAAGGATATTTTTAGTCTGTGAAAACCTTAGAAACTTATGCTGAAAACGTATTGTATGTAAACTATATTTCTGGTTCTGCAACTTCTGAAGTTCTTAGTGAAACATGCCTTAAATAGAAAAGTTAATTTAGTGCATCATTTGAATGAGATCACCATGTCATTCGAACGAATGTCCATGTCGTTTGAATGACATGTTCATCTCACTTAAACGACCTTGCAATGTCGCTCGTTTGATCCTTTTAAACAAAAGGGAAGGTTTAACACGACTATAAACAATCCTTATCTCAAAATAAATGAATTTAAATCCTTTTAAAAATAATTTTTAATAAAAATAACATCTTAAAATATTTCTCGAGTCCCACAAACATTACTCATTCATACCTGAGAGATCGGAATGCAATGAAAACGTAAAATGTGAACCAAATTAATCTCGGCATAATGAATCTTTGAAGCTTGGCCGCAACGTCTTTAATAAACTTTGTGTCATTGACTTTGTGGGATCGTGACAATAAAAAAAACTAGATATGACTTAAAACAATATTTTGTTCCAGGAATAAGTCAAACACTTACAATGGACTCAATTGGAAATTTTGTCCTTATACTAGTGATGTGGAGGAAGAGGACGTGGAGGAGAGTTTAGATTAGGAAGAGAGTGAAATTAAAGTTGCCTTTCAAGAGTTGTACGCCAAGTGGTTGAAGTTGAAAACAGATAACTTGAATTCAGAGGAGAAGGTAAAGGAGCATTCAATTGGTAATGATGATACTAAAATGATTAAGGATTTGAGTGCACGTGAGAAGACACTTAAGGAGAAGATTGTGTACGTTGAAGGAGAGAAATATAACCTTCGTGAATTTTTGTAAAATTTGAAGGAGTTATTAAAGTTTGATGAGACTAGGATTTTTCTTGAGTCTAGGATTATCTAGTTATAAGATAAATTGAGAGACACAACAAGTCACGTAAAATTGAATTTGGAATCGAGGTCAAAAAAGTTGGATATGATTTTAAGCATCGTCCAAATAAAAAATGATAAAGTTGGAATTTGTTTTCATGATTCAAATGCTTTCTCTACTAAAGCGAATAACAAAATTTTGAGAGAGTCAACCACAGCCAAGGACATTAGAAAATGTCAACTCAAGAGTAACACTCCCCATCGTGTCTTCACTTGCACACATTGCAGTAGGAAAGGTTACCTTAGGAATTTTTGTTATGATAATAAAAAAGGTCCTAGGAAGTCTAAGTCTGGTGTCACTAAGGTTCCTAAAACTAAATATCATCACGTTACACCTATGTAGGTTAGGGAATCCGATCTGGGGGTGCTTATTGTTAGGGTTGTTGACTCTTGTATACTTGCATATGATTCTCTTTAAGTTATACCTTATGGTTGAATATGTTTCAATATTTATCATACATTTTGTACTTCATGTTATATGTTATTTCTAGTTGTATGATGTTTGTGTATTTTGTAGTTTTATGCTTCATTTTTTTGGGTTTATATGAGAAAAAATACAATAAAATTTTGTGTTATTTAAGTCATTTTTTAAAACTCTTTTAAAAACTCAAAAACATTTTTGGTTAAACACGTATTTGGTTTTACAAATTTTTTGTGGCATATCTTTGTGCTTGGATCCCATTAATTTCGCATTTTCTATATGGCTAGGACATCTGATTATAGTTTACAGTTCTTTGGATTATTCTTAATCATGCTTGCATGGAGTTGTTCGACTTTGATTTCCTTACTAGATTCATTTAAGTATATTCCTATGCACAGACTTGCACGTTGTCTTTTAGATTTTAACTACCAATGTTAAATGAGCTAAGTGATATGTTATCCTATCAATCTTTTCATATTCAAATATATTCTATTGGGGGATTTGTAGGTGTAAGAACCTTGCTTGTGAGATTATTTAGTTTGAAAATATGAGTTAGCAATGGAAAGTCTACGAAGGGAGTAAATCTCATGTGCATGAAAGGCCACTATTGAGAAGATACTTAGAAAAGAAAAGAGAGGCAAAAGAAAAAAAAAATCCAAGGCCATGTTTAACATTGATCATCAAGTGTAATATCTTGAAAAATTGAATATTTTGCACAATGAGTTCTAGTTAATCTTAATTTTTGATGTTATTCATAAATCATCAGAATTTTCTTAGCTCGTGTGCATTGTGTATGTTTTTCCATTATGAGTTCCAATTATTTGTCTCTTGAGTCCAAATCTAAGTTTAATAAGTTAATGTGATAAAATAGAACTCCCTATAACACCCCGCCTAATTAAATACCGGGTGGCCAGTTCCATACCAAATTAAAACAGAATATACAGTTGGTTCATTCTTAGCATCACTGTCGAAAACATTTACAACTCAACCAATACCCAATTAAGCTGGTGTTAAAAACTTTCTAAATTTTAATTCAACAAAATCCATTTCTTTTAAGAATAGCATAACACATTTTGTTCTCCAACATTGCTAACTGAATAGATAACCCAAAAGAATATAAATGTCATTGGAATAAACATTCCCACATAATATTAATCCATTACAGAAATCCCAACAATATTAAATGTATTAGAACGACACAAATAAAAAAGTATATGACTCAGATAGACAAGAGAAAATTGAGTTCCTTTGGGAGACATGTCCTAACTATAAGAATACTGTGAATCAAATGAAGATAAGCGTCTAAGCAAAACTCCATAACTCCATAGCTTATCATAATCCTCTAAGGTTGGCGTCCCTGCTGCTGGACACCTGATATAGAAGATACAATAGAAAAGAGAATATGCAAGGAAACGGGTCAGAGCCCGATTGTAAAAATAATTTTTAAAACAGCAAGTATTTAACAAGTGCAATAAAGCATTTATTATGTACATGTTAGCATCCAACTCTCACTTGCTATTCTCACCTCTCAACTAGAGTGCACACTTAACGTTTTCCTATTAACCTCCTAGTTAATGGTTCCTCTTCACCAATTCTATAATATGATTCCATTCCTATATCATAACCCCGTATGTCCCATACTATACGTTATATAATCATTCTTATACATTTCTCAATTATATGAATCGTTTCTCATTAACATGAATCATTTCTTATTAATATGAATTACGATCTTCAAAAAAACATTCATTTACTTACTTCAATTCTTTTATCAATTCACCGGAATATATAATTTTCACGCAGTAGATGATTTAACCACAATATAACCATTCATTCATTTAATTCATTATATATATATTCATTGGAGGACATAAGGTTCGGTAAGGATTCCTCGAACCATAAACAACAACACAATCATTGGAGGCGAACATAGTTCTCATACCCACAGGACACACACATACCTACGTTCCCATGGTCAGCGGACTTATCAACTCCCCGATAAGTCTTTCATAGACCTATGTTCTCGAGCGACAAGTCAAAGATCCCATGGATTCATCAGGATATGACTGCCCTCACGTGCAAACCTCCCGTCGATAGAAAGTAAGCTAGGTATGTCATACACATAATCATCAATCAATCAGATAGGCATTATCATATCTATAATATACTATCAACAAGACACTCAAATTACCCTTAGATTGTTCCCATATGTAGCATTATATCTCTTTAACTCCCACGTATTAAAATATCATAACTTTACTTCTTAATTTAATTAACCCCCGAGCCTCACTCACTACTCAAATAGGTTTTTCCTCAACATATATTCAGTAAGAAGTCACTAATACCCTACTGGTTCATAACGTCATATATCCCGAATTACTACGAATTAAACTCTCCCTTTATTTATGTTTAAAATTGATAGTTTCAAATCTCTTATAAACACATCTTCTTTCACTTAGGATTAAACTCTCTTGTAAACTTAAGGATGCCCAGGTGTTATATTCAATCACCCCTACTGATCCTACCTTTAATCCTCATGCATCCCAATTAGAATCCAATAAATGAATCTAACAACTGAAATTCCTTTAAATTCATTATCATTATTCACATTGATTAAATCATAATCAAATTAATTCAAATCTTATCTAGGGCTTACTGATCTTATATAAGTCCCATAATATCCAATTAATAATCACCAAAGATATACCAAAGGTTTGGGATAAGAATCAACATTAAAAAGCAACAACTTTAGAAATTCTGGGGAGGTCGATCGATCGAATGAAGGGGGTCGATCGATCGATCACTCAGGTAACAACCTGGTTTTTCTGCATTTCTGCAACTACGGGTTTAGCCATTTTTTATCATTCAAACCTTCATATTAACCAACAAAATGACTTATAATCCTTACTACACGATGTATCAGCATATAAAAATGATTTCTAATGATCTAAACATCCTAGAATCATCAAGAGATTGGATTAAAAAGCATGTTTATCTCTTCTTTTTCCAGAAAATTATCAACCTAATATCCTCAAGAACACAACAATGGTTTTAAGAATTTCTTCAATAGATATATGATTATTTCGTGGATTATTATCAACCTACAACATGAGATTGATTCCTATATATTTTCAGTTTCCAGAAATCCATTTAACAACTCCATTATGTCTTCCAAATATGAAAAATCATCTCTTTTAATAACTATTCTAGCATGGACAATATACAAACTTAGATTGCCATTATCAAACACTTGCCTCTACTGAAGGTCTGATCCTTTGGTGTAGTGTATCCCAGGTGCTTCTCCCTTCTCCGGTCAACCTCCGGTGGTGGTAGGTGGTGGTGACCTTTGGTCTTTGTTCTTCACCTTCCCAAGTAAGCTTTTCCCTTCCCAAGCAACCTTTCCCTCTCTCTAGGAAGATGACTTCTCTATTTTGTGTAGAGGACATGAATAACCCACGTACACTTAATCTCCAAATACTTATAATAGAACAAAATCCGAAATCACTATTCACCCCTTGTAAAAATGGCCAAAATGCCCTTTAAGGTTGTCTTTTCATTTCCAAATGACCCGAGACTCAAAATTAACATCCAAATAGACTTTTTTGACTATTTTGAACCTTCTGGACGCAACGACGTAGTCGAAATGACTATAAGGTCAATAGAAAATAAATTTCCTTTTTTAATCTCACAATTTAGTCCCGATACATCCCATACGGCGTCCGACTAAAAATCCAAACTAATGAATTATCAACACACCGCCATATCAATAGCATCACATTCATATATTACCTAAATATCTTTAAGTAATATTCAAAATTATACATTTTAATATCCTCAATTCGGATAAAACCCAAATGAATTAATTAATAATAAAATCCAATTAATCCGTTAATTTAAAATATAACCCATTTTAAAAGTCATTAAAAATCACAGGGTATTACACTCCCTCAACTATCTTGAGTGCTTGGGATATATTTCTTTTATTCTAGTTTACGCCCCTTCACTCGGTGCCACTTTTGGTTTAGACACATTTATGCCATACGAGTGTGTAAAACTATGATTTTATGTCTTTTCTTGTGTTTATACCGATTGCAAGGATAAAATTTCCAATTGAGTCCATTTGTATGTAATTGACTTATTCTCGGAACAAAACTAGCTTTAGTTAAAGATAAATTTTTTATATTGTCACGATCTCCACAAGCCTATGAAGTGTTTATGCTGAACATGTAGCGCCAAATCTTCAAAGATATAGCATGCCGAATCTTATTGGTACATGTTTCTCGTCTTCATTCAGCTTGCATTCCGAATATCTCTTAGGTATGAACACGTTATGTTTATGGAGTTCAGACAGAGTTTTAAAGAATGGAAACTTTATCTAAAATGATTTAAAATGTTTCTCAAAAGGTTTATCTTCATTTATTGAGAGCTTATCTACTGTTTAGAGTCGTGTCAATTCTCACCTTGGTTTTCAAGACTTCAAACGGCATGTGATGTCGTCCGAATGACATCTCACAGTCGTTAGAACGAATTGAGTATCTCATTAGAAATACTTTCAAACATAACTTCTTTATTTAAGGCATTTTTCTCTCAGAATTTCGAGTGTGTACAGAACTAGAATTCCAATTTAACAGTTTTGTTTTCTGCATAAAGTTTTCTTAGGTTTTCAAAGATTAAAACCATCCTTAAAGTTTCAAAATCTGAGCTTTCATATACAATTGCATAGAGAAATTTTTTGCACCATTGAATTTTGTTCATCACTTTGAACAATTTAGTTTGTTGTGAAGAAATGGAGGAGTCTGTGTTCCGAATCGTAGATGGTTCCCAAAGCTGAATTGGTAGATGCTGAGGCACTCGTGGCCTCGTGTGTTGTGGACAAGTATTGTTGAAATATTTTTGCGTGGGCACTATGGAGGAGCGTTGAAAGAGAAGAAGTGCTTCAAGGCTTGTGTGGATCAAGTCGTTGTGTACGTTTATTGGTCTTTCTTTGTAAAATGGTATCATAGTGATTATCTGGCTTGGGTCGTCTAAGTTTTTTTCCCTTAGTGGTTTCCTCATACATCCGTCATTGCTTGTGTGAACTTGTTTATTTTAGTTCCTTTAATCACCTAGATGCATGTTTAGGAATAAACAAGAAAAAATTAGGCTTAATTGATATTGGTTCACAAACTTGGTGTGTGTTAAAATTGGAAAAAGATTTTTGTAAGACAAATTATTTTTTTACCTTAAAGCACACATTAGAAAAAAGGGGCCTACAAAGTGGTATCACAAAGGGTTGCATTTATTCTGTGTGTAGATCCTTGGTATTCTCTTGTTTGGTGTATTTTGTCTTATCACTCTTGGTTTGTTTTTCCCTAGATGGATTCTCAAAGTTTTGATGAATTAAATCTTTTGAATTTGTAAATGTATGTGTGATACTGATTATACTGAATTCGCAAATTTCTAATTTAACCTTATTTAATTGGAGACAATTTTTAAACCAATTTTATTCAACCCTAAAACATGCATCTGCCTGGGTGAAATCAAACCAACACAAATATAATTATTGATACACAAATTTCAGGAAAAAAAATCCCTAAAGGGAAAAACCTTTTATTTCACTAATAATACTCATAATGATTATAAAAGAAATATGCAAAGAATTTATCGCAACCTAAATCAATAATGAATCAACCTTGAAAGATCCACAAAGACACGTAATCCAGTCAGCCCAGGAACACCCATGAGTACTCCCTTTGACACGCAGTCATGTCAGCCTAACACCTCCCATAAGTGACACCTAAATCAATAGTAGGTTATCCTCCCTACTAGAAAAACTCGAGAAAAACAATATCTCGGGTTCTAAAATAATTCACTAAAAACTATTGGGATTTTTGAATTGAAAACAAAAGGATTTGAACCTTAAATGAAGAAGACATAGATAATCTACTGTTAGCAGTTTATGTTGAAAGAAATTTGCCAAGTCTTCTTCATGAAAATGGAGTGGTTTCACACACTTTATATAGAAAACTTAACTCAGTGCATCACTCGATCGAAGTGTAAAATCGTTCAAACAAAACCTCATTGTCGTTGGAACGACAGCTTTGTGCGACATGACCTTGTCGCTTGAACGACGACAGTGGTTGCTCGAATGACCAACGCGGAAAAAAATAATTTTTTATTTTAATAAAAAACTACTCCTCAACACTTAGAAAAAATTCTTTTTGACGAAAAATAATGCCTTAACACTTAGAAAATATTTTAGAAAAATATCCCCACACTTTTAAATGAACCATTAAGTAACCAAAACACAACCTCACCAGAATTCATCTCTTGGAGGCTTGAATGTTTGAGAACTTTGATGTTCGGGTCCGTCTTCATTTATCTTCAAACTTGAAATCTTTCTTCGATGGTCTGTAGCGGTATAAGACATACACAAATGTAAACATGACAATACAATATGTCCTTACAAATATCCCTCTATGTCTATGCCGGTAAAAAAATAAAAACATAAATGCCTATAGAAATGTAATACCCTCAAATGATCCCAAAACTTAAAAGGCACTAAATATGTAAGTCTAAAAATTTTCTTCAAAATCTTCAACTTCAAATCTTTAATCTTTTCTCATCAGGGTGTGCAACATATGATGAATCAATATTTGTACCTACACACATGAGACAAAGAAAATACCTTCGTGATGCATAGAGTTTGATATTACATAAGAATAAATCAATGACCAATAATTAAATCCCCCCCATAATGCAAACTCCCCCATAAAATCGTAATCCGTTCTCGCCCTTTTTATTTATTCGAAATAGACAAGGAAAAGCATAAAAAAAATAAACATGGAGTTATCACGACAAGCAATAAACATCTTCGATCATCAAGAGATACTCAAAATTATTCCACAAACTATTTTAGGTTTTTCACTTTTTTCAAACAAAAATGCTAAAATAATTTTACAAAAATCACACACCATGAATTTACACTAAGATAACCAAATCATGGAAACGGAATGAATGGGTGTGAACAATTCGATAGGAAATAACATATGTCCACGATGAATATGTGTACTCCTAAGGAATGAAACTCAAAATCATCCTTAGGTGTCGAAAGTGTTAATTTAGATGGCATAGTCTTAATCTAATCGACAAATCAAAGTCAAACATGATTTTCACACCAATCATGTCTAAAAATATGTAATGCTTTTTCATGACTTGGTCATGATGTGCAAACCCGTTTTATATTCCATCCAAACTCCCTCATAAATAATAATACTTTTAATTTTTCTTTTGATGCGATGAAACTAAATTCTATTGGCCCACTTTATGTCATATTTTTCTTTTTATTGCTTTTAAATTTTTTTCGGGCCCTTTTAAACCACATTGGACCTTGGATTCTGTTTTTGTGCCACACTTTTTATAGGTCTGATTTAAACGGTGCCTTAATCTCAAAGGATAAATGAGTACCTTTCGTAGTCGTTCCCCAGTTTTCATAAATATCACACAAACTCTTAAGCAACGGTTCTTGCATGCACTACTTTCATTGTCAAGTTTTATCGAATTTGGTTTGTTTTCAAGACAGAATTGAGAAGAAAACACATCGACCAACATGTGATAGATAGGGACAATAGTCAAATAAATCCATGCACGTGTGCATTAAAGGAAGTCGTGAGTCAAACATGTAGGTGGTAATAGCAAATCACATCTCAATGACTCCAAACATTGTAAAACACAAAAATGAAATGATGACGCATATCAAAATACTATCAAATTGTCACATGGTTATGGAATGGAATTGTGACTCGATCATCCTAAATGTCGATCCATAAACGATGCAAAACTAAATATAAAACTCTTTTTGTATTTTTCCATAAATTTTATCGAAACAAAATATTTTTTTATTTTTTAAAAGTTTTATCAAAAATAACAATCTAATAAAAAAGTACACGTGTTATAACACTAGAAAACATGTAACATGAAGCACAACTAGCGTATGATAAACAAGCCATGCAAATACATTCATCTATAAGATATAGCAAGAGAATAATAATGTGCAAGCAACCGAGAATTAACTAGTCTAACATCTAGTGCCTGTAAAAGTGATTCCTAACCCAAATAGTTGTGCAATGACACATGAGGGTTTTGGGAACCAAGAAATATACTAGACTTCAACTTCCTGGGACTTCTTCCAAGATCAAAACAAAAACTCCTAAGGTGACCTTTCCTACCACAATGTGAACATGTGTAAACATGTGGAACGACACCTATGGGTTGACCTTTTCTATAGTCCTTGGGATTGGTTGACCCTCTAAAACAAATAATGGTCTTCTCTTTAATACTTGAAACATTATAACACGACGAGCCACTACCATTACTACCAACACTACTCGAGTATGTCAAGTCATTTTTTATCTCCAAAATTTTTAACTCAAGAAAAAACATAGACTCTTCCAATTTTAGGGACTCCTTTTATAAATTTCCAATTATTCTTAAAAGGTTATCAAGTTCTCCCTTAAAATAAGCACATTTATTTCTAAGAGACTCTTCACGTGCCACAAACTCATCCATTAAAATATTTTTATCGACTTTGGAACAAACACAAATCCTAGAATTTTTAAAGTCCTCCAATTATTTATCGAAAAATAGGACTCCATCATCACCCTCCATTTCGAAAAATTTTAAAGCATTAAAGTCAGGGTCCAAAGAAACAAATTACTCAAGGTAAAAATCTCTTTGATTTTGAATCATTTGCAAAATATCCATAGCGGATTTGAAATGAAAATGTTATTTTTCTAAAAAATCAATCACTTTCACAAACGTCAAATTCAAACTATTTAAATCATCAAAACTTTGACTTGTGCCAATATGGAGGGGCATCTGATTACATAAGTGCTCCATTAGAAAATTTGCCATTTTTAAAAAAATGATTTTTCAAAAAAATTTAATATCACAAAAATTTATGAAAAATAAGGATCACTCGATAACTTAGAGAAACCCTCTCAGATACCAATTTGTAAATGTATATGTGAGACTGATTGAACTAAATTTGCTAATTTCCCATTTAACCTTATTTAATTGGAGTCAAATTTTAAACGAATTTAATTCATCCCTAAAATAGGCATCTACATGGGTAAAATAAAACCAACACAAATATAATTGCTGACACACAGATTTTAAAAAAAAATCTCCGATGGGCAAAACCTTTTATTTCACTAATAATACCCACAATGATTACAATAGAAATCTGCAAAGAATTTACCGCAACAAACTCTCATAGGCCACAACCTAAATCATCCATGAATAAACCTCGGAAGATCCACAATGATACGCAATCCAATCAGCCCAAGAACACCCATGATTACTCCTTTTGACATGTAGTCACGTCAGCCCAGCACCTCCCTAAATTGGCACCTTGATCAGCAGTTGGCTATTCTCCCTACAAGAGAAACTCTAGTAAAACTGTATCGCGGTAACTAAAAAATTCACTAAAAACTATTGGGATTTGTGAATTCAAAATAAAAGGATTTGAACCCTAAATGATGAAGACAAATGTAATCTACTATTAGCAGTTTGTGCAAAAAGAAGTTCGTTAGGTCTTGTTCACGAAAATGGAGTGGTTTAACACGCTTTAAATAAAAAACTTAAGTCAACGCGTCACTCAAATGAGGTGGAATGTCGCTCCAATGAAATATGACTGTCACTTGAACGATAACTTCGTGGGACATTCCCTTGTCGCTTAAACGATAGGCAGTGGTCGCTCGAATGACCAACGCGTAAAAAAAATAATTTTTATTTCTATAAAAAACTCTACATCAACGCTTAAAAAATTTTCTTTTTGACGTAAAATAACGCCTCCACACTTAGAAAATATTTTAGAAAAACATCCCAACACTTTTAAATGAACCCTTAAGTAGCCAAAACACAACCTTACCAAAATTCATCTCGTGGAGGCTTGAATGTTAATGAACTTTGATATTCGGGTCCGTCTTCATATATCTTTAAACTTGAACTCTTTCTTCAATGGTTTGTAGTGGTATACGACATACACAAATGTAAACAAGACAATAAAATATTTCCTTACAAAATTTGAAGTTTGCAAGACGGATTAAATTCTTGAAGAAGAAAATTCTGATTTTAAACATATGATTGAATATTTTAAAATGTTATAAACTCAAAGAAATATCATTCGTGAGAAGTTTGTGGCATTATTTGATAACTTTAATTATTTGAGATTGGCCAAGTAAGAGAATGAGAATATAGTCCTTATTTTGGAGAAAGAGTTAGAGGACTCTAAGAGATCTAGGATTTGTATCGTTGAAGAAAGTGTTTTGATAAATTAGTGATAAGTTTGCTCACATTGAGGGGGAGCGAGATAACCTTCTAGGGGTAATTAAAAATTTGAAGTTTAAAACTCTTTGCTTGAAGACATAATTTTGAAGTTTAAAAATTATTTAAATGATTCAAGTGGTGATCATAGTGTCTTTATCTTATTCTATTGGTTCGAATGTTAAATCCAAAACCATAGTTTATTTTAGAGCGTCAACCACTTTCGAGGGTATTTGGAAAGGTCAACCTAAAGGTCTCGTTCCTTGTCACGCTTTCACATATTCGTATTGCGCTAGGAAAGGTCACCTTTGGTATTTTTGTTATGATCTTTGACAGGACCTTAGGATGTTTAAATGTAGTGTCACGTCGGTTCGAAAAAACTCATTTTGTTAGGTATACACCTATTTGGGAAAGGAAATCTATTTTGGATTTGCCAAATGCTTCGTTGGAAGATTCTCGCATGCTTGCACATGATGCATCACAAGCTATTTTATATGGATAGTTTCTTGTATGATTTCATTTGTCATATTCTAGTCTTTGCTTCATCATATACATTTTACTAGTGTTATGACATGTTCACCTCTTTGTATTATATTATTTTCATTCATTTGAGTCTTATTTAAAAAATACAAAAAGATTTTGTTCTAATAATTTTTTTTGGAAATACAAAAAGATTTTTGGTTTCATAAATTTTTGAGAAAATACAAAAATATTTTATTTTAGAGTCAAAAATATTTTTTAGAAAAAGAAAAAAAATTGATTTATTTTTTGTGTCTTGAGTTTTCATGTTTGATGTGGCATATTGGGTGCTTGGACCCCCATCATTTCATTATCCATGTGGCTAGGACATTTGGTCATAATTGTTGATGCGTTGAATGATCGTAACCATTGATTAATGGGGTTGTTTCGAAGTTTATATACATTTGGATTCGACTTTGTATATATGTCATCTTTGCACACATGCACGATTTTATAAGAATGTTTTGACATGTCATGCATATTTGAGTTTTGCGAGACTTTTTAATCTCAATTTTGTCAACTATGCGTGATAAGACTTAGGAGGAGGTGTGCATGTAAGAACTGTTTACCGTGAGGATTAATATTGCTTGTAATGAAAAAAATGATGAGTGTTCACGGGAAAGGGCTGTAAGAGTATAATCAACTCGTCATGAAAGTCATCTTTTAAAAGGGATGAGGAAAATAATTAAGTCAATAAAAAGTATCGTGTGCCTAAAATAGGGCCAATAGGTTTTCCTTATGTTGATAAAAATAAAACATCAAAAGAGATTGAAAAAGAACAATATGAATATATAAAGGTGTTTAGATGGAAAAATAAATGGGTTTGTACCACGAATCCTAATGTTGAAAAATCGTGCCATGACGGTATTATTTGTAGAATAGTCAAACTTATGGATTTGTGTGAAATTTTGTTTGTTTAGTTGATTAAGCTCATTATATTAATTGTCAACACATGACTAAAACTAAGTTTGATGACATTTATCTATCAATTAGAGTTTCTTGGTCGTTTCGATGTGTCCATGTTGTGATTCATTTGTTATAGTTCATGCCCATGCATTCCATATCTATATGTGAGCACATTGGTACTATGTTAGCATGAAACTTACATGGTTTTTATTTGTTATTTTTCTATTTTGAGTTTGCTTTGCTACTCTTTCGTATTTTCAGTACCTGTATTCATGAAATTTTTTCACTAGGCAAAACTTTGCATTTTTTGGAAGTGGAATATGACAATTTTTAATGTCATTCAAATGACTTCTGGACATCGTTCGAATGACATGTCCATGTCGTTCAAAATTTGGTTCTAACGACACATTTTTTGAGGCATTAATTTTGGCAGGGTTGGTCATTAGTAAGGTCGTTTGATAGATGTATCGAATGAAAGCTTATTGTTTTGGGTCATTTTTTACTGTCGTTCAAACGATATGTATGTGTCATTCAAATGACATGGCATAGTCGTTCCAACGACCAGCTTGGATTTTTGAGCCCCCATTATGCTTTTGTATCTTCTTCGTATATGAGATGATATCATTATGTTTTAGTACATCTGGGCTCATTTGGACAGTTTACATGCAATTGATATTGCTTATTCATGTTTGATACGTATACTAGTTTGATTTGCTTAGTCACATCTTTTCTTAGATTCATGTTTCATTCTATGTGACTATTTTCTAGCTATGAATTGGTATCTTCTGATTATTTTTAAACTCACATTCTATGTTTATCTAGATATGCTTTATTGATTATTTTATTATTGGTATTTTATGACATTTGTTAATCATTTTCACTTATTGGTTATTCGAGACAAAAAGGGAGAGAGATGAATGTGATGGGGGACGTATTTTGTTTGTTCAGAACATATGTTATTTTTTCAATACACATTGGTATCATCTTTTGATCACATGTTTTGTATTTTATTGGTATTATGTTGTCTTGCACATATTAGTTAACAAATAAGTATCATAATTTTCTCACATTTTTAACAAATGATTTGTTTCATATATTTGTATTTTTTATATAATTTGTTCCTCTATACTTCACAGGGTATTTATTTATTTCACGTGTGTAGGTATGCTTAAGAGATTCGAGATTTCAAGACAATATCACATTCTGACAGCTCATGCTTGTCGGACCTGCATATACTAGTCCTTGTCCTATTTTTTTTATTTTGAGTTTTATGGGATGGGATTTAGGTGTCATGCGGCTTGACGGTCTGGCTTAGGCATTTCACTGTTTGAGTTTTGTCTTGAAATAGTCAAAGGGGGAGATTTGTAAGGACAAAATTTTCAATTGAGTCCATTTGTATATAATTGGCTTATTCTCGGAACAAAAATTGTTTGAGTTATAGATAGATTTTTTATATTGTCACGATCTCCACATAGTCTATGACATGTTTGTGTTGAAGATGTAGTGGCAAAGCTTAAAAGATATATCATGTCGAATTCAATTGGTGAACATTTCTCGCCTTCATTCAGACTTCATTCTAAATATCTCTCAGGTATGTACGCATTATATTTATGGAGTTTGGAAAGAGTTTTAAAGGATGAAAACTTTATCTAAAATGATTTAATTTTTTTTTTAAAAGTCTATATTCGTCTATTCTGAGCTTATCTCCTATATAGAGTTGTGTGAATTCTCACCTTAGTTTGGGAGACTTCAAACGACATGTGAGGTCTTTCAAACGACATCTCACAGTTGTTAGAATGACTAGAGCATCTCGTTAGAATGACTTATCGACTTAACTTTTTTATTGAAGGCCTTTTTCTTTCATAATTTTGAATGTCTGCAGAACCAGAATTACAATTTAACAGTTTCGTTTTTTGCATAAAGTTTTCTGAGGTTTTCAAAGATTAAAACCATCCTTGGAGTTTTAAGATCCTAGATTTCATATACAATTACATACAGATCTTGTTTGTACTATTGGAGTTTGTTCATCAGTTTGAATAATTTAGTTCGTTAGGTTTTTCGGTGAAGAAATATAGGGGTCCATGTTCTGAATCGTAGATGATTGCCAAAGATTCATTGGTGGATACTGAAGCACTCATGGACTCATGTGATGTGGACGAGTATCATGGAAGAATTTTTACGTGGGTGCTATGGAAAATCGTTGAAAGAGAAGAAAAGCTTCAAGGCTTATGGGGATCGAGTCATTGTGTAACTTTGTATGTCTCCCTTTGTAAAACCGTATCATAGTAATTGTCTGTCTTGGGCCATCCAAGGTTTTTTCCCTTAGTGATTTCCTCATACATCCATCATTGCTTGTGTAAACTTATTTATTTTTCTTCCTTTAATCACCTAGATTCATGTTTTTAAAATTGGAAAAATAATTTTGAAAGAAAAATTGTTTTGTCACCTTAAAGCACATATTAGAAAAAAGGGTCCCACACCTATATATGCATGTGAATTCCACATATACATGTGTTTTATATATGTGATATGTTTGTTTCGAGTCTTTGCATTGCATTTAATCCATGTTTGTCTCATTCTTCATATTTATATCACGTTGACATCATATGTGATCATATTAGTATCATTTGTTCCATAGTTTGAATTATTTGGTCTTTTGTTGTCATTCTTATTTGTCTTTTTCGTTTGACTTCACATCGCATGATATTTATTGTTTTCCTTAATATTAACATATTTTACATTGAGCGGGATAAGTTTTTTTATGGTGCACCTTATATTTTACCATTCCCAAATAAAAGGGGGAGAAATATTGCCTTAGGGGGAAAAATATTGCCTCAGGGTGATTTTTGCTAGGAAGTTTAAAAGATTTCTTAAGCTTAAAGAAGATAAGAAAGTTGAGAAGAAGCCTTCTAAATTTAGTGATTGTGATATGAAGAAGTGGGATAAACCTAAGGATGTATATGACCGAGACAAGTGTTTTGAATGCTGAGGTGTTAGGAATAGTGCTTTTGAGTGTCCCAGTAGACTAAGGAGAAAAGGAAAGAATCCGGAGACACAATGTTACCCTTAGTGATACTGAATTGGTAGAGGAGTATGATTCTCCAATGGAATGTAACTAAACTACTTTTACGGATTGTCATATAAACCTAAATGAACATTATTTTATTGAAAATGGTAATATAAATGACAGTTTCTGAGGTTCGATCTTATGATTCCCAAGCTAGTGATGAGGAGGAGGCGGAGGAGAGTTGCGATTAGGAGGATAGTGAAATTAAAGTTTCCTTTAAAGAGTTGTATGTCGAGTTGTTGAAGTTGAAAAATGAGAAATTTCATTTAGAGGAGAAGTTAAAGTTACATGCCATTAGTAATGAAGATACTAAATTGATTGAGGATTTGAGTGAACATCAAAGGACTCTTAGGGAGAAAATCTTATACATTGAGGGATAGAGATATAAACTTCACGAATTTTTTAAAAATTTGAAGAAAGAGTTACTAAAGTTTGATGAGACTATGATTTTTCTTGAGTCTAGGATTATGTATTTATAAGATAAATTGAGGGAAACAACAAGTTACGTAAAATTTAATTTGGAATCTAGGTCGGAAAAGTTGTGTAAGATTTTAAGCATCGTCCAAATAAAAAATGATAAGGTTGGATTTTCTTTCAATGATCCAAATACCTTCTCTACTAAAGCGAATAACAAAATTTTGAGAGAGTCAACCACAGCCAAGGACATTAGAAAATGTCAACTCAAGAGTAACACTCCCCGTCGTGTCTTCCCTTGCACAGATTGTAGTAGGAAAGGTTACCTTAGGAATTTTTGTTATGATATTAAAAAAGGTCCTAGGAAGTCTAAGTCTGGTGTCACTAAGGTTCCTAAAACCTAATATCATCACGTTACACCTATGTAGGTTAGGGAATCCGATCTGGGGGTGCTTATTTCTAGGGTTGTTGACTCTTGTATACTTGCATATGATTCTTCTCATGTTATACCTTATGTTTGAAAGTCTTTGCATATTTATCATACACTATCTTTTGTACTTCATCTTATCTGTTATTTCTAGTTGTCTGATTTTTGTGTCTTTCATAGTTTTATTATTCATTTTTGGGGTTTAAATTAGAAAAAATACAAAAAGATTTTTGTCTTTTGAGTCTTTTTTTAAAATTGTTTAAAAGACTCAAAAACATTTTTGGTTTGTTTCCGTATTTTGTTTTAGAAATTTCGTGTGGCATATCGTTGTGCTTGGATCCCATTGGTTTCACGCTTTCTATGTGGCTAGGACATTTTAAAATAATTTACAGTTCTTTGGATTATTCTTAATCATACTTGCGAGGAGTTGTTTGCCTTTGATTTCCTTACTAGATTCATTTAAGTATATGCCTTCACACAGACTTGCAAGATCTCTTTTAGATTTTAACTACCCATGTTGAATGAGTTATGTGATGTGTTATACTATCAATCTTGTTATGTTCATATCTATTTAATTGGGAGTTTTTTGCACGTAAGAACCTTGCATTTGAGATTATTTAGTTTGAAAATATGAGTGAGGAATGGAAAGTTCTCCAAAGGGAGTAATTCTCTTCTGCATGAAAGGACACAATTGAGAAGAGACTTAGAAAAGAAAATAGAGGCAAAAGAAAGAAAAAATGATCGAGGCCATGTTTAACAAGTATCATCAAGTGTGATATGTTAAAAAAGAAAAAGAACCAAAAAATTGAATATTTTTATTTTTTAGGGTGTTATAAGTTGATGATCAATGGGTTTGCTCTATGAGTCCTTTCTAATCTTAATTTTTGATGTTATTCATCCGAGAATCATCCGAATTTTCTACGCTCGTGTGCATTGTGTATGTTTCTCCATTATGAGTTCACATTATTTGTCTCATGAGGCTAAAATATAAGTATAATAAGTTAATGCGATCAAATAGAACTCCTTAGGCCATTTTGAGTGTTTGGGATATATTTTTTTTTATAGTTCACGCCCCTTCACTCTGTACCACTATTGGTTTAGACACATTTATGTCACGAGTGTGGAAAGCTATGATTTTGTGTATTTTCCTGTGTTTATAGCTATATATGCATGTGCGTCCATCTTATACATGTGTTTTATGTATGTGATATGTTTGTTTCGAGTCTTTGAGTTAAATTTAATCCATGTTTGTATCACATTGACATCACATATGATCATATTTGTATCGTTTGTTTCATTGTTTATATTGGTATCATTTGTTCCATAGTTTGGATTATTTGGGCTTCTGTTGTCATTCTTATTTGTCTTTTTCGTTTGACCACACATCTCATGATATTGCTTGTTTTCCTTTATATTCACATATTTTACATTTAGCGGGATAAGATGTTTATATTGTGCACCTTACATTTTTCTATTGCCAAACAAAAATGGGGAGAAACATTGCCTCAGGGGGAGAAGTCTAAACTTAAGGGGATGCATACTCTAAGAGGAGATGTTTCATAAAACAGATTTCATTTTCATATATTGTGTATATTCATTATATTCTATTTTAATCTGAAATGTGTGTTAGGTGTGTCGATTTAGCAAGGACGAGCCAAGTTTCACAAGAGCAAAAGTACTCAATGTTTGTATTTGTCGAGGGTTTATTTTTTAGTTTTGTCCTAGAATAGACAAAGGGGGGGATTTGTAGGGATAAATATCATAGGGCGTTAGCTTTTTTGGATATTATATTTATTCCATTTGGGCAAAACCTATTTGTGTAAGAGGATAGTATTTGAGTTCAGTTTGTCCTTCAAGCCTATGATGCGTTTTGAAGACTGTAGCAGCCGATGATCATATCATTTTTGGGTTTTGTGACGATTTCATCTCCAACATCCCTGGGATCTTAACGAGATATGAATGCATATTATGCTTGATCCCTAGATACGTTTTGGGTGTAAGCATTTTTAAAATATTTTTGAGTCCATTTTCGTAAAGTATTTTAAAAAAAATTATTTTTATTTCTAAACTCGTTCGAACGAGAAACGTCATTTCATTCAAATGAGTTTATATAGTTCATTCTAATGAGTATTTATTTTTGTTCAAATTATCTGAGGGTCTTTCTTTCTAAGGAACTTCAAATGAGTTGTTTCTATTTAGCATAAAGTTTTCATTCAAAGATCTCTCGATGGTTGTTCAAATGAGTTTGGCTATCTCATTTGAACAAGTTTTATTTTGTCCAAATGAGAAAGCATAAATCATTCTAATGACCTTGATGTTTTTTTAATGAGTTTTATCGAGTTGCATTCAACTATTTTTGTCACATTTTTAATAGATAAAATGGTTCAACAACGGCTTTTGAAGAGAGTTTTTAGGAAAATGAATTTCCAAGATAAATGAAGAGGCTCCCAAACCCTAGTTTACACCCAATAGTTTGAGATCCAAGTTTCAATATCTTATGTCTATTTGACATCTTATGTATCTTGCACCAATATTGTTTAATCTTCACTAAGAGTTTGTTTTGAGTGGTGGATTCAGTGTTTGAGATTTGACACGGCGGATGTCATATTATTGTGGCAACGATAGGAATGTGTGATACTAATACATGGGAAGCGCCTACATTGTGTTACCATTAGAAGGTGTCTAATAGTGATTGTAAAGAAGGTCCAAGGAGTAAAGAGAGCACAAAGTATTAAAGGATCCATGTCAGTTGACAAGTCTAATTTTTCCTTCTATGATACCTCTATCATAGTGGATTTGCATTGTTGGATCCTTAGATATTTTTCCCGCTGTGTGTTTTCCCCGTACATCACCATATTGTGTGATTGGTTATTTTACTCTTTCTTACACACCAAATTGCATTCTTAGGGCAACATAAAATTGTTGTAATAGTTTACACAACTTTTTTTATTTGGTGCAAAGATAAAATTGGTATTGATTGATTATTTGTTTTAAGTAATTTAAAAATATTAAATTGGTGTTTGTTTGGCAGTCCGGATAATCCTTGAGACCATTACAGATTTTTTTATACATTGATACCGACAGGATTGAGATGTAGCCAAATTCGAGTTAGAGAAGAAACCACAAAATATATTGGGTCAAGGAGGAAGAAATGTGAATCTAGTAGTGTGAGGTCATCAAGAAAGTGTGATATTACTAAACATTTGAGTTAGGTATTAAGTGTCACACTCCGTAAAATTCGACAGACGGGGTGGCCAGCCACCGCCGCTGAACTATGCCTAGCGTGAACTAAATAAATATCATTCTTAGCATGAGACAAATATGAGACATAAATAAATCAGTCCATAAGATAAATAATTGAATCAATCTCAAATGATCATAAACAACTAAGCGATAAAAGATCCATCACATGCTAACTCCGAATAAATCCAATCTCCAAAAACGATTAAATAAAATCTAAATAAAAAAGATCTAAATAATCCAACATAAATCCTCTAAACAACTTTGGAATCGAATGGCCTAATAAAACTCCAATGAAGTATCATAATTAAAAACGACTGGAAAATAAAGTCTAAGCTAATCTATGCCATAAAATGAATAACTCCAGCTACACCTCCAAATGATATCTCTGAAAAACTTATGCAGCTTCTCCAAATCTAATCCTAAAAAAGATTAGTCAACGCATGGGTCAGTGCCAAAGCCCCGAGCAAGAATACAGACTACTCCCCTCAAATAGGATCCTTAAATCCAGACAATAGCATTATACGTAATAAATATCACAATAGAGTATTTTAAATTAAGCGCGATAATTAAACGTGATAAATATAAATCACTAACTACTCGAAGGAATTCCCCATTTAAAAAGGCACACCAATATGATTTTAAATTTTCCAAGTCTCACGATGTTAATTTATTAAATTATCCATTTTTTATTATTCTTCTCACTTTTTATAAGTATCATACTTTCCGTTGTCAATCGCCCTCTGACCCGTTTAAACTGCCGGCCCCGACACATTATGTCGCCACAAATTTTAATACCCGTTTTTATCTTAGGCATTAATTCTCAATTTCTCAATTCATAATCACCCCACCCTTTTAATCGATGTGAGATCCTCAAAATACCCCTTAATACCAAAACCAAGGGTCCCCAAGTTATCAATACGTCCTACCGTATGTATATGATGAATTTCTAACTTAAATCTCAACCTAGTTTCATGCCGAGACTAGCGTAACGACGATAAAGTACCAAAAATCAGCCCACCCCCAAGATGATAAAAACGCGATAATCTACCCTCACTAGTCCCATACCTATAAGGCGTAAATCATTAAAAGGCCTACCCACTAGTCTCATACCTAGAAAGTATCCTAAAATATTGGAAGAGAAAACACGTCGTTACAAAGGCAATATAGTAATACCAAGAAGTCACACAAATAAGCATAATTAATCAACGTATAAAACTACGCATGATAGTACAATTCAATTAAACCGTTATTTAATTATCACCTCGTCATAAATCTCCAATTAATCTCAATTAATTATTTAAATTAAATATTCCACTATTTCACCTTTTAAAACATCAAACTTATAATTTCATTGTTTCAACACAAATTGCATGAGTTATATTCTCCCAAATCCGTTTATTTTAAAACTAGCGTTTTTCTACATGCAACCTACACCAATAAAACCCAAAATCACTCACGAATTCTTCGCACCCAAAGGTTATGAATATTATTCACATTAAAAGATTTAATAAAAATAGCCCCATAATTAGTGTCCACTTTTCATAATTAAGTCACTACTTTATTTTATGAAAACATGTAATTAAGTGTTTACGCGAAACTTAAAACGCATAATACTGAAGGAAAAGAATTGAGTATTCATGCCTGTGAAGATTGTGTTGAAAATATGATTAGAAATCTGGATTCCTCCCGGAAAATTAGTAAAGAAGTGTTCTTGAATCAATCTTGATTAAATCCCAATTAAGCCTCCCAAAACTTGTGATAAAAGCTTGATTGTGAAGAAGGTTTATGATTATGAGTGAGAGGAAAAATATTTCGAAGTATTTTCTGATGAAAAACTTGAGAAAAACAGATTATGTGAAGTCCCCCTATGGATTAACAAGGTTATATAGCGATTAAGATTAATAATCCTACACAAATTCTAACAAAATCTTACTTAATCGCTCAAAACTGGGCATGGTCAATCGACCCACCGAAAGAAAATCTGACAGTTTTCCCAAAAAATGCGTATAAGGCAAAATACTAAAAATTCCACTACAAATCCATTTTAATTCCGATCTCAATTCCTCTTGAAGTTCTATTCTTCTAAAACCATAACCAACATATTTAGCAAATAAAAATAATTAAATTCAAAAATTTATTTTTCTCGAATATTCTAATTAATTAATTAAATTAATGAATAAAAACACAGGGTGTTACATACTTTCCCACTAGCAAAGAATTTCGCCCTTGAAATTAGATGAAGCATACACATCAACGCATAAATATTGCAAAAAGAAAATAAGGCTCACATATGCTTACCCGTGGAATGCCATAATTGGACGCCCATACACCCAATCCTATACGCACCTACCCCACGAACAACAAAATAATATATATTGCCTATATGCAAATGCATAACTACGAAAATAACGATGTACCACATGCTCTCACAAATCCCCCAGTCGACCCTATATCCAAAAGTCATCAAAATGCTAACGTCCTCAAATTAAATCTCAGCATCAAAAATCAATACATACGATACCTAACATCTGTACTAAAATCTCCAAAATAATTATCGTCTCCAAAATCCATTTTAAGGATCCTCACGTCAAGCTTACTAATTACAAACTCAATGCCTACCATGTCCTCAACTCAAAACTTCACATCTTCAAGAAACACATCTAACACATATGCTAGACCCTCTACCTTAAAGAGTACGAATCAATCAAAGAAAATCAAAGATCGTGCTCTGATATCATCTCTCACACCCCGTAAAATCTGACAAACAGGGTGGCCAGCCACCGCCGCCGAACTATGTCGGGCATGAACTAAATAGATACCATTCTTAGCATGAGACAGATATGAGACATAAATAAATCAGTCCATAAGATAAATAAATGAATCAATCTAAAATGATCATAGACAAATAAACGATAAAAGATCCATCACATGCTAACTCCAAATAAATCCAATCTCAAAAAATGATTAAATAAAACCTGAATAAAAAAGATATGAATAATCCGATATAAATCCTCTAAACAACTTTGGAACCGAATGGCCCAATAAAACTCCAATGAAGTCTCATAATTAAATATGACAGGAAAAGAAAGTCTAAGTTAAACTATGCCATAAAATGAATAACTCTTGCTGTACCTCCAAATGATAACTCTGAAAAACTTATGCAACTTCTCCAAATCTAATTCTGAAAAAGATTTGTCAACGCATGGGTCAGAGCCAAAGCCCCGAGCAAGAATACACACTACTCCCCTCAAATAGGATCCTTGAATCCAAACAATAGCATTATACGCAATAATTATCACAATAGAGTATTTTAAATTAAACGAGATAATTAAATGTAATAAATATAAATCACGAAGGAATTCCCCATTTAAACAGGCACACCAATATGATTTAAAATTTCCCAAGTCTTACGATGTTAATTTATTAAATTAACCAATTTTTATTACTGTTCTCACTTTTTATTAAAGTGTCACACTTTCCCTTGTCAATCGCCCTCTGATCCGTTTAAACTGTCGATCCCAACACATTATGTCAACACAAATTTTAATACCCGTTTTATCATAGGCATTAATTTTCAATTACTCAATTTATAATCACCCCCATCCTTTTAATCGATGTGAGATCCTAAAAATACCCCTTAGTCCCAAAACTAAAGGTCCCCAAGTTATCAATACGTCCTACCTATAACAACCCTCGATTCTGGGAGGCTCATTTTATACTAATTTTACCGCATAAGGTAATTATATAAAATGTGGGGACTGGAGTAAATATTAGTTTAATGAATTGAAAGTAAATATTTACTAGATTGATGCATATTTATTGTATGTGAAAGTAAATAACAACAAGTTGCATGTCTGTAGTGTCATGTATTTTAATTGGCCTTTTAGTTTAAATGATTTTGGAACTCGAAATAATTTATAAAATTTCCGGATGCCAGTTTAGAGGGTGTAGTTAGTCTCGGAAGGTGCGAGACAGTCAAAATAAGTGCCATATTGTATTTTTGTGTTTCGGGCACTTTTACCTGGTTTTAGCTTATATGCGTATTTGGGAGTCATTTTAATGTGGTGTTAACCATTTAAGTTGGGAGTTTTAACCTAAGCCACGATTTTAGTCTTCTAAAATCCCTTATTTCATTCCCTCATTTTATGTCTTGAACATAGAGAGAAAGGAGAGAAAGAAAGAGGAAGAGAAATGGAGAAATTAGAGAGAGATTGAAGATGGAGGATTTGGGATTGCTTCTTCTCCAAATAAATCTGAGATATCAACCTTAAGGCAAGTTTTCTACTTGCTAATATGTGATTTAAGATGCATAAATTGTATGATAATTGTGTATTTCCATTTATGGTTTAAATGTAGAATTTGTGGGATTTAAACCCTAGTCTTGATTTATGTTGAAGAAATTGTGGGTTTTGATGGTTAATAATCATGTAGATTAGTTTGGGGTAGATTTTCGTGGTTGGTTGTGTATGAAAAGGAAGAGATTTGGAGTTTGGAGGAATTAGGGTTCATAACCCTTCGTAGCCATTTTTGGCAATTTTGCAGGTCCGAATCGATTCGGCCCTTTGGGCGAATCGATTCGCTAAGGGGAAATTGGCAGGTCTGCATAACCCGAATCGATTCGGGGTTAAGGCCGAATCGATTCGGTCAATTGCAGAAGGTTGGTTTGGTTGTCCGAACCGATTCGCTTTATGGGCGAATCGATTCGCTAGGGCGAATCGATTCGGCCCTTGGGCGAATCGATTCGTTTTCCTGCTATTTTGAGTTAATTTTTTTATAACTCAATTTTAATCCTTTTCTTTAATATAGGGACTAGGAACCTTCTTGAATGAAGTAAACTTAGAGTCCTAGAGTGTGAGATGAGTTAGAGGTCTACCCTACATTAGGAATGGGTTATGTGGGGATTTTTCGGGGTTAGGCCTATTAATGATAAGGCATTCTTTCTTCTAGTTAATTATTATTATAAAACTAGGAGATGTAGTGTTATGTTCGGGAGACCTTAGGAGCTTAATTAAGCTATACGAGTTTTGATGGTTTATATTACCACCCCAAAAGAATGTTGGGAGACTTTAAAAGTTCGATTGAACTACGTTAACCTTGGTAGTTCATAATAACGCCATAAAGGTGAGTTTGGAGAATAAATTGAAAGTCATTTCATTCCTTCGAAAGATGATAACCTTGGGGTTCTAAAATAACCTCCTAGAATGCTTGGAGATAATGAAGAGTTTATTTACTCCTTTGAGGTTGTAGTGTTGATAATAGTTATCGTATGGCTCCGGATAATAAGTTCTATCTATTACTAGAAGTAAACAGTAATGGTTTCGAATAAAATGAAACATATAAATGGAAATGGTATTGATACTAGTAAATGATAATTTACTTAATCATGAAACCGGTAAATAATGATTTACTTGATTTTGAAATAATAAATAAAATGGATGTTACACACCTCTCTAAATACCATCTTAAGGGAAGTCCTCACGATAGGTGACGCCCCCTGGCTAATGAATGCAGGGTGGATATAGTCCTAGGCCATGGGAGCGCTTATGGTTATATATTTTCTGCGGGGGTAGGGAGATTCCAGGTGTGGTCTTGGCTACCACGCAGGCTCATGGCCGCTTCCCGACGTTTGCGATAGGATCCCAGGTTGTCTTATGATAGGCCCTGGAAGATGATGGTTATTTAGGGGCGCGCTCAGTGGGGAAACCCGGACGGGCGGTCTTAGAGTACGTTATATGTATATACTATAACAGTTCATAATCAAGTGGGACTTGATGTATTTTGATATGCCACATAAGAGCATGATGGAGTGCCATAAAGAGCACATATAATGCCACTTAGAGCATTTGAAAATGATTATTTTCCTGATAAGGAAAGGATTTTTATAAAAGGTAAAATGGAGATAAATTGCCTTTAAGAGCAAAAGATTTTGACTATATATATATATACTTCCTGCTAAGGAAGAGATATATGAAATTATTGGCACCTTTGGTGAAGTCTTTAGTTTAATTCTGCTTATTTTTATTCCTGCTTAGCTTATGTTTTAAATTGTATAGGTAGCTTCTTATTTCTCTTTCTTCACGGTTTATTTACATAACTGTCATACTCTTTATTCATCTGGTAATAATATAGGACCGGGCCCTGACCGGTTACATTTTCCTGTTGCATATTCTTCTTGTCTCTGCTCAGGTACTCCGCCGCAAGGATGCCTGATTTGAATTCCTACTCCGATGTTTTCGACGAGCCGTGATGCATTGCGGGTATTACGGGATACATTTGGTATAGACGATTTCATTTTTATTCTAGTTAAGATCAAGTCTGTTATTCGGGCGAGAGGCCCAAGCTTTTGTAAATGTCTAATGGAATGTAATAAGTAACTTATCGTACTTGTGTATTTTGGTGTATCAGTTTAGTGACCGGTTACATATTCGGTCTCTTTATTGTATTCTTGTTGTATTATTTATATATGTTTTGGGGTTTCCCTTATCTTTCAGGAATTGGGTTGTTTGTGTTCATTTATTTACTTTCAAATCAAAATTTTTGGCAACCCGTTTTCTGAAATATTGGGTGGTTATCCTGGATACTCTATATTTTTGTTATGATGCTGAGAATGATTCCATCCATGATTCCGTTATATTGGAGTATTGGGCTGGCCACCCCTTATTTTGGTGAGCGGGTTGTCACAGATGGTATCAGAGCCTCAGGTTCTAGAGTCCTTAGGAATCTGTGTGGACGCCTTAAGTTTTCAGCGTTGCTCTTGATTTGATGTAAAGCCTTAGGATTAAGATCGTTGATTTTTCTTGTGAGATTTCGTCCTTCTACCATGAGGTAGAATCTATAAATCTTTTGCGTATTCGTGTGAGAATAATAAGCCGATTGAAGTAGGGCGTTATGGGAAGGTTTGTGGGGAACTGTAAGTTGTGGTCGGGGATGAGGACCGCTGTAGAGGCCGCTCCCTTTTTTGTAGCAATTTCTGTTTCGCTATTACGACTACAAATTTCAGATGATTTAGTTTCCCAAGTACTGCAAGAAGTAGGAAGTGGTACTAAACTTGAGAATTCACGCGATGTTATATTGAAGTGGAGAAGTTCCCTGTAGTAGAATGGAGGAAAATCCTTCACCCGTAGAAGAAGTGTTGTGGTGATGGAAATGTGGTCACTATATTCGTGGGTGCCAGAAGTTTGACCCATAGAGAAGCCCGGTGGATACTTGCAATGGCGAGTTTCTCTGGGATAACTGGACTGAGGAGAAGGTGGATTCCCGAATGTTCACAAGACGTTCGGTTAAAGACCAATGGCGAATATGGTGTTGTACGGTTAGAGAAACGAGATCATGCACCATGAAGTGATAGGCTCCAAAATAGGTGTTGTTAACACTTCTGATGGATTAAGACTCGTGAAACCCCATCGGTGGACACCCACCTGGGGAGGTTTCGTTGAACTGAGGAAGAGGAGGCCAAGAGTGTGTCCTCTTTTACTGAGAAAGTAAGAGGGACTGCATGGGCAATCATTGTCAGCCAGAGTCGGAATAACGGCTATGATGTGGAGCGTAGAACCACTCATTTTAAACTTCGTTGAGTGGAGAGCACGGGCAAGAGTAAAGTGCCTGGCTGAGAAGTTGGTGGAGATAATGTTGGTATGTGTAAGGCTCGAATATGGAGTCTGAGAACCATTAGTATTGACCCGGAGTGCTTGGCACAAACTGTGGTGGGAATTCTACCCTATAGGTGGGTAGTGTATATTCCTTAGGATAAGATTTAGTAGTATTGTGTCTACGGTAGACTCGGGTGTGTATATTGAGCTTGTAGTAGTATTTACGCTATTATAGAAGAGTAATTGTATGACTTCCATGGTATGGAATTTCTGTCTTTTCTTCACTCGATTATGAAGCGAGTGATGATATTTTTATGTATATGTGTCATATGTGTTACTTGGTTTGAGTGTTCTATTGTTTACTTGCTTTGTGTGTGGATGCTATGACTTATCTCCACGACCAACAAAGTTAAGTAGTAATGCATAGGAGGGGTTCCTTGTTTGGATTCCTCTTTTGCGGGACGCTCCACGCGTGAACCTTAACGACGTTAGGAGTGGAGAGATGCCATATTTCCTTTCTCTTATTTCATATATAGAATGCTAAGGTAAGTCTAGAAGTAGAACCTTATTTGTAGAACTGTACCAATCCCGATCATGTGTCTTAGACCGTCACATCTTAATGACCGACAATGCGAGGTAGTAATGTAACGGGAGGGTTCCTTGTCTGGATTTCGCTTCGGCGAGACGTCCCACGCATGAACCCGAGCGAATGTTGGAAGTTGAGTAAGGTCTTGGGCACTAGGGATGTCTTTGGTATTATATGCTTACGATTTAGGTAGGATATATAGATAGACCTTAGGATTTTTAGGATGTAAGACCTTGAGGGTAGGTGGTGTTAGTTTAGGATGGTTGTTAGGAGTTGACCACGAATAAGTCGTGGGTTAACTCTAGATAGGGATTTGATCCCTAGGAACGAGATTTATGGGGTCTCGAGAGGTTTGGTAGGTTCGACCGAAGGATATGAGGCATTTCTTAGAGATATTGTTACGTTGGTAACTTCATTTCCGGGGAGTTAATAAGGACGGGTGGATCCTCACTCCTGAGCCATGATTGTAAGCTCGAGAGTGAGTTTAATGAGTAAGCTCTGCCAGGATTGGGGAGTAATAATACTAGGACATAGATTCACTGTTTATGCGTTTCACAAGCTTAAACTTGTGGAGAGTAATATCCCGTGCTTGAATTAAGATTCATCGTGGTAGCGATCTCCTTAAATAGATAAGGCACTACTTCCTGGGCAGGAAATTTGGTCCTTCTCATAAGCAACAAGTTGTTGCAATATGTTGTGGGAGGAATCGAGTTGGTGCTCGGGGTTCAGAAGAGCTAGTGATTGGATGTTTTCTCATTCGCTAAGGAAATGCGATTGGGCTAGTGGACGTGTCGAGTAGAGAACTCGTCAGGTAAAATGGTTATGGCATGGAAGGCCAAGTAGAGTGAGTATGACTCAGAAGACTCTATAGCGGGAGCTTTTCGATCTGTGATTGACAATTTCACCTACTCGTGTGAAGAAGAGTAGTGGTGGAATGAAGAGGGTGTTCATAGACGTTTGCATGGAACTACCGGCATCGAACCGGTCATGATCCCAATTGAGAAAATTGGTGACCGTCGACCCAATCGTTGCTTTTCCGCCCATTATGGACGGACTACATGTAGAAGAGTACACCCCATTCTCGATGGGGAATGGTAGAACCGTGGGAGGTGCCTAAAATAATAGGGTGGACCGAGACTATATTCGTGTCGAAGATTTGGCAACAGTTCCCGCGAAGAAATGGGAACCGTATGGAAAAAGGCGTATATCCTACCACCCTAAAGTGGATGGATGAAAGGGAGGAAATTTACTTATGCCGAAAGGCATATTACGAACGTGCGCCTTAGTGTACATAGTAGATGGGGGCAGTAAGGGTATGGATGGAGATTTTCGTGCAACCATTAGGTTTTGGAGTGGCCTTATGGATCATTTCCTAAGGCATGGTATTGTGAGTGGCCTAGCATGGTCAGTGGAGTAATTCGTAAACTCGTTGGATGGAACCAATGGGTAATATGTTCCTTAGACTTGGGATGGTCTCGAAACATTTCTTTAGAGATTTGGCTTTTAAGCCATACGCCTTGATGAGATACGTCGATGCGGGGGATAGCTGAGTATCATTGAAGCTAAACCACTTAGAGTTGGTGTGGGTGCCCCGAGGTGGGATGTAACTTAATTCTGAAGATTTGGCTAATTGTGCCGAGTCATGTGGACATCATGTTCCTCCAGAGGAAGCTAGAATCGATGGTTAGTGAAGAGCGCCTTGGGCTGCTAGACTAGAGAACAAAAGATGATTGACTGAGATCGACAGGGTCGACCTTAGTCTGAGTCCATTTGGGACATTGCAATAACGAGGAGTTTGTTTAGGATGGTAGAATCCTAGTTTAGAGTAGTATTTCCTTATCAGATTTGGGTATGCCCGAATTTTGGGGGCAAAATTCCCTCTTAAGGGGGGGAGTATGTAACAACCCTCGATTCTGGGAGGCTCATTTTATACTAATTTTACCGCATAAGGTAATTATATAAAATGTGGGGACTGGAGTAAATATTAGTTTAATGAATTGAAAGTAAATATTTACTAGATTGATGCATATTTACTGTATGTGAAAGTAAATAACATCAAGTTGCATGTCTGTAGTGTCATGTATTTTAATTGGCCTTTTAGTTTAAATGATTTTGGAACTCGAAATAATTTATAAAATTTCCGGATGCCAGTTTAGAGGGTGTAGTTAGTCTCGGAAGGTGCGAGACAGTCAAAATAAGTACCATATTGTATTTTTGTGTTTCGGGCACTTTTACCTGGTTTTAGCTTATATGCGTATTTGGGAGTCATTTTAATGTGGTGTTAACCATTTAAGTTGGGAGTTTTAACCTAAGCCACGATTTTAGTCTTCTAAAATCCCTTATTTCATTCCCTCATTTTATGTCTTGAACATAGAGAGAAAGGAGAGAAAGAAAGAGGAAGAGAAATGGAGAAATTAGAGAGAGATTGAAGATGGAGGATTTGGGATTGCTTCTTCTCCAAATAAATCTGAGATATCAACCTTAAGGCAAGTTTTCTACTTGCTAATATGTGATTTAAGATGCATAAATTGTATGATAATTGTGTATTTCCATTTATGGTTTAAATGTAGAATTTGTGGGATTTAAACCCTAGTCTTGATTTATGTTGAAGAAATTGTGGGTTTTGATGGTTAATAATCATGTAGATTAGTTTGGGGTAGATTTTCGTGGTTGGTTGTGTATGAAAAGGAAGAGATTTGGAGTTTGGAGGAATTAGGGTTCATAACCCTTCGTAGCCATTTTTGGCAATTTTGCAGGTCCGAATCGATTCGGCCCTTTGGGCGAATCGATTCGCTAAGGGGAAATTGGCAGGTCTGCATAACCCGAATCGATTCGGGGTTAAGGCCGAATCGATTCGGTCAATTGCAGAAGGTTGGTTTGGTTGTCCGAACCGATTCGCTTTATGGGCGAATCGATTCGCTAGGGCGACTCGATTCGGCCCTTAGGCGAATCGATTCGTTTTCCTGCTATTTTGAGTTAATTTTTTTATAACTCAATTTTAATCCTTTTCTTTAATATAGGGACTAGGAACCTTCTTGAATGAAGTAAACTTAGAGTCCTAGAGTGTGAGATGAGTTAGAGGTCTACCCTACATTAGGAATGGGTTATGTGGGTATTTTTCGGGGTTCGGCCTATTAATGATAAGGCATTCTTTCTTCTAGTTAATTATTATTATAAAACTAGGAGATGTAGTGTTATGTTCGGGAGACCTTAGGAGCTTAATTAAGCTATAAGAGTTTTGATGGTTTATATTACCACCCCAAAAGAATGTTGGGAGACTTTAAAAGTTCGATTGAACTATGTTAACCTTGGTAGTTCATAATAACGCCATAAAGGTGAGTTTGGAGAATAAATTGAAAGTCATTTCATTCCTTCGAAAGATGATAACCTTGGGGTTCTAAAATAACCTCCTAGAATGCTTGGAGATAATGAAGAGTTTATTTACTCCTTTGAGGTTGTAGTGTTGATAATAGTTATCGTATGGCTCCGGATAATAAGTTCTATCTATTACTAGAAGTAAACAGTAATGGTTTCGAATAAAATGAAACATATAAATGGAAATGGTATTGATACTAGTAAATGATAATTTACTTAATCACGAAACCGGTAAATAATGATTTACTTGATTTTGAAATAATAAATAAAATGGATGTTACACACCTCTCTAAATACCATCTTAAGGGAAGTCCGCACGATAGGTGAAGCCCCCTGGTTAATGAATGCAGGGTGGATATAGTCCTAGGCCATGGGAGCGCTTATGGTTATATATTTTCTGCGGGGGTAGGGAGATTCCAGGTGTGGTCTTGGCTACTACGCAGGCTCATGGCCGCTTCCGGACGTTTGCGATAGGATCCCAGGTTGTCTTATGATAGGCCCTGGAAGATGATGGTTATTTAGGGGCGCGCTCAGTGGGGAAACCCGGACGGGCGGTCTTAGAGTACGTTATATGTATATACTATAACAGTTCATAATCAAGTGGGACTTGATGTATTTTGATATGCCACATAAGAGCATGATGGAGTGCCATAAAGAGCACATATAATGCCACTTAGAGCATTTGAAAATGATTATTTTCCTGATAAGGAAAGGATTTTTATAAAAGGTAAAATTGAGATAAATTGCCTTTAAGAGCAAAAGATTTTGACTATATATATATATACTTCCTGCTAAGGAAGAGATATATGAAATTATTGGCACCTTTGGTGAAGTCTTTAGTTTAATGCTGCTTATTTTTATTCCTGCTTAGCTTATGTTTTAAATTGTATAGGTAGCTTCTTATTTCTCTTTCTTCACGGTTTATTTACATAACTGTCATACTCTTTATTCATCTGGTAATCATATAGGACCTGGCCCTGACCGGTTACATTTTCCTGTTGCATATTCTTCTTGTCTCTGCTCAGGTACTCCGCCGCAAGGATGCCTGATTTGAATTCCTACTCCGATGTTTTCGACGAGCCGTGATGCATTGCGGGTATTACGGGATACATTTGGTATAGACTCTTTCATTTTTATTCTAGTTAAGATCAAGTCTGTTATTCAGGCGAGAGGCCCAAGCTTTTGTAAATGTCTAATGGAATGTAATAAGTAACTTATCGTACTTGTGTATTTTGGTGTATCAGTTTAGTGACCGGCTACATATTCGGTCTCTTTATTGTATTCTTGTTGTATTATTTATATATGTTTTGGGGTTTCCCTTATCTTTCAGGAATTGGGTTGTTTGTGTTCATTTATTTACTTTCAAATCAAAAATTTTGGCAACCCGTTTTCTGAAATATTGGGTGGTTATCCTGGATACTCTATATTTTTGTTATGATGCTGAGAATGATTCCATCCATGATTCCGTTATATTGGAGTATTGGGCTGGCCACCCCTTATTTCGGATCACGGGGTGTCACACTACCCTATGTATATGATGAATTTCAAACTTAAATCTTGACCTAGTCTCATTCCTAGACTAGCGTAATGACGATAAAGTACCAAAATTCAGCCCACCCCAGGATGATAAAAACGTTATAATCTACCCTCACTAATCCCATACCTATAAGGCATAAATCATTAAAAGGCCTACCCACTAGTCTCATACCTAGAAGGTATCCTAAAATATTGGAAGAGAAAACACGTCGTTACAAAGGAAATATAGTAATACCAAGAAGTCACACAAACAAGCATAATTAATCAACGTATACACCTTTATTTAATTATCACCTCATCATAAACCTACAATTAATCTCATTTAATTATTTAAATTAAATATACCTCTATTTCATCTTTTAAAACACCAAACTTATAATTTCATTGTTTTAACACAAATTTCATGAGTTATATGCCCCCAAATCCATTTATCAGAAAACTAGGATTTTTCTACATGCAACCTACACCAATAAAACCCAAAATCACTCACGAATCCTATGCACCCAAAGATTATGAATATTATTCACATTAAAAGATTTAACAAAAGCAGCCCCATAATTAGTGTCCACTTTTCCTAATTAAGTCACTACTTATTTTAACAAAATATGTAATTAAGTGTTTACACGAAACTTAAAACGCATAATACTCAAGGAAAAGAATAGAGTATTCATGCCTGTGAATATTGTGTTGAAAATCTTATTAGAAATCTGGATTCCTATCGAAAAATTATTAAAGAAGTGTTCTTGAATCAATCTTGATTAAACCCCAATTAAGTCCCATAACTTGTGATAAAAGTATGATTATGAAGAAGGTTGATGATTATGAGTGAGAAAAAAAATATTTGGATGTGTTTTCTGGTGAAAAACTTGGGAAAAAGTGATTATGAGAAGTCCCCCTATGGATTAACAAGGTTATATAGTGATTAGGAGTCCTAATCCTACACACATTCTAATTAAATCTGAGTGAATCGCGCAAAACTGGGCATGGTCGATCGATCTACCTAAAGAGTCGATCGATCGACCCTACAGAAAATCTGACACTTTTCCCAAAAAATGCCTATAAGGCAAAATACTAAAAATTCCACTAAAAATTCATTTTAAATACGATTTCAATTTTGCTTGAAGTTCTTTTCTTCTAAAATCATAACCAACATATTTAGCCAATAAAAATTATTAAACTCAAAAATTTATTTTTCTCGAATATTCTAATTAATTAACTAAATTAATTAATAAAAATACGGGGTGTTACATACTTCCCCACTAGCAAAGAATCTCATCTTCGAAATTATATGAAGCATACATATCAACTCATAAATCTCGTAAAAAGAAAAAAGGCTCGCATATGCCTACCCGTGGAATGCCATAATAGGGCGGCCATATACCCAATCCTACGCGCACCTACCCCACGAACAACAAAATACCATATATTGCCTATATGCATACGCATAACTATAAAAATAACGGCGTACCACACGCTCTCATAAATCCCCCACTCGATCCTATATTCGAAAGTCATCAAAATGCTAACGTCATCAAGTTCAATCTCAACATCAAAAATCAATACATACGATACCTAACATCTATACTAATATCTCCAAAATAATTATCGTCTTCAAAATCCATTTTAAGGATCCTCACGTCAACCTTACTAATTCAAAACTCAATGCCTACGGTGTCCTTAACTCAAAACTTCACATTTCCAAGAAACACATCTAACACGTATGCTAGACCCTCTACCATCAGGAGTACGAATCAATCAAAGGAAATCAAAGATCGGTAACGCGGAAGCTAAACGGACTCATAACCTACGAGACCAAAGACCATGCTCTGATACAATCTGTCACACCCCTTAAAAGTCGACAGACGGGGTGGCCAGCCACCGCCGCCGAACTATGCCGGGCGTGAACTAAATAAATACCATTCTTAGCATGAGACAGATATGAGACATAAAAAAATCAGTCCACAAGATAAATAATTGAATCAATCTCAAATGATCATAAACAACTAAGCGATAAAAGATCCATTATATGCTAACTCCGAATAAACCCAATCTCCAAAAACGATTAAATAAAACCTGAATAATAAAGATCTGAATAATCCAACTTAAATCCTCTAAACAACTTTGGAACCGAATAGCCCAATAAAACTCCAATGAAGTCTCATAATTAAATACGACTGGAAAAGAAAGTCTAAGCTAAACAATGCCATAAAATGAATAACTCCAGCTGCACCTCCAAATGATAGCTTTGAAAAACCTATGCAGCTTCTCCAAAAAGTTAATCGTAAAAAATATAATTCAACGCATGGTTCAGAGCCAAAGCCCCGAGTAAGAATACATACTACTCCCCTCAAATAGGATCCCTGAATCAAGACAATAGCATTATACGCAATAAATATCACAATAGAGTAGTTTAAATTAAACGAGATAACTAAACGTGATAAATATAAATCACTAACTACCCGAAGGAATTCCCATTTAAACAGGCACACCAATATGATTTTAAATTTCCCAAGTTCCACGATGTTAATTTATTAAATTAACCAATTTTTATTATTGTTCTCGGTTTTTATTAAAGTGTCATAGTTTCCCTTGTCAATCCCCCTCTGACCCGTGTAAACTGTCGGCCCCGACACATGATAAGGTTACACACACAACACGACATAAATCGCCATCTGAACCGTTGAAATTGTCGGCCCTGACACATTATGTCGCCACAAATTTTAATTTCTGTTTTTATCTTAAGCATTAATTCTCAATTTCTCAATTTATAATCACCCCACCCTTTTAATCGATGTGAGATCCTCAAAACACCCCTTAGTCCCAAAACGAAGGATTCCCAAGTTATCAATACGTCCTACCCTATGTATATAATAAATTTTAAACTTAAATATCGAACTAGTCTCATGCCTAGACTAGCGTAATGACGATAAAGTACCAAAAATCAGCCCACCCCCAAGATGATAAAAATGAGATAATCTACCCTCACTAGTCCCATACCTAGAAGGCGTAAATCATTAAAAGGCCTACCCACTAGTCCCATACCTAGAAGGCATCCTTAAATATAGAGAGAGAAAAAATTACCCACAACCCGTCGTCACAATGGCAATATAGTATTACCAACAAGTCACACAAATAAGCATAATTAATCAATGTATAAAACTACGCATGATAGTCCAATTCAATTAAAACTTTATTTAATTATCACCAAGTCATAAACCTCCAATTAATATCATTTAATTATTTAAATTAAATATACCGCTATTTCATCTTTTAAAACATCAAACTTATAACTTCATTGTTTCAACACAAATTGCATGAGTTATATGCCCCCAAATCCATTTATTTTAAAACTAGGGTTTTTTTACATGCAACCTACACAAATAAAACCCAAAATCACCCACGAATACTACGCGCCCAAAGGTTATGAATATTACTCACATTAAAAGATTTAATAAAAATAGGCCCATAATTAGTGTATACTTTTCCTAATTAAGTCACTACTTTATTTTAAGAAAACTTGTAATTAAGTGTTTACGTGAAACTTAAAACGCATAATACTAAAGGAAAAGAATAGAGGATTCATGCCTATGAAGATTGTGTTGAAAATTTGATTAGAAATCGGGATTCCTCTCAAAAATTAGTAAAGAAGTGTTATTGAATCAATCTTGATTAAACCCCAATTAATCTTCCCAAAACTTGTGACAAAAGCTTGATTATAAAGAAGGTTGATGATTACGAGTGAGGGGAAAAATATTTGGAAGTGTTTTTTGGTGAAAAACTTGAGAAAAAGTGATTATGAGAAGTCCCCCTACAGATTAATTAGGTAATATAGTTATTAAGAGTCCTAATCCTTTACAAATTCCAATAAAATCTGACTGAATCGCGCAAAACAGGGCATGGTCGATCGATCTACCAAAAGGGTCGATCGATCGACCCTACAGAAAATCTGACAGTTTTCCAAAAAAATGCCTAAAAGGCCAAATACTAAAAATCCATTTTAAATCCGATTTCAAATCCTCTTGAAGTTATCGATACCTCCTACCATATGTATATGATGAATTTCTAACATAAATCTCGACCTAGTCTCATGCCTAGACTGTGACAACCCGTATATAATTATGATAAATTATATTTAAATCATACTTATCATATGTGATATGAATAATGTTTTATTAGTATATCTAATGTTAAGTGATTATGGTTAGTATAATTCTACTTTCATAAATCATGAACTGTCGAATTGTTTACGAACACAAGATTTGGTTATTTTCGATAGAAATGTTCCTGTTTAAGACCAGTTTTGACCCTTGTAACATTTCAATTGACTTGAGACGAAAACTACATAGTTGTAGATATGTGAGTTAGGGTTGTAACAAAACAAACGGTGCATCAAACAGATGTTCGAGTAAGAAGTTAGGTCAAAATTACGAGAAGGGGTGAATCTGTCAATTCCCTTAAGTGGTAAATTGTCTTTTATTAAACCAAATGTTTTAATTTGATTGGATGGATTGGGAGGCAGCCTTGGCCGACTTAAAACTCTCCCTTAACCTTATTTCTTCAGCAAATAAGTCTCTAGGTTCAGTTTGAGGGGTTATTAGCTTGAGGAAAGAGAGGTAGAAGTTAAGGAAGAAAGGGTTACAAGGAAAATCTAGGAAAACAATTCCAAGAAAATCCTTAAGGTGTTTCTAAGGTAATATTATGTGTTAATATTGTTTTAATCTTCTATTATACTTATTTCAAAGTATATAAATCGTGAAGTATTGATCCAAATTCCATCCTCCTTTGTGATAATATGTATTGGTTCATATGTGAGATAAGTGGTGTTATAGGTCATATTACTTTGTATTGAAACCCTTTGTATTCAAACTTGCATATCTCTTTGCGTGATTACTTGAATTCAGAAATTCCAATTGGATATGAAAATAGACTTATATATTCATATCATATCCGAAAATCAGAATTTAACTCCTTATGGTTAGGTATTACTGATGGTTGCAAGTTGGTATATAGTTGCTGTTTGTATATTTAATTTCGGTATGCCCTGAGTTTGGTCAAGCTTTTGAGATAGCAAATGAAGTCCAAATATTGTGAAACTTTAATTCTGTACTATTAAGTATGTCTACTGAAAGTGTGTTGAAAATCATGAAAAGTTATGCTGTAGAAAAATTATGAAAATTCTTGAAAGTCGAAGGAACAATAGAGGAGTTTGTAGGGAAGATTTCTTGTGTTGTAAAGAAATGGCCATAACTTGCCCTAGGAAGCTTGAAAAATTACACCGTCACTTGTAACGGAAAGTATATTCAGATATGTTTTCAGATTGATAAGCTTGGACACCTGTATGTGTACTATTTATGAATATGGGATGATTAAGTATGGAGAACAATAATTGAGGCCATATTGGATACTCCATGAAAGAATGTTTTTATTTGTTTTTTTCCCAAGGGTATTTTGAGTACATGTTTCATGTGTATTTATATTCAGAAGTATACCTTTAGATTTACTTGAGTTTAGTTATAAATTCTTTATGAGGTAGTTTCTAGGGTTGAATGTTCATGACCTTATCAACATACATACCATCGTTTCGTCTTTACATATATTTCATGGAATATGACTTGAGTAGAATCATATTGTGGTTGTGTACTCATTTAAAGTTACATACTTATATTAAAATAATACTTATGATTGAGCTTTAGTACTGATTTAGTTGGATGAATAGGTGTAAGGTCAAATCAACCAAGTTCAGCTCCAGCTGAGGGAAACGTGAATACATAGTTGACAACACAAGGTGAGTGTACTTACTGAGTTGATTTTGGATATGATGTATATGTATTATATGTTGAGATGATATGGCTTATTTAAAAGCCAAGAGATGTTGATATGTTATGGCTTATTTAAAAGCCAAGAGATGTTGAGATGTGATGGCTTTATAAAAGTCAGGATATGTTGAGTTGCTATGCAATTCAGGAGATGTTAGGTTTTTAAAACCTATGGATATGATTATTGCCTACGGGCAGGAGATGTGGGGTTTATTAACTCCGGATATGTATATGGACTAATTTGGCACAGAGATGTATATATTAATATGTTGAGATGTTAATATAGTACTTTTACTATATAGAGATGTAGTACATTCACTGAGTTTTTAAACTCACGGTTTTATATGTTTACATTTTCAGGTTTTCCAGCTGCCACTGCCAGGTCTAGGAGGTTGAGTACATAGAAGTGGGGTCTTGTTAGTTTGTTTTATACACTGCACTAGTTGTAATTAAGTAAATGATATGTGAGTTCTGTTGAAATTATGTCTCCTTAAAACGATTGGATTTTTTTAATATTCCGCATTTTAACCTTGAAGTTGTTTCAATATGTATTACCTAAATAATATTTAAATTATAATTGTGGTTTGTAAACTATTTAGTTAATTATATCCTAATGGGGTTAGGGTGTGACACCTAGACTAGCGTAACGACGATAAAGTACCAAAAATCAGTCCACTCCCAAGATGATAAAAACGCGATAATCTACCCTCACTAGTCCCATATCTAAAATGCGTAAATCATTAAAAGGCCTACCCACTAGTCCCATACCTAGAAGGCATCTTAAAATATAGGGGGAGCAAAAATTACTCGCAACCCGTCGTTACAAAGGCAATATAGTAATACCAACAAGTCACACAAACAAGCATAATTAATAACCGTATAAAACTACGCATGATAGTCCAATTCAATTAAACCATTATTTAATTATCACCTCGTCATAAATCTCTAATTAATCTCATTTAATTATTTAAATTAAATATATCGCTATTTCATCTTTTAAACCATCAAACTTATAATTTCATTGTTTCAACACAAATTGAATGAGTTATATTCCCCCGAATCCATTTATTTTAAAACTAGGGTTTTTCTACATGCAACTTACACCAATAAAATCCAAAATCACTCACGAATCCTTCACACCCAAAGGTTATGAATATTATTCACATTAAAAGATTTAATAAAAACAGGCCAATAATTAGTGTCCACTTTTCATAATTAAGTCACTACTTTATTTTAAGAAAACATGTAATTAAGTGTTTACACGAAACTTAAAACGCATTATACTAAAGGAAAAGAATAGAGTATTCATGCCTCTGAAGCTTGTAATGAAAATCTGATTAGAAATCTGGATTCCTTTAGAAAAATTAGTAAATAAGTGTTCTTGAATAAATCTTGATTAACCCCTAATTAAGCCTCCTAAAGCTTGTGACAAAATCTTGATTATGAAGAAGGTTGATGATTATGAGTGAGAGGAAAAATATTTGGAAGTGTTTTCTGGTGAAAAACTTGAGAAAAGTGATTATGAGAAGTCCCCCTACGGAATAACAAGGTTATATAGTGATTAGGAGTCATAATCCTACACAATATTCTAATAAAATTTGACTGAATCGCGCAAAACTGGGCATCGTCGTTCGATCTACCAAAAGGTTCGATCAATCATCCCCACTGAAAATCTGACAGTTTTTCGAAAAAATGCCTATAAGGAAAAATACTAAAAATTCCACTAAAAATCCATTTTAAATCCGATTTTAGTTCCGCTTGAAGTTCTATTCTTCTAAAATCATAAGCAACATATTTAGCCAATAAAAATTATTAAATTCAAAAATTTATTTTTCTCAAATATTCTAATTAATAAATTAAATTAATTAAGAAAAATTCGGGGTGTTACATACTTCCCCACTAGCAAATAATTTCGTCCTTGAAATTAGATGAAGCATACACATCAACGCATAAATCTTGAAAAAAGAAAATATGGCTCACATATGCCTACCCGTGGAATGTCATAATTGGCCGTCTATACACCCAATCCTACGCGCACCTAGCCCATGAACAACAAAATAACATATATTGCCTATATGCAAACGCATAACTACGAAAATAACGACGTACCACATGCTCTCACAAATCCCCCAGTCGACCCTATATCCGAAAGTCATCAAAATGCTAACGTCCTCAAATTAAATCTCAGCATCAAAAATCAATACATACGATACCTAACATCTGTACTAAAATCTCCAAAATAATTATCGTCTCCAAAATCCATTTTAAGGATCCTCACATCAAGCTTACTCATTATAAACTCAATGCCTACCACGTCCTCAACTCAAAACTTCACATCTTCGAGAAACACATCTAACACATATGCTAGACCCTCTACCTTAAAGAGTATGAATCAATCAAAGAAAATCAAAGATCATGCTCTGATATCATCTCTCACACCCCGTAAAATCTGACAAACAGGGTGGCCAGCCACCGCCGCCGAACTATGTCGGGCGTGAACTAAATAGATACCATTCTTAGCATGAGACAGATATGAGACATAAATAAATCAGTCCATAAGATAAATAATTGAATCAATCTAAAATGATCATAGACAAATAAGCGATAAAAGATCCATCACATGCTAACTCCAAATAAATCCAATCTCAAAAAATGATTAAATAAAACCTGAATAAAAAAGATATTAATAATCCGACATAAATCCTCTAAACAACTTTGGAACCGAATGGCCCAATAAAACTCCAATGAAGTCTCATAATTAAATATGACAGGAAAAGAAAGTCTAAGTTAAACTATGCCATAAAATGAATAACTCCAGCTGTACCTCCAAATGATAACTCTGAAAAACTTATGCAACTTCTCCAAATCTAATTCTGAAAAAGATTAGTCAACGCATGGGTCAGAGCCAAAGCCCCGAGCAAGAATACACACTACTCCCCTCAAATAGGATCCTTGAATCCAAACAATAGCATTATACGCAATAATTATCACAATAGAGTATTTTAAATTAAACGAGATAATTAAATGTAATAAATATAAATCACGAAGGAATTCCCCATTTAAACAGGCACACCAATATGATTTAAAATTTCCCAAGTCCCACGATGTTAATTTATTAAATTAAGCAATTTTTATTACTGTTCTCACTTTTTATTAAAGTGTCACACTTTCCCTTATCAATCGCCCTCTGATCCGTTTAAACTGTCGATCCCAACACATTATGTCACCACAAATTTTAATACCCGTTTTATCATAGGCATTAATTCCCAATTACTCAATTTATAATCACCCCCATCCTTTTAATCGATGTGAGATCCTAAAAATACCCCTTAGTCCCAAAACTAAAGGTCCCCAAGTTATCAATACGTCCTACCCTATGTATATGATGAATTTCAAACTTAAATCTTGACCTAGTCTCATTCCTAGACTAGCGTAATGACGATAAAGTACCAAAATACAACCCACCCCAAGATGATAAAAACGTTATAATCTACCCTCACTAATCCCATACCTATAAGGCATAAATCATTAAAAGGCCTACCCACTAGTCTCATACCTAGAAGGTATCCTAAAATATTGGAAGAGAAAACACGTCGTTACAAAGGAAATATAGTAATACCAAGAAGTCACACAAACAAGCATAATTAATCAACGTATACACCTTTATTTAATTATCACCTCATCATAAACCTACAATTAATCTCATTTAATTATTTAAATTAAATATACCGCTATTTCATCTTTTAAAACATCAAACTTATAATTTCATTGTTTTAACACAAATTTCATGAGTTATATGCCCCCAAATCCATTTATCTGAAAACTAGGATTTTTCTACATGCAACCTACACCAATAAAACCCAAAATCACCCACGAATCCTATGCACCCAAAGATTATGAATATTATTCACATTAAAAGATTTAACAAAAGCAGCCCCATAATTAGTGTCCACTTTTCCTAATTAAGTCACTACTTATTTTAACAAAATATGTAATTAAGTGTTTACACGAAACTTAAAACGCATAATACTCAAGGAAAAGAATAGAGTATTCATGCCTGTGAATATTGTGTTGAAAATCTTATTAGAAATCTGGATTCCTATCGAAAAATTAGTAAAGAAGTGTTCTTGAATCAATCTTGATTAAACCACAATTAAGTCCCATAACTTGTGATAAAAGTATGATTATGAAGAAGGTTGATGATTATGAGTGAAAAAAAAAATATTTGGAAGTGTTTTCTGGTGAAAAACTTGAGAAAAAGTGATTATGAGAAGTCCCCCTATGGATTAACAAGGTTATATAGTGATTAGGAGTCCTAATCCTACACACATTCTAATTAAATCTGAGTGAATCGCGCAAAACTGGGCATGGTCGATCGATCTACCAAAAGAGACGATCGATCGTCCCTACAGAAAATCTGACCGTTTTCCCAAAAAATGCCTATAAGGCAAAATACTAAAAATTCCACTAAAAATTCATTTTAAATCCGATTTCAATTTTGCTTGAAGTTCTTTTCTTCTAAAATCATAACCAACATATTTAGCCAATAAAAATTATTAAACTCAAAAATTTATTTTTCTCGAATATTCTAATTAATTAATTAAATTAATTAATAAAAATACGGGGTGTTACATACTTCCCCACTAGCAAAGAATCTCATCCTCGAAATTATATGAAGCATACACATCAACTCATAAATCTCGTAAAAAGAAAAAAGGCTCGCATATGCCTACCCGTGGATTGCCATAATAGGGCGGCCATATACCTAATCCTACGCGCACCTACCCCACGAACAACAAAATACTATATATTGCCTATATGTATACGCATAACTATAAAAATAACGGCGTACCACACGCTCTCACAAATCCCCCACTCGATCCTATATCCGAAAGTCATCAAAATGCTAACGTCGTCAAGTTCAATCTCAACATCAAAAATCAATACATATGATACCTAACATCTATACTAATATCAACAAAATAATTATCATCTTCAAAATCCATTTTAAGGATCCTCACATCAACCTTACTAATTCTAAACTCAATGCCTACGGTGTCCTTAACTCAAAACTTCACATTTCCAAGAAACACATCTAACACGTACTAGACCCTCTACCATCAGGAGTACGAATCAATCAAAGGAAATCAAAGATCGGCAATGCGGAAGCTAAACGGACTCATCACCTACGAGACCAAAGACCATGCTCTGATACAATCTGTCACACCCCTTAAAAGTCGACAGACGGGGTGGCCAGCCACCGCCGCCGAACTATGTCGGGCGTGAACTAAATAAATACCATTCTTAGCATGAGACAGATATGAGACATAAAAAAATCATTCCATAAGATAAATAATTGAATCAATCTCAAATGATCATAAACAACTAAACGATAAAAGATCCATTATATGCTAACTCCGAAATAAACCCAATCTCCGAAAACGATTAAATAAAACCTGAATAATAAAGATCTGAATAATCCAACTTAAATTCTCTAAACAACTTTGGAACCGAATAGCCCAATAAAACTCCAATGAAGTCTCATAATTAAATACGACTGGAAAAGAAAGTCTAAGCTAAACTATGCCATAAAATGAATAACTCCAGCTGCACCTCCAAATGATAACTTTGAAAAACCTATGCAGCTTCTCCAAAAAGTTAATCCTAAAAAATATAATTCAACGCATGGTTCAGAGCCAAAGCCCCGAGCAAGAATACATACTACTCCCATCAAATAGGATCCCTGAATCCAGACAATAGCATTATACGCAATAAATATCACAATAGAGTACTTTAAATTAAACGAGATAACTAAACGTGATAAATATAAATTTTGATATTGTGATAAATATCACAATAGAGTTCCCATTTAAACAGGCACACCAATATGATTTTAAATTTCCCAAGTTCGACGATGTTAATTTATTAAATTAACCAATTTTTATTATTGTTCTCAGTTTTTATTAAAGTGTCACAGTTTCCCTTGTCAATCCCCCTCTGACCCGTGTAAACTGTCCGCCCCGACACATGATAAGGTTACACACACAACACGACATAAATCGCCATCTGAACCGTTGAAATTGTCGGCCCTGACACATTATGTCGCCACAAATTTTAATTTCTGTTTTTATCTTAAGCATTAATTCTCAATTTCTCAATTTATAATCACCCCACCCTTTTAATCGATGTGAGATCCTCAAAACACCCCTTAGTCCCAAAACGAAGGATTCCCAAGTTATCAATACGTCCTACCCTATGTATATAATAAATTTTAAACTTAAATATCGAACTAGTCTCATGCCTAGACTAGCGTAATGACGATAAAGTACCAAAAATCAGCCCACCCCCAAGATGATAAAAATGAGATAATCTACCCTCACTAGTCCCATACCTAGAAGGCGTAAATCATTAAAAGGCCTACCCACTAGTCCCATACCTAGAAGGCATCCTTAAATATAGAGAGAGAAAAAATTACCCACAACCCGTCGTCACAATGGCAATATAGTATTACCAACAAGTCACACAAATAAGCATAATTAATCAATGTATAAAACTACGCATGATAGTCCAATTCAATTAAAACTTTATTTAATTATCACCAAGTCATAAACCTCCAATTAATATCATTTAATTATTTAAATTAAATATACCGCTATTTCATCTTTTAAAACATCAAACTTATAACTTCTTTGTTTCAACAGAAATTGCATGAGTTATATGCCCCCAAATCCATTTATTTTAAAACTAGGGTTTTTTTACATGCAACCTACACAAATAAAACCCAAAATCACCCACGAATACTACGCGCCCAAAGGTTATGAATATTACTCACATTAAAAGATTTAATAAAAATAGGCCCATAATTAGTGTATACTTTTCCTAATTAAGTCACTACTTTATTTTAAGAAACTTGTAATTAAGTGTTTCCGTGAAACTTAAAACGCATAATACTAAAGGAAAAGAATAGAGGATTCATGCCTATGAAGATTGTGTTGAAAATTTGATTAGAAATCGGGATTCCTCACAAAAATTAGTAAAGAAGTGTTATTGAATCAATCTTGATTAAACCCCAATTAAGCTTCCCAAAACTTGTGACAAAAGCTTGATTATGAAGAAGGTTGATGATTACGAGTGAGGGGAAAAATATTTGGAAGTGTTTTTTGGTGAAAAACTTGAGAAAAAGTGATTATGACAAGTCCCCCTACGGATTAATTAGGTTATATAGTTATTAAGAGTCCTAATCCTATACAAATTCTAATAAAATCTAACTGAATCGCGCAAAACAGGGCATGGTCGATGGATCTACCAAAAGGGTCGATCGATCGACCCTACAGAAAATCTGACAGTTTTCCAAAAAAATGCCTATAAGGCCAAATACTAAAAATCCATTTTAAATCCGATTTCAAATCCGTTTGAAGTTATCGATACCTCCTACCGTATGTATATGATGAATTTCTAACATAAATCTCGACCTAGTCTCATGCCTAGACTAGCGTAACGACGATAAAGTACCAAAAATCAGTCCACTCCCAAGATGATAAAAACGCAATAATCTACCCTCACTAGTCCCATATCTAAAATGCGTAAATCATTAAAAGGCCTACCCACTAGTCCCATACCTAGAAGGCATCTTAAAATATAGGGGGAGCAAAAATTACCCGTAACCCGTCGTTACAAAGGCAATATAGTAATTCCAACAAGTCACACAAACAAGCATAATTAATAACCGTATAAAACTACGCATGATAGTCCAATTCAAGTAAACCATTATTTAATTATCACCTCGTCATAAATCTCTAATTAATCTCATTTAATTATTTAAATTAAATATACCGCTATTTAATCTTTTAAAACATCAAACTTATAATTTCATTGTTTCAACACAAATTGAATGAGTTATATTCCCCCAAATCCATTTATTTTAAAACTAGGGTTTTTCAACATGCAACTTACACCAATAAAACCCAAAATCACTCACGAATCCTTCACGCCCAAAGGTTATGAATATTATTCACATTAAAAGATTTAATAAAAACAAGCTAATAATTAGTGTCCACTTTTCATAATTAAGTCACTACTTTATTTTAAGAAAACATGTAATTAAGTGTTTACACGAAACTTAAAACGTATAATACTAAAGGAAAAGAATAGAGTATTCATGCGTGTGAAGCTTGTAATGAAAATCTGATTAGAAATCTGGATTCCTTTAGAAAAATTAGTAAATCAGTGTTCTTGAATAAATCTTGATTAACCCCTAATTAAGCCTCCTAAAACTTGTGACAAAATCTTGATTATGAAGAAGGTTGATGATTATGAGTGAGGAAAAATATTTGGAGGTGTTTTCTGGTGAAAAACTTGAGAAAAGTGATTACGAGAAGTCCCCCTACGGAATAGCAAGGTTATATAATGATTAGGAGTCATAATCCTACACAATATTCTAATAAAATTTGACTGAATCGCGCAAAACTGGGCATCGTCGTTCGATCTACCAAAAGGTTCGATCAATCATCCCCACAAAAATCTGACAGTTTTTCGAAAAAATGCTTATAAGGAAAAATACTAAAAATTCCACTAAAAATCCATTTTAAATCCGATTTTAGTTCCGCTTGAAGTTCTATTCTTCTAAAATCATAAGCAACATATTTAGCCAATAAAAATTATTTAATTCAAAAATTTATTTTTCTCAAATATTCTAATTAATTAATTAAATTAATTAAGAAAAATTTGGGGTGTTACATACTTCCCCACTAGCAAATAATTTCGTCCTTGAAATTAGATGAAGCATACACATCAACGCATAAATCTTGAAAAAGTAAAATAAGGCTCGCATATGCCTACCCGTGGAATGTCATAATTGGGCGTCTATACACCCAATCCTACGCGCACCTAGCCCATGAACAACGAAATAACATATATTGCCTATATGCAAATGCATAACTACAAAAATAATGACGTACCACATGCTCTCACAAATCCCCCAGTCGACCCTATATTCGAAAGTCATCAAAATGCTAATGTCCTCAAATTAAATCTCAACATAAAAAATCAATACATACGATACCTAACATATGTACTAAAATCACCAAAATAATTATCGTCTCCAAAATCCATTTTAAGGATCCTCACATCAAGCTTACTAATTCTAAACTCAATGCCTACCACGTCCTCAACTCAAAACTTCACATCTTCAAGAAACACATCTAACACATATGCTAGACCCTCTACCTTAAAGAGTACGATTCAATCAAAGAAAATCAAAGATCATGCTCTGATATCATCTCTCACACCCCGTAAAATCTGACAAACAGGGTGGCCAGCCACCGCCGCCGAACTATGTCGGGCGTGAACTAAATAGATACCATTCCTAGCATGAGACAGATACGAGACATAAATAAATCAGTCCATAAGATAAATAATTGAATCAATCTAAAATGATCATAGACAAATAAGCGATAAAAGATCCATCACATGCTAACTCCAAATAAATCCAATCTCAAAAAATGATTAAATAAAACCTGAATAAAAAAGATATGAATAATCCAACATAAATCCTCTAAACAACTTTGGAACCGAATGGCCCAATAAAACTCCAATGAAGTCTCATAATTAAATATGACAGGAAAAGAAAGTAAGTTAAACTATGCCATAAAATGAATAACTCCAGCTGTACCTCCAAATGATAACTCTGAAAAACTTATGCAACTTCTCCAAATCTAATTCTGAAAAAGATTAGTCAACGCATGGGTCAGAGCCAAAGCCCCGAGCAAGAATACACACTACTCCCCTCAAATAGGATCCTTGAATCCAAACAATATCATTATACGCAATAATTATCACAATAGAGTATTTTAAATTAAACGAGATAATTAAATGTAATAAATATAAATCACGAAGGAATTCCCCATTTAAACAGGCACACCAATATGATTTAAAATTTCCCAAGTCCCGCGATGTTAATTTATTAAATTAACCAATTTTTATTACTGTTCTCACTTTTTATTAAAGTGTCACACTTTCCCTTGTCAATCGCCCTCTGGTCCGTTTAAACTGTCGATCCCAACACATTATGTCACCACAAATTTTAATACTCGTTTTATCATAGGCATTAATTCTCAATTACTCATTTTATAATCACCCCCATCCTTTTAATCGATGTGAGATCCTAAAAATACCCCTTTGTCCCAAAACTAAAGATCCCCAAGTTATCAATACGTCCTACCCTATGTATATGATGAATTTCAAACTTTAGTCTTGACCTAGTCTCATTCCTAGACTAGCGTAATGACGATGAAGTACCCAAATTCAGCCCACCCCAAGATGATAAAAACGTTATAATCTACCCTCACTAATCCCATACCTATAAGGCATAAATCATTAAAAGGCCTACCAACTAGTCTCATACCTAGAAGGTATCCTAAAATATTGGAAGAGAAAACACGTCGTTACAAAGGAAATATAGTAATACCAAGAAGTCACACAAACAAGCATAATTAATCAACATATACACCTTTATTTAATTATCACCTCATCATAAACCTACAATTAATCTCATTTAATTATTTAAATTAAATATACCGCTATTTCATCTTTTAAAACATCAAACTTATAATTTCATTATTTTAACACAAATTTCATGAGTTATATGCCCCCAAATCCATTTATCTAAAAACTAGGATTTTTCTACATGCAACCTACACCAATAAAACCCAAAATCACTCACGAATCCTATGCACCCAAAGATTATGAATATTATTCACATTAAAAGATTTAACAAAAGCAGCCCCATAATTAGTGTCCACTTTTCCTAATTAAGTCACTACTTATTTTAACAAAATATGTAATTAAGTGTTTACACGAAACTTAAAACGCATAATACTCAAGGAAAAGAATAGACTATTCATGCCTGTGAATATTGTGTTGAAAATCTTATTAGAAATCTGGATTCCTATAGAAAAATTAGTAAAGAAGTGTTCTTGAATCAATCTTGATTAAACCCCAATTAAGTCCCATAACTTGTGATAAAAGTATGATTATGAAGAAGGTTGATGATTATGAGTGAGAAAAAAATATTTGGAAGTGTTTTCTGGTGAAAAACTTGAGAAAAAGTGATTATGAGAAGTCCCCCTATGGATTCACAAGGTTATATAGTGATTAGGAGTCCTAATCCTACACACATTCTAATTAAATCTGAGTGAATCGCGCAAAACTGGGCATGGTCGATCGATCTACCAAAAGAGTCGATCGATCGACCCTACAGAAAATCTGACTCTTTTCCCAAAAAATGCCTATAAGGCAAAATACTAAAAATTCATTTTAAATCCGATTTCAATTTTGCTTGAAGTTCTTTTCTTTTAAAATCATAACCAACATATTTAGCCAATAAAAATTATTAAACTCAAAAATTTATTTTTCTCGAATATTCTAATTAATTAATTAAATTAATTAATAAAAATACGGGGTGTTACATACTTCCCCACTAGCAAAGAATCTCATCCTCGAAATTATATGAAGCATACACATCAACTCATAAATCTCGTAAAAAGAAAAAAGGCTCGCATATGCCTACCCGTGGAATGCCATAATAGGGCGTCCATATACCCAATCCTACGCGCACCTACCCCACGAACAACAAAATACCATATATTGCCTATATGCATACGCATAACTATAAAAATAACGGCGTACCACACGCTCTCACAAATCCCCCACTCGATCCTATATCCGCAAGTCATCAAAATGCTAACGTCATCAAGTTCAATCTCAACATCAAAAATCAATACATACGATACCTAACATCTATACTAATATCTCCAAAATAATTATCGTCTTCAAAATCCATTTTAAGGATCCTCACGTCAACCTTACTAATTCTAAACTCAATGCCTACAACGTCCTTAACTCAAAACTTCACATTTCCAAGAAACACATCTAACACGTATGCTAGACCCTCTACCATCAGGAGTACGAATCAATCAAAGGAAATCAAAGATCGGCAACGCGGAAGCTAAACGGACTCATAACCTACGAGACCAAAGACCATGATCTGATACCATCTGTCACACCCCTTAAAAGTCGACAGACGGGGTGGCTAGCCACCGCCGCCGAACTATGCCGGGCGTGAAATAAATAAATACCATTCTTAGCATGAGACAGATATCAGACATAAAAAAATCTGTCCATAAGATAAATAATTGAATCAATCTCAAATGATCATAAACAACTAAGCGATAAAAGATCCATTATATGCTAACTCCGAATAAACCCGATCTCCAAAAACGATTAAATAAAACCTGAATAATAAAGATCTGAATAATCCAACTTAAATCCTCTAAACAACTTTGGAACCGAATAGCCCAATAAAACTCCAATGAAGTCTCATAATTAAATACGACTGGAAAAGAAAGTCTAAGCTAAACTATGCCATAAAATGAATAACTCCAGCTGCACCTCCAAATGATAACTTTGAAAAACCTATGCAGCTTCTCCAAAAAGTTAATCCTAAAAAATATCATTCAATGCATGGTTCAGAGCCAAAGCCCCGAGCAAGAATACATACTACTCCCCTCAAATAGGATCCCTGAATCCAGACAATAGCATTATACGCAATAAATATCACAATAGAGTACTTTAAATTAAACGAGATAACTAAACGTGATAAATATAAATCACTAACTACTCGAAGGAATTCCCATTTAAACAGGCACACCAATACAATTTTAAATTTCCCAAGTTCCACGATGTTAATTTATTAAATTAACCAATTTTTATTATTGTTCTCAGTTTTTATTAAAGGGTCACACTTTCCCTTGTCAATCGCCCTCTGACCCGTTTAAACTGTCAGCCCCGACACATGATAAGGTTCCACACATAACACGACATAAATCGCCCTCTGAACCGTTGAAATTGTCGGCCCTGACACATTATGTCGCCACAAATTTTAATTTCTGTTTTTATCTTAAGCATTAATTCTCAATTTCTCAATTTATAATCATCCCACCCTTTTAATCGATGTGAGATCCTCAAAACACCCCTTAGTCCCAAAACGAAGGATTCCCAAGTTATCAATACGTCCTACCCTATATATATAATGAATTTTAAACTTAAATATCGAACTAGTCTCATGCCTAGACTAGCGTAATGACGATAAAGTACCAAAAATCAGCCCACCCCCAAGATGATAAAAATGAGATGATCTACCCTCACTAGTCCCATACCTAGAAGGCGTAAATCATTAAAAGGCCTACCCACTAGTCTCATACCTAGAAGGCATCCTTAAATATAGAGAGAGAAAAAATTACCCACAACCCGTCGTCACAATGGCAATATAGTATTACCAACAAGTCACACAAACAAGCATAATTAATCAACGTATAAAACTACGCATGATAGTCCAATTCAATTAAAACTTTATTTAATTATCACCTCGTCATAAACCTACAATTAATCTCATTTAATTATTTAAATTAAATATACCGCTCTTTCATCTTTTAAAACATCAAACTTATAACTTCATTGTTTCAACACAAATTGCATGAGTTATATGCCCCCAAATCCATTTATTTTAAAACTAGGGTTTTTTTACATGCAGCCTACACAAATAAAACCCAAAATCACCCACAAATGCTACGCGCCCAAAGGTTATGAATATTACTCACATTAAAAGATTTAATAAAAATCGGCCCATAATTAGTGAATACTTTTCCTAATTAAGTCACTACTTTATTTTAAGAAAACTTGTAATTAAGTGTTTACGTGAAACTTAAAACGCATAATACTAAAGGAAAAGAATAGAGGATTCATGCCTATGAAGATTGTGTTGAAAATTTGATTAGAAATCGGGATTCCTCTCAAAAATTAGTAAAGAAGTGTTTTGAATCAATCTTGATTAAACCCCAATTAATCTTCCCAAAACTTGTGACAAAAGCTTGATTATGAAGAAGGTTGATGATTACGAGTGAGAGGAAAAATATTTGGAAGTGGTTTTTAGTGAAAAACTTGAGAAAACGTGATTATGAGAAGTCCCCCTACGGATAAATTAGGTTATATAGTTATTAAGAGTCCTAATCCTATACAAATTCTAATAAAATCTGACTGAATCGCGCAAAACAGGGCATGGTCGATCGATCTACCAAAAGGGTCGATCGATCGACCCTACAGAAAATCTGACAGTTTTCCAATAAAATGCCTATAAGGCCAAATACTAAAAATCCATTTTAAATCCGATTTCAAATCCACTTGAACTTATCGATACCTCCTACCGTATGTATATGATGAATTTCTAACATAAATCTCGACCTAGTCTCATGCCTAGACTAGCGTAATGACGATAAAGTACCAAAAATCAGTCCACTCCCAAGATGATAAAAACGCGATAATCTACCCTCACTAGTCCCATATCTAAAATGCGTAAATCATTTAAAGGCCTACCCACTAGTCCCATACCTAGAAGGCATCTTAAAATATAGGAAGAGCAAAAATTACCCGCAACCCATCGTTACAAAGGCAATATAGTAATACCAACAAGTCACACAAACAAGCATAATTAATAACCGTATAAAACTACGCATGATAGTCCAATTCAATTAAACCATTATTTAATTATCACCTCGTCATAAATCTCTAATTAATCTCATTTAATTATTTAAATTAAATATACCGCTATTTCATCTTTTAAAACATCAAACTTATAATTTCATTGTTTCAACACAAATTGAATGAGTTATATTCCCCCAAATCCATTTATTTTAAAACTAGGGTTTTTCAACATGCAACTTACACCAATAAAACCCAAAATCACTCACGAATCCTTCACGCCCAAAGGTTATGAATATTATTCACATTAAAAGATTTAATAAAAACAGGCCAATAATTAGTGTCCACTTTTCATAATTAAGTCACTACTTTATTTTAAGAAAACATGTAATTAAGTGTTTACACGAAACTTGAAACGTATAATACTAAAGGAAAAGAATATAGTATTCATGCCTCTGAAGCTTGTAATGAAAATCTGATTAGAAATCTGGATTCCTTTAGAAAAATTAGTAAATAAGTGTTCTTGAACAAATCTTGATTAACCCCTAATTAAGACTCCTAAAGCTTGTGACAAAATCTTGATTATGAAGAAGGTTGATGATTATGAGTGAGAGGAAAAATATTTGGAAGTGTTTTCTGGTGAAAAACTTGAGAAAAGTGATTATGAGAAGTCCCCCTACGGAATAACAAGGTTATATAGTGATTAGGAGTCATAATCCCACACAATATTCTAATAAAATTTGACTGAATCGCGCAAAACTGGGCATCGTCGCTCGATCTACCAAAAGGTTCGATCAATCATCCCCACAGAAAATCTGACAGTTTTTCGAAAAATGCCTATAAGGAAAAATACTAAAAATTCCACTAAAAATCCATTTTAAATCCGATTTTAGTTCCGTTTGAAGTTCTATTCTTCTAAAATCATAAGCAACATATTTAGCCAATAAAAATTATTAAATTCAAAAATTTATTTTTCTCAAATATTCTAATTAATTAATTAAATTAATTAAGAAAAATTTGGGGTGTTACATACTTCCCCACTAGCAAATAATTTCGTCCTTGAAATTAGATGAAGCATACACATCAATGCATAAATCTTGAAAAAAGAAAATAAGGCTCACATATGCCTACACGTGGAATGTCATAATTGGGCGTCTATACACCCAATCCTACGCGCACCTAGCCCATGAATAACAAAATAACATATATTGCCTATATGCAAACGCATAACTACGAAAATAACGACGTACCTCATGCTCTCACAAATCCCCCACTCGATCCTATATCCGAAAGTCATCAAAATGCTAACGTCCTCAAATTAAATCTCAACATAAAAAATCAATACATACGATACCTAACATTTGTACTAAAATCACCAAAATAATTATCGTCTCCAAAATCCATTTTAAGGATCCTCACATCAAGCTTACTAATTCTAAACTCAATGCCTACAACGTCCTTAACTCAAAACTTCACATCTCCAAGAAACACATCTAACACGTATGCTAGACGCTCTAGCTTAAGGAGTACGAATCAATCAAAGTTAATCAAAGATCGGCAGTGCGGAAGCTAAACGGACTCATAACCTACGAGACCTAAGACCATGATCTGATACCATCTGTCACACATTACAAAATCCGAAAGACGGTGTGGCCAGCCACCTCCACTGAACTATGCTGAGCGTGAACTAAATAAATACCATTCTTAGCATGAGACAAATATTAGACATAAATAAATCATTCCATAAGATAAGTAATATAATCTATCTAAAATGATCATAAACAACTAAGCGATAAAAGATCCAACACATGCTAACTCCGAACAAATCCAATCTCCAAAAACGATTAAATAAAACCTGAATAATAAAGATCTGAATAATCCAACATAAATCCTCTAAACAACTTTGGAACCAAATGGTCCAATAAAACTCCAATGAAGTTTCATAATTAAATAAAAGTGGAAAGGAAAGTCTAAGCTAAACTGTGTCATAAAATGAATAACTCCAGTTTCACCCCCAAATGATAACTCTGAAAAACATATGCAGCTTCTCCAAATCTAATCCTGAAAAAGATTAGTCAACGCATGGGTCAGAGCCAAAGCCCCGAGCAAGAATGCACACTACTCCCCTCAAATAGGATCCTTGAATCCAGACAATAGCATTATACGCAATAAATATCACAATAGCGTATTTTAAATTAAACGAGATAACTAAACATGGTAAATATAAATCACTAACTACCTGAAGGAATTCCCCATTTAAACAGGCACCCCAATATGATTTTAAATTTCCCAAGTCCTACGATGTTAATTTATTAAATTAACCAATTTTTATTATTGTTCTCACTTTTTTTAATGTGTCACACTTCCCCTTGTCAATTGCCCTCTAACCCGTTTAAACTGTCAGCCCCGACACATGACAAGCTTCCACACACAACACGATATAAATCGTCCTCTGACCCATTTAAACTTTCGGCCCGACACATTATGTTGCCACAAATTTTAATACCCATTTTTATCTTACGCATTAATTCTCAATTTCTCAATTTATAATCACCCCACCCTTTTAATCGATGTGAGATCATCAAAATACCCCTTAGTCCCAAAACTAAGGGTCCCCAAGTTATCAATATGTCCTACCCTATATATATGATTAATTTCTAACTTTAATACTCGACCTAGTCTCATGCCTAGACTAGCGTAACGACGATAAAGAACCAAAAATCAGACCACCCCCAAGATGATAAAAACGTGATAATCTACCCTCACTAGTCCCATACCTAGAAGGCGTAAATCACTAAAAGGCCTACCCACTAGTCCCATACCTAGAAGGCATCCCAAAATATAGGGAGAGGAAAAATTACCCACAACCCGTCGTCACAAAGGCAATATAGTAATACCAACAAGTCACACAAACAAGCATAATTAATCAACGTATAAAACTACGCATGACAGTCCAATTCAATTAAACCTTTATTTAATTATAACCTCGTCATAAACCTCTAATTAATCTCATTTAATTATTTAAATTAAATATACCGCTATTTCATATTTTAAAACATCAAACTTATAATTTCATTGTTTCAACACAAATTTCATGAGTTATATGCCCCCAAATCCATTTATTTTAAAACTAGGGTTTCTCTACATGCAACCTACACCAATAAAACCCAAAATCACTTACAAATCCTATGCACCCAAAGGTTATGAATATTATTCACATTAAAAGATTTAATAAAAACAGTCCAATAATTAGTGTCCACTTTTCCTAATTATGTCACTACTTTATCTTAAAAAAAACCTGTTATTAAGTGTTTACGCGAAACTTAAAATGCATAATACTAAAGGAAAAGAATAGAGTATTCATGCCTGTGAAGATTGTGGTGAAAATTTGATTAAAAATATGGATTCCTCTAGAAAAATTAGTAAAGAAGTGTTCTTGAATAAATTTTGATTAAACCATAATTAAGCCTCCTAAAGCTTGTGAAAAAATCTTGATTATGAAGAAGGTTGATGATTATGAGTGAGAGGCAAAACGTTTGGAAGTGTTTTGTGTGACACCTCGCCTAATTAAATACCGGGCGATCACTCCTTTATTAAATTAAATCAAGGTGAACAGTTGGTCCATTCTTAGCATCACTGTCGAAAAACAAATTTTTCCAATTTAACACCCTAATTAATTAAGCTAAGTGTCAAAATCATTTTCATACATACTTTCCAAGTTTTATTTAAAGAAAAATCATCTATTTTATTAACAACACTCAATGAGTAAGAATCACGCCACATTAAATTCTACAACATAATCCAATTAATTTAATACATTCGTCAATCGAATGTCAACATACGAAATCTAAAGTCACACATCCAAACTGAATAAATCCCATAGTAACAATACTGGAAATAACTGAAATACAAATGTCCGATAACAACGTAATAATGGAAAGAGCTACACATGCCCAACTAGATGAAAGTACTAAGAGTGGATTCGAATGAACGAAGTCATCTAATCAAGAGACCTGCAACTCCCACCTAAGCTGCAGCGCGTTCCTTCCAAGATATCCTAAGCAAGACGCCCCTGTGGCTGGGCACCTGTAATACATACATATATATACAAGAGAGAGAGAAAAAGAAACGGGTCAGAGCCCGATAGTGTGTACGATTTAAAATTCGTTTAACAAGTATTTAAATTGATACATGCCAATGCAACAACATATTAGTGCGACACTCTCTTGAGAAATTCTCACCTCTCTTCTAATGTGCACACCTATCGCACTAACCTTCCCAATGTTTTGTCTTATCATTTATCGCACTAATCTTCCCAATGATTTAACTTATCTTAGATTACTCTTAAGATTCAAAATTTAACGATTCAATTGTTTGAAATGAACATTTCAATTAGTAACCAAAGTTCTCATTTTAACTTTATTAATCAATAAAGTTTTCCAGTGTCATATTATACTTTCTCAAAACAAGTGTTTATAATTGAGTCATCAACCATGTCCTACACATCAATTCACAATAGGTAGTTCCAATTTTCAGAATTTCATATATATATTAACTACTCGTAAAATATATATATCATAACAGCACCCCAAATAATAGCTATGGTGCGGGCATACTCTACTATCCAAACCCCATATCACTCACATTAAGGGGAATACAAATTCGGAATCACTCTCGAATTGTATTAACACATACTCAAATAATATTGAGGCGGAGTATAGATTCCAAGTCTCGTAGGACCGTCTGAACTATCACTGCGATAGCGTGTACCAAGGATACCTATACACAAACAATATGAGGCGAAGCATAGATTCCAAGTCTCTAAGAGGAAAGCACATACCCGCATCTCTTAGGACCGTCTGAACTATCATTCCGATAGCCGGTACCAAGGATATCTATCTTCTAGGGCACAAGTCAATATCCCCCATAAAGGTCCCATCGAGATAAGACTGTCCCAGCGCGGAAACCTCAGGGATAGCAAGTAGCGTGGGCATGATTTTCACACATAGATAGTATATGCATACACAATCATATAACTATACTAATATTACCATATCAATAATGGGTAAATTCTCAATTCCCATAATTACGTCATTCGCATTTATTTCACATTATATTGTTATCACGTATAACCATTCATATCTTACTTTAATTTGCGGAACATTTCCACTTACTATATATCGCTCATGGATTCTATCCTCCCAAGTATAAAATTCAGTAGGTATACACATTTGTCCCAAAGTAACTCTCTTACGTGTTTCTCTATTTAAATCATAAATTCACCGACCCTTATGTAATTATCCCAAAATAAAATCTTTGCCCCGACATCAAGGGTCCCAAAATCTATTCACATGTCCTACTGGTCTTCCCTATCTCCCAAAACATTTTATTAAGGATGTCAAAGAATTATCTCACGATAAATTGAATTTAACTCATTTAAAAAGGGAAATAGGAGTCTTCCAGGAGGGGTCGATCGATCGAGGTCTCGGGCTCGATCGATCGAAGCTCTGGGCTCAATCGATCGATCAAGCAGGTCTGCAAAAACTAAAATTCTGCAGTTACGGGTTTCATCTCCAAACTTCAACGATTTCCATATTTTCTAATCCCAATCATCCCAGAATTGATACTACTAACCTTATATCATCATATTAGGTATTTTTAAGGTAAAGCATGTCAATTTACGTCACTAAACATGGATTAATCATGCCATAATCCATTTAAACATACAAGAACCCTAGAAATCTCTAAATTATGGTTCCAATCTGTTTTTCCAGAAATTCCTTCTTATACTACATTAAAATTTCGTGGATTATTCTTCTACATCACCAACAATTTCCAGAATAAGGTTTAAGTCATCACTACATGCAAATTCCTATCACAATTTAGGTTTTCTTCAATGAAATTCATCCCCAATCATCCCTAAACTAATATGAAGGATGCACCAACGAAATAAGCAAGATAAACACTTGCCTGTGATTTTTGACGTTCTGATTTGCAAATTTTTTTGGTGTGGTTGCATAGCCCGTTACGCGATCTACGCGTTGGTGGTGGTTGCGGTGCAAACGGGTGGATTTCGGGCCTTGAATTTGCCTTGAGAGTTCTCTCCTTCCTCTCCTATGGCCGTCACTTGTGTTTAGAGTTTCTAACCCTAGATGAAAATCCATATATCTCATATAACCCTTTGAATTTTCGTGGGTTTAATTACCCAAAAAGGTGAAATGTCTAAAACGCCCTCCCGGGGTACCAATTAGACCTAAAAATTCCCCGAGACCCAAACTAAACCCCCGGGTATACTTTTCTGACTATCTCAACCCTTTCGGATGCGTTTGCGCACTCAAAACGACCATACGAATGACTTATAAAATATTCACTTTTATTAATTCACATTTAGTCCCGACACGATACAGGCGCGTCCCGACTTAAATTTCCACAATTATCATTTTATTCACACGTGATAATATTATAAAAAATAAATCTCATATATTACTATACTCATCCAGTAATATTCAACAAATAACAATTTACAATAATTACTAACTCTTGTCACGCTAGTAAATATTTAAAACAACATTTCGGATTAAAATTAAATTAATTTATCTCAATTAAATTTAATAAATCCTTAAATTTAAAAGCCATGAAAATAGGGGGTATTACATACTTCCCCCCTAATAACGGAATTTTGTCCCAAAATTCGGAAAATAAGGCCTACCACGTAGTACAATTTTGGATATCCTTGTCAGTACGCAAATTATATACATAGTACGGTGCTCAATCACTATAGCTTTTCCCTCACAGCAACATTGTTTTACATTCTCATTGGAGACACTTCACCTTGTTCTCCCAACCAACAACATTCGCATAGGTCGCGCCTATACGTTATAAATTTCATTATCTCAGTAACATTAGGAGGTCGCACCTCACTACATGACAAATACTCGAATTTATTCATACACAAAAATCCCATTCTAAGAAGATCATACGAACATTCGACCACTCCTGACTACCTAAAATAGTCGTGGAATTCAACCATAGATATCGGATATTTTCTCGACTGATCAAAAATTCTGATTATCTAATCTCCTCTAAACATACGGAAGGAGAATAGTCGAGGTTCTTCCATAACAAAACCTTAATAAGTACCTCGTACGCGACAAACAGGTACGAGTGCTTCTACAGAGCATGCTTGAAATCATCGTACCAAGATTCCAAAATTTCCTTCACGTGGCTCCACTAATCTTTAATCACCATGAGCTTATTCCCTGGCTAAGGGTGATACATCCTACTCGAAATGAAATCTTATCCCCGATGGTTCCTGAAATCCCATTTCAAAAGTGGGATTCACCAATCTCATCCTGATTTAGAAATTTATACTGGGCCGGACCATGCACTGGCGCGATCCTTCCTTTCAAAGGAAGTCTGGGGCATACTAGTTAATATTGTAAGCCAGCCCAAAGGAATATCAATCACTTCCTTCTCGGCGACTTAATTAACATGTTCGGGATAAACCCTTGATCTTGTTTTGAGGATGGCAACTCATTCAAGAACTTAACCGGCTTTACCGACCTCTTCCAAGTTCAGGAATTTTCGATAAACACAAAATTCTTTGGTTGATTATCCTCTTTCAACCCAACTTTACCTATGGGCGGTGCATGTAGAGACTACTCACTACGTCTCGCTAAACATCGATTCTTCCCTTGAAATGTCTCACATTAAGTGACACATAATATGCCGAAAGTTCTGACCCGTGCTCTTCTCTCCACAAAGCGCAATTCTGGATCTCTTATACTATACTAACATCATTACTCTTTGTAGTCGCAAGTCACTCTCACTCTTGACTAATAACAACTTCGCTCCGGGTGTGCTTCATAAAAATTAAATTCTACTATATTCAAGGAATACCAATTCTTGAATGGCTTCCCACAGCCTTCCAATTAAGTTAGTGCGTACTATTCTAATTGCACACTTATGTATGGATTATCGCCCCTCATGTGACGTTTAACCCACTATATCACTTCCACTTCGTTATACTAGTCCCACAAACATATATTTCACACGTTTATTACCACGTCCCTTCGACTCGGACTATTTTAACTGTAGTTAACCAAGATGCCCACATTTTTGCAACACTCCGACCGCCCTGGGAGAGCGAACGGCGTGCTACTCATCTGTAGGACTAACTAAATTCAACGGAATAGAAGGAATAGGGAATTCAAATTCCATGACAATAAAAGAGGAATAATAATTCTCAACCTTCCTCAGATAAGTACAACAATTTTCCCAAATAGGTACAACAACCAAAATAAATCACTAACGCTCTATTCATCAAAATAATTACAGGTCATCTCTTTTGTATAATATAAAGTTCTTTCCAGATAATCCATGCTAAAAATCATTCCAACTCTTTATTCACCTTGTGTTCTGTACGCGGTTATGACATTTGGGTACTCTCAATCACCCTAGAAATCAAAATTCTTAAATTCTCCTTATCATCGTTCCACCCCTCAACTCGTGGGGATAACTTTCAATGCTTTCCTACCACAAAAATCTGGCTCCAATGACGTTAAAACAAAATTCGACTTCCAACTTACATACATAATTACTTGATCCCATTTCGACCAGGGTACCGAACTCATGGAATAGTGACCAAACGTCTCCCTATTTCTAACCTCACGCTAAGTTTCATGCGTGGGATGTCTCGCAAAGCGAAATCCAAATAAGGAACCCCCGCGATACACTACTACCTAGCATTGTCGATTATCGAAATCCATTAGGTCCTCCGTCTATAGTATATACCCCTTTATTCTGTCCCTTGACAAAAAAGTTACAATTTCTCCCGTAATTATGTTTAACAAAGAACGTTTCACTAATTGCACTATTGTTCAGTATAGGTTGGTGGTAATAGAATTCCATAAACCTCGAATACATACAATCGGAATTCTCGAAATTCCTTTCCCTAGTAATAGGGGTATAAATATTAACTCCCACATCTCTAAAGGATAAATATAACAGTGCACTTTTCCTATCACTAAGTCCGGAGTGCTAAACATAATACTGAGTCAAATCTTTTTGCTCAATGGTAAATCTCGATACATACGGAATTATACTGACAAAGTCTATACATACTTTGGCATCGAATATCTCGAGCCCACTATCTCCTCCGAAATCTCTAGGATAGATAAGATAAGTGCGAGTCCAACCTTCTCGCAGGTAAAGCCTCGCCAAAACAAAACGTAAAACATGTTGCTCTAATGCAACCACTCCGATAGCCTTGCAATAAATGCCCACTATCGTACTAACCATTTCTATAACATTTTAACAAAGATAATATCATACTCGTGTATCGCATCACTGCAACGAGTAACCTCAATAAAGTATAAAACGTTGTTAATATACTAATTCATCCTCCGCATATAGCACTAAAGAAAAAATCCCACTACACCAGGAAAAATATGTAGTACCCCGTATTTTTGGCAATATTTATTTTTGGGATTAATTAATTAAATGAGAATTAATTGTGAATTAATCCGGATAAAATACTAGCGAGATGTGAGTTGGTATTTGACTTTATTGAGTATATATGATGATTTATGAATATTGAATTATGAAATTTGTCGTGAGATTTATATACGGCAATTTGGACATTTTATTGGGACGCGGGTGACAGTCGCGTCAGGATATAATTATTTTATTTATAAAAGTGAATTTAAATTTTATTAACCGTATGGTCGTTTTGAGTGTGCCAACGCGTCCGGAAGGGTCGAGATAGTCAGAAAACACTAGCCGGGGTTTTAGTTTGGGTCCCGGGGTATTTTTAGGCCATACCGGCATCTTATAAGGGTAGTTTGGTAATATTGTATTTTTGGGATTTAGTAATAACGAAAATTAGGATTTATAATCTGATTTGGGTAACTAACCACTAAACCCACTACCACCCATATTGACCCATAAGACTACGGGGAGTTTTAAAATTGGTTTTCTAAGTCTCCTAAATAAACCCTAGCCACCCTAGCCACCTTTGGAGAAGAAGGCTTGTAGAGAGAGAGAGAGAGAGAAGGAATTCTGCAGAAAAAGCTTCATCAAATCAACACCAAATTCAGAGACACTCGAGCCAAGTGGTTTAATTTACGTTTTTATACAGTAAATGCTTCTTCCATGCTTAGACTATTCCATAATCATAATTAATTGGGAGATAATTGAAAACCCATGAAACTGGAGTTGCTAATAAATTTTGGAGGTAGGTTTGCATGTAGAAATGTTATTGGAAGATCAAATTAAGAGAATTATAAGTTATTGTGTTATAAAAACGGATTTATTTCTAGAAATTGATGAGTTATAATCTTAGGGTTTGTGTTCTTAAAAAATTGGGGAAAAGTGATGAGACTTGTGATTTGGTGATGTTTAGGATGAATTATTCCCTTAAAACATGTTAGTATATGACCTAAATACATTTAGGAATGATTAGAGACTTTAAACAATCGTTGGATTTATGTTAGAATGAGATTTGAGGTGTAGAGAAATTGGAAAAACGAGATAGGATTTCTGGGCTTGCATCTGGTCACTCGTTAGAAGACCTACCCAGGTCGTTCGAACGAGCTCGTTCGAACGAGCTTCTAACGAGTTGACAGTTTGGGGTTCTAATGAGAGGGATGTCTGTTCGATAATCTCATTCGAACAAGATCTCGTTAGATAGCCCAGTTCGTTCGAACGAACTCTCGTTCGAACAGCCTCGTTCGAACGAGACTTCTAACGAGCCGGCAGTTTAGGCCTTTTTGGCCTGTTTTGATTTTGGGAATCCCATAAACTTGTTCGAGGATAGAGATAACATTCTTTTGATGATGTATTGGTATACTTGGGACATTTGGGACATAATGAGAAGTAAATTATATAATTGTGGAACGAATCAAATAGACATTTTGAGTCGAGACGTGAGTACCTACTACGACGTGAGAATAAATTATGGCGTGTATGATTATGAACCGGGATGATATAAATTCTATAAATTATAAGTTAGTACGAGAAGGCGATATGTACTACAATTAAACTACGGTGATTACTAAGATGCGTGTTTACTTAGTATTGATATATGATTTGTGTGTATGACATACCTACCATACTTGCTATCACGGGAGGTTTGCGTTCGCTTAGGGCCCTCTAATCCTTGTGTTACTCGGATTTAGACTGGTTACCTCGATGAACATAGGTCAGAGAAGGACTTATTGGGATGTTAATAAGTCTGCTGATCGTGGGAGCGCAGGTATGTGCGTGACCCATGTGATGTGACTGTGTTCGCCTCCATTATTTGTGATGTTGTTATCTGTGAACTATTCCTCAGAGATTCGGAATATGTGATCCTTATGTACGTGATGTACCGGGATGGATAGCAGAGTATGTGTGTGCACCGCAGCTTAGTCTCGGGATGCTTAAATTGTATATTTATGCTGTGGAAAATATACACTTAATAAACTGTGAACTTTCATATGGTATTGTGTGTATAACTATGGAAAAACAAAAGGGATGATCTATAATGAGTTGTATTACTTTTACGTGAGAACCTGAATTTACGTTAAGCCCTTATTTAATTACGAGCATTATAATGTTAATGGGAACCGAGTAATAAGGGTAGAACCTATGATAGTCTAGCTAGATATGATGTCACTTAGCTAGTGGTTTGTGTCATTTTAGATGGGTACTTACATTAGGAGTGCACAGTTAGACGAGAGGTGAGAATTTCATGTGAGTGCACGTCCTAACATGTACTTTGCATTTAATGTTTTAAATGTTTTTAAAGCACTTACAGGTTTTTAAAATATCTCCACATTCGGGCTCTGACCCGTTTGCTTTCAAATCTATTTTTTGTAAAACCATTTTAGGTGCCCAGCCACAAGGACACCATGCCTAGGATTCTCATTCAAGTGACGAACTGTAGCTGTTTGTGGAAGTTACAGGGATTTGCTTGTAGACGCTTCTATCATTTGGATTCCATGTTCAGTATTCCTCAGTTTTAGGGCATGTTGCCCAGTTCCATTAGAGATACATTTTCATTTCAGTTTTTCAGACTTTGGCATGTATTGATTTAGTATTTAGTATTTAGTTATTCATTTTAGTTGTGGAGTTTGTTGTGAGGAGTTTTTCCTCCGGTTTTATTTATATCATGTGATGGTTACTCTAGTATTTCGTTATGGTGAATGGTGATATTATTCTTTCTTTAAATCCTTTACTGCATGTTAATCAGACTTTAATTAAAATTTGGCAACTTATTTTTTAAATACTAGGTGGTTAGTAAAAATAAAATGTTTTTGACAGTGATGCTATTAACTGAGCCAACTTGGCATTTTGGTTTAATTTAATAAAGGAGTAGCTACCCGGTATTTAATTAGTCGGGGTGTCACAAAATATTCACATTTTAATAACGTCTATAATGATATGCGTTAAGCTCGTCCCACATGCTAATCAAGCAAGGAACAAAATATAGTGACTCGCTCGTGTCACATAAACACGTCGCATCTTCTGAGGATACAACTTATACTTCCACCTTGCCAATCGTCTTGACTGCGCAGGTGGTTTCTGGACGTAACACGTCTACTCGAACCAGACAAAATTACTTTAATCGTTGTCTTTTACTAGGCGCCGTATTCTAGTCCTTTTACTCACTATGGAACATATTATCGCGAGCAATCTCACTCCGCACAAAATACCTCAACACATAATCCACTTACCGCATGTCCTACTAACCAGTTTAGGATTGTCCCTCTCTCGGACTTTAGTAGACTCGATTCCTGTTAGCCATCCCGGTTGTTCCCTTAGCTTTTTAGGCTATAAAGATCATGTTACTATCTATAATAGTACTTATTGAATTTACCATCACTTGGTAAGAATTTAACTATCTGAAGAATTTAAATAGTTTTCGTGATGTGTATCCACATCCTTTTGTGGTGCTATACCACCACCGTTGTATTCAGTCTTATTCTCGACTAAATTCTTCGATTCCGTTAACTTCCCCCACAAAGAAGCGTTATCATCTATATTGATAAAATATGACAATGTCAACCTCTGAATCGGTCGTCCATCAGAATTTCCTCCTCGAGTATTATCAACTATTATTAAAAATTTGTCTCCCACTTGGAGTCGTTTCCTCCACTAGTATCTACCTCTATCGATACAAAATTTTCTAACGATTAGGATTCATATCCACAATTGGACTTCTATCATGCCCTCCTACGATGAGTTCAGAACCACGTTTGCTTCTCATCCTGAACAGTTGGGGAAGGAACATACGGTCAACACTGTACCTAAGGTTCTCCTATAGGCAGAGTATTCCACTTCTAAAATTGGTGGTTGACTCCAACCATTAAAATTTCGTCCCGAAAGCCAAGAAAATTTTCTATAAATTTTCACTTTCAGTTTGCCACACTCCGTCCTATATTTAAGCCTTTGGATACTTTACCTGCTTAAGTAAACACATACAATTTTCGCGCTTCTAAAATTTCCCACTGACAGTCTCTACACATTTTTGTAATACATTGGGTAAGTTTACCCTCGCACCTCATTTGACTATAACAGCATTTGAAAATCATTGTTACACCTTAGTCGCCTTTCAAGTCTTGGCTTCTCGTTGCCATAATGGAGGTGACCTCGACTACGGTCATCCTCGGATATATTTCATCATCTCAACTGAGCCCTGCCTCCTGATGTACGCTTAAAGGTCCTCTTCTGACATCCATCATCGCTCGGCACATGCATACATCCAATAGAATTCACTAGTGTATACACATTATAGCAGGAGAACAAAATCTCCTCAAAGGAATCGACAATCCTAAACATAGGGCTCTATAACAAACAAAGCAACGCTGAAAGAATAATAAGCCATATAGATCCTAAGGACACTAGAACCTGATGCTCTGATACCACCTGTGACACCCCGCCTAATTAAATATCGAGCGATCACTCCTTTCTTACATTAAATCAAGGTGAACAGTTGGTCCATTTTTAGCATCACTGTCGAAAAACAAATTTTTCCAATTTAACACCCTAATTAATTAAGCTAAGTGTCAAAACCATTTTCATACATACTTTCCAAATTTTATTTAAGGAAAAATCATCTATTTATTAACAACATTCAATGAGTAAGAATCACACCACATTAAATTCTGCAACATAATCCAATTAATTTAATACATTCGTCAATCGAATGTCAACATACGAAATCTAAAGTCACACATCCAGACTGAATAAATCCCATAGTAACAATACTGGAAATAACTGAAATACAAATGTCCAATAACAACGGAATAATGGAAAGAGCTACACATGCCCAACTAGATGAAAGTAATAAGAGTGGATCCGAATGAACGAAGTCGTCTACTCAAGAGACCTGCAACTCCCACCTAAGCTGTAGCGCGTTCCTTCCAAGAGATCCTAAGCAAGACGCCCCTGTGGTTGGGCACCTGTAATACATACATATATATACAAGAGAGAGATAAAAAGAAACGGGCAGAGCCCGATAGTGTGCATGATTTAAAATTCGTTTAGCAAGTATTTAAATTGATACAGGCCAATGCAACAACATATTAGTGCGACACTCTCTTGAGAAATTCTAACCTCTCTTCTAATGTGCACACCTATCGCACTAACCTTCCCAATGGTTTGTCTTATCATTTATCGCACTAATCTTCCCAATGATTTAACTTATCTTAGATTACTCTTAAGATTCAAAATTTAACGATTCAATTATTTGAAATGAATATTTCAATTAGTAACCAAAGTTCTCATTTTAACTTTATTAATCAATAAATTTTCCAGTGTCATATTATACTTTCTCAAAACAAGTGTTTATAATTGAGTCATCAACCATGTCCTTCATATCAATTCACAATAGGTAGTTCCAAATATCAGAATTTCATATATATATTAACTACTCGTAAAATATATATATCATAACAGCACCCCAAATAATAGCTATGGAGCGGGCATACTCTACTCTCCAAACCCCATATCACTCACATTAAGGGGAATACAAATTCGGAATCACTCTCGAATTGTATTAACACATACTCAAACAATATTGAGGCGGAGTATAGATTCCAAGTCTCGTAGGACCGTCTGAACTATCACTGCGATAGCCTGTACCAAGGATACCTATACACAAACAATATGAGGCGAAGCATAGATTCTAAGTCTCTAAGAGGAAAGCACATACCCGCATCTCTTAGGACCGTCTGAACTATCATTCTGATAGCCTGTACCAAGGATATCTATCTTCTAGGGCACAAGTCAATATCCCCCATAAAGGTCCCATCGAGATAAGACTGTCCCAGCCCGGAAACCTCAGGGATAGCAAGTAGCGTGGGCATGATTTTCACACATAGATAGTATATGCATACACAATCATATAACTACACTAATATTACCATATCAATAATGGGTAAATTCTCAATTCCCATAATTACATCATTCGCATTTATTTCACATTATATAGTTATCACGTATAACCATTCACATCTTACTTTAATTTGCGGAACTTTTCCACTTACTATATAACGCTCATGGATTCTATCCTCCCAAGTATAAAATTCAGTAGGTATACACATTTTTCCCAAAGTAACTCTCTTACGTGTTTCTCTCTTTAAATCATAAATTCACCGACCCTTATGTAATTATCCCAAAATAAAATCTTTGCCCCAACATCAAGGGTCCCAAAATCTATTCACATGTCCTACTGGTCTTCCCTATCTCCCAAAACATTTTATTAAGGATGTCCAAGAATTATCTCACGATAAATTGAATTTAACTCATTTAAAAAGGGAAATAGGAGTCTGCCAGGAGGGGTCGATCGATCGAGGTCTGGGGTTCGATCGATCGAAGCTCTGGGCTCGATCGATCGATCAAGCAGGTCTGCGAAAACTAAAATTCTGCAATTACGGGTTTCATCTCCAAACTTCAACGATTTCCATATTTTCTAATCCCAATCATCCCAGAATTGATACTACTAACCTTATATCATCATATTAGGTATTTTCAAGGTAAAGCATGTCAATTTACGTCACTAAACATGGATTAATCATGCCATAATTCATTTAAACATACAAGAACCCTAGAAATCTCTAAATCATGGTTCCAATCTGTTTTTCCAGAAATTCCTTCTTATACTACATTAAAATTTCGTGGATTATTCTCCTACATCACCAACAATTTCCAGAATAAGGTTTAAGTCATCACTACATGCAAATCCCTATCACAATTTAGGTTTTCTTTAATGAAATTCATCCCTAATCATCCCTAAACTAATATGAAGGATGCACCAACGAAATAAGAAAGATAAACACTTGCCTGGGATTTTTGACATTCTGATTTGCAAATGTTTTTGGTGTGGTTGCGTAGCCCGTTGCGCGATCTACGCGTTGGTGGTGGTTGCGGTGCAAACGGGTGGATTTCGGGCCTTGAATTTGCCTTGAGAGTTCTCTCCTTCCTCTCCTATGGCCATCACTTGTGTTTAGAGTTTCTAACCCTAGATGACAATCCAGATATCTGATATAACCCTTTGAATTTTCGTTGGTTTAATTACCCAAAAAGGTGAAATGTCTAAAACGCCCTCCCGGGGTACCAATTAGGCCTAAAAATGCCCCGAGACCCAAACTAAACCTCTGGGTACACTTTTCTGACTATCTTGACCCTTCTAAATGCGTTGGCGCACTCAAAACGACCATACGAACGACTTATAAAATATTCACTTTTATTAATTCACATTTAGTCCCGACACGATACAGGCGCGTCCCGACTTAAATTTCCACAATTGTCATTTTATTCACACGTGACAATATTATAAAAAATAAATCTCATATATTACTATACTCATCCAGTAATATTCAACAAATAACAATTTCCAATAATTACTAACTCTTATCATGCTAGTAAATATTTAAAACAACATTACGGCTTGAAATTAAATTAATTTATCTCAATTAAATTTAATAAATCCTTAAATTTAAAAGCCATGAAAATACGGGGTAATACATTTTCTAGTGAAAAACTTGAGAAAAAGTGATTATGAGAAGTCCCCCTACGGATTAACAAGGTTATATAGTGATTAGGAGTCCTAATCCTACATAAATTATAATAAAATATGACCGAATCCCACAAAACTGGGCATGGTCGATCGATCTACCAAAAGGGTCGATCGATCGATCCTAAAGAAAATATGACTATAAGGCAAAATATTAAAAATTCCATTAAAAATCCATTTTAAATCCGATTTCAATTCTGCTTGAAGTTCTATTCTTCTAAAATCATAACCAACATATTTAGCTAATAAAAACTACTAAATTCAAAAATTTATTTTTCTCGAATATTCTAATTAATTAAATTAATTAATCAAAACACAGGGTGTTACATAGAGAAGAATCAAATTTTGTGGATGAAATTCCTTCTTTAAAGGAGGAGGAATGTAATAACACATATTCATTCTTTTTTGTGAAGTGGAGGAGGTTGTAGAGGTTGTCTCAATTCCAATTTGCTTCGGGAAAGGAAGTTTGGTGTTGATAATTTCTCACTCAACGAGCTCTAGAATGGGGATATAGCGGATTTATTGGGTGGGAATATTACGGTCAATTTATTTGGTGGTTATACCGCCATTGGTGGAGGTCTTCCGAAGTTCTGATCCGACAGTGGTCCCCGGTTAGAAAAGATGAGACTAGGCGGTGGGGACCTTGCGAGTGAAAAGGAGGTGATAGAGGGTTCCACGGGTGAATGGGGTATTCTTTCTAGGAAGGTGCTAGTTTTTTGGATCTTTCTGATAAAGATGAGATGGATGGTCAGATTATGGGGGAGATAATCTAAGATGTGTGTTATGCCTGACAGCAGGAATAATACGCAGTGTCATTATTGGGTTCACATTTTAATTTTTTAAAGGGGGTAAATTCTAGTTATGTTAAGCTACGGTTAAACAATTACACTTCTCCCTCTAATATTGGTGCTCTAGTGGATCTTCAGAAAAAGTGTGGGACAACACAGCCAATGCCTAGAATTTTTAATGGTGAGTTGTCAAATGAATGTCTGGGATTCAATTTGCGTGGTCTTAGAGAAATTTTTTATTGGGGGTCTAAGGTGGGTAGCGGAAAATTTAGTGGTAGAAAAGAGATGTGTTATTTTAAATCATTGATGGGGTTAAAAAAATTTAATACCTTCATTGATTGTAGTAAAACTGTTAAAAAAATTGACTTAGAGTAAGAAGAATGGAGGGATTCTTGTGTTCAAACAGGTCGTGGCCTTATTTTTCTATAAGGAGGGAGAAATCGGGGGCCCAGTGTTCCATAATCAGTTTATGGTAGGTACCATAGATTATACCTCTAAATTTTACCCCCCCCACCCCCGCTATTTTAAGCTCGAAAGACACTTGTACGGTATGAGATGAGGGTTTTGGAGCGAACTACACAGTTATTAATAGTTTAAATCTTTGCATAGAATTTTATATCCCTTATCAGGGGGATGTTCCCAGGGTTAGAGAGGAGGAGGGGTGGGAAAAGGATCCTGAGGGTTCGATGAAAAATATGATAGGGGACATTAGTAAGGATGAGGGGGTGGCATGCGAGGATAGTGAGAATCAGACTTTCGAGTTATTTAAGAGGATATGCAGTTTTCGTTCTTCTTCTTTTTTTTTTGGGGGGGGGGGGGGGTTATAAGGGTGTAGAGGGGAGGGAAGCCGGTATTAAAGTCCATTTAATGAGACTAAGAAACATATCATCAAATATGAGGTTTTGAAAGACGTCAATAAAAGGGGCATTGTTAGTGGGGCCGTCACTAAGTGGAAACCCGACATTTTGTGCTTGCAGGAGAAGAAGTTGAGTATAGTAGATGATAGGATTTATTGTTCTATTTGGGGAGGACGAAGGATGAAAAGGGTTTATTTAGACACAGTAGGTACTTCGGGTGGAGTGTTGATTATGTGGTACCCCGGTGTGGTTGAGATATTGGGGAATTTGTTGGTCATATGGTCTTTACCTTACCTATTCAGGAATTTAGAGGACAGATTTTGGTGGAGTTTCTTGAGGATTTATGGGACAGTAAAATATTCTAGTATATGGGTGTTATGGGAGGAGTTAGCAGGAGTTAGTAGGGTGTGGGATGTTCCTATGTGTATCAGGGAACTTCAACATAGTGCATTTTGCATCGGAGACAAGTGATGACGGTAGAACCGATAGGTATATAAGGGACTATTCTGATTTTATTGACGAAGTGGAGCTAATGTACTTATCGTTATAATGTGTTTGTACATGAGGTCCAGCTTTAGGGTTAGGCCGACCTTATCTCGATTGGATTTTTTTCTTGTTTCTCGAGGGTGGGAGGGGCATTTTTCTGGGGTCATTCAGTCTTGTTTACCTAGGGTTGCATCCGATCACCGTTCTATCTTATTAGAGTGTGGGGGCTAGAGAGAAGGTAGGAGTCCATTTAGATTTGAGAATATGTGTCTTAAGAAGGCATACTTTATGGAATTGGTCAAGTATTGGTGGTCAAGCTATGAGGTGGAGGGCAATGCCAGTTTTAGACTAACCTACATGTTGGGACTTCTCAAGGAGGATTTAAAATAATGGAATATGGATGATTTTAGAAATATGAGGGAGACTACTGTTAGGCTTATGGAGAATGTCAGATGGATCGATGAGAAGGATGGTACGCTCAGTCTTTCTGAGGAGGAGACGAGAGTCAGGGAGGAGAGGAAATGAGAGATTAGAAGAGACATATTCAGGATGATTTTAGTTGGAGGCGGAAATTTAGGGCTTTGTGGCTAAGAGTGGGTGATATGAACCCTAATTTCTTTCATAAAGTGGCTAACTTTAATTGTTATGGTAATCACACTGGGAAAACCAAGGTGGGGTTGGTGTTTGAAAAAGATAGAAAGGTTGGGGGCATCCTTCATTTCTATGAGGAATTGTTCAAGGAGGAGGAGGAGTGGCGGCCTTCTCTTGACGGGGATGAGTTGGGACGTATTTAATAGGTGGAGGTCGCGATAATTGAGGGTCATTTCTTCGAGGAGTAAGTGTTGCAGGTCCTTAATTCGATGTATGGGGATAAGGCACCTGATTTTATGGCATTTTTTCACCATCGTTGCCTCGTGGTTAGAAGTGATGTGATGTTTTTCTTCATTTAATTCCATGATAGAGGTTATTTTTTGAGGAGTTTGAATGCGATGTTCACTACCTTTATCTCCAAGAAGGGTGGTTCGATTGATACTTCAAACTTATTCGTTTGGTTGTGAGTGTCTATAAGCTTCTCGCCAAAGTGTTGTCAATTAGACTTAGAAATGTTCGTACCATCTTATCTCTGAGTCCCAAAATGCTTTCATTATTGGAAGGAAAATTCTCGATGTAGTCCTAGTGGCTAATGAATTTGTGGAATATAGGTTGAGAAGTGGAGTGTTAGGAATTACGTGTAAGATCGACATCGAGAAGGCATATGATCATGTAAAGTCGAATTTTCTTCTATACTTATTGAGTAGGATGGGGTTTGGTTAGAGGTTGTGCGCATGGATGTGGATATGCATCTCTACGTTCATGTTCTCTACTCTAATTAATGCAGTTCTTTAGGGTTTCTTTCACAGTTCGTGAGTTTTGATGCAGGGAAACATGTTATCCCTTTTTTTCATCTAGTTATGGAGGCTTTTAGTGAGATGATGGCCCGAGTGGTTATGACTGGGTGGATTATTGGTTTTTTTATTGGGCAGCCAAGTTCGAATTGTATTACTGTTTCACATCATCTATTTGCTGATGATACGTTTAATATTCTACGGATCTAATATGGGTTAGGTTCGAGCATTGAAGATACTTCTTATTTATTTTGAGGCTGTGTTGCGCCTTCACATGAACTCAGGGAAGTGAGAGATCCGAATGGAATAAATGGTAGTGTGGAGGGACTTATTTATACGCTTGGGTGCAGGATTGGTTCTTTACTATCGGCTTATCTTGGGCTTTCTCTTGAGCAATTTGGGACCCGGTGTTAGAGAGAATTAGAATGAGATTAGTAGGGTGGAAGAATGGTTTTCTTTTTAAAGGGAGAGATTAACGTCATTTAAGAGTTCGTTGTATATTCTACCAAACTATTTCTTATCCTTCTTTCTATTACCTTGTGATGTGAGAAAGAATATGGAAAAACTTATGCGAGACCTTTTGTGGAGAGGCACTGATGATTATTTTACGTATAGCTTAGTAGGATGGTAGGAGGTTTACAAACTTATCAGGGGGAGGTTGGGTGTGAAAAATCTGAAGCTTTTTAACAAACCTTTGTTAGGTAAATGGTTATGGAGATTTCCTCGTGAGGAGAACAGGTTATGAAGAAGGGTAGTGGGTGCTAGATAGGGTTGTCCGCATCTGGGGTGGGAGACGAGAGTGGGGAAACTGGTAAATGGAGTAGGTTAGTGGAATCATATTACGAAGGAGTGGGTAGATTTCTCTAGGCATACAAAGTTAAATTTAGGAAGAGGAGCTAGAATTAGATTTTGAAAAGACAGATAGGGCAAGCACGTTTCTATTAAGGATCTATTTCCAATGATTGTTAGCTAAGGGGAGGACTAAGATGGTTTGGTGGTTGATCACGTGGAGGTGCATGGGGGTCAGGTGACGTGGAACCTAGGTTCAGGATAAGGTTTTAGGAGTGGGAAATTTATGAGGCTAGTAGGTTTTTTATCTGGTTGTAATTGGTACCTTGGCCGTCAGGTGGGGATGATTCTTTAAGATGGTCGGTAGTTGGGTCTGGGGTATTCACATTTAGTGGCTACTATTCCATTCTGAGAGGTATTGGGAACCATAGTTCTTGTTTCCCTTGGAAGAAGATTTAGAAGGTCAAGTCACTGCCTAAGGTGAGGTTTTTTGTGTGATCGCGACAAAGGAGACCATTTTGACGATCGAGCGCTTGCAGAAGAGAAAGCGATTTATGGTAAGTCGTTGTTGGCTTTGTAAGGAGGCGAAAGAGAGTACCATTCATCTTCTTTTGCACTGCAGGGTGATGAGTGCCCTATAGGATGTGTTCTATGCCCTCACTCGGACTACGTGGATGATGCTTGAGTTAGTTATGGCATTTTAGAAATGTGGATCTCCCATTTGGGGTAGCGGGGATAGAAAATAGTGTGGCGATTTGTGCCTCATTGCATATTTTAGACTATTTGGAAGGAGAGGAACATCAGATGTTTTGATGGCATTGAGACTATGCCTTCTAGACTTCATTATCTTTTTTTGAGCAATCTTACTTTCTGGTATAAGAGGAGGATTGTTGTTACTACTAAGGATTTTCTAGAGTTCGTAGAGGAGCTCTACTCTATCTTGTAGTTTTGGGTCTCCCTGTTTGCGGGGCCTATTTTTCCTTTTTTTTTCTTCTTAGTAAGTTGCATGCTCTGTATACATCTTGTATACGGGTCTGATACCTTTCCGGTTGGTTTCTAATCAATTTATTTATCAAAATAAAATAGCCCGTATTTAGGTGGGATTTAATTAATTATTAAATTGATTAATGGATATTTATAAGTTGTTAATGCATATCAGATTCGGGGTGTCATTTCGTGATTTTAGATGTCGGGCACTCGTTATATAATTTTGATTGCGATCTTATATATATTATATTATGTAATTAAGTTATATATTGATAAAATGATATTGTTATAGATATTAGCGATCTTATAATAATTCATTAAGATAAATAATTAAGTGAATTAGTATTATGGCGGTTATGGAACGACCAGAGGCAAGGTGTCTCGGGCTTCCTTATTTGGATTATTCCTTTGGCATTCGGTCACATTGATCATGAAGTAGGTTCTTATGATATCGAGTTATAATTTAATAAATTGATAATTAAGATATAAACATAAGATGCACATAGCGACTAGTTAATTAATTTAATAATATAATTAATTGATCTAATAAGATGATTGACTTGTAGAACATTTTAACTTTTCTACTTGATTATCGAGACATTTAGAAAGTCTGGTTTGACTTTAGAATAGTAGAATTTCGCTATAGTGGGTTAGTATATGTGTTTTCCATGTTTTAGGCTATTTAGGATTTGGTTAGGGACTTTTGGGATTAGGTTATTTTGGCTTAAGACTAATTTTGGGTTTGATGATCTTACTAACCTAACTAACATAATCTAAAACACTTAAAACATATTGGGAGAACCGTAGTTGCTATGGTAGAATAAAGGAGAAGCCTAGTTTCAAATATAGAGAAGCGTAGCTTTGTAAATTTGGGGGAATCGGTAATTTGTTCTTATAATCATCCCATGGAAAGTCTATTTTGTATAAGAATGTAATTAGGTTTTTGTGGAAATAATATTAATATGCCAAAATCTATATTATAATGTTATAATTTGATTTGTAATAACAGTAATTTAGATTAATTATATTATTAACATGGTTATGTTTTGCAGAATTCTTGAAGCTTTGTTAATGAACAAATTAATTAAAGCATGAATTCTTATAATCAGACTTTAAAATTATAAGATATGAATCATATATATTTTAATACATAAAATCCCTCAGTTTATTATGTAAATTGATGAGAAATCCTAAGACAATTAAAACTATACTTCTAAAGAAGACGATGTTAGGGTTGGTTTTGTAATTTTTAATTTTGAACCTTTAATCTTGTTATAACACTCTAGATCTTATAAAAACTTATTATAAGCCTCAATAAGCTATTTATATGGTTGGGGATGGGTTATTATTGTGTTTTATATGTTTTAGGTTTGTTTGAAATGTGTATGAGTCTGAATGGAAAAAGTTAGGACATATTTGGAGTTATATGGGGAATTAATTTGGCCTGAGTAATCCATTTGATTCAACATATTTTTCATAGTTGGTTATTTTAGGGACGTTAAACGTGGGTTGTGAAATACCATCATCTTATGAACTTTAAGATAAATTAATATTGATATATAAACAATAGGTTTTAGGGTAGATACCTAATTTGGGAACCACGGGGTTTGGGTTAACTATATAATGTCAGTTGGGGAGATATGATTGGGTAAATTATAAGATAAACATGAACATATTTGTGACTCGTCGAGTAGGGTAATTGCAGAAATGATTATATAAAAGATATGTGAAGGGCGATACCTATACTTTGACACCTTGTGATTCGGGAAATAGTTTAAGTGTAAAGTTAATATTAAATGTGCATAACAATATGATATAAAAGTGATTATCAATGAAACCCAATTGAGTTGGGGTTGATGTTGATTTTCTTTGTTTATGTGCAATCATACGATATGTATATGTATGTGTGTGTGAGTGCATGCTTGTGTGTAACTAATTAGTAGGAATTTGATGGGACACGTACCACGTTGACTGCATGTGGTATTCCCCATGATAGATATGGGATCTACCTAGGTCCTATTTACCCTTAGCGTATGCATTGAGGTACTTGTCTCCCTAGTGGAAAAATAGGTCGGACCCTCTTGTATAACCTTGGGCATGGGGTCATATGTTTAGTGTGATGGCATAGTGATTTCCCTTGTTGTTTAGTTATGACGATATAGGGTTCGTACGCCCAATATATATAATTAGCAGGGTCACGAGTGATCCCCAAATGAAATAGGAATAGACCTTTGCACTTTGTTTTCAGGCCGCGTGTGAATCCATATGATTGGGTGTGAATTGAGCACACTTAACAAATATTCTAGATTCTGTGATTTTGTATTCATTTTTTTAGACGATTAACTAGATATGTATAAACATGATATTATGAATTGAGAATCTTGATATAACTATGCTAAAATTGTATATACGCAACTACGATTCAGTAATTTTAAGTCTGACACACTATAGATGTAAATTTGAAAACTTAACTTGAGACTGTTAAAATAAGATAATACTATTAAAGTAAGAGAATATACTTGTAGTCACGGTTACTTAATTAAAACGACAGGCTTGAGACGTTAAGGTAAAGAATATTTAATATACTTGTAGTCACGGTTACTTAATTAAAACGACAGGCTTGAGACGTTAAGGTAAAGAATATTTAATTAAGGATTAACTCAAAGATTATGAACACTTTTTGGATTAGGATTAGTACTGCATTCTTATTTAGGTTGTTTGGGTTGGGGTAACTTTAAATCAACTAAATACTAGAGGAATATTTATTCTTATTATATCCCAAATGTAGTTATATTCTTATGGACATTAGACTTGTTGGGTTTAATCTTCTTTGTGGAACTATTTTTACAACTCTTAGACCGCACTCGTCGTAGAAGACTTGAGCAATTCATTGGAGGAATTTCTCTAGCACCAATTTCATTTATTATTTCTAAGGATGTAGGTGTCAAACGTGTATCTTATATACATTCATGTATTCTTTTATATTTCAGTTTTTTCTAGATAGTTGTATCTATTCAGTTTCTTCGAGTCACAAATTGTATGAGATGCATTTATATATATTGGTGTAATTATTTGGATTTGGATATTTGGCTAGTGAGGTTCATTATATTCCAGAGTTGGAGTTTTGTTTTAGTGTTATTGGATGGTATGAGAGATAATTTAAATTTACCCATCACTTTATTATTTATCATTGTATTCACTTATATCATTTGTAGATATCTCCTTCATGCTTAGAATATTGCTTATTGTTTTGGCTTCCGTGAGTTTATATTAGAACTGATCAATCTATATATGGGGGTGAAGATCGGGTGTCAAAGGTAGGAGTTTTGTTTATATTTGCATGATATAGAGGGTGGGGCGAGGATCATGTGTTGAGTGTGTGTTACTAGTGTATGTGGGTGGGTGTCACACACACACAGAGTGTGCGTCACATATCACTCAAAAATGACCCTAGTCATCTTTTCAAGTGTTTCCAAACAGGAGACTGATGAAAGATTAAAATTGTGTCACTTAATATACTTTGAGGTTGAATTTACATTTTTTAAAACTATTAGCGTTCGCATCAAATTCACCCCAAATGTTGAGATTAAATTTATATTTATTTCTTTTACATTAGTCCAAAATCTTGACTCCACCTGACCGATGGGATTAGTATGTGCCTAGAAACTTGGTCATGAGAGCGTCGTCAAACAAAAATAAAGAAAGAAAACACACAACAAAATACATTATCCAACATATGAACTGCATGTATCATATATAATATTGATGCCTTACATGTTAGCCAACAAGATATTGCGCTCATCAGATATGGCACGTTTGGGCATGCAATATTGAACATATTTTATTTGTCGTTATTCAATTAACAGTTGTATCAATAAGTTGATTGAAATATTTTGCGGTCCCATGCGAGCAGCGATCTAGGCTGGCAATACATTGTCATCTGTCAATCTAAAACGATACTCTACTGATTATCTTTGACTCGAACATCACACACGTTATAATCTTTGACTTGAACACCACACACGTACAAATATATCGTTGCCTTGCATGCATGGTATGGTATAGGACTTCAAGCATTCATAGCATGCAAATCATATTTTATTGATCATATGTAATAAATAACGCAATGTTTGGCCTTTTTTTCTGGTCATATATAGACCTCCAAAAGATGTTAAACACTCGTGTACTGGCATACAAATAAATATAAGTTTCTAGAAATAAATTAATTAGGTCATGTATGCTCATCTATATATATATATAATTGTAGCTTAAAATTATAATTCTTAACCACAAGACGTAAGATGATAAAATTATGAAATTAACTTTTTTTTCAAACGAAAGAAATTATCCTTTTTAAAGGAAAATTCAAAAGAAATTTTTTTATTTTTCATGAAAAATATAACATCAAATTTCCCTTATATCTCTCGAAGCTTCACTAAAAATTTAAAAACTTATAAAAAAAAGTTGGCTTTTAACGGAATGATAGGACATTACATGATCTCAGTTACTAAAATCCAATACGTATTCGAGATGAGATACAATATTAACAAGGCAATTCTCACCATTTATGATAAGCGATTGTGTAAATTTATGAAAATAAATGATTAATAAATAAATTAGCATGAAATAAAAGAGATAATGAGAAATATATAAATTTCAAAAATCCATTGGAATCTAAAGATATTACATTAGTGTGAAAATCAAACTAAAACATCATTCTATAGCTGATACTCGATCAATAAAGGCCTGAGTTCCTTGAATGTATTGAATGTGACCTGCATATTATTGGGTATCTAATTTTTTAGATTGAAGAACTACTGAAATGAACCCATCACACAACCAAATTTGGAGTAATAAAAAATTCTTTGGAGTCTTTAAATACCTTCTTTATTTTATATATGTGAAAATTAAACTAAAACCTCATTATATAGTTGGAACTCGGTCATTAAGCCCATAATTCTTAAGAAAAAATGAAGGAGACTTGCATATTGGTGGGAGTGTAAGAGAAGTATTTAAAGAGAGTGTAAGAAGATGAAACGGATTAAAGGGATGTGAAAAGGAAGATATAATACTTAAAGAAGACGAAAAGAAGCATATTGGTGAATGTGTAAGAGAAAGATATATTGAGTCAATTATATGAAAATAAACTTTCTTTTTAATATGATTTTAAAGGACCCTTTAACGTCCTCCCCTGCCTTTTCATATTTCTAACATACCCCCTCCTCTCCCTTCATTTATAAAATATATAAGATAAGAAGATGAATGTTTTTATTAAATAATAACATTAATTAAAATTGTCCATGTGACGTCCTGTAGAAGTGACAAATGTCGACACCGTGTTCCACTGTCAATTTTAGTTATATAATATAATTATGGTGTGTTTCATTGGCAATAATTTTCATAAAAATTTGAATTTTTTTTATTTTTTAATGTGTTAGCTTGACAAATTTTTTGAGGAAGGTTTGTCTAAAGTACAACGTAATATGCACATTTTTTACATTTTTCATAAAGATTTTTTAAGGTAAGGTAAGAAAAAAAATTTATGAAAAAACTTCCCTTGCAAAATAGTTCGATCACTCTAATTAAACAATAATGATACTGGCGCGAAAAGAATTTCTTAGAAACATTATATTACAATTATTCTTTTTTAAACTTTTAATTTTACTAGGGTGAATCTTTTATTTCCCAAACTAATGTTGCCAAGATGGAAGTGTCAATGAAGTCGGAGATCATTATAATTGAAAATATCAAATTTTGTATTATAATTAGGTTTGATTTTTTTAAAGGATACTAAACATTTAATTTATATTATGATTAATTTCAAAACGTTCACAATATGTTTTCACTGAAATTTACCTCGAGAAAAATGCACCCAATCGATTCACAATTTATGAGTCAATTGAAACCTTTTTCCAATTCTCCTTCACAACTCCACCAGGATCACTTGTAGAATTTCTAATTCTTGAATCTATTAGGGAAATCTTTTTATTTTTAAGATCAATTTCGAAAAACTTTTGGATGTCACATTTTGCGGAAAAAACGTGTTAGAGCAGGATGATTTTAATTTGTAATTTTCGATTATTTTTAGACTTGCACATAAAGACAATATTGATTGATCCATTCGTAAAGTCAACTGATTTAACTGGTTTCCATTAATAAATATCAAAATCCAATAATTCCGACAAGTATAAAAATAGACATGTTAAATGTAAACACTCAACACGTCTAAAGTGGCATGATCTGTTTGCATAGCACTAACACAACAAAACAAAAAGCACCTACCAATTATAGTACAAAGAGTAAAATTGTGTTTTCATACTTTGTTCTTGACACACTAAAAAAAATACTTTGTTCTTTACATATATTCAGCTTTTGATATTTTGAAGTATCTTGCATTGTCCAAGAATATTGGGCTGACAATTTTGACACAATAATTAGTTTATGATAACAATCCAAAATAATTCGAAGATGACACAATTAATTTGTATAGATTTAAGAGTTCTAAAATATGTACTGAAATTAAAAAAAAAAAAACACAACTCGAAGATGACACGACTGTAACACCCCGTAGATTCGAGGATATTGAATTTAATTATTTTTTTTTATAAGTAAATGGTTCATTAAAAATGAAACTGAACAAAGGGGCGGAATCCTGTATACAGGGAGTATACAAAAAAAAAAAACAAGCGGCCGAAACCCAAACAAAGACAATCCTAGCCCTCGAACTCCTCCAAAAACTCAAGAAAAACAGTGAGCGAATAATCCACCTTTTTCCAATGTCAAGAGAGAAGAAGGCTCAAAAAATAGTACCGTAAACGAGAAGGATCCAACTCGACTCCCTCAAAGCATCTTCTATTTCTCTCCTGCCAAATAGTCCAGAAGATACAATGCAGGACCATCTTCCAAATACCCCTCGGACCAGACCAACCACTAGGACTCCCCCAAGCCATCAGCACCTCGTTCACCTCATGTGGCATAACCCACGAGATCTTGCCCAAAGAGAAGATCAAGTCCGAAAGTCCCTGAGTCACGTGACCGTGAAGAAGAAGGTGATTGGTCGTCTCCTCCTCCTTCTTTCACAACCAACATCTACTGGCCAACCTCCTCCCTCGTTTCTGCAACCCCTCCATAGACAAAATCGATTGTATGGCCGCAGTCCATATAAAGAAGCTCACCTTAGGGGGCACATGACACTCCCAAATAGTTTTCGAAGGAAGAGAGACACTGCCCCTGCCCCTAAGCACATTGTAATAATTCTTGACCGAAAAAAGACCATCCTGAGCTCCTATCCATCCCATATTATTTTGGGAGAAATAGAAATCATATTAATTTGAAAATTTTTCATTTTATGATTTGGAGAATTTATTTATATTGGAGGAATTATTTAAATTCGGTAAATTTAGATTTAATTATTTGCACTATTGTTTGTGGCATTTTTTAGGTCAAAAATTAGAGGATGTTATAAAGTATTTCGAATGACAATTATGAGTACAAGATTGAATCCGGATGAGCAGAGATTGTGTAAAAGTGTACTCGGGAGTGGTAAATGGGTCACGGGGTATTTTTGGGCAAAATCGCGTCATACGGGAGTGTTTTGGCCAATTTAATTAGGCTCGTATGACTAAAAACGGAATTTGGGAAAAAAACCTAAGTTTAGGAATTGTGGGCAGCCATAACACATTTGGGAGAATCTGAGAATGTAGAGGGACAAAGAGGGAGGACTCCTGAGAGTGAAAGAGGAAGAACGAGAGAGGTGTTCTTCATCACAATAATCTCTACACTAAATGATTAATCATACACTACGAATCCTAAGGCAAGTGGTTAAACTTTCTTTGAAATTAATTGTTGTTTTCAATTCATATCATGGTAAATGAATAAATAAATGATTTTGGGTTGAATTGATACACAAATTGGGCTTTTACAAATTTTTGGAAGAAATGGGTATTATATTTTGAGGAATAATATTTTATACTGTTTGGAAATTGAGTTATGACTTAGGCCTAGGAATTTATCTCTTATATTGTGGATATGAGACAAAGATAGATGATATTGTGGTGAATCTGGGTATTTTGACTCATAATAGGTTGGGGACAAATTGAGATATGATGATGGTATAAAATCTGTGAAACCGGATTCAAATGATGAATGAAATTTGGGACTTAAGATTTGATTCTAGAATTTGAATTGGTTTAGAATTGTTTAAACGATCTCAAGCACTTAGTAGCCATTTACTTGTGTTATAAGATCAACTAGTAAATTTCTCGGTTTGGAGAAATAGCAAAAAACCTCCATGGCGTCGAATTAAAGAAGAAGGAAGAGAGAGAAAATCCACAGGGTCGCTCAAACGACCGGGTATATGGTTCGAGTGACTGTGAAAGTGCGTGATGCCCCCAATTTTTAAAATCTTTCACTTTAAAATCAATTTCCTTTTAGATGCGGAATAAAGATGGCTCCACACAACATTTTAATTTTCCAAATTTTATTTGATTTTCTTTTCTTAACCTAAGTGAGTGAATTATGGTGAACACACACACACAAAATTCACACAAACCAATATTAGGATTTTCTCACAAACAAAACTATCACATGAAGTTAACTATGAGGAATTTACTTTTAGCCCAAAATTAATTCAACTCAAGTCCTAGATATTTGCCTAAGTCATATTTTTCAATGTTACCAAATTAGGCCAAACCAATTTTATCAAATTAAATTAAATGACTTGAATTAAATTAACATAAACATTACCCAAATTAATTATGCACCAAATTAAACAAATAGTGATTAAACCATATTTTATCTTTTTACCTAAGCATTCGTTCTAGGTGATATAGCAAGATAAAATAAACAATGAATCACTATGCTACGATGTACGAGGAAAAACCCACAACAGGAAACAACCTCAGACGGCCCTAGCCTCAAATCAACTAAGTATAGTTTTACAAATACAAGATAGTAAGACTTACATCACTCGACTCGATCCCTTTCAAGCCTCGACGCTCCTTCTTGTATACACCCCCGCCTAGCGAATAACCACGGAGCTCCACCCCAATCTGGAAATCCACCAATCGGACTTTGTTGTTCATCGTCACCCAAACTAGGAGCCTTTCTCCAAGTGAGTATGAAAACGCAACAATCTTCTTCTTTGTGGGATTTAGAAGCAAACCCAAACTTCTCTTCAAATGGTAGAGATAGATCTGGTGCCAAACTTCAAGCAAAGTATATATGTATAGATGAACTTGGATAAACAAACTATTGGGTGTAACACAAGTGTTTGAAGATTTTTCTTGAAAATAAAACACTTAAACAATGAACTTTTTCCTTTTTTATTTTTTCTCTCAAACTCTCTCTTGGAGTTAGAATGTTATGAAAAAGTTAGTTTTCCAAAGTTGGTTCCCGTACTTAGATATTCTGTCAAAAGTTAGTGGGGTAAAGTAGTGGAAAAAGTGGGAAAAATTGCTCAAAACTGCCAATTAACTATTCCCGCCAGATGTCGTTCGAACGAGATTTTCTTTCCAACGAAGTCTCGTTCGAACGAGCCTTCTAACGAAGTTCCAGTGTAAACTCGTCAGAAATCTCGTTGGATATCTCGTTCGAACCATTATTCTCGTTTGAATGATACTTCGAACGACATTCTAGTGGACTTTTGAGGAACTCGTTGATAGACCTCGTTGGAACGACATTCTCATTCGAACGAAACACTCGTCCGAACGACAATTCGAACGAACTTCCAGAAAGTCTAAAAAATTGAGATTTAGTCCAGAAACTTTAAATAGTTTATATTAAAGTTTAGTAAAATCTTTCTGAAATTAAACAATAGTTTTTAAACAAAATACACCCAATATAAAATGTTCCAATTTCTTATATATATATATATATATATATATATATATATATATATATATATATATATATATATATATATTCAAATGCATTCATACCTTAGGAGCAATTGGAACTATATTGGTGACGTAGAAACGAGGCACTTGAAACACGGCATTTGATGAAGCTTTATACTCTTGGCCGCTACTTCTTCAACTAAACACGTCATAGGCTTGAATAGGTACATTGAACATTATCCTATGACATAAATATTGTTGTCCGGAATTGAGCCAAAACTACAATGAGACTGAATTGGAGAATTGTGTCCTTAAAAATCTCCCCCTTTGGCTATTCTGAGACAAAAACCAACAAAAAAAATCCTAAAGGACCGTCAAGCTCTACTAGACACAAACTTCCCACCCAAACTTGACACAAGACCCAAGGATCAAAATCTTTGTCGGTGAAAGTTGCCGCTTAGAATAATTCATGCACACTTAGGAGCAAACAATTAAACACATAGGGAATATCAAAATATTAAATGCAATTAAAATAATTACTCCCCCTAAATTAATTCTCCAATTTATCAAAACGCATGACCTATTTAGAAAGACGTCTCCCCCTAAAATAAATCGCCCTAAACTAAGATACGATAACAATAGGATTAGATACCATTTCTCCCCTATCATTCTCCCCCTTTTTGTTCAGGAGTAGACAAAGTTGATAGAACTAATTTAAACATGCAATTGTGCATAAAGTGATGAGAACATTAAAGCACATGGGCAACCAAATCATAACTAATCCAAAAAATAATAATGGATACTAACTAAGGTGCAAGAAAATGATACCAATATGATACATAACTATTAAGCATGTGATATCAACAAGGAATGTAACAAGACAGATATCAATTATGAATTAAAGTATAGATGGACTAGAAAGCAAATCAAAGACCAAAAACAATATCATATATATACATACTTTCGATATACCAAAGATGCACACGCACATATATATATATATATATATATATATATATATATATATATATATATATATATATATATATATATATATATATAAACACATAAATGACACAAAATAAGATAAGTTTTTCACAATCGTATGGCAAAAATGTGTCATATGGAAACGGAAGTATTGGGGTGTGAACTAGCAATAATTAAATTTAGACCCATTCACTTAAAACATGTTCACGGAGTTCTCAAGTAATTGCAGATTTCATCACATTTTAATATAACGTCATGTGACAATATAAATTGAACTCAATGAACAAACATACACAATACATACAAGCCTAGCATGTTGATGATTCTACAAACCAATAGAGTCATGACATTGAAAGTACAACTAGGATAAACGGACATTGTGCAAACCGTTGATACACCATCTAAACTCCCTCAATTAGCACATTATTTTAATCTTTTGAATGAATAAATCAACTAAACGTAGGCCTTGGCAATTATATTTTTCTTTTAATGCCATATTTTATTTTAGACCTTTGGACCACGTATTTCTTTTAGGTCCAAATAAATGGTGGCTTCCTATTCGTAAAGGATAATAAATCCTTTCGGAGCCCTTCCCCGTGCACATTTATATATTACATATTTATATATCACAAATCTCACGTGTAACGGATTTTGACATGCACTAGCCCTCTTAGGTCACATAACATGTAGATCACAAGATTGGTAGGAGAACACCTCACAAAGCTCAAATATACATATGGAGTTAAAATTTTAAAAGAGCTCGTTCAAGTGTTAATTGAGGCATATAAAAATAGAATCCATTTAAACAACACAAAATACAACTACTCCATGTAATCATGGTAAAGAACATAATAACGATTGACAATATAAACTAAAAGTTCTAGCCACATGGAAACGTAAAAGATGGGATTCAAACACAAGTATATGCCACATAAAGTGTGTCAAACTAAAATACACACAAAAAAAATCTTTTTGAGTTTTTCTAATTTTTGACTAAAAATAAAAATATTGACTCAAAAGACAAACAAAAATCATTTGTATTTTTCATTAATCCTAAATTATAAAAATATAAAACACAAATGATAAACAAAATCTTTTTGTAGTTTTCATTTAATGCAAACTAAAATGGAATAAATAAAATACAAAAGATAAACAAGTCATGATTTCTAGCATGAGGTATGAAATAAAGCAATGACTAGAAAATGACTAAACAAGCATACAATCAGCATGATAATATTGTGACACCCCGCCTAATTAAATACCGGGCGATAACTCCTTTATTAAATTAAAATCAAGATGAAAACTTGGTTCATTCTTAGCATCACTGTCGTAAAAATAACTTTTCCAAATTTAACACCCTATTTAATTAAGCTAAGTGTAAAAACCATTTTTAAACATTACTTTCCAAATTTTATTTTGAAAATAAAGATTTAGTTATCTACAACATTTCAATATTTAAAGAATCACACCACAATAATCCTGGAACATATAATCCAATTAATTTAAACATTCAACAACTAAATCCCATCATTTAAAACTTAAAGTAAAACATACATTCTGAATAAATCCCAAAGTAACAGTACTAGAATTAACTGAAATACAAATGTCCCAATAAAATAGATAAATAGAGGAAAGGGTGACACATGCCCCAATAACTGAGAATGATAGAAGTGGAATCAAGTAAATGAAATCGTCTAATCAAGTGTCCTGCAACTCCCACCTAAGATGCAGAACGTTCCTTCCAAGGGATCCTAAGCAAGATGCCCCTGTGGCTGGGAACCTGTAATATATACATATATATACAAGAGAGAAAGAGGAATAGAAATGGGTCAGAGCCCGATAGTGTATATGATTTAAAAATTCGTTTAGCAAGTATTTAAATTGATACAGGCCAATGCAACAACATATTAGTGCGACACTCTCTTGAGAAATTCTCACCTCTCTTCTAATGTGCACTCCTATCGCACTAACCTTCCCAATGGTTGATCTCATCATATATCACACTATCTTTCCCCAAGGATTTAACTTATATTAGGTGACTCTCAAGATTTAAGGTTTAACAACCGCATGATTTAAAAGGAAAATTTCATTTAGTACAAAACACTCATTTTAACTTTATTGATTCATAATTTTTTTCAATATCATACTATACTTTTCAAAACAAGTATTTCCAATTTGAGTCATTATACATGTCTCACTTACCATAACACAGTAAGCAGTTTCCCAAATTTCAGAAGTTCATATATATATTAAGTACTCGTATAATATATATATTCTAACAGCACCCCACATAAAAAATTATGGTGCTAGCATACTCTGCTATCCAATCCCCGTATCAATCGTACTAAAGGGAATACAAGTTCGGAATCACTCTCGAACTGTATAAATACATACACAAATAATATTGAGGCGAAGCATAGTTTCCAAGTCCAAGAGGTCAATACATACCCTCACGTCTCTTAGGACCGTGACTACTGATTCGATAGCCTGTACCTAGGATTTTTATCTTCTAGGGTACGAGTCAATATCCCCCATAAGGCACATGAGATAAGATCGTCCCAGCGCGGTAACCTCAGGGATAGCAAGTAGCGCGGGCATGTTTTTCACACATAGATAGCATATGCATACACAATCATATAACTATACTAATATTACGATATCAATATTGGGTATATTCTCAAATCCCATACTTACGACATTATTTCTCATATCTCATTATTTGTTATCACATGTAACAGTTCGTTTCTAACCTTGATTCGATATTATTCCAACTTACCACATAACTCTCATGGTTTTATCCTCCCACCTATAAAAATTCAGTAGGTATTCATCTATTCTCTTTCGTAACTATTTTACGTAATCTTCTCACTTTAAGTACGTAGTTTTATCATTTCTTATATACAAAATCTCCCAAGGATACAACTCTCGTCTAACCATAAAGGTCCCAAAACTTATTCGTATACCCTACTGGTCCTATTTATCTCTCAAAACATATTTATAAGGGTGTCCATGAATTATTCCTCATTAAAGTGAATTTCAACTAATTAAGAAGGGAAAACATGAGTCAGCCAGGAGGGGTCGATCGATCGAGATCTGGGGCTCGATCGATCGATCAAGCAGGTATGCGAAATCTGTAGTTTTGCAGTTACGGGTTTCATCTTCTAACCTCAACAAATTCCATATTTTTCATACCCAAACGATCCAAAATTCATACTACTAATATCATATCATCATATTAAGAATTCCCTACGTAAAGCATGTGGGTTTTTATCACTAATCATGGATTAACAGCCCCAAAATTTTATATAAATAACAAGAACCCTAGAAATCTCTTAAACATGGTTCTAACAATTATTTTCCAGAAATTCCTTCTTATAAACATCGTAATTCATGGTTTAATTCTCTACATGACAAAGGGTTTCCAGAATTTTCATTCAAACCATAACTACATGAAATTTCCTAACTCAAATCGGGTTTTTCTTCTATATAAATCATCCTAATCATTCCTAAACCAATATGAAAGATGCATCAATGAAATAAGGAAGATAAACACTTGCCTGGGATTTTCAGAAGTCTGGTTTGGTGCCGAAATTGGTGTGGTTGAGTTCCCCATCTTGCGATCTACGCGTTGGCGGTGGCGGCGGTGCAAACGGTTGAGTTTTGAACCTTGGAATGCCTTGAGAGCTCTCTCCTCTCCTCTCCAATGGCCGTTCTAGTGTTTTGAGCTCTCTAACCCTATATGATAACCCAGATATCTTATATAACCATTTTAATTTTCGTGGGTTTAATTACCCAAAATGTGAAATGTCCAAAATGCCCTCCCGGGGTACTAGTTAGGCCTAGAAACGCCCCGAGACCCAAACTAAACCCCCGGGCACACTTTTCTGACTATCTCGATCCTTCTGGACGCGTTGGCGCATTCAAAACGACCATACGAACAACTTATAAAATATTTACTTTTATTTATCAATATTTAGTCCCGACGCGACACGGGCGCGTCCCGACTCAAATTTCTAAAATTGTCATTTTATTCACTCGTGACATTTAATATGACCACTATTATATATTGCTTTGCTCATTAGTAATATTCAACAAATTTCCCCATAATTACTAACTCTCATCACGTTAATAATTATAACATAATTAATTTCCGAAATTTTATTAAATAATCAATTCACATTAAATTTAATAAATCTCCAAATTAATATAGCATAAAAATACGGGGTATTACATACTTCCCCCCTAATAACGTAATTTCGTCCCGAAATTCGGAAAATAAGGCATACCTGGTAAGAATAAATTTGGATATCTCTCGCGCATATCGGCCTCGCGCTCCCAAGTGGATTCCTCCACGTTATGATGCTCCCACTGGACCCGTACAAGTGGAACTATCTTCGACCTCAATCTCCTCTCACTATAGTCTAGGTTAGCCACCGGTCTCTCCTCGTAAGAGCTGTCAGGCTGTAAGTCTATCTCATCTATCGCGATGTGAGTATGGGCCATATCATCCCGAAGATACCGTCTCTACGACGAGATGTGGAATACATCGTGAATGCGATGTAAATGCTCTGGTAGTCCCAATCTGCATGCTACCGGCCCAATCCTCTCGATAATGGGAAATGGTCCCACGTACCTCGGGGCCAATTTCCCTTTCTTCCTGAACCTCATCACTCCCTTCATAGGAGATACACGCAGTAACACTTGGTCCCCCACATTAAACTCCCGAAAGAACCGTTTCGCATCGGCGTAGCTCTTCTGTCTGTCCTCGGCTACTCGAATGCGACTCCTGATCATCTCAATCCTCACGGAGGTTTCCTGAATTACCTCTGGTCCTAGCAACTTGTTATCCCCCACCTCGAGCCAACAAGTTGGAGAACGACAAGGTCTGCCATACAAAGCCTCCAATGGAGCCATACCAATCGTAAACTGATAAGAGTTATTATAAACAAACTATACCAGTGGAAGATGTGGCTCCCAACCTCCTCCAAAATCAAGAACACACATGCGTAGCATATCCTCTAACATCTGATTAGTACGCTCTGTCTGTCCATCTGTCTGTGGGTGATAAGTTGAACTCAATCTAAAATCATTACCCATAGTCTCCTAAAAGCTTTCCCAAAAACGTGATACGAAAATCTTGTCTCTATCTGACACAATATTCAGGGGCACCCATGTAATTTGACAATCTCAGCAATAAACAACTGAGCATACTGACCTATGGTATAATCTGTCCGTACTGACAGAAAATAAGCCACCTTGGTCAAACGGTCTAGAATCACCCAGATGGAGTCTTGGCCCCGTTGTGATGTAGGTAACCCTGTAATAAAATCCATGGAAATACTCTCCCACTTCCACGCGGGTACTTCCAATGGCTGAAGTAATCCTGACAGTTTCTGATGGTCCACCTTCACCAGCTGGCAGGTAGAACACTTGGACACGAACTCAGCAATGTCCTTCTTCATCCCACTCCACCATTATTGCCTCCTCATATCCTGGTACATCTTATCTCCTCCAGGATGTACCGTAAATCAGGACCCGTGAGATTGGTTCATCACTGCATGACGCAATTTTGCCCCTTCTGGAACTACTAACCTCCCATTAAACCTCAAACCCCCATCAGAACTAACAGAATAGGACTCAGCACCCTCGGCTAAAAGTCGTACAATCTGCTCCTGGCAAAACGGGTATGTGGTTTGGGCTTGTATTACCCTCGTAACAATCTCGGGTGTGACTGTCATAATAGATAAGAAGGAACGGGCTACTGCGTCCTGGTGACTCAACTCCTTCCACTTCGCTTTCCAGACGTCTGCTACCTCATTTACCGGTCTACGGCTCAACGCATCAGCAACTACGTTGGCTTTCCCCGGATGATACTGTATGTCGAACTGATAGTCCTTCACAAACTCTAACCATCTGCGCTGATGCATATTCAGCTCTCGCTGAGTGAACAGGTACTGCAGTGACGTGTGGTCTGTGAACAAACGGAACTTCTCCCCTAATAAATAGTGTCTCCATATCCGTAGTGCAAAAACGACCACTGCTAACTCTAGGTCATGGGTGGGGTAATTCTTCTCATGCGGCTTAAGCTTGCGGGAGGCAAAAGCTATAGCCTTCTCTTCCTGCTGAAGTACTCCCCCAAGTCCCCGTAAAGAGGCATCGGTGTAAACCAGGTAATCCACACCCGACTTTGGTAAAGCAAGGACTTGCGGTGAAGTAAGCTTGTCTTTCTGCTCGTCGAAAGCCAACTGACAAGCGTCATTCCAAACATATGATACCCCTTTGCGAGCCAGGTTCGTCAATGGACCCGCTATTTTGGAGAATCCCCGAATGAATCTCCTGTAGTAACCGGCTAACCCCAAGAAACTACGCACCTTCGTTGGTGTCGTGGGCTGTCCCCACTCCCTCACCGCTGACACTTTACTCGGGTCGACTGATATCCCTTGCTCAGAAACAACATGCCCCAAGAACTGTACTTCTCGTAACCAGAATCCAAACTTCTCGTACTTAGCATACAACTGATGCTCTCGTAAAGTCTGAAGAACCTGCCTCAAGTTCTCGGCATGCTCCTCCTCGAAGTGTGAATATATCAAAATGTCATCTATGAAGACGATGACAAACTGATCTAAGAACTCTCTGAATACTTGGTTCATTATGTCCATGAATACAGCTGGAGCATTTGTGCGGCCGAATGGCATCACTCTGAACTCATAAGACCCATATCTCATCAAGAAGGCAGTCTTTGAAACATCATGCTCCCTAATACGTAGCTGATGGTACCCCGACCTCAGATATATCTTCGAAAAGAAAGTTGTTCCCCTCAGCTGGTCGAACAGATCATCGATTCGAGGCAACGGATACTTATTCCGTATCGTGACCTTGTTCAACTCCCGGTAGTCCACACATAACCTCTATGAACCATCTCTCTTATTCACAAACAAGACTGGAGCGCCCCAAGGTGAGGTACTCCTGCGAATGAAGCCCTGACCTAACAGCTGCTCTATCTGATCTCGTAACTCTCGCATCTCCGCCGGAGCCATACGGTATGGAGCGCGTGCTATCGGTCTCGTATCTGGCAATAAATCTATGACAAAGTCTATCTCTCTACTGGGGGGTAGGCCTGGTATCTCCTGGAATACATTGAAATACTCACGAACGACTGGGATCGAGTCTAAAGGAATCACAACCTCCTTAGAGGCATCCTCCTCTATATAATACAAATGAGCGATCGAACCTCCCTCTGGGCGAGGCATCGCCACTACAAACATCTCTTTCCCTGGAATGGAAAAAACAGTGCTCCCATCGAAGCAATCAATCATGGCTCTATAAGTTGCGAGCCAATCCATACCGATAATAACATCATGCTCATGCATATCTAAGACTAACATGCCTGCAGGTAATACCAAACTACCAATATATACCCCCACTCCCCCACATATAAAGAAAATTAGTGACCCACTTCCCAATGGTGAGTCTACACACGTCACAGTGCTCTCTGTTGTGTCTAATAACCCTAAGGCCTTCGCAAAATGGTTAGCTATAGAATAGTGCGTCGCCCCAGTATCAAATAAAATTCAACCCATAGAACCAGGTATAAGGAACGTACCTCTTATCTCGGTTGGTGCCTGAGATGCTGCTATCTGATGGACGTTACAGACACGTCCACATTATAACTACCTCTGCTGAACTGAGGCGGTTGGAATGGCTGGTGGAGATGGCTTCTATGGTTTGTTACTGGCACTTTGCTTCCGTGGGGCCCCATTCCTCTCTTGGCAATCCTGACGCCTATGGCCATTTCTGCCACATTGGAAGCACCTCCCTTGAAACTTCCTCAATTCACTACTTTGTTGACTAGTCTCGCTTTTTCCCTGGTCTTGCTGGCCTTGATGAGAAATTTGCGAAAAACTATGTCAGGGTGAGGACAATCCCTCCACTTGTGACCCGGCTGTACACATTTATAGTAGAGTTCCGAAATTACTCGATGGTCGGGTTGTAGTTTCTCCCCAGTCTGATTCGAAGAAGATTGACATTTGTGACCGTCCATTCCACAACTGAAACACCTATTTGTGACTTCATTCTGACCCTGACTTTGTTGGCCCTGATACTTTTGGCCCTTTACAAATATTTTGTTACCTCTGGAACTGTCTCGGTTTTGAGTGGCTTGTTGTCGCAATTTCGGTGCCTTCGCACATTTGTCAACTTTAGTCACATGAATTTTACCAGCCTCTCTATGTCTTTTACCTCCTATAAGCTGCATGTTGCGGTCGTGGTACTGTAAGACTGCAGAGGTAACTGCTTGTGCCACAATGCCCGCAAATTCGGAGATTGGTACCCCTTTTGGAGACACCTGAGGTGTGAGTTGTCCTTGCTCATTGACTTCCCCAAGGGCATTCGCTTGTTCATCCTGACGGGCCATCTGAAAATTAAAATTTAATCTGAATAAGTTCAATATTCACATCGACAAATCGCAGAAGCACGAATTTCCAACGCATAAAGATGAATACAACATTCCTAATATTAGGGCTCTAACTGAAAGACGCTAAGCTGGAAACGAGATAAGCCGTACAGATCTTAAGGACACTAGAACTTGATGCTCTGATACCACCTAAGACACCCCGCCTAATTAAATATCGGGCGATCACTCCTTTATTAAATTAAAATCAAGGTGAACAGTTGGTTCATTCTTAGCATCACTGTCGTAAAAATAACTTTTCCAAATTTGACACCCTATTTAATTAAGCTAAGTGTAAAAACCATTTTTAAACATTACTTTCCAAATTTTATTTTGAAAATAAAGATTTAGTTATCTACAACATTTCAATATTTAAAGAATCACACCACAATATTCCTGAAACATATAATCCAATTAATTTAAACATTCAACAACTAAATCCCAGCATTTAAAACTTAAAGTAAAACATACATGCTGAATAAATCCCAAAGTAACAGTACTAGAATTAACTGAAATACAAATGTCCCAATAAAACAGATAAATAGAGGAAAGGGCGACACATGCCCCAATGACTGAGAATGATATAACTGGAATCAAGTAAATGAAATCGTCCAATCAAGTGGCCTGCAACTCCCACCTAAGATGCAGCACGTTCCTTCCAAGGGATCCTAAGTAAGATGCCCCTGTGGCTGGGAACCTGTAATATATACATATATATACAAGAGAGAAAGAGGAATAGAAACGGGTCAGAGCCCGATAGTGTATATGATTTAAAAATTCGTTTAGGAAGTATTTAAATTGATACATGCCAATGCAACAACATATTAGTGCGACACTCTCTTGAGAAATTCTCACCTCTCTTCTAATGTGCACTCCTATCGCACTAACCTTCCCAATGGTTGATCTCATCATATATCAAACTATTTTTCCCCAAGGATTTAACTTATCTTAGGTGACTCTCAAGATTTAAGATTTAACAACATCATGATTTAAAAGGAAAATTTCATTTAGTACAAAACGCTCATTTTAACTTTATTGATTCATAAAGTTTTTCAATATCATACTATACTTTTCAAAATAAGTATTTCCAAGTTGAGTCATTATACATGTCTCACTTACCATAACACAGTAGGAAGTTTCCCAAATTTCATAAGTTCATATATATATTAATTACTCGTATAATATATATATTCTAATAGCACCCCACATAAAAATTTATGGTGTGGGCATACTCTGCTATCCAATCCCCGTATCAATCGTACTAAAGGGAATACAAGTTCGGAATCACTTTCGAACTGTATAAATACATACACAAACAATATTGAGGCAAAGCATAGTTTCCAAGTCCAAGAGGTCAGTACATACCCTCACGTCTCTTAGGACCGTGACTACCGATTCGATAGCCTGTACCTAGGATTTCTATCTTCTAAGGTACGAGTCAATATCCCCCATAAGGCACAGGAGAAAAGATCGTCCTAGCACGGTAACCTCAGGGATAGCAAGTAGCGCGGGCATATTTTACACACATAGATAGCATATGCATACACAATCATATAACTATACTAATATTACCATATCAATATTGGGTATATTCTCAAACCCCATACTTACGACATTATTTCTCATATCTCATTATTTGTTATCACATGTAACAGTTTGTTTCTAACCTTGATTCGGTATTATTCCAACTTACCACATAACTCTCATGGTTTTATCCTCCCACCTATAAAAATTCAGTAGGTATTCATCTATTCTCTTTCGTCACTATTTTACGTAATCTTCTCACTTTAAATACGTAGTTTTATCGTTTCTTATATACGAAATCTCCCAAGGATACAACTCTCGTCTAACCTTAAAGGTCGCAAAACTTATTCATATACCCTACTGGTCCTCTTTATCTCTCAAAACATATTTATAAGGGTGTCCATGAATTATTCCTCATTAAAGTGAATTTCAACTAATTAAGAAGGGAAAACATGAGTCTGCCAGGAGGGGTCGATGGATCGAGGTCTAGGGCTCAATCGATCGAACCTTCGATCGATCGAAGCTCTAGGCTCGATCGATCGATCAAGCAGGTATGCGAAATCTGCAGTTTTGCAGTTACGGATTTCATCTTCTAACCTCAACAAATTCCATATTTTTCATTCCCAAACGATCCAGAATTCATACTACTAATATCATATCATCATATTAAGAATTCCCTACGTAAAGCATGTGGGTTTCTATCACTAATCATGGATTAACAGCCCCAAAATTTTATATAAATAACAAGAACCCTAGAAATCTCTTAAACATGGTTCTAACAATTATTTTCCAGAAATTACTTCTTATAAACATCATAATTCGTGGTTTAATTCTCTACATGACAAAGGGTTCCGGAATTTTCATTTAAACTATAACTACATGAAATTTTCTAACTCAAATCGGGTTTTTCTTCCATATAAATCATCCTAATCATTCCTAAACCAATATGAAAGATGCATCAACTAAATAAGAAAGATAAACACTTGCCTGGGATTTTTAGAAGTCTGGTTTGGTGCCGAAATTGGTTTGGTTGCGTTTCCCGTCTCACGATCTACACGTTTGCGGTGGCGGCGGTGCAAACGGTTGAGTTTTGAGCCTTGGAATGCCTTGAGAGCTCTCTCCTCTCCTCTCCAATGGCCATTCTAGTGTTTTGAGCTTTCTAACCCTAGATGATAACCCAGATATCTTATATAACCATTTTAATTTTCGTGGGTTTAATTACCCAAAATGTGAAATGTCCAAAATGCCCTCCTGGGGTACTAGTTAGGCCTAAAAACGTCCTGAGACCCAAACTAAACCCCCGGGCACACTTTTCTGACTACCTCGACCCTTCCGGATGCGTTGGCGCACTCAAAATGACCATACGAACAACTTATAAAATATTTACTTTTATTTATCAATATTTAGTCCCGATGCGACACGGGCGCGTCCCGACTCAAATTTCTAAAATTGTCATTTTATTCACTCGTGACATTTAATATGACCACTATTATATATTACTTTGCTCATTAGTAATATTCAACAAATTTACCCATAATTACTAACTCTCGTCACGTTAATAATTATAACATAATTAATTTCTGAATTTTTATTAAATAATTAATTCACATTAAATTTAATAAATCCCCAAATTAATATAGCATAAAAATATGGTGTATTACAAATATAGCATGAAGTGAAAAAGCGAAAGTATAGAAATAAAACTAACAAATTCAACCTTTAGATTTTGCAAGGGAGGAAGCATGTGAAAGTAAATGAGAATCAAACACCCTATCTTGTTAAGCGACCAAGTTGGATCTCCTAATCCAAACAAATGATGAATAACTATCTCGGGGTGTAGGAATCTTGGCTACCTCGGTTTCCTTATGTTGAGTTTTTTTAGGACCTCGTTTAAGATCAAAACAAAATTTTCTAAGATGACCTTGTCTACCACAATGTGAACACCTAAAGTCATGGCAAAAATATTTACCTAAAGAGTGATCTCTAATGGTTTTCCTAGGCGATTCTCCTAAAATATTGGTTTTGGCTTTATGAGTTGATTCATTACAAGTATTGAAGCCTAAACCACGAGTGTAATTTTTTATTTGGACCGTGCCTCAGATTTTATCTAGTTTTTCGGACCTATACTACAAATCAAATTTGACATTACTAAAGTCTTTTAATTGTTCTTCTAATTCTAAAATTCTAGACTCTAACACACCATTTCTCTCTTCAAACTTGAGAAGCTCCTTTTTCAAGGATTCCATTAAACCTCTAAGGCTATCTCTCTCGCCTTCTATATATTCTAGCTTCTCTCGAAGAGATCTCTCTCGTGTCCTAAGGTCTTCCACTAACGCACTCTCATCAACGATCTTGACACGCTCTTTCAAACAAGCTTCTAACTTCAAATTATCTCTTTTCAATTTAATAGATTCTTCAAATAATTCTTGAAAATCAACTTGAAGTTCACTCACATCAACCTCTTCATTTTCAATCTCTATCTCTCTTTCACTCTCACTACTATAAAAAACAAGGGAATAAAAAACTTTGACCACGGAAGTGTAATGAGTTTGAATATCTTCATGATAACATTCACTATCGATGCTCACATGAGTAGCCATAAAAGCCACAAAGTTGGGCTTAGTGGGGGAATCGGGTCCCTCTTCCTTATCACTATCACTAAGGGTCGCATTATATGAAATGGGTTGCTTAACCTCTCTCCTTAGTTTAGTGGGGCAATTAAAAGCCCTATGTCCATACCCTTAAAAACTAAAACATTTATCTGACTCGTCCCTATTTAAATTTTCTTTAGGAGTCTCAGGGATCTTTTTGGCATTGTCATGCTTAGAAGTTTCAAATTTTTTAAAAACTTTTTAAAATTTTTCTTTGTTAAATTTAAGAAATTTAAGAAATTTTCGAGCAAACAAGGCCATGTCTTCTGAGTCACTATCACTCTCGTTCTCTACTACTTATTTATCCTCTTTTCGGGATTTTAAAGCAACGCCCTTTTCTATTTTCTTTTCAGTTTTAGAGGGAAGCACGTCTAGTTCATAGGTTTGTAAATCACCTACGAGCTCTTCTGATTTCGTAGAGGCTAAGGTTGGTAAAGAATTTAAAACGGTCACTTTTGGAATAAATCTATCGGGTAGGGACCTTAAAATTTTCTTTACTACTCGGTTGTCGGGTATTTTCTCTCCAAAATTAAAAGATGAATTATCAATATCGGAAAGCCTAGCATAAAATTCATCAAAAGTTTCTTTTTCGTTCATTTTGATGGTTTCAAATTGAGTGGTGAGGTTTTGGAGTTTAGAAGCTTTAACAATACTTTTACCTTCATGAGTGAGTTGTAAAATATCCCAAGCTTCTTTAGCGGTTTCACACGTCATAATACGACGGAATTCGTCCGGTGTGACCGCGCTAAACAAGGCATTTAAACCACGGGAATTAAAGTTTGAAAGTTTAAATTCACTCTCACTCCACCTATCGGCCGGTTTGGAAACACGTTCATTATCGACTAAATGAGTTGTTGGGGACTACTCGTTAACTACAGACATCCTAACCCTCTCATCGATAGATTTAAGTGCGGATTTCATTCGCGCTTTCTAGTACGCGTAATTAGAACCATCAAAAATAGGAAATTTAGAGAATGGGGAAAAATCCATTTTAGCCAAAAATATTTAAAGGATCTTTAACGAAGTAATTTATCGTTTTGGCTCTAATACCAATTTGAAATTGCGTGAGGCCCCCAATTTTTAAAATCTTTCACTTTAAAATCAATTTTCTTTTAGATGCGGAATAAAGATGGCTCAACACAACAATTTAATTTTCCAAATTTTATTTGATTTTCTTTTCTTAACCTAAGTGAGTGAATTATGGTGAACACACACACACACAAAATTCACACAAACCAATATTAGGATTTTCTCACAAACAAAACTATCACATGAAGTTAACTATGAGGAATTTACTTTTAGCCCAAAATTAATTCAATTCAAGTCCTAGAAATTTACCTAAGTCATATTTTTTAATTTTACCAAATTAGGCCAAACCAATTTGATCAAATTAAATTAAATGACTAGAATTAAATTAACATAAACATTACCCAAATTAATTATGCACCAAATTAAATAAATAGTGATAAAACCATATTTTATCTTTTTACTTAAGCATGCGTTCTAGGTGATATAGCAAGATAAAATAAACAATGAATCACTATGATGCGATGTAGTAGGAAAACCCACAACGGGAAACAACCTCAGACGGCCCAAGCCTCAAATCCACTAAGTATGGTTTTACAAATACAAGACAGTAAGACTTACATCACTCGACTCGATCCCTTTCAAGCCTCGACGCTCTTTCTTGTATACACCTCCGCCTAGCGAATAACCACGGAGCTCCACCGCAATCTGAAAATCCACCGATCGGACTTTGTTGTTCATCGTCATGTAATACCCCGTAATTCTGCTTAATTAGGAAAATACGTTTTATTTAAATTACGTGAGTAGAGTAATTTAATGTGAGTTTTAATTAAATTACGTGAGTAGAGTAATTTAATGTGAGTTTTAATTAAATTACGTGAGTAGAGTAATTTAATGTGATTAAATACGTTTTATTTAAATTATGTGAGAAGAGTAATTTAATAAGATAAAATGTTAATAAAGATGAATATGACGATTTAAAAACTACTAAATGTGAGTAGTAAATTTTTAATGTTGATATGTACGGTCTAGTGACTATATGGACGTACCGGAGTTATCTCAACCGAGTGTCGCGCGTAGGACAAAAATTAAGGATGAGAGTAGAAAAATATTTAAGACACTCAAACGATAATTTAGAGTCCACGGTTAATTCCGAAAGGGTCGAATTAGTCAAAATAGTGTACCCGGGGGTACTAGTTGAGTGCTGGGTCATTTTCGGGCTAAACCGAGACCATTCGGGGGCATTTTGGTCTCTTTACAATTATGGGTAAGTAGACCTACGAATTTTGAAACCCTAGATCAGATTATAAGAGTTGAGGCTAGGGTTAGAAAGAAAGGAAATACACCATAACCATTAGAGAAGAGAGAGAGATAATTTCCTAAGGCAAAAGAAGGAAGGAAGGGAAATTCTAAGGAGATTTCACCATAAAGTTATAGGGAAGGAGGATTGAAGGATCAAAATCATCAACCATCATCAGCAACCACGAAATTAGATCCTACAAATCATAAGGAAAGTGGTTATTTGCAAAATAAATTGAGTTATAACACCCATATTTAAGCTTTATGAAGAACATAGTTTTTATGATATTTTTGGGAGAAAAACAATTGATTATGATCCATGATTGGTAGGGATTGCATGTAGGACATTTTTGGATCTCCAAATATTCTCACATCATAGAAAACTAGATGATTAAATCGAACTAAAAATCTGGAATTATGATGAAAGATGTAAAGAATGTATTTTTAGGGTTCTTGAATACTAGAAAGATTTTTAGTAAATTTAGCCAAGATTTAAAATGATTTTTTTGTTTTAAATCGTTAGTAATCATCCCAGAATATGTAGGAATGATTTGAAATTGTTGTTTGCAAATATGGTGAATGATTATGAAAGATAGATAAATAAAAATGGTGAAACCCGCATGAAGAAGATGAACTAGGTCTGTCACTGCTTGATCGATCGATCGACCCTTGAATGTCGATCGATCGAGCAGTCGATCGGTCGACCATATCCCCTCGATCGATCGACCCTGGCTGGACTTTAGAGAATTTTGTGAATAAATTTCCTTTAATTACCGACGCTTAATGGGAACCTTAGTAATGATATTTTACCTATGAGGAGACCTTATAATCACCAATAGGTGTAACATTAGATTTCTTCATAAATGATTGAGTGGGAATTTTGGAGAAATGGACCAACGGGAGAACGATCGATTGAGCTGTATGTTGAGATTGTGAGAATGTAATTACGGAAAGAGTGAGATTTAATTCCGAAAAAATACCAGTAGGTTTAAGTTAACTTAACTACTGAATTAAGGGAGGGGTAACTAGGGCCCTTAGAGTTGCGTGAATACTCGAATAAATACAATAGTGAAATAAATTGTAAATTAATGAGTACTGTGAATATAGTAAAATATATTACGTACGGGCATGATTTGATAGGTTGGGTGTGTAACTACTAAATCATATAAAGTTTGGGTTAATAGAATTTTACCTAAATTAATTATGTTACGGTCGATGTGACATTTCGAACTAACATAAAGCTATTATATGTTTGGGGTCGATGAAAAATGCCGAACCAAACTTTAAACTGGTGTCGTGATGAAAGAGTCCCGGACCAGAATATGTGTATATATTTATATTTTTAAATAGTTGGGGTCGATGGATTATTCCGAACCAACTTTTACTTGGGGTCGATGAATCATTCCGAACCAAGAGTCCTTTATGTGTAATAAAATGATATGTTAGTGATGACTGATATTAAATACATTATTGTGTGATAAAATGTATTCTATGTGTATAATCTAATGATTTAGAATAGTAGACAATGAAATGAATTGCAAATGTCTTAGTAATAATTTATAGCGTGATGTAATTATTACAAGAGTAAGGACAACGATCAATAAATAAGTTACCTACGGTTATGGGTAGTATAACTAGGTGGACTAAGTATCCTCAATAGTTACTTACTATAAAAGAGAGGTGAGGAAGTCCAAGGGAGTTGTGTGAAACTTTAAAATGTGTAATCAATAACTCAATTGTGATAACTGCTTGCAAAATATTTTCAAATGTTTTGAGTACTAACTCTTGCTATGTAAAAATTTTAAAAACATTTTAGGTGCCCATCCACAGGGACACCCAGCATGAATTCACTCCAGAGATTTGGGAGCTGCAGCACGTGTGGATGTTGCAGGGATTGTTTAGTCGCTTCCGCTTTTTCAGTTCTAGTGCAGGATCTCAGTTTTAGTATTCTTAGTTGGGACATGTTGTCCTATATTTACTTTTACAGTTTATTCTAGTTGTGGATTTTTAGTTGTTTTTTATAAGCCGTGGTTTTCGACAAGACTTTACATGCATTCAGTTATTTATGCACACTGTTTTAGTATTACTAGAATTGTAATGTGTTGGTATGGATTATTTATTCTACTTAAGAAAGATAAAATTTGACACTCGTTTAATTTCACTTAGGTGGTTAGTAAATCAAAAAGCTTTCGGTAGTGATGCTAAGAATGGACCATTTAAGAAACCTGTTTAAATTGAATTAAGGCTTGATCACCCAAGGTTTAATTAGGTGGGGTGTCACAGATGGTATCAGAGCATCAGGTTCTTATGTCCATAGGATCTGTACGGCTTACTATGATTCAGCGTAACGTTTGGTTGTATTAGAGCCCTACTATTAGGATTATTGATTCAAAATTTCCCCTCTTGCGTTATCGTACTTCTGCTCTTAAATTTCGTATAAACTGTGTACTTATACAATTTGAATCTTATTTCAGATGCCACCAAGGAGACAGAGAGCGAAGAGGGCTGAAGCCAGAGAGGAGGTGAGGGAGTCTCATCAGGAGCCACAGGTACCGATACCCCCACCCCCACCAGAGTTAATCTCCACTACTCAGGTTGCAGTGATAGTGGCTCAGGCAGTCGAGACAGCTCTGAGGGCCATGGCAGCCCACTTTCCTCAGCCCCAAGTACCTCCCCCTGTGGCACCGACAGTGCAAGTTCCAGCAGGACCATCTACTTGGCAACGAGTCAGGGAGACATTTCAGAAAGGACACCCACCCGAGTTTCAAGGCAATACCGATGTAGTGGAAGCGTGCAACTGGAAGAAAAATATCCAGCGCCACTTGCTCATGCTAGAGTGCACCAAGGTACAGGAACAGATGCTAGCCACTTTTCGTCTGTCAGGAGCGGCCCTACAGTGGTGGGAGTCAGTTACCACCACCAAGGAAAGGGACACTTTGACTATTTCTGAGTTTTGGGTGCCATTTGACCGCAAGTATTTCCCTCTAGCAGTGGAGTCAGAGATGAGGAATAAATTCAGCGAAGTGGTTCAGGGTGATCGCTCATTTGCTGACTACGAGGAGGAGTTTACCCGCTTGGCCAATTTTGTGCCAAACGAGGTGAGCAATGAGGAGAGGAAGAAGTCCAAATTTATGGAGGGCCTAACCTGGAGAATCAGACAGCATTTGATTGGTAATCCGGCGTTGGTAACCTACACAGATGTCGTCAACGCCGCTCTAATACATTGTCAGGATCACCGTTTTCATACGAAAGGAAATAAGAGGGGTGAGCCTAGCCAACCGGGCAAGGTGGATGGGGGTAGTGGCAGCAGCGCATCACAACAGTAAACAGCGAGACAGATAGGGCAGGATTCCCGACAGGGGAACTCTACCAAGAAGTTTAAGTACGGGAGGCATCGCTTTGATCGGCAGGGCCAGCAGGGTCCCCAGCAACCAGTCCCTCAGGGCCGACAGGGCCAAGGTAATCAAAATGGGGGACAACAAGGCCAAGGTTGACAAGGCCAACGTCAGGGCCAATAGGGCCAAGGACAGAGACAGTTCCCGGGCCAGTGTTTCACTTGTGGCCAGCAGGGTCACAAGAGCAAAAATTGTCCACAGCCAGACAGGGCCCAACAACAGGGTGCCCAACAGGGACAACAGGCGCCATTAGCCCCAGCAGCAGTACAGGCCCCACAGCCAAGGCGGATGCAGTACGGACGTGTGTTCAACATTCGTGATATTCCATTTTAGCCGGCACCTTCAGCACCGCCGGAAGTTGCGGGTATGTTTCCTATTCATGGGCTTGAGGGGAGTATTTTGTTTGACACGGGGGCGATGCATTCGTTTATTTCCACTAGATTTGCACGGGCAGCCGGCCTATTAGCGACAGCAGACACTCATCTTATGTGTGTGGAGTCACCGATGGGTAGTGGGTCCCTTATACACTCGATTTGTAAGGGTGTGGACATTATGGTTGGGAGATTGAGTCTAGCGGCAGACCTCCTAGTGTTGGATATGGAGGGATATGATGTCATCCTAGGCATAGATTGGTTGGAACATAATAGGGCAATGGTATATTGTTATGAGAGGACCATCGTGTTCTCCATCCCGGGACAAGAGATGTTCCTTGTGGTAATGCCACTTCCCGGGGGAGGATCGCGAACTCATTTATATTATATTGAGGAGGAGACCTCACATGGGGTTATCGTTTCTCTAGACTCAATCCCAGTTGAGAGGGATTTTGAGGATGTCTTTCAGGAGATACTAGGGTTACCACCTAGAAGAGAGATAGAGTTCGTTATTGACCTAGAACCGGGGACGAGAACGATTGCCAGGGCACCGTATCGTATGGCTCCTTCGGAGATGCGGGAACTGAGAGAACAGATTCAGCAACTATTAGGACAGAGTTTCATTCGACGGAGTACATCGCCATGGGGTGCGCCGGTGTTGTTTGTAAAGAAAAGGGATGGTTCACTTTGTCTGTGTGTGGATTACAGAGAGCTGAACAAAGTGACGATACGTAATAAGTATCCATTACCGAGGATTGACGACTTGTTTGATCAATTGAGAGGGGCTGCATACTTCTCAAAGATCGATTTGAGGTCGGGCTACCACCAATTGCGTATTCGTGAAGAGGATGTACCTAAGACCGCTTTCCTGTCGTGGTACGGGTCATACAAGTTCAGAGTGATGCCTTTTGGGCTAACTAATGCGCCGGAAGTATTCATGGATCTCATGAACAGGGTATTCAGGGAGTTTTTGGATCAGTTTGTGATTGTATTCATAGACGACATTCTAATTTACTCTCACACGGAGGAGGAACACGCTGAACACTTACGATTGGTTCTACAGACATTGCGGGACCATCAGTTGTATGCCAAATTTGAGAAGTGTGGATTTTAGCTTCGGGAGGTTCAGTTCCTAGGCCACGTCGTATCTAGCAGAGGCATTGTTGTGACCCGAGTAAGGTATCGGCGGTAAGGGAGTGGGGACAGCCCACGACACCGACCGAAATTCGCAGTTTCTTGGGATTGGCCAGTTATTATCATCGCTTCATCAAGGGATTCTCAAAAATTTCCGGACCGTTGACGAATTTGACTTGGAAGGGAGCTCCCTTCATATGGAGTGACAGTTGTCAGTTAGCATTTGATGAATTAAAGGACAGGTTGACATTAGCCCCCGTTCTTGCCTTGCCTAGGAGCGGGGTAGAGTACCGAGTCTATACTGATGTGTCCTTACAAGGTCTTGGGGGTGTATTACAACAGGAGGAGAAGGCTATAGCTTATGTGTCCCGAAAGCTTAAGCCACATGATAAGAATTACCCCACCCATGACCTCGAGTTAGCAGCGGTGGTTTTTGCATTGAGGATATGGAGGGATTATCTTCTGGGCGAGCAGTTCACTCTATTCACGGATCATAAGTTATTGCAGTATATATTCACTCAGAAGGATCTGAATATGAGGCAAAGAAGGTGGCTTGAATTCGTGAAGGACTACCAATTTGATATACAGTATCATCCGGGTAAGGCTAATGTGGTGGCAGATGCATTAAGCAAAAGACCTACCGGGGAGTTCGCAAAAATTTGGAAGGCGAAGTGGAGTGAACTTCGACACGAGGATGAAATGGAGAGAGCATGCATGGAAGTTCTAGCTATCACTCCCGAGAGTGTTATGCGGGTAGTGAGGGCACAGGCAGAAGACCCATTTTGTCAGGGCAAAGTACGACAGTTACTGGCCAAGGGGGCAGAGTCCTACTCCATCAGTTCACAGGGTGGACTACGGTTCAATGGTAGACTGATAGTACCCGAAGATGATGATTTGAGGCATGTCGTTATGACAGAGTCACACAGGTCAAAATTCTCGGTACATCCAGGTGGGGACAAAATGTACCAGGATATGCGACGAGTATATTAGTGGTCAGGTATGAAACGAGATATTGCAGAATTTGTCTCAAGGTGTGTTACATGCCAGCTCATAAAAGTTGACCATCAGAGACCTTCAGGGATGCTACAACCACTAGAGATTCCCGTGTGGAAGTTGGAGAGTATCTCTATGGATTTTATTATCGGGTTACCAACCTCACAGAAGGGTCACGATTCCATATGGGTGATAGTGGATCGTTTGACTAAGGTAGCCCATTTCTTACCGGTTCGTACGGATTATGATACTATGCGGTACGCGCAGCTATTCATTTCAGAGATTGTTAAGCTGCACAGAGTTCCTATTAATATTGTGTTGGACCGAGATAAGATATTTGTGTCACATTTCTGGCAGAGCTTTCAGGAGGCCATGGGCACCGACTTACGGTTGAGTACGGCGTATCACCCACAGACGGACGGTCAGATGGAGAGAGTAAACCAGATGTTAGAAGACATGCTAAGGATGTGTATTATAGATTTTGGGGGAGGTTGGGAGCCATACCTTCCTTTGGTGGAGTTTTCATATAATAACTCTTACCAATTCACTATTGGCATGGCTCCATTCGAGGCGCTTTAAGGGAGGCCTTGTCGTTCACCCTCCTGTTGGTTAGAGGTGGGGGATAACAAGCTATTGGGGCCAGAGATGATACATGAGACTTCCTCCGAAATAGAGTTGATTCGAGGACGTATTCGAATAGACCAGGATAGGAAGAAGAGTTATGCTGACACCGGTAGGAGACACGTGGAACTAGATGTGGGCAACCAGGTATTAATTCGGGTATCTCCTATGAAAGGGATTACGAGGTTCGGCAAAAAGGAGAAATTAGCACAGAGAGATGTGGTACCGTTTCCTATCATTGAGAGGGTGGGACCGGTGGCTTACAGATTGGGACTCCCTGAACATCTTTAGCGAATACACGATGTGTTCCATGTGGCATCGCTGAAGAAATATAAGAGGAGCGAGAGAGCCTTTTGGCACATTCCACTGGAGGAGATCGATTTGCAGCCAGATGTCTAGTATGAAGAAAGACCCGTGGCTATTCTGGATTATAGTGAGCGCAAATTACGATCCAAGGTGGTACCCTTAGTGCGATTACATTGGGGACATCACAATATGGATGAGTCCACTTGGGAACGGGAGGAGGATATGCGAGAGCAATATCCAGAATTATTCCCAGCATGTATTTTCTAATTTCGAGGACGAAATTCCTTTTGTAAGAGGGGAAGTATGTAATTCCCCGCAATTCTGCTTAATTAGGAAAATACGTTTTATTTAAATTACGTGAGTAGAGTAATTTAATGTGAGTTTTAATTAAATTACGTGAGTAGAGTAATTTAATGTGATTAAATACGTTTTATTTAAATTACGTGAGTACAGTAATTTAATGTGAGTTTTAATTAAATTACGTGAGTAGAGTAATTTAATGTGATTAAATACGTTTTATTTAAATTACGTGAGAAGAGTAATTTAATGAGATAAAATGTTAATAAAGATGAATATGACGATTTAAAATCTACTAAATGTGAGTAGTAAATTTTTAATGTTGATATGTACGGTCTAGTGACTATATGGACGTATCGGAGTTATCTCAACCGAGTGTCGCGCGTAGGACAAAAATTAAGGATGAGAGTAGAAAAATATTTAAGAGACTCAAACGATAATTTAGAGTCCACGGTTAATTTTGAAAGGGTCGAATTAGTCAAAATAGTGTACCTGGGGGTACTAGTTGAGTGCCGGGTCATTTTCGGGCTAAACCGGGACCATTCGGGGGCATTTTGGTCTCTTTACAATTATGGGTAAGTAGACCTACGAATTTTGAAACCCTAGATCAGATTAAAAGAGTTGAGGCTAGGGTTAGAAAGAAAGGAAATACACCATAACCATTAGAGAACAGAGAGAGATAATTTCCTAAGGCAAAAGAAGGAAGGAAGGGAAATTCTAAGGAGATTTCACCATAAAGTTGTTGGGAAGGAGGATTGAAGGATCAAAATCATCAACCATCATCAACAACCACGAAATCAGACCCTACAAATCATAAGGAAAGTGGTTATTTGAAAAATAAATTGAGTTATAATACCCATATTTAAGCTTTATGAAGAACATAGTTTTTATGATATTTTTGGGAGAAAAACAATTGATTATGATCCATGATTGGTAGGGATTGCATGTAGGATGTTTTTGGATCTCCAAATATTCTTCTATCATAGAAAACTAGATGATTAAATCGAACTAAAAATCTGGAATTATGATGAAAGATGTAAAGAATGTATTTTTAGGGTTCTTGAATACTAGAAAGATTTTTAGTAAATTTGGCCAATATTTAAAATGATTTTGTTGTTTTAAATCCTTAGTAATCATCCTAGAATATGTAGGAATGATTAGAAATTGTTGGTTGCAAATATGGTGAATGATCATGAAAGATAGATAAATAAAAATGGTGAAACCCGCATGAAGAAGATGAACTGGGTCTGTCACTGCTTGATCGATCGATCGACCCTTGAATGTCGATCGATCGACCATATCCCCTCGATCGATCGACCCTGGCTGGACTTTCAAGAATTTTGTGAATAAATTTCCTTTAATTACCGACGCTTAATGGGAACCTTAGTATTGATATTTTACCTATGAGGAGACCTTATAATCACCAATAGGTATACCATTAGATTTCTTCATAAATGATTGAGTGGGAATTTTGGAGAAATGGACCAACGGGAGAACGATTGATTGAGTTGTATGTTGAGATTGCGAGAATGTAATTATGAAAAGAGTGAGATTTAATTCCGGAAAAATACCAGTAGGTTAAAGTTAACTTAACTACTAAATTAAGGGAGGGGTAACTAGGGCCCTTAGAGTTGCGTGAATACTCGAATAAATACAATAGTGAAATAAATTGTAACTTAATGAGTACTGTGAATATAAGTAAAATATATTACGTACGGGCATGATTTGATAGGTTGGGTGTGTACTTACTAAATCATATAAAGTTTGGGTTAATAGAACTTTACCTAAATTAATTATGTTAGGGTCGATGTGACATTCCAAACTAACATAAAGTTATTATATGTTTGGGGTCGATGAAAAATGCTGAACCAAACTTTAAACTGGTGTCGCGATGAAAGAGTCACGAAACAGAATATGTGTATATATTTATATTTTTAAATCGTTGGGGTCGATGGATTATTCCGAACTAACTTTCACTTGGGGTCTATGAATCATTCCGAACCAAGAGTCCTTTATGTGTAATAAAAGGATATGTTAGTGATAACTGATATTAAATACATTATTGTGTGATAAAATGTATTCTGTGAATAATCTACTGATTTAGAATAGTAGACAATGAAATGAATTGCAAACGTCTTAGTAATAATTTATAGCGTGATGTAATTATTACAAGAGTAAGGAAAACGAACAATAAATAAGTTACGTACGGTTATGGGTAGTATAACTAGGTAGACTAAGTATCCTCAATAGTTACGTACTATAAAAGAGAGGTGAGGAAGTCCAAGGGAGTTGTGTGAAACTTTAAAATGTGTAATCAATAACTCAATTGTGATAACTGCTTGCAAAATATTTTCAAATGTTTTGAGTACTAACTCTTTCTATGTAAAAATTTTAAAAACATTTTAGCTGCCCAGCCACAGGGACACCCAGCATGAACTCACTCCAGAGATTTGGGAGTTGCAGCACGTGTGGATGTTGCAGGGATTGTTTAATCGCTTCCACTTTTTCAGTTCTAGTGAAGGATCTCGATTTTAGTATTCTTAGTTGGGACATGTTGTCCTATATTTACTTTTACAGTTTATTCTAGTTGTGGATTTTTAGTTGCCTTTTATAAGCCGTGGTTTTCGGTAAGACTTTACCTGCATTCAGTTATTTATGCAAACTGTTTTAGTATTACTAGAATTGTAATGTGTTGGTATGGATTATTTATTCTGCTTAAGAAAGATAAAATTTGACACTCGTTTAATTTCACTTAGGTGGTTAGTAAATCAAAAAGCTTTCGGCAGTGATGCTAAGAATGGACCATTTAAGAAACCTGTTTAAATTGAATTAAGGCTTGATCACCCAAGGTTTAATTAGGCGGGGTGTCACACGTCACCCAAACTAGGAGCCTTTCTCCAAGTGGGTATGACAACGCAAACAATCTTCTTCTTTGTGGGATTTAGAAGCAAACCCAAAATTCTCTTCAAATGGTAGAGATAGATCTGGTGCCAAACTCCAAGCAAAGTATATACGTATAGATGAACTTGGATAAACAAACTATTGGGTGTAACACAAGTGTTTGAAGATTTTTCTTGAAATTAAAACACTTAAACAATGAAATTTTTCCTTTTTTATTTTTTCTCTCAAAATCTCTCTTGGAGTTAGAATGTTATGAAAAAGTTAGTTTTCCAAAGTTGGTTCCCGCTCTTAGATATTCTGTCAAAAGTTAGTGGGGTAAAGTAGTGGAAGAAGTGGGAAAAACTGCTCAAAACTGCCAATTAACTATTCCCGCCAGATGTCGTTCGAATGAGATTTTCTTTCCAACGAAGTCTCGTTCGAACGAGCCTTCTAACGAAGTTCCAATGTGAACTCGTCAGAAATCTCGTTGGATATCTCGTTCGAACCATCATTCTCGTTCGAACGATACTTCGAACAACATTCCAGTGGCCTTTTGGGGAACTCGTTGGCAGACCTCGTTCGAACGACATTCTCATTCAAACGAAACACTCATTCGAACGACAATTCGAACGAGCTTTCAGAAAGTCTAAAAAATTGAGATTTAGTCCAGAAACTTTAAATAGTTTATATTAAAGTTTTAGTAAAATCTTTCTGAAATTAAACAACAGTTTTTAAACAAAATACACCCAATATAAAATATTCCAAGCATATATATATATATATATATATATATATATATATATATATATATATATATATATATATTCAAATGCATTCATACCTTAGGAGCAATTGTAACTATGTTGGTGACGTAGAAACGAGGCACTTGAAACACGGCATTTGATGAAGCTTTATACTCTTGGCCCCTACGTCTTCAACTAAACACATCATAGGCTTGAATAGGTACATTGAACATTATCCTATGACATAAACGTTTTTGTACGGAATTGAGCCAAAACTACAATGAGACTCAATTGGAGAATTGTGTCCTTACAGACTATGATTGTCGTTCAAACGACATCACCAGTCGTACGAACGACATCGTTTCTTGTTCGAGCGAGATGGGAAGTTTAGCTTGAGCTTTGATTTCTAGGGTGGATTTCGTACAGGTCTTTAGATTGTTTGGAAGTTTAAGGGACAAACAGTGCGGTGATGCTTGGATATAATTAATATGTGAGGGAAGAATTAAGGATAAAATAATTAATAAGAGTGTGTCAAACTTATTAATGGGAATTTAGGCAATAAATTTGGATTATTTAATTTGAAGCCAAGTGAGCGAGTCCGGGTATATTGGTTGAGTGACGCCAATATTTTAATTATTGGGTAAATTAATTAAATTAGAGTCGGACCATAGACTCGGGATGGTAATAACTTAATGGGTAAATTAATTTAATTAGAGTCGGACCATATACTCGGGAATATTTTAGGCTAGTGCTACGGATTTTTTTGCACGGTAAAGCCGGAATTTAAATTATATATATATGGTGTATGGTAGTGTATATATAATGTGTGCTTATAAATATCAATTATTATATATTTATTTAATTTATATACTCTAGTGCTGTCGAGGGAGGTTGCGTGACGTGGGTGAATCCCCTAGCTTGAGGAGTAGGGTGAGTATATCCCCAGGTCATAGCGTCCAATTTCAGAGGTGGGGCATTAAGATGATGTCCTCATACTCCGAGATGACCGCCTCCATTACGTTTATTATTTACGTTCCAATTTGGCGGACCATAGTTGCCTCAGAACTCCAGGTGGGACTGAGTAGCCTGAGTTGATAGCACTTTAAAGAATACATCCGGTGAGGTATTACTCGGGAGGATGAATTATATATATATTCAACATATGTGTGAATGTTGTAATATAGTGTTATGTATATAATGGGAGAAATAATTATATACGGGTAATCTCATACGTGGAGAAAAATTGTATTTATTATACAACTAGTGCCACTATTATATGGACTTAAAGGAAATATGATTATTTAAGTTAAAGTGATAAATAGCTTATAGATCATATTTTAAACATACTCGAGTTAGAGTGGTGTGTCAGGGAAGAATTTTATGAAGAGCTAGGTATGGGGCAGAGGACTAGGTTGGATATAAAGAAAACGTTAGGTGTGCACATTAGTTGAGGGGTGAGTCTGTCCTCAAGAGAGTGCGACACTAGCTTAAATATGAAAAGCATTCATGCATTTTAAATTTATTGCAATTTAATCACTTACTAAATATTTTCAAAATGTTTTGGGTTCTATCCCTTGCTATCAAATGTTTAAAATCATTTAGATGTCTAGACACAAGGACGCCAAGCTTGAATTCATTCCAGGGACTCGCAGCTGCAGCATGTGAGGATGTGAATGTTGTAGGATTTGGATAGACACATCTATTTTTTTATTCCTAGATTAGGAATTCATATCAGTCTATCTCGAGCATGTCGCTCACAGTTTTATTTAGTTTATTTGCAGATTGTATGGGATTTATTACTCTCTGTTAGTTTGGTTTGGTTTTGAATTTAGTCGATGGTTTATTCAACAAGACTTTTATTATTCTATTTGATGATTGATTCTATCAGCATTTAATGTTTTATTTTAATTCCACTTATTTTGTCTTGGATTAATAAAGATAAAATTTGGCACCATCTTTTTGAATACTAGGTGGTTATTAGGTTTTTTAAAAAGTTTTCAACAGTGATGGTAAGAATAAACCACATGAGTTTCCTATTTTAATTTGATATATGACTGATCACCTGGTATTTTATTAGGCGGGCTGTCACAACAACTAACTTGTATTGCCACCGCTATCACTCAACAATCATATATGGTCCATCTCGCCTTCTCGAATAATTGAAGTGCTTGTTCTCTCTTATTCAAAACTTTCGAATTTTTATTACTTGCATTCTTATTATTTCTACATTTATTGTGATTGTTCACCATTCATTAGTACGAGCAGGTTCACCCCTAGGGTTTTTAGGGGCCTAAGGCAAAGTCCTTTGAAATGGATCCCTTGTAATATCCCAAAAGGGATGTAAAGTAAATAAATATTGTATTCAAGACAAAATTTAAAAATATTCTCACTATATATTTTGAATTCTTATGACTTTAAGTCTTACTATTTACTATGACAAATGACAACATAAAGCAATTTTGGTTATACTCCAACTACCACTTGACTAATTTTTTTTTGACACTTTTCATTATAATGGACACCCGTAGGAACATACTTAACAAAAATAAACACTATACCTATTAAATGAATGATGATATTTTTTTAGCAAAGTACTCATAGGTCCCTCGCAAATAAATTTTAAACACAAGAGGAATTTTGGAAAATTTTAAACACATATGTTCACTAATTCTCTTCTTGTAGAAGTCCACACTTGTGACATTATAAGTGAACCTAATAGTAAACTATCCTTACATGTTTAAAAAATGTCAACAACCTATTTTGTTCACGCAGGCCTAGTGTTATTTTATGAAATTGGTATTATATTCAATTATTTGTAAAAACTTGCATGAAGTGAAATATTTTATTATCAAACAGGAAATTTTGTAAATGAGCCAAAAATGAACAACATCTTGCTCAGTTGTCTAATTAACCTTACAGGTTTACAAAGCTTTTAAGAAGGACCTTCAAGCTCAAGTGACAAATTAAGGGAAATGTAGAAAGCTTCTTTTAAAAAAATGAAAAAAACTTCATAAAATAATAGGTTTGGATCTCTCAATTTGATCGGCCCTACACTTATTCTCCTAATGAATTTGCTCTTCTTGATGCAGTAAAGACCTTTGAGTCATACAAATTTTCAAGGCAAACGACTACAGGAGGATAGAGATTTTCTTTCAAATTACCATGACGAGCCGACAACTACATTGACAATATGAAGGTAGTGAATATTTTAGAAGATTAAAAGCTTGTTTAATGGTTTTGGGAATGAGAAAAAAGTTAGAAACGTTAAAATCAAATAAGGCAGATGGCAAGAGATTTCCATCTTCTCTCGAATCCAAAAAATCAGAAATATAGATGTAGTTTCCATTTGGTAATACTTGACACTCGTCTTGATGCCCATCATTCCATTTCGGAGATTAGTAGGTTACCGTTTCAGAATAACATAGTATCTCCCGCCTTGGGACAGTCAGGCGGTATTTAGATTCCGTGGTTAGATCGCATCATCATGGTCCATGAGTTAGCAGTTTCACCTCGATTCATCCACCTTCTGGTAGAACATGACGTAGTGGCTGGGCCTTCAGAAGTCATAACAGTTTATATGCTTCCATAGCCACGTCATCAACCTCAGGAATGGCGTTATCTCGATCAACTTTCTTCTACTGTCCAACATCCATGGTTACTTCTTGGTGATTTCAATACAATTATAGGACCCCATGAGAAGCTAGGTGGTCATCCATTTACAATGGGACGTGGCCATGCACTTACTACTTTCATGCAGACGTGGAATATTTATGACTTAGGGTTCACTGGCCCATCTTTCACCTAGAAAGCCAACACTGCTTTTGGTCATCATGTCCGGAAACGCCTGGATAGAGGACTTGCTAATAGAAGCTGGTTCTCATCCTACCCTCACACGCTGGTCACCCACCTACCAAATGCCAGCTCGGATCACTGCCTCCTCCCACTTGATACGTTGTCAATACGGTCCAAACCAAACCCACACTTTATCTACTATAAGGAATGGGCTCGGTATCCTTCTTTTCATACTATGTTAGGATACCATTGGCAACGACCGATTCTGGGTACATTGGATTATGTATTCTTGTAAAAAACCAACCACTTTCGAGAGGCTGCAAAAAATTGGAAACGTCACTTTTTCAGTAATATGGCTTATATTATTTCAAACTTGCAACAAAAACTCCAAATTACTCGGGCCAGGCTTGAACTTTAGTCTGACCCAAACTCCTGGGAGTTTGAGAGCCGTCTCCAAGATGAACTCTCTCAATGTCTCTTGCTAGAATGTCATTTCTGGAAAAACAAAAGCAAGGTGCAATGGTCCCTTAATGGTGATCATAACATAAGTACTTTCATGCCTGTGCCACTCATCGACGTCGTGAGAACAATATCCAATCCATTTTTCATCCAGACACGGAATGGCATTGCGCCATGTCAGCTATCCAAACTCAGTTTCGTCAGTTCTATGTGCACCCTCTTACCATGACGAACCCACCCACACCCACTCAGGATGCACCGTTTGTGCCGATAAGGCCATGAGACTATTCTCAGCTTCTCGCTGAGGTCTCTAATATGGAAATTAGTATGGATCTGCGACGCATGGGACATAATAAGAGTCTTGGTCCTGATGGACTCACTGTGGAATTTTTCCAAATTCACTGGGAAGTTGTGGGGCCTTTGGTGACCAGTCTTATCGAACATTTTTTTCATACTGAATACATGCCACCGTCGCTGAATCAGTCCTTGCTCATTTTTGTCCCCAAAGCTAAAAACCCTTCCCAAGTCAGGCATTATAATCCTATAAGCCTATGCAACGTGATTTATAAGCTCACATCTTCAATCATTGTTGCCCGGATGAATCCTCTTATGCAATACATTGTCTCGCCTTATGGAGCGGCGTTTATTACTAATCGAAATATTCAGGACAACATTTTTCTGACTCGTGAGATCATGCATACTATACGAACTTCCAAGTCGAAAAAGGGAAGTTGTGCTATTAAGCTTGACTTACAAAAATCCTATGACCAATTAGAATGGTCTTTTATTTGTTGGGTTCTTTCTAAACATGGCTTTCCAGATAAATGGATACATTTTATTATGTCCTGTATCTCCACTCCCACTTATCAAACCTTAATTAATGGACACCTTGGAAACCCGTTTCGTCCCACATGTGGCCTTCGGCAAGGAGACCACCTCTCACCATATTTATTTATTCTTGCTTTGGATGTTTTGCTCCTCACGATGGAACATGAATGCACTCATCTTCGTATGCGTGCCCTTCATACATCCAGGATGGGTCCTTAGGTTCCATCGTTAGCTTTTGCTAACAATTGTATATTCTTTCTGCAGCCCACTACTGCTACTCTTGACCACTTCACATGTATACTCTCCTAATTTCAGGCCTTTTTTGGCCAAACCATCAATTATGCTAAATCTTCGCTGACTTTTGGACCCGCTACTCCACATGCCTCTTGCCACATAGCTATCCAGAAGTTACAGATAGCTCAGTATCAGGGACATGACAAATACTTGGGCATTCCCTTGCGTACCCGATGGGTAACACGTCAGCTTTTCTAGGAAGCTATTGATGCGCTGGACAGTCGACTCCATGTGTGGTATAATAATTTTTTTTCATCAGCGGGTCAAGTTACGCTCATTAATGTTGTCTGTACTTCCATGCCATCATATTATATGTCAACCTTTCCACTTCCAAAGTCAATTCTTTGTGCACTCACCCGAAAAAAAAATCTTTTTTTCTGGAGCGCAACTCCTTTGGTTCGTAAAACCTCTACTATCCCTTGGTCTACGATAACTCTCCCCCGAGAGTTGGGAGGACTAGGCATCAAACACTTACACACCTTAAATGATGCCTTTATGCTCAAGCTTCTATGGAAAGTGTTTACTCAACCTGAGAATCTATGGACCCGTTCCATTACTCAAAAATATTTCCCCCAGGCAACCCTTTTGTCAATAACCAGGAAGTCCAGATGTTCATGGTTCTGGACTAAGGTTTCAAAATTTTTGCCTCTTTTTAAGCGCGGGATCAAATGGAGAGTAAGGCAGGGAAATATTTCCTCTGGTCATCATATTTGGGTCCTTAATGATAACTTAGAATCGATGTTTCCGCATATTCCAAGACAGGTTCTTGATCAACCTATGGCATCTTTTCTTTCTAACTCTGAGTGGGACTTCTCACGATTGGCCAGCTGGTTACCGATTGACTTTCTCCCACATATCCAGGCAATTTCCATTACTTCGACAATCGAGTCGGACGAGCCTTATCGGTGGCCGGATCTGGGGGGTGTCTTTTCCATTCGCTCTACATACAGCTGGTTGTGTGCGCCGACCCACATCCAGCATCGTCTGCACCTGTCGTGTCTTTGGCTATGGAAAAGTTCACTTCCTCCTAAGTTTCACATCTTTTTTATGGTTCTTTTTGCATGGAGATCTACCGTCAGCTGATCGGCTTTGCTATTATCATCGTCTGCCATCGCTACTTTGTTCCCTGTGTGGCCTTGCAGACAGTAATACCCATATTTTCACCACTTGCCCGCCTTTTACCACCTCCACAGTCCTGACTTGGAAATGGATTTTTCTCCACTCCATCTCTTGCGACGGTTACAGGAGGTGCCTCGACCTCCCTTTTTGCACTATCCTTTGCTCCGACCGTTTTTTTATGCTACGGACTCTATGGTTGTCAAAGAATGAGGCCATTTTTCGCAACCAACGTATACTCCGTGAACCAATTCTACACTTTGTATTTCTACAAACTTCACAATACATAGGCGCTAGAATGTCTTCTGCTCTATCAGTAGTCCCTATTGTTCAGAATTTTACCATTGCGTGGACCAAACCGTGTCCAAATTTCCTCAAGTGTAACACCGATGGTGCTAGAAATCATGACACGGGACTTGCGAAAATCGGGGTTATACTCCGTGATCATCAAGTGACTTTATATCTGTCCTTGCTCATAACATTGGCTATGTGCCTTCAATCCTTGCTGAGATTTGGGTCATTAAACTCGGATTAGACCTAACTTCTGATATGGGGGTTAAATGTATTGAACTTGAGACCAACTGTCAAATTGTATACTACATGATTCACAGGAACACAACACAAGTTCCAACCCATAGGGACCTGATCCAGGCGGTGCAGGATGGATTCCATAGGTTTATGCATGTTACCTTGTCTCTTTGTTTCAGAGAAGGCAACCGTTGTGCTGATGCCCTGGCTGCTGCTGCAATAGGATTCCCGTTTTTCTCTTGTATCTATACTTCCATCCCGTCCTTTTTGCCCACACTTGTACATAGTGACGAGGTGGGTGGTTTTTCTGTTCGTTCAGCAGTTAGGGACATCTCTTGTAAAATAACTCTGTTTTAATAAAGCTTCTCCTTTTGTTTGGAAAAAAAAGCTAAAAATTAAAATAAATCTATATTATATATGTATATCGTATTGTTCTTGTGCGGATTGTCCCGCATTTTAACTGTACGAACTGGACATGTGTTAGCTGACGGTACTAATAGCAAAACTATGGGTTAGGCCTAATGTGGGAAAGCCAAATATAGGTTGGGTCAAATATGGGTTTGCGTAATATGGGCGGGCGAAATATGGACTAGTCAACCCATTTTTTTGCTCCCAAATAAGTATTATAATTCTAAATATATGTTAAAAAAAACATAGTTTACTCTTAACTTTTAAAAATAGGTTTTGTATTTGACTTGTAGCCTTTGAAAATGGACTCCATATTTGATTCATAGCGTTCAAATATATGTCCTATATTTGACTCCATCTTTAAAATATGGACTGCATATTTAACTCATAACTTTTAAAAATGGGTCACATAATTAAATGATTAGGCTAATATGAGTTATTTTATTCTTTGGGGCCCATTTTGCCACTATTAGCTGACGGTAAGAGCAGAAAAGAGAGAGAACGCGCTTATAATTTAGCCGAAAATTTTTGAGATCACCGTTAGGCTACAGATCCACACTGTTAATATACGATCCGCACAAAAGTACTATTATATACATATAGGTTCCGTTTGATTGTCCCAAAATTGTAAATTGGATCATTCATAAATTGATCAATTTACAAAATTGACACATTAATTGTGTTTGGTTTCATTAATGAAACGATTCATTAATTGATCCATTTTAGCGCATGTGCAAATTCTGAAATTTGATCATTTCACAGAAAACGTGAAATGAATCCATTTGAAATATGAATCACATAAAGTGCATGTCCCCTTTCCCTCTCCCTCTTGATTTGTTTTTTTTTTTTTATAGAACCTTAACATCAATTTCAAATTACCAAACATTATGTAAAATTAGATTTAACTCATTTCAAATTCACCCATTTACAATTCATTAATTCACAATAAACTAGTTTACATAATCAAATAATTTGCGCAATCAAATTGGACCATAATATATGTGTATAATGAATTTGGGAGCTCAAAAAATGCCTCAAATTTTGGGGCCCAAGGCGGCGGCCCCTAGCACGAGTTACGTTTCAAAATACCATCGCTTAAAATCACTTTCAAATAGTGCTCGAATGGAGAAAAAATTACAAATAATCCGAGTTTCGATTCTTAAAAGGTCAAGATCAAATAATTCGGTCGGGTGTAAAACTAAGCAAAACCTGAACTCTAGTGAGCATCCATGTTGGTAAACCTTTAAACATATGTGGATATTTATGTACGAGAGAGAGCATGGTTGACGGGACCCTGGTGCGGGTACTATTATTTGATGCTGCAAATCCTGTAGATAGCCCACAAAATATGGTCACCACATATAAACGCTGAATCAGCTCAACTTGATTGGTATAAGAAGTAAGTAGTAATCAATCAGAGGACACCACTCTTCTGCGTCCTTTCTGATGAGTGTGTTATTTGTCTATATGCATTTCTTGGACACTAGCAATCAGTGTACTCTATTTTCCAACAACTTCTCATGTTTGTTTAGTATTTAAATAAACTATAATCTAGCAATTATTTTTTTAATTAATTTCAAAACATTTTAATAAATTACGTAGATGCTCGTGGCACACCTAAAATTTTACTTTTACGGCTATAGAATTGAGCATATGGTATTAAAAGATGGAGCAACATTTTCTACTTACCCAAATTTTTAGGTGGAGAACCTATTAAAAACAACATGCAGGTCAATACCACAAAATGTCCGTTCAGTGTGGGTCTGTGATTGTATGATTATTGAGAAGTAGAGAAAATTTCACATAATGTGTAGTGTTTTGTTTTTCAAACTATTACTTATTAAATGATTTTAGAATTCATATAGCTATTGATGTTTTGTTGTAGTATTCAATGTTTCTGATTGATTTATGTAGTTTACGTTTGTTAGTTTGCAATGACATTTTGTGGTAGAGCATAATTAAAAGAAAAACGGAATTGAGAGAACTCAAAATTGCATTATAATCAGGGTAAACAATTTAGAAAATTTCGGCATAAGTTTCTTTGCTCGTAGGACTATCCACCTCCTTAACGAAAAAAATGTTCTAACAACACTAATAGTTCGTCCTGAACCTCGCTAAACAAGATCGATTTAACTACGGGCAGGAAGACATCGACTACATTAGATGACACACTTAAACAAATAAAGATAGTTATAGTCTAAAACAATCACCGTAGCATATTTGGTTGGCACTATAATCAATAACAATCAAAACTCATGACAACAATACTCGTCTACGTTAAAATTCAAAAAAATGGTAGTCAAAATAAATGTACAATATTTAAGTCGAATATTATTTTACAAGACAAATTGTAAACAATTTGAATAATTTGGACAGAGTTTCCTTTATTTATAGGATTATCCACCCTTTATAAATACTCAACAACAACAATGCTAACAATACTAATAGACCGTATTAGACATTGTTTAAACCACATCATCGATTTCACAGTAATCAGATATAAACCCCAAATATGAGTACATAATAAACCATTATTGATAAATTCAACACAAAAATGCCCCAAAATATTTAATATTGCATTGAAAAATAAAGTACTCGATGCATCAATTGGGGTCATCCCACATGTTCCAATATAAGAATTGTGCATAGTTTCCAAAGAGCCATCTCAGAAAAGGATACAAATAGTTAAAATGCCATGAAGTCATATCAAACCAATAGTTAAAAAGACAATAACACTAACAAAATGTTATTATAATTAAAGCAATACCTAACATTGGTGACTTTGTTAAACCCATGGGTCATAACGACAACGTTTGCATAAAGGTCTCTACTAGCTCTTGAATTTTTATATCAATACCTGAGAAGGGAAACATTGATGAAGAAAATGATTGCAAAATTAAATTAAACCACCAAACAAATCAAAATTGTTCAACCAAAAATAATCAAACCTTAATAGAGGCTGAATAACAAAGTTTATAATTTTTCAATGGTGTATCCAAGCATATAATGTACTTTTCATACCTATGAAAGACTTTTCGTAATGTTTTACTAGATTAAAACACGTGCACTGAAATTCATCAAATAAATTATCATAAGTGAAGTTATATTAATAAAGACTAAAATACCATTTCTTTTTCCTACCCTGAAAAAGCCAAAGCGCATGCAACATATAATAGAACCTAGGGGGCCATTCCAACACCCATCCTAAAGTATATGAATAATAGCATATATTTTTTAGAACCAAATTATATTGAAAGTATAATATCGTAGTAAACTAATTTACCTTTTAAGAAGATTCTTCAAATAGAGAACACAAAACATATGAGTCACGTACGATTACATTTAGATTCATATCAATATCAATGAATATTATTTCAAACTTTATATATGAAACAATGTCATAAACCTCGAGTATAGCTATCACAAACTATAAACGATATTGTCCCAGATATCGACTTTAATGAATGGCAAGAGATATCAAGTTACTCAACTATTTACTTTCTCATAATTTAATATTTAGTTAATATATTGATTACATCCATAATAGGTATGCCAAAATGTCGGTATAGCATAAAAAACGAATCCTAATTGTAACATCTTCAAGTTAATTATAATAATAAAGGGAACCTCTGAATATCCACAAATTAGCCAACTTATAAAACTCGACACGCGTTGGAAAATCTTAATTCCGTGACAACCACTCGACCCAGTTTGTATATATAACCACACGAAATTACCCAACTTTTTTTAAGGTTATGCACAATATGTACTCGCTGATAGTACATAATACATGACACGAACTCGACATAACTTATGGCAATATTTGCATAGAACTGATTAGGAATGACATGAAACTAACAGATAAACATTAATGCTAAGGTATAATACAAAAGAATTGATCCAATGCTGATGTACATAACTATGAAAGTTTCCAACAAATAGGTAGTAAACTGATTAGACAGACTAAATTTGAATACAAAAACAGAGACGAGTCTTTAACCCTTTCTTTAATTATCAGTTTAGATATGCTAAACTAATAAGACACTTATTAATTACCCATTTGTTCAATTATGAAGTTTATATTTTAATACAAAAATCGAGTCGAGTTTTTACGCCTACAGTTTTCAAATTTTGATCATACCACATTCACACATATAGGACCTGCACAACGAATCTCAACACATGAATGACGACATGCATTACGCTAATGAGAAGCTACCCTTAAATTTTAGGGACAAAGAACAATTTAAAAAATGATACCCATACATATATAAATGATAGAAATATATGGCCTTAATATATATAATGAGAATGGCTCATATGCGGGATCCCACTTTGGGATATATACGACCAAACACAATTGCTCCCGTTTTGGACAAACTTCCCCAAACATCTAATTGATAACCCCAATTAAAATCTCATGTAATCTATCTTCCCCCGATTAGCCAAACATAAGAAGCCTTAAAAAAACCTATAATATCAAAACTAAAAAAAGTAAACCGAACTTTGACAATAATAATCAAAGATGTAAAGAGACTTGGTACCTAAAGAAACTTATGGTGGAGGTTGTGATGAGGTACCAATAACTATTGAAGAATGCTCAACTAAAAAAATCAGCAAAACGCATGAAGAAATTTTTTGCCTATTTAAATTAGTAAAAATTTACTACCAACGAAGATACTTAAAAATAGGTTTCTAGCATCCCGAAGTTACAAATGATCAACCTGATATCCTCAACTCGAATATAGCCTTCTCGACCTTGATAAAAAAAAGACCTAAATTTGACTGATCAGGATTAAGCATGCATATATATATTTATAACTGATCAGGGTTAATAAGACTATCTCATATTATAGTGAAATATTATAGTGTGGAAATATTATGTAAATGACCTTAAAGGATAAAAAATATTATAATTGAACTACGGATTTACCTTTATAAGAGATGAAAGATTGTATCCATAGAATGGACCCATTAATGGTAGCAAAAATTAGGGAAGTCTAATTGTGAAGTAAACTAAATAACCTTACACCTACCAAATCAAATCCAAAGCATAAATAGTTCATATATTGATCTGAAGGCACACAAAATTCTCATAGTGTAGTTATTACTAAAGATAGCATAATGCTTATGCTATTTTTTTAAAGAAAAGATAAATAATAAAGAAAAGAAAAGAGTTTGCAGGATCTCCCCCAAAATAAGTAGTAGTATTGAAATGGAAAAATATATATCCAAAAAGAAAAGAGAGAAAAAACTTGACATATAGGCCAAATTGCAATTTCTTTAGATACTTTTCACATCATATATGAAAAGTGCACTTTGTTTGTGATGTGATGACATATCTTATGAGACTTATCAACTATAATTGTATTGTTAAAAGCATTTTACCTCCTAGTATAAGGAAGAAAGATATCAGCAATGTAGCGCCAATAATCAGAGCTTCTCATCAAGATCTTCATCCTCATTCTCTGGCTTAAAATCTCTAAATGACATCGTGTCCAACACCATCACAACCTGAGACTCAAAACCCATCAATCATCCGATTCGCCTCGTCAAAAACCACATAATTACACTAATTCAAAATTTTGTAATGCCTCTTCAAATAATCAATCAACCTCCCTAAAGTCGCAATCACAACCTCACACCTTTGCCTAATTTTAAACCTTTTATTCTCTATAGACTGTCCCCCACAATCGAAACAACCTTAATCCCCCAATAATACGAAAACTTCACCGCTTCATCCTTAATTTGATGCGTTAACTCCGTCGTAGGCACCGTCATAGCCACGTAAGTCCCATCCGCCTCATTTTCCTCACTCATAGGAGGAATCCTAGTTATATATATCATCATGGGCAACATAAATGTTGTCGTTTTATCAGAAATCATCTCATCAACACTAATAAAAAAAATTCATTGTAACCCCAAAGGAATAACATTCATTTGAATAGGGAACGGGGGTATTATACCCAACTCTCTCCATAACCTTTAGGATCTCAGAACTTAATTTACTCTAAACAAACATTTATTTTTTCCTATAATTTTTGCACTCATGTTCTTTATCAAACACATATTGAGTTAGATCCATAAAAAAAGATAAGAATTTATGTATTAAATCAATTCAAGATCCCTACAAATGAAAAACATACCTCACAAAGGCCATATGGTTCTAGTAATCTCTACAAAAGAAACTATCTTGTACAAATCTCCTTTGAAACCTAAAATCCAACAACATAATAACACAATCAAAATCGCATTTGAAACCTAAATGTAATAACTGTCGAAAGCCCTAATCGAAATGCAACAAAGAATAAAAAACAAAATCGAAAATAGAAAAGCAATGTTTTCTTATATTTTGCTGAATTTGAGTTTGAATTAGATCGTAATGAAACTGAAGATAAATTTCACATTTCTATTATGTTTGATAAACTCAATTATCCCCAAATATTAAGTCAAATTTTGATTTGGTTTCAATAAAATTATGGGGGTTGTATTTGATTTAAAATCTCACTGTACAATCACAATGCCCAGATTGAAACTAAAAAAATTGAAAAAGCTTCTTATGGGTTTTTACAAAACAAACTACGATAGCCAACCCATATATTATACTCAAACAAAACAATATTTTTCCCCGATTGAAAAGGCATAAAGATCACCATTCCTAGATTGACTCTGATTGTACAATCGATTTGCAATATTTTGACCTAGTATAAATACAAAACCTAATCAATAGTTAACCCATATATGATACTCAAACAAAATCATATAAAGGAATAACCTTGAGAAGGTACATACGATATGCATTTGCATTCTTTGTGTATAATTTTTTACGACCTCAACTTTCTTTGGGTGACATAAGAAGAGTATTTGCAAATTATCAAAAACTGTATTTTTGGCAATACAGTTTTTGGAATATTTTTAGCAATACAACCTCAACAAAATCATATAAACAAAATCAATAGTTAATATTGAGTCCAAAATACGATAGCAATTAAGTACCTTGAAAGAAGCTGCGTGGAGGAGGATGCAGAGGGGTTTGGGGGCGGAGGGGGATGGGGATGGGCGGAGGGGGTGGAGGCGGGTTGGACGGAGGGGCGGTGGGATTTTTGGAGCTGAGTAAATTCAGGGATTGGCTGAAATTTCTTTTTTTTTCTTGTCATATTTTTTGTTTAATGATAATAGAACATTAAAGCGGGAAGGAAAATTTTGAGGAGGCAGTCATATTTTTTAGCCATCTCAGATAGTAAGATACTATTTGAGACGGAAATAATAAACTGTTGTTTTAAAAGGACTTTATAAGACGGGAAGTGTAAAGGGTTTTAAATGTTTGATAGTATTTGAGACGGCAAGTAATAATCTGTCTCTTAACATTACTTTATAAGACGGGTAATATAAGGAGTTTTAAATACTTGTTTTTTTTAAGACGGTTGATTATTTCTGTCTCAAAAAGTATGCTTTAGATACTTAAATTTAGTAGTCTCAAAAACTTCGGTCCTAAAAACTACTTTTTTTTTGTAGTGATAGTGGACTGAACCAATGGTGGAGTTGTGAATTGCTCAGCAATTGGTGATAAGAATTCTTGTTGTTGTGCATGAGATGAAGATCCTCGTTAGGGTGTTGCCTCGTCACTTGGTACATTTTTTCCATTTCCGCACGACATTATCTAAATAAATAAAAATGAATAAGTGATTAAATAATTATAATAATATGAAATTGTAACTAACTAATCAAGTTCATGACTGTGTATGTGTGTGTGTGTGTGTGTACCCCCATTTTAAGATTAAGACTTCAAAATATGTTCAATGTGTATGATCTCCATCCATTTGATATTAGTTTTTAAAAACATATGGATTTTTAAAGGAAGTGTATCTATGATTGATGTATAGATATCCGTGACATGAACTCGGAATCCCATCTCCTTCAACTTATTAGCAAGATTCAATTTAACGTGCATCTGTTGCGAGACATCGAGTTTATGTCAATGCTCTTTGTGTATAGTTTTTGCCTTCTCAAACAGCATAAGAAAGGTCACGGCTACATTGGGATTAAGAACGTGGAATATATTCTCAACAGCGTCATCCCAACTTTCTGGTAGGGAAAATAGAATGCATTGGAAACCTAAATGCAACAAAGAATCGGAAGAAAAAATAAAGAATACAAAAAGCACTAATCGTAGGATAGAGAACTGAGAAAAATATAAAATAAAAACAAAGATGTCTTCAAAGATACCTGGTGGTGTCATTCGTGGCTTGCAGTGGGGAGTTTTGGTGGACTCTGCATGAGTTTGTTGACCGACATGGAAAATATGTAGAGGAGTGAAGAGAGAGAGATAGAGAGAGAAATAGGGGTTCAAAAAATAGGCGGGATAAAGTGAACCCCCCCACCTAATGCTCTTCTCCATTGTTTTTTAAAGATAATATGGACCCTTTAAATTTTGCTTACGTGGCTAAATCTGAACCTCTAATTATCTTATCATCTTATGGAATAGTGTCACTATTCTACTCCTTATATATATATATGTGTGTGTGTGTGTGTGTGTGTGTGTGTACGAGTAACTGATCTTATTATAATCAAAAGCTAGTTGGGCGTGACAAATCTTTCCAAAAGTTGGATGCGCAATCAAACACGAATTGGAATTTATCAACGATTATAAAAGTAGATTACAAAATTATCTTAGTAGTGGGGTAAGAGACTAATTACTTACTCATTCGCAAGATATTCTTCTATTTATAGGTAAGGGACTTCATCGTATAGAGGATGACACTTACAATAATGTAATTTGGTTATATGATTTCACCTAGAAATTCTAGCAACAAAAAACTTACCATTCAATAAACAATGCGTATCTCTTTCTTGTCAATATAAGAGAGTTCATTTTCCTCGAACCATGCTACATCGTTAATTATTACTTTTTTTAAAGTTTTGCATTTATTATTGTATTTTGCAAAATAAGATTATACTCTGATATATTTATGAACAATTTTGATTCACGTGTGGAAAGATTGTATACCCTCCCACTTGTTTTAGTTATTTTTATGCCAAAATTACATGACCGTTCTTCGTTCAATGCCTACAAATCATGATACATGGAATAATCACCTTAAGGAAGGTAATGGATGAAAATGGAAAACTAAAATTGAAACTTATGCTAACATAAATAGGGAATGTCCTTATTCAATCTAACAAGATTCATTTCCCTCACGAAAGTCCCCAATCTAATGGAAGGTTCATCCACCATGAAGCATCAAACTAGCAATGTTATGAAAGGTGTGGTTCTCAGGAGATGGATATCTGAGGGAACATGTAATGAATGGTTAACATGTGTGGGTATGATCGGTAACATAAAACTATGAGATTTAATACATTATTGATGAAAATGCTCTACTCTAATAACATTTAACTGAGTGCCACGAAGCCAGGGCCCAACACACAGAGTTTGCCCCATGGAGAAAGGACTACCATAAGGAATGTATGTGCCTCAAACTTTCATATGCTAAATAGAATCAAACAAGAGACAATGTTTTTGAAAAATAAGGGAATGTTTCATGTCATTGTGTCGTTGTACTAGATGAAGGTACACCTAATAACTCTCCACATAACCTATTTATATGGCCCAAACACAATGCGGTAAAAATCTCAACGAGTTTGTGCTCATTATTATGAAGTTGCTAATATAAATGAGTTGAGGTCTATATGACGACATAGGCACACACTCTTTTGAACATCATCACAATATAAAGTCATCTGTAGATTTGTTGCATCACAAATTAAAGTCATTTGCAATGTAATTTTAATATGAGTCATTGTATCTTGTGCTTTTAATCATGCTTCACGCGTTTCTCATATATTCAACCAAGTGTCCCTTCCCCTGATAGTTAACAAGAAGCACCACCTCTTCTTATCAAGCATAAAAAAGGTAAATATCATTGATTAGTCATGAATATTGTATATTATCACCCTTTATTCTTATGCATTCTAGCACAATTATGTTAATTATTTCCCATGTTTATGATCATATTTAGTTATCCTAGTTTTTTTATATATATGTTGAGCAAGGTTTATCCTAGCTTTTGTAGATAATGAAACACTTAATACTAAAATTGGTTGCATTTTTGGAAAAGTTCATCATTTGATTGAACTTCAGGGGAAATTCCATAAATTCAGACTTTGTCTCGATTGGTGGATCCCTATGAAAGCATAGTTCATCAAGATAGATTTGTGTAGCCAAATATTTCATGCCATTATAACATCGTATGACTGAGTTATGATTGTTCTCCTGAACCCACTTTATTCTTGAAATGAAGATTAAGTGTTCCCAAAAATAAGGGATTGATCGAGTGACATCCTGCCTTTGATCAATCGAGAATTTATATTTTTCCTTGATCTGAAGACAGTGGAGAATTTTCCACTCATCGATTTATCGATGAATAATTGATCAATAAATATTCCCATTTTTGCAAATTATCTTAGAGCTTTATGCATTTTTCACAACCATGAATCGATCGAATTCGTCAATCGATCCTACTAGATATTTGGAAATTCTAGCTTGCAGTTTTGTTTTCTCTTTATTTTTAATCAAACTTACTATATATTTGTAAGTTGGAAATATTATTTCATATCTTAGTTTTATCTAATTTTTGTTATAGTTTTAGGTTAGATTAGGTTTTAGTTGGGATCTCATCTCTTTCTCTCTCATAGGATTTCATTGTGTATGTAAGTGTACTATTCATTATCTTCTTCTATTAATTTAGGCTTTCATTGTTATATTCTTTCTTTGTTAACTTAGTTGCTTTCCATATTGTTTCCTTCCTTTATTACTTTCTTTAAATGCATGCTTTACCATGCTTTGTAGATAATTTAGTTTAAGTTGAGATTATTGAACTGACCATGGATTAGTTTGTTGCTTCTCTTTGGTGTGATGGATTAGGTTAGTTTGAATGGCTTAAATTGTTCTTGATTTTATGCCTATTAGATTTAACAGTGTATATCATCTACGTGTCGTATTTATGACCTTGCATGTGTAATTTCCGGAATATTTGTTGACACTAAAATCATAGTAAGTTTTTATGAGAATTTGGGGGGTGAATACTCTAGGTTTTATTAGTTGATAAAATTATATTTAATCTTGCAAATAGTTTCTTCCCATGTAACAATTTATGCTAATTAAACTTTGCTGAGGTATATAGTTCTTAATCTATAGTTTTTATTCTCATTGTGTTTAACTTAGTTTAATTACATGCCTATTTTGTAATTTATAATTAAAGCATTATCTTTTACACGTCTATTTAAAGGTAATAAATCAATTAAAGTCTAACGAACATTCCTCATGGATTCGATACCCTGACTAACCATTATACTCCTATAAGAGTGTAGTTAAAGATTAAGTTTTTGCATTGTAGTGGGAACTGATAACAACGATTATCGTATTTATACAACGCTCGGTTTTCCAGCTCAATCAAATGACATTATTACCGGGGAGTGGTTTCTTTTATATTATGAGTGATTTATTATTTCAAAATATTTTCTTTCTATTTGTATTCTATGTTTTAATTTTTTTTGCAAACTTATACTTTTGAGCGCTAAGAAATGCTTGAATCTATCGGTCGTACACCACTTTGTGGAAATTACCATCTTAAGCTTATTTGGGTAAGCATGTCTTACTCTATTGTTTTTGGTAATAGTAATGATAATTCTCAAAATACCCAAAAATCGATGACTTTTAGTGAATACTTGCATGTGGAGAAGAATGAATATTACAAAATCAGTTTGGGTGAGTATTACAAAAGTCATGTTATGGATTATTAGAATTTTGAGGACGATCATTCCGATATAGATCCACAAAATCCTTATAATGATAAAGTTGAAACTTATTGCAATAACTTTCAAAATTCTAATAATAATGATTTTGATAGTAGTTTCGAGGATAGTTCTCAAACTTTTTATTTTCATGAATCTGCACCTCCACCTATGACTTTGCATGAAATAATTATCAAGCTTGAGCATAAAAAGTGTGAAAACTATTATCAGGAAGAAAATCATTATGGAGAGCAAGAGTGGGATGCATTATTCGAATGCAATGATGAATTTTCTTTCAAAATTTTTGTAGTTAAGGAATGTTTTGAACCAAATAAGGAATTGATGCCTACTTTGGAACAAACCATTATTCTCTTGACCCAATGCATAATAGGGAATGAACATGAAGACGAAATAGATGTAGTATCCATTTTTAATGAAATAATTTATTACTTGGTAAACAAATAATCAAACTTCATTACAAATGATCTTATCTCCTTCAAAATTCAATCTTTGAGCGATGATGATTCATTTCTCGAGATTGAATTTATTTCCTTCCCATATTTTTTCCCATTATCGAACTGTTATAAGTATCCCATGAATCATTTTAAAATGTTAAAGCATTCAAACCTTTCACCGATGAGGATTATTTTCTTGAGTTTATTTCCATGAAGGAAATCTTTCATTCATCTGCTGCACCTCCCATTCCAATTGTAAAATCTTTGGGTGGAAATTCAGTTTTTGTTGGACCCCACTTACACTTGTCACCTGTTGAATCTAAACCCCCTATCATCCGCCAAAAACTTTTAATTAGTGATGGTTCATTTTCTTTGCCCAAAGCATGTCTTCCATTATTCAAAAGGAATTCTCATTTTTCGGAAGGTATGAACTTAAATGAGGGTACACCAGTTTTCCCTCAATGTCAAATCGTATTTTCGATGGACCCTAAAAAATTTCAACCTCTAGTGTATAGTTAGTTAGAAATTAAAATTGTTAGTTGTACATAGTATTTTGTTTGATTATTTTTTTCATTATTACCAACTATAATTAGTTAAATTTTTAGTTCATCTTTTTATGTTATGCTTGGTGCTAACATGTTTTGTAGAATCTTTGGACTTGTACTTTTCAAGAATCGCTCCATTTTGCGTAATATCATTATCTTCATCTCTTTAACTTGGTTCCTAATTTACATTGAGGACAATACAAGGTTTAAGTTAGGGTATGTGGGATATTTTTCCCATTCATTGGTAGTTTCTTTCATTTGATTACATTTTCTTACAAAGTATGCTTTGTTTTAAAAAATTGAAATTTTCAAAAAAAAAAATTCTTTATTTTTTCTCCTTTTTTGGGCTTTTGGGCTTTGTTTTAGATAATCATTCAAATAAATGTCAGATACAATAGATAATTCAATGATATATGGTCTCGGATTTTAGAAATTATTAGACTTTAATCCTCAAATCATCGATATTATGTAAAAAAAAACTTCATGCATTAAACTTTAAACCCGTGAGCACATGTAATTTTCTTGTTTAAATAATTTAGTTTAATATTTTTAACTCGATAATCTTTTTTTTTCAATTGTATATACTTACACTAAGTGAGCATTTCACTTTTCTTCATTTGTGAGTGTTTATAAATTACTCTTTCCTTCTTGAAAACGATAAAGTTTTCGGTAATCTCATTGTTATTTCATTGATTGGTCTTTAATTGAGTTCATTTTGAAATGTGTTACTTGAGCATAATTTCCAAAGTTATTTTGACCTGAGGATTGCGATAGCTTTAGAAAAGGATCATAGTCCCTCTTTGTTATTTAACCTATATTGACCTTGACCTTACCTTATATATTTTCCTAGTCAATCCCTTTAAGCCTAAATATAACCTTTCATTTCAAAATCCAAAAATTCGAGAACCAACTCCACATTGGAGTTTTTAAACCTCATATACACCTTCCATACATTTGCTCGGAATTCCTCTTGGGATTTTATTATTTCGTGGATGTAATTAAGCATGTGAGAATGACAAGAAAAGAAAAGAAAAGAAAAAGAAAAGGTGAAAAAGAAAAGATAAGAAAGAAAAAGAAACGAAAAACACAAGAAAAGAAAAAGAAGAGAAAAAGAAGAAAATAAATAAAGAGAAAGATTTCCTTGAAGTACATAGTGTTCAATAATCTTTGTCACTCTCAAATATTATATCCATTGATTTTATGGAACTTATATTCCAATTTTGAAATTTCCCCCAATATAACATTATCCTGAGTATTCTTCCCGAACAACTTTGAATCCATAAATATATATTCCTTTCAGAACCTTAACCCCAAACTTGAATCACAAACCTTTAAAAGTCCTATATGATTTTATGATGAATTTGATTCAAAAGTCATAATAGTTGAGACAATCTATAAAAATGCATTTCACCTCATTGTGACACCACGCCCAATTAAATCTCGGGTGATCAGTCCTAAATTAAATTAAAATAGGTTTCTCAGTTGGCTCATTCTTAGAATCACTATTGAAAACATTTTAATTACTAATCGCCTGAGTGAAATTAGACCGGTGTCAAATTTTATCTTTCATTAAATCGATAAGATAACTCATGCGAAAATAATAATTAAACATTTACAATATAATAGAATTCAAACCATCTCACAATATATAATGAATAAAGTATTGCCAAGTCAACATTCAGCTAGAAATCCATAACTGCTAAATAAAGAAATAATCGAATACTGAAAAACTGAAAATAATGACAATGGACAACATGTCCCAATAGAGAGTACTAAAATGGAGATCCTACACTAGATCTGAATACATGAATCGTCTATGCAAAGTCCTGGTAGCCTCCACAAAGCTACAACTATGAGTCCCTGGACTGAATCTTCAAGTCTAGCGTCCTTGTGGCTGGACACCAAAAAGGGTTTTGAAAATATTTTGATAGAAAAAGTTAGTACTCAAAATATTTTAAAAATATTTAACAAGTGTTTATCACGGTAAAATGAGTTATTGATTACTCATGTTAAGATTTTGCGTATACTCTCTTGAGTTACCTCACCCCTCCTCTATAGTGCACGCTTAACGTCCCGTACCTAGCCCACCTAGCTGTACTACTCAAGATAATTGGACTCTAGTATTAAACTAAACTTCTCTACATGACTAAGTTTACATACCGCCCATATAGTCTGTAATAATAACCACGTCTCATGATTTATGTACTCAGATAACCGTTCACGCTTTGTTATCTTTAACCGATTTATAATTATATTTCCCTAGTTAATTTTCTTTTATAAGAAATCACGACATCTCATTAACTACTAATTCACACAAGTAGATTATTAACATACTATACATTTCACACACAATATATACTTATAAATTCATTCATTACTAATATGTCCTCTTAACACACATTAAGGACTATTAGTTCGGAATGGTCCATCGACATCAAGTAAGAGTTTGGTTCGAAATGTCACCTCGACCCCAAGTTCATTTCAGGTAGTGGTTCGAAAAAATCACCTCGATCCCACTAATGAAATTTTATATATAGATTGGTTCGGAACTCTTTCATCACAACCCCAAATTATTATTTCCATATATTAGTTTGGAATCCTACCTTGAACCTAATATAGGCAAATGTACTTTAGGTATTCTCTCCACCTAAGTGTCTATATAATTCTGTAGGTATACACACAACGTAATAATCATGCTCGTACGTAATACTTATCTCGAATATTCACCGTACCCTTTAGATCATACTAGTTCGGAATCCTACCTCGACCCTATTATAATCAAATGTACTTTAGGTATTCACTCCACCTAAGTATCTATATAATTCAGTAGGTATACACACAACCTAATAATCATGTTCGTACGTAATATTTCTCTTGGATATTCACCGTACTTATTAATTTATTATTTATCTCACTATCGCATTTTAATTGAGTATACACATAACTCTAAGGGCCCTTATTACCCCTCCATTCATTTAAGTAGTTAAGATAACTCTAACATAATGGTATACTCTTTGGAATGGAATTTACTCTCTCCGTAAATTAAATCCCAAAGTCCTGATGCACTACTCAGTCGATTTATCCTTATCGATCCATCTCAAATCTTGCACTCAATGATTAGAACGGACCCCCACTATACACCTACTGGTACTCTCTAAGTCCCTAAATAGGTATAATATTATCACTAAGGTTATCCTCAAGAGTCAGCTATCAAATAGAACTCAACTAATAAAAGAACCCAAAATCAGCCTGGGTCGATCGATCGACATTCATTGATCAATCGATCTACTCCATCGATTGATCGACATTTAAGGCTCGATCGATCGATCGAGTAGTGACAAACACAGTTCTTCTTCTTTTTCATGCATTTTCCACCATATTCAATTATCTAACTCCCATGATAATCCATCAAACTTGCAACCAATGATATCGCACCATTCCTACATACTCTAGGATGCTTTCCAATGATTTAAACCTCATAAATCTTCATAATTTAGTCCATAATAATTCAAATCTTCTAATTATTAAAGAACCCTAAAAATATGTTCTTCTTATCTTTTAAATCATAAATCCAGATTAAATTCGTTTTAATCACCAAGTCTTGTATGATTTCTAATCCTCTACAGGTCTAAATCATTCTACATGTGAATCCCAAACCCAAATGCATTTTATTCAGTTCTTTTTCTCCAAGAATATTCATCAAATCATATTATTCATAAATCCTACACATGGATATTATAACTCAATTTAATTTGCAAATAACCACTTTCCTTATTCAAAGATGATCTGATTTCGTGATTGTTGTTCGTGATTGATTGTCTTTCTCCTCCAATCTTCCTCCCCAACTTGTTTGTGGTGCAAGAACCCTTTGAATCTTTTGCCAATTCTTCCTTAGGCTTTGAGAATTGTTTCTCTCCTCTCTCTAATGGATTTTTTGTGCCCTCTAGCCCTAGCCTAAAACTCTTATAATTTGATTTAGAGTTTATAAATTCGAAGGTCTCCTCACCCGCGTATGCCAAAAGACTAAAATGCCCTCGTATGGTCCCGGTTTAGCCCAAAAATAGCCCGGTATCCGACTAGTACCCTCGGGTATACTATTTTGACTATTTCGACCCTTACGAACTCATCCGTGACCTATAAATTATCATTTGAGTCACTAAAATATATGTCTCATTTCTCACCTCCAAATAGTCTACATGCGACTCCCGGTGAGACAATAACAAACGCGCCCACATCACTCGTTATGGCGTATATCAAATTTACTATCAATATTTACTATTCACACACATAGTAAATCTCATAATATAATATAAATTAGTCTATGTCTCTCGATTAATATTTAATCATCACATTTATTATTTAATCACATTAAATTACGTCACACATGTAATTTAACTAAAACGTATTTTCCCAATAAATTTCTCAATTAATTAAATCATAAATACGTAAAAATATGGGGTACTACGTACTTCTCCCCTTACAAAGGAATTTCTTCATCGAAATTAGGACAAGACCGGTACTAAAACTTAGGATTTTTAATATCACGACATCCTCTAGTACCCAAATTCCAATCACAATAACATAAGGGTCACTCCACTATACACGCGACCCTTACGACTAGTACCCCTGGGTATACTATTTTGACTATTTCGGCCCTTACGGTCTCATCCATGACCTCTAAATTATCATTTGAGTCACTAAAATATATTTCTCATTTCTCACCTCCAAATAGTTTACACACGACTCCCGGTGAGACAATAACAAATACGCCCATATCACTTGCTACGACGTATATCAAATTTACTATTAATATTTATTATTCACACACATAGTAAATCTAATAATATAATATTAATCAGTCTATGTCTCTCGATTAATATTTAATCATCACATTTATTATTTAATCACATTAAATTACGTCACACATGTAATTTAACTAAAACATATTTTCCCAATTAATTTCTCAATTAATTAAATCATAAATACGTAGAAATACGGGGTATTAATACTTCCCCCCTTACAAAGGAATTTTATCCTCGAAATTAGGACAAGAGCGGTACTAAAACTTAGGATTTTTATATCACGACATCCTCTAGTACCCAAATTCCAATCATAATAACATAAGGGCCACTCCACTATACACTCGCTAATAGTGCCCACCTATCAAAAGGCTTAATCACTATAGCCACAGATTATCAATAAGCTTTCTCAACTTACTATGTACTGATACGTTCCATCAGCCATGTGATCTCAATACTGACTCTATTATCTCTATACTGAGAAAATGTCGCACATCTCAAAGTTTGTGGTTCACGACAACAAAAGCCGCCCACAATAGTAGGTGGTACACTCCACTGTTTAACAACGGACTCCAAGTCACAATCAATCCAAAAATATGGTTATCCCCTCATTTCTAATCAGTCAGAGGGTGAACAACAAGGCTTTCTACCCCAAACCTCAAAAGTACTTTATGTGTGATGAACATGTACGAGTTACTACAAACAACTCTAACAATGGTAATTTCTCCCCTCAATTACCCTAGAAGTCACCAAATGTACTACTATCATTATAAACCACCTCTCGTCTAACCATCGGCTATAGGTGATACAATATGCCAAAAACAAAACTTCATCCCCATCACTTCCTGATAATCCCTATCAGAGGTGGAATTGAAGGATCTCATCCCGATTAACAATAATATTGGGCGGCACGTCCTACCGGTGCAATCCTTATTTTTAAGGATAGAAAAGATTTCTTCATCTCGGTCAACTACTTCCACACACTTGAAGAAATTCTTAACCTTGTCACGACTTGGCAACCCACAAATGAAATTTTATAGTCTCCCTACCCATTCCATCATTGAAAAACGCAGGCTTGTTAACAAGTTTCTGGTTGCTCTTCTCAAGTCAACCTTTTTCCATCCCTGAGTGATGTACCTGGAGACAATATCACAATAATTCACCCATCACCAATTCCCACTTATAATATCTCACATTAAGTGGTACTACATACACCCCTTATTTCCTTGGAGTATACTAACATTAGAGTCATGCGCAAGCCACTCTTCAACACTCATTCGAGTAAGGATCCTCTCTACTTTCTCACAACAATTTGGTATCCTATTTATCAAGAGATATCTTTCAAATGGCTTTCCACAGACTTTCAACCCCTCTCAGGTGTTCTATCTCTCGTTGCACATATATGCTTGAATTATCGTCTTTCTAATACGACGTTTAATCCATCTTACCATTCGAACTTGATGATAGCTGTCCCATAAGAATATTCTCACACATAATTTCCACGCCCTTCTATCTTGGATGACTTTTGAAAATCCAACAAATCAGGATGCCCATGCATCCTATAATCCGTGCGTACTTGCACAAACATCGAAAATGTCCCACACGTAACACACTTTTCTCAAAATTGGCCTCGCATTCTCGGCTTGGTTATAGCACTTGGGTATTCTTAATCACTCCATAACCTAAAATTAAATTCTTCTTGACATTATACCACCCTTCAACTCGTAAGGATAAAACATTTAAATGCCTTTCTATAGAACTACCTGCTCCACTGGTCTTGCTCGTATAATAGCTCTCAGCTCATAGTGTTTTCTTCACACGTATAACGATTAACATTCGAAACTGATGCCCCTAGTATCCATCAACGTTTCTCCACTCCCTAAGTTTATTAAGGTCCATGCGTATCTCATCTCACACTGACACACAAACAAGGAACTTCCCTCCCCATGCATCATCACTAGTATTATCGGAGATCGAGTTTTATAAGCCTAAAGCACATAACCGGGACACTCAAAATCCTATCCTCGGACATATTTAAATATAACTCTCAACTCCCACGTCTCTAAAAGAGTCATATTACACCGCTCTCTCACTATCACTAGTCATTCGCGCTAATCACCATAACAAGTTTAATTTCTCCGCTCGATAATAAATACAAATACCCTGAACCATATCGGTAAAGTCCCTACACCCGGACCAAAAATCTCGAGACAACTATACGATTCGAAGCCTCCATCATAATATCATATAAAATGCGAGCTCTCCCCTCTTTCTGATGAGGCATCACTAAAATAACCCATCTTGCCCGGGAATAGCGAACACGATAGCCTTGCACAAACAACCCACTATCGTACCAACCGTCGCTAACCAGTCCATACCGAAGATAACACATTACTCGTATAATACATCACTAGAACGAGTAATTTATATACATATGACTCTGCTATAATAGGCGGATCTCTCAAGCAAATCTCATTTAAACAAAATACCGCGACTCGCTCGCTTTAACCAAATTCACCTATTTCGCCCATGGATTAAACTCACATTTCTACCTTGCTCCTCACCTGACTATTCAAATGGTTCCTGGATATAACACGCTTGTTCCAACTGAACCAATAACTATTTTAAATCATCTTCCAGGCAGTATGCTTTAGTTACTTTTTTTCCACATTGGGTGGAGTCAAGGCATGTGGTCCTGCTCTCCACGAAATATCTCCCGATAGCATTCTTCTATCTCTAGACACATTGTTTGTATTAAAGTTGTCCTTCTCTTGGACCTGGGTATCCTCATCCCAAATGGTTACCCTTTTTGTTCCCTTAGTCCCAATGTCTATAACAAATAGGGGTGGACAAAAAAAAGACCGACTCGATTGACCCGATTGGACCAGACCGGAACGGACCCATTTATATAGGTTTTTTTTATAAATCGGTCTTAATTCGGTCCTAAATCAAGAGACCCGAAATATTCGGGTCGGTCTAAAAAATTCATTTTAAATTCGGTCATAGGACCGGATCGGACCGTTTAATTTAATATAATTTAATATATTATATATATTAATTTTATATACATATATCATAAATAACTAAATATAGAGGAAACCTTACGCGGGCAACTCACTTTTCTATCTCTCAATTTCATTTCTACCCGGCGGCAGCTCTCTCTCCTAAAAAAAAAAACCTACGCACACGTAGCTCTCCTAAAAATGAAATGACCAATGTCCATTTCAATGAAAGACACACACAGATCTCTCCTCCTCATTGTTTGGCCGGCAGCTCACAATGAGTAGATCTCTCCTCACTCATAGATCTGTAGCAAAAAAAATAATTAGTATAAAAAAAAACTACGCACGCAAATCTCTCCTCATAGATCTACTAGCATTTCTTTCTCAAAAACCCACAAGATCTCCATTGTTTGAAAGATCCTCGGTACACGGCACCATGAACACAAGATCATGTGCCATAAATACCAGATCCAGCAGCCCAACACAAGATCCGGCAACCCCCAACACCACTGCAACTATTTCGGCACCGGCGACCAACGATCCAATGGTATTATACATCTCTTGTTATTTTCTGTTCTCCTACATCATTATACAACTGTCGTTCATTTTTCTTGTGATTTTTTTGTGTTTTTTTGTTCTATTACATCATTTTTTTTGTTCTACTACACCATACAGACTACAGTTGGGTTCACACGGTTTGTTATTATTTTTGTTCTACTACACCAACTGTCATTATTTTTTTAATGTCCGAAGTTGTGTTCACACGGTTACAAATATATAGTCTGTCATTATTTTTTTAATGTCCGAAGTTGGGTTCACACGGTTACAAATATCCATTTTTTTTCTGTTTGTGGATTTTACCCATACTCCATACATGCAGTTTATTATTGTAATGGTCAACTGCATTTTTTTGGTTGTTAGTTTTTCGACCTTTTATTTGTATTGTAATTAATTTCTTGTAATGGTCAACTAAAAATTCATAAATGGATGGAGTTTACGGATTGTGGATTTTATAGTTTGTTATTTTTTTTCACTTGTAGATGGATGGAGTGAGATAAGATCCGGCTAATGCTACTCTACATGGTTCGACAAGAACTCATCCCATGCAACACAAACGAAAAAATGCATCTACGGTATGGGATCACTTCCATAGAAATAATGATATAAAAAATCCTAGAGATATTTGTAATTATTGTGGCGTTTCTTATGCATGTGACTCTAAAAAGAATGGGACTAAAAATATGAAACAACACACTCCTTCTTGTAGAGAGCTCCCCACTAATAAGAGATTGTTAGAAGAAAATGGGCAAAAAAAATTATCATTTATGCCAAAAAAAGAACCAAACGGAAATGACCCAAGTTTAAATTTATTGGCTATCTCTTTTAGTGTGGAAGCTTGTCGGCAAGGGCTAGCCGAAATGCTTATAATTGATGAGCTACCATATAAATTTGTGGAGAATGAGGGGTTTAGGAGGTTTATGGCTCTCGCACAACCAAAATTGCATATTCCTAGTCGTCGAACAATTGCACGAGATTGCCTAAACATATATGTGGATTTAAAGAAAAAGTTGAAAAAAGATTTGAAAGGTCAAAAGATTTGCATTACCACCGATACATGGACTTCCATTCAAAATGTAAATTACATGTGTCTCACCGCACATTATATTGATAAAGAATGGAACCTACTTTGAACTTTTGTCATGTCAAAACTCATAAGGGTGAGGAATTAGGGCAAGTTGTTGAGGATTGTTTGTGTGATTGGGGGATAGATAGTATTTTCACTCTCACGGTTGATAATGCTAGTTCTAATAATGGTACCATTAGTTATTTAAAAAGAATGACAAAACATTGGAATGGTACCATTTTGGAACATGAGTATTTACACATGAGATGTTGCGCACACATTCTCAATCTTATTGTTGGAGATGGATTAAGGGATTTGAATGAATCAATTGCAAAAGTGTGTAGGGCGGTAAAATATGTGAAATCGTCACCTTCTAGGTTAGTAAAGTTTAAAAATTTTTGTGAGAAGAAAAAGATCGAATCAAATGGTTTGTTATGTCTTGATGTTCCAACGAGATGGAACTCCACATTTATGATGTTGGAGGTGGCCATTAAATTTGAGAAAGCATTTAAAAGGATGGAGCAAGATGACAATGATTATTTGTCCTACTTTGGTTTAGAGGAGGAAAATGATGGTGATGGTGATGAGAGGGGAAGAGGGTCGGTATTTGAAAGAAATTTAGGACCTCCAAAATTTGAGGATTGGGAAAAAGCTAAGAGTTTTGTGAAGTTTCTTCGAATCTTTTATAATGATACCCTAAAATTTTCTGGGTCTTTATATGTTACATTCAATGCTTTTTTTCATGAACTTGTGATTATTGAAAGTAAGTTGGTGCATTTGAAAAATTATGGTGATGATTTTTTATCTTCAATGGCCGGGAAAATGATTGCCAAATTTGAAAAGTATTGGAATGTAGAGAAAATTAACTTCTTGTTGTTTATTGCCATTGTCCTTGACCCACATTACAAGTTAAAGTATGTTGAATTTTGGTTTAGTGAGTTGTATGGTTGTGTTACATCATTGGAGTTGTCAAGAAGAGTTAACGATGCATTAATTCGTTTGTTTGAGTGGTATGATGGTCATAAATAATCTAATGCATCTTCACACAATATGAATCCACCAATTAATGTGGTTGGGGTTGATGAGGATGGTCGTGCGTTTTTAACATCTCAATTTAAAAGGAATTTAGAGTCGGAGGATAATTTAGGTGCAAAATCGGAGGTACAAAAGTATTTATTGGAAACTTGTGAAGTGTAAAATGATAACTTTAATGTTCTTGGTTGGTGGAAAAATAATCAAGGCAAGTATCAAGTGCTATCTCGTATGGCACGAGATGTATTAGCTATTCCCGTGTCTACCATTGCCTCTGAATCCGCTTTTAGTACGGGTGGTCGTGTGCTTGATCCTTTTCATAGCTCTCTAGCTCCTACAACGGTGGAGGCACTTGTTTGTGCACAAAATTGGCTCAAATCTTCAACAAAACCTATCAACATTCGAGATGCCATGGATGAAATTTAAGAAATGGAGAAACTTTATGCGGGTAATAGTTAAATTTAATATATATTTTTCATAATTTAAATGTTAACATTTTGTTATTGAATTTTTATTTGACATAATCTTTGTTTTGTATTTTTTCTAAAAATATTGGGAGAAAGATTCAAGACCTCTATTTCAACTATTGTGGTGGATTGATGCGCCTTTTGGAGGAGGCTCGAGGACTTTGTTTTACCTTACTTTTGGTTATGGTGGATATGTAATATTTTCTTATGTTGCTTGCTTGGGCTTAGTTGGACATGTAATATTTTCTTATGTTGCTTGTTTGGACTTAGTTGGACATGTAATATTTTCGTATGGTGCTTTCTTGGACATGTAATATTTTCTTATGGTGGACATGTATTACTTTTGAAGCTATTTTAATGTTTGCATATCATTGTATATGTTGGAGGTGCAAAATAGCACATTTAATGGTGCAAAACAGCATGTTTTATTCTACTAAAATTGGGCAAAACAGGACAACACATTTGAAGGAAAAAATAGCACCTTAAATGGTGCAAAACAGCACCTTAGATGGTGCCAAATAGCACATTTGAAGTGGCAAAACAGTACCCTTAGATGGTGCAAAACAACATTATTTCAGTGGCAAAACAACATTATTTCAGTGGCAAAACAACACCTTTGATGGTGCAAAACAACCTTTAAATAGTACAAACATAAAAAAATTAACAATTTGTTATTGAAAAAAAAAGGTAAATAAATGTAAATGGGGACCGATTATTAACCGAACTCGACCGAAAATAGCCTAGACCGAATAAATAGGCTAAATCGATTAAATCTATCCAAATACGATCTTCTCAAATATAGGATCGAATAATTCGGTCCGACACCTAAAATGACCAAAAACAGGACCGGACCGGACCGCGCCCACCCCTAATAAGAAATACACTTCTAGCCTTACCAGTCTTAACTGGATCCATATTACTCAGCATGAATTTAGTTATTTGGATCATTTAAATGAGTTCCCAATCGGGTCTCTCTGTGCAGTATCTCACTAGTACCATTACATCCAGTCTTACTCCCTGATTGAATTCTACAACATTCTTAACTCCCTTCTCATGGAATCCTTAATACTATCATGTAAAAGCACGACTCTGTCGCTATTTACATTAATCGTACAAGTATAATTGTTCCCTTAAATATTGGCGATATCTACTAGTGAGTCCATTATTCTACTAAGGACTATTTTCTCTATTTTACCTACCTCAATGGGTACAAATTTCACTAACAAATATAAATTATTTCCCACAGTCGGCCTCTGTCCGACCCTCATGTGATAAGTTCAGAAACTCCACTCGTATCACTTTTTTAATAAAAGAAATGAAGGATCTTATGGTCAAAACGTACCTAGGATTTATCCAAGGGTATAATATTCCTCTCTACAAATGTGATGACTATTTTTCCCCACCATTACTATGTTTCTCCCTGAGCTTAGAAAATTTCACAAATATTTACTTCCGGGTATTTCTACACCCGTCCATATGCCACTGCCAAGGAACGTTTTCTTCCCATTTGGCTAACTCATACAACATCCGTATTTACATAAATTTCAACGGGTGGTCCTTTCCAAAGAACCCCCGGGCTCTCTCTCCCAAGTTCTACAATTCGTTCTATATATACATCTTTATAGGGGTGACTAACTCACATCACTACAGTATTTCTCCTATGAGCAATATACTTTAGATTTCCTCCATCCATTTGTCTATCACCCATTGTCTCCATCCCATTTTCTCATAGATGACCCCTTTTAAATAGTTTTTCCCTCTACTCTCTCTCCCCACTTAAAACTCTAGGGAAATTTGAAATTATGTCTACATTCTCTACAGCTGTGTTTGGGACACTACCATCCTCGAGTGATTTACTGGCTCATCATTTACTCAAATAGTAGTTATGGTGATCTCCCATTAGACTGCCATTCCTGAATATTTCATGACTTATACCGAGACCCCCCCTCCTACAGTCCTTCAAATGACTTCGCTGGTCGTCTAAAAGAGTTCAATGCACTATGTCCAATCAAACTCATATATGAATTACATCGTCTACTCAATAGAAGGAGAACGTAAGCCCCGTATGTAGAGGAATACAACAATCCTAAGATAGGGATCTATATCAATCAAACGATACGTTGTAAACGCGGTAAGCTGTACAAATACTATGGACACTAGAAATGGATGCTTTGAGAGCATCTGTGACACCCTGCCTAATTAAATCCCGGTTGACCAGTCCTAAATTAAATTAAAACAGTTTTCTCAGTTCGTTCTTAGCATCACTGTCGAAAACTTTTTAATTACTAATCACCAAAGTGAAATTAGACCGGTGTCCAATTTTATCTTTCATTAACTCGATAAGATAACTCATGAAAAAATAATAATTAAGCATTCACAATATACTAGAATTCAAACCATCTCACAATATATAATGAATAAAGTCTTGCCGGGTCAACATTCGGCTAGAAATCCACAACTGATAAATAAACCAATAATCCAATACTGAATAACTGAAAATAATGACAATGGATAACATGTTCCAATAGAGTTGGCTTCCACAAACTTGCAGCTACGAGTCCATGGACTGAATCTTCATATCTGGCATCCTTGTGGTGGGACACCTAAAAGGGTTTTGAAAATATTTTGATAGCAAGGCTCACTACTCAAAACATTTTGAAAATATTTAGCAAGTGTTTATCACAGTAAAATGAGTTATTTATTACACATGCTAAGATTTTGGGTACACTCTCTTGAGTTACCTCACCCCTCCTCTATAGTGCATGCCTAACATCCCGTACCTAGTCCACCTAACTGTACTACTCAAGCTAATTGGACTCTAGTATTAAACTGAACTTATCTACGCGATTAAGTTCCCATACCGCCCATATAGTCTATAATAATAACCATTTCTCATGATTTATATACTTAGATAACTATTCACGCTTTGTTATCTTTAACCGATTTATAATTAAGTTTCCCTACTTAATTTTCTTTTAGACGAAATCACGGCATCTCATTACCTACTAACTTGCATAAGTAGATTATTAATATAGTATACATTTCAAACACAATATATACTTATAAATTCATTCATTACTAATATGTCCTCTTAACACACATCAAGGACTCTTAGTTCGGAATGGTCCATCGACATCAAGTAAGAGTTTGGTTCGGAATGTCACCTCGATCCCATGTTCCTTTCAGGTAGTGGTTCGAAAAAATCACCTTGACCCCACTAATGAAATTTTATATATAGATTGGTTTGAAACTCTTTTATCACGACCCCAAATCATTATTTACATATATTAGTTCGGAATCCTACCTCGACCCTAATATAGGCAAATATACTTTAGGTATTCTCTCCACCTAAGTATCTATATAATTTAGTAGGTATACACACAACCTAATAATCATGCTAGTATGTAATATTTATCTCGGATATTCACCGTACCCTTTAGATCATACTAGTTCGAAATCCTACCTCGACCCTCGTATAATCAAATGTACTTTAGGTATTCACTCCACCTAAGTATCTATATAATTCAGTCGGTATACACACAACCTAATAATCATGCTCGTACTTAATATTTCTCTCGGATATTCACCGTACTTGTTAATTTATGATTTATCTCACTATCGCATTTTAATTGGGTATTCACACAACTCTAAGGGCCCTAGTTACCACTCCATTCATTTCAATAGTTAAGCTAACTATAACCTACCGGTATACTCCTTGGAATGGCATTTACTCTCCCCGTAACTCAAATCCCAAATTCTCGATGTACTACTCGATCGGTTTATCCTCGTTGGTCCATCTCTTCAAATGTTTCACTCAATGGTTATAACGGGCCCCCACTATACACCTACTGGTACTCTCTAAGTCCCTACATAGGTATAATATCATCAGTAAGGTTATCCTCAAGCATCGGCTAGCAAATAGAACTCAATGAACAAAAGAACCCAAAATCAGCCTGGGTCGATCGACATTCATAGGTTATTCGATCGATTTCATCGATCGACCGACATTCAAGGCTCGATCGATCGATCGAGTAGTGACATATGCAGTTCTTCTTCTTCTTCATGCATTTTCTACCATATTCAATTATCTAACTCCCATGATAATCCATCAAACTTGCAACCAATGATACCAAACCATTCCTACATACTCTAGGATGATTTCCAACGATTTAAACATCATAAATCCTCACAATTTAGTCCATGATAATTCAAATATTCTAATTATTCTAGAACCCTAAAAATATATTCTTCTTATATTTTAAATCATAAATCCAGATTAAATTCGTTTTAATCACCAAGTCTTCTATGATTTCAAATCCTCTATAGGTCTAAATCATTCTACATGGAAATCCCTAACCCAGATGCATTTTATTCAATTATTTTTCTCCAAGAATATTCATCAAATCATATTATTCATAAATCCTACACATGGATACTATAACTTAATTTAATTTGCAAATAACCACTTGCCTTATTCAGAGATGATCTGATTTCGTGATTGTTGTTGATAATTGATTGTCTTTCTCCTCCAATCTTCCTCCCTAACTAGTTTGTGATTCAAGATCTCTTTGAATCCTTCACAAATTCTTTGTTAGGCTTTGAGAATTGTTTCTCTCCTCTCTTTAATGGATTTTATGTGTTTTTCTCTCCTCTATCCGTAACCTCCAACTCTTATAATCTGATTTAGATTTTATAAATTCATAGGTTTCCTCACCCGCGTATGCCAAAAGACTAAAATGCCCTCATATGGTCCTGATTTAGCAAAAAAAGGCCCCGATACCCGACTAGTACTCTAGGCATACCAATTTGACTATTTCGACCCTTACGAACTCATTCGTGACCTCTAAATTATCATTTGAGTCACTAAAATAGATTTGTTATTTCTCACCTCCAAATAGTCTACACGCGACTCCCGGTGAGACAATAACAAATGCGCCCATATCACTCGCTATGACATATATCAAATTTATTATCAATATTTACTATATCAATATTTAATGATATAATATTAATCAGTCTCTGTCTCTCAATTAATATTTAATCATCACATTTGTTATTTAATCACATTAAATTATGTCACATATGTAATTTAACTAGAACTTATTTTCCCAATTAATTAAATCATAAATACGTTGAAATATGGGGTATTGCACTCATTTGATGAACTGTATCTTTCATTAAGATTACAATTTTTCATTATATATGTGGGTACCCTGAATTTAGCATCATAGGCCTGGACGAGTAGCCTCTCCTTAGCGGCCCAAAGCCCAGGCCCATCACCTTTTGTATTGATCCGATCACCCCACGATCCCATGAAGATAAGTTGTGGGAGAACGCGATCCCATGTAGGGGAAATGGCTAATAAGGAGGAACCCATCACCCCCACTACTCCAACATATACATGTATAAATTAAACCCTAAGTCCGGGGCAAAGGACAAGCTGTATTCTCTGTACTTATTCTTCATAATATAGAGAAATAACACTGACTGCACCATCGTGGACGTAGGCACATCTTTGCCGAACCACGTACACCTGTTGTTGTGTGATTGCCATTTTATTTATCTTTTCTTGGTTGTTACCTCTTTTATATTTATTTGTGTTGCATAATAATTGTCACCACAATTGGCGCCGTCTGTGGGAAGCGTTCATCTTTCCTTGAGAAGAGCCCACACCAAGTAAAAATCTAAGATGTCTGGTCACAGCAGCAACGCTCCTCAAGCAGGAGACATTCAGGAGCCACCTGCTCCCCGCAGGATTAGGTTTGAAGTCCGACGTTCAGATCAAGGGGCTCCCTTAGAAAGGCCCGCCTCAGAAGAAAGTCAAGGACCAGCAAGGTCCACGCAGATATCCAGATTGATCGATGCATACGAAGCAAGGCTCCACGAGCAGAGGGAGTCTTCTCGCAGATATGAGGCCGAGAATGCTCGCCTGAAAAGAAGACTGGAAAAACTAGAAAAAGAATTACGTCCTGATACCAGGAGACGCCCCTATTGCACTCCTAGCCCTCAGGCGAGCAAATCTCGCAGCCGAGGAAGGAGCCCTAGGCGGCAATATCAACGGGACGAAGGTGGCGACTCAGACGACGACCTCCGCGAACAACTAAGACAAGCTCGCCGCTACCAGAGCCTTGCTCGCAGCGACGACAACATATGGAACCTGGTCCGCAGAGAGATGGACCAACATCCAGCTCACCGCGGCACCAGGTCGACCAGAGAACTCGCCAGGAGAGCCCTCAAGACCCAGATGAAATCACCCTTCACGAGGGAAATCGAAGAAGAAGAGGCCCCCAAGAAGTTTGCCATTCCAAGGTTCACGATTTACGACGGGAAGACTGATCCCATTGATCATGTCAGGCAGTACCGGCAGGCTATGACCCTCTGGAATCACCGAGATGCCCTGATGTGCCGTATATTCCCCTCGAGCCTTCATGACGTGGCCCAGAAATGGTTCGAGAGACTCCCTCACCGATCCATCAGGAATTTCAAATCCCTGGCCGAGCTCTTTACGGCTCGGTTCATCACCAGCAGCTCCCATCCCAAAAGGATGGATGCTCTATTAACAATGAAGAAAATGCCTTAGGAGACACTGCGAGACTACGCGAAGAGGTATTGGGAGTTATTCAATGAGGTCGAGGACTGCACGGAAGAAGTGGCAGTGGCTTCATTCAAAATTGGGCTACCTAGCTCTTCCCTCCTTTACCAATCCTTGACAAAGAAGGAAGCTACAACCATTGATGACCTGATGGCCCGAATTGAGAAATACGCAAAGGTGGAAGATGTCACCCGCCTTAACGTAGGAGAAAACGGTCGAGCCAAGCTCACTACCAAGGGAAGTGAGAAAGTTGAGAACCAGAAAAAAGGAGGAAAGAGTGGGGGCAAGAATGGCTCCAAAAACGGAGAAAACCCTGACGTTACAAAATCATTCCAGGCGGTCAACACCGTCTTCAAAGAACCAATTTACAAAATTCTTGCGAAGATCAAGGATGAGCCGTTCATCAAATGGCCCCGGAAAATGGGAGGAGACCCCTCGAAAAGAAACAATGCATTAAGATGCACTTTCCACAAAGAGGGAGGGCATAAGACCGAGCACTGCAAGGCTATTAAATCCCACCTCGAGGAGTTGGCCCAATCCGGACATTTGAATGACTTTGTGGAAAAGAAGGTAGAGAGAGTGACTGCCCACAAAGAGGCGAAACCCGACAACGTATTGGAAGATGACGTTGGACACGAATTCGCAGTAATCCACGGAGTATCTGATGTTAAGCAAATCCAAGGTAACTCAGCTCGAATGGAGGTAAAGAAACTGACAGCGGTGATGCAAGCTTTTCAGATTGATCCAGCAAAATCACAGGCAGGAAAACATCGGCGAGCAGAGGACATCAACTACAACAAGCATATTGTTTTCACGGATGAAGATCTTGTGGGAGTAAGGACCCCACATCATGATCCCTTAGTCATTACACTCAGGATAGACAACTTTGACATCGATAGGCTGCTCGTCGATCAAGGGAGCTCATCCGAAGTAATGTACATCGACCTGTTCAGAAAATTGAAGTTGAACATCGCCGACCTAAAGGGAACCACTGTTCCTCTGGTCGGCTTCGCTGGAAAGATGACCATGCCTCTGGGCAAGATAGTACTGCCAGTGCTCGCTGGAAATGTTTCAAAAATGATCGAATTCTTGGTGGTCGACATCGATTCACCGTATCAAGCCATCCTCGGCAGGGGATGGCTTCATGCAATGAAGGCAGTCTCCTCGACCTACCACCAGAAACTCAAATATATCACCGAGCGGGGAGTGATGGAGATACATGGCGACCAGGCAATGGCAAGAAAGTGCTTCATAGCGGCCATCCGACCAAAGCCAGAGAAAAGAGCTGTTCAAACCAGCGAGAAGATGGCGGAAGGTGCAATTCCTTCCAAATAGCAATTAAAATATGGAAGGCCCGGGGTGGAAGAGACCAGGCTCCTCCCCTCCGAGCGCGTCATCGAGGACCTGGTAGAAGTGTCGGCTAAAGAGGGCGACAATAGCAGAGTCTTCCTGATCGGAACCTCACTCACTGACCAAGAGCAAAAGGACTTATCAACCTTACTCAGAAGCAACATAGACGTTTTTGCTTGGGAACCCGATGAGCTGCCAGGAATCGACCCCAATATGGTCTGCCATCAGTTGCACGTCGATCCCACATTCAAGTCGATAGCGTAAAAGGCACGACGAACTGCCCCCGAGAAGGCCAGAGCAATAGAGAAAGAAGTCGAAAAACTACTGGATGCAGGGTCCATACGGGAAGTGAAATTTCCCAAATGGTTATCCAACCCAGTGGTAGTCCCAAAAAGCAACGGGAAGTGGAGAGTTTGTATAGACTTCACTGACCTCAACAAAGCCTGCCCCAAGGATAGCTTCCCTCTTCCGAAAATAGACCAACTAGTAGACGCCACCGCAGCTCACGAACGAATGAGTTTCCTGGACGCATACTCAGGATATCACCAGATTCCCCTGTATACCCCAGATCAGGTTAAAATGGCGTTTATCACAACGGTTGGTTTATACTGTTACAAGGTCATGCCTTTCGGGCTAAAAAATGCAGGGGCAACCTATCAGCGGCTAGTTACCAAAATGTTCAAGAATCAAATAGGAGACACGATGGAGGTCTACATCGACGACATGCTCGTCAAGAGCAAGGAGAAGGAAAAAGACCTCTCGAACTTATCAAGTACCTTCGAAATCCTCAGGAAGTATCGAATGAAACTCAACGCGAGAAAGTGTTCCTTCGGTGTCCAGTCCGGAAAGTTTCTTGGGTATTTGGTCAGCAAGCGAGGCATAGAGGCTAATCCGGACCAGATTGATGCAATTAAACGAGTGCAATCTCCTCGAACAATCCGCGATGTACAGAAGCTCACTGGAATGCTCGCTGCTCTAAATCGTTTCATCTCTAAATCCTCCGAGAGATGCAAGCCCTTCTTCCAACTCCTAAAAGGCAGCAAAACAGTAGAATGGACCTCAAGTTGCTCACGAGCATTAGACGAGCTCAAGTCCTACCTGAGCTCCCCACCATTGCTTGTCATACCACAGCAAATGGACTCTTTATACCTCTACCTCTCTGTATCCAACCATACTTTCAGCTCAGCGCTAATGTGTGAAGTTACAGGGATTCAACATCCAGTCTATTACGCGAGCAAAACCCTATTAGATGCCGAGCAGCGCTACCTACCATTGGAAAAGCTCGCATTCGCCCTAGTAATGACCTCGAGGAAATTGAAACATTACTTCGAAGCTCATACGATCATCGTCCTTACATCACACCCCCTCAAGGCTATCCTAAGGAAGGCGGATTTGTCGGGCAGACTGTCTAAATGGTCAGTCGAGCTTGGCCGATTTGACATCCAATTTTAACCAAGGACAGCTATCAAGGGTCAAATCCTTGCTGATTTCATAGCTGAATTCACAGGGGAAGAACGCATCGACCAGCCTATGCCAACAGAACAAAACAACCAGGCTACAGGGGGAAGCTGGAAACTATTCGTTGATGGAGCCTCCAACTCAAAGGGGGAAGGAGTAGGAATTGTTCTCATCACTCCAGAAAATACAGTCCTCGAGCAAGGAATCAGGCTAGGATTTGCAGCCTCCAACAACGAAGCAGAATACGAAGCCTTAATAGCAGGTCTCCAAAGGGCGCAAACTCTGGGAGCAAAGCATTTACAGGTATTCGGAGATTTGCAACTAGTTTCCAATCAGATAAGTGGAGACTATAACGCGAAGGATGAGAGGATGGCAGCCTACCTCTCCTTGGTAAAAAACTTAATGATGAACTTTGAAGACATCAACATCCAACAGTTTCCCAGGGGCAAAATAGCCACGCTGACGCCTTAGCAGCCCTGAGCTCGGCAGTTGATTCCAGCCTTAAAAGGATCATCCCTATCGATTTCCTCAGCTGCCCAAGCATCTACCCCAACTGCGAGCTGACCAAAGCGAAACCAATACTCCAATTGGAACCAGCCCCCAGCTGGATGGATCCCTTAAGAGACTATTTGAAGAACGGAACGCTCCCAGAGGATAAGAGAACTGCCCACCAGATAAGAGTCAAAACTGCTCGCTTTCACTTATCCACAGGAGGCGACTTGTATAAAAGATCTTTCTCCGGCCCCTACCTTAGGTACGTCCACCCAGGCGATGTCAAGGTAGTGCTTCATGAGCTTCACGAAGGAATCTGCGGAAGCCACGTCTGAGGAAGGTCTCTAGCCTTCCGAGCAATGAAGGAAGGTTATTGGTGGCCATACATGCAAAAGGACTCCGCGGTATATGTCCGTAAATGCCTAAAATGCCAACTTCACGCTCCCATGGTCCACCAGCCCGCCATCGAATTAAAATCTCTGACCAGTCCCTGGCCCTTCGCCTAGTGGGGAATGAACATCATGGGACCACTGCCCACCGCTGCCGGCAATCGCAAATACCTGTTGGTTGCAACTGATTACTTTACCAAGTGGATCGAGGCAGAACCACTGGCGAACATCCGAGATGCTGACATGATGAGGTTCATATGGAGAAATATAATCACCCGATTCGGAATCCCCAGAACCATCATCACTGACAATGGAACACAGTTCGAGAGTGGCCCTTTTCAGGACTTCTGCGAGAAACACAGGATCAGGCACCACTTCAGCTCGGTGGTCTACCCTTAAAGCAACGGACAAGCTGAGGCTCCCAACAAGACAGTGATCGCTGGATTGAAGAAGCGGTTAGAGCGAGCAAAAGGTGCGTGGACAACCGAGCTACCACATGCCCCATGGGCGTACAGAACGACTCCTAGGCGAGCCACAGGGGAAACGCCATTCTCACTAGCATATGGTATGGAGGCGATCATCCCACTAGAAGCAGGATTGCCTACAATGAGATCCGACCTTGTCGAGCAGGGTCAGAACGATCAGGCTTTGCTCGCTGAACTCGACTTGGCCGACGAGCGCAGGGAACTTGCCCTAATAAAACTAACGAGCTATCAGCAACAGCTCGCGAAGCATTACAGTAAAAGGGTCAATCCGAGGAAATTCAAAGTTGGGGACTACGTCCTAAGAAAGGTCCTGGGCAACACAGTGAAGCCATCAGATGGTAAACTGGGCCCGAACTGGGAAGGACCTTATGAGATAGTTAGAGATGACCTGCGAGGTGCCTATCATTTGAAAACAATGGAGGCCAGAGAGATACCACGAGCATGGAACGCGGCTAATCTCAAGAAATTCTATTTTTAGGAGTTATATTGTTAGATCTTTTTATTGTACTCATCTTGTGAAAGGAAAGTTCATTTCTCAATTCGCCAATGAAAATCTCTCAGTTGATCACTCTCTAAAAAGTAACAATTTTATCTTATCACACATCCTTTTCAAATCACAGGCATAATGATTGACATAGCAGGGGAGAACCCCTCCTCAGGTCATCGTCATGAAGCACGACAGACCTCTTAGCATTGCCCATGGCAATATATGAAGCCCTACAGAGTATTCTTAGGCAACAAACCTACTTTGGTTAAACAAAATCCTGACCGGATAAAGACATCCAATACCAGGTGTGTCCTCGCCAATTGCCCTACTTAGGCCTAAGGGAGTGTGACGACACGACCTAAAAGGTAAAGGGAGGGCACAATGGTATTCTTATACTGGACTGGGCGGACACTCACATGACAAAAGCTACAAGAATATAAAAGGATTGATGAACACGTTTAGTCGGCAAAATTGCCCAAAACTCGAACTTCTCATTAATCTTTCATATTTACAAACAGTAATAGTACATATTTAGTCGGCGAAGCTCGCCCAAAGAATTTACAATACAAGAATACAAAAGGATTGATGAACACGTTTAGTCGGCAAATTGCCCAAAACTCGGACTTCTCATTAATCCTTTACATTTATAAATAGTAACAGTACATGTTTAGTCGGCGAAGCTTGCCCAAAGCATTTACAATAATTAAAAAAAATCTCAAGAAGGTGGAAGCCTCCGAGCAAGATAGTCAGCAACTTTGGCTTTCCTTCCATCATCAGGAGCAGGGGCGAGCTCCTCCACGACCTCATTTGCGTCCAATTCCAATAATTGCCGGGGAATAGCATCAATGGGTATTCATCGATCATCCCGCCAAAATGGATTGGGCATCAGAGTAGAGGAGGACATCTCGTGTCGATACCACAGCGTCGAGTTCCTCGGGACCTGCTGCTCTTTGAGGGCGCTCAACCACCCCCTGATGAAGGATAACTCTTCAAACTCTGACAGTCTCGTCGGAGCATCTAGCCAGCCTTGATCGTAGCCATCGGACCACACTTGTCGAGGACCGTTCTTGAACAAATGCCGGAGACGGGTGACGTCCCTCTGGAGCCCAGCAGCAGTCACGTATGCTCGCCGAACATCGCCGCGCAGCTCCTCCATTTCCCTCTCACGCTGTTCCTCGACTTCCCTATTCCTACCCCTGGCACTCCTACCAGCACGCGGGAGAGGAGGCCGAGCAGCTCGCGACGAAGAGGAGCCTTGTAGGACCGCCGAAACGGTGCTCGACAAATGCTCCTTAAGCTTCGAGACCTCCCGCCTCAGGTCTTCATTCTCCCGCTGCAGAAACTCCCCAACTTGGTTGACCTCGGTGGCCTCCAGTAACTTCGCTCTCAGCTCGCTAACTTCTTCTTGCACTGAAGCACCGATCTCTTCCATTTCCTGGAGCCTGTCCTTCAACTTGGCCACTAGCTCGGACTGATCCTTATATTTCTGGTTCCATGACTTAGCAAACCTGCAAAGCCTAGCGAAGGCCTGGCGAACTGCAGGGCTTGCATTAGGACCAAGAGTCCTACCTAGTTGGGAGGTAACAGAAATATAGTCATCCACATCAACCAACTACAAGTAAAAGAAAGAGAAAAGAAAGAGATCAGCATAAACAAAAATGAAGTCTTTTCATTGATATTGAGCGAGGTTACATCAGATCAAAAAAGAAAAAAAAAATTATTACAAAGAAGCCCTATCAATTAGCAACCTCGGATGGTCCCTTGTCCTTGTCAGCATCAGCGGGGGCATTACCCTCTGCAGGGACGTCCTCTGTCCTCTCGACCAAAAGAGCGTCAGTAGAGGTCACCTGAGAGACAGGGTTGGTGCCTTCAACAGTTGGGGCTGGGTCCTCATCTACGACTGGCTTTGGCCCTGGGTCGTGCTCATCAAAGAGGGGGGATGCAACGTCCACCCCAGTAGCCACGAGAGCCTTATTCCACCCTTTCTTGAAGTTCAGACGGCTGATATAGCCTATCTGAACCTCAGCATCCTCATACGCAGCAGCCCAGCCAGAGTTGTACGAATCTTCCTTAAGAGTGGCCGCCTGGGCTTTCTCCGCCTCCAGCTGCTCGGCCAGAACCCTGTTCTTCTCTACAAGGTCTAGCTTGCTCGAGCACACCAGGTCGTACGCCTTCCTCAGCTCGCCAAGCTCCCTGACAGCGTCATCTCTCTCGCGAGCAGAATTAGCAAGGGCCGAGGCAGATGAAGCTCGAGCTGCATCAGCAGCCTTCAGATCGGCCTCCAGCTGAGAACCCCTGGCTACCAGAGTAGACTTCTGCTGCTCCAGCTCACCGTTCCTTCTCACCAGCTCGTCGCGAGAGCGATAGAGCACAACGAAGTCGGTCACAAACTGTAAAAAATAAGGAAATGATCAGAAAGAAGAGACCATCAAAACTGGTTAAAAGAAATGGAGGATTAGAAGAGAACTTTACCAAGGCGAGCCTCTGGCTAGCCTGCAGAGCCAACTGATCGGACCCCAACGCCCTCTCGCGATCTGCAGGGAGAACTGCTCTCTCAAGCAGCGCAGGGGCAAGCTGAGGAGAGGCGTCCACCGAAGCCCCCTCGGGCAAAGCAGACACTGGGACCAGGGCTTGACCCGTCTTGGTCCTCGATTCCACCCTCCTCCTCTCCTCCTCTTTTTCTCTCTCTCTTCTCTTTCTCTCCTCTACTTTCTTTTTCTCCTCCACTTTCTTCCTCTCCTCCTCCTTTTTCCTCTCTCTCTCCCTCACCTGCTCCTCCTCTCTCCTCTTCTTCTCTTGCTCCTGAGAAAAAGGCCGGGAACCAGTAGCTATGGCCCCAGAGGCAGTCTTCGTTTTCTTGGACCTCTGTGCGAGGAGCACATCATCATCATCGTCATCTCTGATCAAATTCTTCCTAGGAGGCATCTCTTCAGAAGAACTGCTGGTAGTGCTCGACGAGTCTTGAGCCTCAGAATCTCCTTCAGAAGAACTGCTACTGCCAGCACTTCCTGCACCCAAATTACTCACAACGCCTGCAGGTTCACTCTCTGAGCTGCTCTCTTCTTCGTCTAACTGGACGGGCTCAGCCGAAGTCTCTACGGAAGAATCAAAGTTAGGAACACTATCCACAGGTCGAGCTATGAAGCTGGAGCCTGTGTTCTTGTATTCAAGCAAAAAAGAAGCAGCCCTAGGATGCTCGCCATCAACCAAAGGCTCCCTAATATTCCAAGCTTTCACCAACTCTGAGATACGGACCTCGCTGAGAGCAGGCTCCAAATTCTTTGTCCTCGCTGTGAAAGAAAAAGCAAAGAGAGGTTAGAAAAATCACAAGTCAGCAAAGATTGAAGCAATAATATAACATCTACCTATATATTCTTCCCCATAAAAGGGAACAGTGAACCTCTCAGACCTCGACCCTTCAGAATGGGGGGAGAATTGCCAATTCCTAACAAGAAAACCTTCTTGCCAGTAGTCCTTATGGGAATCAGGTAAATTTACTACCAATACCCTATCAGGACTCCTAGCCTTAAGGTACAAAACACCCGAACTCGTACGAGAAAAGGAGTAACAAAAGCAGACCTCGGCAAGCCCTAACCTTGTGCCGTATAATTGATTTATCCTATGCACGCCGTTCACTATTTTCCATACGTTGGGCGAACATTATGCAGGCACAATACTAAAATAGCTAAAGAAATGAAGAAACAGATCGTTAGGAGGAAAGGTAAGTCCCCCCTGGGAGAGCAACAAAACGTGAATCCAATGCGCATCCTCTATATCCCTAACGTCCCAAGGAGGCGAGGCGCAACACTCAATCTCTACCCACTCAGGAACGTTGTAGAATTTTCTAAACTCAATGACTGACCTATTCCCAATCTTCGCCATTGGAAAAACACAAGAAAAACTATAAACTCAAGAGAAAATGAAAAGGGCACGAGAGACTTACAAGATAGAAGATCAGGTCAAATGGAGAAGAAGCAACGAGAGTAGAGATCGAAAACAGAAGGTACAAAGCTTAAGAGTTCTCAGAAGATAGAAGATTGCTGGAAAAGCTGAAGCGACGAAGAGAAAATGTGTCTTATTCCAACGAGCCTTCAAGTCTAATCATAACGCACGGATAGCGAAGCGGGTGCCGCCAAAGCAACTTCACAGTTTTCAAAGAAATCAACCATAATAGCTGATTATTTAAATTCATTGGACCTGTAAAAATGGCCCAACAAATTTAGGGGCAATTGTGGGTACCCTGAATTTAGCATCATAGGCCTGGACGAGTAGCCTCTCCTTAGCGGCCCAAAGCCCAGGCTCATCACCTTTTGTATTGATCCGATCACCCCACGATCCCATGAAGAGAAGTTGTGGGAGAACGCGATCCCATGTAGGGGAAATGGCTAATAAGTAGGAACCCATCACCCCCACTACTCCAACATATACATGTATAAATTAAACCCTAAGTCCGGGGCAAAGGACAAGCTGTATTCTCTGTACTTATTCTTCATAATATAGAGAAATAACACTGACTGCACCATCGTGGACGTAGGCACATCTTTGCCGAACCACGTACACCTGTTGTTGTGTGATTGCCATTTTATTTATCTTTTATTGGTTGTTACCTCTTTCATATTTATTTGTGTTGCATAATAATTGTCACCACAATATATATGGCATTCTTCATTGATGACATGTGAGTGACCTAGTTTCCATTGATATTTACTCTTTATGGCCGCATGTACCATGTGTTACACCTCATTATGAGTGCTTTTAAATTTTTAGTGAAATATTCGACGAGGTTTGTGTTCATGTTATGCTGGAACGTTTATCCGATTTATAAAAAAAATCCAAATAAACATTTTCAAGTTCTCTGTCTTCCTACCACATTTAAGGTTTCAATTATGATGAAGTTATTCTAATATTAATGATTTCAAACTTTTGTATGAATTCATGCACACTGCTAATAACTTGTTTGAAATATTTTTCGTTATTATTGAGATTGTCTATTTGATTGATTGGGCGTACATTTTGAGGAAACTTGATGATTATGATCTTCATCCCTGAAAATCCTTATGAGATAACATTTGCCCACTAGGGTATCCTAGGGGTTTAACGACTTGTTATATTCACTAAATGCAATTGTGAGCCCGTAAAAGTGGAATTTCTATCTTTTATTCTTATCTATCTTTTCTACTCTATGTTGGGATGGATTTTTTTTTGTTTCAGCACTGTAGACTAGCAACGTCTAAGTTAGGGGTTTGATTAGTCACTAATATTGTATATTAGCGTCCTTTATTCTTATGCATTCCAGCACAATTGTGTCCGTTATTTACAATTTCTATGCTCAAATATTGGTTAGCCTTGGTTTTTGATATATATATATAATGTACATGGTTTATCTCTGCTTTTGTAGGCATTTGGAATGCTTAACTAAGCAACTGGTTGCATTTTTAGGAAAGTTCATCATTTAATGCAACTTTTGGGAAAACTCTGTAAATTCAGACTTCATATCCCAGTCAATGGATCCTAATGAAAGAGTAGTTCTTCAAGTTAGCTTCACATGACTACAAACATCACGCCATTCCGACACCGTATGACAGATTTACGTCCATTCTCCCCAAGTCCCTTTGTGTTTGAAATAAAGAGGAAGTGTTTTAGAAAATAGGGGATCGATCGATCCACACCCTGTCGTCGACCAATCAATCATCTATATTTTTCCTTGTTCTAAAAATAGTGGGAAATTTTCCCATCCGTCAATCGATCGAATAATGATCGATCGATCAATCATCCAATTTTCTCAAAATGTATAAGAGTTGTGTGCATTTTTCACAACCATCGATCGATCCTACCAGATATTTGGAAATTTTGACTTCTTGTTTTCTTTTAATTCAACTTACTATACATATGTAAGTTGGAGATGTTATTTCACATTTTAGTTTTATCTAGTTCTTATTATAGTTGTAGGTTAGATTATGTTTTGGTTGGTATCTCATCTTTTTTTTCTCTCTTATGGTTTCCATCCATATGTGTATGTAAATTTTTATTCATTGTCGTCCTCCGTTAATTTAAGCTTCCATTGTTGTTTTCTTTCTCTATTATCTTAGTTGCTTTCAATATTTATTCCTTTCCTTTATTTATTTCTTTAAATACATGTTTCACTGTGCTTTGTAGCTAATTTAGTTTAGGTTGAGATTATTGAATGCACCATAGGTTAGTTGGTTGTTTTGATTTGGTATGATGGATTAGGTTAGTTTGAATGGGTTAGTTTATTCTTGATTTTATAGCTAAGAGATTTTACAATGTATATCATGTATGGTACATATTTACGACTATACGTGTGTAATCTCTTGAATATTTGTTTACGCCAAAATCATATTAAGATTTTATGAGAATTTAGGGGGTGACAAATCTAGGTTTGATTACTTGATGAAATAAGATTTAATCCTGCAAAGATTTTATTTCCATGTAACCATTTATGCTAGTTAACCTGCGGTGAAGGATATAATTCTCAATCTGTAGTTTTATTTTTTTTGTGTTTAACTTAGTTTAAATATATGCATGGTTTTTGATTTATAATTAAAACATTATCTTTTACACTTTATTCAAAAGTAATAAATCAATTAAAGTCTAATGAGCATTCCCTACGGATTCGATACCCACACTAACTGCTATACTCCTGTAAGAATGTAGTTAAAGTTTAGGTTTTTGCATTGCGGTGGGAACCGATAACAATGATTAGCGTATTTACACGACACTCGATTTTCCCGCACAATCAATCATCGCTCCTTGATAATTCGTGGTTCATTAATTGGGCTTAAAAAAACTAAAAAGTCTATCTTTGGATTTGATGTCACAACAAAAACCCTTTGGTAAAACAACCATAACAAAGGGTAGAGCCAAGATTACTCGAAGGTGTGGGCTAATAAAAATTCAAAGTCCAAAAAAAATAAAATAAAATAAAAAACAAGAAAAAAGTATGACAAATCTTAGTTCAATAATATAATTCATTCATAATTAAATAAAAGGATTTTACCAAAATTCCCCCCCTAGTCTTTAAATATTCACATGCATTAATTATTAAAAAATATTAAAAAATTCCCGAGGAGTCTTCAATGATTCAAATTCATCGAGTATGGATTCTAAATCAATACTCAAAGTGAGTTCCTATTCAAGGAATAGAGGCGAGCAACCGACAACAAATTCATCCCCTATTGAGTTGTGAACTGATGTTTTAACATGTTTCATATTGAAAAAAACCCTTTTAATAGTCGCGGTGGGAACAAGAAGAGTGAGGAGGAGATGAATAAATCTATCAACCAAATAGTAGTCTTCAATATTTTTCTTTACATACAATTATTGGCATAACTTAAACTCAGGATCACTAACTATATCAACATGGTAATGTATCAACTGACATCGCAAGTGATGGATATATTGTCCATCAAAATCCTCGGGATATAAATTTTCTGCAAGCTTACAAATATCTCCAAAATTAGATGATGATTATCACTAGGATCCAAAGTTAAGCTAAGAGTAAGAAGCTCCACTACCTCACTAAAAAATCGATGTTCTAACTCTGTCAATTGAAAATATATTGTGTCATTCAAAATATCATAGTGATAATAACGTTTAAGTTTGGTGTGACCTTGCTGCTAACATCGATGACCTGTACCTCGCCAAAACAAAAAATCATATCCGGTATAGGAATCAAATGTTGAACACAAAATGACATCACGGTCTCAAGAAAAGTTCCCCAACCATCCTTAGTTTTTGAAGAATATATTTTTTAGTAGAGATTAGCTTCATAAAATCTAAAATGTCTTGAGTTTTTTGTTGTAAGGCTTAGTAGAGCATGTCAATGATCCCCGTGATTTTGTAGATTAAGAAAAGTTCCATTGACCTCGCATTTTTATAGCATTTTCATAATCTTAACCTTGTAATTTTTCAATGGGAGATTGTAACTAACAAGCATACCATATATCTCTTTTTTAATATTTGTCACTCATGTGTTTTCAACCCTAACGATATTGAAAAATTGTTCAACTGTCAAACGATCTTTCTTAACTTATTGCAATCCATGGGCCATTGGTTCCTTTTTGGACTCATCTTGAGATTCGTCCACAAGGATACAAACCTTTCCTTCCCTATTTCATCACATATCATCTTTATAACTCTATTAGCTATGATATTTATATTCTTCTTCTGAATAAAGTGAGAAGTGTAGATGACATTGACTGAGCATTATTTAAAATTATACTTCAAATCTCATCATTCACTTCACCTTTGAACTTCAATAATTTAAAAAAATACCTTGATTCAATGAATTTGGCCCTTCATCATAACCTCCAAAACCCACTGCTTAAAGTGCAAGAAATCCAGTGGCTCCAATGCTTTCCATAAGACACATTAGATTCTTCATAACATCCTCTATTGATTTTGCATTAAAAACTTTATTAATATGTTGGGATGAATTTTTTGAATTGTGAAGAAATTCCACAAATTTTCCATGTGGTGAAGATATCAATCGAACATGAAGCAAGAATACAAAATTTTCCCAACCATTAACTCTCTCCCAATTATTAAACCCTTCAGTAGTAAGTGAAGAACTACTGGCTGGGTTATTTTTATTTTAAAAAAGAAAGCATGGAAAACAATATGCTTTATTATTTAGAGGTAAATACTCTAGCCAAGAAAATTGTTTGAACCATGCATATTGAAATCGTTGATATTGTTTACCAAACAAAGACCTTCGATACTCATAAAGTTTAGGTTGATAAGGCCAAAAATTTATGTATGCTCTTCTAATCGCATCTCTTTGAGTAGGAGACTCTATATCACATATCGAAGTATGTAACTCGGGATCTCATTCAGTAGTAAAAGAAAAAATGGTATGGGTTCCACTACTTTAGATATGGGAGCAAGGTGTAAATATGGACTTGCGGTATTCTTGGTTCATGAGAGAGGTGTATCCTCCCTCAATGTCTCACCATTCTCTCTATTTAAACAATAAAAAAAGAATTTTTCCTTTCTGTATTAGTGGTTGATTATCTTCATATTAATTTATAACCTAACAAAGGAATAAGGAGATATGATTTATTACACACTCAAAAAAATTATTAACACATTTTACAAATAATCCAATCATTATCTGTATATTTCATAAAATAAAAAGTTCAAACCTAAAAATTTCAAACACTAAAATTCTAATATTTAAGGAACATATCATCGTAAATCGATCAATCTATTTATTAATTTAAAACATATCAATTAAGTAAATGCATAAATCTCAAACTAATAAAAAAGAAATAAAAAATAAAAAGAAAAGAAAAGACCGTAATAAGGAAACTAATAAAAAGAGAAATTTTAAACCTGAGTTTGGCCGGCGACTGGTAACTATTGCATGGGTGGGTAGTTGTCGCCTAATATCAGGCAGAGTTGGGTGAGGTGAAACCGTTTATTTTTTGGGTAATTGTGAATTGATTTTGGTGAGAGGGAACAAAAGGTTTTATTTTTAATTGATGTAGTTATAAACAACTTACACACACACACCATTTTTTTGGTAAAAAAGGTTGCATAACTGTACACATTTTTGGGATTGGGGAATAAAGTACTACACATTTCAAGTAAATTTTTTTCTTATTTCTTTTGTCCTTTTGACATTTCTATAAGGACAAACATAAGAGGTGAGCTAAGTTTTTATTTTGGGATGGTTTACTATTATAATTTCTTGTCTGGACTTTTATAACTAACATAATTATTTTTTTGGACTTGAATGGATCCCTGTTCAGCCTAAGCCCAGATCCGCCCCTAGTCATAACTCACTCCTTAGAATTCCATATGACTTAAATCACAACTCATTTAAAATAATACTTCCACACATTTGATTTGGTATATGGTTCACCTTCCAATTAAATATACATATAGACTAACGTGCAATTAAATCAAATTTCAAGGAATATTATTTTCGAGTCCAAAGGCCTAGAATTTTACTTTTCTAGACTCTAGTTTATCTAACGTTCTCTCTAATATCTACTAATTACCTATTATTAGAGGGTTTTTCGAATCACTGATATAAGGGTTGATGATGTATGAAGAAAAGGCAACTTAATTTGAGATTGTAAAATACATTTGTCTAATAAGTGTATTCTTTTCGTTTTTATCTTAACCTTTTAGTGGATTCTGGTTGGTGACGAGTGTTTCTCCTTCTCTTTTGTGAATTACTTAGAGTTTGAGTGTGTTATGTGAGTTTAGACATGTGTTATATCTTTTTCCTTCATTATCCAAAGTTAATTTGGTATCAAAGAAAATGTTGTGATGGTCAATCGTCATCACGGCTCAAATGTCGACACATTAGTATGCAAACGAGACATGTGTGATATTGAAATGGATGATTTGAGGAGACAAGTGAAACAACTCTAGCAGCATTTGCTACGTTTCAAAGCTCGAGATCATGATGGTTCACGCCATTGTTTGAATAATGAATTACCACAAGATGAAGAGTATATTAACCCCTTTTATAATGTTCATGATTAAGTATCAGTAGAAGAGTTTGCTTTGAATCATTATTTCAAGCCACCTTCGAATCAAGATGTAAATGATTAATCAATTCATCCCGGTTCTTCGAACTGGAATTCTTGCCGATGTTTTAAATTTCATGGCTTTGGGCACATTTCATATGAATGTCCAAACCGCAAGATTTTTCATAAGTGGATGAGGACGTAAATGAAGATGTGGAATAAATTTCTAGTGATGAAAAGGAAAGTGGGTGTGAAACTGTAAATGGTAACCATGGTGAATCACTTATTGTTCAAAGAAGTTTAAATTCATACCACGTGGAGGATGATCAATGGCTTCGATATAAAATTTTCACACTCATTGCACTTCCAATGACAAGGTTTGTAATGCTATCATTAATGGTGGTAGTTGTGAGAATATTGTGGCTAGTGAAATGGTGGATAAATGTAAGCTTAAGAGGGAGGATCACCCACAACCTTATAAGTTATCATTTGTTAACAAGGGAAATGAGGTAAAGGTCATTAAGAGGTGTTTGGTTCAGTTTTCAATTGGTAAAATTTATCAAGGTGAAATTTGGTGTAATGTTGTGCCTATGGATTCTTCTCGTTTACTTATTGGGAGAACTTGATAATTTTATAGTAGAATTAAACGTGATGGGTTAAAAAATACCTACACTTTTCGTAAGGATGGCGTTATAGTTACTCTATATCTTTTGATGCCCAAGAACTCTCTTGTACCATCAAAGGTAAATATAAATCATTTTCTCTCAAAAGAAGAATTTGATAAGGAAATGAATGGGGATGAAGATACCTTTATCCCAGTGGTAATATAGGGTAATTAAGAGAGGTTTGAAGTCCCACATTACTTGCAACCTTTACTTGATGAATTCCATGATGCGGTACCACAGGAGATTCCATCGAGCATCCCATCGATGAGACATATTCGACATTATATTAACTTTGTTCCAAGTGTTATGCTTCTAAATAAAGATGCATACCGAATTAATCAAGAATAATATGAAGATCTTCAAAAGTAACTTAATTATTTGTTGGATAAATGGTCGATTTGAGAGAGCATGAGTCCATGAGATATCCCAACATTACTTATTACTAAGAAATATGTGTTTTAGAGGATGTGTGTTGATAGTAGGGAAGTGAATATCATTTTCCTATTCCACAACGTCATGAGTTACTTGACCAACTTTGTGGTGTTGTAATATCTTGATTATAATTAGATTCACGTGAGACACGAAGATGAATGGAAAGCCACTTTCAAGACACTGGATGGATTGTTTGAATGGATGATGATGGCTTTTGGATTTCAAGTGATCCTAGAATATTTATGCATATTATAAATCAGATATTCAAGCCTTATATTGGTAAGTTTGTTGTGATTTACTTTGATGATATTCTTGTATTTATCAAATAACAAAATAAAAGAATCTTCGAATGGTTTTTGATGTTATGAGAGGACATAAATTATATGTTAATTTGAAAAGGTGTGACTTCTTGAAAAATAACATAGTATTCTTAGTCTATGTTATCTCAAGTGGCGTTTAAAAGGTAAATCCAAACAAAGTGGAGGAAATTACTAGTTGGAAAATTCCTAGATCGATTCATAATGTTCAAAGTCTTCATGTCCTTGCTTCATTTTATATAAAATTTGTGAATTACTTTATCACAATTATTGCTCCAATTACAAAAGCTAAATGGGTTGAATTTTTGCAGCCCTTTACTTTTCATATCGAGCACACATCCAGTGTGCAAAGTTAAGTTGCACATTCTATGGGTTGAAATCATTCCTTGATTTCTCTATGCAAGTTAAGGTTTTGGGGTTCAAAGTCTTAAAGGATCATTACAAAGACGAGCCTTTCTTTAGTCAGATTTGGGAGAAGTGTTACAATGAGCCTTATTAATAATTTTAATTGCATGATGGCCATATTTTTAGAAGAAACAAGTAGTGCATTACGGAGTGCTCATTGAGGAAAACTATTCTAATTTAAGCCCATGGTGATGGACTTGGTGGACACTTTGAGAGAGGCAAAATACTTTCTCTTATTAAGGATAATTTTTACTGGCCAAAGAGGGAACATGATGTTGCTATGTATGGGGAGAGATGTAGAACTTCTCACATTGCAAATATCCATTCTCAAAATACGAGATTATATACCCCTCTACCTATTCCATTAGATCCCTAGGAATATGTGAGTTTAGAATTTGTTGTTACGTTGCCTCGAACTAAAAGAAACAAAGATCGAAATATGCTGGTTGTTGATCGTTTCTCCAAAATGACTCATTTTGTTAATAAGATTGTGGATGCATCTGATGTTGATGATCTTTATTTTCATGAAGTTTTAAAGCTACATTACATTCCAAAGACAATCACTTTTAATCGAGATTTGAAGTTTATAAGTCACTTTTGGCGCACCTTGTGGAGAAAGCTTGGAACTAGTTTGCAATTTAGTTCATCTCATCATCCACAAATTAATGGACGAATTGAAGTTATGATTCAAAACTTGGAAAATTTATTGAGGAGTTTGGTGGGAAATAACATTGAAAAGTGTGATCTTATCATAGAAAAATCTATACTTGCTTACAACTAATCTTCAAGCCAAACTAAGGATGTTAGTCCATTCAAAGTTTTGTATTGGAGAAATCCAATCACTCCATTAGATTTGGCTCCACTTCCAACACCTCGCCAATTTAGTGGTGATGCATAAGAGAAATGCAAGTATATCAAGAAATTGAATGAGCATGTGTGTGATCAGATAATCAAGAAGAATGAGAAGTATCGTAATCAAGAAAATAAGAATCATAAGTTAACTACATTCAAGAGGGTGATTTGATGTGAATTCTTTAACAAAAAAAGGTTTCCCCATGAGAAACATGAAAATATTAATTATGGGGGTGATGGTCCATTTAAATTCCTCGATAGGTATGGAGTAATGCTTATAAGATTGAGCCTCCAGTACAGTATGATGTTTCAATAACTTTCAATGTGTTGAATCTTTCACTATACTATAATAATGAAGATGACTTCGATTCAAGGTCGAATGTTTTTAAATCGGGGGAGAATGATTCAGGAGCAACCTTTAATATTCCTACAAGTACCTAGAAGTTCATGGTTCATTAATTTCTCTTAAAATAACTAGAGACTTTATTTTTGAATTTGTTGTCAGAAGAAACACCCATTGGTAAAATAGTCATAACTTACTCCGCAAAAATCCAAATGACTTGATTCAAAACTCATTGGAAATAATACTTCTACACTTATTGTGTATATGATTTGCCTTTGAATTTAATGTACACAGATAACATAATGTATTTGAAGTAACATCAAATTTCGAGACATATTAGTTTTGAGTCCCAAGGTCTAGTCTTTTAGTTTTCCAACTTCTAATTTATTCAATGTTCTCTTTAATATCTCTTAATTAATCATTGTTATAGGTTTGTTCTAATCACATATATAATGGTTAAGGATGTATGAAGAAAAGGCAACTTGATTTGAGATTATAAAATAGATTTTTGTCTACGAATTTAATTCTTATTGATTTTTTTCTGAACCTTTTGGTGGATTCCAAATGATGATGAATATTGCTCAATCTGTTTGTTGGATTCCTTAGATTTTGAGTGTGTTACCTGAGTTTACACTTGTGTTATCTTCATCTCTTTCATTATCTTGTGTCAACTCTAAAGGATCTTAATAAAAAGGAATTATGAGTAGTAATATCATTTTATTTCTTCTAAGAGTTAGAATACGATAATCTACCTAGAAACTTTTCAATGCCCAAGAGGAATATATAAAATGTAAAGTTTAAATAAACTCATGATATTTGTTATATGAAATCAGTGGATACATTAAACACAAATGATATCCTAATGTGTCGCATTTTTTTATCTACTTTGTGGGGATCACCCTTAAGTTATTTGGGAAACTAACCCATTGGTACATTTTCAACTTTATCGAGTTCTTCGAACAATTCACCATAGGTTTTGTATCAAGAAAAGTCTTCTAAAATAGGTCAACTCATAGATTTTATTGAGAATGAAACAAGTATAGACCTTATAAAAGTACAACCAATAATATTGGTACACCTATAGTGAGGTCAAAAAATTGAACGAGTAGTTAGTTGTGTCCTTTTCTGATTTTATTCTTCTCCAAAGTGACACCTCTACCCATAAGTAACGGACAAGCCAACTATCATTATATAAAACATGATGGTAGACATTAAGCAATCTTAAAACATAAGGACGAGAATGAAATTTATAAAGAAGAAAATTAAAAAACAAATACTACCAAGAGAAGCGAGACCATAATGGAATGGGGAGAATCATAAAGAAAATGGTACCCCAAACAGTATAGGTGGTAAGGTTAAGAAGTTTAAAAAGACAATGAAAAAATATTTTCCCATTCACATAGAAGAGTGTCGTATATATGTCCATAAAGTCCTTCAGGAGACAATATACAAAATCCTTCCCTAAATCAAGGATAATTTTTTTTCCAGTGGCCACGTAAGAGGGATGCCCAGAAAAAATAGCCAAGAATAATAAATACATTTATCATAGTGAACATGACCATAAGATAAGAAACAAAATCACTTATAAATGAACCCTTTAAGGAAATAACATTGACAAATGACCATGTGCTAACAATGATGACTTATCAGTCAGGACCATAAACGCAATCCATTGGTTCCTTGAATCCTCACAAGTTAGTCGGTGGAAAAGACGATAAAAAATAGGATCACTTCAAGCATACAAGAATCTTTCGAGGTCAACCTTCCTAAGCCCGTATGATATGAGAAAAAAAGGAAGGAAGTCAACATTAATAAGATTTCTAGTCTTATATAAAATAATCTGATTATTACAGCTTATCCCACAATCATGCCCTTAAATCAACCCCTTAATTTTTATAATAATATGCAAAGATATTACTTTTGGATCAAGGAAACTTTTTGAAAATTATTAACATTGATTTATTGCACAAGTTGGGATACTCGGTTATGAACCTTAACAAAAATGGAGATTTTTTAATCTTCTTTAATCATAACGTTGAGTCTCCTATTATAAGAATGAAACTATTTGTTAAAGTTAGACCCTTAAATGAGGAGATTAAATTTCGCATAGTTTACAATGAGTCCCCATATAAAGTAATTTTGAGTAAATGATATCTCCAAATGGTTAGGTTTGTTCCCTCCACACGTTAACAAAATTCAAAGTTTCTCATTGCTTAAGGGGTAATCAAAATCAGAGGCGACAAGACAATTGCCAAAAGTTGATCCATTGAAGCTATAAGACAAAACTATCAAACATAGATAAAAGATATCCAAAGGGGAAGAATAACACATAAAACTCCCTAAATATAATTGAAAGGGATTTTGGTTGGTGTAAAGGAAACTTGAGTGGACCTAGTTGATTCAGTTATGGGTGAACTCAAAATGGTCTTCTTTATTTAGTTATATTTGCCTTATTGTGAGGTAGACCATTTGATATAAACCAGTAAAAATAAAAACAACATATTTTTCTAGAAACCGTATTATTTAGGAAAAGTTATGTTGAGATTGCATATCATCAACTTCATGGATCACATATATCGACCTATTTCTTATAAGCCTAGAAATTTGCCCCAAGAAAGCTTAGGGGCTAAAAGAAGAAGTAAAGTTACTACTTCTCCTAAGTTCCACCAATGAAGTTTAGTTCCATGAGTATATTTCAAATACCTTATTATTCAATGAAAATGACAAGTAGAGAGTATTTGTCGAATTCACTGATCTTAATAATGCTTGCCTTAGATTAAAAAAATCACTTTAAGAAAAGTCAACTAGCTTGGTGATGACACTACATGCCATTAACAAATTAGTTTCCTCTATGCACATTCTGATAATCATTAACCCCCTCTCATTTTCATATATTAAGATCAAATGTGTTTATCGCTGTTGAAGCATAAATATGGATCATTCAATATTCCAATCAAGTGGTAAAGTGTGTCCTCATAAAGTGCAGTAAGGAGACCGGCGTCACATTGAATCTGGTCGATTATAGAAATTAGGTCGACTCAGTTATAAATCGTCCCAACTTAATAGCATCACATGCCATCTCATCAGTGTTAAGACAATATTAACTAACACTGTTAGTTAACCCCATCAATGCACACCTACATCATGTGATGGAATATAGACGGTCACACTCATATCGCATGTACACGTGAATAATATATGCAACTTTTCACTTTTAGTGGTCTGTAACCAACTCATAATTATCCACCCAATGGAATGTAAAAAGGTGTAACTGCCTGACTTATAAAATCACTCCACCTGTCCCACTATACTATCTCTTATAACAACCTATAAATTAGTACGCAATCCCATTTAACAAGGGATCGAGAAATATTCTACCTAACCGTCACACTGCTAAACCTTTAGAGAGAATATGAGATCTTGTATTCAACCCATTTCCATGGGTATTTCCCATTAAAATTAATACAATCATCCCTACACATGTGGACGTAGGAACCACTCTGTGTTAAACCACGTAAACCACTGATTTTCTTCTTTGTCTCTCATTTTTTTTATTTATGTTAATTTTGTATAAGGACATTGTCCGTCACATTTTATTATGTCATATACCGCTACAAGTCATCAAATAATCAAGGATCCTAACATCTTCAAACTCCAGATCCATCATGGGAGAAGTTTCTGTAAATGCTGAACATAAGAGAACCGAACCGAAGTGAGTAGAAAACGAACCGATCCTACACCTGGAAAACGTTCTGTGAAGAATTGATAAAATGAAACCGAACCGAAGCAGGGAAATAATGAACCGATCCCATGATCAAGGAAGTCTCTGTAAAGGCTTTACAAGACGGACTCAAAAGCAGGATCGGTTGTAGTCGCGATAAAATAAAAAGGGGGTTGCGTACAGGTAGTTTTAAAAAGGAAAATCTTTTGAAGCCTTACGACACTACTATTTTAAAAACCTTACGCCTTTTTTGGTTATCCTGCATGCCAAGGTTTATCCACTCATTCCAAATTCTTTCTATAAAAAAAGCATGCACGTACATTTTTTTAGAGAGAAGAGTTTTACAAATTTGTAGAGTTTTGTTTGGATTTTGGCACTGCCAAGAATCTTATCGATAATATCACTTGGGCAGATTGTTTTCTTCTCTCATTTAAGGGTTCAAATATTTTTTGTTTTAATTCACAAAATCCCAATTACTTTTATGTGAATTGTTTTGTGGAACCCAAGAACATATTTTATTTTGTTCAACTTTGTGGAGTGCGTCTCTACACCATATGGCTGCGTGCCATTGAGGATCTTATGGCGTGAAGATTCTTTGCTGAAGATTGGGTTGCGAGTGTTTGTGGGTTGTCTGCGCATTAATCCATTGAAGATTTCTCTTTGTAATTGTAAGTTGCGATTTATATATTCATAGTGAAATAAATGTTTTACCCGAAAGGAATTTTTTTCTGAAATTTTGTGTCACATGCTATATCTTATTTATGGTTTGATAGATGCACACACGTAGTTGCATGTTTAGGGGCTGAATTAATTTGGTTTAAAAATAGACTTTAATTAAATAAGTGTGCCAAATTGGATATTTGCGAATTTAATCAATTATCACACAACGCCATATTTTTTCATTTTGCATATTGGATGTGACTGTTTCTTTATGTTTTACTGATTATTATCGATATATTCCAATTAAGGCACATAAATTCACATACTAATTTTAGACGATAACGGATTGGCTCCATATGTGGGAAATCGATAAGCCATTTATTGTTTCCTACCATTATTGATTCACAAATCCATTTCGATTTTTGCTAAATTATCGTGATTCATTTTGCAATAATTCTTGATTTTTTTCCTCTTATAATCCCTATTTCTGTTTTGGTACACTCCATTTTCTGCATCTACAATACTCTGTGTTTTGCAAATTCTCGGAATATAGGAAAAAACCCAAAAAGCAGTCACGCTATAGAAGAAAACCCTCTTTCAACACCTATTGGCATGGGAAACCTATTGAGGATCCTGATGAACTTGGATAAAGGCTAGGAAGCCATGCAAGAAAGAGTAAAACAATTGAGGCATATATTTTTAGCTAGGGAAAGCTGGCCTAGAGAAAATCTCATCAGCCCAGCTGGAGGTGAGAACTCTAACAGGAGGGGTGAAATGCCTCCTCCTGCCCCTTACAATGATAGGAGACATGCCTACCACGATAGAGAAATGGAGAAACCAAGGGGGATAAATTTTCATTCATGAGACTAAAGAAGCAAATCCAAGAATTCTAGATCACGAGATGATGGGTCATATCGCCTAGGGGCCACCTCATCCCTCAGGACAACTGGTTATGGTGACGAACATACCTACTCTGAGGAGAGGCCAAGTTTGTTAGAAAGGCTGAGTAGAGGCTCTATGTTTGATCATTTGGTCCCACGAGTAGTAAGAGGTAAACATCGCAGAGAGTCTACGGGTCTTAGAGAACATGGGGAAGAAACAAGGAGATCGATTACCAGAATAACAAAATGCTTATCCAAGACTAGGACGAGCTAGCGAGGATCGACCCAAGTCTAGCATATTTCCCACGAATAAAGCTTATCTTAAAGCCGAGGCTGATCTGGAAAGTCCATTGCAATTAAGGTGGAGCAGGAAAATCAACCCTATAAGGGGTCAATTCTACATTTGGAGGATTGCATAGGGGGTATTGCAAAGGCGAAGAACCCCTCGCGAAGAGGGTTTGTGAAAGGATCTCCATTCATCCCATCCATTATGGCTTATCCATTGCCCGTAAAGTTCAAAACACCAGTCATAACTCCAAGGTACAATGGAAAGACTGACCCAGTATTGCAGGTGGAATAGTTCCAAGATGTTGCCGACATCTACTCAGTTCCCAATGAGATGTGTTACCGGGCATTTTCCAGTATGATCACTGGGTCATCAAAGATATGGTATAAAGTTTACCCCAAGGGAAGATCTCTAACTTTTAGCATTTAGCTAAGATCTTCGTTGATAATTTCTATTTTTGAGCCAATCCTGGTAAGAGGGTGGCTCATCTATTAAGCGTCTGTCAGAAAATCGACGAGACAATCCATAAATTCATCACTAGCTTTAATAATGAGTAGCTGGAGGTAATCGATTATGATGAGAAGACTTTAATCACTACGTTAATGAGTGGTTTTCTACGTGGAAAGTTGTAATGGGCGCTAGATAAGTAGCCACCAGAATGATGACTGAGTTATTGGACACAGTTGCCAAGATTATAAATGACGAGGAGGCTATGACTGCTAAGGAGTTAATCCATTCCAAGGCCAATACTAGAAAAATCTCGGAGATAAAAGAGAAAAATGATAAGAAGGTTGATAAGACAAAGAGATATGACGAGTATACCGCTCTGACCATTGATGTGCACTATATCCTCGAGGAGAGTCGTTGAAGTAATGAAATGAAATGTCTCGAAAAGATGTAGGGTCCAGAAAATAGGAGGGATAAAATCAAGTACGGTGAGTTCCACAAGGATCACTGCCATAACATAGATAACTGTCCGACTCTAAAGAACAAGATTTAAAACATGATCAAACGCGACAAACTATCAAAATTTATAGACAAGGGAGGTCGATCAGATCACCAGGATGGGAAAAAATCTAGGAGACGATCAGAATCCCCTTTTAGGAAGGTTGACGAAAAGAAAGGGGCAAAGATGATAATTCAGATGATGATCTAGACCTGCCCAAAAGACCTAAAGAGCCTACGTATGAGGTTAACGAGAGCTTTTTTGGGTGTGACTTTATTACAAGAGAAGATGTTGGAGGTGGCAATGGACTCGCAGATAGGAAAACCTACCTCAATAAGTCAAAGGCTTGTGCTCACATCAGAAAAATCAACCTGACAAAAATTATGGATACTCGCCTCAGGAAGGTAAATAATGATCGTTTAGTGGTTGACTGCTCCAAACATGACTTGTATGATGTGATTTACCCGCACGATGACCCTCTAATGATGGTGCATGAAGGTAGGGTGGTGAGAATTTTAATCGATAAAGGTAGTTCAGTTAATGTCTTATTTTACATTTGCTTCAAAAGTCTGAGGTTGAGATATAGGAAACTCGAGGCTTCTCACAGGCCTCTCATTGGTTCTTTAGGGGAGAAGGTGTAAACTTTGGGAATAGTTGAGATGGATGTTGTGATTGGAACTTGGACCATATGTCTAACAAGCCTGATTCGTTTCTTTATCCTAGATAAGAAAGTTCGTTCAACATAAAACATCATCTTCAGCAGAGTAAGGTTAGAGAAGTTTGACGCCGTCCCACCACTATGCATCGATGTTTTAGTTTCCCCACACACTATGGTGTTCGGTGTAGTAATGGGAGACCAGGTCAAAGCCAGAAAGTGACATTATACCTCAGTAAAGCAGGAAGAGAAGAAAAATCTGATAATGACTTATCAAATTAAGACATTAGACCCTCGAGATGAAGCGAATCTAGTTAAAGGTTGAGTCGTAAAGAAGATAGAACCGGTTATCTTGGACAATGAACACCTGGAGAGGAGTGTCTAGATAGGCTCGTCACTAGATCCTTCTCTCAAAAAGGAGTTAGAATAACTTTTGAGGCAAAGAAATAGCATGTTTATGTGGAGTCATGAGGATATATAGGGGATTGATCCATAGTTAGTTTGCCACGAGTTGAGCATAAGAATGATTCCAAGCCGGTGAAGAAGAAATGACGTGTCTTCAATTAAGAATAGAACATGCATATACAAGAGGAGGTTGATAAGTTGTAGAAAGAAAACTTTATTGAGGACATTAAGAAGAAAAATGCCAAGTGACACATGTGTATTGACTTCACCGACCTGAACTAAGCAATGCCCAAAGGATCATTACTGTTTACTCTGGATTGACCAGCTAGTCGAATCTACTACAGGGCATGAGCTACTCAGTTTTATGGATTCTTATTTAAGGTCTAACTAGTTCAAGATGAATCCAGAAGATTAGGAGAAGACTTCGTTCGTCACCAACCAAGGTGCTTACTATTATAATATTATTCCCTTGGGGCTAAAAAATGCTAGAGCAACATATCAGATGGTGGTAAGTAGAGCTTTAAAGATCAGATAGACAAAAGTATGGAGGTGTATATCGATGATATGCTGAGAAAGAGCAAAGAGGCCACTGACCACATCATAGACTTGGGGCAGAATTTCAACCAGTTGGAGAAACACCATATGAAGATTAACTGGACGAAAAGGGATATTCCTAAGCTTCAACATAAATTAGAGAGGCATTTAGTCCCATCCAAATAAGATTTAAGCAATTATTAATATGAAATCCCCAACAAATAAGAAGGAGGTTTATATGCTAACAGGACACATAGTCACGTTGAAAATATCTGTTTCAAGAGATGTCGACAAATGACTTCCCCTCTTTAAGGTGCTACGAAAGACCTTCGAATGGAATGATGGGTGAGAGGTTGCGTTCTTAGAATTTAAGCGATATTTTGGGTTTTCACCATTGCATTCAAGGCCAGTGTTGGGTGAAAAGATTTATTTCTATTTGGGTGAAATATATTTATTTCTATTTAACTATATTTGAATCTGCATTTATCCTGAATCTCGTTCGATAAGAAGTTGGAGTACAAAGGTATGTGTATTACACCAACATGCCATATCATGGAGAAGAAATATAATATCCTAGGTTGGAGAAGGTAGCATTAGCTCTAATAGAAGCCTCTAGGAGAATAAAGCCATATTTTTAGGCTTATACTATTGTTATCTATACAAACCTACCTCTGTGCGAAGCCATTTATAAAATTGAGAAATAGAGAAGACTGATCACATGTGTAATAGAGTTAGGAGAGTATGACATTTAATATGAACCAAGAATGACAATTAAGGACCAATCAGTGGCCCATTTTATTAAAGAATTCACATATGAAGAATAACTCACCGAGGAAACTTCTATGGAAGAAAGATTAGTCAGAAAAGTGGAAAAACAGACTTCTACAAAAGAGAGCTCAGCCCCAGAGCAGATCGAGTAGACTTTCCCAAAAGAGAGCTCACTAATTTGATCAGACGAGCAAACTTCTACGGAATATAGCTCAATAACAAACCGACCGATAAGATTGTTGAAATATCGAAATCATTGGCCATGCAAGAATAAATTGCTCCTGATTTGGAGAAAATGAAACAAAGTTGAGATATGGAAGCTTGATTGATGGAAACTTTGAAGATGAGTCTCTTATCTGGATATTTTTCATAGATGTGTTATTTTGCACCATTGTAGTGGATCAGTCTTGATAATTACAATGTCATATGTTTTCGATGTGGAGTATTCTCTCAAATTTCACTTTGAGGCCTCCAACAATAAGGCAGAGTACGAGGCACTCATAGAAGGATTCGATCTAGCATCATATTTATGCACCGAATAACTAGTGGTGCATAATGACTCTTAGCTCATAGTAAACCAAGTCATGGTTATTTATGAGGCGAGGGAAGAATTCATATCTAAGTGCCTGGTCAAGCCAAAGGAATTATTGTCATAATTCCCAGCAGTTAGAATGATCAGAATTCCAAAGGCAGAAAATGCGCAAGTAGATGCGCTTGCTAATCGAGAATTGGTCATGAGGACACAACTAAGAAGAATAGAGTAAGAACATATTTCTTATCATGTCCATTTGTTTTAATTGGCTTAATTCCGACAAAATAAATTAAGTCTAGGCTAGTTTCATTATGGAGTTTAATTGAAGCTTATGACAAATTTCAAGTCCAAGAATGTGCAATTTAAAGCTTTGAAGAAGATTTCAAGTCAAGACATATTGCATATGTTTAAGATCACTCAGGTATGAATACTTGTGAGCATTTGGGTAATTTTGTATGTTGATTAAAAGCTGGGTGATTTAAATGTTTAGGAATTAAATCCTTTTTGCGAAAAAATCCTTTTAAAATATTTCCAAGTTAAAATAATTCAAAGGAAATTCGAGGAATTATTAATTATTTTAAACACTGTCGCTCAAATGAGATAGTGGGTCGTTCAAATGACAATCCCTTATCGCACGAACGAGATCCACTTCTCGCTCGAACGAGCTGCCGCCTCAATTTTCGTGTTTTGGTTTTCTTGGACTCTGTGCTGCTCAGTTTTAAATAAAAAAATCACTGCGAAAGTTTTAAAGGAAGAACAGTTTCGAAAAATACATTCACATACAGTTTTTCATCATCCAGAGTTTATTTAAGATCAAATTATTCAATTCCAAAGTTTGTGATCTTGAAACATGTTTACCGAAAAACAATTCATTCATTGACTACATCGACTGAGGTCATTGGGAGTGCTTGAGGGTATTCCTTGCCGAAGACAGAACTGTGTGTTCTTGTGGAGAAGCAATTTCTTTTCTATTGCTGACCATCTGGAGTTCTTGCGGGTTATTCCAGCCGACGACATCGGAACCAAAACCTGCGGGTATTTCGTATGTCACCCTATTTCATTGTAATTCGTGTAAGTTGTGTCTTACAAATTATAGTGAAATAAAAAGGTTTTGCCATTCGGGGATTTTTCCTGAAATTGTTTCTTTTACCGCATGATTTATTCATAGAATGGATTTAATCACTTAAATGCATGTTTAGGGTTTAATAAGTTAAAATTGGTTTTAACTAAAAATTGGAACAAAGTTGTTTTTCCCTAAAGTCCACACTAAAGGGCCTTCTCAAATTGGTATCAGATGTTATTGCACTATCTTATTTTGTTTGTGATCCCTTGACTTTAGGTATGCCTTTCGGTGGTTTTGATGATTTTATAATTCACTTGTTTGAATAACCTAATTGGAAATCACACATGAAAACTTCTCTTAAAAAATTGGTTAATAAGGATGATTGTGAAAAGTGTCTTTACTGCGAAGGGTTTGGTCACATGATATATGAGTGTCCCACTAAACTTAGGGAGAATTTTAATAAACCGATAAATCGAGTTTCTACCCTTAGTGATAGTGACCCAGAAGAAGAAACCTTTTATGCTAGTAAGAATGAACTTCCCACCTTTGTGGCTAGTCATGTAAGTGATAAAAGCTTACCTTTGCATGATTCTTCTGTAGCCACCGAAGTTGATAAACCTAAGAGTGAGGGTGAGGTGAGTGAGGATGAGAGCGAAGACGAGAGAGATTTACAAATTTCTTTCAAAGAATTGTATGAAGAAACATTAAAAGCAAAGAAATCAAACTTGAAATTTGGATCTATGTTGAAACAACATGCAATAGAAATAAATAATTACAATGCTTTAATTGAGAATCTTAGGGCACGTGAAAAGAAAATTCGAGAGAAGCTAGAATATGTCGAGGGTGAGAGAGATAGTCTTCGAGGGTTGATGGAGACTATGAAAAAGGAACTTCTTGAGTTTGAGAATTCTACACATTTACTTGAGTCAAGGATAGGCGAGCTTGAGGAGAAACTGAGAGATTCGAGTAAAGTTAAGTTTGATTTGGAGGCTAGATCTAAAAAGTTAGACAAAATCTTAGGCACCGTCAAAATCAAAGATAATCGGCATGTTATTGGTTTCGGTAATCATGTCGCACCTACTCCCAAAGACAAAATCGTGCAAATAAGAGAGCCGCTTAGAAACTTTAGGAGAGATCCACCTAGGAACGTGAGGTATAATCGGCCTATAGGACACGCTCCTCACCATATCTCCACTTGCACTCATTGCGGTAGGAGAGGTCATCTTAGACGGTTTTGCTACGATCTTAAGAATGATCCTAGAAATTTTAAAGACATTTCGGTTCCTAATACTCCTACTCGTCGGTTCACACCTACTTGGGTTAAGAAGTCGGATTTAAAAGCGTTAGGTATTAGGTTTGGTAATTCTCGCGTCATTACCCGTGGTTCTCCTCATGTTTCATCTTTCTATTGAGATTGTTCATCGGCTTGTCATACTCTAGTATTTTCTTCATGTGTTATATTTTGCTAGTGTTATGATGTGTGTGTAGTTTTTGTTATTTATTTGACTCTTATTTAAAAATCCAAAAAGATTTTGGTTTTTATAAAACTTTTGAAAATACAAAAAGATTTTTGGTTTTTGAGTCGTGAGGATACATGTTTGATGTGGCATATTGGTGTGCTTGACCCCCACCCCCTTTCTTTCATTATCCATGTGACTAGGACTTTTGGTCATTATTATTGATGCTTAGAATGATCTTAACCATTGCACTATGGGGTTGTTTCGAAGTTGATATACAGTTTGATTGGACTTTGTGTATATGCCAGTCTTGCACACATGCACGAGTTTATATGAATGTTTGACTTCTCTTGCATATTTGAGTTTGGTGAGACGTTCTTATCTATATTTTGTCATCTATGCGTAAGTAAACTTAAGGAGGAGGTGTGCTTGTAAGAACTGTTTTCCGTGAGAATTGATATTGAAAAAATAATGAATGTTCACGGGAAAGGGTTGCGAGAGTATAAAATTGACTTGTCGTGAAAGCCATCGTTTAAAAGAGCCCAAAAGAAAATCAAGGTAATAAAAAGAAATAAATGCCATAATTGGGGCCAATAAGACTTTCTCTAAGTTGAGATTGATAGATATTTCTAAAGATCTTGAAAAATTCATATATATGAGGGAGTTTAGTTGGAGATAAATTTAAACGAGTTTGCACCATGAATCCTACGTTGAAACATTGTATCATGACGTTACTGTTTGTAGAATCGTTGAAAATCCGAACTTGTGTGCATGTTGTTAGTGTAGTTCATTAAACTCACACTTTTTCTGTCTCAAATGGCTTTGATTAAGTTTGATGATTTCATGCTATTAATTAAAACTTTTTGATCTGTTCGACATATTGAAATGGTGACCAATTTATTGTAGTTCACGCCCATTCAGTCCACATTCATGATTGAGCACATTGGTACTGTGTTAACATGTAATTCTTGTTGGTCGTTTTACTTTGTTTTTCTATTTCTTTTTATGTTTTTGAGTCTGTTTGATATCTGTTTCTGCTTTCCAGGTACTATTTTGAAATAATTTTTTCACTGGGCAACTTCTTACTGATTTTGGGGTATTTCTGGAATTTTTTATTTTTTCGTCCGAACGACATCCTATGTCGTGCGAACATGTCGTTCAAGAGACATCACAAAGTTTTTTGAGCGACTTAGAGCGACATCAGGGTTTCACTTAACACAGCTCGTTCGACTTTTCAACCTTTTTGTTAACTCATACCCCTGTCTCTGTCTTCCATCGACGAACAACAAATTCTCAACCAGTTAAAAAATCGCCATTTTTAAAAAGAGATGGATAGAGAAAGATCGTCGGTAGCCTTTTTTGTTTTTGAGTTGCTCCTACATCGTTCTCAGTATTGGTTCTCCAGCGTGTTTTGTTTTTTCAGAGATTCGTTCTCCGGAGTGTGTTCCTCATATTAGTTCTCCGGTGATAACAGGTTCAATCCTCCAATTTTTTGTTCTGATGGCGTCATTTTTACACCGTGTGCCTCCAGCGTGTTTTCACATTCTTTAAGACGTTCCCTATTTCCTGCAATTTTGAGGTACTTCTGTTCATGGCTTTTTTTTTTTGTCAGAAATCATTTGACAGGATTGGTTGCTGCTTTAGAATACTATTTCTGATTTGTGTTGTTGTTGTGGTTGGTGTTCGCGGGGGTTCGGTTTGATGTTTTGTACGGAGATAGGTGCTTAGGTGTCTATTTCTTGGTGACGGTACCCTTTCACACTTTACACTCTTCTGTCATGCCTCCTATACATCGTGGTGCCTCGTCAGGCCGAATCGATGAGCCGCTGCCCTCTGCTCGAGCTCAGAGAGCTCAGGCCCATAGACCTCATTACTCCCTATTGAGATGGGCGACACATATTGAGCATGATCATTATTGCTTATTGGGTCTCCATATTAGGTCTGTTGTTCAGGAACGTGTGTTTCGTTATTCTGAGTTTCACGAGTTAGGTATTCATCACTGGTTATTTGGTCGGGGTTGGGATCACCTGTTTGAGGCTTATGGCGTTGTCTATCCGGACATTGTTCGCGAGTTCTTCTTTTGCGCTCTACCCAATGCTGAGGGGATTTTTTCTACTGGTCTTGGCATTCCTGTTGTCGTCATAGCAGATCTTATAGACGCCTTTCTACACCTTCCCCATGTCCCTGATGTTGTGTTTCCTCGTTATTCCGACAATGGACCTACATATGATTATATTTTTCATCATTGCTTTTGGGAGATTCCCCAGGCAGGTAGTACTATGTATCACCTCCAGCTTTTCCCTGCCTTTCGTGTTCTTAATAGGTTTGTGTCAGCATCCATTTATCCTCGGATAAATCATAATCATATCGGGTCTGACATTGTCTATTTTATGTATCATGTCTCTCAGAGGTTGGATAGCGATTTACCAGATGCCATGCTTCGTGTTATATCCTCTGTCACTATCAGTGGTACCACCCCTGTCCGCCATGATCTTCCTTATGGGATTCTCATTTCCATCATTTGCACTGCTGCTAGGGTTCCTGTTTTAGAAGGTGATCAGTGTCTCCCTTCGCCTGCTATTATTGATTATAATACTTTCACTCATTCAAATAGTCATTTGCCACAGGCGGTGAGAGCTGGGGCTCCACCCACTGAGGGATCCTTTACCAATGCTGATCCCTGTCATCCTGCTGATCACACTGTTTCGAGCACTTCTAATTTTTCTTAGCCACCACCCTCCACACCTTCTCCCGCACGTCCTATTGAGAAGGATGTCTCTACTTTACAAGAACAGGTAGCTGCCCAAACTCGGATGTATGACACTATCATTGCCATATTTTATGCTGAGGTCGAAGCTGTGTCTATGCTGAAACAAGGATAAGAGCATTATTTGATGATATGCAGCAGCGAGAGCAGTCGAGAGGTACAGGATCCTATGGACTCGGTCATAATTCATCTACATACTCTGATGGTACTACTTCCACTGATGATGATACTCCTGCCGATGCCTAGGTATATTTGTTTCCTCATTGTATCTCAGACATTGATATTCCTGATGTATTTATTTATTCTCTGATCTGATGTACTCTTATGGACAGTTGTATCACCCTTGGTTTATTTTATGGCATGGATGTATAGTTTCTTTTGCAGTTTTAGTGATTCTCTCATTGTGATTCAGTTACTGCTATCTTTTGCTATCCACAGTCATACTGATATTATTTATCTAGCCATGCTATTTATTCCCATTTATTCATGCTAGATTTCATGTGTCTGTTCCACCTTTTATCTATTCCAGGCAAAAAGGGGGAGAGATATGTGATGTAGGGGGAGTATTTATTATGATATTATACTTATTTTGTTCCTACATACTTCACCTGGGTATTTGATTGTGTCTCATGTGTGTAGGTATATTTTTTCAGAGATTCAGATGCTTATTGATACATCACATTCAGAGATAGAATCGAATTCAGATGCTTGCCATTCAGAGACAGAATCAGATTCAGATGCTTGCCGTTTATTCAATTTCATTTTGTCCTGTATTTTTATCATTTTACATTTTGGGATAGGACATGTACTTTTTACGACATATAGCATTTCTGTTTAGTTTTGTCTCAGAACAACCAGAGGGGGAGATTTGTAAGAACATATTTCTTATCATGTCCATTTATTTTAATTGTCTTAATTCTGAACAAAATAAATTATTCCAGGCTAGTTTTATTATGGAGTTTAATTGAAGCCGATGACAAAGTTCAAGTCCAAGAATGTGAAATTTAAAGTTTTGAAGAAGATTTCAAGTCAAGACGTATTGCATATGTTTAAGATCACTCAGGTATGAATACTTGTGAGCATTTGGGTAAGTTTGTACATTGATTAAAAGCTGGGTGATTTAAATGTTTTGGAATTAAATCCTTTTTGCGAAAACGTCTTTTTAAAATATTTCTGAGTTAAAATAGTTCAAAGGAAATTCGAGGAATTATTAATTATCTTAAACACTGTCGCTCGAACGAGACAGTGGGTCGTTCAAACGACAATCCCTTGTCATGCGAACGAGATCCACTTCTCGCTCGAACGAGCTGCTGCCTCGATTTTTGTGTTTTGGTTTTCTTGAACTATGTGCTGCTCAGTTATAAATAAAAACGTCTCTGCGAAAGTTTTAGAGACAAAATAGTTTCAAAAAACACATTCCCATACAGTTTTTCATCTTCCGGAGTTTTTTCAAGATCAAATTATTCAATTCCAAAGTTTGTGATCTTGAAACGTGTTTACCAAAAAATAATTCATTCATTGAATACATGGACTGAGGTCATTGGGAGTTCTTGAGGGTATTCCTTGATGAAGACAAAACTGCGTGTTCTTGTGGAGAAGCAATTTCTTTTCCATTGCTGACCCTCTGGAGTTCTTGTGGGAGATTCCAGCCGACGACATCAGAATTGAAACCTGCGGGTATTTCGTATGTCACCCTATTTCATTGTAATCCGTATAAGTTGTATCTTACAAATTATAGTGAAATAAAAAAGGTTTTCCCCTTCAGGGATTTTTCCTGAAATTGTTTCTTTTACCTCATGCTTTATTCATGGAATGGATTTAATCACTTAGATGCATGTTTAGGGTTTAAGAAGTTAAAATTGGTTTTAACTAAAAATTGGAACAAAGTTATTTTTTCCTATAGTACACACTAAATGGCCTTCTCAAATAGTACATGTAAAAATCCCCATGCACCGTTCTATCAATGAAGATGGTATTAGTGTGATGAAGCTAGATTTGGGGACATATTGGATTGACCCTATAAGAGCATACATATATACCGACACAGTTTTGATTGACCCAAAAAAAAAGGAGACTCCGATACAAAGCAGCAAGATACATGCTAGAAGGAGGAATCCTTTCCAGAAGAGGGTTCATCATATCATTTCTCAAATGTGTTCATCGAGGCGAAGTAAATAATTTGATAAAAGAGGTGCATAAAGGATCCTGCGGAGTACATTTGGTAGGCAGGTCACTACTGAAATGGGTGGCCATGCAAGTCTACTTCTGGACCACTACGAATACAGACTATGCTAGGAAATGTGATAAGTGCTAAAAATATGCCACAATCCACAAAAGTCTAGGGGCATCAATTACACTGATCAAATCCTCTTAGACTTTTGTCATTTGGGGTATTGATCTAGTAAACCTAGTTCCAAAGACCATAGGTAGATTCAAGTACATAGTCATGGATGTAGAGTACTTCACTAAATGGGAAGAGGTCAAGACCCTGGTAGATATGCCATACAAGAAGTTTTTTCACTTAATTTGGAAGAACATTATTTGCCTCATCAGGATGCCATACGCCTTCATCACTGACCACGACACTCAATTCAATAACAAGGAGTTCAAAGACTATTACATGTGCTCCAAAAATCAGAAATTGCACTCAAAATTGTGTCACTCACAGTGTAACTGATAGAAGGAGGTGATTAACAAAACCCTATTAGTGTAATGAAGAGAAGTTTGTATGACGCCAAGGGGAATATGATCAATGAGCTTCAAAGTGTCCTCCGGGCATATATATGAACGTCGAGAATAGTAATGGTTGATGCCCCTTATATGTTAGCTTTTGGAACAAAGATGATAGTCCGAATAGAGATTGGTCTGTTGAGTCACCGTGTCCTTAATTTTAACTCATAATGGATGACTTGATGAGAAAAATAGATTTTGGCTTAGTAAAAGATGTTATAAAACACACAAACCTTCGAGTGTAAGCATACTAACAGTGAACTACTCAGTTTTATAATAAAAGAGTAAAACTAAGAACTTTAAAATAGGCAAACTATGTTCTAAACAAGTTCATCCAGAAGGGGAATAAGTTCAAACCTATCTGGCACAGTTAGCACAAAATATATATAGTTTTGCGATTAAAAACTTACAGAATTAAAACCTTGGAAGGAGAGAAGTTTAAGAATCCATGAAAAACCAAACACCTAAGGAAATACTAATGGTAGTGGAAAAAAATGTGAAGTATTTTCATTCCTTGTAATTTAGTTTAGTGATAAATGAAAATCTTTGATTCTCCCATGTATGTTGTCATTTCATGTTTTTCAATTTTTCGTTAGAGTGGGAGATGGGTAAAAATCCTAGGCTAAAGACATCTCAATAGTTCATCTCAGTATGCATTACCAAAACCAAACTTCATGTATGATCTCATCTTCGAACAGGTGATGAATAAGAAGTTTAACTTCATGTACGATCTCGTCTTGGGACAGATCACGAACAAGAAGTTTGCTAAATATATTGAATCCATGCATTCATATGGATGAAAAGGTTCGACCATCATTAACTAACGTAATGATATATCCTAAGATGTTTGGCTATCTCAAGTAACCAAGGTTGACACTAAGGTTCATCTAAAATTTCTAGCTAGTAAGGTAGATCCGGTAGGCAATAGCCGAACACATGATCATAAGAGTACACTACCAGTAGGCATGTCTAAAGTACTAAATGGCTAGTAAGTTGATATGACGAGTAGGAAACTCACTACAATAAGTCCATAAGATTAAAACTAACCAGGTCAAAGAGACCCAATCACCTTTATTTATCAAAAATATTTTTTAGAAAACTCTTGTCACAATCGATGGCCAGAAATCAAAATGTTGGCAAGACATTCGAATAATGAACATATGAGTGCAAGAAAATAATAAGTGACAATAGATATCACTGCAAGAACACGTAAATATGTTCAATACAAACCACTTACAAATTTGTTCGTTACAAATCAATAATAAGTGTTCACGACAAAAATAAAGGAGAACAATATAAGATCTTCACAAAAGAGAAAGATAAGGAGAGCTAAGTCTCGGGAGCATGACTAGCCTCAGCCTTAAAAGTTTGGCCGACATCAGCCTTGATTATCTAAGTATCCTTTACTACGAAAGGTAAAGCATTGGCATCACTAGTTTGGTCAATGATAATCTTATCCTACTCATCTACATCATTATCTGTAGTAACATCCACTGTTATAGCCTAATATTCAACATCTAGGTATTTTATTAATCATCATCTCCCTCCCACGATTGAACTATCTCAACAATGTTAGTCAAGTGATTGATTACCCTTTTCTTAATCTTATTATAACCTTCCATGAAGATTATCACCAGATCGATATTGTATTTACTAGATCTTTTAAACTTCCTAACCCCCTCCTCTTCATAAAGTGCAAGGGAAGTAGTGGCCTTTTCCAGAGAATCATTAGCTGCCTTGAGGGCATCATTAAACTCCTTTAGATCTCCTGTTCCCTTAATAATTGCCTTATCAGAGGACTTGAGCTTAACTGTAACTATCTCCATCCACTCCTTCAGTTTCCTGTTATCCTCCACTTTGCTCAAGGTACCCATGTTAGCCACCAACTGATCATTCTTATCTTTTAGATCAGAACAAACCTTGTCATGATCATCTTTAACAATATTCATCTCCTTAGATAAGGTATAATAATAGCTAAATATATCGTTGTTCTCTTCCTTTAGCTTATCGTACGCATTCATGTACGAAGCCACCTGCTCCCTTATAATGGTGGCACATATAACACCCTAAAATGAAAAGATCGGTGTATTATTAAAATCATTATGGATAAGTTCAAAAATTAAAAGTCTAGGTCATAACTTACCACCGTCATCCTCTGTCGTACCATATTCTAGAGCTAATCATCATTAAACTGCCTGAGATATTGGAAATCAATGGCATAACCATGGTACCCAGGCACATCAGTAGCATTTTCCCTATGGTAAATAATTTAGTCCTTTTCACTCTTCAGTTGATCCTGGGTGATTGGGTTCTCAGGATCCCAAGTGTGAGGCTCCACTTCTCCATAGGATCTTAAAGACCCAATTCCACGGACCAATTGGTGAGCAGGTCCTCCTAAAATTTGAAATCTCTCCCCACGAGCTCCGATCTTCTATTATTTTAGGCTTGGTTGAGGAAGAGGGAAATCCATAGGCCTTTTGTGACCACTTTCTGACTCATTATAAGAAGAAATGGCCTTGACTTTTCTTTTGTCTTTGGGAGCGATGGTAGCAGCAATAGTTTCTTCAGCATCTGCTTTCCTTTTTTATCCATACTCAACATTATTTCAGGCCTCCGCATTGGCCCTCTTCTTAACTGTAGATTTTTTTCTCCCTGGCTCAGCACTAGTAACTCTTCTAATCTTGGCATCTGCATCAAGCTTTCACTTTCTCAAAATCTCCATTATCGCATGGTCAAGATTTGGAGGAGCCATTGTACATTTCGACTCAATACATGGAGTGAATGAACTAGGAGAGTAGGTTACAAAGAAAGGAATATTATTATAACACTATATGATAAACACATAATATAAGTCAAATTATTAAATGAAGACAAAGACAAGTTCATCACCGTACCTTCTTTGACCCCTTCTTTGGCAAAGCCCTCTTAAACCCTTTAATCGGTTGAAGGATGACCCTAAACTACTAATTCCACCTTCTCATATCTGGGAAGAGAACTACCTAGAGGGAGTGCAAGTGCTCCTCACTAACTCCCTCAGAACATATGACAACATAGGAGCTTTCTTCACTACAAGAAGTTTGAACATAAAAGAGGTCAGTATACAATAAATAAGAACAAATATAACAAAATGAAAATTTTAAGTGTATACTAATGCAATGGGAGGAACACTAATCATGAGGGATGCTAAAAGACTTATCGTTGTCATAAAAATGGAACTCCCAGCTACCTTTTATAAAGATAAACTAGTTTTTCTAGCTATGGTTTCTCATCTACATGACCCTCACCATCTTCTGTTCTCACTTCCTTGGGGAAAAATAATAATATCCAGTAGCTTTGGCATTATCTTCGCGCCATATACAAATCTACAAGTATACCATAGGCCTAAGGATAGATCTATAGGCATCTAGTGGGAGCTAACCCATCAGAATAGATCTGATGATGGGGAAAAGGAGAAGACGAACTCCCATTTAGAAAGTCCAAAATGAGAAACATATCTCGTCATCATTATGTTGATCATAGACCCTTTCATCATAGTCTAAAATTTTTATAGAGATACTTATAGGGATATTGTACCTATCCCTCAAGTCATCCATCTCATCTTTCAGGATGTCAGAACCATTGTTTCAATCATCACTAGTGGCTAGATCCCAAAATCTAGAGGTTCTTAAAGTTCCCTGTTTAGTGATGGGTACCACAATAGTGGATGTGGATGCCATCTGATTGGCGGGCACTGTTCAAGGAGGAGAATCGTCTAAATCAATAACGAACATATCAAACATGGTGTTTGTTAATTTTTCACCACGAACTAGGTGGTACACCATAGTGGTATCTGCGACAACTATAATTTCTGTCAAAGTGGCTCCAAAAGTTAGGGGATATAGACCCGAGCCTGTAGATGAATCTATAGTGGGAGTGTACCTGGGGTATCTTGCTTCCTCTTGAGGTCGAATAACCTAAAACGACCTAGAGAACCTCCTGGAAACTATACCTTGGAAAGTTTGTTCTAACTCATCCAAATATTCCACCCACCACCTAATGTGAGGTTTGTAATTCATCAATTGGAAAAATGAAAAAGGAAAGGAATTAATGATTTGGGGAAGTAAATATAACCCTAAAAAGCAGATAAAGGAGAGAGGGCATATCGGGAAACCCTAATGGGTTTTGAAGATGATTGGAAACACCTAAACTTCAAAGAAAAGTAAGGAAAAGCTTGGAAGGATTGTTGGTTCTGGCATAAACGGAGTGGATTTTTAGGATGAAGAAGGAAAAAGATTGAAAGGCTGGAACTTTTTCCTTCTAAAACACGTTCGAAGGAAGACAACGGGTTAGAAAAAGGTGAAAAGATTTTTAAAATCAGTATTTATACATTCTAAAGTGACAATGATTAAATTTTGAGAGTGGCATATGGTGTCATGAATTGGGAAGATAAGTGATGCTTGCGGGCGGACACGCGCTACCCAAAGCGTGCGCGTCATAATGACGTATGACATGATCTCCAACCTTGACACGCATTCAAGCCAATATTCAAGGGAAATCTAACAAGTCAATCTAGTCGGCGTACGCCAAGGAGATTTAAGTACGACCAGAGTTCAAGATGTCGAGGACATTTTGTATTAACACTTCACTCATTCAATTCACCTAAAAAGTACTAAAAAGACCCAACACTCTAGAGAATATCTTGCAAGTTCCAATCATGGGTAAAGTCTTTGGCGATTTCGTTGTACCATAAATATGAATCATTTAATAGGCCAATTAGGTGGTGATGCATGTCCTCATAAAGTGCAGTAAGGAGATCAACCTCACATTGAATCTAAACAACAATAGCAATTAGGTCGGCTCAGTTATAAATCTGCTCAGCTTAACAACATCGATAGTTGTCTTATCACTGTTAATAGAGTGTTGACTAACACCTCTAGTTGACCCTATTAATTAACACCCATATCACATGATGGAATATAAATGGTCATGCTCATATCTTCGGTACACATGAAAAATGTACGTAATATTCTACTTTTAGTGTATTGTAACCAACTCATAATTATCTACCCCTTGGAATGTAAAAAGGTGTAACTGCCTGACTTATAAAGTTACTCCACCCGTCCCACAATACTATCTCTTATACCAACCTACAAATAGCATGCAATCCCACATAACATGGGATCGATAAATATTCTACCTAACTGTCACACTACTAAACCCTAGATAGAATACGGGAGCTTGTATTCATTGATTTTAATGGTTATTGGATACTAAAATAAATACAATCATCCCAGCACCTATGGACATAGGCACCACTTGGGGCCGAACCATGTTAGCCCCTGAGTTACTTCTTTGTCTTTGATTTCTCTCTATTCACATTAATTTGGTATATTGTTAGTGATTATTTCGTTATCTCTTATTGTTTATTTTTGGAATATTCTAGCTAGGGCACATAAATTCACATAGTAGTTTTAGATGATAATGATTGCCATGTTTTATATTTACTATTAGATGGCCATCTCGTTAGAGTTAGATAACTATGAATAAACTTATAATTGACTGATAACAAAGATTTTTACATCATAGATAGTAAATCCCATGGTGGTCTGCACTAGCGAAATGATCGTCAAGAGTAAGAAGCTTCACAACCACATTGTCAACATAATCAAACTTTTTCAAAACTTGAGGCATTATAAAACGAAGCTCGATTTCATGAAATGTACTTTTGGGGTGAGGTTTAGGAAATTTCTAGGATTACTAGTTACGGAATAAGGAATCGAGTCAAACATAATTCAATCATGAAATTACATGACGTCCAGACACTTGCCTCACATAACAAAGTTTGAAAACTTACTAACACATTGGAATATCTAATTTTGTTAATCTCAAGATCGTTTGACAAATGACTATCATTATGCCAAGAACTAAATATTGACACCATGTACATTTGGATTGTGGAGTGTGGGAGAGCTCGCCAAAGCATCGACGAAAACTTATTTCCCATGCTCAAGATGGATAATCCTTCGTACAAAAAAATTATTTCCCATACATCTACTCTCTATGCAAGAAAGGGGAAAATAACTCAATGTTTATATGATCATATAATAGTACGCGATTATGTAGTCCATACTTTGAAATTTTTTTAAAGCTAAAGCTAGATATGTTACATAGTCCACACTACGTTACATGTTAAATGACAACAGATACACATACAAAAAGATAACATATCATTAATCTCCCTCTCTCTCTCTCTCTCTCTCTATATATATATATATATATATATATATATATATATATATATAATTGTCAGATTTACCTCCGTACGAAATTTGTTGCATTTTGACGCTGCCATGAGTCAAAATCATTAATCATCAAAACCCTAATTACAACATAGCTTAAGTAAGGACTCACGACCCTTGAAATCTATTTATTTCTCAAACACAAAAACGTACGTACTCCAAAGTACATTCTTCCAATACTGGCAAACCCTAAGAAAAAATCTGAATCAGCATGTTGAAAACATTTGAAATCCTAGAAAAATAATCAGACATGTATTCAATTCGTCACCCTAATTTGGTAACATTCATACCCTCTAATACACAATGGGTTGTTGTGACGCCCCGCCCGCCCGAGGAGAGTGGAGCAGAGCGCCACTATAGATAAAAGTAACCAAATCCCCAAATATCAAGGTATAGAGCATCTAAAAAATCCCACAACAACACAAAAAGAGAAACCACTAATCTCATACTCTTCAATTAAATACAATAATTGCCTCTTGAAATAATACAACTATCTATCTCGAAATAAAAATAAATCACCAAATTCTCTATACAACAAAAATAAATACAAATCTTCTCTCTCGAATATTCTTCCCAAAATATCCAAGCTAAAAATCATCTCAGTTGGTCTATAGCGCTCAAATCCATGCTAACCTGCTAATTAAAGAAAATATGGGGAAGTACACAATACGACATGAAAGATGACCAGTAAAATATATTAGTGATGAATAAAATGTAACAACATGGGTACGAATATTCAAATCAAAATGCGAATCTCAAAGAATTTATCAATATAATTTCTCAACAACACATTAACCGAGTCACCAGGCCTCACCCAATCCGCATATGCTTTATCAAGATATAGCCCCGGGAAGCGGGAATTTTGGCGGGTACCCAACCTCTGTGCTATATTAAAATCTCATGACAACGTGCTCAACAACAACATGAATAATACCACATGAATCAAAATATTTCCAACAATTATTTTTCCACATTTCAATGAATTTAACAATTTAAATATGAGTTCAATAATCACATGAAATCAAAGTGAATAACACTCGTGAGATTAAGGAGCATATTGTGTAAACCCCATACCTGAAAATCATGGCATGAATCGGCACATAAATTTAGCCTTAAAATCTGATCGCACCATTACGTTCCTCTCGCAAAAATAATCAAATCATATTCTAGTGCCAACACGAGATAACCCAAATAGTCCTATTTTAAAAACCTAGAAAAATAAGATCCAAAAATTATTTGAATTGCCAATCCAACTTCAGATTTGTATTCTATACGAAAAATTGAGTTAGGTATGTGTTTTGGATTTTTCTCAAATCTCATCCAAGTGCACTCAAAAATATGATCTAAACATTCTAAATTGGCTTTTCTCATTCCACTCGTTTTTGCCTCTTTGGATTTCATTTTTGGCCTCTCTTTTTCATCTCCCTTTCCTTATAATCACCCATAATATTCCTTATATAGTCCCTCTCTCAAACCCTAGCTTGGTGCCTAAGCTAACCTATATTACTATATTTCCCTTTAATTTAAAATTGACAACTTTACATATTTAAACCATTACAAATTGTCCAAAAGCCAATTAAATTTGAATTTAAATATTAGATTCATTTCAAATAAAAATAAATATAATATCATTATCCAGATTAATAAAATAATAATATTATTAAAATTATATACCATATTCACAAATAAAGCCCTCAAAATTACGTGGTATTACAGTTGTATATATACTCATTCAACCATCTCACTTGACATATTTACATCACAAGCCCCTTCAAAGGTATGCCCATTTTTCAATTTTATTCCTCTATTTTTAAGACATTCAACATTCAATTATAATGACATTTCGATTAATCTCATTCAGTAAACAACAGTATACTCGAGTCTTTCGATTTGCTGGTGCGCTTCATCAAGCTTTCTTCAATCTGCCGTTGAATTTGCCTTTATGTTTAGAAACACGTATTTTGATGCCGTTGTCACTGATTTGTACCAATTCATTGATATTTTGGACACATGCTATAGTTTTTTCTGCTATTAAAAATAAAATTTTAGTCACATGCTATCAAGAAGGAAATAGACCCGCTATAAATATAGTTATGGATTTTGGACACCCGTTGTCAATATAGTTTTGGTAAAATTTTGGACACATGCTTTAATCCAAACTTCTATAGACCAACTTAAATTTTTTTCTCTTTAAAATATGTTTTTTCCTCACTACTTTGTAACTATATTTATCTTCTATTAAAAATAAGTTTTATGTCACTGATTTGAAACCCAATATGCTATACACCTGCAATAATTTATCATGTTATTAAAAATAAATTTTGGTCAGTGATTTGTAAATTTTTAAACCCAATCTACTATAATCTTTGATCCCTGGTGTAATTTATGATGTCTAATATTTTCAATTCATAAAACAAAATTGTAAAAATATTTTCATAACTATAAAAATCTTGGATGTTAATAAAAATGTATGTTATTGTGTTCTTTTCCCAAGTTCTTGTATGTTTTATCCATGATGTATCTTAGAGTCTAACTTTTGATAATTTGATTACTCATTCCACTAACTACTTTTTTTAATGTAACACTTTGACAAATTTCTAATTTTTATATTATTAACTTCAAACACGACATAAACTTCTTGACTTTTAATAAGTTCATGAATTATTTCTCTCTTCTATTCGATTAAAGAGGGATGCCCACTCCGTTCATAAAAATAACATAGTAGTATGTTATTAGTTGGGGTCAACATAACTTAATTTAAAAAAAATATTCTACCCAATTTATTGTTATTCTATTGATATGTCTTATATAAAAATATATTAAATCCTACAATGCTATTCTAACATCTTTAATTTTGAAAACGCTTGATTTTCATTTACACATATTTGTTTATTTGTGTTTCTATGGAACACTCCTTATATCCATATATTCCAATCACATTTGGTTTGTTTCCTTATTTCTTCATATCCATCAATTGCCTGCGTGGCCATTATAACCACCTATTTTGACCAATCCCGACGTCTCTAAATAATATACACATTATACCATAATTATTTGGACTAATTGATTTTTATCCTCCAAAAAATTCCTTTAGGATAACCATGGTACTCAGCGATCATGAAAATATTTTGAAGTCATATCTCATGTTCTCTAAGATAGAAATTGTTAATGTTGATATTTCAAGCCCCCAGGACGAAAGCCTTTCGTCCCATTGTCGGAGATGAGATCCTGTGGAAATAATCTCTCTATCAAATAACAAGACCAAAAGATCACGCCCCGAGATAATTTATGACGTCGTAAAGGCATTAGAGAATAACTTCATTATACAAACTTGCAATAGTGAAGGGAAGGTCTTGCATTCTCCAAACGTTGATAAATGTAAGGAAATAATACGTAATTCCCTCATCAAAAATCTCTATAGGCCAAATGATTCCAATAATGAAGTTACCCATGCTAATCCACCTACTTTCATCAATCTTGACCCTTCATCTGATGATGAAACTATTGAAGTTCCCCTTAATGTCTTTGACGATGAAGAACCATTCATCCAACTGTCCAACTCCGTACATTCTTCAAGTCATAATAAAACTTGTGACTACATTGATTATGACAAACCATTTGCCAATCAATCTACTTATCATTCTTATGAAGAAGAACCATTCGAGGACTCGACATATTTGTCAACCTCTTCTTAAGACTCTAATGCGGATCCATCGATTTGTTATTTTAACTTTACTTAGTGTATTCCTGTTTTGTTCACAATCATGTCTGTCTCTATTTGTTTTTTAAATTTACTAAGTGTATTCATGTTTGTACACAATAGTGTCCTACTCGTATTTAAATTTGTTACATTCTCCTTCTCTATTTTAAATATATTATGTCATCAATGTATTACACATTTAATGAATGCAAAGTCGATCATTAATTGTAACGTCTCTCAGTTATGTTTCCTTACATTTTTTATTTACAACAATTTATGTCTTTTAAAATATTTTCTCCCATATATTCTTGCATTTCAATAATTTTTGTATTATCAAATATTTAATACCATTATCACTACTCCAGAACCATTTTAACAACAAAAAACAAAAATAAAAATGCAAGTTTGACAAGTCTTATTCATGAATCACTTTGCATTTATTTTTTATGTTAACATTAAATATATTTTATACATAAATGGAATACATTGAAATATGTGTGACACCCCGCCTATTAAAATAATGGGTGGCCAACCCTCTACCAAAATAAAATGTTGGTCTTATATGGCTCATTCTTAGAATCACTCTCGAAAGATAATTAATTACTAACCATCTAATTACCTTAACAAGCAGTGTCAAATTTTATATTTCATTAACATAAAACAATATTAACAAATACCAAATAAATCCATGCACGGTAACAAAATAAATGAAACACCAGATAAAGTCTAAAACTGAGATAAAGAACTAAAGTTCTTGAATAAACCATCGGGTAAGAATCCATTATAATATATCTAACCAACTAAAAAGTCTGAAAACATAAGTTTGAATAAAATGTTTAACATGCCCACAATACTAGAATAGAGAATCGAATCTAGAATATCAAGAATGAAATTGTCTACTCAAGAATCTTGTAAGCTTAGATATCAGCTACGGCTACGTGTACCTGGAAAGAGAAATCATCCTTGGCTTCCTTATGTCTAGGCACATAAAAATTTTGAAAATAGATTTGAAACGGGTCAGATGCCAAAACCTTTTAAAAATATTTAGCAAGTAATTAAGATGCAGTAAATAAATATTCAGTTAAACTTTGCATATTTAAGTCGGTGTCGCACTCTCATGAGATCACCCCTCACCTCTTAACTGTTGTGCACATATAGCGCCTACATCTTCACCCACGTAATTATACTACCCTATCCCACTAGTCTTATTTGAAAATCTCACTAGCACACCACCCTGACTCTTGTATTGTCTAACTTTCATCTCTTAATAAGATATGTCTCTCATTAGCTCATTAGCTCATTAATCATATTATAACTTTACTCCAGCTATTTAAACACGTTCATCATTAACGTATTAAGACCATATATAATTTATTTCACTACTATATACGCTATAAGACATGTCACACCAAGGCACTATATACATATATATCACTCATAATATATGAAACCACATTTTTGAATGTCCTCCATATTCTGAAAGGGAGCTCACTAGCATGCTATCGTGCTCCAGGAATGTCCACCACATTCTGGGTAACTAGGCCAGAATCTCACCACCAGACCTAAAAATCACAAATGGGCATTAGAGACCGTCATGGCCTCATTTAATCACAAAACCTGTCTAACATGTGTCTCTCGCTCAAAGCAATAGCCTACAAATCCCAAGTCAGTCTCACGACTCTTAATTAATTAAATTATCATATTTTAATTAAAATACAATAGAGTAACCCTGCTAATATGTCTGGACTTAGCAAACCAACCCGTCGTATAATCATTCAAGTTTTCAAGCAACATCACTTGGGTAAAACACCCAGGCTTAACCCAACTACCTCGTTCATTTATTCCTGAATTCATCTCACCAATTAGATATTTAAACTTTATCATAAATTATATCTATCACGATTTATAATTAAAATTTAATTACTCACTCACCCCTAGGAATAAAATCTCTTTAAATCACTCCACTAAGCTCTCTCGGACCTTTAGGGCATATAGATTTCATTTGGAACTCCCCGTAATTTACCCAATAACCAAACCCCAAAATTCTCCAAAAATTATCTTTCATCGATCGATCGATAATCCTAAAATGCTCAATTTACGGTTCAAATAATTTATTTCAAGTTTTACACCTAAACTAATAGATTTTCCATTGTAAACGTGGGGGTGGTTCCTATCTGTGTTTCAAATCAAACCAATTTTCACAAAAAAATATCCAATTTTTAATTAGCACCAAAACAAGTTGTAAAAAACCAATTCTTACATTAAACAAATTTTATCTTGATTAATCCTAAACATGCATCTAGTGATTAAAGAAAGTAATGTAAATGTGACAACCCGCACTCCGAAATAAGGGGTGGCCAGCCCGATACTCCGACATATACGGTAATCATGGACGAAAATCATTCTCAACACCAAAAATATAGTAAGAGTAACCGAGAAAACCACCCAATAATTCAGAAAACGGGTTGTCAAAACAATTTAAGTAATTTAAAAGTTAAGTTAAGAAAACAATTTAAACAACCCATTCTAGAACAATAGTGGAATTCTAAGAACATAATTAATATACATCTAAAACCACAATATACAAAGATAAGAACCGAATATGCTGTCGGTTCACAGCTACACAAAAGTAATCACAACAGTTAGATGTTATGCTTTACATTCATTATACAATTACAAGATTTAGGCCACTCGCCCGAGTGAAAGACCCGATCATAACTAGATATCAAAAGAATGACGTCGTCTAACAAAAATCCTGTAATATCCGCAATTTCATACAGCTCCTTAAAAGCAAAAGAGTAGGAATATCAACACGGGCGTCCTTGCGGAGGAGCACCTGGGCGGATACAATAACAAGCACAACATAGAGGAAAAAGAACGGGTCAGGACCCGGTTTATATATAGTTCCCAGATGAACAAAAAGCATGCTAGATATGAATAGCAAAACATGGGTATAGAAATCAACACTCTAACAACCTAAGCATGGATCATAAGAAAACAAGTGAAAATGACATAATTAAATGAGACTATGCAAGAAGATGAAATTATGCAAAATTAAATTTAAAACTAAATTAAAAGCTTGTATTCCCCAAATTCCACTTTAATCCAGTTTTAGTTCCTTAACAGGAATATACTAACATTATATTCTTATTTCATTCCAATTCCCATTCCTTAGAAGGAATGTAACTGTCATAATATCATTTAGTGGAATTATACAACCCTCAAGTCCCACTTGAGATTTAGAAAAGCTATATTCTTATGCATATAACGATTCTAAGACCGCCCCTCCGAGTTTCCCCACTGGGCACGCCCCTAAATGACTATCATCTTCCAGGGGCCCATCAAACAAGGCAGCCTGGGTACCTAACGCACGTCGGGAAGTGGCCATATGCCTGCGAGTGAGTCATAACCACACCCGGAATTACTTCACTAGCGCAGAAAAATACATATAATAAACCCGCATATGGCCGAGGACTATAGTCTCCCTGCATTCACTAGTCAAGGAACATCACCTCATGCGCGAGCTTCCCTTATGATAGCATTTAGAGAGGTGTGTTTAAGTAAATTAGCATTTACTATAAAAACCATAGTTTTCATTTTCATTTACATTTACATGTCTCATTTGTTTGAAACCGTTATCATAGGATAGTTCATTACTCATCCTAGGTTATGCCTCGAATAAATCTCCAAGGGATCATATTAACTTCCCAAACATAAGGTTTTATATATCTCAATATAAGCCCCTAAAGTCTTCAAGTATGGGCCTACAATTCCCATCCATATTATTAGGATGCACAAAGAAAAGTGATACCTTAACATCACTAGGACAATCCCTCCCCCGGACTTAACCCCAAGTGAAATCCATTCAACACTAGGGTGACAACCAACTCAACTAGGACTCTAAAAGCCAAGGTTTACTTCATTCAAGAAGAGTCCTAAGTTCCTAGAGGAAGAAAAGGATAAAAAAAAAGTAGGAAATTGGTTGAGAAAACAGGGGACCGGTCGACCGATCGCAAGACCGCGGTCGACCGCGTCTCAAAGTTTAGCTTTTGAAAGAAAGCAGAAAGTTCATTTAGGATGGACTGGTCGACCTGTGGTAGAACTGCGATCGATCGCGCCCTATTTTCATGCCTTTGAAAGAAAGCAGTGTGCCTTCCTCCGAAGGCCCGGTCGACCGGTCTGAGATACGCGGTCGACCGGCCATTGCAGACCTAGACCCATTTCTCCTAATGTCTTCTAAACCCAAAAATCAATAACCAACCCAAAATCATCCAACTACATTTAATGATACCAAAAGATCATAAATGCTCCCAACAACATTTTCTACCTCAATCAACAATCTATCTCTACCAAAGATGTTGATACCCATAAATCCAACCAAAAACCACAATTATATTACATCAAAACTATACATATCTACACATAATAATTATTCATCTTAAACCATATAATAGCAAGTAGAAACTTGCCTTGGGGCTTCAATATCAGGCTTGGTTGAAGAAGAAAGCAAAATCAAACCACAAATCTTCAAGATTTCTCTCTTTCTCTAATCTTCCACTCTCACTCTCTCTCACTCTAGGGATAGAACTCTTAGGGGAACCAAGAGGAAAAGAAAGGCTTGGGGAAAGACTTAAAATGTGGCTTAAGATTAAAAGTCTCCAACCTTTAAGTAATAATACCGCAATAGTTAAGTTCTAATACGCAATATGCCAAAACCAGTCAAAAGTGCCCAAAATCTCAAAATACAATATGGAACACATTTCGACTGTCTCGCACCTTCCGGAACTAACTACACCCTCAAAATTATCATATGGAGATTTTATAAGCCATTTCAAGTTCCGGTTCCATTTTAATTCAAATTGCCATTTTAATTCTTCATGACAAAATAGAACACCACATGGTAACAACTACTTACACACATGGTATCATGCAACTAAATTGTAAATATTAACTTATTTCATCAAATTAATACTTACCCACATGAAGCATTTTATATATGCAACTACTCAACATAGTAAATAAATATAAAATGGGCTCCCAAAAGTGAGGGTTGTTACATACTCCCCCCCTTATGAGGGAATTTTGCCCCCAAAATTCAAGCGTACCTTGGATAAAAAGATGCGGATACTTTTCCCGCATATCATCCTCACGCTCCCAAGTAGATTCATCGACACTGTGATGACTCCATTGTACTCTAACCAAGGGAACCACACGAGATCTCAATCTACGTTCCCCATGCTCCAAAATGGCCACGGGTTGCTCTTCATAAGAAATATCGAGTTGTAACTCTATATCCTCGAAAGGAATATGCCAAAGGGCACCATCACACCTCTTATACTTCTTCAAAGAGGAGATGTGGAAAACATTGTGGATCTATTTCAACGGTTCCGGTAGGGCAATTTGATACGCCACGGGCCTACTTTCGCAAGTACAGGAAAAGGCCCAACGAAACGTGGTGCAAGCTTCCCTTTCTTTCTGAAACGCTTAACGCCTTTCATAGGCGACACCCGTACCAACACTTGGTCTCCAACTTCTAACTCCACATGCCTTCTCCCTGCATCGGCATAGCTCTTTTGTCTGTTTTGGGCTATCCGAATACGATCTCGAATAAGCTCGATTTTTGAAGAAGTATCCCGAATCATTTTAGGTCCGAGAAACTTGTTATCTCCCACTTCTAACCAACACGTGGGGGATCTACAAGGCCTACCATACAAGGCTTCATAGGGCGCCATCCCAATAGTGAACTGGTAGAGTTATTATAAGAAAATTCAACCAAAGGAAGATATTGTTCCTAACTACCCTTGAAATCAAGCATGCACATACGAAGCATATCCTCCAACATTTGGTTAACCCTTTCAGTCTGGCCATCTGTTTGAGGATGATAAGAAGTACTTAATTTCAATTCGGTTCCCATGGCCTCTTGGAAACTTTGCCAAAAGTGGGAAACAAAGATCTTGTCTCGGTAGGAAACAATATTCAAGGGCACCCCATGCAATCTAACTATCTCTTCAATGAACAATCGAGCGTAACGAGCGGTATTATAATCAATATGGACGGGAAGGAAGTGCGCCGACTTTGTCAAGCGATCCACGATAACCCAAATAGAATCGTGACCCTTTTGTGACGTTGGCAAACCGGTGATAAAATCCATTGAAATGCTCTCCCATTTCCAAACAGGAATTTCCAACGGTTGCAACAAACCTGCCGGTAGTTGATGATCAACCTTAACTAACTGACAAGTAGTGCATCGAGATACAAACTCCGAAATATCTCGTTTCATACCCGGCCACCAATATTGATGGCGCATATCTTGATACATTTTATCATTTCCCGGATGTACCGAAAATTTAGAGCAGTGAGATTACGTCATCACAGCCCGTCGCAAATCTCCATCCTCCGGAACAATAAGCCTTCCATGAAAGCGCAATCCACCCTCAGAACTTACCGAGTAGGACTCCGCTCCCCCAGTCAATAACTGGCGAATGTGGTCTTGACATTCTTTATCTCTGTCTTGGGCTTCCACAACCCTTGCCACAATCGGCGGAGTAACGGTCATCACGGACATAAATGCCCTAGCAACCGCATCCTCATTGTAAGAAAACAAATTTCCAATTGAGTCCATATATAGTTTTGGCTCAATTCCGGACAAAAACATTTATTCATAGGTTAGTGATTTATTGTAATATTCTCAAGCCTATGAAGTGTGTGTTGAAGACGTAGCGGCAAAGAATTTAAAGCTTCATCAAAATGCTGGTTTGTGTGCCTCGTTTCTATGTCATCAACTAAGGTTCCATGCTCCCAAGGTATGAATGTAATTATATTTATATAGGAGCTTGGAACAATATGTATTGGGTGTTAGGTGTAATAAAAACTGCATTTTATTTTCAGAAAGAATCAAATAGAACTTTAAAATAAGTATATAAAAGTTTCTGGGCCAAAATCGAATTTTACAAACTTTCTGGTCGTTCGTTAGAAATGTCGTTCGAACGAGTTTTTTCGTTCGAACCAGATTTCGTTCGAACGAGTTTTGTCGTTCGAACCAGTTTTGTTCAAACGAGTTTTGTCGTTCGAACCAGTTTCGTTCGAACGAGTTTGCCAACGACCCTAAACTGGTCAGTCGTTCGATATGTCGTTCGAACGAGTTTTTCATTCTAACGAGGTATCTAACGAGATTCTAACGAGACCAGGCTGGTCGCTCGTTAGAAGTCTCATTCGAACGAGAGTCAAGTTCGTTCGAACGAGACGCCAGGCGGGAACGGTTTTGAGCAGTTTTTTGGCAGTTTTCACCCCATTATCCCACTTGTTTCTTAACTGATTTTTTAAGGCTTTATCAAGGACGGGAATCATTTTTCAAGGGGCATCTTTTTCATACCATACAAACTCCTAGAGAGTATTTTGAGATAAAATTTGTTTAAGGAAAAAGATCATGTTTTGAGTGTTATTCTTTCAAAGAAAAATTCATACACACTCTAGTTTACACCCAATTGTGTTTATCCAAGGTTCTATATTTATATCAATTGCTTGGAGTTTTTGGCACTGGTTTTCTCTACCGAATTCAAGAGACGTTTCGGGTTTGCTTCTACACCCCATCACAAAGAAGACTTTTGTTGAGATTCTACCCACACGGAGAAAGGCTCCATGCTTGGGTGACGGTGACCATATAAAGTCCCATCGGTGGATTCCGAGACCGCGGTGGTGTTCCGAGGTTGTCCGCTAGGAAAAGGTTTCTACGAGAAGGAGCATCGAGGCTTGAGAGGGATCGAGTCAGTCGTTGTAAGTCTATGTGTCTTGTAATTGTAATTCCATATCTAGTGGACTTGTGGCTAGGGCCGTCCGAGGTTGTTTCCCATCTTGGGTTTTTCCTCGTACATCTCGGCGTAGTGTGACATTGTTTATTTTATCTTGCACAATAATTTAGAATCCATGCTTAGGATAATTTCAAGATAAAATTTGGTTTAATTATCACACTCATTTAATTTGGGACTTAAATTAAATATTGGGTAAAATTGGTTTATTCAAGTCTTTTGCTAAAATTGGTTTCGCCTAACTTTGGATAATTGTTAATTATAACTTAGGCAAATTCTAGGACTTGAATTATGTTTTAATTTGTTTTGAGAAATTAAAACTTGTTGTTATTTTTGAAAGTTGAACCATCACCTGTTTTACAACGCTTCCGCATCATCTCTATTGAGTTTTAAATAAAAAGGAAATTACCTTTGCCCTTTCAAATTGGTATCAGAGCCAAAAACGATAAATTATTTCGTGAAGATCTTTTTAATTTTTGGCTAAAATGGATTTTTCCCCATTTTCAAAATTTCCTATTTTCGATGGTTCAAACTACGCGTATTGGAAAGCGCGAATGAGATCGGCACTAAAATCTATCGACGAGAGAGTTTGGATGTCTGTTGTTACCGAATACTCCCCACCAACTTACTTAGTTGAAAATGAACGTGTTATCAAACCCGCCGATAGATGGACTGAAAATGAGTTTAAACTTGCTAATTTTAATTCCCGTGGTTTAAATGCCTTGTTTAGCGCTGTCGCACCGGATGAATTCCGACGTATTATGATGTGTGAAACCGCTAAAGAAGCTTGGGATATTTTACAATTAACTCATGAAGGAACTAGTGTCGTTAAAGCTTCAAAACTCCAAAACCTCACCACTCAATTTGAAACTATCAAAATGGATGAAAAAGAAACTTTTGATAAATTTTATGCTAGACTTTCTGATATTGTTAATTCATCCTTTAACTTGGGAGAGAAAATACCTGACGACCGTGTTGTAAAGAAAATTTTGAGGTCCCAACCCGATAAATTTATTCCTAAAGTGACCGTTTTAAATTCTTTACCCACTTTAGCCTCTACGAAATTAGAAGAGCTTGTAGGTGATTTACAAACCTATGAACTAGATATGTTTCCCTCTAAAACTGAAAAGAAAATTGAAAAGGGTGTTGCTTTAAAAGCCCGAAAAGAGGTCAAACAAGTAGTAGAGAGCGATAGTGATAGTGACTCGGAAGATATGGCTTTGTTTGCTCGTAAATTTAGAAAATTTCTTAAATTTAACAAAGATAAAGTTAAAAATGATTTTAAGAAATTTGATTCTTCTAAACATGATAAAAGCGAGAAGTTTTCTAAAGCCGAGAAGATCCCTACAACTAGTAATGAAAATTTAGATAGGGACGAGTCTAATAAGTGTTTTGGTTGTGAAGGTTATGGCCATAGGGCTTATGAGTGCCCCACTAAACTAAGGAAAGAGGGTAAACGATCCACTGCATATAATGCGACCCTTAGTGATAGTGATAAGGAAGAGAAGCCCAATTCCCCCACTAAGAAAAATTTTGTGGCTTTTATGGCTAGACATGTGAGTGATAGTGAGAACTCATCGAATGATGAAATTATAGCACATGCCACTTCCAAGGTCATTGTACATGATTCTCTTATTTTTGATGATAGTGAGAGTGAAGAAGAAAGAGAGAGTGAAAATGAAGAAGAGGTTGATGAGAGTGAACTTCAAAATGCTTTTCATGAATTATATAAAGAATCTATTAAATTGAAAAGAGCTAATTTGAAGTTAGAAGCAAGTTTAAGAGAGAGTGTAAAGGTCATTGATGAAAGTGCCTTAATAGAAGACCTTAGGACACATGAGAGGACTCTTCAAGAGAAGCTTAACTATGTAGAAGGCGAGAGAGATAGCCTTAGGGGTTTGATGGAATCCTTGAAAAAGAAGCTTCTTGCTTTTGAAGAGCGAAATGTTTTACTAGAATCTAAAATTTTAGATTTGGAAAATAAATTAAAAGATTCTAGTAATGTCAAATTTGATTTGGAGTGTCGTTCGGAAAAACTAGATAAAATGTTAGGAACGGTCCAAATTAAAAATGACACTTTTGGTTTAGGCTTCAATTCTTGTAATGAATTTAACCCTAAAGTCAAAACCAATGTTTTAGGAGAATCTTCTAGGAATGCATTTAATGATCACTCATTAGATAAATCTTTTCGACATGTTCTCACTTGTACACATTGTGGTCGAAAAGGTCATCTTAGGCAATTTTGTTTAGATCTTTGGATAATTGTTAATTATGACTTAGGCAAATTCTAGGACTTGAATTATGTTTTAATTTGTTTTGAGAAATTAAAACTTGTTGTTATTTTTGAAAGTTGAACCATCACCTGTTTTACAACGCTTCCGCATCATCTCTATTGAGTTTTAAATAAAAAGGAAATTACCTTTGCCCTTTCAAATTGGTATCAGAGCCAAAAACGATAAATTATTTCGTGAAGATCTTTTTAATTTTTGGCTAAAATGGATTTTTCCCCATTTTCAAAATTTCCTATTTTCGATGGTTCAAACTACGCGTATTGGAAAGCGCGAATGAAATCGGCACTAAAATCTATCAACGAGAGAGTTTGGATGTCTGTTGTTACCCGATACTCCCCACCAACTTACTTAGTTGAAAATGAACGTGTTATCAAACCCGCCGATAGATGGACTGAAAATGAGTTTAAACTTGCTAATTTTAATTCCCGTGGTTTAAATGCCTTGTTTAGCGCTGTCGCACCGGATGAATTCCGACGTATTATGACGTGTGAAACCGCTAAAGAAGCTTGGGATATTTTACAATTAACTCATGAAGGAACTAGTGTCGTTAAAGCTTCAAAACTCCAAAACCTCACCACTCAATTTGAAACTATCAAAATGGATGAAAAAGAAACTTTTGATAAATTTTATGCTAGACTTTCTGATATTGTTAATTCATCCTTTAACTTGGGAGAGAAAATACCTGATGACCGTGTTGTAAAGAAAATTTTGAGGTCCCAACCCGATAGATTTATTCCTAAAGTGACCGTTTTAAATTCTTTACCCACTTTAGCCTCTACGAAATTAGAAGAGCTTGTAGGTGATTTACAAACCTATGAACTAGATATGTTTCCCTCTAAAACTGAAAAGAAAATTGAAAAGGGTGTTGCTTTAAAAGCTCGAAAAGAGGTCAAACAAGTAGTAGAGAGCGATAGTGATAGTGACTCGGAAGATATGGCTTTGTTTGCTCGTAAATTTAGAAAATTTCTTAAATTTAACAAAGATAAAGTTAAAAATGATTTTAAGAAATTTGATTCTTCTAAACATGATAAAAGCGAGAAGTTTTCTAAAGCCGAGAAGATCCCTACAACTAGTAATGAAAATTTAGATAGGGACGAGTCTAATAAGTGTTTTGGTTGTGAAGGTTATGGCCATAGGGCTTATGAGTGCCCCACTAAACTAAGGAAAGAGGGTAAACGATCCACTGCATATAATGCGACCCTTAGTGATAGTGATAAGGAAGAGAAGCCCAATTCCCCCACTAAGAAAAATTTTGTGGCTTTTATGGCTAGACATGTGAGTGATAGTGAGAACTCATCGAATGATGAAATTATAGCACATGCCACTTCCAAGGTCATTGTACATGATTCTCTTATTTTTGATGATAGTGAGAGTGAAGAAGAAAGAGAGAGTGAAAATGAAGAAGAGGTTGATGAGAGTGAACTTCAAAATGCTTTTCATGAATTATATAAAGAATCTATTAAATTGAAAAGAGATAATTTGAAGTTAGAAGCAAGTTTAAGAGAGAGTGTAAAGGTCATTGATGAAAGTGCCTTAATATAAGACCTTAGGACACATGAGAGGACTCTTCAAGAGAAGCTTAACTATGTAGAAGGCGAGAGAGATAGCCTTAGGGGTTTGATGGAATCCTTGAAAAAGGAGCTTCTTGCTTTTGAAGAGCGAAATGTTTTACTAGAATCTAAAATTTTAGATTTGGAAAATAAATTAAAAGATTCTAGTAATGTCAAATTTGATTTGGAGTGTCGTTCGGAAAAACTAGATAAAATGTTAGGAACGGTCCAAATTAAAAATGACACTTTTGGTTTAGGCTTCAATTCTTGTAATGAATTTAACCCTAAAGTCAAAACCAATGTTTTAGGAGAATCTTCTAGGAATGCATTTAATGATCACTCCTTAGATAAATCTTTTCGACATGTTCTCACTTGTACACACTGTGGTCGAAAAGGTCATCTTAGGCAATTTTGTTTAGATCTTAAACGAATTCCTAGAAAATCCCATAGTAAAGTAACCACGATAGCTAACGTTCCTACACCCCAAGATAGTAATTCTTCATTAATTTGGGTTAGGAAATCCGACTTGGTTGCCTTAAAAAATAAGGATTTTGATTCTCATTTACTTACACATGCTTCCTCCCTTGCTAAATCTAAAGGATGAATGTGTTAGTGTTTGCATACTTTAGCGTTTGTACTTCATGCTATATTCATATGCTAAATGTATGCTTGTTTAGTCATTTTCTAGTCATAACCTTATTTCATATCACATGATAGAAATCATGACTTGTTTATCTTTTTGTATTATATTTTGTGTTTGTATTAATTGAACAATATAAAAACATTTTTGTTTATCATTTGTGTTTTATTTATTTCATTTAAGCTTAATGAAAAATACAAATGATTTTTGTTTAGTCTTTTGAGTATATATCTTTCTTTTTGACTAAAAATGTTAAAAACTCAAAAAGATTTTGTTTGGTGTGTATTTTTGTTTGACACACTTTATGTGGCATATATTTGTGTTTGAATCCCATCGTTTACGCTCCCACGTGGCTAGAACTTTTGGTTTAGATTTTCAATCCTTATTATGTTCTTTACCATATTTTATGGAGTAGTTGGATTTTGTATTGTTTAAATGGATTCTATTTCTATATGCCTCTTTTCACACATGCACGAGCTCTTTTGAGATCTTAATGTCACATGTTATATTTGAGCTTTTTGAGGTGTTCTCCTATCAATCTAGTCATCTACATATCTATGACCTAGGCGGACTAGTGCATGTCAAAATCCGTTGCATGTGAGATTTGTGCGAAAAATGAAAACATGATAAACTAATATATGCACGGGGAAGGGCTCCGAAAGGATGAATTAAATCCTTTGCGATAGTAAGCCACCGTTGATTGGATCTAAAAGAAATACGTGATCCAAAGGCCTAAAAACAGAATATTTGCCATTTAAAAGAAAGCAATTGCCAAGGCCTATGTTTGTTTGATATATTCATTCAAAAACAAAAGAATATATATGCTCATTGAGGGAGAATTGGATGGTATTTCAACGTTTTGCACAATGTACGTTTATCCTAGTTGTCTTTAATGTCATGACTCTATTTGGTTTGTAGAATCATCATCATGCTAGGCTTGTATGCATTGTGTATGTTTGTTCATTGAGTTCAATCTTTATATTGTCACATGAGGTTATATTTAACTGTGATGAAGTTTGCAATCAAATGAGAACTCCGTGAACGTTTCTTAAGTGTTTGGGTCTAAATTTAATTGTTGCTAGTACACACCCATACACTTCCGTTTCCATATGACACTTTTTGCCATACGAGTGTGCAAACTTATTGTATTTTGTGTCATGTGTGTGTTTATATCTATATATATATGCAAGAGCTCTATTGGTATATTTTTGGTATCTATATATATGATATTTGTCTTTGCCCTGCTTTTATTGCTCATATGCTTTCATGTCTTATCACTTTAAGCTTTCACATGCTGTTTATTAGTTCTTTATCCTTTGCCTATTCTCGAACAAAAAGGGGGAGAATGATGACAGGGGGAGAAATGGTATCTAATCCTATTATTATCGTATCTTAGTTTTGGGGGAGATTTATCTTAGGGGGAGACGTCTTTCTAAGTAGGTCATGTGTTTAAAGGGAGAATTAATTTAGGGGGAGTAATTAATTAATTAAATTGCATTTAATATTTTGATATTCCCTATGCATTTGATGAGTTTGCTTAAGTGTGCAGGAATTATACTAAAGCGGCATCTTTCAATGGCAAAGCGTTTGATCCTTGGGTTGAGTCAAGATTTGGCGGGTTATGTTTTGAGTCTAGTAGAGCTTGACGGCCCTTTAGGATTTTTGTTTGGTTTTTGTCCCGGAATAGCCAAAGGGGGAGATTTGTAAGGACACAAATTTCCAATTGAGTCCATATATAGTTTTGGCTCAATTCCGGACAAAACCATTTATTCATAGGTTAGTGATTTATTGTAATATTCTCAAGCCTATGAAGTGTGTGTTGAAGACGTAGCGGCAAAGAATTTAAAGCTTCATCAAAATGCCGGTTTGTGTGCCTCGTTTCTACGTCATCAACTAAGGTTCCATGCTCCCAAGGTATGAATGTAATTATATTTATATAGGAGCTTGGAACAATATGTATTGGGTGTTAGGTGTAATAAAAACTGCTTTTTATTTTCAGAAAGAATCAAATAGAACTTTAAAATAAGTATATAAAAGTTTCTGGGCCAAAATCGAATTTTACAAACTTTCTGGTCGTTCGTTAGAAATGTCGTTCGAACGAGTTTTTTTGTTCGAACCAGATTTCGTTCAAACGAGTTTTGTCGTTCGAACGAGTTTTGTCGTTCGAACCAGTTTCGTTCGAACGAGTTTGCCAACGACCCTAAACTGGTCAGTCGTTCGATATGTCGTTCGAACGAGTTTTTCGTTCTAACGAGGTATCTAACGAGATTCTAACGAGCCCAGGCTGGTCGCTCGTTAGAAGTCTCGTTCGAACGAGAGTCAAGTTCGTTCGAACGAGAGTCAAGTTCGTTCGAACGAGACGCCAGGCGGGAACGGTTTTGAGCAGTTTTCACCCCATTATCCCACTTGTTTCTTAACTGATTTTTTAAGGCTTTATCAAGGACGGGAATCATTTTTCAAGGGGCATCTTTTTCATACCATACAAACTCCTAGAGAGTATTTTGAGATAAAATTTGTTTAAGGAAAAAGATCATGTTTTGAGTGTTATTCTTTCAAAGAAAAATTCATACACACTCTAGTTTACACCCAATTGTGTTTATCCAAGGTTCTATATTTATATCAATTGCTTGGAGTTTTTGGCACCGGTTTTCTCTACCGAATTCAAGAGACGTTTCGGTTTTGCTTCTACACCCCATCACAAAGAAGACTTTTGTTGAGATTCTACCCACACGGAGAAAGGCTCCATGCTTGGGTGACGGTGACCATATAAAGTCCCATCGGTGGATTCCGAGACCGCGGTGGTGTTCCGAGGTTGTCCGCTAGGAAAAGGTTTCTACGAGAAGGAGCGTCGAGGCTTGAGAGGGATCGAGTCAGTCGTTGTAAGTCTATCTGTCTTGTAATTGTAATTCCATATCTAGTGGACTTGTGGCTAGGGCCGTCCGAGGTTGTTTCCCGTCTTGGGTTTTTCCTCGTACATCTCGGCGTAGTGTGACATTGTTTATTTTATCTTGCACAATAATTTAGAATCCATGCTTAGGATAATTTCAAGATAAAATTTGGTTTAATTATCACACTCATTTAATTTGGGACTTAAATTAAATATTGGGTAAAATTGGTTTATTCAAGTCTTTTGCTAAAATTGGTTTCGCCTAACTTTGGATAATTGTTAATTATGACTTAGGCAAATTCTAGGACTTGAATTATGTTTTAATTTGTTTTGAGAAATTAAAACTTGTTGTTATTTTTGAAAGTTGAACCATCACCTGTTTTACAACGCTTCCGCATCATCTCTATTGAGTTTTAAATAAAAAGGAAATTACCTTTGCCCTTTCACTCATGACTGAGTTCCTTCCATTTAGCTTTCCACACCTCAGCTAACTCTCCCTCGGGCTTCCTACTCAGGGCATCCGCCACCACGTTCGCCTTGCCGGGATGATAATGAATATCAAATTGGTAATCTTTCACGAACTCCAACCATCTCCGCTGCTGCATATTCAAATCTTTCTGAGAAAATAAATATTGCAACGACTTATGGTCCGTGAAAAGACTAAACTTCTCCCCGAGAAGATAGTGCCTCCAAATCTTTAAGGCAAAGACAACGGCGGCTAATTCCAAGTCATGCACCGGACAATTTCTTTCATGAGGCATGAGTTTTCTAGAAGCATAAGCAATAGCTTGTCGCTCCTGCTGAAGTACACCTCCCAAACCCTGTAGAGATGCATCGGTGAAGACTAAATATTCCAACCCTAGCTTGGGTAAAGCGAGGATTGGAGCCGAAGTCAATCTATCTTTAAGCTCATCGAACGCATCTTGACAGGCGTCATCCCACACAAATCTAACCCCTTTCCGGGTCAAATTTATCAAAGGACTAGCAATCTTAGAAAATCCCTTAATAAATCGGCGGTAATAGCCCACCAAACCCAGAAAACTGCGTATCTTGGTAGGCATCGTGGGCTGACCCCATTCCCTCACCGCAACAACTTTACTTGGGTCCACCGATATACCTTGCGAAGAAACAACGTGACCCAAAAATTGCACTTCCCGCAACCAAAAACCACACTTCTCAAACTTAGCGTACAATTGGTGATCCCTCAACCTTTGCAGGACCAACCCCAAATGAGTAGCATGGTCATCTTCCGTTTTAGAATACACGAGGATGTCATCAATAAACACAATGACAAATTGGTCCAGGAAGTCCCGAAATACTCTATTCATAAGATCCATGAATACCGCAGGGGCATTGGTTAGCCCAAAAGGCGTAACCAAAAACTCATAAGACCCGTACCTCATCAGAAAAGCAGTTTTGGATACATCTTGCTCCCGTATCCTCAACTGGTGATACCCCGTTCTCAAATCTATCTTAGAGAAGTAGGTCGCTCCCCTGAGCTGATCAAACAAATCATCTATGCGAGGCAAAGGGTATTTGTTCCGGATGGTGACCTTATTCAACTCTCTATAGTCAACACACAATCGGAGAGAACCATCTCTTTTCTTCACGAATAACACAGGAGCACCCCACGACGATGTACTACGCCTGATAAACCCCTGTTCCAACAACTGCTGAATCTGATCTCTTAGCTCCCTCATTTCCACAAGAGCCATACGATAAGGAGTTCGCGCAATCGGTCGAGTTCTCGGCGCTAAGTCAATAACAAACTCAATCTCTCTACTAGGAGGCAAAATCGGTATCTCTCAGAAAACGTCTTCAAATTCTCGAACAACAGGAATAGAATCTAAGGGAACAACTACATTCCGAGAATTCTCATCCGCAATACAATATAAATAAGTACCAGAATCTCCCTCTAAACGAGGCATAACCACCAGGAACATATCTTGTCCCGGAACGACGAAGACTATACTCTTCCCGTAACAATTTACTATAGCATGATACTTAACAAGCCAATCCATGCCCAAAATAACATCATACCCGACCTTGTCTAGGACGAGTAAGTCGGCCTCAAAACACAAATTACCAAGAGTGATCCCTATGTGTTTACAAACAAAGAAAATAAGGGAACTGTCACCCATAGAGGACTCCACACTAGAAAAGGTACTTTCCGCAGATTTTATCAACTCTGTGGACTGAGAAAAACTTCTGGAAATAAAAGAATACCTCGCACCCGTATCAAACAGAATGCGACCCATGTGTCCCTGAATAAGGAACTTACCCTCTATAGCTGGCGGCGCTGGCTGAATAGGAGGAAGCATAGCATCCTGATTGTGGTAGACTCTCCCATACTATAGTTGGCCCTGCTACAGAGGGACAACTGGATTCGGTGCTTATGGAGGGAACTGCACATAAGGCTGCTGAGGAACTCGTGGAGGTTGTCCCCCTATCACCTGAGGACAATCTCTCTTAAAATGACCAGCTTCTCCACATTGGAAACATTTCCCCACCATATTCTCCTGACCTCGACCTCTGTTATTTCTGAACTGCCCAAAACCTTGGCCCGGTTGGCCCCTACCTCCCTGGACACCTCGACCCGCTTGCTGTGGTACGACACCCTGACCTTGCTTGTTAGCATTGCCACTAACATTAAACCCGCCAGAGCATTGCCTTTTCGATCCATCCCCTTGCTGGGGATCCCTATCTCGTTGCTTATTACCCGCTGGTTGGGACGAAGGAAAGGCTCCTCCTCTAATCCCACTCACCCCGGGCTTCCCTACTTGCCCAACTCCAGAAGCTTTCTTGCTATTCTGAACAAACAGCCGATGCTCCTGACAATGAAGCAATGCATCATTCATCACTTCACCAAAAGTTTGTAAAGCCGGATTACCGAGCAAATGCTGACGGATTCTCCAGTTTAGACCTCCTATGAATTTTGAGACTTTCCTTTCCTCCGGGGTTACCTCTTCCGGCACAAAACTAGCTAGCCGGGTAAACTCCTCCTCATATTCAGCAACCGATCGTTCTCCCTGAACTAGATCTTGAAGTTTCCTCCTCATCTCCCTCTGAATCGCGGGAGGAAAATATTTCCGGTCATACAAGACCCAGAAATCAGTAATGGACATGGTATCCCTCTGTTCTGGCGTAGTCATCGACTCCCACCAATGTAACGCTGCCCCAACCAACTTGAAAGTAGCAAGGACTTGCTTCTTCTCCTCACTACAGTCCACCATTCGTAAATGGCGTTGCATATCCTTCTTCCATTGATTTGCTCGAACAACATCAGAACCTCCGTCAAACTCTGGGGGATGGCCCTTTAAAAAGGACTCCCTTACTTTTTCCCACGGAGAGGGTCCCGTAGGTGCTTGAGCATCCTGTGCCCGTTGTTGAGCTATTGGCATCTGTTGAGTTACTGCGGTCATGGAGGCATTAACTGCATGAGCCACGATATTGGCTACGTCCGCAGCATTAAAAGTTCCTTGGGGCGGTGGAGGACCAACATCCTCTTCTACAACTCTATTGCGTCTCGCAGGGCGACCTCTCTTAGGCGGCATCTGAGATGAAGGGACAATAGAGTTAGAATTCAATTCACAACAATCTATTTCATAGAAGATCGCAATTATAGCAGCAAAGGAGTCTTATCATTAGGCTCTATATCAAAGAACGCTACGGTAGATCGTGACAAGTCCACATAGATCCTAGTACTCTAGAACACAGTGCTCTGATACCATTTGTGACAACCTGCACTCCGAAATAAGGGGTGGCCAGCCCGATACTCCGACATATACGGTAATCATGGACGGAAATCATTCTCAGCACCACAAATATAGTAAGAGTAACTGAGAAAACCACCCAATAATTCAGAAAACGGGTTGTCAAAACAATTTAAGTAATTTAAAAGTTAAGTTAAGAAAATAATTTAAACAACCCATTCTAGAACAATAGTGGAATTCCAAGAACATAATTAATATACATCTAAAACCACAATATACAAAGATAAGAATCGAATATGCTGTCGGTTCACAGCTACACAAAAGTAATCACAACAGTTAGATGTTATGCTTTACATTCATTATACAATTACAAGATTTAGGCCACTCGCCCGAGTGACAGACCCGATCATAACTAGATATCAAAAGAATGACGGCGTCTAACAAAACATCCTGTAATATCCGCAATTTCATACAGCTCCTTAAAAGCAAAAGAGTAGGAATATCAACACGGGCGTCCTTGCGGAGGAGCACCTGGGCGGATACAATAACAAGCACAACATAGAGGAAAAAGAACGGGTCAGGACCCGGTTTATATATAGTTCCCAGATGAACAAAAAGCATGCTAGATATGAATAGCAAAACATGGGTATAGAAATCAACACTCTAACAACCTAAGCATGGATCATAAGAAAACAAGTGAAAATGACATAATTAAATGAGACTATGCAAGAAGATGAAATTATGCAAAATTAAATTTAAAACTAAATTAAAAGCTTGTATTCCCCAAATTCCACTTTAATCCAGTTTTAGTTCCTTAACAGGAATATACTAACATTATCTTCTTATTTCATTCTAATTCCCATTCCTTAGCAGGAATGTAATTGTCATAATATCATTTAGTGGAATTATACAACCCTCAAGTCCCACTTGAGATTTAGAAAAGCTATATTCTTATGCATATAATGATTCTAAGACCGCCTCTCCGAGTTTCCCCACTGGGCACGCCCCTAAATGACTATCATCTTCCAGGGGCCCATCAAACAAGGCAGCCTGGGTACCTAACGCACGTCGGGAAGTGGCCATATGCCTGCGAGTGAGTCATAACCACACCCGGAATTACTTCACTAGCGCAGAAAAATACATATAATAAACCCGCATATGGCCGAGGACTATAGTCTCCCTGCATTCACTAGTCAAGGAACATAACCTCATGCGCGAGCTTCCCTTATGATAGCATTTAGAGAGGTGTGTTTAAGTAAATTAGCATTTACTATAAAAACCATACTTTTCATTTTCATTTACATTTACATGTCTCATTTGTTTGAAACCGTTATCATAGGATAGTTCATTACTCATCCTAGGTTATGCCTCGAATAAATCTCCAAGGGATCATATTCACTTACCAAACATAAGGTTTTATATATCTCAATATAAGCCCCTAAAGTCTCCAAGTATGGGCCTACAATTCCCATCCATATTATTAGGATGCACAAAGAAAAGTGATGCCTTAACATCACTAGGACAATCCCTCCCCCGGACTTAACCCCAAGTGAAATCCATTCAACACTAGGGTGACAACCAACTCAACTAGGACTCTTAAAGCCAAGGTTTACTTCATTCAAGAAGATTCCTAAGTTCCTAGAGGAAGAAAAGGATAAAAAAAAAATAAAAGTAGGAAATTGGTTGAGAAAACAGGGGACCGGTCGACCGATCCCAAGACTGCGGTCGACCGCGTCTCAAAGTTTAGCTTTTGAAAGAAAGCAGAAAGTTCATTTAGGATGGACTGGTCGACCTGTGGTAGAACTGCGGTCGATCGCGCCCTATTTTCATGCCTTTGAAAGAAAGCAGTGTGCCTTCCTCCGAAGGCCCGGTCGACCGGTCTGAGATACGCGGTCGACCGGCCATTGCAGACCTAGACCCATTTCTCCTAATGTCTTCTAAACCCAAAAATCAATAACCAACCCAAAATCATCCAACTACATTTAATGATACCAAAAGATCATAAATGCTCCCAACAACATTTTCTACCTCAATCAACAATCTATCTCTACCAAAGATGTTGATACCCATAAATCCAACCAAAAAGCACAATTATATTACATCAAAACTATACATATCTACCCATACTAATTATTCATCTTAAACCATATAATAGCAAGTAGAAACTTGCCTTGGGGCTTCAATATCAGGCTTGGTTGAAGAAGAAAGCAAAATCAAACCACAAATCTTCAAGATTTCTCTCTTTCTCCAGTCTTCCACTCTCACTCTCTCTCACTCTAGGCCTAGAACTCTTAGGGAAAACAAGAGGAAAAGAAAGGCTTGGGGAAAGACTTAAAACGTGGCTTAAGATTAAAAGTCTCCAACCTTTAAGTAATAATACCGCAATAGTTAAGTTCTAATACGCAATATGCCAAAACCAGTCAAAAGTGCCTAAAATCTCAAAATACAATATGGCACACATTTCGACTGTCTCGCACCTTCCGGAACTAACTACACCCTCAAAATTATCATATGGAGATTTTATAAGCCATTTCAAGTTCCGGTTCCATTTTAATTCAAATTGCCATTTTAATTCTTCATGACAAAATAGAACACCACATGGTAACAACTACTTACACACATGGTATCATGCAACTAAATTGTAAATATTAACTTATTTCATCAAATTAATACTTACCCACATGAAGCATTTTATATATGCAACTACTCAACATAGTAAATAAATATAAAATGGGCTCCCAAAAGCGAGGGTTGTTACAGTAAAGTAAAGAATACTCACAATGCCGTATGTACGAGGAAAAAAACCCAAAACGGGAAAACAACCTCGGACGGCCCAATCCATACAATCACTATGAATGTGGAATTACAACGAACAGATAAAAGACTCACTCAATGACCCGATACCCTCGGGTCTTGACGCTCTTCTGATCTTCAACCATTCCTCTCACAGTGCCCATGTAGAAAGTCTTTCTTCCACGATACATGTCCATAACACACGCGTTCACGTATGTCTCGGTGTCCACCGAATGGATTTTATACGTCTACGATGTCGAACAAGAAGTCCTTCTCTTTTCTTCACCGCAAAACCGTGATGTTAAATTGTAGAACAAACCTTCTTGGTGCAGTAAGATCATATAAACATATAATAATAATAACTCGAATCTTTACGAACTCTAAAGATGTGTTTAAGCTTTGAAACCTTAGAAAAACATGTGCAAACAAGTCTCTAGATCGTAAAGTTTTTTTCCAGAATGCACACTTGTAAACTATGACGAAACCACGATTTAAATATGAAAAAATCACCGCTCGAAAAACATGTCGCTCGAACGAGATTGGCAAGTCATTCGGGCGACAAAACCATCTCCCTTGAATGAAGGACAGATGTAGTTCGAACAACGTTGTGTGTCAGTTTGGCTTTTTGACTTTTTCTTTAAAACGTCTCTTCCAAAAGAGATCCAAATAAGTCAAACTCTTTTTCGAGCTTATCAGAATAAAACGTAGTTTAAAACATTTAAAAATATTTTAAAACATTTTAAAATATTTTTCTTTATAAAATTACATCCTTATATTTTATAAAAACAATTTCGAGCCCGATTAATTATACGCATTCATACTTGTGTGATGTCGTAATGCAATTAACTTGAAGATGAATAAACTTGCACCAATTAAACTTTGGCATGATTAATTCTTTGAAGCTTTGCTGCAACGTCTTTAATTTCTTCAATATGTCATAGACCAAGTGGGATCGTGACAAAATAAAATCTCCCTATGACATATTACAAACACAATTTTGTTCACGATATTAAGTCAAAACAATACATGGACCCAATTGGAAATTTATGTCCTTACAGCCATTTTCTAAGCAACCAAATCGGGTCGTAATTTTTTTTATAGATTAAACACCCTATAGTAAAATTTCTATTTCTCCCTCTCCGTCGTCTGATCCGTTTTTATATTGCGACCCTCGTGATATGACAAGGTTCCACACACACACACATTACCTTGTCAAGTTCGTCGTCTGATCCGTTTTTATCATGCGATCCTCGCGATATGACAATGTTCCACACACGACACGACATAAATCGTCCTCTGACCCGATTAAACTGTCGGCCCTGGAGACATTATGTCGCCAACAATTTTAATACCAGTTTTAGTCTTGCAGTATTAATTTCCCAAAATTTCTCATACTAGTTATTCACATAAATTTGTCCCACCCTTAAAAGCGATGTGAAAATCCTCAAAATATTCCTTAGTCCCAACTAAAAGTTTCCAAAACACAATTTCATCCCATCATTAATAAATGATGATTACAACAATTTCATTTCACCTAAATATCAATCCTAGGTTATCACAACAACGGTAAGTATAGAGAATTTTCCCCCACCCCAATTCATATAACCCGCATAGGTTTATATTAATTAGTCCCATACCTAATTAGTATAAATCGGAACTAAGGCCCACTTATTAGTCCCATACCTAACAAGTGTACTATAACAAGGGGTGAAAACCAATTATCTAAAATACTAACGTTCTCGAAATATTCAATATTATAATATTTCATATTTGACATAATCAACAATTTATGATAATATTCTTAACAACACTAAATTCCCAATAAATGATTTTTAATCAAAATATGGGGAAATCAAAAGCACATAATTATAATGATTTTTCCGAATCATTATTACTCCCAAGTTCCATATTAGCTATTTATTATTCTAGCACAAGTAATTTAATTAATTTAGGAATTTCTACCTAAAACTTCCAAATTAAATTTCTAAGGGCTCCTCTACATGTATATTCCCACAATATCACCAACTAAGTAAATATAATCCAAATAATAACAAAATTATAATTATTTGATATTATTAATTATTTTCACAAAACAACTCCATAATTAATTTCTTCAATATATTATTTTCTTAATTTATTTTAGAACACATGAGTTTTAATGGAAGTTATAATCAAGACACATAACACTAAAGAAAAAGAATAGGATAAACATGCCTGATTTTTAGATGTGGAAATTGACGAGAGATTCGGGTTCTCCTTTAAAAATTGATCGAAAACCCCTCTTGAACCACCTTGAGATATTTACGTTTAGGCCCTAAAAAATGAGCTTGAAAATGGGTTTTAATGGAGGTTAAGGTTTGGAGGTGGAAGAGGATGGAGAAAAAGAGGGTTGGCTTCTCTAGGGTGAGTGGGGAATGAGTCTTCAAAACCTAACCCCGAAATTATGTATATATATATAACATTAAGGGTTTACAAAAATAAATAAAATTTGTCAAAAAAGTGGTCTGGCCGAATCGAAAAATGGTCTAAATAGGGTATAAATGGCATTTTTTTGGAAATATCGAAGAAGGGAACGTTGCTCAAAATTAAAATTTGAGTCGGTATGGTGATTTTCAGAATTTTCTGAGCACGTTTATTTTTTTGAATAAAATAATAATATTTTATTGATTTATTCATTTTTCGACTTTTGACCGCATGGCACTCTTAGGCCTATTTTTAGCATCCAATAAATATGGTCAAATTATTTTTCACCCTAATAAAACATCCTACAAAAATCACGCAAGTTCGCGTCTTGCGCGACACCTGACAAAAGTCCAATTTTATTTAAAAATACCCATTTAAAAATTCGGGTTGTTACATTATCCCCAAAAAATCATTCTTTAATAAGATTATATTGTATTATGATATAATATTTGATAAACACTAACTAAACTCTATTGCACAAATGTATATGGCGTACTGATAGGTGTGACACCCCACCTAATAAAATACCAGGTGATCAGTCATATACCAAATTAAAATAGGAATCCCAGTTGGTTCATCCTTAGCATCACTGTCGAAAAACTTTTTAAAACTTACTAACCACCTAGTATTCCAAAAAGCTGGTGCCAAATTTTAACTTTTTAATTAAACAAAACAGTACATGTGGAAATAAATATAAACTATTAACAGAACTAAATTTATATAAATTGAACAATTAATTTAACTACTTGCCGAATAAACCATCATCCACACAAATAAAATAGTCCTATAACAATCATCCAACCACTGAATAGATAAATCTAAAAACTACAACTGAAAAGTCTGGGCGACGTGCCCTAAGTAAACTGAAACTGATAGATGATTCCTACTCTAGGAAAGAATGAACGATGCGTCTAATCCAAGCTCCTGCTAGCATCCACATGCACCACAACTCCGTGTCCCTAGAATAGAATATCAATCCTGGCATCCCTGTGGCTGGACACCTAAAAGGTTTTGAAAATAGTTTTATAGCAAGGGTTAGAACCCAAAAGATTTTGAAAATATTTAGGCAAGTGAATTAACTACAGTAAATGAAATGTATGAATGCGCTTCATATTTAAGTTAGTGTCGCACTCTTTTGAGGACATACTCACCCCTCCACTAATGTGCACACCTAACGGTTACCTTAACCCCCACCTATTTGTACTACCCCGTCCAACTAGTCCTGGTCTAATCTCCCCTTGACATACTACTCTAACCCGAGTATAATAATTTCTGGATTATAAGTTATCTTACCAATTAACTTAATTAATTCCTTTTAAATCATAACATATAACCGTGACACAAGTGATAAAAAGTATATACATCACACACTGTACTATTTCTCTCATATAATATTTACTACCATTTACTGAGAACAATCACACATATATATATGTACATCCATCCCTCTGAGTATACCCTCACCGGATGATTTCCTCTAAAGTGCTATCTCACTAGGTGTGCTCACATAACCTAGTTACCCGAGTTGGAATCACTTACCAACTTGGCCCAAAATATAAACGTAGTGGAGGCGGTCATATTCCTTCCCTGAATGTGAGATAATCCCCTCACCCATATATTGGATGCTATGACCTGGGGATATACTCACCCTACTCCTCAAGCTAGGGGATTCACCCACATCGCGCAACCTCCCTTGATAGCACTAGAGTATATAAATTGAATAAATACCTAGTCACTGATATTTAATAGCACACACAATATATACACATATATATATATATATACTATCACTACACCGTATATATATAATATAAACTCCGGCTTTACCATGTACTCAAAAATCCGTAACACTATCCTGTAATTTCTCGAGTCTCTGGCCCGACTCAAGTTTATTAATTTTTTCACTTATTCATTTATCATCTTCCCAAGTCTATGGTCCGACTCTAATTTATTTAATTCACACGTCAATTAATATAATATTCCCCCCGAGTCTATGGTCCGACTCTAATATAAATACTCTGTACATTAATTTATATTATATTTACTCGGGTCTATGATTCGACTCTAATTTAATTAATTTACACATTAATTAATTTATTACCTCGTGTCACTCAAACAACATACCCGGACTCGCTCACTTGGCCCATAACTTAATATTTCCCGAGTCTATATTTCGACTCTAAATTAATTTGTTTATCTCCATAATTAATTTAGCACCTTGACGTCGCTCAACCAATACATCTGGACTAGCTCACTCAATCCATATACAATTAATTTGGAATCTAATTCCCCAAATTTATCCATAAAGTGGCTCACGTAAATCTTCCCTAACTCCAATCACTTTTCCCTATAATTGTTAGGAATATGTGCTTCATAATTATTTAACATTTAAACAATGTATGGAAATTAAGTTTTAAATTAATTTCCCTTTATATATAAAACTGGCCGAACTATCAAAATTCTGGGACCATCGATCGATCGATCCTCTGGGTCGATCGATCGATCAATCAGGTATTCTTCTTCTCCGGCTTACTGTTTCAGCATTTGATGAACCCTCAAGCTTTGTTTTCATTACAAACCCTACCCAATCACAACCAACATCATCTCCACATAAGTAAAGGGTCTAAACATCCTAGAGACCTTAATTCATCAACTAATTTCCATTAATTCCAACAATTTCCCGATTTAGGTTTTATCCAGGTTTTAAATCTCCAATACGATTTTTATTCCTATTAACATAAATTAACTATCGATTCTTACTGGTTTTAACATACGATTCATACTTCTACATTCCAGAATCATAAACATAATAAATTTCACCCTTAATCCCATTAGAATATATCAATTACCGAAAACCCAATTTTTACATAGATACCCACCCAAAACGAATTTTGGTTTACACCTCTCATATTATGAATTGATTGTCATCAATTTAAGAATCACAACAGTTAACCACTTGCCTGGATTTGTTTGTAGAGTCTGATCTGTTGGTGTAGTTAAGGTGTTTATGGAAAACACTCACTTTTGTCTCTTAATTTGGGTCCAAAAATCCCCAATTGGCTCTTGATTTTCTTTCCCCAAATTTCCCCTCAAGCCCTAGGTTTAGAATTTGTGTTAACTGCCGTTCAACACTTCCCCAATTAGGTTTAAACCCCTAATCCCGTTTTTGGCCACATGGCCCTAATTAAATGGACCGAATCACTCTGTGTGGGCTATGCCCAAAAATGACCCGAGACCCGATTACTACCCCGAGTAAACTTTTCTGACTAACTTGACCCATTCTGACTCAACTGCGCACTCAGAATCGTCATCCGAAGTACTTTATAACATTCTCCAATTTTGACCTCAAAATGCACACACTAAATATCGAACAATTTAACTTAAATTCGCCAAATATAAATAATTCTTCCCACTCAAATAATCTCTCCAAATTATATATTTAAGTTTATCCAATTTAAATATTTATTTCTCCTAAAAATAATTAAATACTAAATCCTCCAAATTACAGGGTGTTACATACTCCCCCTTACAAAGGAATTTCGTCCTCAAAATTAAGATAAGCCTTGTGCTCCAAGCTTCAAATATTACTCTTTAATCATGTGCCTCTAACCTCGTTATATCTATCTCTATCACTTCGAACTATAAATTACACAAATATGCATTTTAATTAACCAGGGCGCCCATACACCCTGTACCCATGCTTTACCGTACAAAAGATGCCTTAATTAATCGGGGTGCCCACATACCCTATCCCCGTGATTTACATCACGAAAGTTACCCAACTATTCTGGTCGTGACCCATAATATAACTTCCAACCCGTAGTCATATGACATACATATATAATGGCCGGGGTACCCAACCCTTGTACTAACGATCAAACATCTTCCAACTTCCAACGTTGCGCTAAGTTTCATATGTGGGACGTCTCGCAAGAGAAATCCAAACAAGGAACCCCCCAATACACTACTACCTAACATTGTCGATCATTGAGATCCGCTAGACCCTCAGTTCATAGCACGAACCCCCAAATATGTGTCTCTTAACACAAAAGCATACGCGCCTACCCTTATGTTACAAAAGACAACATAAAATACCGTGCCCTTACTCTCACTAGTTCTTACGCAAAATAAACCCCGAGCTATCTCTCCCTTCTCAACAATAAACTTAACAACCCTTATTCACTTCAGTAAACACCCCTATTTATCGGGATAAAATATGAGAACACAAGACCTCATTATGTGTCTATCACACTACACAATACAACATATATACTGTGACACCCCGACTAATTAAATACCGGGTAGCTACTCCTTTATTAAAATTAATACCAAATGCCAAGTTGGTCCAGTTAATAGCATCACTGTCGAAAATATTTTAATGATTACTAACCACCTAGTATTTAAAAAAGTAAGATGTCAAATTTTAAATTAAGTCTGATTAACATATAATAAAAGAATTATGAAAGAATATCATAACCATACACCATAAAGTCCCAATAGTGAAATCAACCAGTAATAATGAGTCTGGAGGAAATACTCCTCACAACAATCCCAACATGGAAAATAAATAAAACAAGTCTGCATCCTGAATTAATTACAAACCAAAGTCTGAGTAACTGATGTATAAAATGTCTCTAATAGAAATGAGCGACATGCCCTACAAATGATGAACACTGAATAGAGTCAAGACAAAAGAAGCGTCTACTAGCAAGGCCCTGTAACTTCCACAAACAGCTACAGCTCGTCACCTGAATGGAAATCCTATGCATGGTGTCCTTGTGGCTGGGCACCTAAAAGGTTTTTACAAAAAAATAGATTTGAAAGCAAACGGGTCAGAGCCCGAAAGTGGAGAGTATTTTAAAAACAGCAAGTGTTTTAATAACATTAAAACAATGAATGCAAAATACATGTTAGGACGTGCTCTCACATGAAATACTCACCTCTCGACTAATCGTGCACTCCTAACGTACAGTACCCATCTAAGTGGTATTTATATCTAACTGAACCGACATAAGTTCTAACCCAACTACTCGATTCACAATATGAATTCCCAATGACATCACTTGAATATATAGCTTTACTTAAACCCGGATTCTCAATTATTAGCAAAATAATTCACAACAGGTTTTCCCCTTTTTATCTTTAACAAGACGTTACTATAATTATTCTCGCAATTAAACTTAACAAATTCCTTTTCATTTAACTGTATATTATTCACATCATAAATATACAATACAAGCACCCCGAGGCTAAGCTGCGGTGCACACATACTCTGCTATCTATCCCGGTACATCACGTACATAATGATTACAAATTCCGAATCTCTTAAGAATTTTTAGAATAAGCACCACACACAAAAATGGAGGCGAACATAATTCAACATATCCATGGTTCACGTACATACCTACGCTCCATAGTCAGCTGACTTATTAACTCACAAATAAGTCATTCTAGCATTATGTTCTTAAGGTACCAATCTAAATCCGGGCACACAAAGATTAGATGGCCCTAAGCGAACGTAAAACTCCCGTGATAGCAAGTATGCTAGGTATGTCATACACATAAAATCATATACATATACTAAGCATGCACACGCCTTAGTAATTACCATAATTTATTAGTGGTATACTTCTCATTCTTATACCAACACACGTGTCCCCGATTTATATATACACATCATCCATTATCCTCACGTCGTAATTAGTTATTCGCGTCCTAACCCACAATTACCATTTGGTTCAAATCATTCTTCTATATTTTACTCCCCAATATATCCCGAATATCCCAACTATATCAATTAGTCATCAAGGTAATGTTATCTCTACAATTTATCAAGGTTACGGAGCACTCGAAATCAAATCAGGCCAAAAAGACCAAACTGTCAACTCGTTAGAAGTCTCGTTCGAACGAGGCTTGTTCGAACGAGAGTTCGTTCGAACGAAGTGGGCATCTAACGAGATCTCGTTCGAACGAAAGGCATCGAATGAACATTCAACTCGTTAGAAGTCAAACTGTCAACTCGTTAGAAGCTCGTTCGAACGAGCTTGTTCGAACGACCTGGGCAGGCCTTCTAACGAGGTGACAGTTTCGAGCCCAGAATTCTCCTATCTCGTTTTTCCCAATTTTCCTCACCTCTAATCTCATATAAACATCATTCCAACAGTAGTTCAAGGTTTCTAATCATTTATAAACATACTTAGGTCGTATTTTAACATATATATGGGATCAAATTCTCCTAAACCACATCTAATCATCAAATCTCCCCAATTTTTCCCCAAATCTCATGAACATGAACCCTAGAAATTTAGAATTATCAATAACCATAATTAAATCCTTTTTTGCAACATGAAAGATGTATTCCCAACAGTATAATCATCCAACCACAATTCTACATACAATCTCTTTATCAAAACATGAGTTTCTAATTCCAATTTCATGGGTTTTTGTTATTCTCCCAAAACAATGCAATTATTTAAATTTCTACGCATGGAAGAAGCATTCGTTGTAAATAACATAATTAAACCACTTGCCTTGGATTATTCTCTGAATTTGGTGTAGAATGATGAAGGTTGCACTCTCTCTTTTCCTCCCAAGGTTGAAGGTTGAAGATGGAGGTTGTGTTTTCTCTTTGGAAACTCTCTCTAACCTCTCCTATAACTCCCGTAGCCCTTTAGTTGGTTAAGTGCTGGTAATGGCTTAGTGGGTCACTAAATATCCTAATATTTAACTCCCAAAATTCGTTGGTTAATTATCCTAATATTTCAAAATTACCAAAATACCCTTTTAAGTTGCCGGTATGGCCCAATAATGCCCCGGGACCCAAACTAAACCCCCGGCTAGTGTTTTCTGACTATTTCGACCCTTTCGGACACGTTGGCGCACTCAAAATGACCATATGGTTGATAGAAATGAAATTCACTTTTTAATTCAAATAATTACATTCCTGATGCGACTGTCACGCGCGTCCCAACAGAATTTCCCAAATTGCCGTATTTCAATCTCGCGACAATTTCAGTAGTTTCAATATTCTTATATTGCCATATATACACATTATAATCAAATACCAACTCACATCTCGTTAGTGTTTTATTCGGATTAATTCTCAATTAATTCATATTTAATTTAATTAATCCCATAAATAAATATCGATAAAAATGCGGGGTATTACATACTCCCCCCCTAATAACAAAATTTCGTCCCGAAATTCGGAACTAAAAAGTACCTGGCAAAAATAACTCTGGATAACGTTTGCGCATCTCATCCTCGCGCTCCCATGTGGACTCCTCGACATTATGATGTCGCCACTGAACACGCACTAACGGAACTATCCTTGACCGCAGTTTCCGCTCACTTCGGTCCAAAATAGCAATCGGCCCCTCCTCGTAGGAGCTATCAGGCTGGAGATCGATGTCCTCCAAAGCAATGTGAGAATGATCCAAATCATCTCTAAGATATTTCCTTAGCGAGGAAATATGAATAACATCATGAATCCTATGTAGATGCTTCGGTAACCCAAGTCTATACGCAACCGACCCAATCCGCTCGATGATATAAAATGGTCCCACGTATCTCGGTGCCAACTTCCCCTTCTTCCCGAATCGCATAATCCTCTTCATAGGTGATACTCTGAGTAAAACCTGATCCCCCACTTGGAACTCCCTGAAGAACCTCTTCGCATCAGCATAGCTCTTCTGCCGATCCTGAGCTACCCGAATGCGACTCCGTATCAATTCTATCCTTGCCGAAGTATCCTGAATCACTTCCGACCCAAGTAGTTTGTTGTCCCCCACCTCCAACCAACATGCTGGGGAACGACAAGGTCTACCGTACAACGCCTCAAATGGAGCCATGCCAATGGTGAACTGGTAGGAGTTGTTGTAAGCAAACTCCACCAGTGGAAGATACTGCTCCCATCCACCCCCAAAATCAATGATGCACATACGCAACATGTCCTCCAACATCTGATTTGTATGTTCGGTTTGCCCATCAGTCCGCGGGTGATATGCCGTACTCAACCGCAAATCCGTGCCCATGGCCTCCTGAAAACTCTCCCAAAACCGTGAAACAAATATCTTGTCTTGGTCAGACACGATATTTAGGGGCACACCGTGAAGTCTCACTATTTCTGCAAAAAAAAGTTGGGCATACTGTCCCGTAGTGTAGTCTGTCCTTATGGGTAGAAAATGAGCAACTTTGGTCAACCTGTCCATAATTACCCAAATGGATTCGTGACCTCTCTGTGACGTAGGTAACCCCGTGATAAAGTCCATGGAGATGCTCTCCCACATCCACATCGGGAGCTCTAATGGCTGTAGAAGTCCTGCCGGTCTCTGATGGTCCACTTTTACCAGCTGACAAGTGGCGCATTTAGAAACAAACACGGCAATATCTCTCTTCATCCCGCTCCACCAATACTGACATCTCATATCTTGGTACATTTTGTCCCCACCGGGATGTACCGCGAACCGTGAGCCGTGCGACTCTGCCATCACCTTGTGTCGCAATTCCTCCCCTTCCGGAACTACCAGTCTCCCATTGAAGCGTAATCCCCCGTCTGAGCTAATGGTATAGGACTCGGCTCCCTCTTCTAGTAATCGAACTATCTGCTCCTGACAGAACGAGTCATTTGCCTGGGCCTTTACCACCTTCGTGACAATATGTGGTGTAACAGTCATCACAGACATGAACGATCGGGCCTCTGCATCCTGGTGTCCCAACTCTTTCCACTTTGCCTTCCACACCCCTGCCACTTCATCTACTGGCCTACGACTTAACGCGTCTGCTACCACGTTAGCCTTCCCCGGGTGATATTGGATATCAAACTGATAATCCTTCACAAACTCAAGCCACCTCCGTTGCCGCATATTTAACTCCTTCTGCGTGAATAGGTACTGTAGGGACTTGTAGTCTGTGAACAATCGAAACTTCTCCCCCAAAAGATAATTTCTCCAAATCCGAAGGGCAAATACCACTGCCGCTAACTCCAATTCATGGGTGGGGTAATTCTTCTCGTGAGGCTTAAGCTTACGGGAAGCATAAGCTATGGCCTGACTCTCCTGCTGCAATACACCTCCAAGTCCTTGTAAGGATGCATCGGTGTAAACTAGATACTCAACTCCCGGTCTCGACAATGCTAACACAGGTGCTGAGGTCAACTTGTCCTTCAACTCATCGAATGCCAACTGACAGGCATCACTCCAAATGAACGGCACACCTTTACGAGTCAGATGTTTCAAAGGACCCGCTCTCTTTGAAAATCCCCGAATAAACCTCCTGTAGTATCCTGCTAGGCCCAAGAAACTACGGATCTCAGTCGGTGTCGTGGGTTTTCCCCACTCCCTCACCGCGGATACCTTCCCCGGATCAACAGATATCCACCGGTCGGAAATAATATGCCCCAAAAACTGAACCTCCTTCAGCCAAAACCCGTACTTCTCATACTTTGCATACAGCTCGTTCTGGCGTAGCGTCTGCAAAAACTGTCTCAAATGCTCGGCGTGCTCCTCCTCTGTCTGGGAGTAAAACAGTATATCATCAATGAAGATAATGACGAACTGATCTAGGAACTCTCTGAACACTCTATTCATCAAGTCCATAAACACGGCTGGAGTATTGGTTAACCCAAAAGGCATAACCCGAAACTCGTAGGAACCATATCTCGTTAAGAAAGCAGTCTTCGAGACGTCCTCTTCCCTGATACGCAACTGATGGTATCCCGATCGCAAATCAATCTTTGAGAAGAAAGAAGCTCCTCTCAGCTGGTCGAATAAGTCATCGATTCGGGGCAACGGATACTTATTCCGTATCGTGACCTTATTCAACTCCCAGTAATCCACACACAACCTCAACGATCCATCCCTCTTCTTAACGAACAACACAGGGGCACCCCACGGCGAAGTAATCCTCCGTATAAACCCCTGACCCAACCACTGCTCAATCTGATCTCGTAACTCTCTCATCTCAGCTGGAGCCATACGGTAAGGTGCGCGGGCAATAGGCCGAGTGCCCGGCGTCAAATCAATCACAAAATCTATCTCCCTACTCGGAGGTAGTCCAGGTATATCCTGAAATACATCGGCGAACTCACTAACAACGGGTATCGAATCAAGTGGTATCACCACTTCCTTAGAGGTCTCCTCATCTATATAGTACAAATGAGTGGACGATCCTCCCTCAGGGCGAGGCATCGCCATTAAAAACATCTCCTTCCCGGGAATGGCAAAGATAATACTCCTACTAAAACAGTCAATCATGGCTCGGTACGTAACTAGCCAATCCATACCAATAATGGCATCATACTCAGTCATCTCTAACACTAACATATCAGCGGGTAAAGTAAACCTCCCAATCTCTATACACACACCTCTACACATAAGCGAAATCATGGAACCCCTACTCAACGGTGAGTCTACACAAGTAGCGGTGCTCTCTGCGGTGTCTAACAACCCAATGGTGCGTGCAAATCTCATGGCAATGAAACAGTGTGTAGCCCCCGTGTCAAATAAAATGCGTCCCATAGTCCCCTGAATAGAGAACATACCCTCAATGGCCGGTGGATCTTGTGGGCCTGCGGTCTACTGAAGCTGATACACTCTCCCATACTGGAGCTGTCCCTGCTGAACTGGGACTGCTGGAATGGGTGGCAGTGCTGCCATCTGCGGTGGTGCTGGGAGGGCGGCGGGAAACATAGGCCTCTGCTGCTCCTGTCGAGCACCCTGCTGCTGCTGCTATGGGGCCCTGCCCTTATCAGGACAATCCTGATGTTTGTGGCCAATCTTACCACAAATGAAACACTTCCCCTGGAAGTTTCCCCCTCGCTGCCCCTGCTGACCACGGCCCTGGTGACCGTTACCATTTCTGCCCTGGCCTTGCTGGCCCTGGTGAAACTGCTGCTATTGACCATTTTGACCCTGATGGCCGTTCGGACCCTGATGGCCCTGCCTAAAACCTCCCTGCCCGTGCCTAAAATTTCCCGATCTGAACCTCTTATGATCCCCCTGCTAGGAACCCTGATCACCCTGCCTCTGCCCCTGAACAGATTGTGCCCTAATGGCACCGTTTCCCCCAGTCCTGCCCTGATGGTTGGACTCTCCGGATCTCTTGCTCTCAGCCATGTGAAAGCGGTGATCCTGGCAGTGTAATAGTGCAGCGTTAACCACATCAGAATAAGTGGCCAACGAGAGGTTCCCCAATAAATGCTGACGAATCCTCCAAGTCAATCCATCTGTAAACTTCTGAATCTTCTTCTCTTCTGTCGGTATCTCATCCGGGACAATATTCAGCAAATTAGTGAATTCGGCCTCATACTCGTCCACAGTCCTTCCCTTCTGTCTAAGGTTCATCAACTTCCTCCTCATTTCTGTGTGAACAGCTGACGGAAAATATTTGCGGTCGAACCGCACTTAGAACTCCTGTATCGTGAGAGTATCTCTTTCCTCCACGGTGGTAATAGACTCCCAACACTGCAATGCAGATCCCACTAGCTTGAAAGTAGCAAGTATCTTCCTCTGAACATCGGTGCACTCATACATCCTCAAGTGCCTCTGAATATCTTTCCTCCACTGACTTGAAACCACAACATCGGAGCTACCTGCGAACTCCGGTGGGTGTGCTTTCTGAAAAGCATCTCGAACACGTTCCCAAGCAGACGGGAATGCATGTACCTGAACTGGCACGGCTACTGGCGCCTGGGGTGGTGCCTGCTGTACAACGGCAAGAGTGGCATTTACCGCTTGGGCTACAATGGCTGCAACCTCAACGGCATTTATGGTGCCCTGTACTAGAACTGGCTGGGGCTCTGGCTGTGCATTCCTAGGAACCCGTGGTGCACGTCGTGGAGGCATCTGAAATAAGAGTAAGGTCTATAAGTTCGCAGTTATAAACCCAAAATAGCTGAAGAGCGAAGCATACATAAAAGAATACAACAGTCCTAAAATATAGGGCTCTACATCAAAGAAAACTCAGCGGAAACATAACAAGCCGTACAGATCCTAAAGGACACTAGAACCTGATGCTCTGATACCACCTGTGACACCCTGACTAATTAAATACCGGGTAGCTACTCCTTTATTAAAATTAATACCAAATGCCAAGTTGGTCCAGTTAATAGCATCACTGTCGAAAACATTTTAATGATTACTAACCACCTAGTATTTAAAAAAGTAAGATGTCAAATTTTAAATTAAGTCTGATTAACATATAATAAAAGAATTATGAAAGAATATCATAACCATACACCATAAAGTCCCAATAGTGAAATCAACCAGTAATAATGAGTCTGGAGGAAATAATCCTCACAACAATCCCAACATGGAAAATAAATAAAACAAGTATGCATCCTGAATTAATTACAAACCAAAGTCTGAGTAACTGAAGTATAAAATGACTCTAATAGAAATGGGCGACATGCCCTACAAATGATGAACACTGAATAGAGTCAAGACAAAAGAAGCGTCTACTAGCAAGGCCCTGTAACTTCCACAAAAAGCTACAGCTCGTCACCTGAATGGAAATCCTATGCATGGTGTCCTTGTGGCTGGGCACCTAAAAGGTTTTTACAAAAAAATAGATTTGAAAGCAAACGGGTCAGAGCCCGAAAGTGGAGAGTATTTTAAAAACATCAAGTGTTTTAATAACATTAAAACAATGAATGCAAAATACATGTTAGGACGTGCTCTCACATGAAATACTCACCTCTCGACTAATCGTGCACTCCTAACGTACATTACCCATATAAGTGGTATTTATATCTAACTGAACCGACATAAGTTCTAACCCAACTAATCGATTCACAATATGAATTCCCAATGACATCACTTGAATATATAGCTTTACTTAAACCCGGATTCTCAATTATTAGCAAAACAATTCACAGCAGGTTTTCCCCTTTTTATCTTTATCAAGACGTTACTATAATTATTCTCGCAATTAAACTTAACAAATTCCTTTTCATTTAACCGTATATTATTCACATCATAAATATACAATACAAGCACCCTGAGGCTAAGCTGCGGTGCACACATACTCTGCTATCCATCCCGGTACATCACGTACATAAGGATTACAAATTCCGAATCTCTCAGGAATTGTTAGAATAAGCACGACACACAAAAATGGAGGCGAACATAATTCAACATATCCATGGGTCACGTACATACCTACGCTCCATAGTCAGCTGACTTATTAACTCACAAATAAGTCATTCTAGCATTATGTTCTTAAGGTACCAATCTAAATCCGGGCACACAAAGATTATATGGCCCTAAGCGAACGTAAACCTTCCGTCATAGCAAGTATGCTAGGTATGTCATACACATAAAATCATATACATATACTAAGCATGCACACGTCTTAGTAATTACCATAATTTATTAGTGGTATACTTCTCGTTCTTATACCAACACACGTGTCCCTGGTTTATATATACACATCATCCATTATCCTCACGTCGAAATTAGTTATTCGCGTCCTAACCCACAATTACCATTTGGTTCAAATCATTATTCTATATTTTACTCCCCAATATATCCCGAATATCCCAACTATATCTATTAGTCATCAAGGTAATGTTATCTCTACAATTTATCAAGGTTACGGGGCACTAGAAATCAAATCAGGCCAAAAAGACCAAACTGTCAACTCGTTAGAAGTCTCGTTCGAACGAGGCTTGTTCGAACGAGAGTTGGTTCGAATGAAGTGGGCATCTAATGAGATCTCATTCGAACGAAAGGCATCGAACGAACATTCAACTCTTTAGAAGTCGAACTGCCAGCTCGTTAGAAGCTCGTTCGAACGACCTGGACAGGCCTTCTAACGTGGTGACAGTTTCGAGCCCAGAATTCTCCTATCTCGTTTTCCCAATTTTCCTCACCTCTAATCTCGTCTAAACATCATTACAACAGTAGTTCAAGGTTTCTAATCATTTATAAACATACTTAGGTCGTATTTTAACATATATATGGGATCAAATTCTCCTAAACCAAATCTAATCATCAAATCTCCCCAATTTTTCCCCAAATCTCATGAACATGAACCCTAGAAATTTAGAATTATCAATAACCATAATTAAATTTGTTTTTGCAACATGAAAGATGTATTCCCAACAGTATAATCATCCAACCACAATTCTACATACAATCTCTTTATCAAAACATGAGTTTCTAATTCCAATTTCATGGGTTTTTGTTATTCTCCCAAAACAATGCAATTATTTAAATTTCTACGCATGGAAGAAGCATTCGTTGTAAATAACGTAATTAAACCACTTGCCTTGGATTATTCTCTAAATTTGGTGTAGAATGATGAAGGTTGCACTCTCTCTTTTCCTCCCAAGGTTGAAGGTTGAAGATGGAGGTTGTGTTTTCTCTTTGGAAACTCTCTCTAACCTCTCCTATAACTCCCGTAGCCCTTTAGTTGGTTAAGTGCTGGTAATGGCTTAGTGGGTCACTAAATATCCTAATATTTAACTCCCAAAATTCGTTGGTTAATTATCCTAATATTTCAAAATTACCAAAATACCCTTTTAAGTTGCCGGTATGGCCCAATAATGCCCCGGGACCCAAACTAAACCCCGGCTAGTGTTTTCTGACTATTTAGACCCTTCCGGACACGTTGGCGCACTCAAAATGACCATATAGTTGATAGAAATGAAATTCACTTTTTAATTCAAATAATTACATTCCTGACGCGACTGTCACGCGCGTCCCAGCAGAATTTCCCAAATTGCCGTATTTCAATCTCGCGACAATTTCAATAGTTTCAATATTCATATATTGCCATATATACACATTATAATCAAATACCAACTGACATCTCGTTAGTATTTTATCCGGATTAATTCTCAATTAATTCACATTTAATTTAATTAATCCCATAAATAAATATGGATAAAAATGCGGGGTATTACATATACACAGACATATATATAGGCTAGACGCCCTCTCAGGTGATACCTAGTAGAAATCATTCATACCCTGGTGTCGCGAACACCAAAACTTACCCTCACTATCCAGAATAGTTCAGATCCATCGCTATCTAGACGATATATGGAAAATTATCTACCGTACTCCCATAATTCTCGAAAGTAGTAACTCATTGCATAATATCAATCCCCTCTCTGTGTACACCCCCACTCTCTCGTGGTTAAACCAAAGAAATCCACTACCCCATAGAAATATGTTTATGTAATATGGCTGCTATAGCCAGCCCACCCACTAAATTCGACTTACTCGCGAACTCTAGTGAAAATAATTCTTATATTGTGACGCCCTCACTGTCACTCAAAACATACCCCATGCTCATAGGATAAAAGATAATTACGTCCATACTCTAGCTGCAATGGCTGATCCTCGGGTTCCTGAGAAGCTTCCCCCTGCCCGAAGGCACCCATGACTTGTTGTAGCGGTTGTACATCTAGGACCTTGTCCTTTAGTTGACCCCTGCCTCACTTAGGACAATCTCTCTTCACGTGTCCCGCTTCCCCACAAATGAAACACCTCCTAATAAATTCACCCTGCCACTTATACCTTCCTTGCTGGCCTTGTCGGAAGTCCTGGCCATCCTATCGATAGTCTTTAGACCTAAATCGCTTGGTCTGATTTCCTTGTCGGGAATCCTGCCCCTAATGTCCCCCTGTCTACTGCTGGGATAGCCCACTGGTACTGTTCCCTCCCGCTTTATTCGACTGGCTGGGTCCCCTCCCCTCTTTCTTCCTCTCACGTGGAAGCGATATTCCTGACAGTGCAGGAGTGTTGCATTTACGACATCCGTATAAGCTACTAATGCGAAACTACCAATCAAATGTTGCCTGATCCTCCAGACTAACCCATCTATGAACTTTGACTTCTTTCTTTCTTCATTGCGTACCTCATCCGGTACAAATTTGCCAAATGAGTGAATTCTGCCTCGTAGTCGGCCACTGAATGGTCACCTTTCTAAATTTTTTCCTCATTTCGGTCTCAACTGATGGTGAAAAGTACTTGGGGTCGAACCGCACCCAAAACTATGCAATTACTAATGTATCCTTTTCCTCAACTGTGGTGATCGACTCCCACCACTGTAGCGCTCTGCCACTAACCTAAAAGTGGCTAGCATTTTCTTCTCCACCTCATTGAAATATACCATGCATAGGTGACGCTGGATATCTCTCTTCCACTGACACGCTAACACCACATCTGAACCCCCTCGAAACTCTAGTGGGTGGCTCTTTTGAAAGACCTCTCGTACTTTCTGCCACTCCGACTGCCCCGGGTGGGCCTGAACATCCGGTACCACCAACTCCTGTGACTGATCTCGTGGAAAGTACCTTGCCATTACGATCATCATCGCTTTGACTGTCTGCACCACTAATTCAAATACCTGTGCTGCCGAAATCATATCTGGCAATTACTGCGGTAACTCTTAGTCCTGATGAGCCTCCCTAGTCTCACCTCCCCCTGCTGCCCTAGCTTCTCTCTCTCTCCTGAGAGGCATCTGAAATGAGAATCGAATCATATGAGTTAACCCTTAAATATAAAGTAATTGGCAGAAGAACATAAATGCGCATACGTATGAGAATACAATTAGGGCTGTAAACGGATATTCGAAAATCCGCATCCGTCCGATATTCGAATCCGAATTTGCAGATATTTATCCGAAAATATGAAAACGGATACGAATATGGATACTCTATACAAATATCCAAGAAAACTGATACGGATACGGATAGTACTAGTATCCGGCACGGATAATCCGTATCTGATGCGAAGTATCCATTTTATCGGATATCCGTTTTACCAGATATCCGTATCCGTCAAACATATATTTAAAATATTACTAATAATATTAGTACTAGTATTACTAATAAAATAATATTAAAAAAAAACTTAATCGTTTATTCCCCAAAACAAAATAAACACATTCTCCACTCAAAACAAAAACACCCTTAAGTTATTATTTTTTTGGGTATATTATAAAATGTCATGTACTATTATTTTATTAGGTATATTATCATGGAGTTACACTAAAGTTACAATACACCCTATCACACACAACATACACCAACTAAAGAAACAAGAGAAAAGAAACTCTCGTGTGGTTTTTCATTAGTTTCCTTAATTATAAATAAATGTAAGAGAGAAACATAAAAGAATGTAAGAGAGAAACATAATAGAATGTAAGAGAGAAACAGAAAAGTAAAGCGATGGTTTTGATTGTGATGAGAACTGAAGTTAACAACATGTATATTATATAAAAGATAAAAATGTATACTTATTAGAATAAAAATATCAGTATATTTTGAAGACAAAATGTCCATGAGGTTATCATTCTCAATAAATTTGATTAATCTAAAAGGTGCATATTTATTTCTACTATCATGGAATGCGACTGCTATTTTTTTTTGGATAGCTTTAAGCCTATATGGTTGTAAAGTATGGATGGCTTTAAGTCATATTATCATTATGGAATGATACTATTATTATGGAATCCATAATTGTTGATGTTAGGAGGCGGTAATTTTGTTATATATTTATTTGGATTGGATTGGATTTCATTGGATTGGATATTTTAATTATTATTTTTTGTGATGGCTAAATAATGTAAACGGATACGGATATTATCCGAATCCGAGGTATCTGAGCGGATACCGATATGGATAGTTGTTTTAACTATCCGGGCTGATACAGATATGTATACGGATAGTACATTCAGATAGCGGATACGGATATGGAAAACATGGTATCCGATCCGTATCCGTCCGTTTACCACCCCTAAATACAATAATCCTATGATAGGGTTCTATATCAAATAACGCTAAGCTGAAAAGTGAAAAGCTGCACATATCCTAAGGACACTAGAATCTGATGCTCTGATACCATTTGTGACACCCCGCCAAATAAAATACCGGGTGATCAGTCCTATACCAAATTAAAATAGGAATCCCAGGTTGTTCATCCTTAGCATCACTGTCGAAAACTTTTTAAAACTTACTAACCACCTAGTATTCCAAAAAGCTGGTGCCAAATTTTAACTTTTTAATTAAATAAAATAGTACATGTGGAAATATATATAAACCATTCACAGAACTAAATTTATATCAACTGAACAATTAATTTAACTACTTGCCGAATAAACCATCGACGAGAAAAATAAAATAGTCCAACAAAAATCATCCAACCACTGAATAGATAAATCTGAAAACTACAACTGAAAATTCTGGGCGACATCCCCTAAGTAAACTGAAACTGATAAATGATTCCTACTCTAAGAAAGAATGAACGATGCGTTTAATCCAAGCTCCTGCTAGCATCCACATGTACCGCAACTCCGTGTACCTGGAATAGAATATCAATCCTGACGTCCCTGTGGCTGGACACCTAAAAGGTTTTGAAAATAGTTTTATAGCAAGGGTTAGATCCCAAAACATTTTGAAAATATTTAGCAAGTGAATTAACTCCAGTAAATGAAATGTATGAATGCGCTTCATATTTAAGTTAGTGTCGCACTCTCTTGAGGACATACTTATCCCTCCACTAATATGCACCCCTAATGGTTACCTTAACCCCCACCTAGTTATACTACCCCGTCCAACTAGTCCTGGTGTAATATCCCCTTTCCATACTAATCTAACCCGAGTATAATAATTCCTGGATTATAAGTTATCTTACCAATTAACTTAATTAATTCCTTTTAAATCATAACATCTAACCGTGACACAAGTGATAAAAAGTATATTCATCACACACTATATTATTTCCCGTATATAATATTTACTACCATTATATACGTACCTTTACTAAGAAAAACCACACATATATATATTTACATCCATCCCTCCGAGTATACCCTCACCGAATGATTCCCTCTAAAGTGCTATCTCACTAGGTGTGCTCACATAACCCAGTTACTCGAGTTGGAATCGCTCACCAACTTGGCCCAAAATATAAATGTAGTGGAGGCGGTCATATTCCTTCCCTGAAAGTGAGATAAGCCCCTCACCTATATACCGAACGCTATGACCTGTGGATATACTCACCCTACTCCTCAAGCTAGGGGATTCACCCACATCGCTCAACCTCCCTTGATAGCACTAGAGTATATATATTAAATAAATACCTAGTCACTGATATTTAATAACACACACAATATATACACATATATATATATATACTATCACTAAACCGTATATATATATAATATAAACCCCGATTTTACCGTGTACTAAAAAACCCATAACACTAGCCTGAAATTTCCCGAGTCTCATCTATGAATTTCTAACATCGTAAAAAAGCTTAACTCGCTCTACACAATAAGAATAATCCTCACCTCTCATCTAAACGCACAACCTAGCACAATGTCATTTATAGTATTAACTATTCATTAATGCAAGAGAAGTAACTCAATTCCAACTTAATAAGCTTACATTTCAGTTTTTCACAATATAACTTCGCAAGTCCATTCCTCATTAGGAAAGTTATTGCAAACATTTTATTTATAAAATGCTTTAGCCATTTATAAAATACCACTTTCATGAGAATAGTTATAATCACAAAGTATAACAATTCTATGACCATCCTTCCAGGAATCACCCCACTCGATGCGCCCCTAAATATCTATCATCTTCTAGGGCCTATAACCAAGACCACCTGGGCATCCTAAATCTCGCCGCGTGGAAAGCGGCCATATACCTTCGATAGTGAGTCATAACCATACCCGAAATTACCTCACTTCGAATAAAATAACATCAGAATATAACCACCGGTCCTATGGACGAGGACTTTATTCACACTGTATGCACTAGCCAGGGGACTTCACCTCGTTCGTGTAACCTACCTTATGATAGAATTTAAAGAGGTATGTTTATGCAAGTCATACTTCACAAGATATGCCAATTACAAGTACATTTTATTTTATCCTGAACAATATGTGTCTCTAACGACATAAGTTACCAAGTTTAATTTGCCCCCATAGTAACCTCCGATCATTTATAACAACAATAAAGGCTCTTAAGTGTAATTTACATCAAACAAATATGTAAAAGTCCAAAATTATGTAACCCGGCTTTCCCCTAGTCGAAGACTAGCTTACTAAATAAACAACTACCCTAACTTCTATTAGATAGCCCCCGAAAAATACCAATCACCCCCTTTCTAATCTAGGGTACTTATATACCTAATATAATACTCTAGTACTCTATTTTACTTTATAAAATAAGGTTCCTAGGTCTTAAACCTAAAAGAAAATGGCTAAAAAGTAAGTCAGAAAAATATCCTAAAATAACAGGATTTTCGAATCGATTCGCCCTGGGGCCGAATCGATTCGCCCCTAGTAGCCACCCTTTTTCGCGAATCGATTCGCTAGGGAGGGCGAATCGATTTACCCAGTTGGGGGCTACGGGTTATATGAACCCTAATTTCCCCCAAACCCATTTCTTCCATTAACTCCCAAACCATTAACTAATAATCCCACCAAATCAACCCTACACAACCACTAACTAATAAAACCGACACAATTCATATCTAAATCAAAGTTTAAGGGTTTAAACACGAAAAATCAACAAAACCCATAAATGGTTTAAATCTCCAAAAACACAACTATCAATACAAATTATCCGCACTAAATCATACATTTGGAAGTTTGAAACTTGCCTTGGGATCGTAGTCTCGAATTATCTTTTAGTAGCAACAATTTCCAAGCTCAAATATTCAATTCTCTTCCTTTTCTCTCATTTTCTCCCAATCTCTATTTCTCTCTCTCTCTCTCTCTCTATGTTTAGAACACATAAATGAGAATAAATGTTGTTGGAAGACTTAAATGCCCATTAACTCTAAATAGAACTTTAAATGCTACTACATAATTAAAATGACTCGCAACAACATAATTAAGTCATAACCGGTCAAAAGTACTCCGAACCCAAAAATACAACGTGGTACTTATTTTGACTATCTCAACCATTTTCGGACTAACCGTGCCCTCTATTTTGGCATACGGGATAACATAAATTATTTCATGTTCCAACATCATTTTAATTTATCAATAATAATTGAATTAGAATATAAGCCATACCCGCCGCTTAAAACACAACGACGCAATAAAACATAATATAATCCTATTTACATTCACTTAACAGTAAATATGCAAAACTCAGTAAATATTATCTCTTAAATCACTTAAAATAATATTTAATCCAACTTCATTTATTTCATATAATTAAACCGCATGTCAAATTAATATAAAAACAATTACTCAAAAATAAGTGGTATTACATACTCCCCCCTAGAAGGGAATTTTTCCCTCAAAATTCAGGCGTACCTTGTAAAAAGAGGTGTGGATACTTATCTCAAATATTGTCCTCACGCTCCCATGTCGATTACCTTGCATTGTGATGTCCTCATTGGACACGAATCAAGGGCACCACCTTCGACCTTAGCCTACGCTCTCCGTGATCTAAGATTGCAACTGATTGTTCCTCGTATGAAATATCGGGTTGCAATTCGATATCATCCAAAGGAATGTGCCAATGACCTCCGTTACAACTTTTGTACTTCTTCAAGGATGAAGCATGAAACACATCGTGAATCTATTGTAGGCATTTCGACAAGGCTAGTTGGTATGCTACGGGGTCTTCTTTAGCAATAACGGGAAAAAGGGCCTAAATAGCGAGGTGCAAGATTGCCTTTCTTCCCAAATCGTGTTATACCGTTCATTGGTCTCCTACCTCCAAATCCACATGCCTTCTATTCGCATTGGCATAGCTCTTTGGACAGTCTTGAGCGATTCGAATGCGGTTTTGAATAAGCTCAATTGTCGAGGAGGTATCTTGGATCATTTCATGTCCAAGGATCTTATTATCTCCTACTTTGAACCAACAAGTAGGTGATCTACACAGCCGGTCATAAAATGCTTCATAAGGTGCCATAGCTATTGTGAATTAGTAAGAATTATTATAAACAAATTCGACCAAGGGAAGGTATTGCTCCCTTCCTCCTTTGAAGTCAAGTACACACATTCTAAGCATGTCCTCCAACATCTGGTTCACTCTTTTTGTCTGTCCGTCCGTTTGCAGGTGGTAGGAGGTACTCAACTTCAATTCGTTTCCCATTGCTTTTTAGAAACTTAGCCAAAAATGGGACACACAAATCTTGTCTCGATTGGAAACTATATCGATGGGAACCCTATGGAGTCTCACAATCTTCGTAATAAAAAGTTGGGCGTAATGAGATGTATTGTAATCTTTCCATATTGGTAAGAAATGTGCCGACTTGGTGAGACGATCGACGATAACCCAAATGTAATCATAATTGTTTTGTGATGTTGGCAATCCCGTGATGAAATCGATCGAGATACTTTCCCACATACATACCGGTATTTCTAAGCAGTTCCGTTGGTCGCTGGTGGTATACTTTCACCAATTCATAAATAGTACATTAGGAAACAAATTCAGAGATATCCCTTTTCATACCCGCCCGCCAATATTGACGGTGTTGTCTTGGTACATTTTGTCTCCACCTGGATGTACTGCAAATCTGGACCCATGAGATTCAATCATGACGGCACGTCTCAAATATCCCTCATCCGGGAGGAAACATAATCCACCTTTAGAACTTATAGAGTAAGACTATGTTCCCTCTATTAACAACTGGCGTATTCGATCTTGGCAATCTTTGTCCCTTCTTTGAGCTTCCATGAATCTCATCACAATTGCAGGCGTAACGATCAACACTGATGTAAACGCCCTTACTACAATGTCCTCCTGGCTAAGTTCTTTCCATTTAGCCTTCCATACCTTCGCTAACTCCCCCGTGGGTTTTTGACTCAGCGCATCCGCTAGCACATTAGCCTTGCCCGGGTGATAATTGATATTAAATTGATAGTCCGTCACAAACTCCAACCATTGACGTTGTCGCATATTCAAATCCTTCTGCGAGAATAAATATTGCAATGATTTATGGTCTGTGAAAAGACTGACCTTCTCCCCCAGGAGGTAATGTCTCCATATCTTCAAGTCGAACACTACTGCAACAAGCTCCAGATCATGCACATGATAATTATTCTCATGGGGCTTTGGCTTGCGAGAAGCATAAGCAATAGCCCAATGCTCTTGTTGTAACACACCTCCCAATCCTTACAGAGACGCGTCAGTAAAGACTAAGTAGTCCACCCCCGGTCTTGGCAACGTGAGTAATGGAGCAGAAGTCAACTTATCCTTCAACTCATCAAAGTCTAGCTGACACGAATCATCCTAAAAAAATTTCACTCCCTTACGGGTCAGATTTATTAAAGGGCTAGCGATCTTGGAAAAACTCTAAATGAAATGGCGGTAATAACCCGCCAAACCCAGAAAACTAAGAATCTCTGTGGGCATCGTGGGCTGACCCCATTCCCTCACCGCGATAACTTTACTCGGATCTACCAAAATGCCCTCAGTTGTCATAATGTGACCCAAAAACTGCACTTCATGTAACCAGAAACCACACTTCTCGAACTTAGCATACAATTGATGATCTCGTAACGTTTGCAGGACCAATCTTAAATGTTTAGCATGATCGGCTTCAGTCTGAGAATAGACTAGGATGTCATTAATAAACACAATGACAAACTGGTCCAAGAAGTCTCAAAATAATTTATTCATAAGGTCCATAAATACAACAAGAACATTGATTAGCCCAAAAGGCATGACCAAAAACTCATGGGACCCATATCTAGTCAAGAATTCAGTCTTCGACACGTCCTGCTCTCGAATCCACAGCTGATGATACCCAGTCCTCAAAACTATCTTAGAGAAATACGACACTCTCCTTAATTGGTTAAACAAATCATCGATCCTAGGTAACTGGTATTTATTCCTGATGGTAACCTGATTCAATTCTCGGTAATCAACGCATAATCGGAGGGAACCATCTCTTTTCTTGATAAATAACACTGGAGCACCCCAAGGCGACATGTTGCGCCGAATAAAGCCTTGCTCTAATAATGACTGAATTTGATACCTTAACTCCCTCATTTCCACAAGAGCCATATGGTACGGATCTCTAAGAATCGGCCGAGTTCCCGGTGCTAAATCAATTACAAACTTGATCTCACGAATTGGTGGATTACCCGAAATCTCCCAAAAAACATCCTCAAATTCTCTAACAACTGGAATCGAATCTAAGGAAACAACTATATCACGTGAAGTCTCCTCCGCAATACAATATAAGTATGTTCTCTAACCTCCCTTCGAAAGAGGCATAGCCACGAGAAACATTTCTTACCCCGAAATGGCAAAGACTATACTCCTCCCATAATAATTTACCATAACATGATATTTCACTAACCAATCCATACCCAAAATAACATCATACCCGACCATATCAAGGATGAGTAAATCGACCTCAAAATGTAAATTACCAAGGTCTATTTCTACACTTTTACAAACAAAGAATATAAGCAAACCATCACCCATTGAATATTCCACACTAGTAAACGTACTCTCGACGGACTTAATCAACCCTATCGATTGAGAAAAATGTCTAGAAATAAATGAGTGCATTGCACCCGTATCAAATAACACTCGACCTATATACCCATGAATGGGAAACTTACCCTCGATAGCTGGCGATGCGGGTGGGGCTGGAGGAAGTAAAGCATCCTGAATATGATAAACATGACCATACTGTTGTTTCCCCTGTTGTTGAGGGGCGGCTGAAATAGGCGCTTGCAGCGGTAGATGCGCCTACTGATGCTGAGGACCCCTAGGAAACTGTCCCCCAATCAACTGTGGACAAGCTTTCTTAAAGTGACCCAGTTCCCCAAACTAAAAGCAGCGGCCCACCATATTCTCCGGATAACGACCCTGATTATTAGTTCGAAACCGCCCCATGCCTTGGCCGAGATGGCTTCGGCATCCATTATTACCTCGACCTGCTTGGCCTTGCTGGCCCACCCATTGCTTCTGCTGATGGGCACCCTAACTGTGCCTAAAACCGCCTTCGCCAAAATTAAAACCCCTAAAACATTGTCTCTTGGACGAATCCCCTTGATGGGTTTCCCTCTATTTTTGTTTACCTCCTGACTGTTGTGATGAGGGCAGTGCTCCACCAGCACCATTACCTCCTTTCTTACTATCTTGACCTAAATTCGAAATCTTCTTACTCCTTTTCACATATAGACGGTGATATTGGCAATGAAGCAAGGCTGCATTCATCATGTCACCAACCGTTTGCAAAGAGGGATTTCCCAATAAGTGTTTCCGTATCCTTCAATGCAAACCCCTAATAAACTTTGTTATTATCCTTTCCTCCAAAATTACTTCATCCATCACAAATCTTGCTAGAGGAGTAAATTCCTCTTCATACTCTGCAACTGACCGTTCCCCTTATACTACATCCGGGAGTTTCCTCCTCATCTCCTTTTGGACTTCGGGAGGAAAATACTTTCGATAAAACAAAACCCAAAAGTTCGATATAGACATGGTATCCCTCTGCTCCGGTGTGGTCACCGACTCCCACTAGTGTAAAGCTGCTCCTACTAGTTTGAAAGTGTCAAGGTACTATTTTCATTCCCTGCTACACTTTACCATTCGGAGATGATGTTGTATATCTTTCTTCCACTGGTTTTCTACTATCACATCAGCACCACCCTGAAATTATGTGGGTTGACCTTTTAAGAAATATTCTTTAACTCTCTCCCATGGGGAAGGTCTCGCATGGGCTTGCACCTCTTGTACTACCGGTTGTTGGGCTTGAGGAAACTATTGGGCCATAGCAGTCATTGCAGCGTTGACTACCTAGGCGATGATGTTAGCCAGCTCCGCTGCATTAATCATTCCTTACGGTGATGGGGGTTCTACATTATATTCTACAACTCAATTTCTCTTTGCTGGGTGACCTCTTCTAGGTGGCAGCTGAGACGAAGAAAAAACTGAATCAGAATACAATTTAAAACAATTTATCTTTACAGAAGGTCACAAGCATACACAAACAAAATTTTCCTAGCAATAGGGCTCTATATCAAAGAACTCTATGGTAGAACGTGATAAGTATGTATAGATCCTAAGGACTCTAGAACCTAATGCTCTGATACCATCTGTGACCGCCCGCTTATTAAAATAAGAGGTGGCCAGCCCAATACTCCAATAAATATAGGAATCTTAGATGGTCCATTCTTAGCATCACTGTCAGAAAAATAATAATACGAGATAACCACCAATTATTTTTGAAAACGGATGTCAAATTAATTAGTAAGTTTAAATAAAATCATTTAGACAGTCCAATTTTAAGTGAAGGTGGATGAATAAAGATAGATAACAGTTTAACAATCATTCACAACATAATAACCGAATAAGCTATCGGTTAATAGACCTATACAAATGGTTACATCGAGTATTACAAATAAATATTACAGTATATAAGCAAGTACAAAACTTGGGCAACACGACTGAATTGTTCAGAGTGATCATAACTAGAGTGTACAAAAGATTCATGCGTCTATTACAAATTTCCTATAACATCCGCAAAAATGCCATAGCCCCTGGACAGTAGGAAGGAAGGATGAACACGGGCATCCTTGCGGCGGAGCACCTCGGAGTAAAAGGGATCCATACAAAACAAAGAGATATAAATGGGCCAGTGCCCAGTTTGATATGATATTCATGTGAATAAAATGTATGACAGTTATGAATTTCTAACATCATAAAAAAGCTTAACTCGCTCTGCACAATAAGAATAATCCTCACCTCTCATCTAAATGCACAACCTAGTGCAATGTCATTTATAGTATTAATTATTCATTAATGCAAGAGAAGTAACTCAATTCCAACTTAATAAGCTTACATTTCAGTTTTGCACAATATAACTTCGCAAGTCCATTCCTCATTAGGAAACTTATTCCAAACATTTTATTTATAAAATGCTTTAGCCATTTATAAAATACCACTTTCATGAGAATAGTTATAATCACAATGTATACCGATTCTAAGACCATCCTTCTAGGAGTCACCCCACTGGATGTGCCCCTAAATATCTATCATTTTCCAGGGCCTATAACGAAGACTACATGGGCATCCTAAATCGCATCGCATGGGAAGCGGCCATATTACTTCGACATTGAGTCATAACCATACTTAGAATTATCTCACTTCGAATAAAATAACATCACAATATAAACACCGGTCCTATGGTGGAGGACTATATTCACCCTGCATGCACTAGCCAGGGGACTTCACCTCATTCGTGTAACTTCCCTTATGATAGCTTTTAGAGAGGTATGTTTATGCAAGTCATACTTCACAAGATATGCCAATTAAAAGTACATTTTATTTTATCCAGAACAATATGTGTGTCTAACGACATAAGTTACCAGTTTAATTTGCGCCCATAGTAACCTCCGAGAATTTATAACAACAATAAAGGATATTAAGTGTAATTTACCTCAAACAAATCTCTAAAATTCCAAAATTATGTAACCCAACTTTCCCCTAGTCCAAGACTAGCTTACTAAATAAAGAACTACCCTAACTTCTATTAGATAGCCAACGAAAAAAGACCAATTACCCCCTTTCTAATCTAGGGTACTTATATACCTAACATAATACTCTAGTACTCTATTTTACTTCATAAAAGAAGGTTCCTAGGTCTTAAACTTGAAAGAAAATGGCTAAAAACTAAGTTAGAAAGATATCCTAAAACAACAGGATTTTCGAATCGATTCGCCCTGGGGCCGAATCGATTCTCCCCTGGTAGCGAATCGATTTTCCCTAAAAGTGAATCGATTCGGCTGAGAACACAAACTTTCTGTCTCATGCTGAATCCATTCGTCCTTATCCCGAATCGATTCGGCTCCACAGACCTATAGCCACCCTTTTTCGCAAATCGATTCGCTAGGGAGAGCGAATCGATTTGCCCAGTTGGGAGCAACGGGTTATATGAACCCTAATTTCCCTCAAACCCATTTCTTCCATTAACTCCCAAACCATCAACCAATAATCCCACCAAATAAATCCTACACAACCATTAACTAATAAAACCAACTCAATTCATATCTAAATCAAAGTTTAAGGGTTTAAGCGCCAAAAATCAACAAAACTCATAGATGGTTTAAATATCCAAAAACACAACTATCAATACAAATTATCCACATTAAATAATACATTTGCAAGTTAGAAACTTGCCTGAGGATCGTAGTCTCGGATTATCTTCCAGTAGCAACAATTTCCAAGCTCAAATCTTTAATTCTCTTCCTTTTCTCTCCTTTTCTCCCAATCTCTCTCTCTCTCTCTCTCTCTCTCTCTCTCTCTCTCTCTCTCTCTCTCTCTCTAGGTTTAGAACACATAAATGATAATAAATGTTGTTGGAAGACTTAAATTCCCATTAACTCTAAATCCAACTTTAAATAATGCTACACAATTAAAATGACTCGCAACAACATAATTAAGTCATAACCAGTCAATCATTTATGGACTAACCACACCCTTTATTTTGGCATCCAGTATAACATAAATTATTTCATTTTCCAACATCATTTTAATTTATCAATAATGATTCAATTGGAATATAAGCCATACCCATCGCTTAAAGCACAACGATGCAATAAAGCATAATATAATTCTATTAACATTCACTTACCAGTAAATTTGCAAAACTCGGTAAATATTATCTCTTAAATCACTTAAAATAAAATTTACATCAACTTCCTTTATTTTATATAATTAACCTGCATGGCATATTAATATAAAAATAATTACTCAAAAATAAGGGGTATTACATATATTTAACATGTGAATGTAAATTTATGAAAAAAGTGTCATTCATAAGACTTTATATATTGGTTTAATTTTCAATTTCATTTTTTTCAAATAATATATTTTCTCAACCATGCTAAAAAAACAACCGAATGGAGTTTATATAACATTAGCCACACAACGCATGACTTGCAAGATAGTTTTTCTCATAAGCTTTCACCACTATGTTAACATCTATAAAATCGCTACTCTGTCTTATTTCTCTTTGAAATAATTCCTCAAACAATACGAACTCTAAAATAATAATGGCCAAATGGTTCTTTGAGATGGCTTTGTTTGGCATTTCTGAGCCCTAAATAATTTAAAAATAACATAATTTGGCCGATTGTTTTGCAAAATTTACGTCACCCCTCGGAAAAGTTCCTAGAATCAAGCATGGACAAGGGGCAATGTGAGTATTGGATTATTTCTTTTGTTAAACTATTGAAACTATTTATAAATAAAGACTACAAAAAAGGGGATTTGGGTCGTTATAGTGTTTTCACTTCACAAGGGTATATAATCAATAAGGATTTTTCAGTGAGTTCCAAAAAGCATAAAAAAGCCAAATATTAGACACTGATTGTCATGGTTTCAAAAAGCATTTTATTTGCAAAAAAAAGGTTTAGATGTGTATCCCAATTTACACCAATTACTAACTAATTACTGGGAGAATATGATATATAAGATAAGGAATTGAAGAAAATGGAATGAGTGAAGAACTTCAAGTCTGTCAATATACAACATTTTTCAATACCGAAGAAAAATGAAGGTCATGATGTTTCTCTAGACACCAGGGCATAAGTAGCATTACTTAACCGTACAAGTTGATGGCCAATAATCAAGTTATTCGTTTGATGCATCCAATTATTTGCTGGCTAGGGAGTATTTAATTTACCTTATATAAAAAAGAGGCACAAAAGTTCAAGATGAATCCCACAAGATTTTTCATTAATTCCTCCAATATTCTCAACAAAAGGTCATTCACCAAAAAAAAGTTTACTCCAGATTCATACCAACAAATTCGAAGATATCCTAAGGTAGAGGCATGAGTGAAGTATTAGTGGCTAATGTATAACCTAATTGAGTATAGTATGTGCAAAATGTGAAATTCTGTTACTAAAGCCGTTTATTAAAAATAAACTATTTAAGTAGCTCCGATCTGTTTTTTTGAGAAACTCTTTTCATGAAAAACCAAAACTATTTGAACACAAGATGTGTTTATCAAAACAGTATGTTTGAGATCTATTCAAGATTTTACTAACAAGTTTATAAAACAGTTTTAAACAAACTTTAAAACCCATCACAACCAAGAATGAGATGAGAAGATGTAGGAAGATTAAGTACAAGATTTTTACGTGGTAAAACCTCACCAATTGAGTAAACATCCAGGACTCCCTCTACGGAGTAAAACAAAAATCCACTATAAACAAATTTAACAGTTACAAACTATATAAAAAACATGCATACAACTCAGACCTATATAAGTTTAGGAATGTACCCTCTGGTGTCCTTATAACTTCTCTGCAGTTCTGATTGTTGATGTTGTCCTCTCAGTTTGTTAACTCCAATTTGTTCAAGCTCTTTACGTCGACTCTTTATCTTAAGATCTTATTACCAACACTTTTCGTGTTGTAGTGTGAAAGTGTTTGTGAAGGTGATTTCTAACACATGCATGCACACACCCACACTTATCATGTACAAACAGTCCTAGCAAATTACAAGTAGATCTATATGCTGTGAGTTTTCTTTTTCTCTCTTCTCACAAAACTTAACCTTTTGACCTTTAAAACAATCCCAGAATCCACGGATACCTTGCTAAGAAGAAAATCAAGGTCTTAATCAATCTCAGAGTTTAGAAAAGATTTTTTGAGATTGAAAACCTCCAAGTGTGATTCCAAACTAGGTCTAAGGTCTTGTTTCAAGAGAACTAGAAACATAAAACATTTTTGTTGATTTCCAAGTTAAAAATATTTACTGAAAACGAATCAACAAAATATTTCTCAAGATGAGAAACAAACATGCAAACTAAGTGTAATATATCATGAAAAACTTAGATCTGAAAATTTCTATACATAAGAACACCAGATCTAAGAGAATGATTAAGTTGGAAACAAGATCCAAAGAAGAAGAGGTTACAGCAAAAAACCAACTCTCAAATTATCTCTCAAATACACTCAAACACTCAAGGTTGTGTTTGGTAAAGTATAGAGGTTTGAAGGTTTGTATTTTGATTTGAACTGTGTAGACGATTTAGGGTTAGGGTTAGGGTTTTCTAACTCTTCCTCTCTCTTCTGGTTTCTCTCTCTCTCTCTCTCCCTCTCTCTCTACTCTCTCTTTATTTTCTCTCAAATGACGAAATAACAAAAGTCTCAAAAAACTGAGTAAATGGCTCCTTTTATAGGAGGCAGAGAAAGTTCGAGATCGAGGCCCGAAATCAAGGGTCCAGATTGAGTCAAGATGGATTGACTAAGATCCAAGGGCATACGTTAAGCTGTGGTTAAAACGCTTCTGATTGGTTCAACGGTTAATTACAGGGATTATAAAAGAAGACACGCAGATCGTTTATTACATATGATCCAACGGTTGAAAGCAAGTGTAGATTTTATCTCTTCAAAGAAGCATACTCTTAACCAATCAGATGGCGACAAATGTTGGTCAATAACACGAGATAAAACGCACGTCTAAAGTATTTACAAAGTAAACCCTGAAGTCTCTGCCGCTTTCGGTTTCTACCCAAACCAACTTTGGAGAGTTAAACCAATATTTCTAAAATAGCATTTTTACCCAATAACTTTTTAAAACCAATTTTTGTTAATAAAACCTTATTTTAAAATGTTTTAAAAAATCCCAAAACATATTTAAAAATCAAATTTAGGGATTTAAACACACTCAACATATATACACACACTAATATGCAACATGACATGTAAATGAATCATTCTACTGTGTGTGAGTGTTGGTAATTAAATCTAGGTCTCTTCAATCAAAGATGAAATAGTAATGCAAGCTCTGAGGTTCTTTGGTTTCTAGGTTAGACATAATTTTGTCACAATTTCCAAACTAGATGAACACTTATACAATATAGACTCAAGTAAGTCAAGAGTTTAAGGGCTTCAAAATGAACCAAATTCTAGCGTTTTCTCCCATGTTTAAGAAAATAATAGAATAATTAAACTCCATCAAAGGCTCTTGGCTCTTTTTACAATAGGATTTGGCATATGTGGCCATTTGCCAAAAGCATATGAACATCATAAATTCTTGATAGTGGGGACTGAATAATTTGACAAATGAATTAAAAAAATAGCTAACACATGAGAGTTTAATGGTCAAAAGTTTATTTGAAATAATATCATAAAAAATGAAGGTATAATAGTCCATATGTTTTAAAATTTAATAAAGGGTAATGTAATACTTCGTGTTTTTGGTCATTAATTACATAATTATTAATTATGAGAATAAGTTAATAATCTAGAATTAATTTTTAATTGAGTGAATTAGAAATAATAAAATGCATATTTAAATGATGATTAAGTTTGCATGTTATGTGATTTATTTGTGCCCCATGTTGTGTTTAATTCATCAATCAAATTAATTGACTATCTTGGACTATATGAAATTATGCGTAAAATAATTAATTGGGTGATTTATATTACATTGTAAGGTATTACTATGAGTTCTGAGGTACTTCTATTTATAACTAACTCTAAAGTGATACGGTCTTGAGTTTGGCGTGAGGGGTAGGTATATCCTTAGGCTAAGTTTTGAGCTATTTTGGGTAGTATTTTTGGCTCATTTGGAGGCCCGAAAATAGGCCTATAATAGGCATGTGGGATTATGAGGTTTTTAAGGAAGTTTTGCCTGATTAACTGATCACTCTTCATATTAAAAGAAAAACATGAAAACCTTTGACTTATGGGAGAACTAGAGTGCACTTTAGGAGGAGAAAGTATAAGGGATCAAGCACTAGGATTCACCATTCCTAGTTTTAAGGGGAAAAAAATGTCTTGCACAACACTTTTAAGTTGGTAAATTTTCTAGAATACATTATTTTCTAAGTAAATCTGAGATTATAACATATGCTTAGGGTCTGATTTGATTATTCATCATCATGTTTATGAATATGGGTTAATTAAAAGTGCAATTAATCTGCTTGTGCATTAAAGGCTTGTATTTTGACTGTGGGACCATGGAATTGAATTATTTAGATTATTAAATCTGGAATTGAACTCATGTTTTAGGGTTTACTTTTGATAATAAGTAGAATCCCATGAAAATTTTAATATGAATTCGTAAGTTAATTTGACCATTTCATGTTAAAGATGAACTAGGTTTAAGAGTTAAACCTCGTATAAGATGAATTTGATCTTAAATAATTGTTGGAATATGATGAGGATGACAACCTAGTAGTTAGGCTGAACTTTGGATGGGTTTTCAATCTAATTTGGGAGTCAAACCCCGTAACAAGGAAAAAGGGCCGACCTATAGGTCCCATCGATTTGGGAGCTTGGGCTTGGACTTTCTTTTATGATTGTTTAACTCAGTTTATTGAGTTATTAGACTTAGTTAATATTTGAAATAGTTACGCATGTTAGAGATAGAAACTTTAGTAGTATTTAGTGCCATTCAGTATTGGGATTGGATTGAATTGGCTAAATGAGGGAGTGAGCGATAGCCTATAGCCGTATGTGTGTATATATATATATATATATGTGTGTGTGTGTGTGTGTGTGTGTGTGTGTGTGTGTGTGTGTGTGCACTTGATTTTATGTGAACATACCATACTCGTGATGAATCTACCGATCGGGGTTGTGTTGGACATTATCATCATGTACCGTACATCTGGCTACGATGTAGGATGTTGGGAGGTCTGATATTTTGATCATGAGTTTAGTCAGTCTAGACTTTGAGATGAGAGTGATTGGTGATCTCATATAGTGGTGCAGTTTTGGTCTGGGACTACTCGGTGGTGTGATTGCGCATTAATCTCCCATTCTCATATGTGTGTATTGAAATAATTTATGTTCGTTAGGTGAGGTAATTCTACGAACTCACTGATGGAAGCACTGTCGTTGAAGTTCGTTGCCTTCATGTGTGATTAAATTATGATTATAAATATAAATATATTTATTTTGGTAATAGACATCATTTAATTGAACCCCATGTAACTTTTATTACGTTGTTTTAAGGTGATTTTAATATATTTGTGGGCGACATTGTGGTATTGGTATTTGGGTGCATTTCTACATACGTAGTTAGTTACATCCTTATTGCACTTATTATCAAAACATTGAATTTGGATTCAAAATGATAATTTTAAGTAAAAAATGGGCACTTCGATAATTTTATAATTTTCTTCCTCTAATTTGTGAAAAAAGTTGCGTGGTGAAAATTTTGCAAGTAATGATGAAATTTGGTGAAATTGGGAAATAAATGGAGAAAAGCGCAAAAAAATTAATTCTTACGGTCGTTCGAAAAATGTTATTTTTACATATGAAATTGAAAAAAATGTCAGAAATTTTTATTCTCCGAATTGTATGAAATTTAGCAAGCGTGTTAAGCAAGTAAAAATAAGTGTCCCTAGATGGGGGAGAAATTTAATACCTTATTCCGATCCAAAGACTAAAGGAGGTAGAGTGTTCAGTTCCAACACTTTTCGTTCAATTAAAAGAGTTTCACCCTAGCCCAAACACCTCACCTCACGGCCTATAAAGAGGACCCTTGGGCTCACTTTTTCATTGACTATTTTTGGGATTAATTTTTGACTGATTGTATTCAATTTGAGGTCTAAGTTTTTGTCGTTTTGAAACAATTGAAGATTTCGGTGAGGGAACTTATTGTAAGTTTGATTTATTAATGAATATTTCTACTCATTCTTCCAATTTATGTTTTTCTTTTACTATGGTAACTTAATTCTTCTATTAGCATTAAGGTGATGTTTATCATAGTTAGCTAATTTTTTTACGTTGATTTAATTATTTTTTTATTCCTTACTCATTTAAATTTTTATCAAAAATTCATTATTCATTTAATAGTTACATGAGATTACATTTTAAAACTTTAAAATTGTTTTGTCATATCATGTTTTGAGATTTAACAATAGTAATTTTTTATGGATCATGCTTGCACTCTGATTTTTCCAATAGTCCATGCATAAATATATTTGTGAACTTTAGCACTTGTATTTATAAGGGAATTGGGATTTTAGCCATCTTTTAAAGACGTTAAAAATATTTCGAATATAACCGTTATATTTTTTGAATTAAACGAGTCGAGAGTCGATTTGATTTGAGTTATAAAAAAGGAATGACAATATTAAATTAGTGTGCAATATTAGTTACGTGATAAATGGACCTTGAATCCTAATTATTTTAATATTGTTTACAACTCTCGTGTGTTGCTCTCATATTTACATATTTGATTTGATGTAGTTTGGTTCATAATCGTAGTCTTTATTCTCTACTCTATTTTGTCTAGTTGAACATTTGTAATTATTTTCATAAATCCAGGGTCCCTATGTGTGTTTCAAATCAAACAAATTTTCACCAAAAATTGTTCAAATTTTAATGTGCACCAAACCAAGTTGTGAAAACCCAATTCTTACTTTAAACCAATTTTATATTGATTAATCCTAAACATGCATCTAGTGATTAAAGCAAGTAAAGTAAAGTAAAGAATACTCACAACGCCGGATGTACGAGGAAAAAACCCAAAACGGGAAAACAACCTCGGATGGCCCAATCCAGATAATCACTATGAACAAAGGTTTTACAAAGACATATTAGCTTTACTCAATGAGTCGATCCCCACGGGTCTTGATGCTCCTTCTAATCTTGTTCCGTTCTTTAATAGTGCCGACACAAAAATTTCATCTTCCACAATACTTGCCCATAAGATTCGACTCCACGAATGTATCGGTGTCCACCGAATGACTTTGATTCGTCTATGATGTCGAACAAGAAGTCCTTCTCTTATCTTCACCGAAAAACCCTGATGTTCAATTGTACAACAAACCTTCTTGGTGCAGTAAGATCACATAAACATATAATAATGATAACTCGGATCCTTGCAAACTCTAAGGATGTGTTTATGCATTTTAAACCTTAGAAAACATGTGCAAAACTCGTACTGGAACGTATACTGTTTTTCCAGAATGCACGCACATTTAATTCTGAGAAAAACACACTTTAAATAGGAATTGAGCGCAGACTCAAAAATAGTGTCGCTCGAACGAGATAGGCAAGTCGTTCGCCCGACATAGCCATCTCGCTTTAACGAAGGACATATGTCGTTTGAACGACAGTCCTGTCAGTTCGACTTTCTTTTAACTTTTTGTTTAAAACATCTCTTCCAAAAGAGATCCAAATAAGTCAAATTATTTTTTGAGTTTATCAGAATAAAAACGTAGTGTAAACATTTAAAGCACTTTTAAAAACATTTAAAATATTTTCTTTATGAAAATTACATCCTTATCTTTTATCAAAATAATTCCGAGCACCATTAATTATACGCATTCATACCTATGTTTCTCACACATGTGGGGGGAGTGGGAACAACTCTCCCATCAAAACCTATACCTCCCCTATCTCCCTTAATTTGGATGGTGCCTAAGATCTTATCTAACTTCTCCGACCTAGCCTCCAAATCAAGATTAACTCTAGACGAGTCTCTCAATCTCTCCTCCAACTCATGAATCCTAGACTCGAGTAAATGCCTAGACTCCTCAAATTCTAAAATCTCCTTTTTCAAAGACTCCGTCAAACCACGAAGATTATCTCTCTCTTTATCCACAAACTCTAGTTTCTCCCTAAACTTCTTCTCTCGTTCCTTAAGATCCTCTATCAAACTATCATTATTTTCTATGGCACGCTCATTTAACTTAGCTTATAATTTGGAGTTAGCCTTTTTCACCTTCACCGTTTTAGCATACAACTCATTAAATGCATTTTGCAATTCTTTCACATCTACCTCCTCCCCGTCACTCTTTTCTCCCTCACTAACATGGGATACACTCAAAACCTCCTCGGAAGTGTCATGCACATGAGAATTGTCGTCGCTCACATGACATGCCATAAACGCAGCAAAGTTACGATCAATGGGGGAACTCTCTCCCTCTTCTGGATCACTATCACTTAAGATGGCACTATAGACAATGGGTTGCTTTCCCTCTTTCTTAAGTCTAGTGGGACACTCCTTAACTTTATTACCGTACCCCTCACACCCAAAACACTTATCCGACTCATCTCTCTTAGTCTTCTCAAACTTATCCTTAGAGGTGGGATCTACTTTGTTGTTCTTGAATTTTTCAAATTTCTTGGCATCTTTCGATTTCTTTTGAAACTTAATAAATTTTTTAAATTTCTTTGCCAACTAAGAAACATCCTCAAAATCGGAATCGGAATCGGAATTCGAAAGTTTAATTTCCTCCTTCCGGGATTTCAAAGCAATACCCTTTTCTTTCTTAGGCACTTTCTTGGAGGTGATCATGTTGATTTCATAGGTTTGTAAGTCACCTACAATCTCTTCTAGTTTCGTCGACTCTAACTTACCCAAGGAGTTTAAAATAGTCACTTTTGCATCAAACCTACTAGGCAACGACCTAAGGATTTTCTTAATGACACGGTTGTCAGGAATTTTCTCACCTAGGTTAAACAACGAGTTGACAATATTGGACAACCTAGCATAAAACTCATCAAAAGTCTCACTCTCTAACATCCTAATGGTCTCAAACTGTGTAGTGAGATTTTACATCTTCGACGCCCTAACGGTACTAGTGCCATCGTGAGTGAGTGCCAAAATATACCAAGCCTCTTTTGATGTTTCACAAGTCATAATTCTATTATATTATTCTGGTGTGACATGTGAAGAAATAATGTTCAGACCCTTAGAATTATATTATGAAAGTCTATGTTCAGTTTCAGTCCATGACTCGACAGGCTTTAAACTAGTGACCTCACCTACAATAGTGACAGGGGGTGTCCAACCTTTCTCAACTGCTAGCCACACACGCTCATCAATTGATTTTAATGTACTTCTCATTCTCATCTTCCAATAAGTGTAATTAGTGCCATGAAAAATAGGAGTTCGATAAAGTTCGTTATATCCAAAATTCATCTTTGAAAAAACACGGGATCATAAAACAAATAAATTATGTTTTCTAGCTCTGATACCAATTTGTAAATGCGGGGTCCCTATGTGTGTTTCAAATCAAACCAATTTTCACCAAAATTTGTTCAACTTTTAATGTGCACCAAACTAAGTTGTGAAACCCCAATTCTTACTTTAAACCAATTTTATCTTGATTAATCCTAAACATGCATCTAGTGATTAAAGAAAGTAAAGTAAAGTAAAGAATACTCACAACGCCGGATGTACGAGAAAAAAAACAAAACGGGAAAGTAACATCGGACGAGCCAAGCCAGACAATCACTATGAACACATGTTTTACAAAGACAGATTAACCTTACTCAATGAGTCGATCCCCATGGGTCTTGACGCTCCTTCTGATCTTCTACCGTTCTTCAATAGTGCCGACGCAGAAATTCCATCTTCCATGATACCTGTCCACAACACTCGACTCCATGAATGTATCGGTGTCCACCGAATGGCTTTGATTCGTCTACGATGTCGAACAAGAAGTTCTTCTCTTTTTTTCACTGCAAAACCCTGATGTTCAATTGTAGAACAAACCTACTTGGTGCAACAAGATCACATAAACATATAATAATGATAACTTGGATATTGACAAACTCTAAGGATGTGTTTATGCTTTTTAAACCTTAGAAAACATGTGCAAAACTCGTACTGGAATGTATACTGATTTTCCAGAATGCACACACATTTAATTCTGATGAAAACACGCTTTAAATAGGATTTGAGCGCCACCTCGAAAATAGTGTCGCTCGAACAAGATGGGCAAGTCGTTCGTGTGACATAGTCTTCTTGCTTGAACGAAGGACATATGTCGTTCGAATGATAGTCCTGTCAGTTTCACTTTTTTTAACATTTTGTTTAAAACGTCTCTTCCAAAAGAGATCCAAATAAGTCAAACTCTTTTTTGAGTTTATCAGAATAAAAACGTAGTGTAAACATTTAAAACGCTTTTAAAAACATTTAAAATATTTTCTTTATAAAAATTACATCCTTATATTTTATAAAAAGAATTCTGAGCATCATTAATTATACGTATTCATACCTGTGTGATCTCGGAATGCAATTAAATTTGAAGACGAATAAACTTACACCAATTAAACTTCAACATGATTAATTCTTTGAAGCTTTGCAGTGACGTCTTCAATTTTCTTTAATACGTAATAGACCAAGTGGGATCGTGAAAAAATAAAATCTCCCCATGACATATTACAAACACAGTTTTGTTCATGAAATTAAGTCAAAACAATACACGAACTCAATTTGAAATTTATGTCCTTACAATTTTAAATGTTAAAATTAACAAATCTTTGTGGGTTCGACCCGTACTTACACTCATTATTTTATAATAGCCCATGCATTGGTTGTATTTCATATATTGAGAACAATAAAACATGATTTTATGTATAATAAATGGTAAAACATTGTTAAAAATGGGTTAGGTGTAAAAAAATCGATAGTTCAAGGGGGCTTAGTTTAATTTACCCTTTAATAAATGATTATGTAATTAAAAATTAATATTTATTTCGATGAATTAATGGGTATGTTTTTGGCTTTATTTGTTTTGGAATATTAACCGATATTTGAAATGAGAATTTTAAATAATATGTGAGAGACTCTTAAATTAAATTAGCTCAGTTGTAATTAATTTGATGTTACAGGTTGGTTTGGTTAAACAAAACTTTAGGGTGTACAGGGGTCTACAATAGTATTTTTTTTGAATCTGGAAAAGTGGTCCTCAGGGGTAGGTACACCTTGTGCCAAGTTTTAAGAGTATTGGATTAGTATTTTAGGCTTATTTAATGGTTCAAAAATGGATTCATAGTAGACCTATGGGTTTTGGATTTTAAATAGATTAATAAACTACATTAAGCATCATAATATATCAAAATTAAAACCTAGAAAGAAAGAAAAAAAACTTTGGGAGAAGAGTATGAACACTCAAGAGGAATAAAATAAAGATCAAGCTCTGTTTAAGGCAAGAAATATAATCTTCATTTTCATGCTAATATAATCTATTTACAATTTCATAGCTAAGTATGAATAATTTATTAGACATATTTTGAAAACTTGAATCATATGAATTGTGGGGTGGTACCTTGGTTATTACGATGATTATATATTGAAAACTTGAATCCGGTCCATTTGGGGGTGTTAATCAATATCATGATTATTTTCTTCAAACTAGCTTAGATATGTTATAGATCTCATTTAAATTAATTAGTCATGTATTTAAATAAGTTTTTAATTATAGAAGACCCACTTTATTGATTAAATTTGAAATTAAGATGCACCTTTAATAAAAGCATGTTAATATCGATGATTTCTACCTCAATTTTTTATGTTTTGATTTAGGTAATGATTATATAATGTTAGAAATGGTTTTAAAACTTCTTATAGATCTTATATGGGGGTGTTTTGGGATTTATTATAGGGTATTGAAACATTTGATTGTGATATGATATGTATAAAAACAAAAATAAGAGGTTGCTGGTGTGTTACAACAAAACTACGTCCTTTGGGGGCTACATAATGGGGGATCGATCAGGTCATATGGGATTGATCAGGTAGGGAATTGATCGAGTCATAGAGAATTGACTCACTATGGTTGTTTAAGTCCAATTTGTTAGTTTGTGGAGCACTTGAGTATGGGACTCAATTATTTTAACCCAAGGACTTAGGGTTTTGACCAAGGATATTTCCAGAGAGGGTGTTCCGGTTATATGTAATTAGAGATGTTTATATATATTTATAATGTAGTGAATTAAGGTCCACGTACCACTCATGAGAATGATTTTCCCGTCAATGTCACTAAAGTATCATCTTCAGGCCATAAGGATACGAGTGAGGAATCTTATGAAAGTGAGGAAAGTGAAGACTATGAAAATAATAAAAGTTCTCATTTACATGATTTGAATTTTGATGAACTTATTAAAAAGGTTGTTAATTAAAGTAAAAGAAATCGTATTCTATTTTCTTTAAGTGGGCCCCAAAAAAGAGCTAAAAATCTAAAATCTAGGGAGGATATTTTTCTTCTTGCAAATTCTAAGGAAAAATAAGATCTTACAAACGAAGAAATTGTCAATCTGAATGAAAAATCAGAAGGCCTTCTTAGGAAAGGAATTAGTGACATTAAGTTTTCCAATTTTAACACTAAAAAGGTGAAAGAAGAGATTGTTAAACTCATTGACAATATCCAATAACCCAGTGAAGCTAAAACTCTGCATATAAAAAAAGAGCTTGAAGGAATTCTTAGTGGTTCTCTTTGTTTTGTTTGTTATTTTTTACTTTAGTTATTTTGTAAGGGGATTTGGGCCATGATATAAGGTCCATATTTTTAGGATTCTCTTTTTGGGTTTTGTTCTTGGTTGTTAACCTTGGAGGTGGGCTCACTCATCCTCTGATTTTCTTCTTATTTTATGTCATCTATAGCTCCTCGGGAGCTTTATTTAAAAAAATGTGATTTCAAAGGTTTTAGTTTACTAGACCTATAACTATTAGCATAACTTGGTGTGCAGATTTGGATGGGCCATGGGTATACTAGAGATATGTTTAATCCTATGTGTGATTTATATTATGTATAATTATATACTATGCATGGTGAATTTTTTTGCTCGATGGGGCTGTTCGAGTGATATTGAAGTGTGTGTGTGGGTGTATATATATATATATATATATATATATATATATATATATATATATATATATATATATATATATATAGTCCGATTATGACTTAGGTAAATACTATTTGTTGGCACTGTCTGGGATTGTTGATTACTCTGGGATGACATAATATATGTGTATCGGTTGGTGTACATGTATATTGTATTTGGGTATTTTCTTAGTGAGTCTCTTACCATTATTATGGAAGAACAATTTGGATAGAAAAAAGTGCATCGGGGAGGTTCATTGTTTGGATTTTTTTTGCGAGACATGACACGCATGGAGTCTAGTTTGCTCGGGAGTTAGGAGCTATTGTCTACAAGCTCTTTAAGACTTACCGATTGTAGATATATGATTTATGTGTATATTATTGTTTTATATGTTGGGTCTTTGGCCTAAGGATCTTAAAGACCATTGAAGTTAAGTATAAGGGTATCTAGGTGTTCCTCGTTTAGATTTCTCTTGCGAAACGTCTGATGCATGGATCTTAGTAAGGTTTGTAAGGGATTATTTTGTAATGAATATTAAAAATTTATATGGGGATTTATTTCAGTGGAAAAACTATTTTGAGTCATAGTTTATGATTGTTTACATACGTACCTTCAACCTATGCAATTGAAGACTTGAAGAGACCTTTTAAAAGCATCATCAAATTCATGCCGTTATTGTTTGTCTTCAGTTTGGTATCTTGGAAAGGTATAATCGAGTTATTATGTTGATCCCGGGGTATTTTAAATGAGTATTTTTTCTAGAGATAAATTTTTAGAAAGTAAAATTGGAAAAATGTTTTTTTAATGTTGTTCTAATGACATGGGATTTGGTTGTAATGAGATGCGTATTCTCATTCGAACGAGATTTCATTCTAATAAAACTTTACATTTGTTATTAGAAGCTCGTTCTAAGAACTTCGGAATAGTCATTCGAATGAGATTGGATCGTTTGATCGAGATGCCATATGTCGTTTGAATGAAACCCTAAAAGTCGTTCAACCCAATTTTTAACTTGCCTGATTTTTTGAGATCCGAGTATCAATGAAATAATTGTGTTCATAGATCTCATGTTTTGAACCCTTGAGAAGATTTTTTCTTCAATTTCTTGAGAGTTTTGGCACGGTGGATTCCATGACATTAATTGACATAACCTAGTTCATATGGGTGGGTATTAAGGCGCGGTTGGACTATGGTGTGTGCCATTGGTGGATTTCTACAGTTTCTATGATCAAGGTCAAGGATCCAAGATTGCATCATGCTTGATGGGAGTCGAGTCACTGAGTATGCCTATCTGTCATCTTGTATAAATCCTTATATCATCGTAGAATTCTATGGGGTAGGTCGTTCGAGGTTTCTCCCATTATGTGGTTTCATCATATATCGCGACGTTGTGTGAATGTTTATTTACTTTTCTTTAATTGAATCTTGAATGTTCATATCGTTATTCATAGGCAAGATATAATGGGGGTAAAGATAACACAAATCGTATTCACATTGTGTTGTTTTGAAACTTAGTATAATTTCTCACATTGTAAATTGTTTTAAAATTTGAGATTTCCATAAACTCTTTATAATTACGGGATCCATGAACTTACAAGTGGTATCAAAGTGGGTTACTCTATTTTATTGAGTTGTTCCTATGTTTAGTTTGTTTTAGGGTCCTTTGATAGAATTTAATCGTGAGGTTAGTTCTATTATCTAGGATCGTTTGCTTAATGGATGAAACTATTCCTATTGGATGGCTCGAATGATATTTTTCTTAAAATATATTGATGATAATTCTTGGAACCATGTGGAGAATTGGTGGTGTCCTCCTATGGAAGGCGATTTTCATAAATCGTATGCCTTATGGACTAAGGCTAAAAAATATGTCTTGACTTTTAATTATAATGGTGTTAATGTTATCTATTGTACTGTCATGACTGAGGAGTTACATGTGAGAGCACAAAATATGCGTGGGATATTTTTAAATCTATGCATGAGGGTACATATACCGTTAACGTGTCGAAATTGCAAAACTTAACAACTAAGTTTGAGGTGTTTAGAATGGTGAAACATGAGATGTTCCATGACTTTTATGCTAAACTCCCACATATTATAAATTCCTCATTTAACCATGGTGAACCTATCCCTAACCATAAAGTTAATAGAAAAATCTTAATGTCCTTTCCTGGAAGATTTAATGCTAACATTGCAGTCCTTGATTTTCTTAGTTGTGGTGATTCTCTTTTACTCCAGGAACTTATAGGTGATTTTGAAAACTATAAGACGAACATGTACCACCAAGGAAGAAGAATAGTTTATCCTTGAAATCCCGTAATGAGGACACGTCCGATTTAGATAGTGAGTCTGATTGAAAACATGATGAGATAACTAGGTTTTTAAAAAAGTTCAATATATTTATTAAGCTTACAAAAGAAAATAATCCTTATAAGAAATCTAAGAAATTTAAAAATGAACATGATAAGAAGAAGACGGATAACCCTAATAAGGGGGATAACTGGGAAAAATGTTTCAAATGCCAATGTGCTGGGCATCATTATTTAAATGTCCCACTAAACTAAAGAGACATGGTAGGAATCCTAAAGTGTATAATTCAACCCTTAGTGATAGTGGGTCGGAAGAGGAAAATGATTTTCTTGTAGAGCACAACTTTACCTCTTTCATGGATAGTTGTGTGAGTCTATAAGAAATATTCTCTTGTTCAAGATAATCATTTACATGATGTTTTTGAGGTCCATTTTATTGATTCCCATGTTTGTGATGAGGAGGAAGGATGGGAGACTAGTGATGAGGAGGAAAGTGAGCTTCAGGTATCCTACCGTGAATAACATACAGAGTCTTTGAAGTTGAAAAAGGCTAACCTTAAATTAAAGGCTAATTTATAAGAGAGTTCCTAGAAAATAATGATAAATTGATTGAGGATTTAAAGCCACATGAGAATACACTTAAGGATAAAGTCGCATACATTAAGGGGGAACGAGATAACCATCTAGCAATGGTCAAAATATGAAGCAAGAGTCCTTTAAATCTAATGAGTCTAAATGTTTTCTTGAATCAAGGATTTTGAATCTAGAAGATGAATTAAAAGACTCAAGCTGTGTCAAATTTTACTTTGAAACAAGTTCTGAAACGTTGGATTAAATGTTAGGGTCCATCCAAATAAAGAATGATAAGAAAGTTCTAGGCTACAAAGATTTTAATGTTTCCACTAATAAATCCAAAACCATGTTTGTGAAAAATTCAACCCTTGCCTAGGACATTCCCAAAGCTCAATCCGAGTGCAGTCTTCCTAAATTTTACACGTGAACATGCTATGGTAGGAAAGGTATCCTTAGGAGGTTTTGTTATGATCTTAGAAAATGAACTAGGAAGTCTTATAATAGTGTCAATGTGTTCCCAAAACCCTAGTCTTCCATGGAACAACTATTTGCTTGAGGAAATTCGATTTGGTGGAACAAGATATTACACTTATTGGTTATATTATGCCTTCACACAATTCTTCACAAGTTAGACCTTATGAGTGATTGTTCTTGCATGTTATCATACACAAGACTTGTGCTTCATTATATATTTTTTATCTAGTGTTATAACGTTTGTATCTTTTTTTTTATTTTGGTTATTTCATTTTTTGTGTGTATATAAAAATAAAATGAAAAAGCTTTTTGTTTCTTATGTGTAGTTAGTTTTACACATAACCAAGACTCTTGGCCTAGTGGTATAAGGCTTCCACTGGGACAGTCTTGGGGGTGGATTGTGTTTGGTCCCCAGTTCGATCCCCAGCACTGTCAAAATATTTCTTGACCAGCGAAAGCCACGAATCGCGAAACGTGGATTAGTCGAGGTGCGCTTAAAGCTGGCCCGGACACCACGTGGTATAATACAAAAAAAAAGTTAGTTTTACACATTTATATGGCATATTAGTGTGTTTGAATACCAATTCATTCAATGTTTTCCATGTGACTATAATCATTTAAATGTGTTTTAAAATCCTTTGGATTGTTTCGTAATCATGCCATGTCTTGGAGTTGTTCTTATTTGATTTTTCTTAATGGATTCATTTAAGTATATGCCTCCTCACACATCTTTACGAGCTCTTATGATATTTGATATCCATTTATTCATTATCTAAGTGAGATTTTCTCCTATCAATCTTATCAAATACTTATCTTTATATTTAGGGTATTTGTGCATGTAAGAATAATTGCATGTGAGGATGCTCTTAGGTTTAAAAAATAAAATTGTGTAGTGAAAAAGACTATGAAGGGAGATAAACTCCTTTGCATGATAGGAGGCCATTAGTAAGAGCCTTTTCAAAAATAAAAATATAAATATGACAAAGCCAAATTCAAATATTAATCATAAAAAATGACATAGTCAAAATAGAAAAAAAAAATGAATATATGTTATTAAGGGACTTATAAGTTGAAGATCAATGGGCTCTTACACATGTTGTCCTAGTTCATGTTTAAATGTTTGACTATATTGATTTGAGAATCATTAATATTTTCTAAGATTGTCTGAATTTGGATAATTAGTCTGTTGGATTTCACTTTATATGTCACATGAGGCTAAAAATATGTTTGATAAATTAATATTATCAAATTTTAACTCCTTAGACCATCTTATGTGTTTGGGGCATATTTCTCTTATTTTTAATTCACACCCCTACACTTCATAGCACATGTTTTTAGATACACCTTTATAATATATGATAGCGAGAAACCTATTTTATGTGTTTTGTGTGTTGATTACTATATATATATACACATGCATTCATATAGTATTTGTTTAAGTCTTTGCATTCATTTTATCCATGTTCTTCATTGATATATTTGTTTTGGTTTATTTATTTTTGTGTTGCCATATTTCACACTTGTTTCTTGTTATTTCACATTACATGATATTATTTCACAATACACACACACACACACACACACACACACATGCATGCATTCATATGGTATTTGTTAAGTCTTTGCATTCATTTTATCCATCTTCTTCATTAATATATTTGTTTTCGATTATTTATTTTTGTGTTGCCATATTTCACTTTTGTTTCTTGTTACTTCACATTACATGATATTATTTCACAATATATATATATATATATATATATATATATATATATATATATATATATATATATATATATATATATATATAAAATAAGGGACAATGGTGTTTTTACTGTTCATAAGTTTTGGAGACATTTGACGGTTGAGATTGAAGCTAGTAATGCAATGATCCTATGGTTCAAAGTGTTTTATTGAAAGCTTCATTTGACGCACTGACATAGCTTAACAACTCATACAAAATGGAACGGACAAGACAAGGCTGTCAAAAGGTAACTATTGTGTGGCTCGAGAAGGATGGCAAAGGGTTCGAAACCTCATCTGCCTCTCGCTTTTACCTCCATCTCATTAAAGCTGCCAGCCCGCTTTCACATCTCATGAAACCCATTACAACACTCCACCCAATTCCCATTCTCTCTAACCTCATATCATCCCTCATATCTCTTCACCATCCACATCAGTTCCATTGCCGAAACAAATGGTCTACACGGTATTATTTTCTCTCTCTATCTCTCTATTTTGTTATTTAGTTTAGTTTAGGGTTTGTGTTCCATTGTCAAAACAAATGGTGTACACGGTACATGGTATTTTTTCCATTTAATTCTCTATTTTTTACTGCCCATGTATTGTTAGCAATAACCATTCCGTTTCCATAAATTTATGGCGAGCGATACCCATCGCCATAAATTATCTTGCAGAATCGGGTAGGACCAAGTCAAGATGGGGTGGTGGGTCTTAGGTTTATTAAGGGATTGAGTCGGGGCTGGTAGTTGGGGTGGGTTGTGTTGGGTCACTGGGGACGAGTATGGAGTGTAAAAATGGGTTGGTGATAGATTTGGGTTCAACTGGATGAGTGTAAAAATGGGTTGTTAATTAGTTATATTTTTGGGTTTCTCTTTTGATTCTCACTATTTTCTCATCATGTTAATTTTCACCATGAGAAAGGTTTTCAAGATCTGCCAACTATCCCGAGCCCGACCTCTCTACAGATAACGCTTCATCTCTCTCTCTTGGTGATGGTTCTCTTGATGTATGCCTCTTATGTTTCCGGATTGGAGTCGAGGGCGAATAGATATACTAAAAAGATTAGTAAGATTTTTTTTTTTGCAGTTGGGGCCTGTGAGTATTTTGTTCCATTTTTGCAGATGTTTTGTGACTATAACGGCACTGTTTGTATCTATTTTTGGGATTTTTGAGTGTAAAGGGCACTGTTTCCATACCAAGAGTTCGCCGCCCTCAAGGGTACTCATCGGAACCAACCTCGGACATTTAATCGACAAGGTTAGTCAACCATCTAAGTTGTTTATTTTTTTAATTAGTTTTTTAGTGTTTTAAAATTAGGGGTTTCGTACTAAATTTGCATTCAGAATAACATTTGGTATTTCTAAAATTTGGTTCCAACTTCTAAGTCAGATCCGTCAATTTTTTATTTTTTATTTTTCTCCGGTTCCTCCCATCTGCCAGGTAGATAGTTTCAATGCACTTAAATCTAGAAAAAAATTAGCAGATGTTACTGTTTGAATTTTTACTTGCAAAATGTCCTTAGATTGTGTGTTGAAGTTTTAAATGTATTTTATTGTTCATTTTTAATAATGATTGTTCATTATTTAAGTTTTTTTAATAATGAATATTTTTTCAATTTTTTCTTTACTTATATAATTAACTTATAAATTTGATTGGATATGCTACAGATTTACAACTATGAGAGAAAACGTGTATTGACTATTTGGAGTCATGGTTGGAATATTGAGACAAACTGATACTTCTTTAGAAGATTGAGTTTTTTCCCTACTGAGATTAGTTCTTATATTCTACTTTTAATTTACTGTAAATACTCCATCTTTTTAGAAGACAGTAGCTGAGTTTTGCTTCCCTACTGAAATTATGTTTTTGATTTTTTAGTTTAATACTGTCTCATGACAATTTGATGATTTTTATTTATTTTTCTTTTCCCCATTTGTTTCTTTATACCATTATGGTGCATATATTTTAAATGATTTTTTTTCTTTTTCACTCTGTATATCGCATTAATTAGTACTTATATTCAAAATTTTACATTTATGGCTTTGCTTTCTCTTAGTTCTTCGGACACTTCATCAAAAAGTGTTGTTTTATTTATCAAAAATGTTTCAAAACGTTTTTCTATTACTTTTTATTTGTAAGAAAAACACAGGGCATAAAAACTGTGTTCCATCCTTGAGCGTTCAAGTATTTTTAAAAATATTATATTTAAAAAGTTTTCTTTAAAAGCAAGCAGATTTGGAGCCTCGCAAAGAGGTTTTAGAGCAACTGAAATTTCTTGAGCCTCACAACGCATTAGGTACTGAACTGAATAGTAGGCCGTCCAAAGCGAGCAACTGCTGTGATGTGTCATCATGAGGCAGATCGCCCACATCACATCACATAAAATGAAATTTTATTGTTTAAAAAAGAATTATCAATCATTCTGAATCCATTAATGGTAGTTTATTTGACTACTCATTGATAAGAAACTTATATGTGATAACAAATGTCATTTTTTTTGTCTACGTCTGAGTTGAATACTCAAGGAAACCCTAAAAAATGCATTCAAATAATGAGTTGTTTAAGAATGTAAAAGTAAGAAACCAATTCAAAAGAGTTTTCAATTCACCTGCTAAAACATGACAATCTCAAAATCAAGAGGGTTGTAATTATTTTTTGAAAAACATCTTCTCTACATAATTACGTAAATGCCCATGTTAAGCTACTGTAATATAATCTAGGGTAAGTGATGAATTTTTTATGTTTAAAAATGAATTCCCCTACCAAAGATAATACTCATAAACTACTATTTAGATAAACTATACCACTTGCTAATTGTATAACAATTGTATTAAAATAATGTTAGTTATGCGATGTAATCATTATTTGTTGGGGAACGATAATTTTGTCATTTTGCGATTACGTACATTCTAAATTTTTGTCGTTTCGCGATTACGTATTTTGAAAATTTTCACCCAGTCTTTAGGCACGGGTATCCTCTAGTGTTTGTGTGTATATATATATATATATATATATATATATATATATATATATATATATATATATATATACACACACACATGCATTCATATGGTATTTGTTTAAGTCTTTGCATTCATTTTATCCATGTTCTTCATTGATATATTTGTTTTGGATTATTTATTTTTGTGTTGCCATATTTCACGCTTATTTCTTGCTATTTCAAATTACATGATATGGTTGTTCACTTGAAGATCACATTTGATTCATTATATTTTCTTTTACCTTTGTTTATTCCGAAAAAAAAATGGGGAGAGGGATTAGATTAAGGGTGATATATTTCATATGCGAGGGGAGTATTTTGGACTAATAATGTGATATGATTTCATATTACCTATGCATTTAATAGGTGTGTTAATTGTTCAGGTATTTCCATCAATGCGGTAAAGTTTCACAAGTGCTAAACTTCACAAATGACAGTATCGATCAAGTGTTTGTAGCATCTCTTTCCTTTTGAGATTTGGGGATTGGGCCTTAGATGTTGACGTCCTAGCTTTATTTTCTATTTTGTCCCAAAATAGAGAAAGGAAGAGGTTTGTAAGGTCACATTTTAGTAATAAATATTAACAAAATTTATATTTGGCTTTATTTCGTTGGACAAAATTATTTTGAGTCATAGTTTAGGATTGTTTGTGTATGTACCTTCAACCTATGCAATTGAAGATTGGAGAAACTTGGAGAACGCGTCTTCAAATTCATGTCATTATTTCTCGTCTTCACTGTAGAATCTTTAAAAGGTATAATCATGTAAATTTGTTCATTCCTTGATATTTTAAATGGGTGATTTATTTTCCTAGAAGTAAATTTTTAGAAAGTAAAATTAGAAAAAATAATTTTATTTTTCCAATGTCATTTTAAGAACATGGTTTTTAATTTCTAACGAGATGTGTATTCTGGATCGAATGAGAATTGCTACTAGTTTGAATGAAATTCTAACGATATTTAAACGATAACATTATGTCAAAAAATTTCATTTGCGATTAGAAGCTCGTTCCTAGATCATTCTAATGTCTTTGACATAGTTGTTCAAACGAGATTTGGTCATTCAATCAAGATGACATATAAAGTTCGAACGAGTTTCTAACTTGCCTCGTTTTTCACGAAGATGTGATTTATGTTTGTTTCACTATAAATAGGCTTCAGTTTTTAATTTTTGTGAGCAATTTCTATTGATAAATATTTTAGCCTCAGAATATAGTTTTTAACTCTAATACCCCATTTTTTTAATGACTTTTTAAATGAGATTAATTAAAAGTAAATGGGTTGAATCAACGGGGATTAATTGGAATTATTTACATGAAAACAATTGTAATTAATCCGGATTAAATATTACTAGAATAAAGTAATATGTGATTGATATTATATATTACTTAGTTATTAAAGTAATATATGATTATGACTTTATAAAAATTATCGGGATTTATAAATACGACAATTACGGTAATTAAGTCGGGTTGCGCGTGTGAGTCATGTCGGGACTATAATTAAATGGAATTAAAATTAAATAATTTTTATGTCATATGTATGGTTGTCTCGAGTGCGCCAAAGTGTCCGGTGGGATTTAAATAGTCAGAAAAGTCTACTCGGGGGTTTGATTTGGGTCTCGGGTCCATTTGGAACCGAATAGACACCCCAAATAGGAATGTTGGTCATTTTACTTGGGAGATGAATGGTACTTACGAAATTTAGGTATTTTTATATAAGTTAAGAGATATGTTAGCGAAAGTTTTACTCACCAAAACTCTAAGAGACATCCATTGAGGATAGGGGAAGATTTTGTCTAGGAGAGGAAGGGTTATTCTAGGAAAACCAAAGGATAAAAGCACCTTGCACCATCACCGCCGCCACCAGAGAGTGAACGAAGAGGAGAGGAACCCCATAACATCCTCTTCCCCAAAGATTCATACCTATGAAATCAAAGGCAAGTGTTTTAACTCTTGCAATCTATAACATGTATGTTGTCCATGGTAGATACAAAAAGTTTTCTTTTTAAGTTTTATAAATCAAAGACGAATTTTGATTGATTTAATCCTTGAAACTTGGGTTAATCCCTTGTTTATATTAGAATTAACTTCATGAAACTTGGGTTTATTTGATGAAGAAATTTGGGGTTTATATGTGTTCTTGAGTAAAAATGATAAAATACTGATTTTTTGAATTAAAATGGGATTAGCATGATTAACCGAAATTTCATGATGATTTTGATATGATTTGATGTTATAAATCATGTACATACTTGGGTATATCATTTGGGATGAATTATAAGGAGTTTGGGATCATTTGGTAGAGATTTTGAGGATGAATTATGTTACAATCCGGAGGTAGAAATATGTAGAAAAAGGATGGAAATTGTCTGACCATTTTAGGACTGTTTTAAGTGGAAATTGGTAGTGTGCATGCGAGTTCTTGTATAAAATCATGTTATGCACAACTTTGTAGTTTTAAGTTTTTTCAAAATCGGTGCAGAAAAGCCTCAAATTGTAATTTTATATTTTTGGGCAAAATGTAACTTTATCTAGAAAAACAATTATTGGGAATTAAAATGTAATTCGGGCCTGTTATAATGAGTTTGGGTTTTGGACCAATAAGTATGGGTTGAAGGTAGTTACTAGAATAATTAATTAAATCCTTTCGGTTAACATTAGATGTTAGGAGTAATGGGAAATGTGAATAAAATGTGAATTATTAGTTTATGGGATAAACTTGAAATATACTACGTGTGGGATTTGTATACGGGATGAGAGTATACCCAATTGTTGATATATATATATATATATATAATATAATTGAGGTTTAAAATGCCAAGATACGTAGGATATTCTACGTATGAGACTTGTAATATGGGATGTGCGTATACCCTATTGTTGATATATATATATATATTGAATGTATACCTATATGATTATTTATGTGTACGACATACCTAATCTACTTGCTATCGACGGGAGGTTTGCATGTTGAGGGCAATCATATCCTGATGAGCCTTAGGGGGGATTTTTGTCATATTCCTGAGAACATAGGACTTAGGTTGCATTGCCATGTGTGAAAACAATGCTATTGAACGGTCATTTGGGTGCGTAGGTATGTGCGTTTCCCAAAGGCTTGGGACTATGGGGTTCGCCTCCAATATTTATGTTTGTTATTTATGGTTCAAGGGATATACCAAACCAACAATCCTTTTTACAATGACGAGATGTACCCAGACATGATAGTAGAGTATGCATGCACCGCACCTGAGTCTCAGGGTGCAGTATTGTATATCTATAATAGAGTGAATGCATATATATTCTTGTGATATTACCTACTATGTGAATTAAGTAGACATGAATGATAATGAAATTTGAAATTAATTAAGTTAGTGAACACTTAATTATATTAAATTGAAAAAGTGCTTATCCATGTTAACGAGAAATTGAATATATATATATATATATATATATATATATATATATATATATATATATTGCGAGAAAAATACGGAGGAACAATATTGGGCTATGTTTAGATGTTAGACTGGAAACAACTAGTTAGCATGGGAATAGTAACTAGTTTGGTTTGAAGGTACGTTAGGCGTGCAAACTAGATGAGAGGTGAGAATCTCAAGAGAGAGTTCAAGAATCTAACATGTACATAATAATTACTTAATTTCACTTGTTAATCACTTGCTATTTTTAAAAATATTTTTACCATCGGGCTCTGACCTGTTTTCTTGCATATTCTCTCCTCCTTTGTATCTTCTATATTAGGTGTCCAGTCACAAGAACGCCAGGCATAGAGGATTGGATACTTAACTTACTATGGATACTATGGAGTTGTATACTTTGCTTAGACGCTTTCATTCTCTTTATTCATACATCCATAGTAGTTAGTTCATATAGGGCTCGATACTATCTCAGACAGTGGTATAACTTATATCAGTTTTGATACATTCAGTTTATTTGGATTTTTGTATCGAGATATTTAAAATCGGGAGTTTATTCCAATTACATTTATTTCAGTTGTGATGTTACTTATCTATTATGCATTGTTATGGAATGGATTACATGAAATTGTTTGTAATGGTAAAATGAGATTGTATTAAATTAAAATTTGAAAGGTCGTAACACCAGTTTAATTGAGTATTAGGTGATTAACAAAAAGAAAATGTTTTTCGACAGTGATGCAAAGAATGAACCAACTTTATACTCTGATTTAATTAGGTATATGACTGATCGCCCAATATTTAATTGAGGAGGTGTCACAGGTGGTATAAGAGCATCAAGTTCTTGAGTCTTTAGGATTTGTACGACTATCTACATTTTAGTGTAGCATTTTCTGATGTAGAGCCATATGATTAGGATTGATGTATTCCTTCACATATGAATATTTACGTTCTCTTGCTATTAAAAAGAAGTGGTGAAATTCTTATACAAGTTCATTCAGGCTTTGTACGCCGAACAGAATAGGATGACCAACAAAGGCCGTTGGATAAAATGCAGGAGGAAAGGCTCAACAAGAGACTTAGTGTATTTTGAAAAATGTTGACCGAGGTAAAATTCACCGTAATTATTGTTCAAGCTGACGATAATAAACAAATCGCTTGGGAACTGTAGTTTCCTTAAACACCGTCGTTGGTGACGATGATGTCTTTCGAGACTCACTCAACATTTATCGGTGAAGGGTGGAAAAAATGAAAGGATTTTATAAAAAAAAATTATAAAATGTGTGAAGGAAGAAGAGTGAGGGGCCAATGGAAGTAGAAGTCAAAAGGCAGTTGTATAGGGTGAATTGTAGCAACACCCAAGATTTAAGAATTTTCGACAACATTTTGCTCATAAGAGAAATCTTAAGTGATGGAAATTAGACTTCGTATATAAACAAGTTCGTATTGAGATAAATGTGGAATTTGGGGTACAGTTTGACGTTGAAATCGTCCATCTGCTATTGAAATAGACATGCAAATGAAATTGTGAAATTTTGGACCTTATCATAAATGGGATGTACTTGACAAAAATGGGTTACTTTTTGTTAAACAATTCATGATTTAAATACCCATGTGTAAATGGAGAAAAAGAAATCAGATTTAGATGACTAGTGACGATGTCGTCAAGGGTGTACATTTATGAATAAATATCAATGCTTCCGTGAAAAGGGAGTTAAGGGTGTTGGAGAATTTCGTTGAAAAGTGAGACTATGGTTTAATTTAATATCTACTAAGTGGAGGCGGCTTCTGTCATGACTAGTATAGTCGATAACGAGTTCCATAGGGAAAGTGGAGCCGAAGAAATCAGTAGAGCAACAATTGATGCTATTATTGTTAGGTTGAAAATGGTCTGTAGGACCAGGGACATGGGAAATGGAATGAAAAGTTGTTCCAGGTGTTGAAAAAAATCTGGGACTATAAATGTTGAATGAGTCCATAGAAAGTGAGTGGGACCCATGATACTGGGAATAATAGATGTGAATACAAGGTATGGATATCATTGATGATGCTGAGATTTAGCATCACCGGATAAGTGATGATGAGCTCAAACAATGGCAACCATGGCAGCCATAGAGATGTAAGTGCATAAGTGTGTAGAAGGAGATGAGTACAAGAGGAATAAGACAATGATGTATAGTGGTTCAGCCAATTTGGCCTACATCCACTGTGAGTGTGTGATCCACTAAGTACGGGCACTAATGGCCTTGGATACAATGCATATAAGCTCACTTTCTCTCTCTACTGTGTGTATGAGCAGAGTTTTAGCTAGGGTTGCAATTATCGATCGATCCCCTCTGTAGGGTTGTAGGTGACAAGTATATATAGGCCTTGGGGGGTGTAGTGTACCCCCCAAGTATGAATGGTGCATGTGAATGATGATCTAGACAATCTCATGTTGACACCTGTAGATGCCAAATGATGACATAATATTCCCTCACGTGAGGGTGTGATTTTGTTATAACGGTCTCCCATGTGCCATGTGAGCCTCACGCTCACTGTTCCATGCATCTCCTAAGCCACGCGCTGTGATGATGTCACCCTCGGCCTTTGATACGAGGCCGAGGGAAAAGTTCCTTCCGGTAATGAGTCTGGCCTAATTTGGGCCTCGTACTATCGTACCCTCGGGGGGTCGTCCGGAGCCTGATGAAAGGTCGGCCTCCTGAGGGGTCGTCCGGAGCCTGATGAAGGGTCGGCCTCCTAAGGGGTAGTCCGGAGCCTGATGAAGGGTCGACTCCCTGAGGGATCATCTGGAGCCTGATGAAGGGTCGGCCCCTGAGGGGTCGTCTGGTCTTGATGAGGCGCAGCGCGCCCTCAGCATGGCCGAGGGTATATACGGGTATATCAATCACCCCCCAGCCCTTAGCCATAGATGATGCTGAGATGGCTGAGGGATAATTTTGCTTTTGAGACTAAGTGTATGGTTTGTTTGATGAGTGACACCTGTCAAGCTAATGTGACAGCTGTCAAATTTTTATCAAATTTCGTTCTAGTTTTTAAGGCACGGCGGCTGCATGCTGCTTGGGGCTTTGTGCCCTAATGATGTCCTCCTCGTGGGCTGTGCTTTGGCTTGGGTAATGGGCCCACTCATTATTAAGGTATATAAGCAATTTTTGAAACCATTCATTCTCTTCTTATTCTTCGCGCCCAAGCTCTCTCTCTCTCTAGATTTCCAACAGACAAACCTCCATTTCTGTAAATTTCAGCATTTCGAGTTTGGCAGTCTCGATCTTCCCTCTAAGGTAATCCCTCTGACCTAGCGTCCTCTTTTCCTTCATTTCTTGCTTGCTTTCCTGTTTTAAGCTCATAGGGCTAGATTTTCTTAGGCTGTTCCATAGTTTTTCCGGTGTAACCTCTGGTAAATTGTTCTTCAATTGTCCTTGATAGAAAACCCTTCAATTCTTAGGTTTTGATTGAAAAGTCCACCCTGGTCAATTATGAGATTTGTTTGTAGTTAGGTTACCCAAATTCTTATAAGTGTAGGGTCTCCCCCTTAATGCTTAGTAGGCTTTATAATTTAGCCGAGGAGTTACCATCCTTGCGAGAGAAGCTTTTCATAGAGATCAGAAGGGTAGAGGAAGATGATGAGAGGAGACGAGGGGCCGACCCTGATTGGGTACGACCCATTTTTCCCATTCTTCTTGCCACAGTAAAGCCATTTGAGCCATCTGAGTCTTGTGGGTCATCTTGTCGTCCAGCCGAGAGTTATTCAGGAGAGATGGATGAGAGAGCGTCGTCGCCAATTGGCGCTGGACCTTCTGGGAGAGGAGAGGCGTCTGACCTAAGCCCAGGCCGACAGGCCGAGGGTATGGTTACTTCCGAGGCTGTCCCTGTGACAACTCTATCTCCACATGCCTTCCAGATGGATTTTCCCTTAGGGCCGCTGACAGGTGATGAGGTCGAGGCCGAGGGTGAGGGGACTGAGGATGATGAGGACACATATGACCCAGTTGACACATCTCACGCCTCGTCTTACATTTCCTCGGTCAGGGATCGTGACCTCCTTTTGTGGAGGCATGCATATGGTGTTCCTCCCACCATATCTATGAGGGTTCCCTCTGAGGATGAGAGGGTCTTTGAGGGTGAAGAGGGAGAGGTTGCAGTATACGAACAAATGTTTACGGTAGGTGTCAGAATCCCTTTACATCCTGCTGTCGTAGATATCCTATCAGCCCTTGGCGTTGCCCCCTCTCAGCTTCCTCCTAACTCCTAGAGGACGATCCTTGGCTACATATCCTTGTGGAAGAATTCTTTCACTGATGAGCCATCATCCGACTTATTTTTGGCCTGTTACAATATCACCTCCTCATCCAAACAGCCTGGGTACTACCACCTGGGGGCGAGGAGGTCTGACAAAAAACTTCTCCACGTGGCACATACCTCCAACCACGATTGGAAGAAGAGATTTTTCTTCATTTTTGGGGAGTGGGAATTTTCTGCCGAGTCTCAACATTTGGACGATAGTCCGAGGGTTCCCAGAAGATGGTCAAACCCCTCGATGAAGGCCAAGTCTGATCCCGGACTTAGTCTGGATGAGAAAGACATAGTTGAGTATCTGAGCGAACGAGGGAGAGGGGGTGAGATTGCAAAATTTGAAGATCTGATGACCCCCAAGTTCCTCAAAGAAGCTGGTCTGAGGGTCGGTCCCCTAACAAAGCTATGTGAGTTACATTAATTTTTCCTCATTCTTTACTTTTTTCAAGTGTTTCATCTTTGCCTCTGTATTTTTCTAACGTATCGTCCTCCTTTCAGGTCGTCCCTCTGGTATATCTGATCAACTCTGGGAAATGACTGCTCCAAGTTTGCTATCTGTCTTAGGCAAGAAGAAGGGCAAGGAGCCTCAGCAGGCTCCGAGGAAGACAAAGGCCGTGGGGCCGACACTTGTTGAACCGACAGCCGACGGTCACAAAAGAAAAGAGCCTGAAGTCCCTGCTGGCCCTCGGTCGGATTCTAGGACGAGGGCGAGGGTGGAGTCATCCGAGGGGATTGATTCCTCTTCTAGCATGGGGGCCTTCTAGTCCCAAAACTTGAAATCACTGAAGGCCGAGCCATCTTCCCTGATCGCGAACCTAAGGGCAGCCAAGGCGTCCATGTTTTCTGCCCCCTCGGGTGCTGATTATGAATTTCTGTCAAACATGCCCCCGACCAAGGTGTATGACTATGGTATGCACACACTGGCTTAGGTATTTATTTTTACTTCATCTCCTTAGTTGAATTTTTCACTAATTGTTTCCTCAGCCTCTTAACAAGTGTCTTTTTTTGTGCAGTCTGTTTGTGCCTTTACCTCGGCCACTAAGTGGATGGATGAGAATCAATAGAAGTTCCATGAAGCCGAGAGGGCCACTCATCATGAGGCCGACCTGTATACAGAGCTCGAGACTGCAAGGGCTAAACTGGAGAGTGCCAGGACTGAGCATGCCAGGGTCTTAGATGAGCTGACGAGACAGCACGATGCCGACCAGCAGGCCAAGGACTTGCTTATAAAGGAGAAGGATGAAGCTTTTCTCAACTTGGAGGTTCAGCACAAGGCCGATCTAGAGGCGGCTGTCAAAAAAGCCGAGGCCGATGCTGTGGAGGCCTACAAACTCTCGGACGAGTTTCAAGGCTTCGGCCTTGAATACTTGGAGAGGGGAATTAGGACGGCCTGTCGATGGGTCGTCTTAAAGTTCACTGATGCAGTGTCGTCCGTCCGCCCCGCTCTAGAGGCAGTTCAATTGGACGATCCACTGATTGTTGAAGCCCTAGCCCAAGTGGAATCTCAGCACGTTGAAGGCACGGGCACGCCTGAGGCTCGGCCTATTACGGTCACAAAAGAATCTCCTATTGATGTTGAGGCCTTGCCCTCTGATATTTCTCAATAGGGTGGCTGTCTGTAGACTATACCCTCTTAGTGTAATCAATATTTTTGTACTCTATTGTTGTAAACCGAACATCATTTTGTAATATAATGCCTCTTGTTGTCTTCCATACTCGTCTCTTATGTGATTTGTATTGTGGATTTTTTATACTAACAATATCACTAACCCAATAATATCACTAACCCCTCCCTCGTCTTTCTTGAGGTCAATGGTGGGGTCGTCCCCTCCCTTGACCCTCATTATAGGCCGAGGGTTATAATAACAAAATTAAAGGTTTTTTTAACAAAGTCTTCCCTCGTCTTTCTTGAGGACAATGGTGGGGTCGTCACCTCCATTGACCCTCATTATAGCCGAGGGTTCCAATAACCAAACTAATGGTTTTTAATTAAGCATTCCCTCGTCTTTCTTGAGGACAATGGTGGCGTCGTCCCCTCCATTGACCCTCATTATAGGTGAGGGTTTCAATAACCAAACTAATGGTTTTTAATCAAGTCTTCCCTCATCTTTCTTGAGGACAATGGTGGGGTCGTCCCCTCCATTGACCCTCATTATAGCAGAGGGTTCCAATAACCAAACTAATGGTTTTTAATCGAGTATTCCCTAGTCTTTCTTGAGGACAATGGTAGGGTCGTCCCCTCCATTGACCCTCATTATAGGCTGAGGGCTATAATTACCAATTTAATGGTTTTTAACAAAGTCTTCCCTCCTCTTTCTTGAGGACAATGGTGGGGTTGTCCCCTCCATTGACCCTCATTATAGCCGAGGGTTCCAATAACCAAACTAATGGTTTTTAATTGAGTATTCCCTCGTCTTTCTTGAGGACAATGGTAGGGTCGTCCCCTCCATTGACCCTCATTATAGGCCGAGGGCTATAATTACCAATTTAATGGTTTTTAACAAAGTCTTCCCTCGTCTTTCTTGAGGACAATGGTGGGGTCGTCCCCTCCATTGACCCTCATTATAATCGAGGGTTCAAATAACCAAACTAATGGTTTTTAATTGAGTATTCCCTCGTCTTTCTTGAGGACAATGGTAGGGTCGTCCCCTCCATTGACCCTCATTATAGGCCGAGGGCTATAATTACCAATTTAATGGTTTTTAACAAAGTCTTCCCTCATCTTTCTTGAGGACAATGGTGGGGTCGCCCCCTCCATTGACCCTCATTATAGCCGAGGTTTCCAATAACCAAACTAATGGTTTTTAATCAAGTCTTCCCTCGTCTTTCTTGAGGACAATGGTGGGGTCGTCCCCTCCATTGACCCTCATTATAGCCGAGGGTTCCAATAACCAAACTAATGGTTTTTAATCAAGTCTTCCCTCTTCTTTCTTGAGGACAATGGTGGGGTTGTCCCCTCCATTGACCCTCATTATAGCCGAGGGTTCCAATTACCAGACTAATGGTTTTTAATAAAGTATTCCCTCATATTTCTTGAGATCAATGGTGGGGTCGTACCCTCCATTGACCCTCACTATAGCCGAGGGCCGTTCTCTGAAGATGTTTTCATGCGTACTAGAACTGATAAACACGGGATGAGGGGAAACACTGATATTTCTCATTAATTTTCCAAGTGTTCTGTTGCAGCAACTCCTATTACAATTATGGTCTATCAAGACCTTACAACACTACTGATAGTATTTTTTCAAATGATCTGCATTCCAGGGGTTGGAAAAGGGTTCCCCTTCTAGGTTTTCTAGTCTATAGGTCCCAGGGACAACTTCATCGATGACCCTATATGGGCCACGCCAATTAGGATGGAGTTTGTTTGGCTTTTGCCAAGACTTTTTGAGGACCAAGTCCCCCACTGCAATTGGCCTCTTCTTCACCCTCTGATTGTAAAACCTTACAGTCCTCTACTGGTAGGCGGCCTGCCTTATCTCGGCATCTTCTCTCCTTCCCTCAATCAGGTCTAAGTCGAGTCTCCTCTCTTCTGTATTTCTCTGGGGTTCATACATTTGGACCCTATGAGTAGGAAACCCAATCTCGGTGGGGATGACGGCTTCTGAGCCATAAGCTAGAATGAATGGGGTCTCTCCGGTCGAGGTCCTCTTTGTCGTCATGTATGCCCACAGCACGGCATATAACTCATCGACCCATCTTCCTTTTGCCTCCTCAAGCCTCTTCTTGATTCCATCTAGGATTGTCCTGTTTGTAACTTCTGTTTGCCCATTGGCTTGAGGTCGGCCTGGGGTGGTGAAAATTATTTGATACTCACCCTTTCACAGTACTTCTGTAGAGAGGTATTCTTGAACTGAGTCCCGTTATCCGAGATGAGGGTGTTGGGGAGACCATATCTGCATATAACATTTTTCCAGATGAACTGGAAGGTCTTCTGCTCTGTAATTATGACCATCGGTTAGGCCTCCACCCATTTTGAGAAATAGTCAATAGCTACGATGAGGAACCGATAGTTATTGACTGCTCTTGGTAAGGTTCCTACGAGGTCGATCCCCCACACTGCAAATGGCCATGGGGATATAACGGAGGTAAGAGGCTGATGGGGTTGGTGAGGGATGGTGGCAAATCTCTGGCATTTATCGCACTTTTTTACATATGCCGCGGCGTCTTTCCCCAAGGTCGACCACCAGTACCCTTGGGTGATCACCCTCTTCGCTAAGGATCTGCCCCCAATGTGGCTTGAGCACGATCCTTCGTGCACATCTTGCAAACGGGATGGGACCTCAGATGGGTGCACACACCTAAGTAAGGGGAGTAAAAATCCCTTTTTGTACAAGGTTTCCCTAATGACAGCGAACTTTGCAGCCCTGTATCTCAACTTCTTCCTTTCTTGCCTTGCTTCTGGCATCTCCCCCTCTTTAATGTATCTGATCAGAGGGTCCATCCACGAAGCTTCCTGAGAAACATTTAGGAAATTGCTAAGTGTTCCCTTAGTGTCTTCAATAGTTGGCCGAAGCAAAATTTCTACTAGGACCGTCCTTCTGATGTCTGTCCTAGTTGTCGAGGCCAACCTAGCAAGGGCATCATCTTGGCCATTGTCGAGCCTAGGTTTCCTCTTTAATTTCACTTCTCTGAAGCCCTTCAGTAACGAACTCACCTTCTCAAGGTACCTAGCCATCCTCTCATCCTTGGCATCGTAGGCTCCTAATATCTGATTCACTACCAGCCTTGAATCACTATGAACCAAAATCTGGCCGACACTAAGAGATCTGGCCACGGAGAGGCCTGCTATCAAGGCCTCATATTCGGCCTCGCTGTTGGAGGCCTTAAAGTTGAACCTCAGGGCGTACTCAATGTCTGTGCCGTCGGGTGCTGATACTATTAATCCAGCTCCACTCCCGCTTTCGCAAGAGGACCCGTCGACGAAGAAACTCCACACGGTGTGTTCTTCTGAGAAACTTCCCTCTGTGAGTGACCCCTGTCTAAAGAGATATCTTCCCTCTTCATTTTCAACTACTTTCCTTCTAGCGGTGATCGTCTCAGCCTTATCGGCAGGTGTGTCGGTAAGCTCACTTTGTCGAGTATCTATCTTCTCGAGGTTGTCACCCTCGGCTTCATCATCTTCCCAAGTAAACTCAGCCACGAAGGCTGCCAATGCTTGCCACTTAATGGCCGTCCTAGGCTGATACACTATGTCCAACTCCCCCATCTCTATAGCCCAGGCCATTAACCTCCCTGATTTTTCAGGCTTGTGCAAAACCGGCCTAAGGGGAGAGTCAGTGAGGATGACCATTGTATAGGACTGGAAGTATGGCTTCATTTTTCTCGATGCATGGATCAAGGCGTAGGACAACTTATCCATCCTTGGATATCTTTGCTCTGCCCCCTGGAGTGCCTTGCTGTTAAAATACACAGGCTTCTGTATTCCATCTTCGTCTCTCATAATGGCTGCACTAATGGCTGACTCTGAGACGGCGAGGTACACATAAAGTCGTTCACCCTGCACGGGCCGTGACAACAGCAAGGGAGACCCCAGGTATGATTTTAACTCCTTGAAGGCCTCATCACACTCTTCACTCCATTCGAAGGATTTTTTGAGAATTTTGAAGAATGGTAGACACCTGTTTGTGGCCCTAGACACGAACCTGTTCAAGGCAGCAACTCTGCCTATGAGTCTCTGAACGTCTTTAATGGACTTGGGGGTCTTCATCTCAACAAGGGCCTTTATCTTTCAGGATTGGCCTCGATGCCTCTTTGGTTGATAATGAACCCCAAGAACTTCCCTGCTCCGACCCCGAAGACACATTTGGTCGGGTTGAGCTTCATCTAGTATTTGTCCATCGTATTAAAGGTCCTCTCCAGGTCTGCCACATGATCCTCTACCTTCAAACTCTTAGTCAGCATGTCATCTACATAGACCTCCATAGACTTCCCAATTTGGTCTTTGAACATTTTATTTACTAGGCGCTGATACGTTGCCCCCTTATTTTTTAGGCCAAAGGGCATGACCCTATAACAGTATGTCCCCTTGTCAGTAATGAAGGCTGTCTTCTCCGAGTCTTCAGGGTTCATAAAGATCTGGTTGTACCCTGAATAGAAATCCATAAAGATCATGAGATCATGGCCTGCGGTAGCGTCTACCATCTGGTCAATACGGGGGAGAGGGAAGCTGTCTTTGGGATAGTGCTTATTGAGGTCAGTGAAGTCCACACACATTATCCACTTCCCGTTGGCCTTTGGGACAATGACTTCATTGGACATCCATTCAGGGTAGATGACCTCTCTAATAAACTCAGAGTCTTCTAATTTCTTGACCTCATCCCTAATGACCTCATACTTTTCTCTAGAATAAATTCTCTTCTTCTGCTTTACCGGCTTCACTCCCTCTGCCACATTGAGCTTGTGGCACATTATTTCAGGGTCAATCCCCGGCATATCTACATGACTCCACGCGAAGACGCTTCATCTTCTCCTCAATAGTTTAATGAGGTCTTCCTTGATATTGGTCTTCAGAGACTTGTCGACTTGGACGGTTTTTTTCGGGTCATCCTCATCGAGGATGATGGATTCTACCTCTTCCGCAGACTCTCCTTTCTTTAGCTTCATCTCGTCTATAAGGTCTAGGGTATCAATATTGTAAGTGGTTGTAGCCCTCTTGTGTTCCTCCCTTTCTTCAGCGGAGTTGTAGTAACATTCTCGCGCTGTCGTCTGGTCTCCCTGAACTTCCCCCACCCCGTAAGGGGTAGGAAATTTAATCATCTGATGGACCGTAGACGGCATAGATTTAAACCCCTTGAGGGCCACACGCCCCAGTATGATGTTGTAGGCCGAAAACACATGTTCATCCATCACTAAGAGACTGACCTTCTTGGTAATCCATCTCGGCCACTCGTCCCCCATCCTAACATCGGCCTCATACACTCCAAGGGGATGAACCTTTTCCCCACTGAACCCAATCAATGGATGATGGTATGGGACGAGTTTAGCACGACTGAGACCTAAGGCTTTGCAGCACGGCCAAAACATTACATCTGCAGAGCTGCCACCGTCGACCAATATCCTTGGTACCTCACACTCGTGCACCCTAGTTGTGATGACGAGTGGGTGGTCGTGTGGGGCTAGGAGGCCTTTAAAGTCCATTCTCAAGAACCTCACTATCAGAGTGTCCATATCGACCTTCTTCCTCTTTTCTGATTTGACCTCCAGAGAGGTTGAGTGTACCGTCTTCATCACTTCCTTGGCCTCAGCCACATGGGCCTTCCTGTCAGTGACCTCAGACCCTCCTCCTGTTAGACCCCCGGAGATCATTCCCACTCCGAGCGAGATTATATTAAGCCTCTTCACAGGGCCTTAGTCGTCTCTCGGCGGGAGGTCAGGGTCGTCCTCATCGTCAGAAGGGTCGTCCCCTCTTTTTTGAGGACCTTCTCTACATGCATCGCCTCGCTTTTTCCTGGGGTCGTCCCCTCGGCCCCTCTTGAAGGCACCTTTGTCGACGTACTTTCTGAGCTTCCCTTCTTTCAGCATCTTCTCAATCTTATCTTTCAGAGCAAAGCATTTATCTGTTATGTGGCCGTGGTCTTAGTAGAATTCGCACCACAGGTTCTTATTCCTCTTGTTGGGGGCTGACCTCAACTTCTCAGGCCACTTCAGAGATCGATCACTCTTTATCTCATTGAGAATCTGTTCACAGCTGACCGTTAGAGGGGTGTAACCAGTGAACTTGTCATCCGTAGACCTCTTCTTCCCCTCCTTATTCTTCTTAGGGTATTTACCCCCACTAGAACCTCCTTTTTCGTCTTTGTATTTTATGGCCATTGCCTCTTCGGCGTTCATCACCTTTCTTGCTATTAACAGTAATTCAGCCATCGTCCTAGGGGGTTCTTCAGCAAGCTTCCATAATAGCTTCCCCTTTTGGAGTCCTCCAATTAGGGTTGTCATAGCTATGCTCTCCTCATAGTCTTCCACTTCCAGCTTCTCTTTATTGAATCTGGCTATGTAGTCCCTCAGACACTCATTCTTCCCCTGCTTAACATAGAGCAGGTGGGTGGTCTTTTCTGTGGCCCCACCCCAAAGCAAAAGTTGTGGATGAACCGGTCTGCCAACTACTTAAAGTTTTCAATGGAATTTTTTGGAAGAGACGTGTACCAGATATGTGCAGCCCCAGTCAGGGTACCAGAAAAGGCACGACACCTCATCTCATCTGAGATAGAGCATATGTCTGCTGCTGATTGACACATCTCAACATGGTGGACAGGGTTGGTGCTCCCGTCGTATCTTAGGGTGACCACAGGTGGCTTGAACCTTGATGGCGTAGGGAAGTTGACTATATTCGCCACAAAGGGTGAGCCTATGGTGTATCCCTTCTGAAGAGGGTCCCGGCTCTTCAGTATATCACCGATCTTATCCTCTAGTCGCTGGATCGATTCATTCCAGGGCCTCACAGGGTCGACTTGGCCGATGTTATCCCTGCCGCCTCTTTAAGGTCGACGGAGGGTTCTGCTGCGGCGGGCTTGTGTCGGCTGTTTACTTCCCTTTGACCGTCATCCCGTCCTTGGGGTCGTCCATCTGTCGCCTCCCTCCTGGACCTCGTAGCACTCCTTGACCTAGAAATTTTTTCCCGTAGGTCATTTACTGGGCCCAGCCTCTCAAATGCTGACCCCGTGCTCAAGCGATCAAAAGTAGAGCCTCTCGGGCGATCATCAGGATTTCTTCTTCCGCACTTTTCTCTACTTTCCTGAAGAGGTCGTACAGTATTGTTGGAGACCTCATATGGTTCCCAGCATTCTATAGGGGCCTCGTCTCCCTCGAGGTCGTCATACCTGTCCTCAGGGCAAGGGTTTCCTTGCCTCCCCAGGCGTAGACGCCGGGGGTCAACAACATCCCTACGCCACTGAGGGGGTGGCAGGTCTTTGCGTGGTGCCTGGGGTGGTCCCCTGGCTTCATGTTATCCTGGAGCTGCTGACAGAGTAATCATCTCAGGTGAAACCCCTAGTAGTCTTAGTATGTTCTGGCTTAGAGCTGTGAACTGCTCCTGCATCATCCGCTGGCTTGCTGCCAGAGGCTTTAAGGCTGCCGCCACATCAACCATCTCAGACTGAGGTGGTGACTGGAATTGGGTCCTCCCCCATCATCCGGCGGGGGAAGTGGTGGTGGTGGCATCTCAGGTGCCATGTGTTTGAGCTATGAAAAGCTGAAATGAATAAAAGACTGGTGAGCTTGAGAACCTTAGTGGGTCTCTTTCAATGGTGAAACATCTCCTCTCAGGGGGAGAGCTGGCTCACCACCAGAGTGCCCAGCGAGGTCAAGCTGTACAAAGTAAGAGATGTCTTCTCGTTCCCACAGATGGAGCCAAACTGATGATGCTGAGATTTAGCATCACCGGATAAATGATGATGAGCTCAAACAATGGAAACCATGGCATCCATAGATATGTAAGTGTATAAGTGTTTATAAGGATATGAGTACAATAGGAATAAGACAATGATGTATAGTGGTTCAGCCAATTTGGCCTACATCCACTGTGAGTGTGTGATCCACTAAGTATGGGCACTAATGGCCTTGGATACAATGCACATAAGCTCACTTTCTCTCTCTACTGTGTGTATGAGCAGATTTTTAGCTAGGGTTGCAATTATCGATCCATCCCCTCTGTAGGGTTATAGGTGACAAGTATATATAGGCCTTGGAGGGTGTAGTGTACCCCCCAAGTATGCATGGTGCATGTGAATGATGATCTAGCCAATCTCCTGTTGACACCTGTAGATGCCAAATGATGACATAATATTCCCTCACGTGAGGGTGTGATTTTGTTATAACGGTCTCCCATGTGCCATGTGAGACTCACGCGCACTGTTCCACACATCTCCCAAGCCACGCGCTGTGATGATGTCACCCTCGGCCTTTGATATGAGGTCGAGGGAAAAGTTCCTTCCGGTAATGAGCCTGGATTAATTTGGGCCTCGTACTATCGTACCCTCGGGGGGTCGTCCAGAGCCTGATGAAGGGTCGACCCCCTGAGGGGTCGTCTGGTCCTGATTAGGCGCAGGGCGCCCTCGACATGGCCGAGGGTATATACGGGTATATCACTGTATATACATCATTGGTGACGATGGTGTCTTTCCAGACTCACCCAACATTTATCGGTGAAGGGTGGAAAAATTGAAAGGATTTTATCAAAAAAAATTATAAAATGTGTGAAGGAAGAAGAGTGAGGGGCCAATGGAAGTAGAAGTCAAAAGGCAGTTGTATAGGGTGAAGTGTAGAAACACCCAAGATTTAAGAATTTTCGACAACATTTTGCTCATAAGAGAAATCTTAAGTGATGGAAGATAGACTTCGTATATAAACAAGTTCGTATTGAGATAAATGTGGAATTTGGGGTACAGTTTGACGTTGAAATCGTCCATCTGCTGTTGAAATAGACATGCAAATGAAATTGTAAAATTTTGGACCTTATCATAAATGGGATGTACTTGACAAAAATGGGTTACTTTTTGTTAAACAATTCATGATTTAAATACCCATGTGTAAATGGAGAAAAATAAATCAGATTTAAATGACTAGTGACGATGTCGTCAAGGGTGTACATTTATGAATAAATATCAATGCTTCCGTGAAAAGGGAGTTAAGGGTGTTGGAGAATTTCGTTGAAAAGTGAGACTATGGTTTAATTTAATATCTACTAAGTGGAGGCGGCTTCTATCATGACTAGTATAGTGGATAACGAGTTCCATAGGGAAAGTGGAGCCGAAGAAATCAGTAGAGCAACAATTGATGCTATTATTGTTAGGTTGAAAATGGTCTGTAGGACTAGGGACATGGGAAATGGAATGAAAAGTTGTTCCAGGTGTAGAAAAAAATCTGGGACTATAAATGTTGAATGAGTCCATAGAAAGTGAGTGGGACCCATGATACTGGGAATAATAGATGTGAATCCAAGGTATGGATATCATCGTATATGTTTATGGGGTAGCGAAACCCGCTGTTGACACCCTTAGGGGGAAAAATGTAGGATCGTTAAGAATTATGTTATTATATACTACATTTGTGAGTGTGGAATGTAGGATTTATTACGGTAGTGTAGTGACTGATTTTCGAGTATTGAAATGATGGTAAATTGTGTAATAAGACTACCGTATTTGTTATTTAAGAGTGAACTGTATTAGTTCTGTTGGGCGCCACCTGAAATAAGGTTGGGCCTAATTGTATAAATTTATAGATGACTTTCACTACAAAAAAACTTCTTTTTGAGACGATGCTCCAACCGTCTAAAAAATTCCTCTGGTTGTCTCAAAAGCCTTTTGTGACGCCATTTGAGACGGCAAAGGGGCGTAGTATTATACCGCCATTTTAAAAGCTTTTTCAGACGGCAGTAGGCGGCTCAAAAAGTTTATTTGAGATGGGAAATACGTCGTCTCAAAAGGTCATTGCTTATAGTAACTTTTTGAGACGATGAAAAAATCGTCTTTTAAAGTCATTTGTAGAGACAGTGTATGCCGTCTCAAAAGGTCCCCATTTATGGAACCTTTTGAGATATCAATAAAGCTATCTTTAATAATTTTTGTGCCAAAATTAAAATTTAATTCCCTCCATAATATGTTCAATATGCTTTTAAACAAAAACTCTTAAAAATAATATATGACATATTTGACACCCCATTTCAACAAATATAATACACAATTTTCTATTCAACTAAAATTCGAATTCGTACAAAGATAAAATAGACAATTTCAACATTATGCCCACCAAACTAAATATCTCTACAAAATTTCACCTATCTCATTAGAATAAATACATAAAAACTCATATATTCCTAACACAAAATAATGTAAGCAAAGCAAACTGGCAATCTTGAAGCATTCGGCCTCCATCAAAACGACTTCAATGGCTTGCCTTGTCCACAAATGATTTTGACCTGCAATAAAATTTATTTAGTGTCAATTACCTTAAACAAAGAAGTAATCTTTTCTAATAGTTCCTATAGATGACAATCTTTAAAAACCTTATCAAATTTGTATATCTTCATATTATTTCCTTTTAAAAACACTTAATATTTTTTAAAAATTCGGCAGAGTCTCCTTTGTTTATTCATGAAAACCAACTTGTTTAAACATAAAAATCAACTCAAAAACAATGACAAAAATGGCCATAACATTATAAACAACCAAGAGCGGAATAGCCACAATATATATCCTACCTTACACTCCATCAAATACATATAGGAAAATAAAATAAAAATGTGTTATTACCTAGTCGGTATGGGTCATTGGCGTCTCTGACTGGGGTGACACTAGGGTTGTTGGTTGGGATTGCAACACCTCACTCGAGTGGGATATCGATATATGCATCTCTAAATCGTCTTCCACTATTGTTTTGAATGGTTATTTCTCAAGTGATCTTTCCTGATATCGTACACATTAAAACGACGTCGACACTTACCTGCCATGGATCTGTGTACGTACATATAACATACATGTACATACATATAACATACAGACAATTATTATATTTATCACTCGTCTTAGTTGTGTTGTATCGTCTTTTCGTGTATCGTTGTATTTAACTGGATGTAACAGATATATAACTTACTCAAAGAAACAAAATAACCACTACCATCAACATGTGACTTAATTGAAAGGCTCTTCCTCACTTGACCAGCATTACTGCATTTTAATTTTTAGTTAAACTTAGTAATTACAAGAAAAAGGGGAAGAATGTAAAGAAAATAATTTTGCATGATGAGAAACAATAAGATTATGCCATGCTAACATGAGATTTAGGCAATTGATAATATCTGATTGTAAAATGTGAGGTAAGAATACAAACCAAAACATTTTTCACTAACAACAACACAATAAGAACATTAGGAAATCAACCTTGATAGCATTGAAGGATCATGGAAGAATTCACAAGATTTATTGGGATCCAAACTTATCATGGATCCAACCTCAGTGGCCGACAAAGCAAATAACTACAAAATGAATGGGTACAACATTAGTGAGTCGAATCAAAATTATATATATATATATATATATATATATATATATATATATATATATATATATATATATATATATATATATATATATATATATATATATATATATATATATATATAATAGAGCCGAACAAAACAGCTAACGTGTGAACTGAAAATGAACATGAACATGAACTGAACCGAATAGAACATATCCTCACATGGGAGTTTTAACCTATCAACTCCCAATTTATTAGGATCATGGCAATGTAATCTCCCATTATAAAACACAATGTTGTCACTATCCAGGTGTTAGTCTTTTCTATTATTAAGAATGTTTTCTAACATGGTATCCACCCAAGATTCTAGAAATTGATCATGTATTTAATCATTCTAAATGATAATCACTCCAAATATAATAAGTAATCATCAATTTAGCACAATTATTGGTGATATTTACACGCCAACAAATGAAAATGAGATGAAATCTCGTGTAAAAGATAGAAAATGAAAATATTTGTATCATGTATTTAATAAAATATGACCAATTCTTACTATATAAAGCACACTTGGGAGCAAATTTGATATTGGAATGATAGAATAACAAGAAGATAATGTGTGCATCCACATATGACCAATTCTTAATGACTGCACATTTAAATTTTGAACAAACAAATAATAGTTTGCATCACTTATTGTGTGCTCCATAATCTGCGAAACAGATCCATAATCGAGATGACATACTATTATGTATACTCAACACGTAATGTTATGTATACTCAACACCTACTGTTATGTATACTCAACACCTACTGTTATGTATACTCAACACCTACTGTTAGATAATGAAAATTCTATATTCTGTAGCTGAGTATAATTGTTTCCTTAGATTTTTCAAGTCATATATGTATATTGTACTCAGTTGCTGAGTATGTTGAGTATATACACGATTTTACTAAAACTTCATAGAAAACATTATACACACGATTTTACAAAGAAAAATACTCTGCATCTGAGTACAATTTATTCCTTAGATTCTTCAAGTCCTATATGTATATTAATTGCACAAGAACATATGGAAGTTCATGTTGCTAACTCAAATAATTTCATATACTAATCAAATACATTTAGAAACATTAGCGAAACAACATTCTGTGTATTAATGACGCAGTTAGTTTTGACATTCATAATTACTAAAACTTCATAGAAAATACCAGACTATGCTGAGTATACATGCGATTTTACTAAAACTTCATAGAAAACATTATACACGCGATTGTACGAGACGAATTACTCTAAGTATGATGCGTATGCTGAGCATATTTTGCTAAGTATCTTGAGTATGCTAAGTATGGTTGTTTGCTTAGTTCAATTGAAAAAAGTTAGAGTACTTCATAGTTAATTGATAGTTAATTGAACATGAATTTAGGATTTGATTCCTTTGATGCTTGACAAACTTCTAATTATTATTAACTATTAAATTTGTTGAGCTTGTGTGCATCTGTGATAGTTTCACTTTGCTTAAAAGATTAGATTTGACTGAATAAATAATTTATTTGATTTACATGCATACCACATTAATGCTTATTGAATGGAACATTTTTAATTTACTAAGGACGCAAATTTATTAAGAAAGAAAAATTATTTCAATGATGTTTTTAAAATGTTCCTACTACGTTGCATTTTGGGCAAGTGCATCCTAGTTGACATAGACACATCAGTACAAAGGGGCAAATAATGTTATTTGTATTCTTATTGAGTTGGGATACATGCTGCGATCCATCCTCTGAACACGAATAATAATTCATAGTTGAGTTGATTATTTTTGTGTTGTTTTGAGTTGGAACCTAAAGTTGAGTTAAACATTCCTTCTGAATGTTTGATTCCAGCTCATATAATTCCAGATAGAAATCACTGTCTAAATATATTTGGGTGTGATTTATCTCTATCACTGCTTTTTCATCCTGATGTTGCATTTAATTCCTTGAGATTTATTCAAAGTACTGGGCACACACGTGTCTCACCTTGATTGAACCAATAAGTGTTGATTTTTGGATCAGACTACCCCATGAGTGTGCCCCCTATTTTACTCCAACAAGCATTATGGCAAGAGTCAGTAATTGCCAATTTATTGTTGAAGGTAAGACAACCTTTTCTTTTAGTGACATTTGAAATGCGGATGCATTTATTCATCTTATTATTTGTTTCTTTATGTAATCTACATTTTTTTAGCCCAAACCACTGTGACTAGTTTTGAGGCAGAGATGCTACCAGTCTAAAAGAAATTCGTCATCCCAATTTGAATATTCTTCAGAAAATTAGAAGTCCATTTATAAATGTAGAAGCTTTATGGAATAAGGGGATGGATAACAGACTTAATAAGATGATCTCTTCCATCTAGAGCGAGGAGATGACCTTGGCAGTATTAATTCCTTGCCATTGATGGAATGCAAAAGGAAACCCTTTGGGTGAATATCATTTGAACAAAATTATATCGAGGTTGAGTTGAGAAAGATGGGCTGCATTTGAAGATTGTGGAGAAAACCTAACACAACACATATCACATGAACTATTAAGGGGAGACTTGGATGAGAGGAGAACTAGTTAGGGTTTAAAAGGAATTTATAAAAAAAATATTTTATAGATATTATAAGTCAAATTTGGAAATATTTTGGATCCAAAGTAACTTTCTTCAGGTACCCTCATAGCTCAACTAAGGCGTTAACGAGAGTAGATTCCTGGAAGCAGATGCAGAGAAAAAGAAGTCATTAGTTTTTTTAAACATTTTCACTTATGGTGGGAAAGTTTAAAAGGGATGATGTAGCTGTGTTAATTAGGGGAAGAACAAATTATATGGAGAAATTTTCTAAAATTGTTACAGAGCTTGTACGATTTTGAGGAGCGATTTTACCATTTCTTCCTTATAAAGTCGTGTCATCGAGAAAGTTAGCAAAATTTAGTGGGTGAGGGGAAGAAAATTATTCACATTAAAGACCCTTGCATTGTGGAACTAAAATAATGGTCCACATCAATTTTATGGCAGAAAACAAACTTGATTTCCTCTGGTGTATGGATTGCTGTTGTTGGGCTTTCGTTTAATCTATGGAAATAGGAAGTTTTTTTAGGAAATAGGAGCAATATGCGGAAGATTGTTACATGCGAATAATAAAACATATATAGCCATATCAAAATCATTTGCAATAGCAGCAACCCTTGGTGGAATCCTCATAGCATTAGACCAATCCATCATCATTTGTGTAGGGTACAAAAAGTTAAGAGATGAGTAGTGACTCTCAATACGAATATTCCAAAAGAAATCCTCAAAATGATAGAACAGCGTAAGATGGAGTAAGGCATCCCTTTTTTGATTTCCAATCCAAAACAGCCATGAGTGATTAATCCAACAGCAAGATATTAGCATAAGGGATCAGGGCTTCCCCTTATGCCAAATGTTGGAGCAAGGCATCCGCTTATTCCAAATGATAATGTAGAAGCAGGTGGCAGCCTATGTAATGGCAGTGATGAGCTCAGTCATAAGGGAGTGATATGGCAGTAGGAGTTAGTGTTCTAACATTTGAGTTATGTTATTATTTGTCGCCTTTATTTATGTTTTGTTTACACTTTATGTTCATATTTATCTCAGATCTGTTCAACCGTTAGGAATTTAGGTTTTAGATATTTGGAATTCAAGTCCATTATAGCGGTGTATATATTTGGTATTCATTTCAATTATCAATGTGAGACCTATTCTGGTAAGCTAGGCAGCAAACAAGAAAAAGGTGAGACCTCATTAAACATACTTTGGTTCCTAGATCTTCATACAATGTCAAACGCTCCAAGAATAGAAGCAACAAGCCATATTTTTCTTCACCCGAGAACTCTTAAGGGTGAGTAGTTTATTATGTGCATATTAAATAGTGTATTATAAGGTATTTCCTTGAATTAAAACATTGTTCCATTTTAAGTTTGTGTGATTGCAGACAGTCATTCTCAAGAGAAGAAACTAATTTGGGAACCACAAAGAATTAAATTTTATTTGAAAAAACTTCCATATCATCAGAATATAGATCAGTGAAATAAGAGACAATGTGATTTTTGATAAGCTCTTGGTCAGTGAGAATAGCTCCATCATATTTTAAGTAAGAAATTAGATTGATTTATCTTCTTTGCTGGACATATTTGTGGAAAAAAGTTGTACATTTATCTCTTTCTTTAACCCATTTTATTCTAGACCTTTCCTTCTAGAATTTTTCTTCAAAGTTTAAGGCCTCAATCAATTTGTTTTGGCAGTCAATCTCAGTTTTATCTCTGACAGGAGAATGGACATATATATGGCACGTGGCATATACATGTGATGAAAAAATAAATCGAAAGAAATGGAAAGAGAAATGGAGTATTTATTGAGAGGATAAAAAAGATGGCACGTGGCATAGTTGGATGAAGTCCAGACTTAAGTGTTGTTATGCGTTTTACAATATACAAAGATGATTAGTTACACCAAGTACACATATTCCATTTAAAGATTATTAGTTACACCAAGTCTTGGGAGATGATTACTTCCGTCGTTTGGTATTGGATTGTCATAAGTGTCGTACATTCGTTGATAGAAGTGAGGTATTTTGGGTGTAAGTGTCGATGAGGACAACATGAGTCGCATTTAATATTGTTTAAGTGAAGTTTCTCGCAATTGTGGGATCTAATGAGAAATGATTTTCTAAAAATATTTTCAAGGTTCCTAAGATGAAGAAATAGAATTGGGCCTTTGTATACCATGAGAACAGATCCCAAAGTCTTTTTATAAGAAGGAATACCTATAGAGGTAACTATAATTATATTATATCAGTAACATCCTAATTTTCTGGGGCTTACAGCTTGCCATTGTTAAAGGAAAAAATATTTAATGAGATAGGGAGGAATAAGCTTTGAAGAAGAGTAGGAGCTGAAGGTATTTATTTATAGTCCCAATAGGTACTACCATTTACACCTCAAACATGCCAGAAGTCCTAGCGACATGATTCCTCACCTTCTCAACATAGTCTACACTCAGTTATTTGCCTTGCTAACAAAATCCCAATATTGGGGACATAGTCATTGAAAACAATATGACAATTGTAGTGCCATACTAGCCCAGATGTATACATGACCAGATATTGTAGTCCACTAAGATTCCATCATTAGTTAGGTCCATAGTTTCACATTGATCTTTTAAGAAACATTTAATAATAGGTGTTCTAATTTTCACAATATAATTTTCATATATCTCTATATATGTTTGTAAATTGATATTATTTATGTTAGATCCCAAATCCACTGTCCTTTATCAAGACTTACATTATTCTCACCAAATTACATGTCACCAAGAGTATAGTTAGATGATCAATATACTTGTACATTATATAAACGAATGTCCTACACTTAATGTCCTACCGTTATCAAGACCATGGAAACTAATTTATTTACATTATAGAAGTTTGTATATGGCCCTTAGTGTCCACCTTATCCCTAGGGAACAAAAAGGGGGCTTCTGTTGATACCAAAATTAGTATGCTGATGTGGACGAATAATAAGAAGACACGTGTCAATCTACATGGCACAATAACAACGAGGAAGATTGTTTCCCCGACCAACATACTCACTCCGAGCAACAAGTATACTCCGAGGAACTCCAGTCTTCCGAGGAAATCCAATGCTCCGAGGAACTCTTGGACGACGAGCAACTAAGGCGGTTCGAGCTGCATCTCGACCACAACATTAATTGCCAGATAATCAACAGTTCAACTATTCATTGAATGTTTATCATCTTGACTCGCACGTTTGAAGAACATTAAATGAATTACCCTTTCATATGTGTATCATTTATTGTAACACCCTTTCATGTACAGCCTAAGGGCTATAAATACCTTGTATCACCCTCATTCAAAGGGACCGAAATTTCTTGAGAGCACTTGTAATCGAGAATTCCCAAACACTCAGCAATAACATAACAGTGGACGTAGGCCATTCATATAAGGCTGAACCACTTTAAAATCTTTTGTCTTATTTTTTTATCTGTGATTAAATAATTAGAGTAATCTAGTTTTTTACATCAACAACGCTCTTAACGATTAGGCTCCTCTTGCTAATCAACGTATCCCAACTTACTCCTACTGACACTAGCGCCTATACAAGGGCATAAGTATCATGTTTCCCCTTGATAAATGGCATAAGTACATCACGACCCCATGATATGATCCTATGACCCAATGACATTAGTCATACCAAGTACATATAGAGATGGATGCCCCGCATGCATCTATTGGCAATAATGGAAGGGGGATTCAAGTGTCAGTTTGCACCCCCTAACTAATTAAGAATTTTAGCTGTATGACGTGTACACTAAGGGTCATCTAGGATAGTTTTACTCATAAATATATGATTTGGTTGGGAATAACATGTAAAAATGGCGACGGATATGGGATAACAAGAAAAATTGTAGGAATGTTACCAATAATGGTATTCCAGTTGTTATGGTGAAACATTTGGATTAGATAGTGTAAGACGCAATTCTTGTGCCACTCATATATTGTAAGGGTCCCCACTAAGGATCTCCCTCTACAAGACATTTATTGTTTTATTTTTGTAATTGTCAAATCAATTCGACATGCCACGTGACATGTTATAGGGGTGGCATACGGTTTTCGTGTCTATGAGAGTGTCCAACTCGAGTACGTCACCTCTGACGAAGTGTTTATGCTTCATAATTCCCCAACACTTAGTTATTTGAATGTTAAGATTTACCATTTGATATGGTGTTGGATTACATTAGCAATTTTTTTGATGGTGATGCATGTGGGTATTAATTTAGTCCATCACATATACTACAAATTAAATCATAATCGAATAGTAAATCAAATTAATGGGATAACCTCCTTCCAAAGGACATGAATTAGATGATCAATATAAGCATACATATCAATAATCTAACTAAAATTGACACAAACTAGTAAACAAATATTCTGGTATGTTAATATAAAAACTATATTTACAATAACCAGTCAACAATCCGGGTTTTCAATTGGCTCACCCTCAACCTCCTATCACCATTACAAATCAATCGAGTACAAAACTAGTGATATTAATCAATGGCCAAGAATTAAAATTACCTTTATCCGCATCAATTCGACAATACTATAATGTGAATGTCCGAGACTAGTTTGACTTCCTGACAAAAAACACAAATAAATAAATGAAAATATAAAGAGAATAAGGAAATTTCTAAACACCAGTTGAAATAAACTAATAACCTCAAACATAAGTCTTCACTCCACAACATGACAAATCCTCAATAAAAATAAACAGAAATTGCATCAAACACGGGTCTATATGTAACATTGGCAATGGGCGATGGGATGAAATCCGGGTCGGCTCAAGCCTATAAGGGGCCCTAGGAAAATATTAAAATTAGGGGCCTTCTAAGTATATATTTAATAAATTTTATTATTGGTGTAAGTTCTAAAAATTTTCTACTAGACATTATAATAAATAATTTTAGAAGTAAACTACAATCTAAACCACAAATATGATTATATGTCGAAAAAAAATATTACCTGACAACACAATAACACGTAGTTCTTCACCCAAATAAAGATTAACTTGTAGAATCTAAGATAAATTTCAAGTGCAATGTGCAAATCTGAAAACAAAAATGAGAAAAAAATTAGCAAATTATATTTAACAAATTATATGTTTACACGAGCCGACTTTAAAATTGGGACAACACAGTTCTGCTGTTGTTTTTGATGTCCGAATAATAGCACGATGTCTACAATACCATGTAAATTGTGAATGATTCCCGCTACTATGAGTCCATTCCTGAAAAAAATAATTCCAAACAACATTATATATCCAATCTAAAAAATATTACATTAATACAAAAATTCCAATTGGCGCTAATTATTAGCAAAGTTAGTTTCTTCATACATTTTTAATTTTCTTCATAAAAACTGAGGAGTTGGACATCAAAAGACCCAAATTTCCATCTAAAAAAATGAACAAACTTCGATCTAATCAGTAATAAAAAAATTGAACAACAGGATGGATGAGAAAATTTAGCAACGAAAAGGGGGTTTCTTTCATAACTGTACACGCTGATGAAATACGATTTACCTCAGCTTAATCAATGACATAGGCAATGGAGAGGGGTAGAACTAGGTCTAGAGAGCTATGTAATACCCCGTATTTTCTGTGATATTTATTTTTGGGATTAATTGAATTAAATGTGTAGTAATTGAAAATTAATCCGGATAAAATATTAACGAGATGTGAGTTAGTATTTGATTATAATGAGTATATATGGAAATATATGAATATTGGAATTATTGAAATTGTCGCGAGATTGAAATACGGCAATTTGAGAAATTTTGTTGGGACGCGCGTGACAGTCGCGTCAGGAATATAATTATTTGAATTAAAAAGTGAATTTTATTTTTATCACCCGTATGGTCATTTTGAGTGCGCCAACGCGTTCAGAAGGGTCGAAATAGTCAGAAAACACTAGCCGGGGGTTAAGTTTGGGTCCCGGGGCATTATTGGGCCATACCGATAACTTATAGGGGCGTTTTAGTAATTTCGGAAATTGGGTAATTAAAACCCACGAAAATTAGAGTTAATATCTGACTTAGTATTAACCCACTAAGCCATGTTCCAACCCCAATTTAGGTAGTGGGCTACGGGAGAAGTTAGAAACCATAAAGATTGGCACAAACCAACCCCACCTCCATTAACACCTTGAGAAGAACCTTGAGAAAAACTTGTAGAGAGAGAGAGGAAGAGAAGAATTATGCAGAGAGAGAGAGAAGACAATCCAACCTTCAAGTTTCAACCTCAAATTCAGAGAAAGATTAAGGCAAGTGGTTTAATTACAATTGATTCAAAGCTATGCTTTTCCATGTTTAGGAATTATCGAATTTATCTTGGAAGATGATATAGACCCATGAATTGGAAGTTTAAAACTATGAATTATGTTAGGGAATGCATGTAGTAACAATCTGGACGAATTATGAATTCAAAATTATGACCCTTGATGATTTAAAAACGGATTTAAGAAGAGGTTTATGAATGTTCTTGAAAGAGTTAGAAAACTAGGGTTCTTGATGAAAATTGATCCATATATAGCCCTTGGTTGATGAATAATTGATTTTAGAACGTTATTAATGTTGTAGGATGGTTGTATGATGATACTATAACGTTATATTAGAGATTCATGCATTAAAAGTATGTTTTGGGATGATTTGAAAACTGCAAAACGAAGCAGTCCGTAGCCATACCTGGTGTGTTCGATCGATCGATGCTCATCAGTCGATCGATCGACCACCATCGATCGATCGAAGGTAAAGGTCGATCGATCGACCTTCCCGTAATGAGTAAAGTTTTCCCTATTTTAAATTTTAATGGTGGTAACCCTTGGAAAATATTATTGGAGACCTTATGAATACCCTTAAACTTAAGGAAGACCAGTTGGCATGATTATGAAATTTGGACCTTAATTAGAATTCAATTTGAGGAATTATTCCAAATTATTGAAATTCGATAAGTGAGATAATAGTTGGGTTAATAGTGTAAATTTGAATAATTTGAAGAAATGAGGTTTGGGGCAGAAGTAAATACCTTAGGAATAAAGATGTTATATGTGAGAATAATAGGAACTTAATAGTCTATTTGAGATAGGTATTAAGTATAAGAAACTACGACGTGAGACGTGTCGGCAGTTTAACTTTTTTATTATCGGGAGACTTAAAAATATATGAATTTGGAATAATGGTATAAAGATGTAGAGTATACCTTTATTAATATTGAGATATCTAAGATGTGTGAATGCTTAGCATATAAATTTTAAGTGTATGACATACCTACCATACTTGCTATCACGGGAGGTTTACGTTCGCTTAGGGTCTTCTTATCCTTGTGTTGCCCGGATTTAGATTGGTTACCTCGATGAACATAGGTCAGAGAAGGACTTATTGGGTTGTTAATAAGTTTCCTGATCGTGGGAGCGTAGGTATGTACGTGACCCATGTGATGTGACTGTGTTCGCCTCCATTATTTGTGATGTTGTTATCTGAACGATTCCTGAGAGATTCGGAATGCGTGATCCTTATGTACGTGATGTACCGGGATGGATAGCAGAGTATGAGTGCACCGCATCTTAGCCTTTGGGTGCTTGTATTGTATATTTATGATGTGAATAATATACGGTTAAATGAAAAGGAAATTGCTTTGTTAAATTGTGAGTATAGTAATTGTAATATTATAAAAAGATAAAAGGGGACTGATATCAATAAATGGTTTTGTTAATAATTGGGAATCCGAGAATTAAAGTAGAACTCTCTATTTAATTGTTAACGTTGGAATTAAAATGTGAGCCGAGTAGAAGTGTTAGAAACTCTTTTGAACTAGATAGTTATGAGAAAACACATGAATGGGTACAGGAACGTTAGGAGTGCACAGTTAGACGAGAGGTGAGTATTTCATGTGAGAGCACGTCCTAACATGTATTTTGCATTTATTGTTTGAAATGTTATTAAAGCACTTGCTGTTTTTGAAATACTCTTCACTTTCGGGCTCTGACCCGTTTGCTTTCAAATCTATTTTTTTTGTAAAAACCTTTTAGGTGCCCAGCCACAAGGACACCATGCATAGTATTTCCATTCAGGTGACGAGCGATAGCTGTTGTGGAAGTTACAGGGCTTTGACAGTAGACGCCTCTTTTCTAGTCTTGATTCTATATTCAGTTCCATCATTGTAGGGCATGTCACCCATTTTTATTAGAGACATTTTATATTTCAGTTATTCAGACTTTGGTTTGTATTTATTCAGGTTACACTATTTTATTCATTTCAGTTGTGGGATTGTGGGATTGTGGGGAGGAGTATTTCCTCCAGACTTATTATTAATTGTTGGTTATTCCATTACGACTTTATGGTGTATGGTGAGGTTATCTTACATTTCTTTTATCGCATGTTAATCTGATTTGATTTAAAATTTGACATCTAACTTTTTAAATACTAGGTGGTTAGTAATCATTAAATGATCGACAGTGATGCTATTAACTGAACCAACTTGACATTTTGAATTAATTTAATAAAGGAGTAGCTACCCGGTATATAATTAGTCGGGGTATTACAGGTGGTATCAGAGCATCAGGTTCTAGTGTCCTTTAGGATATGTACGGCTTGTTATGTTTCCGCTGAGCATTCTTTGATGTAGAGCCCTATGCTTAGGATTGTTGATATCTTTGGTGAGATTTCGTTCTCCTGCTTTAATACATATGGTAGTGAATCTTATTTGCGATCGGGTGTATTCGTGTGCCGAACAATGCAGTACGTCAGGCGAAGACAGTTGGGTGAACAGCAGGAGGCAAACATATATTGAGGATAATTGATTTATTTAAAGAAGGATGACCGTAGTTGAAGTCACCGATACTATGGCACGGAAGTCCTGGATGATATAGAAGGCTAAGATGCAACCTGAGACTTCCGGGTATGGCTATAGTAGGAATGGGGTTAAATTAGACACATCCAACAAGGTTGGAATGGGAGAGAGAGAATTAAATGTAACATTGAAGAGAACCAGCAGTAGCAATACTCGAAAGGAGAAGACGGCATGTACTAGCCAAACGAACGCAAAGTATCCAAAAGCTTGGACTTGTGTCGGAGTATGGCTAATCAAGAGTGAAAATTTGAGGAAAAATTTTCTTATCTCGTGAGAGCGGAGTTTCTATGGGGAGAAACAATCACCACACTTATAAGTGGAATGTGACGTCGAGAGAAGGCGTACACGAATGGGTTGACCATAAGTTCCTTGATCAAATGTTTAGGGTGAGAACCGAATGTCGTTCTGAACTCACACGAGAGGTTCGGATAGAGGTCACTTTGTGAGGGGAAATAAAGTTTTTTTTTGGTGAACCCTACACCGGGTGAAGTAGGTGAAACGGAAAAGGGGATATTAAAGGGAGAATTTACATAGGAGAATTGCTAGTCCTTTTGGCAGAACTCTACTTGGACGGTTAAAGCAAATGGTATTGTCGCATAGTGTTAATTGGGAGGTAAACATCCCCGGGTGGGGAGACACAAGAATCGAGAACTTTTTATAAAGTAAGACTGGGGAAAAACTGGTGTTGGAGAAGCACCACAATGGGAAGACCCAATGGAGAAACCATTAAAATAATTCGATAGCGGAATTACTACCAAGCAGTGGTAATTTCAGTAAGAGAAGTGGAAAATTAGTAGCGTGATCCTTAGGGCCGTCAACACTAAGGGAACAACAGAGATAGTCGTCTGAGTCGAGACTACCAACTTCCGAGAGAATGGACCACCTTAACATGATTTGTGAGACAAAAGATAAGTGGAGTATGTGTAGAGGTATTTCTGTGGGGAGTGAAACCTGTGCGTTATAAATTTTTTTTTTCCCGATACAAGAGTAGGGATCAAGGTATTGTGCCTGGCAAGGGCAACAGTTATTGAACTATCCGGTTTGGGACAGATATGTGTGGTAAGTCCAGGAGCCATTTGAGCAGCCGGGACGATTGATAAGATAGAAATATGAGTTACATCCTCAGATGATGATGCATGTCATTTGTGGCATGAATGAGTTGCTACATTTGTCATAATTGTTATTTTCACTTGAGAGTCGAGTTTAGTGAGTATCTCAGTAATTTTATTATATATAAGAACATTTTTCCCTAATAGTGTGGGGGTTACTTTTATTATCATCCGCGGAGGATGAATGGGTATATTAATAGCGGTTTATACTTTATTGAAATTACTCGTTTTAGTGATGTATTATACGAGTATGGGATGATATTATTTATGGTTTCATATATATGATTATACCGATAGTGTGCTGGTATTGCAAGTTTATTGAGATTACCACCTTGGGGTAGCATGTTTTATTCTGGCGAGGCTCCATCTGTGAGAGGGCCGGACTCGCAATTGTACTTTTGTATATAGGTATATATACATATATATGAATATGTTGTGATTTCAAAATGGTATAATGGTCTCGGATATTTAATCCCATTATGCGTAGGGATTTCATTATTATGGCGTATGTAATTGATTTACCAGTCAACAAAGAGTTAGTTGGTTTTTATAATTAACGATAGAGAGGTAGTAACAAAAAGAGTGCATTGTTTTATTCACCGTTAGAGATTTGGGAGTTTATACTCATAGTTGTGTGTCTGGGGACGGGATTTTGAGAACCCCGATTTTAGTTACGTGGTGTATATGGAATGTGATTACCATCAGTGTCAAGAGAAAGTGTGATTCGAAAGTAGTTACTTGTTTAAGTGTCATTGCGACAGAATGTAACTTTGTTGAGAAACAAGAGTGTAGGGGTACATATTATGGACAGAGCTTAACGGATTCCGATGGCCAACAATGTTAGGTAGTAGTGTATCAGGGGGGTTCCTTGTTTGGATTTCGCTTTGTGAGACACCCACGCATGAAACTTAGCGTAAGATTGGTAGTAAGGAGAAGTGTGGCCCTTCGTTCATGAATTGGACACCTCTATCGATATGAGAGTACGTAGTTATAACCGGAAGTTACAAGGAGTAAATTATGTTGTAAGGCCATTAGAGCCAGTTGTTAATAAATTACGATATAAGTATTAATAATGTTGGTTTTGTCACGGCACGTCGAATGACGCATTGAGGATAAGGGGATTTAGGATTTCTAATTCAGAAGCGATTGAGAACGCCCAAGTGGTATAGCACCGTTGTATTTACAATGACAATAAAGAGTTTGAGATTTGTATGAAGCGTATATAATGTTTAAGAAAAACCGTATGGTTGGGTTATAAGGGGCATAGACATCTTGATTTACTAAAGAGTAAATAAAAGGAAGAGGGAACATGGACGGGCGAGATTATTACTTATGAGGTTAAACGTCATAAGAAAAGGTGTAAGTGAATATCATGTGTAGTCAGTGTAGCACGTTCAAATTTGGAGAAAAGGCAGTAGCAAACCATTTAATAAAGAGATACCTCTTGAAAAGGGGAATAAATTATTATGAGAAATTTGAAGTAGAGTTCCGATCAATCGAATGTTGAGGGTGACTCAAGAGTAAATAAGAATGAGGATGTAAATCAGGTATAAAGTCCAGATATGCACAAAGTAGTAAAAAGGGTAAAGGTCCAAACTTTTGGTATTCGTCGGGAGAATAAGATCTTTAAGTATCTTTGAACGGGGAAAATTTTATGTGAATATCGGCATTGAAAGAGGGATAGTAAGTAGTAGACCAGTTGGGGTTAAATGACCCACCAAATAATTTTGTATCAAGACGATGATTCCAAGAATGGGAGGGTCAAGTGGAAAAAGTGAGAAATGGTTATGTGGTACATGTTGTCCACAAGGAGAGAAATGGTTATATACTTGGGGTGATTTACACTATTAGATAGTGAACACGCCGGTACGTGGTTCGACGTAGTACTATTTAGAACTGGGATTAAATCCCTGATATCCACATTCAAGTGGGGTGACAATAAGTAGTGAGAAATAACGATTCAAACTGAGGGTTTTATCACCTAAAACCCGAGGTGCAGGCGCAAGGTGACTAACGATTGATGAATTGTATGAAAGAAATTTTGCATTCATTGCGATATTTTTCAATTCCAAATCGGGTATAACTAGTGAGGTACATTGTAGACATGAGGAGCAGATATTACCAAATGGTAGCGTTGGGGGGAAAAGCACCCGTATATATTTATGGTGGACAAGGTACTTATAAAGGTTTGTGTAACACCAACAGGCTGAAGTGGTTTTTCCTTGTGTAAAAATCGCAACGTCGGGATATTTCAAGGAATAGACAAGCGTAGTCAGATGTGTTATTAAATTCAACCCATGATGGGAGTTTGGTGTTTTGATAAACACGGGAGTTAGTAGTGAGGTGCGGACTCACAATACTGATAAAAATAATGCGGCTAATGATGTATAGGCTATTTTATTCGAATGTTGTTTAATAAGAGCACAACGTGAGGTGTCATCGAATATTATTCTGATAGGGTATCAAGTATGTTAAACAAACTCATTGTGAAGCGAGGGTTTTAGTAAATTGGACTTTTCTTTATTATTGTTTTGAATACGGGAGGATACCTATTTTTCCAGGCGTGCCTTACTTTTCCGAATTTTGGGACGAAATTCTGTTATTAGGGGGGGAAGTATGTAATACCCCGTATTTTCTGTGATATTTATTTTTGGGATTAATTGAATTAAATGTGTTGTAATTGAAAATTAATCCGGATAAAATATTAACGAGATGTGAGTTAGTATTTGATTATAATGAGTATATATGGAAATATATGAATATTGAAATTATTGAAATTGTCGCGAGATTGAAATACGGCAATTTGGGAAATTTTGTTGGGACGCGCGTGACAGTCGCGTCAGGAATATAATTATTTGAATTAAAAAGTGAATTTTATTTTTACCACCCGTATGGTCATTTTGAGTGCGCCAACGCATTCGGAAGGGTCGAAATAGTAAGAAAACACTAGCCGGGGGTTAAGTTTGGGTCCCGGGGCATTATTGGGCCATACCGGTAACTTATAGGGGCGTTTTAGTAATTTCGGAAATTGGGTAATTAAAACCCACGAAAATTAGAGTTAATATCCGACTTAGTATTAACCCACTAAGCCATGTTCCAACCCCAATTTAGGTAGTGGGCTACGGGAGAAGTTAGAAACCATAAAGATTGGCAAAAACCAACCCCACCCCCATTAACACCTTGAGAAGAACCTTGAGAAGAACTTGTAGAGAGAGAGAGGAAGAGAAGAATTCCGCAGAGAGAGAGAGAAGACAATCCAACCTTCAAGTTTCAACCTCAAATTCAGAGAAAGATTAAGGCAAGTGGTTTAATTACAATTGATTCAAAGCTATGCTTTTCCATGTTTAGGAATTATCGAATTTATCTTGGAAGATGATATAGACCCATGAATTGGAAGTTTAAAACTATGAATTATGTTAGGGACTGCATGTAGTAACAATCTGGACGAATTATGAATTCAAAATTATGACCCTTGATGATTTAAAAAAGGATTTAAGAAGAGGTTTATGAATGTTCTTGAAAGAGTTAGAAAACTAGGGTTCTTGATGAAAATTGATCCATATATAGCCCTTGGTTGATGAATTATTGGTTTTAGAACGTTATTAATGTTGTAGGATGGTTGTATGATGATACTATAACGTTATATTAGAGATTCATGCATTAAAAGTATGTTTTAGGATGATTTGAAAACTGCAAAACGAAGCAGTCCGTAGCCATACCTGGTGTGTTCGATCGATCGATGCTCATCAGTCGATCAATCGACCACCATCGATTGATCGAAGGTAAAGGTCGATCGATCGACCATCCCAGAATGAGTAAATTTTTCCCTATTTTAAATTTTAATGGCGGTAACCCATGGAAAATATTATTGGAGACCTTATGAATACCCTTAAACTTAAGGAAGACCAGTAGGCATGATTATGAAATTTGGACCTTAATTAGAATTCAATTTGAGGAATTATTCTAAATTATTGAAATTCGATAAGTGAGATAATAGTTGGGTTAATAGTGTAAATTTGAATAATTTGAAGAAATGAGGTTTGGGGCAGAAGTAAAGACCTTAGGAATAAAGATGTTATATGTGAGAATAATAGGAACTTAATAGTCTATTTGAGATAGGTATTAAGTATAAGAAACTATGACATGAGACGTGTCGGCAGTTTAACTTTTTTATTATCGGGAGACTTAAAAATATAAGAATTTGGAATAATGGTATAAAGATGTAGAGTATACCTTTATTAATATTGAGATATCTAAGATGTGTGAATGCTTAGCATATAAATTTTATGTGTATGACATACCTACCATACTTGCTATCACGGGAGGTTTACGTTCGCTTAGGGTCTTCTTATCCTTGTGTTGCCCGGATTTAGATTGGTTACCTCGATGAACATAGGTCAGAGAAGGACTTATTGGGTTGTTAATAAGTTTGCTGATCGTGGGAGCGTAGGTATGTACGTGACCCATGTGATGTGATTGTGTTCGCCTCCATTATTTGTGATGTTGTTATCTGAACGATTCCTGAGAGATTCGGAATGCGTGATCCTTATGTACGTGATGTACCGGGATGGTTAGCAGAGTATGAGTGCACCGCAGCTTAGCCTTTGGGTGCTTGTATTGTATATTTATGATGTGAATAATATACGGTTAAATGAAACGGAAATTGCTATGTTAAATTGTGAGTATAGTAATTGTAATATTATAAAAAGATAAAAGGGGACTGATATCAATAAATGGTTTTGTTAATAATTGGGAATCCGAGAATTAAAGTAGAACTCTCTATTTAATTGTTAAGGTTGGAATTAAAATGTGAGCCGAGTACAAGTGTTAGAAACTCTTTTGAACTAGATAGTTATGAGAAAACACATGAATGGGTACAGGAACGTTAGGAGTGCACAGTTAGACGAGAGGTGAGTATTTCATGTGAGAGCACGTCCTAACATGTATTTTGCATTTATTGTTTTAAATGTTATTAAAGCACTTGCTGCTTTTAAAATACTCTCCACTTTCGGGCTCTGACCCGTTTGCTTTCAAATCTATTTTTTTTTGTAAAAACCTTTTAGGTGCCCAGCCACAAGGACACCATGCATAGTATTTCCATTCAGGTGACGAGCTGTAGCTGTTGTGGAAGTTACAGGGCTTTGACAGTAGACGCCTCTTTTCTAGTCTTGATTCTATATTCGGTTCCATCATTGTAGGGCATGTCGCCCATTTCTATTAGAGACATTTTATATTTCAGTTATTCAGACTTTGGTTTGTATTTATTCAGGTTACACTATTTTATTCATTTCAGTTGTGGGATTGTGGGGAGGAGTATTTCCTCCAGACTTATTATTAATTGTTGGTTATTCCATTACGAATTTATGGTGTATGGTGAGGTTATCTTACATTTCTTTTATCGCATGTTAATCTGATTTGATTTAAAATTTGACATCTTACTTTTTAAATACTAGGTGGTTAGTAATCATTAAATGATCGACAGTGATGCTATTAACTGAACCAACTTGACATTTGGAATTAATTTAATAAAGGAGTAGCTACCCGGTATTTAATTAGTCGGGGTGTTACAAGCTAGGGAGACAAGGGGTGGGTTGGTGCATTGCATGTGAAGAAGAAGGAGAAGAACAGGGGTGTGGTTTTTTTTGTGCCTTTTACTTTCTTTTTTCTTTTTTATTTTCTTGGGCTTAGAAGAAGAAGCGGGAGGTGATTAGGCACATATTCTTCACATTTATCCCCTTAATTTTGGTATTTTTATGATCCTGTGCAGTGTAAATATCTTGGATTTGTCTCTTATTTATGCTACTAACCCTTTTGGCAAGTATTTCTTGTTTTGTGTATTTCTCATGTGTTTTACAGGTATTTCATGCAAGTTAGTGCAAAGGAGAACTCAAAACAGTGAAAGAAACCAAGAAATGGAGAGTTGAAGGGCATTTTTGTAATTTTTCAGCTTTAGTCCGGAGGTGGGGCCAACTAGAAAGTTTAAGAGCTCTAAATTACAAGAACACTGGAAAAAACGGTACCTCAATCCGAGCTACAGTGAAGAAGTTACGAGGTTTTGAAGTTGCGAGATAATGAAGAGTCATTTTCAAAAATGAAGAGTCATTTTCAGAACTGAAGAGACAACTCTTGAAATTTCTTATTTAATTTGTTTTTATTAGTTGTAAAACGTGGAGAGGCATGGGAAGAGTCTCATTTAGGTATATTAAAAGGTCAAAACGTGGAGAGGCATGGGAAAAGTCCTTTTTGAGATCTATAAAAGGCCAATCCCTATGTCATTCCAAAAGGGGTGGAATTCTAGAGAGAGGGTTACAAGGCTAGGGTTAGGAATTTTAGAGAGAGTTTTCAGATCATATTTTTAGGTTAAATTTCCATTTCCTTCAAGATTTGCATGAACCCTAGTTGTATTCTGAATCTCAATTCCCTTTTTGTGCTGAATTCAAGTAATATCATTCTATTCTCTTTTGCTTTAATTTCTGCAAATTTCTTACAATGTTCTGCAATTTCATAGTTTCATATGTGAATTTATTTTTCAACCAAATCATGAGTAGCTAATTTCTCAAGGGTTGGGGTACATGAACTCAACCCTAATACAAATTATTCGTATGGAAAATTAGAAAATAAATGAAAATGTTGGTTGAATCGTGAATGAAAATCATATATGCATTGTCATATCTTTTAATCTCTCTTGCCCTAGGTACTTGGGATGTTTAAGAATGCTTTGTATGTATAATTTGTCGTTCACCGCCTTATATTGATCTTTGATTTCATATGATGCGGTCTTGAACCTCATATATGTAATGCTTAGTGATGATAAGGACTGGATTTAATCAAGAATTTTGATTTATAATTTTAGTATTCTAAAGGATAATTTGTTAAGGTTTGAGGGATTGTACCCTACCCTAATTTTCTCTAAATTGTTAAACCCAAATTTTGCTGTTAATTTCCATTTGTTTTTCATAAGTAAAGTTTTAGAAATTTTCTCAAAAATCAATCATCTTTTTATTTCTTTCCAGAAATCATTTCACGGTTTGATAATTTTCCTTGTTATTGTTTGGCAATTTTGATCCCTGTGGAGACGATCCCGACTTACCGGGTTATTACTTGAGCGACAAGGCTTGCACTTGAGCCTAGATAAATACGCACTTTTGAGACAAATATTAAGTCGCGTCAAGTTTTTGGCGCCGTTGCCGGGGATCTAAAATTGTTAAATTTTCAAGAAAGTTATTGTTATCTACAAGTGATTTCATAAAATAAAAATAAAACATTCATCCTTTCTCTTGTGTGTTTATATGCAGAATTCATCTCCCACCCAAATTCACGAAAATCCTATTGCCGAAGCCGGATCTGAAAATTCCGAGTCTTTGCCTTTTTGGGTTCCACTTCCTTCGCCTAGTAATTCCATCACAAGTCGTTCGTTGAGTCAAACCTTGCGTGAGAATTCTGAACCTTTCGGTAGCGATATGTCGGATCATGGTAGTGTCGGTGTTGGTGCTGGAGAGGATGATGCACCCTATCTTCCCATGAAAGATCTTTTATTTCCGGAGAGAACTGCTACCCCTGGTTGCATTTTATTCCCGTATAATGCCGGTCAGTTCCACTTTCGGAATGGAATGATCCAAATTCTTCCTACATTTCATGGGATGGATTCGGAAAAACCATATCTCCATATTCGAGAATTCGAAGATACGTGTGAGACATTTGGAGACCAAACTTGTCCACAAGAAGTAATCCGGTTAAAGCTCTTTCATTTTTCCTTAAAGGATAAAGCGAAAACTTGGTTATGGTCCCTGCCCCCAAATTCTGTTTTATCCTGGAGAGATATGCAAAATAAGTTTATCTCAAAATTTTTTCCACAACACAAAACCAATTCTGTTAAAGCCCAAATTCAAGCTTTTCGTCAAAATGAGAATGAGGGTTTTGATAAATGTTGGGAGAGATATCAGGAGTTAGTTAGTGCTTGCCCACATCATGGATTTGAAAAGCATCATCTCATTTCATTTTTCCATCAAGGGCTTACTGTAGCATCTAAACAACTTGTTCAGACAGTGTGTGAAAGACCGTTTTGGGATTTTGATTCTAGTGATGCTGAAACTCATCTGAGATACATAGCGGAGACTACCCAATCATGGGATGTTTCTGACCCCAATAGTCAAAATCGAAATCGACAAGTGTCCAACTTGCCTGCTGCGTCCGGTATTTATCACTTGGACAATGACACTTGGTTAGATCATAAATTTGACCAATTGAAGATGAATTTCAGATACATGCTTGAAGTGAAATTAAGAGAAGGAGCTGGACCCGTGCAAACAGGAAAGGAGAAAGTGTGTGCCATTTGTGCTGCTGGTCATTCTACCGAAGGATGTCCTACCATCCCTGCTTACAAGGCAATGTACACTGAGCAAGTAGAGGCGATAGGAGGGTTTCGTGAAAATTTTAATGCACCTCAAGGGAATGCATATAATCAATCTTGGAGGAATCATCCTGGTTTCAACTATGGACAACCACAAGGGGGGATGGTGCCTCATTCACATATGACTTTGCCACAAACCCCTCCTCAATTTCAGCATATGGCTCCTCCAATGCAACCTCCTTTGCAGACACCACCTCATGGTCCGTATGTCACTCCACCGAGGCGATCTCTTGAAGACAACATAAATCACTCATTCAATCCCAAAAGGAGAGCTCTGCTAAGTATGATCGAATGTTCGCTGACATGCATACTAGAATCTCTAGGTTGCAATCTGCAGTGAATACTCAGGAGAAAGGTAAATTCCCAGCTCAAGGCCAAAGACCCCCTCCCCTAGGACAAACCAGTATTGGCACTACATCCCACGACCATCAAGAACAATGTAGCGCTATTACCACTCTCCGTAGTGGGAGAGTAGTTGATTTGTAAGATCCCTCACGCAATGCATCTAATGATAAAGAGGTTTCGCTCGGCACAAAAGAGGCCGAAGATTCCCCTTTAATTGAGAGTGAGGAGGAGGAAAACACTAGTGGACCCAAGGCCATCACCCCCACCGCTGCCCATACCCTCAACGGTTGGTCTCTCACTCCAAAACGACCTCCCGTGATGAAGTTCTGGAAGTCCTTAAGCAAGTAAAAGTCAATTTACCTTTTCTCGAGACTATACAGAAAATTCCCGCATATGCTAAGTTTATTAAAGACTTACTCACGGTGAAACGCAAGCTAAAGGTAAACCAGAACGTCTCTTTGGCCCAAAATGTCAGCGCAGTCTTGTCGAGTGAGTTTCCATTAAAATATAAAGATCCGGGTGCACCCACTATTTCTTGTATCATGGTGAAGAACCGAATTGAGAGAGCTCTAATAGATCTAGGGGCGAGTGTTAACATTATGCCCTATTCCATCTATAATAAACTGGAACTGGGGGCCCTTAAGCCCACAAAAATGACTCTCCAGCTCGCGGATCATTCTGTGAAGTTTCCTCGGGGAATTGTTGAGGATGTGATTGTTCAAATAGACACTTTCTACTTCCCGGTGGATTTTGTCATTTGGGACGAAGAACCCTCCGTTCTCCCAAGTAATCATGTTCCCGTTATCCTTGGCCGTCCATTTTTAGCTACTGCTAATGCTCTTATCAATACCCGAAGTGGGCGTATGCAATTAACTTTTGGGAACATGACCCTCGACACAAATATCTTTAATAATTCCAAGAGAGAGGATGATGAAGAGGAACCGCGGGGGTTGGATTTTTTGGGGGAAGCACACGAGCAAGAAAGAAGTTACAAGGGAGAGCCATTAGGGGACAGTTGTGTTGAGCCACGTGAATGGAGTGGTTGCAACATCGAGAGCCAGGTAGGGGAGGTATGTTTAGTTAATGCATTCGAGAGCACGAGTGAGCCCATGAACAAGAGTGCAAGAGGAGATTTAGAGTGTGTCGGGAGAGGCTCTATCAACCCACCCACATCACCCTATAATTCAACAAGTGAGCACGAAAGGCAGGTTGAGGACATCAAGCAAGAGCGTGAGCTAGAGGAGTTGAGCTTAGCAGAGTTTGAGAGGGAGTTTGGACAGGTGGATGCAAGCCTAAATGCTGCAGTCCAATCTTTCTGGGCCTCATTTCGTCAGTTAGATGAAAGCGAGTGGGATAATCGAATTGATGCATTTCTCCTTCCCAAACCTCCACCCATACCATTTGAGTCTTCGGAGATACTTGCAGATCCGATTCCAATCTTGTCCGACTTAGAACCCAACCCACGTGCTACGCAACAAGATGAACCTTTTCCAAGTGATCCTAATACATCTCCCGATCTTTCCTTTATCTATGGGAACGAGCCCAATTTGTTTCGGCTATTCACTTATGATGGTAAGATGGAGGAGACAAGGCGAGCATCGTACCCCGTGCAAGGGGTCGGGTGATTTGTAGAGCGATATGAGAGGTCGTCGCACCCCCGACACGTATGGGGTGAGTTTTGTTGTATTTTTGAGTCATGTATAAGTGTTATATAATGTCTTGTTGCAGTTACAGTAATTAGTTCAAGTATTGTTATTTTTTTGTATGCTTGGTTCTAACATGTTTTGTAGATTCAATGGACTCGCACTCATCGGGGATCGCTCCATTTGGGTAATATCTTTCTTTTCCTCTCTTTATGTTGTGTTCTTGATTCACATTGAGGACAATGCAACATTTAAGTTAGGGGGTGTGGGATATTCTTCCCATTTATTGTTTAGATTCATTGATTCGATCACATGTTCTTTCCAAGTATGTTTTTTTTTTAGAAAAAGAAAAAAAAAATTGAAAAATTTTGAAAAATACTTTTTCAAAATAAATAAAAATTGGAATTTAAAATTTTCAAAAATATCACTTTTATTCTATTTAAAGTCTCAAATTGTTAAATCTCAATTGCACTAAGCCAAAATTGACCGAAGATGGAAATTGAAAGAAAATTGATGACTTTACGAATAAGTGTGGAGATTGATCAAACCGGGTGAGATTTCGAGCCTTTCAATTTTTTTTTTTGAGTTTTTAAATCAATCCGAGTTTATGATTAACTCAAAGTTCTTTTCTGCATTTTAATAAGTCGTTGATGATCTCAATCCTTTATTTTGATCGGTTATGGGAAATGTGTGAAATGTTGTCTCGAAATTCGTGCTAAATATATCTCTAAACTTAATTAATCTCGAGATGCATATAGTAATGTGATTAGCAATTCGGACAATGAAGTAGGCCCTCGTTTGTTACCCAAAAATATTAGCCATAAAAAGTTGTGAAAAATAAAATTATCCTTTTGCAACCCAATTTGAGCCTAATAAAAAATTTATCCTTTCGTTTGATAACCCGAAAAACCCAAATAGCCCGGAATTGTGAAAATTGTGAAAATTCATCAAATAAAGTCCAAATTGTGCAATAAAAAGGGGCAAGAAGAAAAAAAAATAGAAATGCTCAACAAAAAAAGAAAAATAGCAAGAAAAAAAAATGAAAAAAAAAAGAAAAAAAAAAGAGAAAGAGAAAAATGAGCAAAATGCCCGAAAAAGCACAAATGGACGTCATAAGGACATTTTCCAATTTCGAACATTCCGTTTATTCCCATTTTTACCCTTTACACCTTTAAACACAAAAAGTCCTAACTGAGTCCGAATGGCGAAATTAGTTACCGCGTGGAGAGCTAAGACATGAAAAAATAATATGAGAGATTAAATGGTGTGAACTAGAGGTGATGTTCCCGTTTCCTAATAACCGTACTCCGATGATGAGATCTTTTCACCATAAATTTCCTTCTTTTCAATTTTGTATGCATGAATTTGTGTCCATTATATTTACTCTTTATATCATGCATATGGAGAGAAAACAACCACAATCCGATTGATTCGTTTGTGAGTGCATCCGTAAGAATTTGAATCAAAACGAATTTTCGGAAAGTAACGTAATGCTCAATCGGTGGAAGTTTGAGGTTTAATGTTTGGCTTTGCACACACACACTATGGTTTGAGACAGTTGAATATGAGTTGATGGTGATTATTTTTCGAAAATTTTAAATTGTACAAGTTTTAAGTATTTTGATATTTATTTGAGTCAATAAAGAATTTTGTGGGTAAATTCACTGCAAACCCTCACGAGACAAAACTCGTCCTACTAGGGTAACCTAGGGGTTTAAAGGCTTGTTGCATACGCTAAATGCAATCGCGTGCCTGCGAAAGTGGAATTTTATTTTAATAAAGGAATTTTCAAGAGTAGAATTTTGGTTAGGATTCATTTACATTGCTCGAGACGCGCAAAGTTTTAAGTTAGGGGGTGTGATTAGGCACATATTCTTCACATTTATCCCCTTAATTTTGGTATTTTTATGATCCTGTGCAGTGTAAATATCTTGGATTTGTCTCTTATTTATGCTACTAACCCTTTTGGCAAGTATTTCTTGTTTTGTGCATTTCTCATGTGTTTTACAGGTATTTCATGCAAGTTAGTGCAAAGGAGAACTCAAAACAGTGAAAGAAACCAAGAAATGGAGAGTTGAAGGGCATTTTTGTAATTTTTCAGCCTTAGTCCGGAGGTGGGGCCAACTAGAAAGTTTAAGAGCTCTAAATTACAAGAACACTGGAAAAAACGGTACCTCAATCCGAGCTACAGTGAAGAAGTTACGAGGTTTTGAAGTTGCGAGATAATGAAGAGTCATTTTCAAAAATGAAGAGTCATTTTCAGAACTGAAGAGACAACTCTTGAAATTTCTTATTTAATTTGTTTTTATTAGTTGTAAAACGTGGAGAGGCATGGGAAGAGTCTCATTTAGGTATATTAAAAGGTCAAAACGTGGAGAGGCATGGGAAAAGTCCTTTTTGAGATCTATAAAAGGCCAATCCCTATGTCATTCCAAAAGGGGTGGAATTCTAGAGAGAGGGTTACAAGGCTAGGGTTAGGAATTTTAGAGAGAGTTTTCAGATCATATTTTTAGGTTAAATTTCCATTTCCTTCAAGATTTGCATGAACCCTAGTTGTATTATGAATCTCAATTCCCTTTTTGTGCTGAATTCAAGTAATATCATTCTATTCTCTTTTGCTTTAATTTCTGCAAATTTCTTACAATGTTCTGCAATTTCATAGTTTCATATGTGAATTTATTTTTCAACCAAATCATGAGTAGCTAATTTCTCAAGGGTTGGGGTACATGAACTCAACCCTAATACAAATTATTTGTATGGAAAATTAGAAAATAAATGAAAATGTTGGTTGAATCGTGAATGAAAATCATATATGCATTGTCATATCTTTTAATCTCTCTTGCCCTAGGTACTTGGGATGTTTAAGAATGCTTTGTATGTATAATTTGTCGTTCACCGCCTTATATTGATCTTTGATTTCATATGATGCGGTCTTGAACCTCATATATGTAATGCTTAGTGATGATAAGGACTGGATTTAATCAAGAATTTTGATTTATAATTTTAGTATTCTAAAGGATAATTTGTTAAGGTTTGAGGGATTGTACCCTACCCTAATTTTCTCTAAATTGTTAAACCCAAATTTTGCTGTTAATTTCCATTTGTTTTTCATAAGTAAAGTTTTAGAAATTTTCTCAAAAATCAATCATCTTTTTATTTCTTTCAAGAAATCATTTCACGGTTTGATAATTTTCCTTGTTATTGTTTGGCAATTTTGATCCCTGTGGAGACGATCCCGACTTACCGGGTTATTACTTGAGCGACAAGGCTTGCACTTGAGCCTAGATAAATACGCACTTTTGAGACAAATATTAAGTCGCGTCAAGTTTTTGGCGCCGTTGCCGGGGATCTAAAATTGTTAAATTTTCAAGAAAGTTATTGTTATCTACAAGTGATTTCATAAAATAAAAATAAAAAATTCATCCTTTCTCTTGTGTGTTTATATGCAGAATTCATCTCCCACCCAAATTCACGAAAATCCTATTGCCGAAGACGGATCTGAAAATTCCGAGTCTTTGCCTTTTTGGGTTCCACCTCCTTCGCCTAGTAATTCCATCACAAGTCGTTCGTTGAGTCAAACCTTGCGTGAGAATTCTGAACCTTTCGGTAGCGATATGTCGGATCATGGTAGTGTCGGTGTTGGTGCTGGAGAGGATGATGCACCCTATCTTCCCATGAAAGATCTTTTATTTCCGGAGAGAACTGCTACCCCTGGTTGCATTTTATTCCCGTATAATGCCGGTCAGTTCCACTTTCGGAATGGAATGATCCAAATTCTTCCTACATTTCATGGGATGGATTCGGAAAAACCATATCTCCATATTCGAGAATTCGAAGATACGTGTGAGACATTTGGAGACCAAACTTGTCCACAAGAAGTAATCCGGTTAAAGCTCTTTCATTTTTCCTTAAAGGATAAAGCGAAAACTTGGTTATGGTCCCTGCCCCCAAATTCTGTTTTATCCTGGAGAGATATGCAAAATAAGTTTATCTCAAAATTTTTTCCACAACACAAAACCAATTCTGTTAAAGCCCAAATTCAAGCTTTTCGTCAAAATGAGAATGAGGGTTTTGATAAATGTTGGGAGAGATATCAGGAGTTAGTTAGTGCTTTCCCACATCATGGATTTGAAAAGCATCATCTCATTTCATTTTTCCATCAAGGGCTTACTGTAGCATCTAAACAACTTGTTCAGACAATGTGTGAAAGACCGTTTTGGGATTTAGATTCTAGCGATGCTGAAACTCATCTGAGATACGTAGCGGAGACTACCCAATCATGGGATGTTTCTGACCCCAATAGTCAAAATCGAAATCGACAAGTGTCCAACTTGCCTGCTGCGTCCGGTATTTATCACTTGGACAATGACACTTGGTTAGATCATAAATTTGACCAATTGAAGATGAATTTCAAATACATGCTTGAAGTGAAATTAAGAGAAGGAGCTGGACCCGTGCAAACAGGAAAGGAGAAAGTGTGTGCCATTTGTGCTGCTGGTCATTCTACCGAAGGATGTCCTACCATCCCTGCTTACAAGGCAATGTACACTGAGCAAGTAGAGGCGATAGGAGGGTTTCGTGAAAATTTTAATGCACCTCAAGGGAATGCATATAATCAATCTTGGAGGAATCATCCTGGTTTCAACTATGGACAACCACAAGGGGGGATGGTGCCTCATTCACATATGACTTTGCCACAAACCCCTCCTCAATTTTAGCATATGGCTCCTCCAATGCAACCTCCTTTGCAGACACCACCTCCTGGTCCGTATGTCACTCCACCGAGGCGATCTCTCGAAGACAACATAAATCACCTCATTCAATCCCAAAAGGAGAGCTCTGCTAAGTGTGATCGAATGTTCGCTGACATGCATACTAGCATCTCTAGGTTGCAATCTGCAGTGAATACTCAGGAGAAAGGTAAATTCCCAGCTCAAGGCCAAAGACCCCCTCCCCTAGGACAAACCAGTATTGGCACTACATCCCACGACCATCGAGAACAATGTAGCGCTATTACCACTCTCCGTAGTGGGAGAGTAGTTGATTTGTCACCTCCCTCACGCAATGCATCTAATGATAAAGAGGTTTCGCTCGGCACAAAAGAGGCCGAAGATGCCCCTTTAATTGAGAGTGAGGAGGATGAAAACACTAGTGGACCCAAGGCCATCACCCCCACCGCTGCCCCATACCCTCAACGGTTGGTCTCTCACTCCAAAACGACCTCCCGTGATGAAGTTCTGGAAGTCCTTAAGCAAGTAAAAGTCAATTTACCTTTTCTCGAGACTATACAGAAAATTCCCGCGTATGCTAAGTTTATTAAAGACTTACTCACGGTGAAACGCAAGCTAAAGGTAAACCAGAACGTCTCTTTGGCCCAAAATGTCAGCGCAGTCTTGTCGAGTGAGTTTCCATTAAAATATAAAGATTCGGGTGCACCCACTATTTCTTGTATCATTGGGAAGAACCGAATTGAGAGAGCTCTAATAGATCTAGGGGCGAGTGTTAACATTATGCCCTATTCCATCTATAATAAACTGGAACTGGGGGCCCTTAAGCCCACAAAAATGACTCTCCAGCTCGCGGATCATTCTGTGAAGTTTCCTCGGGGAATTGTTGAGGATGTGATTGTTCAAATAGACACTTTCTACTTCCCGGTGGATTTTGTCATTTGGGACGAAGAACCCTCCGTTCTCCCAAGTAATCATGTTCCCGTTATCCTTGGCCGTCCATTTTTAGCTACTGCTAATGCTCTTATCAATACCCGAAGTGGGCGTATGCAATTAACTTTTGGGAACATGACCCTCAACACAAATATCTTTAATAATTCCAAGAGAGAGGATGATGAAGAGGAACCGCGGGGGTTGGATTTTTTGGGGGAAGCACACGAGCAAGAAAGAACTTACAAGGGAGAGCCATTAGGGGACGGTTGTGTTGAGCCCAGTGAATGGAGTGGTTGCAACATCGAGAGCCAGGTAGGGGAGGTATGTTTAGTTAATGCATTCGAGAGCACGAGTGAGCCCATGAACAAGAGTGCAAGAGGAGATTTAGAGTGTGTCGGGAGAGGCTCTATCAACCCACCCACATCACCCTATAATTCGGCAAGTGAGCACGAAAGGCAGGTTGAGGACATCAAGCAAGAGCGTGAGCTAGAGGAGTTGAGCTTAGCAAAGTTTGAGAGGGAGTTTGGACAGGTGGATGCAAGCCTAAATGCTGCAGTCCAATCTTTCTGGGCCTCATTTTGTCAGTTAGACGAAAGCGAGTGGGATAATCGAATTGATGCATTTCTCCTTCCCAAACCTCCACCCATACCATTTGAGTCTTCGGAGATACTTGCAGATCCGACTCCAATCTTGTTCGACTTAGAACCCAACCCACGTGCTACGCAACAAGATGATCCTTTTCCATGTGATCCTAATACATCTCCCGATCTTTCCTTTATCTATGGGAACGAGCCCAATTTGTTTCGGCTATTCACTTATGATGGTAAGATGGGAGAGACAAGGCGAGCATCGTACCCCGTGAAAGGGGTCGGGTGATTTGTAGAGCGATATGAGAGGTCGTCGCACCCCCGACGCGTATGGGGTGAGTTTTGTTATATTTTTGAGTCATGTATAAGTGTTATATAATGTCTTGTTGCAGTTAGAGTAATTAGTTCAAGTATTGTTATTTTTTTGTATGCTTGGTTCTAACATGTTTTGTAGATTCAATGGACTCGCACTCATCGGGGATCGCTCCATTTGGGTAATATCTTTCTTTTCCTCTCTTTATGTTGTGTTCTTGATTCACATTGAGGATAATGCAACATTTAAGTTAGGGGGTGTGGGATATTCTTCCCATTTATTGTTTAGATTCATTGATTCGATCACATGTTCTTTCCAAGTATGTTTTTTTTTTTAGAAAAAGAAAAAAAAAATTGAAAAATTTTGAAAAATACTTTTTCAAAATAAATAAAAATTGGAATTTAAAATTTTCAAAAATATCACTTTTATTCTATTTAAAGTCTCAAATTGTTAAATCTCAATTGCACTAAGCCAAAATTGACCGAAGATGGAAATTGAAAGAAAATTGATGACTTTACGAATAAGTGTGGAGATTGATCAAACCCGGTGAGATTTCGAGCCTTTCAATTTTTTTTTTGAGTTTTTAAATCAATCCGAGTTTATGATTAACTCAAAGTTCTTTTCTGCATTTTAATAAGTCGTTGATGATCTCAATCCTTTATTTTGATCGGTTATGGGAAATGTGTGAAATGTTGTCTCGAAATTCGTGCTAAATATATCTCTAAACTTAATTAATCTCGAGATGCATATAGTAATGTGATTAGCAATTCGGACAATGAAGTAGGCCCTCGTTTGTTACCCAAAAATATTAGCCATAAAAAGTTGTGAAAAATAAAATTATCCTTTTTGCAACCCAATTTGAGCCTAATAAAAAATTTATCCTTTCGTTTGATAACCCGAAAAACCCAAATAGCCCGGAATTGTGAAAATTGAGAAAATTCATCAAATAAAGTCCAAATTGTGCAATAAAAAGGGGCAAGAAGAAAAAAAAATAGAAATGCTCAACAAAAAAAGAAAAATAGCAAGAAAAAAAAATGAAAAAAAAAGAAAAAAAAAGAGAAAGAGAAAAATGAGCAAATGCCCGAAAAAGCACAAATGGACGTCATAAGGACATTTTCCAATTTCGAACATTCCGTTTATTCCCATTTTTACCCTTTACACCTTTTAACACAAAAAGTCCTAACTGAGTCCGAATGGCGAAATTAGTTACCGCGTGGAGAGCTAAGACATGAAAAGATAATATGAGAGATTAAATGGTGTGAACTAGAGGTGATGTTCCCGTTTCCTAATAACCGTACTCCGATGATGAGATCTTTTCACCATAAATTTCCTTCTTTTCAATTTTGTATGCATGAATTTGTGTCCATTATATTTACTCTTTATATCATGCATATGGAGAGAAAACAACCACAATCCGATTGATTCGTTTGTGAGTGCATCCGTAAGAATTTGAATCAAAACGAATTTTCGGAAAGTAACGTAATGCTCAATCGGTGGAAGTTTGAGGTTTAATGTTTGGCTTTGCACACACACACTATGGTTTGAGACAGTTGAATATGAGTTGATGGTGATTATTTTTCGAAAATTTTAAATTGTACAAGTTTTAAGTATTTTGATATTTATTTGAGTCAATAAAGAATTTTGTGGGTAAATTCACTGCAAACCCTCACGAGACAAAACTCGTCCTACTAGGGTAACCTAGGGGTTTAAAGGCTTGTTGCATACGCTAAATGCAATCGCGTGCCTGCAAAAGTGGAATTTTATTTTAATAAAGGAATTTTCAAGAGTAGAATTTTGGTTAGGATTCATTTACATTGCTCGGGACGCGCAAAGTTTTAAGTTAGGGGGTGTGATTAGGCACATATTCTTCACATTTATCCCCTTAATTTTGGTATTTTTATGATCCTGTGCAGTGTAAATATCTTGGATTTGTCTCTTATTTATGCTACTAACCCTTTTGGCAAGTATTTCTTGTTTTGTGTATTTCTCATGTGTTTTACAGGTATTTCATGCAAGTTAGTGCAAAGGAGAACTCAAAACAGTGAAAGAAACCAAGAAATGGAGAGTTGAAGGGCATTTTTGTAATTTTTCAGCCTTAGTCCGGAGGTGGGGCCAACTAGAAAGTTGAAGAGCTCTAAATTACAAGAACACTGGAAAAACCGGTACCTCAATCCGAGCTACAGTGAAGAAGTTACGAGGTTTTGAAGTTGCGAGATAATGAAGAGTCATTTTCAAAAATGAAGAGTCATTTTCAGAACTGAAGAGACAACTCTTGAAATTTCTTATTTAATTTGTTTTTATTAGTTGTAAAACGTGGAGAGGCATGGGAAGAGTCTCATTTAGGTATATTAAAAGGTCAAAACGTGGAGAGGCATGGGAAAAGTCCTTTTTGAGATCTATAAAAGGCCAATCCCTATGTCATTCCAAAAGGGGTGGAATTCTAGAGAGAGGGTTACAAGGCTAGGGTTAGGAATTTTAGAGAGAGTTTTCAAATCATATTTTTGGGTTAAATTTCCATTTCCTTCAAGATTTTCATGAACCCTAGTTGTATTCTGAATCTCAATTCCGTTTTTGTTCTGAATTCAAGTAATATCATTCTATTCTCTTTTGCTTTAATTTCTGCAAATTTCTTACAATGTTCTGCAATTTCATAGTTTCATATGTGAATTTATTTTTCAACCAAATCATGAGTAGCTAATTTCTCAAGTGTTGGGGTACATGAACTCAATCCTAATACAAATTATTCGTATGGAAAATTAGAAAATAAATGAAAATGTTGGTTGAATCGTGAATGAAAATCATATATGCATTGTCATATCTTTTAATCTCTCTTGCCCTAGGTACTTGGGATGTTTAAGAATGCTTTGTATGTATAATTTGTCGTTCACCGCCTTATATTGATCTTTGATTTCATATGATGCGGTCTTGAACCTCATATATGTAATGCTTAGTGATGATAAGGACTGGATTTAATCAAGAATTTTGATTTATAATTTTAGTATTCTAAAGGATAATTTGTTAAGGTTTGAGGGATTGTACCCTACCCTAATTTTCTCTAAATTGTTAAACCCAAATTTTGCTATTAATTTCCATTTGTTTTTCATAAGTAAAGTTTTAGAAATTTTCTCAAAAATCAATCATCTTTTTATTTCTTTCAAGAAATCATTTCACGGTTTGATAATTTTCCTTGTTATTGTTTGGCAATTTTGATCTCTGTGGAGACGATCCCGACTTACCGGGTTATTACTTGAGCGACAAGGCTTGCACTTGAGCCTAGATAAATACGCACTTTTGAGACAAATATTAAGTCGCGTCAGGAGGCAAATAATTTAGAAGAGGGAAACGAAAATGGATCTAGCTGTCTCATAAGGTATACCTTTTAAGACGGCTAATCATTTGTCATCTTTTTAGGTTATACTTTTTCAGAAGGGAAATAAAAGGGGTCTTAAAAGGTGTAGTTTTTAAGACGGTTAATTTATTCCGTCTCAAAACGTGAGCTTTAAAGACCCAAATTTTTTTTGTCTCAAAAGACTCTGTCTTAAAAATTACTTTTTTGTAGTGATTCTATACTTGGCATTTGTGAGTATGCCGGTGTGTAGGGACTTGCTGCTGATGTGATTCAGGATATATTGTGTTCTTAATTCGTGCAGAGAGAGATATTTCTCATTATTTTATAGCACCAAGAACTTGTGTTAGTGAGAGCGCCATGTTTAATATTATCTTTGAGGGACATGAGAGTGGATGAGTAGACTTTTATATATACACACAAAACCTATTGGGAAGACTAAGAACGTGAAGGGTTTCGACGACCGATTAGGTTAGGTAGTAGTGTATCAGGGGGGTCCTTGTTTAGATTTCGCTCTGCGAGACACCCCATGTTGTCAAATTTTAAATGTTAAAATTACCGCAAGTGCACAGTCTATTGAAATATAGCGGGTGTAAGTACGAGTCGAACCCACAGAGATTTCGTCAATTTTTATAAAGTATTGATTGTCCAACTAGACATATGAGTTTATAAATATGATTGAGTTTCTAAATTAAAAATAAAAGAGGAATCAAAAAACAAGTAAGAGTTAATATCAAATATGGAAGAAACTAGGACGCTCGTTCCGTTTGTCAATTCTAATTAAATTTACACATTAATTTAATTTCGTAATTCCAAATTTATAACACAAAATATACCAACTCTCGTTGTGTACATTTCGGGGAATATAACATTACATGCGTTCAAAATATTTTAACGTCACTTGAATTAGACACTATAAATCCCTATCCCTCGAAAATATCACGTTCTAAATTTTTAATGTGTATTTAAGCACGAGGTATCAAAACATCTAAGTGCAAGCATAACACATAAAAAATGACAACTTTAAAATTTTAAAGCATGAATTTATAATTAATTCTTGAGGTTTAAAAATACACTCTTGAGTAATTTTAAGCGAATACTGATTTTTTTATTTCAAATTAAAACACATTGGAATATGTACGAAAGTAAATAACATGCGTGATTTAATTGATCATGACAAACATCACCTAAGTCCTAGTAATTACAATTACTCACACATCATAAATGGAACACAAATATTGCAAGATGAAACAATAATTTTCATTAATAAATGTCAACTTACAAAAATCGCGTCCAAGGCATGAGTTACAATACACAATGTGCTCCTCTAAAGTCTTCCTAAAAAATACTCTCTACACAGATTTTTATATCTCTCAAAGTGTGTATTTTTTTCTATCCAAAAGTGTATATATCCCTCTTTTCAAAGTTTCTGTGGCTCTTCATTTATAGGTGAGAAGAAGATAATGGAGTGGTTTTTTTTTGGTAGTGGCCAGGTTCGTGGGTTTTTGAGGTTAAATGAAATAGGTTGAAGGTGGGGGAGTGTTGTTGAGGTGTCGAGTATGGAGAGAGCGTGAGTGGTTAATGGGTTTGTTAATGAAGGTGAGAAGAGAGAAATGTGGGTTTATTTTTGGTACAGAAGATGAATAGTGATATGGGGGTGGTTTAGGTGTGGGTCAGTGTAGGATAGTGTAGGGTGTTTGTGTGTGAGTTGTTTGGGTGTATGTGAGTGTAGGGTAGTTAGTATGTGTGTGTTTAATTTGTACACCTAATAAAACTTAACTAAATTATTTACGATTCAACTAAAAATTTCAAAAATAATAAGAATACATAAATTATAACCTAGAAAATAATAAGACACACAATTTTTTTTAATAAAAGTAAAAAAATAAATCTAGAAACAACAATAAATAATGACATAAAAATGTACAATGACTCAAATAAAATAAATAACACTAACAACAACACTATGACATATAAAATGACACAGTAATAAAATAATTAATCAAAGTAAAAATAAAGACACTAAAAATAAAATAAAATAAATATTATACACATATAAATAAAACATCACCAAAAATATGTACATGACGCAAATAAAAATATTTAATAAATAAATACAAAATAAACACACACATAAGGTGTAGGAATGGGTTGGGCTCGGTTTAGGGGTCGATTTTGGTTAAGGGATTGAGATTGACTTTGGGGTTGACTTTTGACTTTCTTTCGTCTTTTGAACTTTGAACGGCCATAATGTCTACATTTCAACTCCGATTGACATGTTGTTTGAACCCAGACATCCCTTGATTCAAGGCCTTCAATTTTCGTGTTTGGTCCGATTCCGAAATCAGTCATTTGTATTTACAATATTTCCCCTAAAGGTGCGTAAGTGACCTCTTCATGCTCAATTTGCATCTGGACTTCACTGTTTTCTTTTTAAACCTATCAATACTAAAAAACAAACTTGAATAAGAGGATTAGAAATGAATATAAGATGTGAGCTTGAAGTTCTCAAAATTGCATTATTAATTCCATTTATTCTTAAATTTGTATTTTTCTCTAAAACAATAAAAATTGCTCCAAAAATATTTTATTGATGGTGAAACAAAATCAACAAGGCCTAGATTTGGGTGTAAATAATATAAAATAATGCACTCATCAAATACCCCCAAACCTAAACTTTGCTAGTCCTTGAGCAAAAATTAATATCTAGCTCACTTTCGTAGGAATCACGATTGCACTTAGCATGTGCAACAAGCCGTTAAAACCCTAGGTTACCCTAGTGGACGAGTTTTGTCTTGTGAGGGTTTGGAGTGAATATATCCACAAAATTCAAAAACTTGACTCTATTTACAAAAGACACAATTGTAATATAACCAAGTTTGAATGCAAACATCATAAATATAGTAGAACTTCACTTTTCAATCTCAACTTATCGTGTGTGTGTGTATAGCCAATATAACCCTCCATTTCAAAGGATTTGATCATTACATTTCTTAATCGAAATTTCGTTTTGATTTCTAAATCTCATGGAATGCACTCACAATCGAATACTCGGAAACGAGTATTTTCTCTTGATATATGGAAATAAAAAAGTAAATTTAATGAGCAACTTCACATATATATCATCAAAGATGGACATTTTATAACGGATGATTATGATCTCGTGAATGAAAAATTGTTGACTTTTTGAAAACACTGAATCACAACATATATAGAATTCATTCTCTCCACACTATAACTAACTTCACTTGAGATCAATTAGGACTTTCTTTTGGTTGTATTGTAAGCTTGATTTTGGCTAGAAAGAATGGTTTTGGAGTGCAAAAATTTCTGAGAATATAGAGATTTTTCGATGTTTTGACTTTTAGGCACTTTTTCTTCTAACCTCCATTTCCTTTTTCTTTTGCTTTTTCTCATTTTCGTTTCATATTCGCATTCTGTTGATCTTCCCCTTTTTTCCCCCTTTTTTTTCCACATTATTGTAGGAAACATTATTCTTTTAGCCTTCTACCCTGATTTTACCCTTAAAAACATGTTGTCAAATTTTTAATGTTAAAATTACCGCAAGTGCACGGGCTATTGAAATATAGCGGGTGTAAGTACGAGTCGAACCCATAGAGATTTCGTTAATTTTTATAAAGTATTGATTGTCCAACTAGACATATGAGTGTATAAAAGTGATAGAGTTTGTAAAATAAAAATAAAGACAGAATAAACGAACAAGTATAAGAGATAATGTTAAAAGTGGAAGAAACTAGGACGTTGATTCGTTTGTCAATTCTAATTAAATTAACAAATTAATTTACTTCCGTTATTTCGAATTTAGAACACAAAATATACTGACTATCGTCTCATACATTTCGGAGAATATAACATTACATGCATTCCAAATATCTTAACGTCTCTTGAATTAGACACCATAAATCCCTATTCCCTCGAAAATATCACGTTCTAAATTTTTAATCTGTATTAAGCATGAGGTATCAAAACATCTAGGTGAAAGAATAACTAAAATTTATAATTCTTAAAGCGTGAATTTATAATTAATTCTTGAGGTTTAAAATTACACTCTCGTGTAATTTTAAGCGAATACCGAATTTTTTTATTTCAAATTAAAACACGTCGAAATATGCACAAAATTAAATTATCACGCGTAATTTAATCAATCATGACAAACATCACCTAAGTCCTAGTAATTAAACTACTCACACATCATATTTGACACACAAATGTTCCAAGATGAAATAATAATTTTCATTAATAAATGTCAACACACAAAAATCGCCTCGAAGATGTGAGTTACAATACACAATATGCTCCTCCCAAGTGTGCCTCAAAAATACTCTCTAAACAGATTTTATCTTTCAAAGTGTATTTATACTCTACCGTGTAAAAAGTGTTCCCTCATAATCGAAATTGGCCCATAATTTATAACCTCACAAATTTGATACACACATAAAAGTAGGAAAAAATGGGGTATTGGTGGTTTAGTGAGTATTAAAGGCATGAGTTAGTGGGTGTGGTGTATGGTTTTATTGGAAATGTGGGTGTTAATGGAGGTTTCTGTAGCGGGTTAGAGAAATAAGGAGGTGGGTTTTGTGGTTGGTTCATGGGTTTTAGTTTAGGTGGTTTGAGGATGATGATGAATAGTGGTGTGTGGTTAGTTTAGGTGTGGGTGTGTGTAGGGTGTTAAGGTTTGAGCGTGAGTGTAGGTTTAGGTGTGAGTAAGGTGTATGGGTATAGAGTGTGAGTGTGTAGGGTAATGTGTGTGTGAGTTGTTTGGGTGTATGTGAGTGTAGGGTAGTTAGTATGTGTGTGTCTAGTTTGTACCTAATTAATAAAAATAAAAATAGCACTTACCTAATATTTCCAACTACTTAAATAATTACAATCTATTAAAACTAAAAATTAAATTCTAACCTAAAACTAAAAATATAAAGATATAAAATAAAATAATATCAATAAACCTAATAAGAAAATTACTAATCTAATAATAAAACTAAAAATAAAAGTCATGCCTATATTATTTACTGACACAGACTTAGTACTATATAAAATGACATACATACTCACATGCACTACTATATTTACATAAAATGGTTAAACACTAAAGAAAATAAAAAAGTAAAATTGATTCGAAAAAAATATAAAATAATAAAAATAACCCTACACACAAATGAAATATAAACATCATCAAAACTATGTACACGACTTAAATAAAATATATAAATATATAAATACAAAATAAACACACACATAAGGTGTAGGTATGGGTTGGGATCGGTTTATTGGTCGATTTTGGTTAAGGGATTGGGTTTGACTTCGGGGTTGACTTTTGACTTTCTTTCGGCTCCGAACTTTGAATGGTCATAACTTCTTCATTTCAACTTCGATTGAGACGTCGTTTTAACCCAGACGTCCCTTTATTCAAGACCTTCAATTTTCGTGTTTGGTCCGAATCCGAAATCAGTCATTTGAATTTACAATATTTCCCCTGAAGTTGCGTAAGTGACATTTTCATGCTCAATTTACATCCGGACTTCACCGCTTTCTTTTTAAACCTATCAATATTCAAAAACAAACTTGAACGTGAGATTAACAATGAATATAATACGTGAGCTTGAAGTTCTCAAAATTGCATTATTAACCCCATTTATTCTTAAAAATGGCTCCGCTAAAAATATTTTATTGATGGTGCAATGGAACTAACAAGGCCTAGATTTGGGTGTAAATAATACAAAATAATGCACTCATCACCCCACTCATGGAACTAGCGAACGTTGGGAATCTAAGTAAGATGGGTCTTTAGGATATGGGTTTAGAACCTGTGTTATAATAAGTATCTGTTAAAACTGAGAGTTATGGGTTATAGTATGATTTGAGGCCAGTGGAGTCGCCAAATGTGAATGTGAAAACCAGTGGGATATAGAATATATTATAAGTAGTAAGTTGGTAAAGTGTAACCTTATAAAGTACTTACACATCATAAATGGAAGACAAATATTGCAAGATGAAATAATAATTTTCATTAATAAATGTCAACTTGCAAAAATCGCATCCAAGACGCGAGTTACAATACACAATGTGCTCCTCCAAAGTCTTCCTAAAAAATATTCTCTACACATATTTTTTTATCTCTCAAAGTGTGTATTTTTTTTCTATCCAAAAGTGTATATATCCCTCTTTTCAAAGTATCTGTGGCTCTTTATTTATAGGTGAGAAGAAGATGATGGAGTGAATTTTTATTTTTTTTGGTTTTGGTAGTGGGTAGGTTCGTGGGTTTTGGAGGTTAAATGAAATGGGTTGAAGGTGGAGGAGTGTTGGTGAGGTGTGGAGTATGGATAGAGAGTGAATGGTTAATGGGTTTGTCAATGGAGGTGAGAAGAGAGAGAAGGTGGGTTTATTTTTGGTAGGCAAGATGAAAAGTGATATGGGGTGGTTTAGGTTTGGGTGAGTGTAGGATATGTTAGGGTATTTGTGTGTGAGTTGTTTGGGTGTATGTGAGTGTATGGTAGTTAGTATGTGTGTTTAATTTGTACACCCAATAAAACTTAACCAAATTATTTACGACTCAACTAAAAATTTCAAAAATAATAAAAATAAGTAAATTATAACCTATAAAATAATAAGACACAAATTTTTTTTTTAATAAAACTAAAAAACTAAATCTAGAAACAATAATAAATAATGACATAAAAAATGTACAATGACTCAAATAAAATAAATAACACTAACAACAACACTATGACATATAAAACGACACACTCATAAAATAATAATTAATCAAAGTAAAAATAAAGACACTAAAAATAGAATAAAATAAATATTATACGCATATAAATAAAACATGACCAAAAATATGTACATGACTCAAATCAAAATATATAAATATATAATTACAAAATAAACACACACAGAAGGTGTAGGAATAGGTTGGGCATGGTTTAGGAGCCAATTTTGGTTAAGGGATTGTGTTTGACTTCGAGGTTGACTTTTGATATTCTTTCTGCTTCGAACTTTGAACGGTCATAACTTTTTTATTTCAATTCCAATTGACACGCCATTTGAACCCAGGCGTCCCTTGATTCAAGGCCTTCAATTTTCGTGTTTGGTCCGAGTCTGAAATCAGTAATTTGAATTTACAATTTTGCCCCTGAAGGTGCGTAAGTGACGTTTTCCTACTCAATTTGCGTTCAGACTTCACCGCTTTCTTTTTAAACATGTCAATACTCAAAAACAAACTTGAACAAAAGATTAACAATGACTATAAGACATGAGCTTGAAGTTCTCAAAATTGCATTACTAACCCCATTTATTCTTAAATTTGTATTTTTCTCTAAAATAATAAAAATGGCTCTAAATATATATATATATATATATATATATATATCTTATAATATATACGTATGTAGTAGGAGCATTGAGAGGACTCCAAATGGTGAATCCTAAATTCTCAGATTTTTGAGTTTTTTTTTAAAAAAAAAATTATATACGTGGCTGCATCTGCTATGTGCGGAGCACAACACATTCAAAAATTAGGCAGTTACCTCATTACCCACTTCTTCCACTCACCATACACGTTCAATTAGGAAGCCAACTTGAATATCAACTCCCCTCTATTTCATCTCTCAAATTTGCAGCCCCTAAGCGGTCTCTCTCTCTCTCTCTCCACACATCTACCCACCACCTCCAACCTAAGATACAAGGTCCTCCCAGATAGGAAAACAACGTCCTTTAAACAGGTATGCACGCAGATGCTTCTCATCAACAGTTTTTATAGGTTTTCCTGCAACAACTTTTTTTAATCACATATTGATGTTTAGTGTTTTTTTAATTGAGATCTGGATCGTAACACTCATAACATTTTCCTTCCTCTTATATTGCGCCATACTTTCCATAGCTTCCTCTTGAGTTTCTTAGATCTATTCTCCTCTGAACTGCATCTGGGACAATCGCATAGTCCAAAATTCGAACCTCTTAATATCTCTGCATTTATTTGACTGATTGGGATACCTCCACTTTGATCTTTAGAATTGTGCATCGTAACAATGGTAAATTGAAATTTAGCCTTATTCTCACCCTGTACTCATCCCTCACGTAAATTAGAGCGCCTCATTATTTTCCACTGATCTCCTCTAAAATCTATCAACAGGTGATCCACGAACCCTGGATGATCTCTTCACAAGAGATGGTAGAAGAAAACATGGATTAGGAGTTTGATCGTAAAAGAGAATCAAAATGAAAAGCTAAGAAAAAAGTATAGAGAAATAAAGTTTTGTTCAAAATATGTTCACCCTTTTGCCTTTTTACACATCATCTTTTGATTATTCATTTACAAAATTCCGAAATTTCACAACCCTAAGATCTACAATGTTATATTTTGTTAATAATCAAAACCAGACCCATCAATTCTAAATCCCAATGTACAGCGTCCAATATTTTAAACTATTTCAATTGATGGAAATAGTTTATTACTCCTGAAAATCATTTTTTTGTTGCAAATCATTTTTATATATTTTTTTGGAATTTTTTTAAAATTATTTTGTGTTTGCTAAATATCATATTTTATTTGATGGAAATTATTTCTTTATGCTATAAATAATTTTATATAGCGGAAAATCATTTATATTTTATTATTACAATAAATAATTTTTATTTGCTATAAATAACTTATTATTGTTGAAATTCTTTTTTTGTTTGGTTGAAATTCATTGTATATTAATAATTATATATTAGTTTACATATTTAAATAAAAATATATACGTATTTAAATATTTAAATAAAATTATTAGTATTTAAATATTTAAATAAATTTTGATTTCATTGTATATGCTCCGAACTTGCACGATATTAACACGTATATATTTAAATTCATTGTATATGCTCCGAACTTGAAATCAAAATTTATTACAGTTTTGATTTTGAAAAATCAATTAATTATTCTTAAAAATAATTAATGTCTTACCAATGTTTTTATCTACGTTTTTTTCATATCTTCTTTTTTCTATAGGCAGGGTGTAAAAAAATGACTACAAATTTGATTGTAGATTCATTTCCTACAAAATCAAGGGGTGAAGGTTAATCTACGATCCGCTAAGGTGTGTGGTGAAATAATATTGAAGCAATATTTTATTTACCATTAGATTTCATTAATGTGAAAAATCTAACTTATTTTCTTCATTCCGAAATCTACAAAATAGACTGATAAACTCCCCGTCACGAAGAATGAGGTATGAATTGCACACATTTTACAACATCTATAATGCCATATGGTGCATTAATATTTACTTCTCATTAAAATATACTAATGTCTGCTCCACTAACGATGACATACCAGATTGCAGTTTTCATCCCGCAACTCAAGAAATGCATTTACATCAAGACATGGGAATTTCGGAAGGCTATGTTCAGGAAATATGGATTTACCCACTACGAGTATGCAGATAATTCATATTTGGAGTGACTCAAAGAAAATGAATATCGCTTTCATTTCTGCAAAAAGTAGTTCCCGACAATTTTAGCTAATACTTCATTTTAAAATTCACTTTATAATGTATTTTTTTTTCTAACTTGAATTTTCTGACTATGGTTCGTTCTATGATATTATCGTTCTTACCATTTATTTCCTCTTACTCATTTTTAGTCATACTCTTTACTCATCACATTACTTATATTTACATGATCATGGCTATGGTTACGATCTTCTTCTGAAATAACGATAATAATTATATATTAATTTACATATTTAAATAAAATAATCCAGAATGCGTTACACCCGCTGTGCATCGCACGGGTCACCACTTGTATATATATATATATATATATATATATTATAAACAAAACTAAAAATTTATTGAGAATTAGAGAGAAAAGCGCTCTCTAGATGGCTTACAGAATTGAAAAAACAAAAGCAACTACATTAATGAGCATCTAGACTAATAGAAATTTTTATATTTCTTAGGAGATCATATTGATTTGAATAGAATATGATTCTTTGGAGTGAGGATCCACGCTTGGATAGCAGAGTAGCCACTTGATTTCCAAATTTTGAGCAGACAGATGTTGAGAATAACAACCTTTTAAAAAGAACTTGAGCCAATTTGAAGTTGGATCTTGGAGACCAATGAATTTGAGCAGCAGTGGAAGAGGAGAAAGACTCAACCAACTCTCTCCAATCAGCTTCCATGTCTATGTTGAAAATGTTATGGTCTGAGCAGAATTGAAGACCCTCTTTCAATGCTTGGAATTGAATCTCTTGATAAGAACCAGAAGCTTGGAAATTTGAAATAGCCCAAATGAATTTTCCTTGACAGTCTCTAAGGATGGCACCACCTCCCAGATGGAGATGATGATCTCTATAACAAGATATATTGAGTTTAAATCTCCCTATACCAGGCTTTGACCATAAATGTTGAGATGAGAAAAAAGGGGATGAGTGAATTTGTTTCAGATCAAAACATTTGATGGATTCTTGATGAATAGAGCAGTCACCCCTCTTTAATTGAAAATCTTTAGAGAGCTCAGAGATTTTAGTTATCACTTTGTGAATAATAAGGTTAGATTTCATAGGAATACCTTCGAAAAGGGATTTATTCCTACTTAACCACATTTCCCACAAAATACACACTAGAATGCTGCTGTGTAGCCATCTAGGTATCTTAGACTTACCTAAGTGAATCAACCATTGAGTGATAGAACCATGAATTGAGGAAGACCTGCTTCTAATATTAATCAAAGAATTGAAAAAGTTCTACACTTGAGAAGCAATGGGACCATTGATGAATAGGTGACTCAGAGATTCAGAAGCTGAACAATAGCATTGGCATCTAGATACCATCCTAATTCCCAACTTTTGCACCAAAGAGTCCACAGGAACACAGTTCGAGAGGGCTCTCCAAGAGAATATAGACAGATTGGGAGGGATCTTTGGATGCCAAATCAAATTAAAAGCCAAAGAGGAAATTTTGTGGATGCATTGGAGATTAAAAGCTGAAGAGAAACTAAAATCTCCAGATAAAGAAGGTTTCCACACTAAAGACCCATCAATCACCTCTGAATTATCTTCCATTAAATACCAACAAGACTAAATTCTTTTAAAAGTCATGGATCCAGACCTCATACCCAAGTTTCTATACTTACAGTTCATGAAATTGGCCCATAAGCTTGTATTTTCCTTAAACTTCCATGCTAGTTTAACATTTCCAGCTTTCACAACTGTATCTAAGCTTCTGACCCCCTCCTTCTCATATAACAAAGAGACTTCCAATTAACCCAATGATATTTTCTCCGATGTTCTTTATGGACTCCCCAGAAGAAAGAACTAAGAAGCTTTTCAATAGTTTTTATAATCAACTTAGGAGGGTTAAGAGACAAAAGACTATATAAAGGGATAGCAGACAAGACAACTTGAATAAGAGTTAATCTTCCTCCCAAAGATAAGAATTTTGATTTCCAGCAATGAATTTTAGAAGTTATAGATTGGATCAGAGGTTCAAAATGTATGGCTTTCCTTCTACCTATAAAAAGAGGGAAACCAAGGTAAGTTAAAGGACCTCTTTCAAACTTGAATTTTGTAATTTCTACAATTTTGTTCCTCATCAAAGCATGACTATTAACACTCATAGAAAAACTGCTCTTGTCTTTACTGATCAATTAGCCTGATTCAACTTCAACTCTCTGCAAAAACTTCATCAAATTAGATAAGACCCTCTAGTGAAAATGATGATGTCATCTGCATAACTCAAGTGACTGATAAGAGGACAGTTCTAGGGTGGGAAAAGGAACTTATAACCTCTCTAGACATGAGATAATTTAATCACCTGCTAAAAGATTCAGCCATGACAATGAAAAGGCTTGGAGAAATAGGGTATCCTTGCCTTTATCCCCTAGAAGGTTTGAAAAAACCTTTAGGTTGGCCATTAATATTCACAGAAAACCAAGGAAAGGAGATACATCTCCAAATTAAGTCTATGAAAGTTTATAAAAATCCAAAGGCTCTCAAAGTTTTGATCAAGAAAAACCAAGAAGTCCTATCATAAGCCTTAGCCATATCAATCTTGATAACAGTGTTTCCTCCTGCAATCTTTCTATCCATCAGGTGCATCATCTATTGAGCTAGCAAAATGTTTTCTTGAATGTTCTTTCTTGACACAAATCCTGATTGATTTTTAGATATTATAAGAGGAAGAATATGGCTTAGTCTGGAATTTATGGTTTTGGATATGATTTTGTAGCTAAAATTACATAGACTTATAGACTTGAAATCTTTGCAAAAGGATGGTCTGACTACTTTAGGAATAAGGCATATATGGGTTGAACTCCTGGGTTTAGGAATATCAGCTCCTAGAAAGAAGTCTTGGATGGCAAGAGTGAGGTCATGTTTGGTGATCTCCTAGCAAGAAATATAAAAATGACCATTAAATCCATCAGGACCAGCAGCACTGTTGTGATTCATGTCTTTTAAAGCCTCCAAGATCTCTACATCATCTGGAATTCCATCCAAATTTCTATTCATCTCATTTGTAATGGATTTAGGAATGACTTTCAGCAAATCTCTTTCTTCCTGGGAACTTGCATTGAATAAATTTGAAAAATAAGAGATAAACATGTTAGCAATACCATTTGTAGACTCAGACCAAGATCCATCTTCATTTTTATTTTTTTGGATCCTAAGCTTCCTTCTATCTTACTGAACTTTTGCATGGTAGAACTTTGTATTCCTATTTCCATCTTTCAACCAATCCATTCGAGATTTTTGTAACCAGAATAATTCTTCCTTAGCTAAAGCTGAATTCAGATCTTCCTTTGCTTTAGAATAATTTTGTCTTTGAGCTACACTACTATCAATCTCCAAAGCTAATTCCTCTTGTAGAAGTTTATCCTCCAAGTGAGTAATCCCTGCAAACAAATCTTTAAATACCTCTTTACTCTAGTTCTTCAAAGAGATCTTCAACCTCTTCAATTTTAAAGTAAAAACTTCCATCTTTCTCCCAAGACATCTTAACCACTTGTTTAAATTCTTCATGAGATCTCCACACATTAAGGAATTTAAAAGGCTTAATGACTATATCCTCATATTGAGGAATATAGATTAAAAGGGGATTATGATCAGAACAATTCCTATTTAGATGGTTAATACTAGAATTTGGGAAACTTTCATTCCAATTGGAGTTGATGATCCCTTTATCAAGCCTCTCAAAAATCATTGCACCATTGGCCTCTCTAGCCTAGGTGAATTTAGATCCAGTTAATCCCATGTCTTGAAGAGAACAACTAGAAATACATTCATTAAACTCTGCAGCTCCTCTAACATCAATATATCTACCCCTAGCTCTTTCATCACTTGAGGATACACTATTGAAATCTCCAATCACAATCATTGGTTTATTATGAAATTAAGAAGAGCTCATTGCAACAGCATCCCATAAAACCTTTCTTTCTAGCCTATTTCATTTAGAATAAACAATGTTAATACCAATATCTTCTTGAAATTGAGGGTGAACAACTTTAAGAAGAAGATTTTGAGTTCCATCATCAATCACATCACCAGTTAATCCATGTTTCCAGAAACACCAAATTTTATTAGAAAGCTTATGACACCCTACCTCAAAATTTAAAATAAATCTCAGTTGTTCCATATAAGAAACATCTTTTATCGGCTACAGAATGGCCAGGAAAGATAGGTTATGATACTTACAAAGCTTTTTCAATCTCCTTCTTGTAGACTTATTTCCCACACCTCTGGCATTCCAAACAAGGGCTTTAATCATTTAAACTGGGAAGCAGGAACCTTTTTTAGACCTTTATTGGCTAATCTGGTGACTCTTCTCTTGACAACAACATTTTTTTAAGAGAAATTTGGCCTTTCTTTTTATTTTTTATTAGAGGGGACTAGGACTTTTTGGGCAGTTTTTATTAGACAACTCCTTTAATTTCTTTTAATGATCAATCTTTTCTGTTAACAACTCAGAAAATTGAATCAGATCTGCCAACTCTGCCTCTTTGTGATCATCAATATCATTATGTGAGTATGATCCCATCTTCTTTATTTTTGGAAACTTCTCTACTTGTGTCACTACTTTTGACTTTGAGCTGAAGTATTTTTCTATATCATCTAGGAGTTGTTTTTTAGAGTTTAGCAGACCTTCTATGTCTAGATCTTCTTCTAATGTATCAGTCCACTCTCCTTCTTCAATATCTTCTGCATCCGATTTTGACTGTTTAGAGTTACTCTCAATAGAACCCTTATATGGTACCCGAAAGCTAGTGCCTAATCCATCATTCTATAAAGCTGGAGATTGTATTTTTGAATCTTTAACAATATTTTGTTGTTTCTCTTCAGAACCTTGACTGGGAGTAACTTTATTACTTTCTTGATCAGCTATTTTTCCTATGACTGGAGCTATCTCATCCTTAATTCTGAAAACCATTCTTTGTTCCTTGAATCTCTTTCCTTGTTTGATTGTACCTGCTTCGTCAATGACCTTTTCTTTTCCTTTCCTCACTTATTGAATTTTTGAATCATTTTTAAGTAAACATTTTCTTTCTTGGGGGCCTAATTTGATGCAATGAGAACATTATTCCAGAGAAGATTCATATTCAATATTTTGCCAGAATCCAAAATCACCATTAGCAACCCACACTCTCTTAGTCTTTGGCTTGAGAAGATCTAATTCAACACACACACGTGAAACACTTGGTTTGTTCAAATTGGTTGTGGAGTTATCAATTTTAAGAGGGGCTCCCACTACTCGAGTAATCGCAAATAGAGCTTCCTTTGTAAATAAATGAACTGGAAGACTAGGGAAGGAAATCCACACAGGAACAATGGAACTTTCTTGATCTCTACGAAATCTTGGAGACCATTTAAAGGTATGCATAGGACTTTTCCCAATAAACCAGGTGTCTTTCAATCATAATCTCATAAAATCCTCCTCACAGCTAAGCCTTATTAGAATATGCTTATAATCTAACAAAACAATGTTGTACGCAGCCTTCAAATAAAATGATTCAAAGTTTTTTCTAATAAATTCCATCGAAGGTTTACCATGAGAAAACTTACTAATGATTGCATGCTTAAACGGATATGAAAGTTGATCCACTTCTTCATTACAGAACATGATGGTTGGTTCCCCTTTATATTTGGAGAGCGGCTTAAAAGTGATTGCATGAGATGATTCGGTTGACTTTAAAACTTGCACAAAGGATTTGTGCCAAGGGTTCTTAGGGTCCGGAGGCTTGGGATCCAAGGAAGAAGATGGAGAGAGATGAGAGGATTCCATGCAACCCTAATTATTGATGGTGCAACGAAACTAACAAGGCCTAGATTTGGGAGTAAATAATACAAAATAATGCACTCATCACCCCACTCATGGAACTAGCAAACGTTGGGAATCTAAGTAAGTTGGGTCTTTAGGATATGTGTTTAGAACCTGTGTTATAATAAGTATCTGTTAAAACCGAGAGTTATAGGTTATAGTATGATTTGAGGCCAGTGGAGTCGCCAAATGTGAATGTGAAAACTAGTGGGATACAAAATATATTATATGTAGTAAGTTGGTAAAGTGTACCTTATAAAGTAATCACATCTAGTGTATGATATCACATCCATTTATATTGTATGATGAAATGTAGTATTTTCCATAATTGAGAATTGTGGCACAATACGTATTTGAGAGGTAAATAAATGTAGAAGTTGTTCCTTCAGGACTTAGCTATTTGATGGTTTAGGTTAGCTAGGACCGCTACTCCCCAAATTTTCCACGAGGATGGTATAGGAAGAATTCGATAAATTTTAACTCGGGAAAGTTGAAACTTACATGGTAAGGTTTGTGGAGGCCTATGATTCATAGACTCTAAAATTTGAAGAGAGGGGGAGAACTTGCGACACGGGTTGATGGCATCATCGCACGAGTCATGGTTATGGATGCATTTGTGAGAAAGATAAAATGCATCGTGATAAAAAACTATAGTAGTGATGGCATAAAGCCAAGAAAGACATTTCTAAGTTGTAATTGAAAGTGGACCATAAAAAATATATAGGGTTCTTTCTGTCCCGACCCCAACCTAAAATAGTATTAGGGAACGAGTGTCTTGACATGCCACCAAGGAAACAAATATTTCGATTTAAATGTTTCCTTAAATAAATGCAACGGATATATTATCACATGGTTATGAATCGTAAAATACTGAAAGTAAAGGAATTACGTCATCAGAGCTTTCTAAAGGAAACTTCATATATATTAAAAGTAACAACGGGTTACAACTTAAGAGAAAATTTAAACCTTATTACAAGAGAGCCAGACATGCTCTAAATAAACATTTTACAAAAAGAGCTCTAAAAGCTAAATCTTCAATATAGTCCATTTTCATTCCGTCCATGAGTCTAAACGTTTCCTGAAAAATGGTTATTTATACAACATCAGCTAAAAGCCGAATGAGGTTCAATCTCCAAACATTTCAGGGTTTTCAGAAAATAGATACCTATTCAAGTCAAAAGAGAAGGCATATACATATATGGAGAGGAACTTGCAGTAAATAGATATAATTTTGAAATGAAATTATATATATCACAATTGGATAGCTCAGAATAAGAAGAATGCAACAAATCAAATGTGATATCTTTTTCTTTCAATCATATCATTTTAATGGCCAAGTACACTCTAATACCGTATTCTTCTACCGTATTATACCCCGGTAGTTGAGGGTCAATCGAACTAGTTCGTCACAACGCCTTATTTAGGGCACACCAGCGATAACCCAGCTGGGAAGGTCAGTCAGTAAAGAGGTCCCTTAGGCCGAATCATAATTTCAGAATTCAAATCAGATGTTTATATGGAGAGATATAAACAGATAACAAACGACGGAATCATCGGTATCAGATGCATTTTAAGAATAAAAGCATTTCACAAAATATACATAGTTTGCGTAATAATATAATAAAAATGCGCAAGAAATTGCATAGAGTACTCACCCAAAATGGAGGTCAAATTTACTGGTATTGAGTCTTCGATCACACGTTAATCTGATAAAGATTTAAGTACACGTTCTAAGGTCCAGTTTATACTATACTTTAATAATAACTTCCTCTTTTAAGGGATTACTGAATCCCCATTTGTCAACTTTTAAAATTCCTTCATCGTAATTGAAGAATTCAATTCATAGTCTTTCCTCATCAGTCGGTTCCCAGTAGAGATGGAGGGTCACAGGGGCACCACTTAAATACCATCTCATCTAGACAGAACATTTCCGAATTCATTCCCAGTAGAGATGGAGGGTCACAGGCGCACCACTTAAATACCATCTCATCTAGACAGAACTTCACCGGGCCTGACTTTGGAATTACTTAAATCGGATTCCATAATAACGAGCAATTTCTTTAAAAAGAATCATTTTTAAAAGCGTATAATTTCAAACAAGTTTATAAAATTAACTTGGATTTGTTCTAAATTTTAAGTTTTGATTAGTGAATTCTTTATTGTATTTTACCAGCATAACTACTAAGTAAAGCTATAAAACAATAAATTAAAACTATAAAGATGCATTATAACATTAAGATTACCTTAAGATGAATATCCCTAAGAACTTCTTCTTAAACTTTCTCACACTTTCTCTCACTATTTCTTTCTATAATTCTCAAGGAATTGGTGTGAGTTTCAAATGATCCCCTAAAGGCCCTATTTATAGTTTTCCAAATATATCTCGGGGTTGACACATGTCCATGCTGACCAAGCTTTTACAATGGGAGTCAGCGTTGACGTGTCGCGTAACGGAGGCGTCTTGCAGTCTTATTTCACCGGTCTGCGACACGTGTTTTAGCTTCTCCTCTAACGACGACACGTGTTTTGGCTTCTCCTCTAACGACGACACGTGTATGGTGGATATGTTCAAAAGAAAGCACGAGGTGTCGAGGATAGGTATTAAGGGTATAAGGGTCATTTCGAACTTGAAGGGCATTTTGGTAATTTCACATCATATATTTTCAATATTTCTTTTAGGTCCCTGAAAATATTTTATTTTCAAAAAGGCCCCTTTTTATTTTTCATTTTGGTCCCTGAAACTTTCTTTATTAAAACCAAGTCCCTAAAGTTTCATAAAATTACATTTTGTACCCCAAAACTTATCACTTAGCTTAGGATGTGCCATAAAATCTCAATCTGACCCATTTTACTGTTGATTCTTCAAATTTAAAAATGGGATCTGTCATATTAAGAACTCGGAATATCATATATGTAATAATATATCATAATTAGATAGTAAGTATGACGAAATTGAAAGAAGACAATTATATATTGGTATAAGAAAATGGGGTCATTACACTTTCGGCTGTTGGATCTTCCTTAGTAGAAATGGGAGAACGTATCCCTAAATTATAACAGAGTTAATTACTTCGCAAAGGGATGCAGGTTACGTCTAATCATAACATGTGACAGTATACCCCAATCATTATTCCTGAGATAGTAACGTTATATGGGGTACATTTCAACATTGTGTCTGATATAGACAATAGAGTTAAGTCTTGATTATTGGGAAGAGTTTCCGGAAGTCCATGAGTATCGAGATACGAATGTAAAGGACCTAACACACCCACAAATGGACAGATAGACTAAGAATTCTAGTTACATATTAAGGTATATGTTGTATATTTTATTATGGGAAGATTTCGTGTCATATTTGGAGTTCATGTAGAATGACTCCTCTCAGCTCATTTACGGTATGACTCTATTTGAGGCGTTATATAGAAGACCTTATTGTCCTTTTGATTATTGGCTAGTGGTGGAGGATAATGAGCTACTCGGTCCAGAAGGATTCAGGGCCCATAATCCATAATTCAAATGATTTGGTGTTACATTATTGCTTGTTGGAAAAAGGGAAATTAGCGTCGAGATACGTAGGACCATTCCTATTATTATAAAGATTGGACATGTAGCTTACATGCTTAGGTTCCTTAAAGAGTGTATGTGCGTTCAAATAGAGAGATTATTTAATTAAACTCATTTTTTATCAATTCAGTCCTAAACATGCATCTAGGTGTGGTTGAATAAGATGAAGTCATGCAAGAACATTCAAACACACACATGTGAGGAATAATCCCCCAAAGGGGAAAAACCTTTTATTTTCACTATAATATTATAAGGAATGGTTACACGGATTACAGTAAAAATACAGTGTGACACAAAAATACCCGCAGGTGTCAGTTCTGTAGTCAGCGATTGGAATCTTCCTCGAGAACTCCAGGTGAGCAGCAATGAAGAAGGAAGACGGCTTCTCCACAAAGGTTGAACAAACACAAGGTTGTGTTCTTGGGTTACAAAATGATTCACAAAGGTTCGGAAAAGTTGTGTGAATCAAAACATGAGTCTTGGAACTCAAAAAGGTGAAGACTAGATGTATTTGGACTCTCAAAAATGTCTCTCAAAGTCTTTTAAAATAACTCCCCCGAAGTTGTCTTTTATAGGGAAACCAATAAAGAGTTTCATGATTTTAAAACTCTGCCAGCGTACAGGTACCCCGAAATGGTTCGGGTGTCCCATGAACCGATTCGGCCCCCGAACCGGTTTGGCTTCGGCTTGCAGAAATTCGCTGGAATGTGGGGCTTTAAACACTTAGCATTTTTCAAGAGTTTTCCTCGAAATTTTCTCCATTTTCAAAGGGCCATAGTTCTTCACCATAGCTCGGATTGAGGTTCCGTTTCTTCCAGTATCTTCCTTGCGGAGAGATCTTCAACTTTCCAGTTGACTGGACCTCCGGACGGTGGCTGTAAAATTACCAAAATACCCTTGAACTTCCATATCGTGCATTCTTTCACTGTTTTGACTTCTCTTGCGTACCACTTGCATAAAGTCCCTAAAATCATGGAACGTGAAGTCATTGAGGCAGATGTGGGACACATGATGGATATGTTGAATGCTTGATCCTCGGAGTTCGAATTGACGCCGTCATATGTGATCATGTAGAGACGTGCCAAATGTAGCGGCGTACGACATACAAAAATGTAAAATAACGGTCATGAGAAATATGTCCTTACAAATCTCCCCCTATGTCTACGCCGGTACATACATACAAAATCCGAATTATGAAATGACAAAATTGCCTATACAAATCTACCCTCCCATGAACCCAAAACAGGGAAGATACAAATGAATAAGTCTTCATCGTTTGTTCTTCAAATTTTCAAAACTTTTCTCATCATGGTGTTCATTTCAGAGATCATCAATGTAGTACCTACACATATGAGATAAAGCAAATACCAAATACTAAGTGACGTATCGAGTTTGAAATGAGATAAACATAGATACCACTTTAACTTTATGATGAAAGCAAAAGTCAAATCTCAAAAACTCCCCCATAATATGATAATGCTTCTCCTCCTTTTTATTATGTCCCCAAATAGACAAATATGAGAAGCAGAAAAAAATGCAAATGGATAATGTCACAAGGTAAGAAATAAATCACACCATGAACGAACAAAAAAACAACCAAGTCGATGATAGCGTAAATGAATGGGTGTAATAAAATTCGATAGGAAAATCAATGCATATAAACATGACATATGTTCACGATGAATATCGAATACTCTTGACGAATGAACTCAAAATCTTCCTTAGGTGTAAAAAAATGGAAATATGAGACATTGACTCAATCAAATATACAAATCAAAGCTCAAAGTGATTTCCATATCAATAACGTCCAAAACGATGTAATTGTTTTTCAGGACTTTCAAGGAAGTACACACCCGTTTAAATTCTCCAACCAAACTCCCTCAGATTTATATTTTGAATTGAGGTAATCTAAATTCTCAAAGTTTGGAGAATTGATGGTGAATCTTAAATGGCCCATATTAGGCATGTATTGCTTTTTATTGCCTTTAAATTTTTTGGGCTCTTTTAACCTCTTTGGACCCCGGATATTAAAATTCCTCCATTTTTTAGTTCCAATTTAACGGTGGCTTAGTATTCGCAAAGGCTAAATGAACCATTCGCAGCCCTTCCCCATTTTCAAATAAACACACAGTCTCACCAAATGATTTTTTACATTCATTCCAATCTTGTCAAGTTTTATTGCATATTGTTCGTTGTATAGACATAATTGAGATGGAAACACTCAAACCAATATGAGATAGACAAGTACAATAATTAAATATAGCCGTGTATGTGTGCAATAAAGGAGATAGGATTCAAACATGTAGAAAGATATCACTAATCACATCTCAAAGACTCCAAACAGTGTAAAGCACATGGATGCAATGATGTAGCGTATCAAATCACTATCAAATAGTCACGTGGATAAATGAAATGAAATTTGGGACTCGGCTATCTTGAATGCTCATCCATAAAAGGTGTAAACAAAAATATTTTTGGATTTTTCAAAATTTTATCAAAATAAAATATTTTTGATCTTTTCAAAATTGTTTCTAAAAGATTTTTTTTTTTTATTTTTCAAAAAAATATATAAACAAAGCAAAAGTAATAATACACATGATACAAACTAGCAATATGAAGCATATGATATTAACATGAATAAGCATGCTATCCTAGACACAGACCAACCCCTCAGTCAACCGTGCAAATCCCCAAAGACTTCCTAAGACTCTCAAATCTAAGGGCATCTAAAGGTTTCATGAAAATATCGGCTAACTGACGGTCGGTGGGAACGAAACTCAGGAATACGACTTTCTCCTAAATTAACTGACGTATAAAGTGCTCGCGTATCCTAATATGCTTTGTGCGTGAATGCTGGACTGGATTGCGGGATATATGAATCGTGCTCGTGTTATCACAGGAAATGGTCATGGTGTCTTGTGAAATCCCATAATCCTCCAATATCTGCTTCATCCACAAGAGTTGCGTGCAATAACTCCCGGTGGCGATGTACTCAGCCTCTGCAGTGGATAAAGAGTTGGAGTTTTGCTTCTTGCTCAACCAGGAGACAAGAGCAGAACCAAAATAGAAATACCCACCAGTAGTGCTCTTATAACCATCTACATCCCCAGCCCAATCGACATCCGAATAGGCGAACAAATGATCATTGGCATCAAAGGAACACCAAATACCATATGAGAGAGTCCCACTCACATATTTGATAATACATTTTATAGTGAGTAAGTGTGACTCTTTCGGGGACGCCTGATATCGCGCACAGACTTCAACACTAAAGGCTATATTGGGACGACTGGCAGTTAAGTAGAGAAGACTACTTATCATACTCTGATACAAGGTTTGCTCTACGTCCTTGCCTGAAGTGTCCTTACTAAGCTTGATAGAAGTACTCATAGGTGTACGTGCATGCTTAGCGGACGGACTCAAGCCTCGCAATAGGAGCAAATGTCTTCCCAAAGTCTACACCCTCTATCTGTGTGTAGCCTTGAGCGACCAACCTAGCCTTGTTTCTGATTATGGTACCATTTTCATCCATTTTATTCTTGAAAATCCACCTGGTACCTATCACATTAGTCTCACTAGGTCGGGGGACTAGTTACCAGACATTGTTCTTTTTAAACTGAAGCAACTCATCCTGCATAGCAGATATCCAATGTTCATCCTTGAGTGCTTATTTATGATTATGGGGCTCGACTTTGGACGTGTAGCAAAAGTGGCTAACGACGTTCTCTAGCTGAGCACGAGTCTTGACCCCAAGAGTGGGATCGCCTACAATGGAGGCCGGGTCATGACTCTTGAGAACCCAAGCATATATGTCCCCTAACACAGGAGTAGGGTCCACAGAGTGTGGGTGAGGGATAAGTAAATCACTTCCAGAAAAGTCTTGATCCTCACACTGAAGGTTAGGATCGATAATTGTCGGAGGTTCATCATCTTGCACGGGGAGGTTTATTGACTCCATAAACTTAGAGCTCTTCAGGTTAAAGACTCGGTACGCTCTACTATTCGATGAATATCCTAGAAATATTCCCTCGTCGCTCAGGGAGTCAAACTTTCCTAATTTCTCTCTATCCCGTAGGATGTAGCATTTACTCCCCAAAACACGAAAATATGCCAGGTTGGGTTTCTTGCCAGTCCATAATTCATAAGGCGTCTTAAGTGTGTGTGGACGCATGTAAACCCTATTCACCGTGTGGCATGCAGTAAACACTGCCTCTGCCCAAAATCTCCTAGAAACATTAAGACCTATAAGCATAGACCTAGCCATTTCTTGGATCGTCCTATTCTTTCTCTCAATAATCCCATTTTGCTAAGGAGTCTTCACAGTAGAAAACTCATGTTTGATGCAAAATCTATCACAATAAAGGTCTACCTTTGCTTCCTTAAATTATGTGTTGTTGTCACTACGTATCATGTTAATAGTGACTCCGTGTTGGTTTTGTAGGACACGGCACTTGGTTATTAAAAACTCTACAGCATTGAATTTATCTCTCAAAAAACCTACAATCGAATATCTAGAGAAATCGTCTACCATCACGAGGATATACCTCTTATCACCCAGAATCTCAGTACGAGTAGGACCGATAAGATCGATGTGAATCAACCCAAGTACACAGGAGGTGGTAATGGAATGCAACTACCTATGTGGGCTATGGATCTGCTTTCCCAACTGACAGGGCCCACAAGTGTGGAAGTTGGCTTTCCAAGTGATGGTAAGCCACGCACTAGGTCCTTTTTAACTAAACGAGTTAAATCTCTAACATTCACATGACCTAGACGTTGGTGCCACAGATCCATAGGAGTGATCGTGGTGCTGTTGCAGACAAGTGAGGACGTGGGCTCAGTACTATAACAATTATCCTCTATCCTCACCCCTCACACTAAAAGTTTACCGGTTTAATTATAGAAATTACGCGCATCCCAGTCAAACTTTACGATAAAGTTGGCATCTTATAACTGGCTAATGATGAGAAGGTTTGCTTTCAAACCTTTGACGTACGAAACATTCTCTAGCTTAGGAAATCTTGTTAACTCTACTGTACCTCGTCCTACAATTCTAGACTTGCTCCCATCTCCAAAGGTGAATCTACCATCCTTATAATCCTCAAGGTAGGTAGAAAATGATGCATCACCTATGATATGTCTGGAGCACACACTATCAAAATACCACTGTGAGGTATTATGTGCTTTGAGAGCGACATCAATAACAAGAGCCTTTTTATCTTTCTTAGGCACCCAAGAAGTGGTAACCTTTTATTTACCCTTGTTGTTATTTGTTTTAGCCGGGATGCGAGAAGCATTTACAGACGGCAAAGACATCCGTCGGAATTCCTCCATCAAACTCTGTGACGTGGCAGTTAAAAACTCAACACTCTCTCTCAGACTAGAAAAATATCAGTATGATGTGGTGGAGCAGTAGTACGTCATATCCGACCCAAACTATAGCAAAACTCCTTGAGGTGGTCTTTTCATTTGCAGTACGTACAGAAGAACGCAGTCTTAGGCAGCCCTGGGTTTACTTTCCTTGGTCGAACTCTCCTTCGTGGTTTTTGATGATGGCCATATGGAGTCATAGTAAACTCAGGAACTGGTTCAGGTGGAATTTGGGATGTGGAGGCACCATCATAACCTATTCCCTGCCTATCACCAAAACCTAAAGAGGTGTCGAGGATCATCTTTCCCATCTTTCCTAATCTATCCTCAATTTGAACCTTGACTTCTCGTGCTCTCTCAAGATCACGAGTAAGCTGGGCAACAAGGGCTTCAAGTTTCTTTCGAGTCTCTAGGGACGAATGAATCTCACTCGTAAGACTGACCACTTGTTTAGTCAATTCCCCTTTCTCTTTCTCAAAACAACTCTCTCTCTCTCTCTCCAAACAGTCTCTCTCTCTCTAAACAAACTCTCTTTCTCAACACAGGCAGACTCTCTCTCTCTCAAAGTGGTGCAGGTGAAGGATTCTCTCTCTCTCTATTTTTCTAAATCTTCCTCTAGATCGGTGATCCTAAGAACTAACGCTTTGTTACGCTTTTTAGTTTTAAATGACTCATTATATAACTCGGCGTAGGCGCATTGAAGATTACTCTCGCTCTCACTTCATCATCCTCCCCCTCACTCACATCGATCTCAGTGTCGAGGTGTCCTTGTGAAGTAGAATCCTCATCATCGTGAGGAGTACTAGACGTGGTCACATGACTAACCATAAATGCAGTGAAGTTACACTCATGCGATGACTTGTCTCCAGAGTCCACCGACTCGACGTCACTGTCGTCACTAAGGGTAGCATTAAGGACATCTTTGCCCCTTTCTCTGTTTAGCCTAGTAACACACTAAAAAGCTCTATGACCCCTACTGTCACACTCAAAGAATCTCTCACTCTCTTTCTTAGGAGGATATTTAAAATATTTTTGATTTTTCTTTTCAAACTTATTTTTCTCAAAATTCTTTTTATCTTTGAAATTACCATTTTTCTTGAATTTGAGAATTTTCTTGAAATTTTTAGCAAACAGGGCCAAATCATCTAAATCAAAGTCACACTCAGAATCTGACGTATCTATCTCTCTTTTTCTAGATGATTCCCTCTTTCTCGCCGACCCCTCACTTTTTCTCTCCTGGGCATTAAGTGAAATTCCCTTATCTTTAGGCTTGACAGATTTAGGAAACATATCAATCTCATAAGTTTGCAAATCTCCTACAAGTTCCTCCAATTTAAGCGTATTTAAATTACCCATAGAATTTAGCACAGTGACTTTAGGGATAAAACGCTTAGGCAGTGATCTAAGAATCTTTTTAACAACTCTAGCATTAAGAATGTGTTCACCAAGATTAAAGCTAGTGTTAACAATATCAGACAGTCTAGCATAAATTTCATCAAAACATTCAGACTCAAGCATGGTGATTGTTTCAACTTGAGTTGTTAAATTTTGCAGTTTAGACTCTTTCACAGCATTAGTTCCTTCATGGGTAAGTTGAAAAACATCCCATGCCTCTTTCAACGTGGTGCACGTCATTATGCGTTTGAACTCATCAGGTGTGATAGATCCAAAAATAGCACTTAAACCCTTATAATTAAAAGATGACCATTTAAATTCGTCTTCAGTCCATGTAGTGTCCAGTTTTAAACTAGTCACGTTATTAATAGTGACAGAGGGAGGCGACCACCCTCTTTCAACCAAAATCTAGACACGTTCATCAATTACTTTTAATGCAGATTTCACGCGGGCTTTCCAGTATACATAGTTTGTCTCGTAAAAAACTGGCATTTTATTATATAACTTCTCCATTATGAACACGCTCTTTTTCAAAAATTAATTTTTCAGAAAATTAATATCTTAGAAAAAATTTGCGGAAAATTACACAATAAAGTTGTGTAATTGGCTCTGATACCAATTTGAAAGAGTGCGCGTGCGTTCAAATAGAGAGATTATTTAATTAAACTCAGTTTTTATCAATTCAGTCCTAAACATGCTTCTAGATGTGATTGAATAAGATGAAATCATGCGAGAACATTCAAACACACACATGTGAGGAAAAATCCCCCAAAGGGGAAAAAGCTTTTATTTTCACTATAATATTGTAAGGAACGGTTACACAGATTACAGTAAAAATACAGTATGACACAGAAATACACGCAGGTGTCGATTATGTAGTCAGCGGATGGAATCTCCCTCGGGAACTCCAGGTGAGAAGCAATGAAGAAGGAAGATGGCTTCTCCACAAAGGTTGAACAAACATAAGGTTGTGTTCTTGGGTTACAAAATGATTCACAAAGGTTTGGCAAAGTTGTGTGAATCAAAACATGAGTCTTGGAACTCAAAAAGGTGAAGACTAGATGTATTTGGACTCTCAAAAATGTCTCTCAAAGTCTTTTAAGACAACTCCCCCGAAGTTGGCTTTTATAGGGAAACCAATAAAGAATTTCTTGATTTTAAAACTCTGCCAGCATACAGGTACCCCAAACCGGTTCTGGTGTACCGTGAATTGGTTCGCCCCCCGAACCGGTTTGGCTTCGGCTCACAAAAATTCGCTGGAATGTGGGGATTTAAATACTTAGTATTTTTCAAGAGTTTTCATCAGAATTTTCTCCATTTTCAAAGGGACTTAACGTCTTCACCGTAGCTCGGATTGAGGTGACATTTCTTCCAGTATCTTCGTTACGGTGAGATATTCAACTTTCCAGTTGATCAGACCTTCGGACGGTGGCTATAAAATTACCAAAATTCCCTTAAACTTTCATATTGTGCCTTCTTTCACTGTTTTGACTTCTCTTGCGTACCACTTGCATAAAGTCCCTAAAATCATGGAACGTGAAGTCATTGAGGCAGATGTGGGACACATGATGGAGATGTTGAATTCTTTATCCCTAGAATTCGGATTGAGGCCGTCGTATGCGATCGTGTATAGATGTGCCAAATGTAGCGGCGTACGACATACAAAAATGTAAGATAACAGTCATGAGAAATATGTCCTTACAGTTCCATAGTCCTTTGTTGAGGCAATATTACAGAAATGTGTGGGCATTTATAGTATATATTGTGTGTAAAATATATACCGTGCAAACAAGAATAAAGTACTGATGTTGCATAGTAGTAAGACGAGTTTATATATATATATATCTAAAAACTGATTAATCTACTATAGTGCAGATAGTAGGACGATAGATAATGGTTATCTAAAATTAAAATTTAAGTAGTGAAACTTAAATGGTAAGTCCTGGAGTATAACATCAGTGATGTGCTCATTATTAGGGGTATTCGGTAATGTACCGTATGGGTGGTACGACGGAGGTTACATGATATGTGGGATTAATACCCGGAGTTTTTCTTACCAGATATGCCTTATTTTACGAATTTTGGGACGAAATTCCATTATTTTTAATGACATTAAATGATTTTTAATGACTTTTAAAATTAGATAAATTAAAAGTAAATGGGTTGAATAAATATTGATTAATTGGAATTGTTTATGTGAAAATAATTGGAATTTTTTATGTGAAAATAATTGGAATTAATCTGGATCGAATATTACTGGAATAAAGTAATATGTGATTGATATCAAATATTACTTAGTGCTAAAAAGTAATATATGATTATGACTTTATTAAAACTGTCGGGATTTATAAATACAAAAATTATGGTAATTAAGGCAGGACACGCGTGTGAGTCGTGTCGGGACTATAATTCAATGGAATGAAAAGTAAATTATTTTTATGTCATTCAAATAGTCATCTCGAGTGTGCCAAAGTATCCAGAGGGGTTTAAATAGTCAGAAAAGTCTACCCGGGGGTTTAATTTGGGTCTCATGTCAATTTGGAACCGAATAGACACCCCAAAGAGGTATTTTGGTCATTTTACTTGGGAGATGAATGGTACTTACAAAATTTAGGTATTTTTATATAATTTAATAGATATGTTAGCCAAAGTTTTATTCACCAAAACACTAAGAGACATCCATTGAGGAGAGGGAAAGATTTTCTCTAGGAGAGGAGGGGTTGTCCTAGGAAAACCAAGGGACAAAATCATCTTGCACCGCCACCGCCACCATAAGATAGTGAACGAAAAAAAGATGAACACCATAACATCATCTTCTCCAAAGGTTCGGACCTATGAAATCAAAGGCAAGTGTTTTAACTCTTGCAATCTATAGCTTGTATGTGGTCTATGATAGATAGAAAAATATTTTTTTAAAGTTTTATAAATCAATGATGAATTTTGATGATTTTGATTTAATTCTTGAAATAGAAATCATGTAGGATTAATCCCTTGTTGATATTAGGATTAACATCACGAAATTTGGGTTTATTTGATGAAGAAATTTAGGGTTTATACATGTTCTTGAGTAAGAATGATAAAATACAGATTTTTCTGAATTAAAATGGGATTAGCATGATTAATTAAAATTCCATGATGATTTTGATATGATTTGATGTTATAAATCATGTACATACTTTGGTATATCATTTGGGATGAATTATAAGGAGTTTGAGATCATTTGGTAGAGGTTTTGAGGATGAATTATGTTACAACCCAGAGGTAGAAATATGTAGAAAAAGGACGGGTATTGTATCATAATTTTAGGACTGTTTAAGTGGAAATTGGTAGTGTGCACGAGTGTTCTTACATGAAATCACATTCTGCACAATTTTGTAGTTTTAAGTTTTTTCAAAATCGGTGCAGAAAAGGCTGAAATTGTAATTTTATATTTCTGGGCAGAATGTAACTTTATCGAGACTGGGAATTAAAATATAATCCGGGCTTGTTTTAATGAGTCGAAATTTTGGACCAATAAGTATGGGTTGAAGGTAGATACTAGAATAATTAATTCAATCCTTTTGGTTAACAAGAGATGTTCGGAGTGATGGGAAATATGAATAAAATGTGAATTATTAGTTTATGGGATAAACTTGAAATATACTACGTGTGGGATTTGTATATGGGATGAGAGTATACCCATTTGTTGATATATATACATAGGTGGAGCGAATACCTATGATATAATTAAGGTTTAAAATACCAAGATACGTAGGATATTCGAGATACAAGTATACTACGTATGAGATTGTAATATGGGATATGTGAATGCCCTATTATATATATATATATATATATATATATATATATATATATATATATATATATATATATATATATATATATATATAGGTTGAGTGTATACCTATATGATGATTTGTGTGTATGACATACCTAGCCTACTTGCTATCGACGGGAGGTTTGCTCGTTGAGGGCAGTCATATCCTGATGAGCCTTAAAGGGGATTTTTAACTTGTGCCTCAGAACATAGGACTTAGGTTGGATTGCCATGTGTGAAAACAATGGTATTGACTAGTCATTTGGGTGGGTAGGTATGTGCGTAGCCCAAAGGCTTAGGACTATATTCACCCCCAATATTTGTCTTTATTATTTACGGTTAGAGGGATATACCAAACCGACAGTCCTTTGTACATTGACGAGATGTACCCGGACATGATAGAAGAGTATGCATGCACCGTAGTTGAGTCTTAGGGTGCAGTATTGTATATATATAATAGAGTATATGTATATATATACTTGTGATATTATGTACTGAGTAGACATGAATGATAATGAAATTTGAAATGAATTAAGTTGGTGAACACGCAATTATATCAAATTGAAAAAGTGCTGATCCATGTTAAAGAGAAAATGGATATATATGTATTACTTATATTGCGAGATAAATATGTGGGAACGATATTGGGCTATGTTTAGATTTTAGACTGGAAAGAACTAGTTAGCATGGGAATAGTAACTAGTATGGTTTGAAGGTACGTTAGGTGTGTACACTAGATGAGAGGTGAGAATCTCAAGAGAGAGTTCGAGAATCTAACATGTACATAATAATTGCTTAATTACACTTGTTAATCACTTGTTATTTTTAAAAATATTTTTACCATCGGGCCCCGTTTTCTTGCATATTCTCGCCTCCCTTGTATCTTCTACATTAGGTGTCCAGTCACAGAAATGCCTGGCATAGAGGATTGGATACTTGATGTACTATGGATGCTATGGAGTTGTAGACTTTGCTTATACGCTTTCTTTCTCTTGATTCATACATCCGTGGTAGTTAGTTCATGTAGTGCCTGTCGCCCAAGGATTCTAGTTATTTCGATACTATCTCAGACACTGGTATTACTTAAGTTAGTTTTGATACATTCAGTTTATTTGGACTATTGTATCGAGATATTTAAACTGGGGAGTTTATACCAATTACATTTAATTCAGTTGTGATGTTACTTATCTATTATGCATTATTGTGGAATGGATTACATGAAATTGTTTGTAATGGTAAAATGAGATTGTATTAAATTAAAATTTGAAAGTTTTTAACACCATCTTAATTGAGTATTAGGTGATTAACATAAAAAAATGTATTTCGAAAGTGATGCTAAGAATGAACCAACTGTATACTCTGATTTAATTGGGTATAGGATTGATCACTCGGTATTTAATTGAGCGGGGTGTCACATTCACTTAGTTTTGAGATCCAAGTATTAATGAATTAACTCTATCATATATCTCATGCTTTGAACCCCCAAGAATATTTATTCCTCAATTTCATGAGAGTTTTGGAATGATGGATTCCGTGTTGTTAATTGACAAGGCCTTGTTAAGATCGATGGATACCGAGGCGCGGTTGGATTACGTTATGTGCTACTGGTGGATTCCTGCGGTTGCTACGATTAAGGTCAAGGAGCGAAGATTGCATCCGTCTTGAAGGGAGCCGAGTCAGTGACTAAGTTTATCTATCGTCCTATATATATCCTTATATCATAGTGCAATTTTTTACGCTAGGCCATCCGAGGTTTTTCCCATTGTGGGTTTCCTCATACATCACGACACTGTGTGATTGTTTCTTTACTTTTCTTTAATTGAATCTTGCATGTTCACATAATAATTCTTAGGCAAGATAAAATGGGGTAAAAATCACAGAAATCATATTCACATCATGTTATTTTCAAACTTGGTATAATCTCTCACACTGTAAATTTGTTTAAAATTTTGGAATTTTTATAAACTCTTTATAATTAAGGGATCTATGCACTTACAAGTGTTATCAAAGAGGATTACTCTATTTTATTAAGATGTTCCTAGGTTTACTGTGTTCTTTGGGTCCTTTGATAGCATTTAATCGCGAGGTAAGTTATGTTATCTGGTCTCCTTTATTTAACGGGTCATATTATCCCTATTGGAAGCCCAGATGATATTTTTCTTGAAATGTATTGATGAGCATATTTGGATCTGTGTGGAGAATAGGTGGTGTCCTCCTATGGAAGGCAGTTTTTTTTAAAGCTTATGCCCTATGGAATAAGGCTAAAAATGATGGCTCGACTTTTAATTTTAATGGTGTTAATGATATATATTGTGTTCTCACGACTAAGGAGTTTAGAATTATAATGACATGTGAGAAAGCAAAAGTTGCTTAGGATATTTTTAACTCTATGCATGAGGGTACAAATACCATTAGTGTGTCTAAGTTACAAATATTTGACAACTAAGTTTGAGGTAAATAAAAGGGAGGAACATGAAATATTTGATGACATTTATGTTAAACAACAAGATATTATAAATGCCCAGTTTAACTTGGGTGAATTGTGGTTGGACTACATTGTGTTCCATTGGTGGATTCTGTGGTTTCTACGATCAAGGTCAAGGAGTGAAGATTGCATCAAGCTTGAAGGGAGTCGAGTTGATGAGTAACTATGTATGTTTTCATGTATCAATCCTTATATCATAGTGGAGTTGTATAGGATAGCTCGTCTGAGTTTTTTCCCACTATGGGTTTTCGTTTTACACTGAGGTGTTGTGTGATTGCTTCTTAAATTTGCTTCAATTCAATCTTGAATGTTCAAATAGTAACTCTTTGGCAAGATGTTGTAAATATAACACAAATCGCATTCACACCATGCTGTTTTGAAACATGGTATAAATGCTCACTTTTTAGATTTTTTTTAAAATTTTGTAGGGGGTGTCCCCCCCCCCCCCCCCCCCCCCCATGGATGATTAACTTAGCCAAGTGAGTTGACTGTTTACAAATAAAGATGTCTCACAAACACACTTCAAAGAATCTATATGAAAGTGGTTCATAGTACCCACCATGAGGGATCTTCAAAAGCATGTAGCTCGCAGCGCTCTACCTCTAAGAGCCTCTAACGGACCTATCTCGAAGGACCCAACTCGAAGAACAAAGGTCACCCGGATGACAATAGTTTGTAATAAGAAATATAATTCTGTATTATGTACTTTATCTAATGAATATATATGTTGAGTGGGGTCCCTTGTTACCCGCGAGGGAGCATGCCTAGCAAGGCATGGGAGGGCTTTCATGCCTTATCAAGCAACCTCCTCTTAGGGACTTTGTAGGGACATGGCTTAGAGGATTGAGAACAAGGAAACGTTGGGAACGATCACCAACCCTCTTGGAACACTTGGACATAACTTCACTTAGGAAAATTGTCACCCAGGGACACTCATTACTTACCTATTCGAGTGAACCTGCTCGAGTCATTCAATCTCCCTCAGTACTTTCCCCTTCGAGGTCACCTCCTCGAGGTACCTCGGGTGTCAGCCCGTCTGACTGATGTGACTAGATACCAAATAATAGCCACTATTTGAACCATTTCCTGACGTCATGGCGTCTGACGTTTAGGAACTCAAGAATACAACACTCAAGTTACTTTATCCTTAGGATGGCAGGTCTAATTCACCAAATCTGTCCGTATAGCCATCCTAGAGTAAGCCTTAAGCTGACAAGTCATATCCTTCATTAATGACTTCAATACTTCCAACCAATTGAATGTTTTTCCGCCAAAACTAATAGATCCCATGCATTAAATGTAGTATCTTATGCATTTAATGAACCAGGCCAAAGAGATCGAGGTAATGCTGACTCGAGCAACCCGTCCCTCCATATAAATAAGACCAAAACAAACAAATCAATGGAGAGAGGATCCAGAGCCCAGGACTGCTGCCTAATTTTCCATATTCCAGAGAACTCTCGCGAGAGCATTAACTCCCATACACGTTCAATGCACCTATCATGTGACATTAACTTAACTTGAAGTTCATGTCTTGTCTTTACTGTGCCTGGAGTGCTTGTTCTTTCTCCCTCCGACCACGCTACCTTTTGGTTCCATTCATTTATTGTGTTCGCCCTATACTACTCATGTTAATATGTTCTTTAATAAAAATTTGAATATTAAATCTCTCTGTATCTAATTCACTTGTGGCTCTAACCTATACTTCATATCTAACGGTGTTACACCCGATCTTGATAAGGGGTTACGCCTCACTTAATACTAACGGTATTTGAAGAACCCAAATCTTATATTTGGCGACTCTGTTGGGGAGATATTTTCTTTTGAAAAAATTCCATAGGATAACATCCTTAAACAATAATGATTTCAACGTCATACATCATGAAGAAGAGGCTAGTAATGCTTCTTTGAGTGAAGCGGGGAGAATGACAAGGATAGAGCTTAGCGCACCTGGCGTTGGTATCACGGAGACGATGGCCACGCAAGGGGAATAGGCCAGGCACAAATTCATGGGATGATGGGACTATTCCCAAAGTTCATTAAGACTCCGACAACCCAGGTAATATTGGGAGCCACCATGGGAATGAGTCCCTTTACGACACCGCCATCCAATATACCATCTCCAACTATTACTGGAGGGGTGACGGCGCCTGCTTTCGTTAACACTCTCCCCGTGGTTCCACCTGTGAAAAGGGAACCGACGTTGAAAAATGTGGGAGTGACTCTAGCTACTCTAGTTGTCGTGGTAAGTCAAGGTGTAGACGAGCCAGCCTCAATGACCTCGGTGAGAAAAACATCATCGTCAACTAGCCACTTTCCAGTCAGTTTAGAAGATATGAAAAAAGAGCTGCTAAAGTTTATAGCTATGTCTAAAAAATAAAGCACTTCCCTATACGATGACTTTCGTACTCCCTACCCAGAGGAGTATAATAACTACCCCTACCCAGTGGGATATATTCCCCCAATATTTTAAAAGTACATGGGGAAAGGCGTAAATCCCAAAGAGCATGTGAAAAGGTTCATCGTGAACTTGAGGGCCCATTGCAATGACAAAAAGTTGAGGCTAAGGGAGTTCTCAAAATCCCTAACAGAGAAAGCCTACACGTGGTACTCCCACCTAGCTCCAGGTAGTGTATGTTCTTGGTAGGAGTTACACGTTTTGTTTGTGCAAACATTTTTCTTGGCTCAGGATGAGTTCACACTCACCCAACTCGCGCGCGAGAAGTAGAAGCCATGAGAGGATGTTGTGGCCTATATTCGAATGTTTCGCGAGAGCTCCCTACATGCGAGGGATGAGACATGAGAGACACGCTTTTACAAGTATGTGGAGAAGGCTTGCTGCCCGAATACATATTTCACCTGATTAATGAGATACGAGAATGTACATTTACAGCCTTTTTGAAGGCAGCAAGGAATATTACATTAGTGGTCAAATCCATAATACCACCTCCCTCCTTTCCTAGCTTTCTAAGAAGGACAAAAGTTACCCCGGGAAGGGGAATACCCTCGAGGATCAACTACACAGATGATGGGGGCAGAGAAGGAGGTAATGGCAGTCGAGGAGGTAGAAGGGGTAGAAGCAACAAGAGACGGTTCGAAGATGAGGAGGATCCTCCAGAACTACCTTACACGGTGGAGGAAGCCTTGAACATGTATGATCTCATGGTTTGTGATAAGTTTGCAGGATGATTAATGTTCACACTGCACCACTCACTCGAGAAGATAGAGAGAAACCCCATTGTTTCACACTCCATAACATGTTAAATCATCCTACTAAAGTGTGTTTTTCATTAAGAAGGTTGATTGACCGCCGTGTGAAGAATGGAGATATTGAGTTTCCACAGACCAATGTAATCAATAACCCTTTACCTCCCCATAGGTCCCATATGGCTAGTGCCTTCGATGAGGAGTCTGAGCGATCAATGATGGAACAGTGTCTTAGGGGGAATGACTCCTAAGGCAATCCAGATAGCGGCTTCGAAAATTCTCTAGAGTAATGAACTTTTGAGTTAGCTAGCTTGTATTTAGATTACGAGACTGGAGATAAAGAGGATGAAGAAGGAGAAGCATACAATGCTGTTGAGATGCTCAGTGGGAAGATGGGAGATTGTGCTCTGGGAGAGGTCAACGCAGTAATAGTGTATGATGAGGTTGCGTATAGAAATGTAGAAGAAGTTTACGATCTCTAGGATGATCAGATGGATCCATGGATTGAGTTTGCACCTGTGGATCGATCACCAAAATTTGGTTGGTTCTTCGACCAAGTTGGCTTTCCTGATGATTCTCGGTTGGAAGTTACGAGGACCATTCTGGAGATTGCAAAGAAAAATATGGCCCCACATTTGAAATGGAAGGGGCCTATGGCTAAATTAGTGAGTAGATATCTCTCAGAAGTCACATTCTCGGAGGCAGATAGGATGATCAGGTACCCACATAATAGACCTTTGTATGTTACTGCATCAGTGAATACTTACGTTTTCTTACGCGTATTATTGAATGGAATCAACATAATACCTGTGGGATCCTTTCATGCCACCGGGTTATTGGAAACAAGGACAGTGACCAACCCGTTGGCAATATCAGGTTATGATAATCAGTCCTCCAAGTCAGTGGGCTACGTTAATGTGGGCATTACGATGGGCAATATCACTTCCCATAATAAATTCCACATCATGCATTGTGAGCCATCGTATCAGTTGTTGGTAGGTAGGGTATGGATGCACAACCATGGGTTAGTACCCTCCACATATCATGAATGTGCTAAAGAAAACATAAAGGGTAAGGAGGTGGTGATACGAGCGACCAAGAAACCTTTTGCAAAGGAAGATGACCATATGGTGGATGCAACTTTCTATATTGATCTAGTGGAAGAAGCTACTATGGGAAATAAGGTCCCCCAGCCTGTCAAGGCAGCTTCATGATCGGATGACCCCGCGAATTAATCCTATTGAGCACCAAATGTAGACATAAAGCGTTCATAGTAGGAAAACGGTGAAGGAGGTGGATGAAAATTGTAGAAAGGGACCCCTCTAAAGAGACAAGGTCGGGCCGTGCAAATGGGTTGTTTTGCCTAACGACAGAATTATTTATAGATTACGAAGGTGTGAGCGGGCCGCGAAGAGACTGGACAATGAAGCTGACCTGATTTTATGAATGCTTCCTGGTAGATGACCAGGAGTAATGCCTAGTAATTGATAATTCAGGGATCCAAGAGTTTGTAGAAGTAGTGGAGGAAGAGCCAAAATGTATGAAAGATGGCCCTAGGCCACAGATCCAGGAGTTGGAAAACATCGATTTGGCTAAGGAAGGTGGGGATTCGAACCTCATCTTCATTTTGAAGGACTTGGAAGGAGTCCCTTGAGAGGGGTTAATCAAACTATTGGTAGAGATAAAAGATGTCTTCGCATGGAAGTTCATCAAGATGCCTAAGGTTGATGTGGAGGTAAGTTTCCAAATATTGAATGTCTTGCCTTCAGCAATTCCAGTTAAACAGGCCATTCGAGCATATAAAGTAGAGTTGGATTTGAAGATCAAGGAAGAAGTACAGAGGTTGCTCGCGGAAGGGTTTATAGTTCCATACAACACCCGATATGGCTATCCAGTATTGTACCGATGGTAAAGAAAGACAAAACCCAAATCAGGATATGTGTAGATTTCAGAGATCTAAATCGGGCATGCTCGAAGGACGAATTCCCACTACCCTCCATTGACAGCTTGATTGACACGACAACGGGTCATGAGATGTACAGCTTCATGGAGGGGTATGTGGGCTATAATCAGATAAAAATAGATCCAACTGAAATGGAGAAGATTGCCTTCTGAACACCCTTATGCAATTTCATATACACAGTCATGCCTTTTGGATTGAAGAACGCAGGATCCACCTATCAGAGGACGATAATGTCGATATTGCATGAACTTTTCCACAAGACTGTGGAGTTTTATGTCTACGACTTGGTGATTAAGTCCAAGAAGGAAGAATCCCACCTAGAAGACTTGAGGAGGGTGTTCACTCGCTATAAGAAGTATAAGTTAAAGATGAACCCCCTTAAATGCGCCTTCAAGGTAACGAGCGGGAAATTATTGGGGTAGGGTTCGTGGTAAACCACTAAGGGGTACAACTGGACTTGGATAAATGATGAGCCATCCTTGATATGCTAAGACCAAAATCCAGAAAAGAGCTAAAGAGTTTCCTTGGAAAGGTGTCTTACTTAAGGGGATTTATCCCGGGGTGGCTGAGGTAACGCCTCCCTTGATGGAGATGTTGAGGAAGGGCATGAAATTTGCGTGGGAAATAATGCACCAGGAGGCCATGGACAAGTTGAAGGCGCTCCTTAACTCCCCTAGAACAATGATCCCTCCGAAGGCAGGTACCCCTTTACGCCTATATCTCACATCAACAGAGCGATCCATTGGGGATTTTTTGGCCCAAGAGAGTGAAGGCATTAAAAACCTATTTATTATCTAGTAGAATTATACATGGGCCTAAGGCCAGATACACTAGCATCGAGAGGCATTGTTTAGCCCTCGTATTTATAGAATAAAATCATAGACATTACTTGTTATCATTCACGGTTCATATTATAACTAGATATGGCCCCGTAAAGTTTTTTATTGCTAGAACTATATTGATAGGCAGGGCAGCTAGATGGTTCTTAATCCTCTCAGAGTATGATCTCAAGTGCGTGGTCCCCCGAGCCATCAAAAGTTAGGCATATGCAGATTTGTTGGCTATTTTCCCATATGGGACGTTCGAACTGCCTATTGAAGAGCTCCTGGGTGATGACATGCAGTCCAATTTCATAGCAGCCAGCCTAAAGGAATGGAGTATGGAGTTTAACGACTCTTTAGTCGAGAAAAAAGGAGGAACAGGAGTCATTCTTCAAAGAGGTAGTGAAGAGATTCGCATATCTTTCACATTGGAGTTTGAATTCTCAAATAACGAAGCTGAGTACGAGGCACCAGTCCTTAGGTTACTCGAAGCACTGAGGAGGGGTGTCCAGGTTATAACAATCAAAGGGGACTCAAGCTTGGTGGTGAAGAAAGTGACAGGGAACTTTGCATTGAAGCATATGAGTTTTGGCATCTTACCACACGATTATCCAGTGATTACTGGTCCAGTTTGAGGTGGTAAAGATAAAAAGGCATCCTCGAATGATGAATAGGAATGTGGATGCCGATGCCACCATCGCACAAAATATTACCTTTAATGAAGAATCAACCGTGGTCCGAATCATAAAGAGAACTGCCCCTCGACGGTATCTGAGATGCTTCCATCAGAAGAAAAGATGACTGCAGAGGTGAAATAAAAAAAAACTAGAGAGAGGGGAAGGACCACTTATCTTGGTCGACTTATCACAATACTTTGTTGTCAGGGGCAACTTATATTTTAAAAACAAAGGGGGGTGGCTGTCCCGGTGTGTGGACCCTGAAGAGGCTAAGAAAAGATTAATCGAAGTATATGAGAATAGTTATGAGACTACTGAGATCCCCCTATACATGAGGATACAACGGGCTGGGTATTACTTGACCTCGATGAGACAAAAAGCCACCGTAATGCAAAGAGAGTGCTCAAAGTGCTGCCTTTTTTATCAAGCGACATAGTGCAACTTCATTGACCAACCATAAGAATGGAGAAAACCCTACATAGACTTATTGATAGAGGGAGTAGTTCCAATAGATAAAGAGGGTGCTATGAAGATAAGGAGGTGAGAATCGAGATACTTCATACAGGATGGGCGGCTTTACCGATGAGGCTATCACAACAGGACCCTAAGGTGCATAAGAGGTAAAGATACCGAAGAGGTGTTGAAGCAAACTCATGAGGTAGGTCATATTGAAGGAGCCAAACTTTACGACCATCTAATGAACTTAGGCTATTACTGGACTTTGATGGAGAAAGATTCAGCTGATTTTGTTAGTAAGTCAAAAGCCTGGCAGCTACACGGGAATATGATCCCAGCTCCTTCACTGGACCTGCACTTTTTATCTACACCATTCCCATTCCACATTTGGTATTTTGACTTGGTAGGGCCCATTAACCCTTCGTCATGAGGAAAGATATGCATTTTCGTATCCATAGAATGTTTCACGAAGTGGGTAGAGGCCATACCGCTCAATAAAGCCACCGTGGGTGTATTAGCTCGATTAATGAAGGAATACATTATTTGTCACTTTGTCATCCCGAAGGTGTTTCTGTCGGACAATACTACTCCCTTCATGAATAGCGAAGTGTGCCTTCTCACAGAAAAGTACTCCATCATCCATCACAAGTCAACAGTGGCCTACCCAAAGTGCAATGGACAAGCAAAAGCTACCAACAAAACACTGGTGAATATTTTGGCAAAGATGCTAGAGGACTTCCCTGGCATATGGGATGATAAGATCCCCAAAGTTCTATGGGCCAATTAAATGATGGCGAGAAAGCTAACAGGGTATACACCATTATCCCTAGTATTTGGGGCAGAAGATGTGCTGCCAGTCTAACTCGAGGTACCTTCAGATCGTTATAACCTACGAACTGCTATGCTCCCTCACAATCGCCATGTACAACTCGAAGCCTTGGAAGAACATAGGGATAATGTTGCGAGACACTTCGAGATATATAGGAAGCATCTATCCAGATCATATGACCAATTGGTGAGGCCAAGGAAATTCAAAGAAGGATACTTGGTTCTAAAAGCACGCATGAGACATATAAGAGGCTTGTCTCTACCAAAGTTCGAAGCAAATTGGGAAGGGACATATCTCGTTCGAGCAGCCCATGATTCGGGCTACTGCGAGATATCTAAGCTGGAAGATAATGTGAATTTCAAATTGAACAAAAAGTGACTGAAGATTTATTACGTCTGAATGTATGTCCTATCACTCCTATTCAATGACTTGCTTTTTGTGTTAAACTATAGATGTACGCTTTAAAGCAACTGGGCTCGCCTATTTAATATAGTCAGAAGAAAAATTCAGGGGGCATATGCTAGATCAACATTATATTTTCACAAGTTAATTGATTGATTCCTTTATTATATTTGATCTAATTAGCATCGATGTGTAAGCATATATAATAATCAATTAAATAATAGAAAAGAAATGAAACACCAAAATTGCTAATGTTTCTTTATTTCAAATAAACGATAGCATTGTGGTTACAACCAAGTTAGAAAATTCCAAAAGTTAACAGAAAAGGGCTACACCAACAAAAGAAACACTGGATAATGAGGCTAGGGGTCGTCCATAATAAAGCGATGATTCTCTGAACCAAATAGCCGGTGGTGATGTGGGGGAAGATTATGCTCAAGTTATCTCGGCTCTGTAACAAGGTCAGCTAGATTCTTCTAGTGACTTTCTTGGTCCTGATAGATGGTTTCTAACTCCTGCTCTTTTGAACCAACTGTGCCTCTACACGACCATCTGCCTCGCGAGCCTCTTGCATTGCTTCCTCAGTCACCAGAAACTGGGATTCCAGACCCAGAAGTTCTTCAGAAATAGCCACCTGCTCACGATGGGAATTCTGGAGGCGGTTATAGATGTTGGGAAGATAGCTCTTTTTTAAACTCCGCAGTAGCTCCACCAGCCATGTCATAGAAAAACCATCATTGGTTAATGCGTTAACCTTACCCAATAAAGTTTTGACGGTGTCAGGGTTAAGGGACATAAGGGGGTGCTGAGAATGTCTTCTAATACCATCGCGAGCCCAAACAATCGGCCAACCATCATACCAGGAAGTGAATGCAGACAGAGAACAATAAAGGTCGAAGGAAAGCGAATTAGCAATTACCTCGGGGGATGCCTCAAGCGAAAGAATATTGAAAATGCTATCATTAGCAGATGGCCATCAGGTATGCGAAGCACTATCGCTTGCTTGCACTTGAGGAACGTGTGGTGCAGAAGTATCACCAAGCACACGGTCCCCGCCCAAAGAAGCAGCTGGAGCTACTATTGGTACTTGAACTAACTCCTTAACAATAGGCTCCACTTCGAGCCTATGAGTTGCTAGTTGATCTACCTCCACCTGAAATGCAACAAATAGTTGAAGTTAGTAATAAAGACAAAGGAAAGAAGAAAATAAAAATATACTGTTCTAACCTAGAGATTTATGCCTACAAGACTAGTCCCGCCTGACCCTCGGTTATGGGATATTTATGCCTATAAGACTAGGTCCGCTTAACCCTCGGTTCTGGGAGATTTATGCCTATAAGACTTGGCCCGCCTGACCCTCGGTTATGGGAGATTTATGCCTATGAGACTTGGTCCGCCTAACCCTCGGTTATGGGAGATTTATGAAATATAAAGTCCTACATTCTTAGGCCCTCCTGACCTACGGTTATGGGAGATTTTGATTTTAAAGATAACATATTTATATACAGAAGATAGATAAAAAAGTGGAAATACCTCAGGTTGTCGTTCCTCTGCAAACTCGCGAGTGAGCATTTGAACCCCGCCCTCCTCTTCAATCACTCGGGGGCCACCAATGGGGGATGAATTTGAGGGGCAATCACATTCTCCCCAACCTCAGCAACCTGCTCCTGCCTATTCTCCACAATCTCAACAACATGTTCTTGTTCACCCTCTCCTTGGGAAATTACAGTTGGCTCAACACCTTCTGGGTTTGAAATCGATTGCCAGAATAAAGTAACAAGTATTTGATTATTCAAAGGTGGAGGAACCACGGGAACGGTTGAAACGGGCATGGGAGCCTAAAGAAGGAAGAAAAGTAGAAATTGAATCACAACAATCGAGGGAGAAATAAAAGGGGGAGATAATTGCAAAAAATAAAGGCTTACCACAGGCACAGGCACAACTTCAACAACTTTCATAGAAGGCACCCCCTTCTCGAGGCCAGCCTGCTTGCGCAAAAAAGAGGGGTCAAGAGAATATCTGCTACTGGATGCAGATGAAGTATTAGATATAACTTACCCTAGGGGGAAATGGGAGATTACCTACAAAGTAGTAGGGGCATCTCTCTCGACGGGATGATCCTCTCCAACTTTAGCATGCACATCAACCTGAAAAGAGATGGGAATATTAGTATGAAAAGAAGAGAAGGAAGAAGATACTTACAAAAATAGAGGTTAAGAGGCTTACCTATCATTCTAGCACATCCTCTACAATCTCATACCCCAGAGGAGGCGAGGTTGGTTTTAAGGGAGAAACCATCCTCCTCAACCTACATCGTTGCACCAATGCAGTTTCTTCTTCTTCTTCTTCTTCTTCTTCTTCTTTCTCTTATTCTTACTCTTCTCCCTCTTCTTCGACTTCCTCTTCCTCTCCCTCATCATCATCATCATCATCCTCATAAGCATCACCACCAGACACATGTTCCCTGGACTCCTCCATTACAAGCTTGAGGGGGATAATCAGTTTCCTCTTTTTACTACCCCCAACAGATTGGGGGTCATAAGAAAACCCACGAGAAGACATCTTGGCTGACATAAAAGCCTGATATTATTCACTAAAATGTTCCCAAGTCTGGCGAAGATGATCCACCATCTGGCTCACTGCTTCAGAAATCTTTAGGTCAGGAGTAGAGGCAAATGGATGCGGTGGAATGGTTTTAAGCTTCTTCAAAGGTGCCTTTTGAGTGTCCCTAACTACTGCGCCCGTTGAGGAAGCACAAGGAGATTCGGTACTTCCAACCGGCCTCGAAGGACCAGGGGAAACATCAGTCGGAAGAATGGAAGGCTGGGTGGTTTTGTTTCTCTTCACAACCGCCTGATCCATAGGCGCTAGGGGAGGAAACTCGAGGGGCATTGGTGTTGGCTGTGCTGAGGGAAAAAATAGAAGATTGAGTGGTGAAATTTCTCAAACCCAACTCAGTGGGTGGAAATCTCTCAACTTCGGGATAACAGGGTTCCTTGAGAAGGTTAGTTTGGAAGTGAACCAATTGGGTCTTCCGAAACACATTGATGTACATAGTTGATCTTCCTCCTCGAGCTCTCTTATTCGGGATCACAGGGTTAGCAGGATAATGGGCATACAGACTAGAAACACTAGATGTGAGGAAATTTGAACAAGCAAACGAAAAATTAGTGGGCTTTTCTCTGGTGAAATGGATTAATAGGGGGGCCCTTGATCATAGTGAAACTGCATGGCTACCCTATGGGGGTTATATACAGAGTAAAATAATGACCATTCAGTATATGAAGGTAAATATGAAGGAATCAACAATAGGGGGACACTGTGCTTAGGAAAATTTTTGGCAAGGGCTTATATAATAGGAGCAATGGGATGCTCCTCTTCACCCAAGAAACTGTTTGTAAAAAATTGCCTTACCCCAACATAAGGGATAGGATTGAACCGCTCAGCTCGATCAATCAGAGCTATCAGAGTTTTCTTCACACTCTTATTCTTCCAACAGCAAATACAGGGGACTCTCACATTCTATGAATCGAGGAAGTGTCGAGCGGAGGCATAATTCGAGAAATACGCGTAGAGGAACATCGTCAAAAGAATATTGCTGGCATAGTTAGACAAGTCTAACCTACCAACGCTTTGTACGGAGTCTGTAGACACACAATCTAACCAAGTGTATAGAGACCCAAGATCAATGGCAGTGAGGGGGATCTTTACACTATAAGCAATTCGAACGACAATGTTGATCAGGTCTTTGAGAGGGCAGTCATGGAGTTTACCCGGCAGGTACACCTTCAATAGCATACCTATATGTTCCCTGTCATCTCAATTTTGGACTCATAGCCTTTCCCAGTTCGAGGCTGCTCAAAAAATTCTTTCTCTCGAGGGTTCTCCCTTGCAGCCTCACGGGCTCTAATGACAGCCTTCTCTTGAATAAAGTAAAAGTAGCGAATAACCTCAGAGTTGGTGCACTTATTATAAGTGACCATATAATCCTTCACAATGGCTTCTAAATCTCTCCTCATAGTTTTCTCTTTAGTAGAGACAACCTCCTCAAAGAATGTGTCAAATCCTGCAGTTTCTAGTCCCAACAGTTCGCACACATCCTCAAGGGTAACATTAAACTCACCCCAAGCAGCCACAAAGGTGTGTGACCTATGGCTCCACCTGGACACCAGTTGAAAATAAGTGTTGTTCTTAGCCAAAGTAAGATCACCCAACCATATAGAGCAAGATAAGCCTACGAGAGACAGTTCAACAGAGTACTTTGCATGGATATACTCCGTCTAAGGGACCAACCATTCGCTAACACCAAAGGACGCCTAAAATTACACCTTATAATAGGGTAAATCACCACGCTCTATACATAAATGGGTAACAGTAGCGATAGGGATGTAAATGAAGTCTTTAGTGCCTTCACCTTCGTCCATAAGCAAGTTTGGCTCCTGAGTTGGCACCAAAGCACCGAGAAACCGCTCTGCCATCGCCCATAAATGATTATTCTCCCCAAAGTAAAGGTAAAAACGATATCGTTCCCACTGAGATTGGCATGCCTAGGTGGCAGGAGAGGCGCCCCTGACGGAAAGAGTTCTCTTTACTGGTGCCATATCAAATGAGAGAAAGGAGAACATAAGATAATGGAAAAAAGCGGGTCAAGAAGTTGAAGAAGGCAAGAATTTCTTTGATAAATTCTCACAGAAAAGCTTGAACTCAGAAAGTTAAACCCAAAGGTGAGTTTGGACTAAAGTCGTGTCCCCTTTTATAGGGGCAATACAAGTTCCAAAAGACGGCAAAAAGGTGACGATTGGAAAAGTGCAATGATGGCATTTTAGAATTATGTGGATGGCGTGTTGGCCAAATGCGCGTGGTTACGGAAGGCCAATGGTTGACATTATGATGATTTGAGGAACGACACGTCGAACAGTTGCGTGGCCTTCACGTGATCACCCTGGCACTGCCATGTGTGACGCACTGAAACGCAAATGACAGTTGCATTTAATGAGGCATGCCTGGGGTCCTTGTCTACCTTGGGGAACGAAGAGCTTTGGGGGAAAATTTGAATAAACCTCTTCATTTTCCCCAAGAAGGAAAATCATAGATAAAAGGAATTTTGTACATATATTTCTTAATGAAATAAATAAATATGTCTACGAAGGGGCAAATGTAGGGGGTGTCCCCCCCCCCCCCCCCCCCCCCCACATGGATGAATAACTTAGGCGAGTGAGTTGATTGTTTATAAAGAAATATGTCTCGCAAACACATTTCGAAGAATCTATATGCAAGTGGTTCACAGGACCCACCTCGAGGGATCTTCACAAGTAAGTAACTCAAAGTGCTCTACCTCGATGAGCCTCTAATGGACAAGACTCGAAGGACCCAACTCAAAGAACAAATCTCAACTGGATGATAATAATTTGTAATAAGAAATATAATGATGTATTATGTACTTTATATAATCTATGTATATGTTGAGTGGGGTCACTTGGTACCCGCGAAGGACCATGCCTGGAAGGGCATGGGAGGGCTTTCATGCCCTATCAAGCAACTTCCTCTTGGAAACTTCGTAGGGACATGGTTTGGAGGATTAAGAACAAGGCAACATTGGGAATTATCACCAATCCTCTTGGCACACTTGGACAAAACTTCACCTAGGATAAATGTCACCCAGGCCCACTCATTTCCTTCCTATTCGAGTAAACCTCCTCAAGTCATTCGATCTCCTTTAATACTTGCCCCCTCGAGGTACCTCGGGTGCCAGCCCGTCTGATTGACGTGACTAGACACTAAATAATAGCCACTGTTTGAACCACTTCCTAATGTTATTGCATCTGACCTTTAGTAACTCAAGAATACATCACTCAAGTACCTTTATCCTTAGGATGGCAGGTTTAGTTTACCAAATCTAACCGTATAGCCATCCTAAAGTAAGCCTCAAGATGACAAGTCATATCCTCCATTAATGACTTCATTACTTCTAATAAATAGAATGTTTTCCCGCCAAAACTAACAGATCCCATACAATAAATGTAATATATTATGGATTTAATGCACCAAGCCAAAGGGATCGAGGGTATGCTAACTTGATCAACCTATCCCTCCATATAAATAAGACCAAAACAAATAAATCAAAGGATAAAGGATCCAGAGCCCAGGCCTGCTGCCCAATTTTCCTTAGACCCATACACGTTCAATGCACCTATCATGTGACATTAACTGAACTTGAAGTTACTGCCTTATATTTATTATGAATTGAGTGCTTGTTATTTCTCCCCCCGACCACGCTACCTACTGGTCCCGTTCATTTATTATGTTCTACCTATACTGCTCATGTCAATTTGTTCTTTAATGCAATTTTGAATATTAAATATCTCTGTCTCTGATTCACCCGTGGCTCTGAACTATACCTCATATCTAGCGGTTACTCCCGATCTTGATATGGGGTTACACCTCACTTAATACTAATGGTATTTGAAGAACCCACATCTTACAATTTTATAATTTTCATAAACTCTTTATATCTAAGCGATCCACACACTTACAAGGTTAGGAGTTGAGAGGCGGTGGGGCACTAGACTATTGGTTTTAATTCTGTTTTTACTTATCTGGATAAATAGCCTTTGTATGGTATGGTGGTTAGGTACGGCTAGTTAGAACTGTATCATTGTAGAGGATATGTGAGATATATTATGAATGAGTGTCAGCGGGTGACGGCACGGGGCGTAAATGGGTCGCATTTAATATTCTTAAGTAATATATATATATTTCTTACAACTTTCATGTCTGACCCAAATCTATAAAACCTTTCCCCCGTGTATTATTATTATTGTTATACATGAGCAGTATGACTGAGCAGTTACAGTTGTAGTGCTTGGAGACCCACTTCATCATCATCCTTAGTGTAGTAGTTCTTTTTTATTTCAGTTTGTATTCCAGTAGTCATTTGTATCCACGATTTTTATATTTGAACCAAGGTAGATCCCGTTCATTCACATACTAGTGATGGACTTTTGTATAATGGATATTTATTAAAGTGGATTAACTTTTATTTTAGCTCAATTGAGTTAATTGTACTATTATTATTATTATTATTATTATTATTATTATTATTATTATTATTATTATTATTATTATTATTATTATTATTGTTGTTGTTGTTGTTGTTGTTGTTGTTGTTGTTGTTGTTATTGTTGTTGTTGTTGTTATTATTATTATTATGTCGTGGATAGTTTTTATTTACTATTGTTTTTATTTTTGATTAATGTCGAGAATGAGATAAATTTATTAGCAAGCCTTATCTTTGGCGTATCAACCTTATCAACTGCAGGTGGGAAAATAGGGGTTTTTACAGTGGGTATTAGAGCATCCAGGTTCTAGTGTGCTTACGATTTGTCTCGGGCTCGTTATGTTTCCATGTTGGATTTCTTGAGATTAGATCCCTATGATTAGAATAATTTTACTCTTCATTAATGCTCGATTTCTTATATGAATATGCTTGTTTTCTTTCGATTGGCAAAAACTCGTGATTGGAGAGGACGTATATTTGAAAAAAGTTATAATGTGGTATATTGGTTTCAGACTTGTTTTTTCCTTTTGGATTCCACTCGAGGTTTTAATTGGGACACTTGGGGTCTAATATTACTTAGATATTATGAGGATCGGAATGGGGAGATAGAGGACTTATTCCAAGAATGTATAAATTTCTTAGTTCCGTTAGACACTAGTTTCACACGATTAGTATGAAAGGAATGTCTTAATGTATATATACGAATGTTGTAATATATATATATACTAGTAAATGCCCGTGCCTGAAGGCACGGTTCAAACTTCGCAAAAAATATAACACATTCTTGCGACATGAATGGTATACGCACACCACTTCCCAAAATAATTTTGTTAGAAACTGATGCCAACCCAAGTAAGAATGATTTCTAAAAGGTAAAAAAATCCTTCTCGCTATGTCCCATTAATTTTCCTAATTGTGAGCATAGTGTAGGCGGATTGAGAGGGTGAGTTTTACATGTAAAAGGCCAATTGAGGGTGACAATTTTAGAAACCAACATGCTAAAAATACACAACAGTATGAAATTGAAAAAAATTATATACAACATATTATGTTCATATGGTTCTAAAAAAATGGGATCATACATGAATATCAATCATTCAAAATAAAAAATTCATGTGACAAAGTTAATACCCATCTTGGTTCAGCAATAATCGTTCCAAGACAATTTGCACCCATCTTAGTATAGATATTACCAAGAAAAGTTATTCATTTAAAAAAAATCCTTTTACAAATCTAACGTAGGAGTTGTCTTGTTTCCTTTAAAGATATACAGGGGTGTATAATGTGAGAAAAACAAATGAAATAAAAAGTAAACAAAGCAAACTATTTACATTCGAAAATAAGTATTACAAAAAAAAAGATTTAGAGTCCCAAGTTTAACGCAAAGAGAGAATGGCAAACACTTATTACCTATAATACAATGCATATAATGCCCCTAGTTGCACCTGAACAACAACAAAACCGACCTTGAAATTACTTTTAAGCATTTTATCAACCACCTCAGAGGTTAGTTTTAAACATGTAAGTTATGATCACCCATCATAAAATAAACACAAAAATATAAGTATTCCTCAATTTATGTGTGGATTTGTCATTGAATTATATGGAGAGTAATAAAATCAGCAGGATATATATCTCACATATAATTTTTGAAAAGTAATTGTTCAGATATATATTGAACCCAAAGGATAGTGAAAATTTAAGTTGTCAAACAGTTTGAAAATAACTGACACAAAAGTTAACGTTGTGTTTATTGAATTATAAACCATATTAGATTTATATATTAATTTGGTTGCAACTAAATAACACCATGATGTCAAAAAAAATTAATGAATTAATAAATCCAAATACATTTATAGGATGCAGTTCAAATATACAATGTACTCCACAAAAATAATTTACTAGGATGCAATCCAGATATACGCTTAAATTCAGATAATAACAAAATATCCCTCCTAGAAACAATCATCAAATAATATGAAAATTTTGTATGATTTACCATGTGTCTTGTGGGTGTTGAAAAGTTATTCCTCTTTATGCTTTGATGAATATGAGTGAAGACCAAAGAGAACTCTACAAACCTATTACAAAATCTAAGTTGTTCTGACCCCAACTTACCCCAACTACCACTCTTCTTTCTCTTTCTCTCTCTCTCGACGTTGCCAACTGCATCAAGCTCAATATAGCCTCTTGAAACCATGAAAATATGTGTATTTGGATTCAATTTTCTCACCACTCTGAATAAAAGAAGTGAACAGAGAGAAAAAAAACTCATTAAAATCGTGAAATTAATGTCGACCACCGATTGACTCCTCGGGACGCCATTTTGACCTGGAAATATTCAAATTTACAAACATGAAAAAAGGAATATAACACCCAACTAAGAAACATAAAATTTATAGGGAACTCTTTAAGAATATGTTTGGGAACCTCAATTTGGACAGAAAATTTAGAATAGGTAACATTAACCTAAATCTTAGCTTAGTTCTAAAATCAATCCGCACTATGACAAATCTATTGTCCCAAACTAAATATACCAAACAAATTACAAAACACCCAACTTTGAATCCCTTAAATCCCATCCCAAGATGTACGAATCTGAAGTTCGAAACCCTTAAAACTCAACACGTACATCAATTTTAAACCATTGAAAGCAGTAATACCCATCATCCAATCCACTCCCAAACCAGTATGAAGATAAATCCACACAAAATAATTATTCACGTTTTCTCATAGCAACTTCAAAATAGGGAGTATACATGAAACACCCAACTCAAAACTCTCAACACATTATTTTAAACTAAAAACCCAACGTTACAAAAAAAACATATTTCGAGTTAATTTCGGAACACACACATACACACACACACACAGAGAGAGAGAGAGAGAGAGAGAGAGAGAGAGAGAGAGAGAGAGAGGGAAAATACCTGTAAATTGGAGCTAAAAAAACTTATATCTGCAAAAGAGATTAAATTAGAACAAACCTCACATTACCCAAACCCTTAAAGGTTCGCACACTAAAAAACCTAGTAGAGGTTATACTATGTTGATGGTGAGAGAGAACATATAGTACCTACTAATTCAAACTCTTCAAAACCAAAAATCCCATTGTGCTAGAAGGGAGAGGGTATGCGTGAGGTTTAATGAGTGGATAGAGAGCTTAGGCAGTGAGTGAATAGAGAGAGACTAATTCAGGGATAAATGGTTATTTGGGGTGGTGTGCACATATTTGGGATCCATAAATAATTTGAGATAGAAGTAAAAATTTAGGCGGGCCTAGATATTTGGGATCTGAAAATTTTGGGTGGGACACTAAAATTTGGGATTTCATCACAACCATTTATTTTTTTTTCAACGAATCTGAGCCGTTATTGTGCTCCTACATTTTTTTATTTCAAAAAGTATGATATATATATATATATATATATATATCAATGTGTATGAATTCAGAACATTGTGTGTTTTATTCATGGGGAATCTATCGGTCATGGCTTGATTTAAATGATTTGTGTCATGGTACCACACTCCTAGTTAATGATGTTGGACACTGTAGAGGTCGATTTTTGTTTGATCACAAGGTTTAGTCAGTCAGCGCTGTGACACCCTACCTAATAAAATACCGGGTGATCAGTCATATACCAGATTAAAAAAGGAATCTCATATGGTTCATTATCATCATCACTGTCGAAAACCAATTTAATTACTAATAACTTATTAGGTTAGCATCAAAATTTTATTTAACTAATCTTTTTAACCAAACCAACTAAGGAAACAATCAAAACAGTTTGTATATATCGAACTAAAATGAAATAAGATAACCGAACTCTCAGTACAACATATAATACAACCAAATCGAAATGCTTCAAACTAAAATGCGGCAAAAGAATAAATGAATACAGCTGAGCCATCAGCCCAAATGCTACTACAATACCTCATATCTAGATCGTAAGGATAAAATCTTCTAAAATAAACCTTCTTGCATCCACAACTACTGCAGAAAATGTCTGACTCGAAAGAATTATCATCCAGGCATCCCTGTATCTGGACACCTAATATATATACATAGGGAAAATAGAGAAACGGGTCAGATCCCGGGTTTTTAAAAATATTTAGCAAGTGCATCAAATGCCATATTTTCAAAATATGAAATCTCTCATATTTAAACTGGTATCACACTCTCATGAGATACACCTCACCCCTCCTGTAATTGTGCACACCTATCGCATATAGTTTAAACAACCCAGTTAAGAAACCCTGCCTAACTAATCTCTTTCACCCATTCTCTAAGTCCTCATAACTATCTCCTGCTCTACGTGATATAACACATGTTATACCATAAGCTACCACCTAAGCTTTAGTTGGTATGATCATCAATGTGATATATATATATACTGGTCATTTTTCGAAACTTCCACTAGTTTAAAATATAATTTCCACTTTAGTATATAAGATCCCTTATATAACTTCTCACTTTAATATCTGATTCACATTTGTATAAATCCGGATATAAATCTCCCAGAAAAGGAATAAACTTTTATTGATTTTACACTTTACACAAGTCTAAGTCATATGATGTCTCATCTTCATATACGAGCAATATACTATACACAACAAGTATATTTATACCTATATTACAATTATAAATATAATAACCATCCCACCAAGCTATAACTGGAGGATGCAGTCTCAAAGTGATATCATCATTTGGGTATACTCAACTAAACCCCGGTACCAAGTCAGACTTACTCATGATCATTGTAGAAAATATTAAATGGTGGAGGCGGTCATATTCCCTCCTGAAAGTGGAATCATTATCTTACCCATATGCGCGATGATATGACCGGGGATATACTCTTCCTGCTCCGTAAGCTAAGGGATTTACCCACATCGCACAACCTCCCTGGATAGCACTAGAGATATAAGTATACATAAATATATCATTCACATACCAATATATTTATAACCAAATTATATATATACACTATAACAACACACGTATATTTAATATATATCACTTCTCAATATGTTCTGGCTATAATTTCCGAACTCTTATAGCGATGGCCAAAATATCCCGAATGATCCCATTTGTAATAGTATATAAATATTTACACACTTAAAATACTAAACCTATAAGCATTCTTTTACTTAAGATTGAACTTACACCTTGCTCCCTTTTAAGTATTTATATATATAAACCCGAATGTACCAATTCGTAATAATTAAATAAGTATACTATCAACTTATTTTAGTTCCATAGGTATCGCATCACTTATAATAATAGTCGTCAACAGATGTACTAGATAGTCGCTCAATCCTCTCTAGACCATATCCTAAATTCCATCCTAATCACATCATAGGATTTACTCAAATGCAATCGGCCCATATTTATTCTAATTGCATAAATATATTTATACACACTTGCCGAAGACCTCTCTCAATTGTTACACGTCCTAACCATTCATTAGGTCAATACCTCGGATTGTACACTTAACTAATAAAAGGTTCTCTCTTTCAACTCAAGGTTTAATCACCCTAAATTCCATTATCTAGGGGTCCTAATATCATGTCTAGAATCCCCTACAAAAATCCCTAATTTATTAAATTTTCCCTTAAACTTAAGGAAGAAAACATTCAAAAATCTGATAGGGCCGAATCGATTCGCCCGGGCCAAATCGATTCGCCTGGACCGAATCGATTCTCCCTTTTTGAATCGATTAAAACATGTTATACTTTATTACTATGTAAGACCGAATCGATTCGTCTTGTCTGAATCGATTCGCCTTGCGAAAATCCAAAATCTTCTGTGGGTTATCATCTTCTCCAAAACCCAAAAATCATCCTAACCTCCATTTTCGTGGTTTCTAATCTCAACCAATAACACTATAATCATCCTAACACCGATTTATAAGTAAAACATCAATTAATTTATGGGATAGAAAAATTTCTCTTGGATATAAACCCTAAAACCAATTAAACTCTCTTTTATCATTTCTTCCCCTTTCTAACCATTTATACACACCATTAACATGGTCTTAACACTAGAAGTCATCAAGAGTTAACAATACATCAATTTGTAAACTCAAAATCAATTTTCCCAAATTTATTTCAAGGGTTTCAACCTAATAATCATATTGTTTACCAACTATAATATGAGATACACACTCAATTGAATAAAGAAAGTAAACACTTGCCTCGTGGATAAAGTCTGATGACCTCGAGTTGAATCCCGTGGAGTTTGGCCCCAAATCTCCTTTTTCTACCTCTTTTTCATTCTTCCTTCCTTTCCTTATTCTTTTCTTTCTTCCTCTCTCTCATGCCTTATAAGAGAGAAATAAGGGTTATCCCTTATTAAAACCCAATTGTGACTAGTATACTCAAATGCGAGTCCCTACTAGTCCAAAAGTCCCCAGAACCCAAACGTTACCCCTGGATACTCTATTCTGACTATATCGCCATTTTGAAACCAACCATGCACTTGGAATCTCCATCTGATTTACTTAACTAAAATTCACTAGTCGGACCCGACGCTTCTCAACACGCATTTTCTACAACGTAAACTATCACTCGTTATATAACCTAACTATGACATGACATAAAAATATTTTGACTCATTCACTTAATCCCCAAAGTAAATGTAACTCACATTAGTAATTATCTAACACTTAATAAATCCCAAATTACTATTCATAATATTTTTTTGTGATTACCAAATTACGTACACTTATGTAATTTAAATATCTATAAAAGTACAGGGTATTACAATCACCATGCGATATGAGACGTGGATGCCCAATTTGAAATCATGAGATACGGATTCCCCGATCCATATGATGAGTTTTGGTATAGCCGATAGTGTGATTGTGTTGTAATATGATTGATCATTCATTCAGCCGGTCACCACTTCATGACGTGAGATGTGGATGACATACTCCATCAGGTGAGTTTTGGTATGGGTTAGCCATTGGTTCGATTGCATAGTTACCCCCCATTATATTACTTGTGCATGTTTAAATCCATTAGGTACGGGACTCCTACGGATTTATTGATATAGGCACATAAAGGTCCCCAAAGGTAGATGACTTCACATAGTTATTTGATAACTCATAAAAATATAAGATATTGTCTAGTGATGGATACTTTAATAGAGAACCCTATAACACATTATCGTGTATTTGATGTATGTGACTCTTAGACGGCGAGGTAGACTCTACTGAAGAAAAAAGGGAAGGGTCAATGAAGGAAAACATTTTCATCACTAAGAGGGACAACAGTCATAGTGTTAGGATTAGTAGGGAGACTACAAGGGCTTGGAATAACATAAATTGGAAGTAGTGGACCAACATCAAGGGGTTCACAATGGAGCCTTCAGAGGACGTTGTTATGGATGTGCATAGTAGGGTCATCTACTCAAGAGGTGATCGAAGGCTCACCTGAGGAGTTCGATGATCAGTGCAATTGGATCCTTTAATTTTAGATTATACTACCAGTACTGCAATTGCCACCTACAGATTAAGTTTCACTAGCTTTATCGACACCACGGGAGCAAGGGACCTAGCAAATATCACTCAATGAGGACAGTCATCATGGTACCTTTTGAAAATGGGTAAAATATCATATGGACTAGGGCATACCCTTATATCTTTATTTGTTAATCAGTGTATAGGTAATGGTTAATATGATAAGTAGATGCATCTGACATTCCGCCTACTAAAATAAGAGGTGGCCAGCCTGATACTCCAATAATCACAGGAATCATAGATGGTCCATTCTTGGCATCACTGTCGATTAAATTAATAGTACGAGATAACCACCAATTATTTTAGAAAATGGACTGTCAAATTAAATTTTATAAGTAAAAGAAAAACACTTAGACAATCCCATTTGCAAAAACGGTGGATACCAAAAACCAACGAGTAAATAAAATATGATATGCATAAATCAATAACCGAATAAGCTGTCGGTTAACAGACTAATACAAATAGGTTACACCGAGTATTACAACTTAAATATCACAGTATAATAAATGATTACAAAGCTTGGGCAACATTCCCGAATATATAAACTGAACATAACTAGAGTACAACGTATAGAAGCGTCTGTAACAAATATCATACAACATCCGCAAAATTCTATAGCTCTAAGACAACCGGAATGGAGAGGTCAATACGGGCGTCCTTGCGGAGGAGCACCTGAACGGACAAAGAAGTGCATTCAAGACAAAGAAATATAGATGGGTCAGTGCCCGATTTGATACGATTACCATGTGACTAAAAATGCATGACAGTTATGAACGTAATTATCATTCGCAATTTAAATCATACAGTTTCTTACCTCTCAATCTAGAAGCAAAACTTAGCGCAATATCAATGCTAATGCTCAATGATCATATAAGCATGGGAGAACTCATCTACATATACTCAAGGTGACATCAAATAAACTATTCACAACTTTACATGCACAGTTCCTATTTCTCTTTAGGAAATATATAAATGGAAATTCATTTTATCAAATGTTTACCAAATCAATTTTATCTCATTACTTTCTTTACAAAGTCTATTTCCCTTCTTCCATCCAGGAAATATATTTAAAGCAGGTTTATTATCACAAAAATGCTTTTTCATATCATAACTTCTCATTTCCTTTCTTCCATCCAGGAAATATATTTAAAGCCATTTTATTATCATAAAATTCTTTAACATCAATAATGTCCCACATTATTATAAATAGTTATATTTCATATCATATAACGTATCTAAGACTACCCGTCCGGGTTTCCCCACTGTGCGCGCCCCTAAATGGCTATCATCTTCCAGGGCCTATCACCAAGACAACCTGGGATCCTACAACACAAGACGTTGGGAAGTGGCCATATGCCTGCGAGTGAGTCATAACCACACCCAGAATTACCTCACTAGCGCAGAAAACATATAATAAATGCTCATATGGCCTAGGACTATATTCACCCTGCATTCATTAGCTAGGGGACTTCACCTTGTAAGGACATTTGTGTCCATTATATATTTATATGTCGTAAGCCGTTACACCATTGAAAAAAATCAAGATCGCATCTTCATCATGGAATATCATTTCTGGTAAATCGGACCGGTCCGCCCATTTCAAAAAAAGAACCGATCCGCCTCCGGACCGGTCCGCCTCAAGTTATATCGATCCGCTATTGCTTCAAAACAGTAAACCCCGGATGGATTGCAAACCAAAGAGGCACTATTAAAAAAAAATCGATTCGAGGTCGAACCGATCCGTCGCCAAGACGGACCGATCGGCCTGAGATAAAATCGAATAGATCGTGTTGAGATTTTTTCGACCCAGGTTTTCCTATTTAAACCAACTTCGGGGATTTATTTTGTAAGACTTTCATAGAAGATTTTAAGAGTATTAAATACTCTAAGTCTTCACCTTTTACAATTTAACAACTCAATGTTTTGATGATTTTTATTCTAGGCTATCTGATATTGTTAATAATAGCTTTCATCTTGGTGAACACATTCCTAATGCTAGAGTTGTTAAAAAGATTCTTCGTTCTCTTCCTAAGAGTTTTATCCCTAAAGTCACTGTGCTAAATTCTATGGTTAATTTAAATACGCTAAAATTTGAGGAACTTGTAGGAGATTTGCAAACTCATGAGATTGATATGTTTCCTAAATTTGTCAAGTCTAAAGATAGGGGAATTGTACTTAATGCCCAGGAGAAAAAAGGTGAGGGGTCGGCAAGAAAGAGAGAGTCATCTAGAAAAAGAGGGACAGATACGTCAGATTATGAGTGTGATTTTGACTTAGATGATTTGGCTCTTTTGGCTAAAAATTTCAATAGAATTCTCAAATTCAAGAAAAATGGTAATTTTAAATATAAAAAGAAGTTTGAGAAAAATAAGTTTGAAAAGAAAAATGAAAAAGATTTTAAAGATCCTCCTAAACAGGAAAGTGAGAGATGCTTTGAGTGTGACGGTCATAGAGCTTTTGAGTGTGCTACTAGACTGAACAGAGAAAAGGGCAAAGATGTCCTTAATGCTACCCTTAGTGACGACAGTGAGGTCGATTCGGTGGATTTAGGAGACGAGTCACCGCATGATTGTAACTTCACCGCATTCATGGCTAGTCATGTGAGTACATCTAGTGCTCCTCACGACGATTAGGATGCTGCTTCACAGGGACACCTCGACAGTGAAATCGATGTGAGTGGGGGGAGGGTGACACAAGTGAGAGCGAGTGTGATCTTCAATGCGCCTACGCCGAGCTTTATTCTGAGTAATTTAAAACTAAAAAGCGTAACAAATCGTTAGTTATTAGGATCACCTCTTTAGAGGAAGACTTAAGAAAAGTGAGAGAGAAAGAGTCCTCCACCTGCACTACCTTAAGAGAGAGAGAGATTCTGCATGTGTTGAGAAAGAAAGTCTGTTTAGAGAGAGAGAGAGTTTTTTTAGAGAGAGAGAGATTTGTTTTGAGAAAGAGAGAGGGGACTTGACTAAAAAAGTGGCTAGTCTTACAAGTGAGCTCCATTCCTCCGTGGAGAGTCAGAAGAAACTTGAAGCTCTTGTAGCCCAGTTGACTCATGATCTTGAGAGAGCACGAGAAGTCAAGATTCAAATCGAGGAAAAATCTGGGAAGATGGGAAAGATGCTCCTCGGCCCCGCTTTAGGTTTTGGTGATAGGAAGGAAATAGGTTATGATGGTGCCTCCACGTCCCAAATTGCACATGGACTAGTTCCTGAGTTTACTACGACTCCTTTTGGCCATCGTCAAAAACCTCGAAGGAGAGTTCGACCAAGAAAAGCAAACCAAGGACCACTTTTGACTGTGTTCTTTTGTACATATTGCAAAAGAAAAGGCCACCTTAGGGAGTTTTGCTATAGTATGGGTCGGTCACGACGTACTACTACTCCACCACGTCATACTAATGATTTTACCAGTCTGAGAGAGCGAGTTGAGTTTTTAGCTGCCACATCACAAAGTTTGATAGAAGAATTCCGACGGATGTCTTTGTCGTCAGTGAATGCTTCTCACATTCCGGATAAACCCAACAACAACAAAGGTAAACAAAAGGTCACCACTTATTGGGTACCTAAGAAAGATAAAAAGTCCTTTGTTGTTCATGTCTCTCTCAGAGCACATAATACCTCACAGTGGTATTTTTATAGTGGGTGCTCCAGACATATGACAGGTGATGCCTCATTTTTTACGCTCTTGAGGATTATGAGGATAGTAGAGTCACCTTTGGAGATGGGAGAAAGTCTAGCATTGTAGGATGTGGTACTGTAGAGCTACCAGGATTTCCTAAGTTAGAGAATGTTTTGTATGTTAAAGGTTTGAAAGCAAACCTTCTCAGCATTAGCCATCTGTGCGACGCTGACTTTGTCGTAAAGTTTGACCGGGACGTATGTAATGTCTATAATCAAGCCGATAAACTTTTAGTGCGAGGGGTGAGGACAAAGGATAATTGCTATGGGACTGATCCCACATCCTCACTTGTCTGCAACAGTGCCACAATCACTCCTATGGATCTATGGAACCAACGTCTAGGTCACCTGAACGTTAGAGATCTAACTCGTTTAGCTAAAAAGGACCTAGTACGTGGAATACCATCACTTGGAATGTCAACTTCCACGGTTTGTGGACCCTGTCAGTTGGGAAAACAAATTTGGAGCCCCCATAGGAAGTTGCATTCCATTACCACCTCCCGAGTACTTGAGCTGATTCACATGGATTTTATGGGTCCTACTCATACTAAGAGTTTGGGTGGTAAGAGGTATATCCTCATGATGGTAGACGATTTCTCCAAATACTCGATTGTAGGTTTTCTGAGTGAGAGATCCGATGTTATAGAGTTTTTAACGACCAAGTGTCGTATCCTACAAAATCAACACGGAGTCACTATTAATAAGATCCGTAGTGACAACGGCATAGAATTTAAGGAAGCAAAAGTAGATCTTTATTGTGATAGCCTTGGGATCAAACATGAGTTTTCTACTGTGAAGACTCCTCAGCAAAATGGGATTGTTCAGAGAAAGAATAGGACGATCCAAGAAATGGCTAGATCTATGCTTCTAGGTCGTAGCGTGTCTAGGAGATTTTGGGCAGAGGGAGTGTCTATTCCATGCCACACGGTGAATAGGGTTTACCTGCATCCACACACACTTAAGATGCCTTGTGAATTGTGGACTGGAAAGAAACCCAACCTTGCATATTTCCGTGTTTTGTGGAGTAAATTCTACATCTTACGGGATAGAGAGCAATTAGGAAAGTTTGACTCTCGAAGCGACGAGGGAATATTGCTAGGGTATTCATCGAATAGTAGAGCATACCAGGTTGTTAACCTGAAGAGCTCTAAGGTTATGGAGTCAATAAACGTCACCGTGCAAGATGACAAACCTTCGGCGGTTATTGATTCTAGCCTTCAGTGTGAGGATGGGGATGTTTCTAGTAGTAATTTACTTGTACCTCACCCACACTCTGTGGACCCTACTCCTGTGCTAGGGGACACACCTACTTGGGTTCGCAAGAGTCATGACCCTTCTGCTATTGTTGGTGATCCCACTCTAGGGGTCAAGACTCTTGCTCAGCCCGAGAACGTTGTTAGCCATTTTTGCTACACGTCCAAAGTCGAGCCCAAGAATCACAAAGAAGCACTCACGGATGAACACTGGATATCTGCCATGCAGGATGAGTTGCTTCAGTTTAAAAAGAATAATGTCTGGGAACTTGTCCCCCTACCTAGTGAGACTAATGTGATAGGTACCAGATGGATTTTCAAGAATAAAATGGATGAAAATGGTACCATAATCAGAAACAAAGGTAGGTTGGTTTCTCAAGGCTACACACAGATAGAAGGTGTAGACTTTGGGGAGACATTTGCTCATGTTGCGAGGCTTAAGTCCGTCCGTCTACTACTCGCCATTGCATGTCATCTGCGCTTCAAGTTATATCAGATGGATGTCAAGAGTGCCTTTCTAAATGGCATTCTATAGGAGGAAGTTTACGTGGAACAACCAAAAGGGTTTGAAGACCCTAAGCACCCGGAGCACGTCTACTATCTGAGGAAATCCTTGTATGGTTTGAAGAAAGTACCCCGTGCTTGGTACGAGAGGCTTACTTCCTATCTCTTAGCCCGTGGCTTCAAGAGAAGGGGAGTTGATATGACGTTGTTCGTCAAGAGAGATTATGGCGCTATTTTGGTTGCCCAGGTCTATGTTGATGACATAGTCTTTGGATCCACGTGCTCCCAACATGCTCATCACTTTGAGGAGGAGATGAAAAGTGAGTTTGATATGAGCATGGTTGGTGAGCTTACTTTCTTCCTTAGTCTCCAGGTTCGTCAGCTAGAGGATGGGATGTTCATCTCCCAATCTAAGTATGCTAGAGACCTAGTAAAGAAATTTGGGTTAGACTCCGCTAAGCATGCACGTACACCGATGAGTACCAGTACTAAGCTTAGTAAGGACACTTCAGGAAAGGATGTAGAACAAACCTTGGTATCGGAGTATGATAGGTAGTCTTCTCTACTTGACTGCTAGTCGTCCCGACATAGACTTTAGTGTTGGAGTCTGTGAGCGATATCAGGCATCCCCGAAAGAGTCATATTTACTTTCTCTAAAACATATTATTAAATACGTGAGTGGGACTCTATCATACTGTATTTGGTATTCCTTTGATATCGATGACCGTTTGTCCACCTATTCGGATGCCGATTGGGCCGGGGATGTAGATGGTTATAGTAGCACCTATGCTGGGTGTTTCTATTTTGGTTCTTCTCTTGTCCCCTGGTTGAGCAAGAAGCAAAACTCCATCTATTTATCCACCACAGAGGCTGAGTACATCGCCACAGGGAGTTGTTGCATGCAACTCTTGTGGATGAAGAAGATGTTGGAGGATTATGGGATTTCACATGACACCATGACTATTTCTTGTGATAACACGAGTGCGATCCATATATCCCGTAATCCAGTTCGACATTCGTGCACAAAGCACATCAGGATACGCGAGCACTTTATACGTCAGTTAGTTGAGGAGAAAGTCATATCCCTGAGTTTCGTCCCCACCAACCATCAGTGAGACGATATTTTCACGAAACCTTTAGATGCCCTTAGATTTGAGAGTCTTAGGAAGTCTTTTGGGATTTGCACTGTTGACTGAGGGGTTGGTCTGTGTCTAGGATAGGATTCATTTTCGTGTTCATATCATATGCTTCCTATTGCTAGTTTGTTTTATATGTACTATTACTTTCTTGTAAAGATATTTATTTATTTGTTTAAAAAATACAAAAAGATTTTCGTTTTCTAATTTTTTTTAGAAAAACACAAAAATATTTTTGTATTTTATTTGCACCTTTTATGGATGAGAATTTAAGATAGACGAGTCACGATTTCATTCCATTTATCCATGTGACTGTTTGATAGAGATTTGAGATGCTACATCATTTCATCCATGTGCTTTACATTATTTGGAGTCTTTGAGATGTGATTAGTGATATCTTTCTACATGTTTGACTCCTATCTCCTTTATTGCACCCATGCAAGGCTATATTTGATTATTGCACTTGTCTATCTCATATTGGCTTGAGTGTTTCCATCTCAATTATGTCTATACAACTAACCATATGCGATAAAACTTTACAAGATTGGAATGCATGTAAAAACCATTTTGGTGAGACTGTGTGTTTATTTGAAAATGGGGAAGGGCTGCGAAAGGTTCATTTAGCCTTTGCGATTCTAAGCCACCGTTAAAAAGGACCTAAAAAATTGAGGAATTTTATTATCCGGGGTCCAAAGAGGTTAAAAGAGCCCGAAAAATTTAAAGGCAATAAAAAGAAATATATGCCAAATATGGGCCATTAGGTTTCACCAACAATTCTCCAAAGTTTGAGAATTTAGATCGTCTCTATTCAAAATATTTATCCGAGGGAGTTTGGATTTCAAACGGGTTTGCACTTCCTTGAAAGTCCTGAAAAAGCATGAAATAGTTTTGGACGTTATTGGTGTGGAAATCACTTTGAGCTTTGATTTGTTGATTTGATTGAATCAATGTCTCATATTACCACCTTTTTACACCAAAGGATGATTTTGAGTTCATTCGTTAGGAGTATCCGATATTCATCGTGCACATATGTCATATTTGTATGCATTGATTTTTCTATCGAATTTGTTCACACCCCTACATTTACGCTATCACCGACTTGACTGTTTTTGTGTTCGTTCATGGTGTGTTTTTGTCTTGTTTGATATATATTTTGTGTGAAAAATTTTGAAAAATTCAAAAATAGAAGTTTCTTTCCTTGCGCCCCTCGGCTTTGCTTGTTTGAGTTATTCTTCTCATTTGTCTATTTGGGGACATCATAAAAAGGGGAAGCTTTGAGAAGTTTTGAAGACTTGAAAAGCAAACAATGAAGAATTATTCATTTGTATCTTTTTAGTTTTGGGTTCATGGAAGGGTAGATTTGTATAGGCAAATTTGTTAGTTGATAATTCGGATTTTTTTATGTATCTACCGGCATAGACATAGGGGGAGATTTGTAATCACATTTGTGTCCATTATATATTTGTATGCCGTAATCCGTTATACCATTAAAGAAATTCAAGATCGCATCTTCATCATGGAATATCATTTCTGGTAAATCGGACCGGTCCGCCCATTAAAAAAAATTGATTCGCCTCCGGACCGGTCCGCCTCAAGTTAGACCGATCCTCTATTGCTTCAAACCAGTAAACCCCAGATCGATTGCAAACCGAAGAGACCCTATTAAAAAAAGAACCGATCCGAGGTAGGACCGATCCACCTCCAAGACGGACCGATTCGCCTGAGATAAAATCGAACAAATCGTGTTGAGATTTTTTCGGCCCAGGTCTTCCTATTTAAACCAACTTCAGGGATTTATTTTGTAAGGATTTCATAGACGATTTTAAGAGTCCTAAATACTCAAAGTCTTCACCTTTTTGAGTCCCAAGACTCATGTTTTTATTCACACAACTTCTCATACCTTTGTGAATCCTATTCGTAACCCAAGAACACAACATTATGTTTGTTCAACCCTTATGGAGAAGACCGTCCTTCTTCTTCATTGCTTCCCTCCTGGAAAGGGAAAGTTCCAGCCGTGGACTACAGAACAGACACCCGTGGGTATTTCTGTATCACTGTATTTTACTGTAATCCTTGTAATCGTTCCTTACAATATTATAGTAAAAATAAAAGGTTTTGCCCCTTTGGGGGATTTTTCCTCACATGTGTGTGTTTGAATGTTCTTGCTTATTTCATCATCCTAGTCAATCACACCTAGATGCATGTTTAGGACTTAATTGATAAAAACTGTGTTTAATTAAATAATATCTCTATTTGAACGCACGTTCACTCTTCTCGCACCTCACGTGCTCAACTTCCCTTATGATAGCGATTTAGAGAGGTGTGTTTACATAAATTATCATTTATGAAAATCATTTATTTTTCCATTTGAAAACATTCATATTTTTCATTCTCATAAATCATTTATTTTCAATGATGAAATACCAATTTTAGAATGTGCATTTCTTATTCTTAAAGTTATATTGTATTAATGACCTAAGACCCGAAGTGCCAATATCCTCAAACTAGTCTACAAGAGTCCATAACAATATCCTAAGTCATCAAAGTGAGTCTCCCTCAATAATTGTCTCCCAAAAGTCCCAACATTATCATTTTATCTTCTATTAATTTTAGGCTAACTTCCTATATCATTCGAAATTTAGCCTACACAATCTAACCTTTAGAACAAACCCAAATAACCGCATGCTAGCCTAGGATATTTGTCTACCCAACATAACCCTCTAGGACTCCTCATTACTTCCAAAAGGAAGGTTCCTAAACCTCGAACCTAAAATAAACGGGGTAAAACAAAACTAGAAAAATCTCACAAAACCAGGCATCCGAATCGATTCACCCTAGGGCCAAATCGATTCACCCCTGGTTGTGAATCGATTCGCCCAAAAGAGAATTGATTCGGTGGGTAAAAACCACATTCTGCCTCAACCCGAATCGATTCGGCCTTAGTCCTAATCGATTCAGTCTCCCAGACCTATATCCTACCCTCTAACTGAATCGATTCGCCTGGGAGCCGAATCGATTCGGCCCTACGAATTTGCCCACTTTAGGCTACGGGTTGTATGAACCCTAAAATCCCAAAATCCCAAATACTCCATTTTCATCAACATCAACAACAACAAATTCTACCCAATCATCCCTACACATCATCTAACTAATCTTCTCAACTCAAATCAAATAAAAATACAAGATTAAGGGTTAAATCACTAAAAACCTACAAATCCCAAAAATGGTTTAATTATCCAAAAATATAACTATACATGCAATTTATCACATTAAATCAATATCTAGCAACTAAGAAACTTGCCTCAAGTTCGTAGTCTCGGATTCTCCTCCGGTAGCAACGGATTCCAGCTCTAATCTTCCATTTTTCTCTCTTTTCTCCCATTTCTCCCAAGCTCTCTCTCTTCTCTCTCGCTCTCTCTCTCTCTCTTGGCTTATAACAAAATGAAGAAACAAGATGGGTTGGGAGACTTATACGGGTCTTAAACATAAATTCTCATCTTTTAAATGTTAATACACCATTAAAATGACTCGTAACTACATAATTGAGTCATAACTTATCAAAAGTGCCCGAAACTCAAAAATACAACTTGGCACTTATTTTGACTATCTCGACTATTCCAAATCCAATCGCACCCCCTATTTTGGCATTCGGAGTAAAGTAAAATATTTTTATGTTCCTACGTCATGTTATTTCATTAATTATACTCAAATTTAAATATATGTTATAACCGTCGTGTAAAATATAACGACGCAATAAAACACAATATAATTCCATTTACCTTCTCATAACGGTAAATAGGCAAAACATGGTAAATATTATCCCTTAACTCACGGGAAATAATATTTACTCCAACTTCCTCTATTTTATAAAATTAGCCCATTAGTCAAAATAATATAAAATAGTCGCTCAAAAGTCTAGGTTGTTACAATGCACTTGATGTGATATGTGTATATACTACGATGTTTAGCATCGGTGATTTTTCGCAACATGGGCTTTTTATTCATTATTGTTGACTCGTTTGTCCACCTCAGGGTGAGTGAGTTGTTAGGTTGAACGCTATAAATTTGTCTACCACATCATGAGTGTGTTGTTGAGCATGATATCATGGATTATTTTCTGGGTATTTTGGTGTATTAGTTTGTTGCAGTGAGTAAGCTGTTAGGTTGGATAGTGCGATTTATCCTTCCACATTGCGAATCAGCTACTAATCAGAAGGGTATGGTTGATTTTTTACAGCGTGGGTGAGTTGTTGTTTGGTGCTGGCATGTTTGGATTTCCATGACATGGTTGATTTTCCGCAACACTGAAAAGGGCTAAAAATCTTGGACTTGGTTTAGGCATTTTTGCTTGGAGGATTCCGTAGTCTATCGACTCAAGCACTCAAAGGGTAGGTTACGATTATATACGGGGATTTCCTTATTCGAATTATTCGTTTGACGTATGAGTTTATCCGATTATTGATATATAGATCCAACAACTTATCATTTCCTTATTTATTAATGTGTTATGACATGGGACTTGTGCAAATTTTGAGTAGACTATTCTATTATTAAGGGGAAGAATGTAATACCCCGTATTTTAAAAAATTAAATAAATGATTATTTATTGACTACTTAATAATTACTCAGGTGAATTAGTGAGTAATTTATCTATTTTAATTGGTTTGGTTTATTAATCAAAATTTAAAATTAGAATTTTCAATAACATGTGAACGACTCATAAATTAAATTAACTTGGTTGTAATTAATTTGATGTTGAAGGTTGGTTTGGTTAGACATGACTTTGGGTTGTACATAGACTTGAAATAGTGATTTTAATGTGGCAAAGTGAGCCCTAATGTTAAGTAAACCTTTGGGCCACGTTTTGAGAGTATTGGCTTAGTGTTTTGGGCTTATTTAGGGGTCCAAAAGTGATCTCAAAGTAGACATTCGGGTTTAGGGTTTTAAATAGGTTAATAACCCTCATTAAGCATCATAATACATCATAATTAAAAGCTAGCATATAAGAGGCCAACTTTGGGAGAAAATAAAAAACACTCAAGAGGAATTAAATAAAGATCAAGTTTTGTTTAAGGAAAGAAATAATATCTTCCTTATCATATTAACGTGATTTACTTATGATTTCATTTCTGAGTATGAATCTATTATTAGACATATGTTGAAAACATGAATCTAATGCATTATGGGCTGCTACCTTCGTTATTATGATGACTATATATTGAAAACTTGAATTTGATTTACTATTGGCTTTACCTAGTCAATATGGTGATTATTTGATTAATGCTAGTTTATATTTGTTATAAATCTGATTTGGATTGATGAATTGGGTATTTAAAATTGCCTTTGATGATTAAAGACCTACTTTATTTATTTAAGCCGAAACTAAGATGAAGTCTTATTAAAAGCATGTTAAAATCGATGATTTCTACCTCAATTTTTATGTTTTGATCTAAGTAATGATTATATAATGATAGAACCATGTTTAGAAATATTTAGAAATCATTTTTGGGGGTGTTTTGGTTTTGGTTATAAGGAAGAAAGGCCTTCGATTATGATCTGATATGGAGGAAAACAAAAATAAGGGGTTGCTGGTATGTTACAACAAAATTACTTTATTTTGAGTTTGTAGGATATGGGATTGATTGGGTCATAGGGGATTGATTGGGTCACAAGGAATCGATCAACTATAGAAGTTTGAGCCGATTTTATTGGTTTGTGTAGCACTCTAGTTTGGGACTCAAAGTTTTGATCTAGGTACATGGGGTTTTGATCTAAAATATTTCCATAGGGTTTTTGTTATATATAATTAAAGAGGTTTATTTATATCTATAATGTGGTGAATTAAGGGAACTCAAAGTTGTGGTTTTATTAGGGTTCGAGTGTATTAAACATGTATTTATTAGCATAATCCGATGTGACGGATTGTGACGAGGTTGGGTATATAAGAGATATGTTATATCATGTGTGATTTATATTATGAATAATTATGTTTTATGGATGGTGGGTTTGGTTACTCGGCAGGACCACACATTAAGGTGGGTTTGTTCAATTGTCGTTATATGTATTGGGGTAGAGTACCACACGCGTTGATTTATTTGGGTATACATAGATATCGAGGTAAAATTATTAGACTATGAGTTAAGTCTTATATATATATATATATATATATATATATGTGTGTGTGTGTGTGTGTGTGTGTGTGTGTGTGTGTGTGTTTAATCCAGTTGTGAGAACAATGTATATATGATAATATTAAATACATATATGTTGGATTTGAGGTTAGTTTAACATTTGAATGTATGTGCTACAGTGGTTATGGATAAGTTGGTATATTTATTTGTATACACGTTTAAGTATACGTGGGACTCAATTATAGCTATGAGTCTGATTTGGAAATTCAATTGTGTATTTAAAGCATAATTACTGGAGGTGTAAATAACAAGTGAAATGTTAAAATATAGTGGGATGATTTAATCATAATGAACGAAGAATGGTTAACAATATGTGATTATGGTATATTATTAATGATGGGTTTGATTAGAGTAGTGACTCTCTTTGTATGGATTATATGTGGGGCCTCAGTTGGGTTATCGATCGTCCAGTAAACGATTGTGTTTTGGTATATCTGTATGGGTGATAGATGGTTGAGTTGAGTTAATAATCTTTTTTGTGGTCTATTTGTTCGATGATTGATGGTATTAGTTGGGTTAATACTCTTTCTGTCGATCTATCTATTTTATTATAGACGTTATAAGTTGGATAAATACTCTTTATTAGGTCGGTTCAGAATGGTTGATTTCTATGGGCCGACGTAATATATGTGTATCGGTTGGTGTACATGTATATTGGATTTTATCATTTAATTAGGGAGTATCTTACCATTATCTCGAACGAATGATCCAGCTAAACATACATGTATCCTGCGGGTTCATTATTTGAATTTCGTTCGCTAAATGTCCCATGCATGGAGTCTAGTTTGGTCAGTAGATAGGAGCTATTGCGTATGAGTTCCTTATGAATTATCGATTGTAGATATATAATTTATGTGGATAATAATGTTCTACATGTCGAGTCTTGGGAGAAAGGATCTTAACGACCAACTAAGCTAAGTAGAAGTGTATTGGGTGGTTCTTGTTTGAATTTCATTTGCGGGACTTCCCCTACATAGAGCTTAATATACTAGTGGTTTTACTTCATATTGTATTTATGTGGATAGATAGTGTCAGTATGGTAAGGTGGTTGGATAATGTTAGTTAGAATTGTATCAGGATAGAGGAGATGTGAGATATATTATGCAAGCTGTTGATGACATGAAGCGTAAATGGGTCACATTTAATACTATTAAGTAATATATATATTTCTTTCAATTTTCAGGCCCTGACCCGAACCCATAAAACCTTTTCCCCACATATTATTATTTTTATACAAGATCATTAACACTGATTAGATAGAGTTACCGTTCTTGGATTTTAATTTTATTTGGTATTCTAGTTGGCATTTTTATTGAGGAGTTTTATAACTGAACCTCGGTGGTTCTAGTTCATTTATTTTTCAGTCAAAGACTTTTATATAATGGAGATTTATTGTAGTGGGTTGAGTTTTATTTTATTTCAGTTATTTGAATTGTTTTCCATTATTATTATTATTATTATTATTATTATTATTATTATTATTATTATTATTATTATTATTATTATTATTATTATTATTATTATGTTATAGATTATTTTTATGTACTTTAACTTTTATTTATTGTTGATGCTGAGAATAATATAAATTGATTAGCACGCCATATCTTCAGTGCATCAGCCTGATAAAATTCATGTGGAAAAATAGGGGGTGTTAGACAAGGATCTGAGAGCATGTACCTCTACTAATGGGCCACAATTCAATAATGATACGTTTAAAGACATTATGCATCATCTAGACTCGAGGGCATCTTCCTCTGCATACCAAAGATATCAACCAAGTAGAAGAATATATATCACTTGCTTTCATTGACCTTGCAACCTACTAAAAAATACTCAATGAATATAAATTGTACTGATGGAAATCTTAGTCCTAATGGGTAGTTTCCTTCAAGGCCACCTCAACAAGTGGAATTGGGTCGTACCATTTATAATAGATGGATGGAAATCCCAACCCCCCCAGATCATTGAACATAGTAAAACCTATAAATTTTATCTTTATCACTAATCCTATTGTATTTAAACAATTTGATATTCTTTTATATTGTATTTATACATTATTGTTTATGAGTAAATATTAGTATTTGTTCATATTGATTGCATAAATTTTTCTTGCACAATTATTTTTGGTTCTCCCTTTGTCTCAAGCTCGTAAAATCAGACAACAATTTTTTTTTGTAAGACATAATGTATAATCATGTGTCTTTAGCTTGTTCGGGTTATCTTCATTCCATTAACTAAAAGAACAATTAGAGTCTTGGCCTTTATTTATCAAAAAATCATCATCAATGTTAAAGAATTGAAGTTGGATCGTCATCATCTTTTTACATTGATAACTCTTTAGTATGAAGATAAACTACTTGGATACCTAGCCCTAAAACTTCTATGAATCCTATTGCAAAATATCTTCCTAGTTCCCATGACCTTGTCATTGAAGCTTCGCTACATCGAGTAACCCTTATCTCCAACGAAGATACTTATCTCTACTTAGACCTAAATTAAAGTATTTGATGGAATCACCAGGTCAACTTCGCATCGTCTTATAATAAAATTTTCTATAGTTAATTTCTCATGTTGGTCATAGCGAAGGTTCCCAAGGGCATATCGTTATGTCCTAAATTAAGAGAAATCTTTTAAATTCATGTCAAATCCCCCTTTTAGAGGAGTAATGTCTAAAGGCTGATTTTATTAGCTTTAGGGTTTAGGGTTTAGGGTTTACGGTTTAGGGGTTTAGGGTTTAGGGTTTAGGGTTTAGGGTAAACCCTAAACCTACTCACTGTCCCATGCCTTATTAAGAATAGGGAACATACCTCCCTTCATATGAATAATATTTTATATTGTTTTGTTTTTCTATTTATGTCCATCTGATATCAATCTGGATTTTTAAAAGTGAAGATATTGTTCTTAAGAATACTTGTACAACTCTTGGTTACCAATTGAAAGAATCAACCTACAAATTGGAATTCAACCTATGTAAGATGATTTACCATTATAAATATCAATATGATTAACTTTGGGTGAGAGTACCTCAATCCCAAAGCTATTTAGATGAACCTTATAACTTATGGGTTAAGTTGATCAATTACTTTAAGAAAAATTAAGGATAGTAGTGGGCTCCATTTGTTTGATTTGAATATATTGAAAATAAAGACAACATGAATGAAAAATAAACTTATAAGAATCTTAAATTGAAAAGGAAAGTTACTAAGAAAGTGTAAAATACCGACATGAATGATTACTTAAGAAACTAATATTATCTATGTGTAAGGAATTAGGGGTAATCAACTAAGAGCTCGATATAAGAAAAAGGTGATTTGAAAAAAAATACATTTTTTCTTAATATTGATGGGCGACACAAGTATTAAATTAAAATAATAGTAACAATTTAAAAAATGACTTAATGAACTTAGGTCTTGCAAAAAAATGAAATCTATAAATTCAGGATTAAGGGACCTATGGAGCGGTAATTGACTCAGTTTTTTCGACCTCATTTTTTGAAGTTGAAATACCCTAGTCGACATTTATATTCTTTACCTCTTTATGCATCATATTTCTCATTCACTTAGATAACTAATTCATATTTTTTTTAACATCGACTTAGGAGTAATTAAGTTTGCTTGAGAGAGTTGAGAATTAGTAGAAAGGATTTAGGCCTTCAATCTGAAGAGCCAAACTTAATTGAAAGACCTGAACTGATACCAAAGTCTATTATTTACAATTTTATCAACATAGGGATATAATTTTTCACCAAAGGATTTCTCATCTTCTTTCTTTTCCCAACACCATAAATTCCTGAGATTTCTAATGACCTTCTCTTTGGTCATTTTCAAATCAGCATCCACCGTATTCATGTTGGAAAATCTTTGACTACTTAATCCCAAGGTCCTTATAGATGGTCTATTATTTATATTTCTCCTCTAGAGTGGAGTCTTCTTATCATAAATCAAAACTACAAGGATGTCCTTATGTAAAATACCCTATTTTTATGTTATTAATTTATTATTTATTAATTGTGAAAATAATTTAATCAATGGGATTGATTATTACTTGTATGAATTGTTAATAAAAAACTTTATAATTTAGATGATGACAAAATTTTGCATGTTATGTGAATTATTGTGCCACATGTTATATATAAATAATTGACAATATTAATTAAATGAGTTTTGATAATGTGCAGCTAAGCATAAAATAAGTAGGTGTATCTTTTTACTTTACGTTGTGAGGTATTATCGTGTGTTATGAGGTATTACCATTTGTGACAGACTCTGGAGTGATATGGAGGCCAAGATATGTATTTCTAATTCTTTGGATTGGGCCTAGGGGGTAGGTATATCTTTGGGTAAGTTTTGGACTAGTTTGGGTATTGTTTTGGGGCTATATGGAGGCCTAAAATTAGGCCTTTTAATGACCAACTGGTTTAAGAATATTTAAGGGATATTAACCCTCCTTAATTAGACACTTTACACACAAATCATAACCTTTGCACCCTAAAAGAATTGGGAGAACTTGAGAATAAATTTGTTGAGTAAGAACAAGGAATCAAAGTGAAGGAATCACTAGTTCTTAATATTAGGCAAGAAATCTCTTGCTTGATCATAACATAATATGTAACTTATTTACTATTTGAATGATATTAATATGATTTAGGATTAGAAGCATGTTTAGGATATAAACCCAATATTTATTCTTGTTGGCATTGGGTTAATGTTTTAGACTATTAATGAGTCAAAATTTGGATTTCAAAATTGGTGATTTTGTAAATAACCTTTGTTTGATCCATATTGGTTTATCATTCTGATGTTAGAACTCATGTTTAGGACTGATTTACTTATGATAATCAAAGACCTATGTTAATTTAAGAAATGAACTTAATCAAATGTTAATTTGACCTAATTGATTGTAGATTATAAAGTTAGGTTTAAATTGAGATTATGCAGATTTGTTGTAACACCCCGCATTTTTAATGAATTTTAAAATGGGATTAATTAGAATTAATTATGGGATAAATTGAAAATTTATCCGAATTTAAATATTATTTGAGAATAAAGTAATATGTGATTTATGATGAATATTACCTAGTTATTAAAAGTAATATATATGACTATGACTTTACATATGATTATGATTTTATAAAATGATCGCGAGTAATGAATACCATAATTATGAAAATTAAGTCGGGATGCACGCGTGAGTCGTGACGGGACTATATTTTAGTGAAATGAAAAGTAAAATATTTTTATGTCATTCAAATAGTCGAAAAAGTCGGGTCGTTTAGACTGTGTCGAAGTGGTCGGAAGGGTTTAAATAGTCGAAAAAGTCTACTTGGGTGTTTGATACGGGTTTCGGGACACTTTGGAACCAAATGGACACCCCGAAGGGGTATTTTGGTAATTTTACTTGGGACGTGAATAGGACACACGAAAATTGAAGATTGTTTATCAATCTAAAAAGGTGGTAGAATCATAGTTTATTCACAAAAGTTAGAGAGAAAGCTATTGAGGAGAGAGAAGGACTTCTCTAGGAGAGGAAGAGTTTTCTGGAAAAAACCAAGGGGCTAAGAGACACCTTGTACCACCAACACCACCACCACCGGAGGTTGATCAAAAAAAGGAAGGAGTATGAGAACTATCTGCTCCAATGGTCTAGACCTATGAATTAGAGGCAAGTGACTAAGTACTGCAAGTTATAGCATGTAATTTGTCCATGTTAGGTTATTTAGAAAATTATGTAAAGTTATATGAATTAAAATGATCTTTTATGAATCCTTGAAATGAGAATTATGAAAGGTCAATGTCTTTCTGAATATATGGTATAAACCACGAAATTTAGGAATCAATTGGTGAAAAAAAATCTGGGATTTATCTGTCGTTCTTGGAGAAATAATAAAAGATGGATTTTCTGGAAATTAGGAGAAATAACATGTTTAATTCAAACCTATTGATGTTTTTGGTTGTTTAATGATTGGAAATCATTTATATGTATTGTTATATGATGTGGAATGAATTATAAGGAGTTTGGTATTTTAATGTAGAGATTTTGAGGATGATAAATGTTAACACCCATAGGTAAAATATATGCAGAATCTGTGCAATATTTGGCCGATCGATCAATCGACTCAAGAATGTCGATCGATCGACCGGGAACATTCGATCGATCGACTCCCCCTAGAAATGTGATTTAATTCCTATTTAAATATTTGTTTAAATCCTAACTATCAAAAATATTTGGTGATGATTAATTGAATAAATTGGGACGTAGAGGATGGCAGTAGGGTATACTTAAGACCCAGAAAATATTATTTTTGTATGGGATGTGATGGGGGAAATTAATGAGTGTGAATTGAATTCGTTACAGGGGATATATATAAGTTATGATTTAAGGTTAAGGCCAGTAGTAAGGGAGTTGTTATTACCGAAATAACCTTAGACTTATGTGGGATTAACCTTAATAGGTGAAATATAAGGGTTACGATTGAATTAGGAGTTATCAAGAAATAAACCTAAATGAGGATGATTTCAATGCATAGAAATTCAGGCGTTGTGATGACATGCCCTTGTAGGATGTTAGTCATTACCTACTGAATTTATATGACACATAAATGATTACCCTTCGAGTAATGAGAGAAGCACATGAATATAATTTAAGAGGTAAAGTCATAATCTGTAAATATGTAGGATATGTGAGATAAATATACTACATATGGAAATATTTATATGGGTTGTGCATGTGCCCTATTGCTAATATATATAGGTGGGGTGAATACCTATGTTATTTATATTGTGTGTATAAAATACCTACGTTGCTTGCTATTGAGGTGAAGGTTTCACATTGTGCACGGTCTTATCTCGATTTGACCCATTTGGGGGGATTTAGATTCGTACACTGAGCATAGGACATTGCACACATGCTATCAGTGTGAATGATAGTTTCGACGGTTGAATGGGAGCATAGGTATGTGCGTGACCCATTTGGATGGGGAGTATGCTCGATTCCAATATTTTTGTTATGAAATTTATGGTTCGTGAGAGATGTCGTGCACCAGGACATGATAGAAGAGTATGCGTGCAACACAGTTGAGTCTGTTAGGGTGAAGTATTGTATATATTACAGAGTAAATATATATATACATGTGATATTATCTACTGTGTGACATTTAGTAGATATGAGGTAATGTACTGTCTGAAATTTGTAAATTAACATATATATATATATATTATGAGGTAATCTATTGTGTAAAATTGTAGATCAAAATGAATAATGAAATTGGATTTAAATAATTAAGTGAATACTTAATCATAAAGCCGTGGAAGCCTAGTTCATAATAAAGAGAAATGAACATATATAATTGTCATACATATTATGTAGGTAATATGGGGAAATGATATATGATAGAATCTTAATTGAGAAACCTTAAATTGGGAGATAATAAGGTACATTAGGCGTGAATACTAGAATAGAGGTGAGAATTCTCAAGCAAGAGCCCGAGAATCAAACATATACATAATACCTGCTTAATTTCATTTGTTAAGCACTTGATATTTTTAAAATATTTTACAATCGAGCTCTGACCCATTTCCTTGAATATTCTTTTCTCTATTGTATATTGTATAACAGGTATCCAGTATCAGGGGTACCGACATAGAATATGGATATCTTGACGGGTTATAGCTACTAGTGGAGAGGCAGATTTGTATAGACGCTTCCATTAGGTTGATTCATACATCTGTAGTGTCTACTTTCATTTAGGGAATGTCCCCCAGAATTCCAATTATTTCATTTTTTTTCTAGAGATTGTAATTAGTTATGTCAATACTCTTCATATCAATTTTAATTTATGGTAATGAAATATTTTTCACTGGAGAGTCATTCTAGTTACATTTATTCTTATTCAGTTGTGATGTAATGTTGTCTATTATCTCTACGCTTCGTGGAATGGTTTTAATTAAATTAAAAATGGAAAAGTTTTGACACTAGATTAATTATTTATTAGGTGAATCAATAAAGATTTTTTTTCGTCAGTGATGCTAAGAATGAACCAACTGGATATCCTAATTTAATTTATTAAAGGGCCGATCACCCGGTATTTAATTAGGCGGGGTGTCACATTTGTACTGTGCTAGAATGATGTTAATCTTTGTAGAAATAGTTTAGAATAATTAATCTGTAGTTTTTTATGGTTGTAGGTTGGGTTTTGGTTGATGTGTATAGGATTTAGGATATTTTTGTCGAGTTTAAGCCGCCATTAATGACCTTGGAGTTGAGTTGTGCAGACCAGACACGATGGATCGTTCAGGCCCAAGCCCAGATCGATCTAGCTTCGGGGAGGAAGGATCTATGCTTGTTGATTTTGTGATTTTAGGGAATTTTAGATATTTTTCTAGTTATATATATATATATATATATATATATATATATATATATATATATATATATATATATATATATATATATATATCAGAGATAATATGTATGTACATAATTATATAATCTACTTGATGATAAAGTAAGAAAGAACAAAAGTTGAGTTCTAATTAAGATTTAAGAATAATGAACCTTTAATTAGTTGGACAATCCAACGACGGGGATTGGAATATTTTTTTTTATGATTGAGAGTATGTGATATCCTATATAAACTGAATGGGTGAACCGGGTACTAGAAGATATGATATGGGCTTGAATTCCATATTTCAAGGGTTGTTGGGGTAAATACTTACCATTAGTGAAGATAGCTTATAATAATAATTATCAGCAAACTATTGGCATGGCACAATTTGAGGAATTATATGGAAGGCCTTTCCATTATACCACTTGCTGGATGGGGGGGGGGGGGGGGGGGTTAGAACAAGCTTCTCGTACCCGAGTTTATTCAATACACCATAGAGAAGGTGGAGCTTATTAGAGAAAGGATGAGGACTTCCCAAAGTAGGCATAAGAGCCATATGGATTTGGGGATGAGGCACCTACATTTTTTTATGGGGGTTAAGGTGTTACTTAAGGTGTCTCCCATGATGTGAATGATGCGATTAGGTAATGTGGGGAAGTTGGTTCCCTAATATATGGTACCATTTACCATCCTTGATCATATCGGACTAGTTGCATATCATTTACTCTTGTTGGATAATTTTCAATAGGTTCACGATGTATTCCATGTCTCTATGTTATAAAGATTCCTTAGGGATGCCTTGGCATACCATAACATTGATCTTGGTGAGATAGACCTTTTATCAATTGAGAGTTAGGAGGAGAAATCAGTTGCTAACTTCGATCATAGGGATAAAAAGATTCACTCCAAGGTTTTTCCTATAGTGTGTATCCAGTGGGGACACCACAATGAGGCGAGATCGACGTGCGAGTTGGAGGATGATATGAGAGAGTGATAATCGAAAATCTTCTAGTCGGGTGAATATCAAATTCTGAAGACGGAATTCCTTTATAAGGGGGAAGACAATGATACCTCGTATTTTTCACAAAATTTAATTATTATTTATTAATTAGTGAATTAAATTAGTAAATGGGCTTAATTATTACTTGTGTGAATGGTAATACTATAATGTATAATTTAGATGATGATTAAATTTTTCATTTCATGTGAGTTATTATGTCACGTGTTATAAATAATTAATTGCTGATATTAATTATATGGGTTTGAATATGTACGGTTAAGCATAAAATAAGTAGGTGTTTTTTTATTTACGTTATGGGGTATTACCGTGTGTTATGAGGTATTACTTCTTGCATAGGATTCCAGAGTGATATGGAGTTCCGAAGATGTATTTTTCATGCTTTGGATTGGGCCCATGTAGTAGGTATACCTTTAGGATAAGTTTTAGGCTAGTTTGTGTACTGCTTTGGGCTTATATGGATGCCCATCATTAGGCCTTTTAATTACCATAGGGTTTAAGATTATTTGAGAGATGTTAACCCTCATTAATTAAACACTTTTTACACAAATTTTAACCGCAGAAGTTTAAGAGAATTAGGAAAACTTGAGAAGAACTTTGGAGAGGAAGAACCAAGAATAAAATGGAAGGAATCACCCATTTTTATTGTTCAAGAAAGAAATATTTTGCTTTATCATCATGTAATCGTAACATTTTTTATGATTTCAATGTTATTAAATGATTTGGGAGTAGAAGCATGTTTAGGATATAAATATGTTATTTAATTATGTTAGTATTGGGTTAATTTGGGTTATAGTTTTTTTACTATTAATGGGATAATGTTTCAATTTTGAGATTGGAGATTTCATAAAGAGCCTTTGCTTTATACACATTGGTTTATGTTAGTGAGCACTTCTCTTTGGGTGGTGAGAGGAAGTGGTAAATTCTTTTATCACCTGGGTGTTCATGATAAAACTAAGGCGTAACCCCAATTGATGGTTATGGAAAAATGTACTTTGCAAGAATGATGATAAATAAACTCAATGGTGAAGGAAAATATAGTCAAAAGAGTAAATCAACTGTAAAGAACAAAACAAATAACTCGATTCACCCAACTTGGGCTACATCCATAGGAGCTCAAGTTTTATTCCTTTTAAAGAATGAAAATCAATCCCTATAATCACTCGATATGAATGATAAAAACTTCTCGTCTCAGATGTTTATAATGCTTAAGCTCTCCCAGTATCTATCCAAGTCTATTGAAGTCTATCCCAAAATATATCTTTTGTATATATGTTATTCTGTCTCTATGTTGTTATCATTATTCAAGGGCGCCATGTAGCAAATATAGGCTCAACCTGAATCCCGTGGGATCTTGAGTTCCTTTTTCTCTTTTTGGATGCTTCTGGTAGCAGACCACTATTAATACATTAATGGTGGAAACCCCATTTAAGTGTGGTTTAAAGTAGTCTCGAAACATGGAGGAAATATTACTTTAATGAAAAGTGATAAGCGATCTACCCAATAAATTATATAAAGTCTGCATGCATGGGATCGTGTGTAATTGGATATTCCTTTATGTCAGACAATGCTTTTTATGCCAGCACCTTGTTTACAACTCATTAATGCTTCATTTGAGAAAGCTAATGGTTACTCATAATATGTTCAATCGGATGAGTTGTATGACAAAATGTCTAATCGGATGGAGTTGTTTTGTTCTTTGTTTCCTCGGAAAAAGTTTGCTCGGGGACATTCCTAGCTAGGTTAGTCGTTAATGCATTAAACTTCTTCGGTTCTGTCAGGCTTGGTCTTTCGAGTATTATGATTAACTTCTTCTACATACCATCAAATTAACTCCTATTTGCCTTATTAAGGTAACTTATTTCCAAATGAGGGTTTTATAAATAAGCCCCTCCTATATTTTCTTCCTCGTAGAAAACTTGTTGTGTAAACAAGAAGTTTCTATACGAAACACTTCATGTATTTAATTTGTAAGTTGAAACACTGTTGGATTCTAGGATTGAGGAACCTTTATCCAATGCATCTAAAATTGATGAACCTTCTGTGGAATGACCTCAAACTGGAGAACCTTGTTTGTACATGTGTCCATATTTGTCCACATGTATCTTATACGTGAAAAAAATGATTGTTGCTTTACTTCACATTAAATGTCAAGATCATTAATTCTTCTATCGCCATCACCTTTTTGTCACATGTAGCCATGAAATTAACTCTAAGACATCGGTTTATGCAACCATCATTTCCCCTCAAATTTAAACAGTCTCATATTTTAATGAACCATCAAAATCTTGTAAATGCCTAGGCATTTAGAAACCCTATAAAATCTTATCTCTTTCCACTCTTCAAAATCTTCTAACTCTTTATCTCCATTAAATTGATCAAACATTAAAAAATTCTTCTATTCTTCACATTTTGGTGATCATAATCTGTTTTTATCCCCTTTTATAACATTTTTTTAACCACTATTTTATTTATACTCCTATCTTTATAAAATTGGCATCATCAAGCAAGGCTGTGGAGGTTTCTGGTAAGGGCTCAAGTGGAGATTTGTCATCTGAGGTAGTAGGGAGAGAAGATTTATTTACAATTATCATTGTGCTCCATATTATGGAAACAAAGATAAATTTTGGGAAGTGGGTGGGCTATTTTCTCCACATTTGTAAAGAATAGAAGATCCGTTTCTTTTAGCTTATTAACCAAAAAATCAATTTAAGGGAGGTGATCCTCCCCCTTATGGTATTTTATGACATCGATTGGACAGGGAAGATTTCCCCCATTCCAATATTGATTTTGAGGCACCAGTTGGTTCCCCGTAGGTTTTGGCGGCTTGGACTACTCATTAGGTGGTTCACCGGAGCGTTGACTACAAGACACGCGTAACCGTAGCGCATGAGTTTGGTTAATAAGCCCTTTCAGTCCTCGGGAAAATGCATGTCTCTAGGAAAAAAAATGATTGATAGCTTTATGTCAAATGACTTTATGTCTCAAAAATAGTTCACATCGAATCAAACATCGATGAAATCATAACCAGATCAAGGCAAATCAAGAGTAAATATACTTGTCATAATTATCCTGAAATTCCACCATTCAGTAATCACGTGGTATGAAAATCTTTCGACTACTGACAAGACTCTTAGGTTCAGCTCAACAAATGTAAAGAGTGTGGGGGTAACTGATAAGGGGGATTTCTAAATGATTAAAAGCATGCAACTATTGCCGAAGGCTGAACAAAAAGGAAAGGATAACTGGCATGCAAGCACTGATCTTCGATAACCCACTTATCTAAAAATCTAATCGCAGGACTGGAAAATGATCAGTTTCGATCGAACCACTAATTTATATTGATTTCGAAGACTTCATTAACATATCTTCAGCACTCGAAGGTTTATCATTCTTTGCAGTGCATCCTTCGAAACTAGCCGAAGACTCGTCTTTAGTCGTTTCACCTATTTGAATCTTTGAATAACTAATAAAAGTATATGTTCCTAAAGTCTAGCATGACCCCTATCTCTGGGGGAAAATATCTCAAAAAATCAGAACACGTGTACCCTCTCGATTTAAATATATCAAACATGTATGATAAAAGTAAGGACTAACGTTGTAACATGATGTGTATATAAGGACTTGCATAGTGATAGTGAAAGCATGATAATATAACTCTATACTCTAATATCATCAGTGATTATAAAGAAAGGTCACCTTCACTCGTGGATATAGGCTGAGCCAGGTCGAACCACGTACATACATTATTTTTCTCTCTCACCTCATCTTGTTTTATTCAACATTTCCATATAAATTTATTGTGTTATAAAATAAATACATTTTATCCATAAACATAAATAATTGTAATTTTACTTATATGTGTTATTATCATCACATATTCAAGTCATATTTACTGAACGCTCATGATATCTCTAGCTTACGACACGACTTGTGGGCAACATATAATTTTAGATTAATGAATTTTGGTTAAAAAAAGTTATAGAAAAAATCTTATAGTTATTGTATATAAGCGTTTACTTAATAAAAGAAACTTTTGATATAAATTGGATGAATTATTTCCAATGTGAAGTGCAATGATATGTGTGCTATCCCCAAAGATGTATTTTCTTATCTTCATAGTGAAGCTATAAAACAATCTCTAGAATAGCATGAAAAAAAAGAATTTTTCTATTGTTCATAATGGTTTTTTCAAAAATGTCATTCGAGATTGTTAAGAAAATAACATTTGCTAAAAAAGTTGAAAATAAGAGGCTATTTATCTCTGATATTTTCCATAATGGAAAGTCTAAACATTGCAGGGTGGACTAACCATCATGCTCATGATCCCTATGGCAGTTAGAATGTTGTGATATCTGTTCCCCATATTTCATTGATAATTTAATGAATAACATCAATTGTAATTAACAACTACTAATCGATTATCCCTTATATTCATTAACAAGGACTACTCTAGTTGTTTAATTTTATTAATGCTATAATTAATTTACTATCATTATTAAAAATTAAGTTAAATTTCAAACTTATCTCTGAATTTTAGGGTCATTTTCAATTTTGAAAATGATGTTTCAAAAGTTGCAATATCAAAATTCGAGCAATTTTATCCCTCCACCACATCTTTGTTAGGAGACTTAACAAAATGGATGGAATAAGTTGTAGAATTAAAAATATTAATTTCCTTGGTGGTTCTCTAATTTTTCAACCAATTTTAGTTCATCCCTAAAATATGCAACTACGTGTTAAAACAATTCAAGTAAGCACGCGACACAATAATTTAGGAAAAATCCCCGAAGGGAAAAACCTTTAATTCTAGGACTTTGAAAAGTTTACAAGACCATTGACTTACATACAACCTGATAATCGCCCACAAGTGTAACGCAGGGTGTCTTTGTCAAACCTTCAAAGTTTACAAGACCATTGACTTAGATATCAATAATGGTTCACACGCAGCTATACCTTAAGAACTCACTGTCGATACATGCGGTCTTCAGCAAAGAATCAACACGCAGAAGATCCTCAATGACACGCAGTCATAAACTTTGTAGAGACTCACTCAACAATAACACGCAACTCTCTGTTGTAGAGATCTCCCCACAAAGGATGAAGAATAGTAAAGTATGTTCTTTGAGTTCCAAAACAACTCACATAAAGATTGAGATTTATTGGTGAATTGTAAACAAAAAGGGAATAAAGACCCTAAAAGGAGAAAACCTAAATCTGCTGTTTTTGCAGTTTTGTACAGAATAAAAACGTCAGGTCTCTCAATGAAAACAAAGTTGAAAAATCCTATTTATAATAGACTTAAGGCGGTGGGTCGCTTAAAAGAGATAGCATGTCATTTGAACAAGATCCACTATCGTTCGAACGATAGGATAACTTCGCACGACATGCCACGTCGTTTGAATGACATATGGTGTCATTCGAACGATCTATCAAACAAGATTTAGGGCCATGATTGTAGATAATTTCGATACAAACGCGTGGCCGCCAGTTTTGTATTTTTCAAATTTTTTTAATTGGTTATGATTTCTTTACAGAAATGAGTCTGAGAACAAAATCTTTAGATAGAATGAATTAAAAAAAATTAATAAAAACATTTAAAGCTCATCTCCAATAGTTAGTATATTTTATGAAAAATAATCCCAATACGCTAAGTGCATTATTAACGTACTCTAAAATGTAACCTTACCAAAGCTAACCTTACGGAGACTGTTTGTTCAAGAACCTTGATTATTAGGATCCGTCTGATGTGAATGTGATCTTGAACTTCTTCGATGGTGTAGTGGTATACAACATATAAATTGATAAAGGACAAAAATGTCCTTACAAATCTCCCCCTATGTGAATGCCGGTACAAAATAAAATATCCAAATTATCAATCAAAATATGACCTATACAAATCTACCCTCCCATGAACCCAAAACTGAAAAGGTAAATGGCAAGTCTTCAAACTTTTTCTATCTTCAACAAACTTCAAACATTCTTTGTCACCATCAGGGTGTGCAATCCAAAAATCTTCAATTGTACCTACACATATGAGGCAAAGCAAAAACCTCGTGACATATCGAGTTTGAAATTAAATAAACAGAAAACATGTAAGCATAATGAAATTTTCCCCATAGTTAAACTCCCTCATAATATCATATATCATTCTCCCCCCTTTTATTTGTCCGAAATAGTCAAGGAAAAGAATAAATCAAATCAGGGTGTCACAGTAAACATGGCAAACAAATATGACAAACATGCTCAATGCAGGATATGCGCAAAAAACTTCATAAACTAATTTTGATTTTTCAATTTTTTTATACAAAAGTATTACAACCCCACACCATTAATTCATACTAAGATAACCAAATCGTGGAAATGGTATGAATGGGTGTGAACAGATTCGATAGGATATAAAAATCAATCATTTCATATGTGTTAGATGCATATTGTGTATTCCTAACGAATGAGAAACAAAATCGTCCTTACGTGTAAAAGTGTTGAATTTAGATGAAATCGAATTAAATCAAAATCAACAAATCAAAGTCTACATGATTTTTACACCAATAACGTCTAAAAAACTTTTAACGCTTTTTCAAGACTCTTTAAGGACGTGCAAAACCGTTTTAATTCTCCAACCAAACTCCCTCATATAAAATTACTTTTTAAGGTGATATAAATTCTCAAACATTTGAGAATTGGTGAAAATATATAATTGCCCATTTTTGGCATAAATTTCTTTTTATGGCCTTTAAATTATTTCGAGCTCTTTTAATGAAATTTGGACCTCAGATAATTAAAATTCCTCCATTTTTGACATCCAATTAAACAATGGATTAATCACAAAGGATAGATGTGTACATTTGGTAGCCCTTCACTATTTTTTAAAATCCACAGAAACTCACGACAAACGATTTAAAATATGCACACCTTTTATTATCTTGTTCTATCGCATTTGGTTCGTTTTAATAGATAGGTTTGAGATGAAAACACGTTACCAACATGTGATTTGAGAGGAACAATATTCAAACAAATTCGTGCTCGTTTGCATCAAAGGAAATAATGAGTCAATTATGTAGGTAATAACACTTAATTACATCTTAATGACTCCAAACACTATAAAGCACATGAATGACACATCATATTGTCTCAAAACGCTATCAAATAGTCACATGGATATTGCATGATGTTGTGGCTTGGTTATACTAAATGTCAATTCATTTAAGGTGTAAACAAGATACATAAATCTTTTTGTATTTTTCTAAAATTTTTAAAACCAAAAACGAATACAAAAAGTACACATGTCATAACACTAGCAAGAATATATCATGAAGCTTAGCTAGAGTATGACAAACATGCATACACAATCATCTATAAGATATATCAAGAGAAGAGTCTTGTATAAGCAAAGGAGAATTAACTAGTCTCACATCTAGTGCCTCTAAAAGTGATTTCCTAACCCCAAATAGGTGTGAAACATCGCGTGGGGGTTTTGGGAACAAAGGGAACACTAGACTTCAACTTCCTAGGACTTTTTCGAAGATTGAAACAAAAACTCCATAGGTGGCCTTTCCTACCACAATGTGAACAAATAAAAATGGGTGGAACGACACCCATGAGTTGAACCTTTCTAACGTCCTTACGAACGGTTGATCCTCTAATAGAATAATCGTTTTGTCTTTAGTAATGGAATCATTAGAACATGACGAGCCTTTTCTATCACTATCAAACCTACTTGAATCGTTTAACTTATTTTTCAAATTAAAAATATTTTATTCTAGCAACGAATTAGTCTCTTCCAAAGATAGGGATTTATTTTTCAAAATATCAATTAAACTTAACAGTTCATCACGCTTACCCTCAATTAAAACAAACTTATCCCTAAGAGACTTTTCACGTGCAGTAAATTCATCGATTAACTTTTTATCCTCGACGGCACAAACGGGAACCCTAGAATTTTTTAAGTCCTCCAATTCTTTTACTAAAACTAGGACTTTATCATCACTCTCCTTTTTGGCCACTTTTAAATAATCAAAGTCAATATACAATTTGCCAAAGTGCTCACGACAAATATCTCTTTGAGTTTGAAACATTTGCAAATATTCAAACTTATTTTTACAAAGATAATTTTCTTCTTCCAAAATTTTAATTCTTTTGTAAACTTTAAAATTCAAAAGATTTAATTTTTATGCACGGTCGTGAACTTTATCAAACTCATCTCGACTAACAACATCAACAATGTGATAATCCATCGAAAAAACAAATCATTAGAGGGGCACAAATAACCACCAAAAAAATTGCACTATAGGATCTACATAGTAAATTAGTACAACAGGCTCTGATACTAATTTTTACAATGCAAAATATTAATTGCCTTGGTGGTTCTCTAATTTTTAAACCAATTTTAGTTCATCACTATAATATGCAACTACGTGTCAAAACAAATCAAGTAAACATGCGACACAATAATTTAGGAAAAATCCTCGAAGGGAAAAACCTTTATTTCTAGAACTTTAAAAAGTTTATAAGACCATAGACTTACATACAACCTGATAATTGCCCACAAGTGTAACGCACGGTGTCTTCGTCAAACCTTCAAAGCATCGGCTAGAAATCAGCAATGGTTCACACGCAGCTATACCATAAGAACACGTTGTCCAGACATGCAGTCTTCAGTAAAGAATCAACACGCAGAAGATCCTCAATAACACGCAGTCATAAACTTCGTAGAGACTCACTCCACAACAGCACACAACTCTCGGTTGTAGATATGTCCCCACAAAGGATGAAGAATAACAAAGTATGTTCTTTGGGTTCCAAAACATCTCATATAAAGATTGAGATTTATTGGTGAATTGTGAACAAAAAGGGATTAAAGGCCCTAAAAGGAGAAAACCTATATCTCCTATTTTTGCAGTTTTGTGCAAAATAAAAATGTCAGGTCTCTTAATGAAAATAGAGATGGAAAAGCCTATAAATAAAAGACTTAAGGCGGTGGGTCGGACAAATGAGATAGCATGTCATTTGAACGAGATCCACTGTCATTCGAATGATAGGAAAACTTCACGTGACATGCCATGTAATTTGAACGACATTTGGTGTCGTTCGAACGAACTATCAAATGACATTTTAGGCCACGAGTATAGATAATTTCAATATCAACGCGTGGCAACCAGTTTCTTATTTTTTTGATTTTTTGTAATTAGTTATGATTTTTCTACGGAAAGGAGTTTGAGAACAAAATCTTTAGATAGAATGATTAAAAAAAAATAATAAAAACATTTAAAGCTCCGCTCCAACACTTTGAAAATATTTTATGAAAAATAATCCCAATGCTTGAAGTGCATTATTAAGGTACTCTAAAACATAAACTTACCAAACTTAACCTTGAAGAGACATTTTGTTGAAGAACCTTGATTATTCGGATCCATCTTGATGTGAATGTGATCTTGAACTTATTCGATGGTGTAGCGGTATATGACATATAAATTGATCACGGACAAAAATGTCCTTACAAATCTCCCTTTATGTCTATGCGGGTACAAAATAAAACATCCAAATTATCAATCAAAATATGACCTATAAAAATCTACCTTCCCATGAACCCAAAACTGAAAAGGTAAATGGCAAGTCTTCAAACTTATTATATCTTGAACAAACTTCAAACATTCTTTGTCATCATCAGGGTGTGCAATGCAAAAATCTTCAATTGTACCGACACACATGAGACAAAGAAAAAACCTCGTGGCATATCGAGTTTGAAATGAAATAAAAGTAAAACATGTAAGCATAATCAAATCTCCCCCATACTTAACTCCCCGATAATATAGTAATTCGTTATCCCCCTTTTTATTTGTCTAAAATATACAAGGAAAAGAATAACCCAAATAATTCAAATCGGGGTGTCACGGTAAACAAGGCAAACAAATATGACAAACGTGCTCAATGCAAGATATGCTAAAAAAACATCACAAACTATTTTTGATTTTTTAATTTTTTTTTATACAAACGTGTTACAAACACACACCATTAATTCATACTAAGATAACCCAATTGTGGAAACGGTATGAGTGGGTGTGAACAGATTCAATAGGAAATAAAACTCAATCACGTCATATGTGCACTATGCATATTGTGTATTCCTACCAAATGAGCATCGAAATTGTACTTAGGTGTAAAAGTGTTGAATTTATTTGACATCGTCTTAAATCAAAATCAACAAATCAAAGTCTACATGATTTTCACACCAATAACGTCTAAAACCTTTTGAACTCTTTTTTAAGACTCTTTAAGGACGTGCAAAGTCGTTTTAATTATCCAACCAAACTCCCTCATATAAATTTTCTTTTTGAGGTGATGTAAATTATAAAACATTGGAGAATTGGTGAATAAACCTAATGGACCCTTTTTGGCATAATTTTTTTTTATTGCCTTTAAGTTTTTTCGAGCTCTTTTAAACCTCTCTGGACCCTGGATAATTGAAATTCCTCAATTTTTTAGGTCCAATTAAATGATGTCTTAATACCAAAGGATAGATATGTACCTTTCGTAGCCCTTCACCATTTTTTAAAATACACATAAACTAATGGCAAAGGATTTAAAACATGCACACCTTTTATTATCTTGTTTATCGCATTTGGTTCATTTTAATAGACAGAATTGAGATGAAAACACGTAACCAAAAAGTGATTTGAGAAGAACAATACTCAAATAAATTCGTGCTCGTGTGCATCAACGGAAATAATGAGTCAATCATGTAGGTAATAGCACTTAATTACAGCTTAATGACTCCAAACACTATAAAGCACATGAATGACATAACATATTGTCTCAAAATGGTATCAAGTAGTCACATGGATTTGTCATGATGTTGTGACTTGGTCATCCTAAATGTTAATTCATATAAGGTGCAAACAAAATACACAAATCTTTTTTTATTTTTCCAAAATTTTTCAAACAAAAACTAATACAAAAAGTACACATGCCATAACACTAGCAAAAATATATCATGAAGCATAGCTAGAGTATGACAAACATGAAGACACAATCACCTATAAGATATAGTAAGAGAGGAATCTTGTGCAGGCAAAGGAGAATCAACTAGCCTCACATCTAGTGCCTCAAAAAGTGATTTACTAACCCAAATAGGTGTGAAATGTCGCGTGGGGGTTTTGGGAACAAAGGGAACACTAGACTTCGACTTCCTAGGACTTTTTGGAAGATCGAAACAAAAATGCCTTAGGTGACCTTTCCTACCACAATGTGAACAAATGAAAACGAGTGGAACGACACCTATGGGTTGACCTTTTCTAACGTCCTTAGGAATGGTTGACCCTCTAAAACAAATAATGGTTCTGGCTTCAGTAATGGAAGCATTAGAACATGACGAGCCATTACCATTACTATAAAACCTACTTGAATCGTTTAAATTGTTTTTCAACTTCAAAACATTTTATTCAAGCAACGAATTACCCTTTTCCAAAGATAGGGATTTCTTTTTCACATTATCAATTAAACTTAACAGTTTATCACGCTTACCCTCAATTAAAATAAATTTATTCCTACGAGTCTTTTCACGTGCCGTAAAATCATCGGTTAATTTTTTATCCTCGATGACACAAATGGGAACCCTTGAATTTTGTAATTCCTCCAATTCTTTTTCTAAAACTAGGACTTTATCATCACTCTCCTTTTTGACAATTTTTAAAGAATCAAAGAATATACAAATTACCAAAGTGCCCACGACAAATATCTCTTTGAGTTTGAAACATTTGCAAATATTCAAACTTATATTTAAAAAGAGAATTTTCTTCTTTCATAATTTTAATTCTTTTGCAAAGTTTCAAATTCAAAAGAGTTAATTTTTTCGCACAGTCGTGAACTTTATCAAACTCAACTCGACTAACAATATCAACAATACGAGAATCCATCGAGAAAACAAATCAGGCAAGGGACACAAATAACCACCAAAAAAAATTGCACTACATGATTTATAAAATAAATTAGTGCAACAGGCTCTGTTACCAATTTGTAGAATGAAAAATATTAATTTCCTTGGTGGTTCTCTAATTTTTAAACCAATTTGAGTCCATCCCTAAAATATGGAACCATGTGTCAAAACAAATCAAGCATGCCGCAAAATAATTTCGAAAAAATCCCCGAAGGGCAAAAGATTTATTTCTAAAACATTGAAAAGTTTACAAGACCGTTGACTTACATACAACGTGATAATCGCCCACAAGTGTAGCGCACGGTGTCTTCGTTAAACCTTCAAAACACTCGTCTAGAAATCAGTAATGGTTCACACGCAGCTATACCATAAGAACACGCAATCTTCATCAAAGAATCAACACATAGAAGATCCTCAATGGCCCGCAGTCATAATCTTTGTAGAGACTCAATCCACAATAGCATGCAACTATTGGTTGTAGAGATCACCCCACAAAGGATGAACAATAACAAAGTATGTTCATTCGGTTCCAAAATAACTCACAAAAAGATTGGGATTTATTTGTGAATTGTAAACAAAAATGGATTAAAGAACCTAAAAGGAGAAGACCTAAATCTGTTGTTTTCGCAGTTTTGTGAAAAATAAAAATGTCAGGTCTCTCAATGAAAATAGAGTTAGAATAACCTATTTATAAAAGACTAAAGGTAGTGAGCTGGTAAAATGAGATAGCATGTCGTTTGAACAAAATCCACTATCGTTTGAACGATAGGAAAACTTCGCGCGACATGCCATGTCGTTTGAACGACATATGGTGTCGTTCGAATGACCTATCAAACGAGATTTAGGGCCATGATTGTAGATAATTTTGATACGAACCCGTGGTTACCTGTATCATATTTTTCTGATTTGTTTTGAATAGTTATGATTTTTCTACGGAAAGGATTCCGCGAACAAAATATTTGGATAGAATGAATTAAAAAAAATTAATAAAAACACTTAAAGCTCCGCTCTAACACTTAGAAAATATTTTGTGAAAAATAATCCCAATACTCTAAGTGCATTATTAAGGTACTCTAAAATGAAACCTTACCAAAGTAAAACGGAGACTGGTTGTTGAAGAACCTTGATTAGTCAGATCCGTATTGATGTGAATGTGATCTTGAACTTCTTCGATCGTGTAGCGGTGTACGACATATAAATTGATAACGAACAAAAATGTCCTTACAAATCTCCCCATATGTCGATGCTAGTACAAAAGAAAGCATCCGAATTATCGATCAAAATATGACCTACACAAATCTACCCTCCCATGAACCCAAAACTGAAAAGGTAAATGAAAGTCTTCAAACTTTTTCTATCTTCAACAAACTTCAAACATTCTTTTTCATCATCAGGGTGTGTAATCCAAAAATCTTCAATTGTACCAAAACACATGAGACAAAGAAAAAATCTTGTGACGTATCGAGTTTGAAATTAAATAAACATAAAACATGTAAGTATAATCAAATCTCCCCCATATTATTATAATTCATTCTCCCCATTTTTATTTGTCTGAAATAGAAAAGGAAAAGAATAAACTAAATAAATAGAATCGGGGTGTTACGGTAAACAAGGCAAGCAAACATGACAAACGTGTTCAGTGTAGGATATGCTCAAAAACCTTCACAAACTATTTTTGATTTTTCAATTTTTTTATACAAAAGGGTTAAAAACACACACCATGAATTCATACTAAGATAACCAAATCTTGAAAACGGTATGAATGGGTGTGAATAGATTCGATAGGAAATAAAACTCAATTACATCATATGTGCACGATGCATATTGTGTATTCCTAACGAATGAGAATCAAAATCGTCCTTATGTGTACAAGTGTTGAATTTAGATGACATCGTCTTCAATCAAAATCAATAAATAAAAGTGTACATGATTTTCACACCAATAACGTCTAAAAACATTTTAACTCCTTTTCAAAACTCTTTAAGGACGTGCAAATCCATGTTAATTCTCCAACCAAACTCCCTCATATAAATTTTCTTTTTGAGGTGATCTAAATTCTAAAAAATTGGAAAATTGGTGAATAAACCTATTGGCCCCTTTTTCGCATAAATATCTTTTTATTGCCTTTAAATTTTTCTAGCTTGTTTTAAACCTCTTTGGACCCCGAATAATTAAAGTTCCTTAATTTTTTTGGTCCAATTAAATGATGGCTTAATCGAAAAGGATATATGTGTACCTTTCGTAGCCTTTTGCCATTTTTAAAATCCACAAAAACTAACGGCAAATGGTTTAAAACATGCACACCTTTTATTATCTTGTTCTATCGCATTTGGTTCGTTTTAATAGACATAAAAGAGAATAAAACACGTAACCAACATGTGATTCGATAAGAACAATATTCAAATAAATTCGTGCTCATGTGCATCAAAGGATATAATAAGTCAATCATGTAGATAATAACACTTAATTACATATTAATGACTCCAAACACTATAGAGAACATGAATGACATAACATATTGTATCAAAATGCTATCAAATAGTCACATGGATATGGTATGATGTTGTGACTTGGCAATCCTAAATTTCAATTCATATAAGGTGCAAACAAAATACACAAATCTTTTTGTATTTTTCCAAAATTTATAAAACAAAAAACTAATACAAAAAGTACACATGTCATAACACTAGCAAGAATATACAATAAAGCATTGCTATAGTATGAAAAACAGGCAAACACAATCATCTATAAGATATAACAAGAGAAAAATCTTGTGCAAGCAAAGTATAATCAACTATTCTCACATCTAGTGCCTCTAAAAGTGATTTCCTAACCCAAATAGGTGTGAAACATCGCATGGGGTGTTTGGGAACCAAGGGAACACTAACTTCAACTTCCTAGGACTTTTCGAAGATCGAAATAAAAACGCCTTAGGTGCCCTTTCCTACCACAATGTTAAGAAATGAAAATGGGTGTAACGACACCTATGGGTTGACCTTTTCTAACATCCTTAGGAATGGTTGACCCTCTAAAACAAATAATGGTTTTGGCTTTAGTAGTGGAAGCATTAAAACATGATGAGCCATTACCATCACTATCAAACCTAATTGAATAGTTTAAATTATTTTTCAACTTCAAAATATTTTATTTAAGCAACGAATTAGACTCTTTCAAAGATATTGATTTGTTTTTAAAATTATCAATTAAACTTAACAGTTTATCACACTCACCCTCAATTAAAACAAACTTATCCCTAAGAGTGTTTTCACGTGCCGTAAAATCATAAATTAATTTTTTATCCTCGACGACACAAATGGGAACCCTAGAATTTTTGAAGTCCTCCAAGTTTTTTTCTAAAACTAGGACTTTATCATCACTCTCCTTTTTGCCAACTTTTAAAGAATAAAAGTAAATATACAAATTATCATAGTGCTCACGACAAATATCTCTTTGAGTTTGAAACATTTGAAACTATTCAAACTTATTTTTAAAAAGAGAATTTTCTTCTTCCAAAAATTTAATTATTTTGCAAAGTTTCAAATTCAGAAGTGTTAATTTTTCTGCACAGTCATGAACTTTATCAAACTCAAATCGACTAATAACATCAATAGTATGAGAATCCACCGAGAAAACAAAACAGGCGAGGGACACAAATAAATACTAAATAAAAATTGCACTGCATGATCTACAAAATAAATTAGTGCAACAGGCTCTGTTACCAATTTGTAGAATGCAAAATATTAATTGCCTGGGTGGTTCTCTAATTTTTAAACCAATTTTATCATCCCTTAAATATGGAACTACGTGTCAATACAAATCAAGTAAGCATGCGACACAATAATTCAGGAAAAATCCCCGAAGGGAAAAACCTTTATTTCTAAGACTTTGAAAAGTTTACAAGACCATTGACTTACATAAAACCTGATAATCGCCCACAAGTGTAACGCACGGTGTCTTTGTCAAACCTTCAAAGCATCGGCTAGAAATCAGCAATGGTTCACACGCAGCTATACCATAAGAAAATGCAGTCCAGAAATGCATTTTTCAGCAAAGAATCAACACGCAGATGATCCTCAACAACACGTTGTCATAAACATCATAGAGACAGACTCCACAATAGCACGCAACTCTCGATTGTAGAGATATCCCCACAAAGGATGAAAAATAGCAAACAATGTTCTTTGGGATCCAAAATAACTCACATAAAGATTGGGATTTATTTGTGAATTATAAACAAAAAGGGATTAAAGATCCTAAAAGGAGAAAACCTAAATCCGTTGTTTTCATAGTTTTGTGCAGAATAAAAACGTCAGGTCTCTCAATGAAAAAAGAGATGGAAAAGCTTATTTATAAAAGACTTAAGGTGGTGGGTCGCTCAAACGAGATAACATGTCGTTTGAACGAGACCCACTGTCGTTCAAACGATAAGAAAACTTCACGTGACATGCCATGTCATTTGAACTCCATATAGTGTCGTTCGAATGACCTATCAAAGAGATTTTGTGGCCATGATTGTAGATAATTTTGATACGAATGCGTGGCCGCCAGTTTCGTATTTTTCTGATTTTTTTAATTAGTTATGATGTCTCTACGGAAAGGAGTCCGAGAACAAAATCTTTAGATATAATGAATTAAAAAAAATTAATAAACACATTTAAAGCTCCGCTCCAACACTTAGAAAATATTTAGTGAAAAATAATCCCAATACTCTAAGTGCATTATTAAGGTACTCTAAAATGTAACCTTGCCAAAGTTAACCTTATGGGGACTGTTTGTTGAAGAACCTTGATTATTCAGATCCGTCTTGATGTGAATGTGATCTTGAACTTCTTTGACGGTGTACCGGTATACGACATATAAATTGATAACGGACAAAAATGTCCTTACAAATCTCTCCCTATGCCTACGCCGGTACAAAATAAAACATCCAAATTATCAATCAAAATATGACCTATACAAATCTTCCCTCCCATGAGCCGAAAATTGGAAAGGTAAATGAAAAGTCTTCAACCTTTTTCAAACTTCAATCATTCTTTGTCACCATCAGGGTGTGCAGTACAAAAATCTTCAATTGTCCCTACACACATGAGACAAAGCAAAAACATCGTGATGTATCTAGCCTGAAATGAAATAAACATAAAATAGGTAAGCATAATCAAATCTCCCCCCACCTAAACTCCCCAATAATATCATAATTCATTCTCCCCCCTTTTATTTGTCCGAAAGGGACAAAGAAAAGAATAAACCAAATAAATCAAATCGGGATGTCATGGTAAACAAGGCAAACAAATATGAAAAACGTGCTAAATGCAAGATATGATCAAAAAACTTCACAGAGTATTTTTTATTTTTCAATTTTTTATACAAAAGTGTTACAAACACACACCATGAATTCATACTACGATAACCAAATCGTGGAAACGGTATGAATGGGTGTGAACAGATTCGATAGGAAATAAAACACAATCAGGTCATATGTGCATAATGCATATTATGTATTCCTAACGAATGAGCATAAAAAACGTCATTAGGTGTAAAAGAGTTGAATTTAGATGACACCGTGTTAAATAAAAATCAACAAACCAAAATCTACATGATTTTCACACTAATTACGTCTAAAAACTTTTTAACGCTTTTTCAAGCCTCTTTAAGGATGTGCAAAGCCATTTTAATTTTCCAACCAAACTCCCTCATATAAATTTTCTTTTTGAGGTGATCTAAATTCTCAAACATTGGAGAATTAGTGAATAAACCTAATGGCCCCTTTTTGGCTTAAGATTCTTTTTATTGCTTTTAAATTTTTTGGGCTCTTTTAAACTTCTTTCCACCCTAGATAATTAAAATACCTCATTTTTTAGGTCCAATTAAACGATGGCTTAATCGCAAAGGATAGATGTGTACCTTTCGTAGCCCTTCACCATTTTTTAAAATCCACAGAAACTCACGGCAAACGGTTTAAAATATGCACACCTTTTATTATCTTGTTTTATCGCATTTGGTTCGTTTTAATAGACATAATTGAGATGAAAACAAGTAACCAACATATGATTCGACAAGAACGATATTCAAACAAATATGTGCTCATGTTTATCAAAGGAAATAATGATTCACATGGATATGACATGATGCTATGACTTGGTCATCCTAAATGTCAATTCATATAATGTGCAAAGAAAATAAACAAATCTTTTTGTATTTTTACAAAAATTTTAAAGCAAAAAACTAATACAAAAAGTACACATGTCATAACATTAGCAAATATATCATGAAGCATAGCTAGTGTATGACAAACATGCAAACACACTATTCTATAAAATATAGCAAGAGAAGAATCGTGTGCAAGCAAAGGATAATCAACTAGTCTCACATCTGGTGCTTCTAAAAGTGACTTCCTAACCCAAATATGTGTGAAATATCGCGTGGGGGTTTTGGGAACTAAGGGAACACTAGACTTCAAATTCCTTGGACTTTTTCGAAGATCGAAATAAAAACACCTTAGGTTGTAACAACCCGCCCTTTTGGAGACATTAATTTCCATAATTGAGTATAAATTTGCAATTTGGAGAATTTCTTGACATAAGGATTTTTGGGATTTTTGAGGATTTAATGATTTTCGATGGATGTTGTAATCTTTTTTGGGATTAATAGGTCGAAGTATTTTAATTATATGTCGTCGTTGAGTAAAGCGACACGAGGTAAGATTTTAATCGGAGAACCCGCATTAAGTCGTGTGGGGTAAAAGAGTGATTTGCGGACAGTTACCTCAGATGGAAATTTTGACTACGCCGTGAGTCTCGAAATGTCCGAGATAGTCGAAAAAGAGTGTCCGATTGTCGAAATTGAGTTTCGAGGAATTTTAGAGTTAAAATGGCTCGTAATTGAGTAAACGAGTCGTTTTTGGGTTTTAAGAGTTAAAACCCTTTTCTTCCTATATAAAGAGGGAGAGGGGAAAGAAAGGAGAAAGAAAGAAATAAAAGAGAGAGAAGAGAGAGAGGAGGAGATAAAAGGAAGATTCGGGCCAAACTGCATCGAATTTGACTCGAGGTCATCGGATTTTATCCATGAGGCAAGTGTTTACTTCCTTTATTTACTTTTTGCATAAATATCTCATACCGTAGTTTGGTATAAACAAACCCTAAAGATTTGGGGTTGGGTTTTCATGGATAAAACGAGTTTTCGGGTGTTAAAACGAATAAACCCCTAAAATTTCATAATTGGAGAAACTTAGATATTAATCAAAATAAATTCGTGGTTTAGGGTTCTAGGATGTTTAGAACCCTTAATATATGTGTATTTGTAGTTGGTTGAGGTTGTACGACATTGGATGAGGCGAAAAAAGCTTGGGAGAGGCTTTAATTGTCAAAAACGTCTCGGAGAAGAGGATGAATAGTGACCTGCGTCTTTCCAAATAGATTCGGCCTTTATACGAATCGATTCGGCTCCTGATCAAAAAAATAAAAATTGTAGATCTTTTAGATGCGGTCACGTGGGCGCTGACCGCGTATTTTTCTGATTTTTTTTTTATTTATAGTGATTTTTCTACGAAAAGCTGTCCCAGATCGAAATCATTAGTTAGAAATTAAGGACAGAACTTATTGGAGATAAATATTAGGGGTTCTAAAATGGAGGGTCAAGACCTCTAAAGAATATGAGGAGATAGGAAAACTTTGGGTTTTTAGGAATAAATCCAAGTTATGATTTAAATGGAGATTGGATTGAGTTTTGGGTATTTTGGAGATTGAGAAATCGCCTAAACAGTGACCCTCGAACAGGCCTAATCGATTCGCCTAAGGGGATCTGTGATTCTGTAGTGGGCCAAATCGATTCGGATTTAGATCGAATCGATTCGCCCACCCGAATCGATTCGCAAATGGGGAGAATCGATTCGCTTTGGTCAGAATTGCTAATTTCTTCCCTTAAGATTATGGGGAGATAAAATACAATTTTGGGTCTTATATGGGGGATCCTAGTTATGATATCGGGACTCCTAAATGATGGTTTTGAGGGTTAGTAAACCTTTAAATGAAAGAGAAGGCCTTGGATTGGTGTAGGGCATAATCCGGGGAACGAACATAGTTAACGTTCGGGATGAACAAAATTTGAAAGAGAGATTTCGATTATCATTGAGCATAAGTATGTATGTATTTGAATGTATGTGAGTTGAATACATCTTGGTGAAATCTAGGAAGTGATTTCTAGGGATTTATATCTTTGGGATTAATGGTCATCGCTAGATGTAATTGGCAATTATGGTCATATATATATATATATATATATATATATATATATATATACTATGTGATTAAAGTATATATATGATATGATGTAAATGACTTTTGAAAATGTAAAGATAAATGTTTTCAAAATGGAAAGAGAAATGATTTTCATAAATAATAATTTATGGATACACACATCTCTAAATCTCTATCATAAGGGAAGTTGCGTGCGTATGGTGAAGACCCCTGGCTAATGAATGCAGGGTGGATATAGTCCTATAGGCCATATGAAGATTATATATTTTCTGCGCTGGTTAGGTGATTCTGGTTGTGGTCATGACTATATGGCCGCTTCCCGACGATTTGTTAGGTTCCCAAGTTGTCTTGTTTGATAGGCCCTGGATGATGATAGCCATTTAGGGGCGCGTCCAGTGGCAAAACCCGGAGGGACGGTCTTAGATATGTTAAAGCAATTTATGATAATAGATTGGCTTTAAATACATTTCCTGGATGTAAGAAGGGAAATGGGGTAAATGAATTGGCTTCGGAAACACTTCCCGGGTGGAAGAATGGAAGTGGAAGCATATGATATGATACATGAATTTTTATGATAATAAAAATTTCTTTTAATTACATTTCTTGGATGGAAGAAGGGAAATGGGATGTTTTAAAACGGAAAATCATTTTTATGATAATAAAACTGGCTTTTAAAAGTTATACGATGTGTTAAAGAAATTCATGATAATGAATTGGCTTTTAAATATATTTCCTGGATATAAGAAGGGAAATGGAAATATTTGAAATGAGTATAGAATACACCTCAGTCTGGGAGATAGATCGGGATGTGTATTATAAAGTTGTATATAAAGTAAACATCATTTCGGGAGATATTATCCGGATGTATATGGTAAAACGTATATAAAATGAATGTTATATGTATATATATAAGTATGTATTTATACATTAGTTTTGTGCTACAGGCCTAATGGATCTCTACCATTAACCCTACCAAGTAGTAGTGTATCGGGGGGGTTCCTTGTTTGAAATTCGCTTCGCGAGACACCCCACGTACGAACTTAATGTAGTGTTGTGAATGGAGGGAAGTTTGGCTCTTAGTACTCGGGGGTGGAGGTTTCTAGTAGACGGGTGAATTAGCTTAGTTAGGTAGGGTAGCTTAACTAGAAGTTAAGTGTGTTAGGTGTGCACTATTAGAAGAGAGGTGAGGGGTATCTCATGGGAGTGCGATACCAAACTTAAATATGAGATAAAATCTTTTTCAAAAAATAAGGCATTTATGCACTTGCTAAATATTTTTCAAACTCGGGCTCTGACCCGTTTATCTACTTTTCCTCTCTTGCTATATATATATATATATATATATATATATATATATATATATATATATATATATATATATATATTTTATTTTATTTTTTGTATAGGTATCCAGACACAGGGACGCCTGGATGACACTTCTTTCGAGTCAGACGCCTGCTGCAGCAGCTGTGGATGCTTGCGAGTTCTCGATAGACGCTTCTATCCTTGTACTCTAGATAGGAGGTATTGTATAAACATTCGGGCTAATAACCCAATTGCATTTAGGTATTCTTTTAGCAGCATTCGATTTGGTTTTATATTTTGACCGAGTGTTCAGTTATTTTATTTCATTTCAGTTCAATTTACGCAAACTGTGTGGATGTCTTAATTGTAATTGTTTAAAAAGAGTAGTTAAGTAAAAGTTTTTTACGCCAGCCTAATAGGTTATTAGTAATTAAATGGATTTTCGACAGTGATGCTAAGAATGATCCATATGAGACTCCTGTTTTAATTTGATATAGGAGTGATCGCCCGGTATTTTATTAGGCGGGGTGTCACAGATGGTATCAGAGAATCAGGTTCTAGTGTCCTTAGGAATCTGTGCGGACGTACTACGCTTTCAGCATTGCTCTCGATTTGTTATAGAGCCTCAAGATTAGGATTGTTGATTTCTCTTGTGAGATTTCGTTCTCCTTCCATATTATAAGATTATAGTGATATTTTGCACTCTCGTTTGAGAATCGTGTGTGGGGGCTTGGATGGCAGTAGGAGGTGGGGCTTAGCTGGAGCAGCTGGTAGAAGTTGGGGACGAGGACCTTAGTAGAGGTCACTCTCCTTGGGGAAATTGCTAAGGGTTTTGATGACAACTACTAAAGTATAATAGGTATGAGTATCGTAGTACCGCCATAGTAGAGTGTGGTACTAAAGTTAAATTTTCAGTGAAGCTAAGGGTTTGAAAGGGATCTTACGAATAGTTTTAACCGTGAGTCCCCACGATTCAGCAGGAGTGAGAAGAATGAAGTTTCCGAATTATTCACATAAGGATCGGCCAGAGGCCGACAGTGAATAAAGAGTGATATAGAGAAGTGAACCTTGTACCGAGTTGAGGTAGATACAATGAATAATGAGTCCTTTCGAGGAACGATATGCTCACTTGAGAAGTGTTGCTAACATTTATGGATGTGCCTCAATGAAGGGAGAGGTATAATTGCCGTGGCTAAATAAGTTGTGGTGTTCCGTTAGCCCTAGACTCGTGTGTGTAATTTGAGTTTTGTGGCGGTCTCGATAACATTATGTAATGTAGGCCTGTGTGTTTTTCGCGATAGTGGAGTCTTGTTTTCTACATTCGCCATAAAGGCGGGTGTTTATATTCTGTATATGTATATGTGGTTGGTGATACTCGTTTTATATGTATTTCACGAGTATGGTAATATTGAGAGTATAATACATTATGGTATTATCGGAGCGATAGCAGGCTAAGGATGGCAAGACTATCGTGTCCGCAGTTCCAGGGTGGAACGGGTTATTGTTGCGCTATCTCACCTGGATACAGGTTAAGTTCGCCTTTATTGTTATGGGTAGATGGAACTTCGATGAGCAGAGGTTGAATTATTATGACTTGAGTATGTGGCGACCTTATAGATATGATTTAAGGCCGCAGGATTATTGTTGAGTTGTAGCTCATTCTGGTTTGCGCAAGGACTGAATATTAGTGCGAGCGCTTGGTGGTGTGACTCTTAGTTAGAGATAGGAGTTCAGACCACCTTTGTTGAAAGGGGATAGGATTTTCCCGGTTGCATGTTCGAAAATAACGGACCTCCAGGACCGACGAAGTTAAGTAGTAGTGTGTAGAGGGGTTCCTTGTTTGGATTTCTCTTTGCGAGACACTCCACACATGAACCTTAACGGCGTCGGGAGTGGAGAGATGTTATAGGATGCAAGGATGTCGATTTTGTGGAAAAGTCTTATAGTGTGGATGAAACACTATAGACTATGAGCCATATGATGATGATATACTTATGGAAATATTGTGCTATGGAAAATCACTAAGTTGGTCCTCTCACCACAAGTACGTGGGTGAAGTAGGACTTAAAGAAATTGATGTGAGGCTTATAGCCAGGGCTTAATGAAAAGGCAAAATTTTGAGAAGATATGTTTTGGGAATGATGTACGTAGTGCTTTTACAGGGAGTAGGCACTTTGATTAGTTAGATTTCCTTTCGTATGGGCAGAAGGATAGAATAGTAGTAATGCGTTCGTAGGTTAGTGGGGTAGGATTTAGGACGTCCCGCTGGTGCACCTTAGGTCACTATATCTCGATGACCGACAACGCGAGGGAGTAGTGTAACAGGAGGGTTCCTTGTTTGGATTTCGCTTTTGCGAGACGTCCCACGCATGAAATCGAGCAAATGTCGTAAGTTGAGAGAGGCCTTGGGCACTAGGGATATATTTAGGAGTATACTCATTTCACGTAGGTAGGGTAACACATAGACCTTAGCATTTGTAGGATGTAAGTTTAGTAGAGTTAGTGGCGCCGAGGTTAGGAGAATTGAATTTCACGGGTTGGGAGGACCCATGTAGGAGTATTACACCGAGGAAAGGAGACTCTTGTTTAGAGAGAGTGTTGTGTGTCGAACGTTCACTATGGAGGTGTAGATGTGCACAGGTTAGAAAGGTGTATGGGCACCTTAGTAAGTTAGTTTATATACCGCCTGAAATAGAAGGGGGGTAGTATATAAATTTAAAGTTTATGCTGTGAGGCACTATAAATAATGGGTGCAATGTGACTCTATTGGAGTCACTTTACAACCGTGGTAGCCGTATGGTATATGGTTAGGAACCATTGGTTTAGTATTGTTCCCTTTGAGATATTAGGATTTGGAGTGATCCTAGGAATGGTGGTGTAGGTTGTATCTGAATTTCGAGGACGAAATTCCATTGTAAGGGGGAAGTATGAAACAACCCGCCCGTTTGGAGACATTAATTTCCATAATTGAGTATAAATTGGCAATTTGGAGAATTTCTCGAAATAGTCATTTTTGGGATTTTCGAGGATTTAATAATTTTCGATGGATGTTGTAATCTCTTTTGGGATTAAATAAGTCGAATTATTTTAATTATATGTCGTCGTTGAGTAAAGCGACACAAGGTAAGATTTTAATTGGAGAACCCGCAATAAGTCGTGTGGGGTAAAATAGTGATTTGCGGTCAAGTACCTCGGATGGAAATTTCGACTGCACCATGAGTCTCGCAATGTCCGAGATAGTCAGAGAAGAGTGTCCGATTGTCGAAATTGAGTTTCGGGGAATTTTAGAGTTAAAATGGCTCGTAATTGAGTAAACGAGTCGCTTTTGGGTTTTAAGGGTTAAAACCCTTTTCTTCCTATATAAAGAGGGAGAGGGGAAAGAAAGGAGAAAGAAAGAAAGAAAGAAAAGAGAGAGAAGAGAGAGAGGAGGAGAGAAAAGGAAGATTCGAGCAAAACTCCATCGGATTCAACTCGAGGTCGTCGAATTTTATCCACGAGGCAAGTGTTTACTTGCTTTATTTACTTTTTGCATAAATATCTCATACCGTAGTTTGGTATAAACAAACCCTAAAGATTTTGGGTTGGGTTTTCGTGGATAAAATGGGTTTTCGGGAGTTAAAATGAATAAACTCCTAAAATTTCATAATTGGAGAAACTTAGAAATTAATCGAAATAAATTGGTGGTTTAGGGTTCTAGGATGTTTAGAACCCTTAATATATGTGTATTTGTAGTTGGTTGAGGTTGTACGACATTGGGTGAGGCGACAAAAGCTTGGGAGAAGCTTTAATGGCCGAAACCGTCTAGGAGAAGACGATGAATAGTGACCTGCGTCTTTCCGAATCGATTCGGCCTTGATGCAAATCGATTCGACTCCTGATCAAAAATAAAAATTGTAGATCTTTTCGATGCGGTCGCGTGAGCGACGACCGCATATTTTTTTTATTTTTTTGAGATTTATAGTTATTTTTCTACGAAAAGTTGTTCGAGATCGAAATCGTTAGTTAGAAATTAAGGATAGAACTTTTTGGAGATAAATATTAGGGGTTCTCAAATGGAGTGTTAGGACCTCTAAAGAACTTGAGGAGATATGAAAACTTTGGGTTGGAAGGAATAAATCCAATTTATGATTTAAATGGAGTTTGGATTAAGTTTTTGGTATTTTGGAAATTGAGAAATCGCCCAAACAGTGACCCTCGAACAGGCCGAATCGATTCGGGTCCAGGCCGAATAGATTCTCCTTAGTGGATCTGTGATTCTGCAGTGGTCCAAATCGATTCCGATATAGACCGAATCGATTCTCCATTAAGGACTAGTTTGCAGAACACTTTTCGAATCGATTCGGATTGGGGGCCGAATCGATTCGCCCACCCGAATCGATTCGCAAATGGGGCGAATCGATTCACTTTGGTCAGAATTGCTAATTTCTTCCCTTAAGAGTATGGGAAGTTAAAATACAATTTGGGGTCTTATATGGGGGATCCTAGTTATGATATCGGGACTCCTAAATGATGGTTTTGAGGGTTAGTAAACCTTTAGATGAAAGAGAAGGCCTTGGATTGGTGTAGGGCATAATTCGGGGAACGAACATAGTTAACGTTCAGGACGAACAAAATTTGAAAGAGAGCGTTCGGTTATCATTGAGCATAAGTATGTATGTATTTGAATGTATGTGAGTTGAATACATCTTGGTGAAACCTAGGAAGTGATTTCTAGGGATTTATATCTTCGGGATTAATGGTCATCGCTAGATGTAATTGGCAATTATAGCCATATATATATATATATATATATATATAATATATATATATATATATATACTATGTGATTAAAGTATATATATGATATGATGTAAATGACTTTTGAAAATGTAAAGATAAATGTTTTCAAATTGGAAAGAGAAATGATTTTCATAAATAATAATTTATGGATACACACCTCTCTAAATCGCTATCATAAGGGAAGTTGCGTGCATATGGTGAAGCCCCCTGGCTAATGAATGTAGGGTGGATATAGTCCTATAGGCCATATGAGCGATTATATATTTTCTGCGCCGGTTAGGTGATTTTGGGTGTGGTCATGACTATCCTGCAGGCATATGGCCGCTTCTCGACGATTTGTTAGGTTCCCAGGTTATCTTGTTTGATAGGCCCTGGAAGATGATAGCCATTTTGGGGAGCGTCCAGTGGGGAAACCCGGTGGGACGGTCTTAGATATGTTAAAGCAATTTATGATAATAAATTGGCTTTAAATACATTTCCTGGATGTAAGAAGGGAAATTGGGTAAATGAATTGGCTTCGAAAACAATTCCCGGATGGAAGAAGGGAATTGGAAGCATATGATATGATAAAAGAATTTTTATGATAATAAAAATGGCTTTTAATTACATTTCCTGGATGGAAGAAGGGAAATGGGATGTTTTAAAACGGGAAAGCATTTTTATGATAATAAAACTAGCTTTTAAAAAGTTATATGATGTGTTAAAGAAATTCATGCTAATGAATTGGATTTTAAATATATTTTCTGGATATAAGAAGGGAAATAGAAAGATTTGAAATGAGTATAGAATACACCTCAGTCCGGGAGATAGATCAGGATGTGTATTATAAAGTTGTATATAAAGTAAACCTCAGCCCGAGAGATATTATCTGGATGTATATGGTAAAACATATATATAAATTGAATGTGATATGTATATACATAAGTATATATTTATACATTAGTTTTGTGATACGGTCCTAATGGATCTCTACCATTAACCCTGCCAAGTAGTAGTGTATCGGGGGGATTCCTTATTTGGATTACGCTTCGCGAGACACCCCACGCACGAACTTAGTGCAATGTTGTGAATGGAGGGAAGTTTAGCCCTTAGTACTCCAGGGTAGAGGTTTCTAGTAGATGGGTGAATTAGCTTAGTTAGGCAGGGTAGCTTAACTAGAAGTTAAGTGCGTTAGGTGTGCACTTTTAGAAGAGAGGTGAGGGGTATCTCATGGGAGTGCGATACCAAACTTAAATATGAGATAAAATCTTTTTCAAAAAATAAGGCATTTATGCACTTGCTAAATATTTTTCAAACTCGGGCTCTGACCCATTTATCTACTTTTCCTCTCTTGCTATATATATATATATATATATATATATATATATATATTATATAGGTATCCAGACACAGGGACTCCTGGATGACACTTCTTTCGAGTCAGACGTCTACTGCAGCAGTTGTGGATGCTTGCGGATTCTCGGTAGACGCTTCTATCCTTGTACTCTAGATAGGAGGTATTGTATAAACATTCGGGATAATAACCCAATTGCATTTAGCTATTCTTTTAGAAGCATTCGATTTGGTTGTATATTTCGACCGAGTGTTCGGTTATTTTATTTCATTTCAGTTTCATTTATGCAAACTGTGTGGATGTTTTATTTGTAATTGCTTAAAAAGAGTAGTTAAGTAAAAGTTTTTGACGCCAGCCTAATAGGTTATTAATAATTAACTGGATTTTTGACAGTGATGCTAAGAATGATCCATATGAGACTCTTGTTTTAATTTGATACAGGAGTGATCGCCCGGTATTTTATTAGGCGGGGTGTCACATAGGTGCCCTTTCCAACCATAATGTGAAGAAATGAAAACGGGTGGAACGACACCTATGGGTTGACCTTTTCTAACATCCTTAGGAATGGTTTGGTCCTCTAAAATAAATCTTAGTTTTTTCTTTAGTAATGGAAGCATTAAAAGATGATGAGTCATTAACATCACTGTCAAACCTACTGCAATCGTTTAAATTATTTTTCAACTTCAAAATATTTAATTTAAGCAACGAATTAGACATTTCCAAAGATAGGGATTTCTTTTTCAAATTATCAATTAAGCTTAACAGTTTTTCCCCCTCACCCTCAATTAAAACAAAATTATCCCTAAGAGTCTTTTCACGTGTCGCAAAATCATCCGTTAATTTTTTATCCTCAACGGCACAAACGGGAACCCCAGAATTTTTTAAGTCCTTCAATTCTCTATCTAAAACTAGGACTTTATCATCACTCTGCTTTTTGGAAATTTCTAAAGAATCAAAGTCAATATACAAATTACCAAAGTGCTCACGACAAATATTTCTGTGAGTTTGAAACATATGAAAATATTCAAACTTATTTTTAAAAAGAGAATTTTCTTCTTCCAAAATTTTAATTCTTCTGCAAAGTTTAAAATTCAAAAGTGTTAATTTTTCTTCATGGTAGTGAACTTTATCAAACTCATCTCGATTAACAACATCAAAAGGATGAAAATCCATCGATAAAACAAATCAAGAGAGGGACACAAATAACCACAAAAAAAATTGCACTTCAGGATCTACACAGTAAATTAGTGCAACAAGATCTGTTACCAATTTGTAGAATGAAAAATATTAATTGCCTTGGTGGTTCTTTAATTTTTAAACCAATTTTCGTTCATCCCTAAAATATGAAACTTCGTGTCAAAACAAATCAAGCAAGCATACGACACAATAATTCAGGAAAAATCCCCGAAGGGCAAAACCTTTATTTCTAAAACATTGAAAAGTTTACGATACCATTGACTTACATACAACCTGATAATCTCCCATAAGTGTAACGCACAGTGTCTTCGTCAAACCTTTAAATCATCAACTTGAAATCAAAAATGGTTCACACGCAGGTATACCATAAGAACACGTAGTCTAGACACACAGACTTCAGCAAAGAATCATCATGTAGAAGATCCTCAATGACATGCACTCATAAAATTCGTAGAGACTCACTCCAAAATAGCACGAAGCTCTCAGTTGTAGAGATCTCCCCACAATGGATGAATAATATTAAATTATGTTCTTTGGGTTCCAAAACAACTCACATAAGGATTGGGATTTATTTGTGAATTGTAAACAAAAAGGGATTAAAGACCCTAAAAGGAGAAAACCTATATATGTTGTTTTCGCAGTTTTGTGCGAAATAGAAACGTCAGGTCTCTGAATGAAAATAGAGTTGGAAAATCCTAATTATAAAAGACTTAAGGTGGTGGGTCTCTCAAACGTGATAGCATGTCATTTGAACGAGATCCACTGTCGTTAGAAAGACAGGAAAACTTCGCGCGACATGCCATGTCGTTTGAATGACATATGGTGTCGTTTGAATGACCTATCAAATGAGATTTCTGGCCATATTAATAGGTAATTTTGATACGAAAGCGTGGCCGCCAAATTCGTATTTTTTTATTAGTTATGATTTTTCTACGAAAAGTAGTCCAAGAACAACATCTTTAGATAGAATGAATTAAAAAAAAATTAATAAAAACATTTAAAACTCCGCTCCAACACTTAGAAAATATTTTATGAAGAATATTCCCAATACTCAATATGCATTATTAAGGTACTCAAAAACGTAACCTTAGCAAATTTAACCTTTTGGAGACTGTTTGTTGTAGAACCTTGATTATTCGAATCCGTCTTGATGTGAATGTGATCTTGAACTTCTTCGACGGTGTAGCGGTATATGACATATAGATTGATAATGGAGAAAATTGTCCTTACTTAAGTGAATATGATTCCTAATCATTCATTTTATTATGTCTCTTAAAAAATTTGATTGAGGCTAACATTGAATTTTTTTAAACATCAGGATTAATACTGTAATTTTTAAAACATCGGCTTTAAAATTAAAAATGACCCTAAAATTAAGGGTCAACTTTGCAATTCACCATAAAAATAGCAATGCAATGTATGAATAAAATTTAAAACCACAAGTTCGATACATATCAATAATATACATAAAACTTAAACTAAGGCGTAATTATCTTGCTATAAGGGATTGACCGACATCACCTTAGGTTGGTAGATGGTCTAGATCAACGTTACGGACATCATCTAGATTGTAGATCTAATGGAGGGAATTAAACTCCAATCAAAGTTTATCATGTTCTAGTTGTACTGCATTAAGTACTAGTAATGATCTTGGGTCTAATTATACATCTTTTTCATACTGCGCAAGAGCCACAAAAAATTACTGAATTGGCCGTGGGCATCCTCCTACACATTTGATGTAAATTTATAAATTTTTTAACCTATATGAATTATAAGAGAAACATGATTGAATAAATATATCAAATAAAATACATGCAAGTGATGTTTCATAAATATTGGGCATAATAGGCATAATAGGCATTTACTTCTCCACCCCCTTCATCCTGACAAAACGTGACATCCTCTACTCCTTGACAGTAGCATGCTTGTTAGGCGCCCTTATAGTGTACGCCCCTATGGTTTATCATGTTGTCCAAGATGTGGGATTGTATCCCTAAACGTATGGTTTGGCATGAACAACATTGAAATTAACCGCCATATAAATCTTTCACCAACGTCCCCTGCCAAACTCCTTCGACCAAGTATCTATCATACCACGGGATTTCAAATAATTAATTTAATTGGAAAAAATGAAATAAATAAATTTATTCTGAAATTTAAATTGTATATATTAATTTAATTGGAAAAATTAAATAATAAAGTTACTTTTAGCTTTTGCATGTTATATGTATGTTTTACTTAATTATTTAAATTGATAGTTTTGTGTGAAAAATGGTTTAACTACTTTCTAATAAATCAATAATGTGTTTTGTTAGTGTGACAACCCGCTCAAAATAATAACGGGTGGTCAGCCCTATACTACATTACATCAGGTATCTCAGATGGTACAGTCTCAACATCAACTGACAATACTAAGTAATATAAGGCTAACTATCCGAAATTATTAAAAGATGGTGCCAAAAATTTAAAACTTTTATTTAACACCGAGTAAAACCAACAATACCACAAACAACCAGCAATACTACATCTAACTATGATTAGTGATACATGCAAACTCCAATAATATAAAAGAGTGCAATACAAAGTACAACACGATCTCAATAATGAAATACCTGAATATGCTGTCGGGTAACAGACAATACAATGATCTGAGAGAGAATATTAAAGTGTTAATCTACAACACTTGAGTCTAAACTCAATATACAAACTGAATCCTAATCTAGATATAAAATAGATAGGAATCGACTAAAACAAAGTGCCGCAACAGTCCGCTATTGCCACAGCTCCGCGAAGACACTGGATGGATAAATATCAATGGCATCCTTGCGAAGGAACACATAAAGTAATACAATATATATATATATACAAGACAAGAGAAGATATAAATGGGTCAGAGCCCGAGTTGAAAACATTTTATAGCAAGTGCATTAAAATGCATAATAAATATAAATGCATTATGACATAATTTAATGGAATCTTCCTCTCCATGATAATCCAACCCACCTCTCAACTAGAGCGTGCAACTAATCGTATGCACGTGGTCCCCAAATGAATGCCCAAATATAAATTAGGCAATGAAATCTAACTAGATCCCAAAATGAAGATTCGATTAAGATTTGCTAACTTATCTCGCAATCTACCCTTATCTAAGTTCCATCTACAACATTACTTTATATTAAGTGTCATAGTTCTCTTTATTTTTGTTCATTTATTGAACATATAAAGTTGCATAACCATCATTATAACAACATCATCACAATACATCAACATTCTCTTAGTAGAATTTCATATATTCTAGTTATGCCCTCATTTAGCATTAAATCATATATATATGTGAGTTATTAGCATCAAGTGCTAAGGACTAAACTTCTCCCGGTTCCCAATACTGTATTGCGTTTCATGCGTGCGACGTCTCACTGAGGCGAAATCCAAACAAGGAACCCCCCTGTTACACTACTCCTGACAGTATTAATCTTCGAGATTCATTATGCACTCAATACATGATGCATGTAATCCAAGTTATTATTACTCAGATTTTAATTAATTAATATTCCCAATTCTCTATAGTACACGGTGTTTCATGCGTGGGACGTCTCGCCGAAGCGAAATCCAAACAAGGAACCCCCCCCGTTACACTACTCCTGGCACTGTCAATCGTCGGGATAGGTGATATATATTAAAATATGAGCATTAAGGACTAACTTCTCCCCAATTTCCAACGTTACACTGCGGTTCGTGTGTGGGACGTCTCGCCGAGGCGAAATCCAAACAAGGAACCCCTCGATACACTAATCCTGGCAATGTTGGTCGTTGAGGTCCATTATGCCCTCGACACCCAAGTACAAGCACAACAACAATATCATAACCATCCAACCGAGCTATCACTCGAGGACGCAGGATCACATGCTATCATCTTCCAGTAGCCCATCCACGTAGCAAACTGGGGCCACCTGGTGGGGTTCAACGGCACCCACCTCGTGATCTACTCACGCACACAACGTCCCGAGAAGCGGTCATAGCTTCCGAACCGACAAGTGAGAACGACACATACCCACGACTTCTCACCCCCAAAAAGAATGCATATATATATATATATATATATATATATATCGCATAATAATCACATGGACGACTATGACCTGGGGAATATCCACACCCTACTCTTTGAGCCAGGATGCTCACCCTCTACGCACGCAACTTCCCAATGATAGCAAGGATGGGGTATGCTTCACTATATATATTCCATCATATAAGGTATACATACAACATCACATCATATAATTATATACCATCATATAAGGTATACCTGTCACATCTTCTTCATATTTATTATACGCTCTTAGGCGCAATAGAATAAATGTCATTGTTTAGTATATTTCCCTCTTGATACACTAATCGTCAATTCTCACACATCTTCCCCACTTAGCATACACTATACTATTTCTCACTTGAAGCTCACATGTCGCTTCTATTTATGAATAGACTCTCAATTATATTTATGTTGAGGATATTCTTTTATCCTAATGCACTTCATTTAGCATTTCTCATTATGTGAGACATCTCCCAAATCAATCATCAATAAGGATATTTCTATATCCGTATGCTGAATAATTAGCATTTATAATTCTCCATCCATAATAGGGTTCAATTTATTTTATGAACCTTTAAAGTTATCCCATTTGGGATTGGATTATAAGATCCATTATCTCTGAATTGATTCTTATTCCTTTGTTTGAATTTAAGTATTGTCTCCAAATAAAATCTCCAAATTATGGTGGCCTTCCCCACTTAGAATATACCAAAATCTCTAATCGGTATTCTTCAAATTAAGTCTATATGACTCCAATAAATTCTTATAAGGGAAACTCTCTAAAAGTATCCAAAACATACTCCAAATGATTCCTATAGATGTTCCCAATCGATAACCTCGAACAAAACGGAATGAAATTCTCCCTAGAAAAACATCCCTCGAAAACCCCTATTTCCGAATCGATTCGGGCGAATTCCAAATCGATTCGGCCCAGCGAATCGATTCGGCCTTAAAGGAGAATCGATTAGGGTCATCAAACCTGGGACTCTGTCTCAGGCCAAATCGATTCGGCTGGGGTCCGAATCGATTCGGTCACTCAGACCTGGGCACCTGCATATTTCCGAATCGATTCGTCTTGGGTGCCGAATCGATTTGGCCTACCTGGAGGCTCAAAAATGGCTATTTTTTAGTAAGCCAAAAATCCCAAAATTATTTTTAATCATCTTATCTCCATTTCTCTTCAACCCAATCACATAATATATCATGAATAATCATCTATAAACACATATAAACTAATTTCTAACTTAGAAATCATTTATAACCCACAAATCTAAGGTTTTCCCAAAAGTTTGGTTTTGATAAACTAAACCTAAAACCCATAAATTTGATCCACAAATCATGAAATAAATGTACACAACAATTATTTAGCAAGTTTAATCACTTGCCTCGGGTTCGTAGGGTCTGATCCGTCCTCGAAATCTCGTAGATGTTGGAAAAATTCCACTTTCTCTCTCTTTCTCCTTATTTCTCTTCTTCTTCTTTCTTCTTCTCTCTTTCTTTGTTTCTATTTCTCTTTCTCTCTAAGGAGAATAAATCTCCCGTAGGCTTAATAACCCTTATTTTCCAATGTACACATCCTTAAATGATAATACACACTTTAAATGACTCGGTAACTTTAATTTGAGCCAAATGAACTTAATATTATTTCAGAACCTAAATAGACCCCAAGTACAGTCATTTTGACTTTTTCGAACCTTCCGGACACAAGTACACCCTCAGAATCATCATTCGAGACACTTCCTAATGACTTAAAATTTTAACCACAATTGCACATTTAATTAATCTCCAAATAAAATAATATTTATTTCTCCCAAAATAAATAAATCATCGTCTCCAAAACCTCGGGTAGTTACAAACTTCCCCACTTACAAAAATTTCGTCCTCGAAATTTAGCTAAGCCTAATTCTCCAAAGCCCAACTAGTTCCTAACACACTCATCCTCACTAATCATATCTCCAAATCTCTAACTTCCCACGGCGGATTTATTTTAATTTATTTTATTTTAAATTGTATAAAAATCAATCCATTACCCACTAAGGCGCCCATACACCCTTTATTCGAGCTTTTGCTCGTACCAATCATAATGAGGCTTCATTTGCCTCTAAAGCTCAACAATTCCATAAATATAAATTATACTAGCATTTTAATATTGTAAAAATTTTGAATGGTCCAAAGAAATAACTCCTCTCAATTCCTGACATTCGCCACTTTCGTGTGGGGGACGTCTCGCAAAAGAGAAATCCAAACAAGGAACCCTCCCAATACACTACTATGCGGCGACGTCGGGGATTGAGATTTTGTTAAATCCGGACTAGAGTTTGAAAATATTTTGGAGAAAAATCATTTTGAAATGGCCCAATGGCCGATAAAATGTTTTATTTTGAAAACAATTTATTTAAAAATGATTAGTGCTATACAATATTCATATAAAATGCCTTATGTCCCACAAAAGGTCTTTGCAATTATCATGCATATAACAATAGATAGCTAAAAAAATTAGCTTAAGTTTGAGGTAAAATTTCCTGGGTCCCATCAATCCACAAATTCTGAACTCTTTTCAGAAATAACATCTTACATCATATTAACGTATTGCCATTTATAAGGCTCATCGATATCTGGAATACAACAATTATATAAGTCTAACATGACTATATAAAAAGAAGTAGCTTTATCAATACTACATATCACATAACCACAATTATTACATTCACCACAAGGTTTATAGCTCTTTTTGAGCATATTACAAAAGCATCTATTCTTTCAAAAGATAATAACAAAAGAGCCTGACTTGCTCAAAATTCCATTTAGGGTCATTACATACATAATAGGGTTATAGCACTACCCTCACATCGATATCTCTCATACGATATTCCCAAAACTTCATATAGTAATTATCCCATTCATAAGGGAAAATTAACTTACATCATCCATCTTTAGTCCGATTGCCCTTCCTCATCAATGGGCTCCCAAACAAAGTCCCCCGATCTAAAATGACCTCGAATCTGTTGTAGGGGTTGCACTTTCAAAACTTTATCAAAACATGCTCCTTTACCTCTTTTAGGACGATTTCTCTTTCTATGGCCTATTTCTTTACAAAAGAAACATCTACCAGAAATTCCTCTCAAGCCACTTTGAGGAACAAAACGCTATTGTGACTCTTTATTGTCTGACTTATACCCACTCGCATTACTGGCACTCTCATCGCCAAACTTACTTGATGAACTCGAATCTCCAAAGTTCTTACCCTTTTACGAATGAAGATGATATTCATGACACTTTAGTAGTGCCGCATTCACTACCTCGACGAAAGTCACTAACGTGGGACTCTCTAACAAATGTTGCTGGATTCTCCAATCTAAACCTCGAACAAACTTTCATATACGCTTCTCTTTCATATTTACCTCATCAGGTACTAATTTCTCCCATTTAGAAAAATCTTCCTCATATTCTGCCACCGTTCTATTACCTTGAAAAAACTTTACATTTCGAGTCGGGGAAGGAAAATACCTTCGGTCAAAAAGTTCCCAAAATTCTATTATAGGTAAAGTATCTCTTTGTTCAGATGTGGTGACAGACTCCCACCATTGGAGAGCCGCACCCGATAACCTAAAGGTGGCTAAACACTACTTCTGCACCTCACTACACTCAACCATACGAAGGTGCCTCCGCATACTATTTTTCCATAGACTTGCAACCATTGTATCAACTCCCCCTACAAACTCGGGAGGATGCCCCTCACTAAAATCTTCCTTCACTCTTTCCCATAAAGACAATCCTAAATGGGGTTGGGCTGCTTGAACGGCAGAATGCTGTGCCATCGTGGAAAGGGTAGCAGTTACTGCTTGTGCCACGATATTGGCGACTTCATATGTAGCCATGTTCCTTTGAGGCTTTTGGGGTTGTAAATTCCCTTTATTTTCCCTGCCTGAACGACTTCCCTTCGGTGGCATCTGAAATAAGAATAATTGTATCAGAACGCCTTTTTGTTTTTCAAATTACAGAAAGATATGGATATGTGAATACAACAGTCCTAATAATAAGGCTCTACATCAAGAACGCTTACGGAAGATCGTAGTAATGCACACAGATCCTAAAGACACTAGAACCTGATGCTCTGATACCATCTGTGATAACCCGCTCAAAATAATAACGGGTGGTCAGCCCTATACTACATTAAATCAGGTATCTCAGATGGCACAGTCTCAACATCAACTAACAATACTAAATAATATAAGGCTAACAAACCGAAATTATTAAAAGAGGGTGCCAAAAATTTAAAACTTTTATTTCACACCAAGTAAAACCAACAATACCACAAACAACCAACAATAATACATCTAACTATGATGAGTGATACATGCAAACTCCAATAACATAAAAGAGTGCAATACAAAGTACAACAAGATCTCAATAATGAAATACCCGAATATGCTGTCGGGTAACAGAAAATACAATGATCTGAGAGAGAATATAAAAGTGTTAATCTACAACACTTGAGTCTAAACTCAATATACAAACTGAATTCTAATCTAGATATACAATAGATAAGAATTGACTAAAACAAAGTGCCGCAACAGTCCGCTACTTCCACAGCTCCACGAAGACACTGGATGGATAAACATCAATGGAGTCCTTGTGGAGGAACACCTAAAGTAATACAATATATATATATACAAGACATGAAAAGATATAAACAGGTCAGACCCGAGTTGAAAACACTTTATATCAAGTGCATTAAAATGCATAATAATTATAAATGCATTATGACAAGATTTACTGGAATCGCCCTCTCCATGATAATCCAACTCACCTCTCAACTAGAGCGCACAAGTAATCGTATGCACGTGGTCTCCAAATGAATGCCCAAATATAAATTAGGCAATGAATTCTAACTAGATCCCAAAATGAAGATTCGATTAAGATTTTCTAACTTATCTCGCAATCTACCCTTATCTAAGTTCCATCTACAACATTACTTTATATTAAGTGTCATAGTTCTCTTTATTTTTGTTCATTTATTGAACATATAAAGTTGCATAACCATCATCATAACAACATCATCACAATACATCAACATTCTCTTACTAGAATATCATATATTCTAGTTATGCCCTCATTTGGCATGAAATCATATATATATATATGAGTTATTAGCATCAAGTGCTAAGGACTAAACTTCGCCCGGTTCTCAATATTGTACTGCATTTCGTGAGTGGGACGTCTCGCCGAGGCGAAATCCAAACAAGGAACCCCCCCGTTACACTACTCCTGACAGTATTAATCTTCGACATTCATTATGCCCTCAATGCATGATGCATATAACCCAAGTTATTATTACTCATATTTTAATTAATTAATATTCCCAATTCTCTATAGTACACGGCGTTTCATGCGTGTGACGTCTCGCCGAAGCGAAATTCAAACAAGGAACCCCCCCGTTACACTACTCCTGGCACTGTCAATCGTCGGGATAGGTGATATATATAACAATATGAACATTAAGGACTAACTTCTCCCCAATTTCCAACGTTACATTGCGGTTCGTGCATGGGACGTCTCGCCGAGGTAAAATCCAAACAAGGAACCCCTCGATACACTAATCCTGGCAATGTTGGTCGTTGAGGTTCATTATGCCCTCGATACCCAAGTACAAACACAAAAACAATATCATAACCATCCAACCGAGCTATAACTCGAGGACGCAGGCTCACATGCTATCATCTTCCAGTAGCCCATTCACGTAGCAAACTGGGGCCACCTGGTGGGGTTCAACGGCACCCACCTCGTGATCAAGTCACGCACACAACGTCCCGGGAAGCGGTCATATCTCTGAACCGGCAAGTCAGAACGACACATACCCACGACTTCTCACCCCCAAAAGAATGCATATATATCTCATAATAATCACATGGATGATTATGATGTAATACCCCGTACTTTTCTGGATATTTATTTATGGGATTAATTAAATTAAATGTGAATTAATTGAGAATTAATACGGATATAATACTAACGAGATGTGAGTTGGTGTTTGATTATAATGTGCATATATGGCAATATATGAATATTGGAAATATTGAAATTGTCGCGAGATTGAAATACGGCAATTTGGGAAATTTTGTTAGGACGCGTGTGATAGTCGCGTCAGAAATGTAATTATTTTAATTAAAAAGTGAATTTTATTTTTATCAACCGTATGGTCATTTTGAGTGCGCCAACGAGTCCGGAAGGGTCAAAATAGTCAGAAAACACTAGCCGGTGGTTTAGTTTGGGTTCCGGGGCATTTTTAGGCCATACCGGCAACCCAAAAGGGTAGTTTGGTAATTTTGAAATTTTGGGAATTAAAACCCACGAAAATTAGAATTTAAAATCTGATTTAGTCTTTACCCACTAAACCCACTAACAACACTAAATGACTTAATGGGCTACGGGAGTTATTGGAAGAAATTTTAAGAGGTTCCTAAGGCAACCTCTAAACCACCATTGTCATCTTGGAGAAGAACTTGTAGAGAGAGGAGAATTCTGCAGAGAGAGAGAAAGCAATTCAACCTTCTTCAACCAACAACAAAAATCTGGAACATAAGGCATGTGATTTAATTACAATTTATTCAATGATATGTTCTTCCATGTTTAGGGTAATTATCGAATTTGTCTTGGAAGATTGATACAAAACCATGAATTTGAGGATTAAAACTATAAACCATGTTAGGATTTGTACGTAGACATATTCTGGACGAATTATGAATTCAAAATATAATCCTTGATGATCTAAAAATGGATTTAAGAAGAGTATTATTATTGTTCTTGAAAGAAATAAAAAACTAGGGTTCTTGATGAAGTTTTGATCCAAATAAAGCCCTTGGTTGATGATTTATTGGTTTTAGAACGTTAACAATGTTGTAGGATGGTTGTATGATGATATTATAACATTAGATTAGAGTTTCATGCATTATAATGGAGTTTTGGGATGATTTAAGGACTGTAAAACGAAGCAATCCGTAGCCTATCTGGTGCAATCGATCGATCGACATTCATCTGTCGATCGATCGACCACCATTGATCGATCGATGTTCAAGGTCGATCGATCGACCTTCCCAGAATGAGTAAAATTTTCCCTTGTTAAATTTTAATGATGTTAACCCTTAGGAAATTATTAATGGAGATTTTATGAATATCCTTAGACTTAAGGAAGACCAGTAGGTATGGTTATAAAATTTGGAACAGAGTTAGAATTCAATTTGAGGAATTTTTATGAAATCTAATAAAATTCGTTGAGTGAGATAATATTAGGGTTAAAAGAGTAAATTCGAATAATTTGAGAAAATGAGGTTTGGGGCAGAAGTGAGGATCTTAAGAATAATGATGTTATATGTGGGAATAATAGGAGACTTAGTAATCCCTTGAGATGGGTTTTAAGTACAAGAAACTGTGACGTGAGATGTGTCGACAGTCTACATTATATATTATCGAACGACTTAAAAATGTATAAAATTTGAATAATGGTATAAGGATGTAGAATATACCTTTATTAACATTGAGATATCTAAGATGTGTGAATGCTTAGTATATGACTTATGTGTATGACATACCTACCATACTTGCTATCACGGGAGGTTTACGTTCGCTTAGGGCCATCTAATCTTTGTGTGCCCGGATTTAGATTGGTACCTAGAGGACATAGTTCAAGAGAATGACTTATTTTTGAGTTAATGAGTCAGCTAACTATGGAGCGTAGGTATGTACGTGACCATGGATATGTTGAATTATGTTCGCCTCCATTTTTGTGTGTTGTGCTTATTCTAACAATTCCAGAGAGATTCGGAATTTGTAATCCTTATGTACATGATGTACCGGGATGGATAGCAGAGTATGTGAGCACCACAGCTTAGCCTCGGGGTGCTTATATTGTATATTTATGATGTGAATAATATACGGTTAAATAAAAAAGAATTGTTATGTTTAATTGCGAGTATGATTGTAGTAACGTCTTGATAAAGATAAATAAGGGGATAACCTCCAGTAAATGGAAATGCTAATAATTGAGAATCCGAGTTTAAGTAAAGCTATTTATTCAAGTGATAACTTTTGGAATTCATATTGTGAATCGAGTAGAATGGTTAGAACTTATGTCGGTTTAGTTAGATGTGAGAATCACTTGAATGGGTACGGTACGTTAGGAGTGCACAATTAGTCGAGAGGTGAGTACTTCATGTGAGAGCACGTCCTAACATGTATTTTGCATTCATTGTTTTAATGTTATTAAAGTACTTGCTATTTTAAAATACTCTCCACTTTCGGGCTCTGACCCGTTTGCTTTCAAATCTATTTTTGTAAAAACCTTTTTAGGTGCCCAGCCACAAGGACACCATGCATAGGAATTCTATTCAGGTGATGAGATGTAGCTGTTGTGGAAGTTACAGGGCCTTGACAGTAGACGCCTCTTTTCTAGTCTTGACTCCATATTTAGTTCCATCATTTGTAGGGCATGTCACCCATTTCTTTTAGAGACATTTTATATTTCAGTTATTCAGATCGTGGATTGTAATTAATTCAGGATTCAGACTTGTTTTATTATTTCAGTTGTGGGATTGTTGTGAGGAGTATTTCCTCCAGACTCTTTATTACATGTTGATTTCACTATTGGGATTTTATTGTGTATGGTTATGTTAATTTGTTTTATTCTTTTATTGCATGTTAATCAGATTTAAATTAAAATTTGACAACTTACTTTTTAAATACTAGGTGGTTAGTAATCATTAAAGGTTTTCGATAGTGATGCTATTAACTGAACCAACTTGGCATTTTGAATTAATTTAATAAAGGAGTAGCTACCCGGTATTTAATTAGTCGGGGTGTCACAGGTGGTATCAGAGCATCAGGTTCTAGTGTCCTTTAGGATCTGTGCGGCCTATTATGCTTCCAGCGTAACTTTCTTTGATATAGAGCCCTATGTTTAGGATTGTTGATTCCTTTAGTAAAATTTCGTTCTCCTGCTATGATGCATATGATAGCGAATCGTATTGCGATCGGGTGTATTCGTGTGCCGAATAATGTAGTACGTCAGACGAAGACAGTTGGGTGAACAGTAGGAGGCAAATATATATTGAGGTTAATTGATTTATTTAAAGAAGGATGACCGTAGTTGAAGTCACCGATATTATGGCACGGAAGTCCTGGATGATATAGAAGGCTAAGGCGCGACTTGAGACTTCCGGGTACAGCTATAGTAGGAATGGGGTCAAATTAGACACATCCAACAAGTTTGGAATGGGAGAGAAAGAGTTAGGTGTAACATTGAAGAGAACCAGCAGTAGCAATACTCGAAAGGCGAAGACGGCATGTGCTAGCCAAACGAACGCAATGTATCCAAAGGCTTGGACATATGTCAAGATATGAACAATTGAGAGAAAAAATTTGGACAAATTTTTCCTTGACTCGTAAGAGAGGAGATTCAATGGTGAGAAACAAGCAACCCACTTAAAAGTGGAATGTGATGTCGAGAGGGTGTACACGTATGGTTTGACCAGAAGTTCCTTCATCAGATGTTCAGGTTGAAAGGCGAATGTTATTCTGAACTCACATAAGAGGGCCAAACAGGGGTCAACTTGTGAGGAGAAATTTAATGTTGTACAGAACCTTACACCGGGTGGAGAAGGTGGTATGGAGAAGAGGATGTTAAAGGGAGAATCTACATACAAGAATAATTGTTAGCTCTTATGGGGAATTCTGCTTGGATGATAAATACAGATAGTAATTATATCGCGTGGTGTAAATTTGGAGGTAAATATTCCCTTGGGTAGGGAGATACAAAAATCGAATTTTTTTTGTAGAATAAGACTGGGAAAATGGTGTTGGAGAAACACCACAAGGAGGAAGACCCAATGGAGAAACCGTTAAAATAATTCGATAGCGGAATTACTACCGAGCGATGGTAATTTCAGTAAGAGAGGTGGAAAACTAGTAGCGTGATCCTTAGGTACATCAAGCTAAAGGAACAATGGAGATAGTCTTCAGATCTGAGACTACCAACGTCCGAGGAAAGGACCACTTTAACATGGTCAGGGTGACCGAAAATAAGGGGAGTATGTGTAGAGGTACTTTGTGGGAGTGAAAACCCGTACATTATAAATTTTTCCCGATACAAGAGTAGGGATCAAAGTATTGTGCCTGGCGAGGGCAACAGTTATTGAAATATCCGATTTGGGACAGACATGTGTGGTAAGTCCAGGAACCATTTGAGCAGTCGGGACGATTATTAGGATAGAAGTATGAGTTATATCCTCAGACGAGGATGCATGTTATTTGTGGCATGAATGAGTTACTACATCTGTTACAATTGTATTTTCACTTGAGAGTCGAGTTTAGTGAGTATATCAGTAAGTTTATTATATATAAGAACATTTTCCCTGATAGTGTGGGGGTTACTTTTATTGTCATCCGCGGAGGATGAATGGGTATATTAATAGCGATTTATGCTTTATCAAAATTACTCGTTTTAGTGATGTGTTATACGAGTATGATATGATCTTAATTATTGTTTTATATATATGATTATACCGATAGTGTGCTGGTATTGCAAGTTTATTGGGATTACTACATCGGGGTAGCATGTTTTGTTCTAGCGAGGCCCCATCTGTTAAAGGGTCGGGCTCGCAATTGTACTTTCGTGCATATATGTATATATATATATATATATATATATATATATATATATATATATATATGTTGTGATTTCAAAGTTTAATGGTCTCGGATATTTAATCCCAGTATGCGTAGGGATTTCATTATTATGAGTCGTATGTGATTGATTTACTAGTCAACAAAGAGTTAGTTGGTTTTTATAATTAACGATAGAGAGGTCGTAACAAAAAGAGTGCATTATTTTATCACCCGTTAGAGATTTGGAAGTTTATACTCATAGTTGTGTGTCTGGGGACGGGAATTTGAGGGTCTCAAATATCTCGCATGTTGTATATGAAATGTGATTTCCATCACTGTAAAGAGAAAAGTGTCAATTCAGAAGGAGTTCTTTGTTTATGTATAATTGCGAACTGAGATGAAACTTTGTTGTTAAGAGACGGGAACATAGGGGTACGTGTTATGGACTGAGGGCTTAATAAATCTCGATGACCGACAAGGTTAGGTAGTAGTGTATCGGGGGGTTCCTTGTTTGGATTTCGCTTTGCGAGACATCCCACGCATGAAACCTAGCTTAAGGTTAGTAGTAGGGGGATATTTAACCATTCGTCCATAATTTGGAATCCCTCGATAATTACGAAAATAGTTAGTTAGGAGAATTATGATATAAGGTCAGTAGAGCCAGTGGTGGGCTGAAGAAGTACTGAAAATTTTGATTTTATTTCGGCAAGTTGAAGGATGCATGGAGGTTAAGAAGTATTTAGGATTTCTAATTCAGAAGCGATTGAGAACGCCCGAATGGTATAGCACCGTTGTATTTACAGTGACAATAAAGAGTTTGGGATTTGTATGAAGCGTATATAATGTTTAAAAACCATGTGGCTGGGTTATAAGGGGCGTAGACATCTTGATTTGCTAAAGTGTAAATCAAAGGAAGAGGGAACATAGACGGGTGAGATTATTACTTATGAGATTAAACGTCATAAGAAAAGGTGTAAGTGAATATCATGTGTAGTCAGTGTAGCACGTTCAAATTTGGAGGAAAGGCAGTAGAAAGCCATTTAATAAAAGGATATCTCTTGAGAAGGCGAATAAATTATTATGAGAAATTTGGAGTAGAGTTCCGATCAATCGAATGTTGAGGGTGACTCAAGAGTAAATAGAGTGAGAACGTTAATAAGGTATAAGGAGTCCGGATTTTCACAAAGAGGTGAGAAACTGTAAGGGTCGAAACTTTGGCATATGCCAAGAGAAGCAGAGGGTCGTTAAGTATCACTTAACGGGAAGGAACATTTACAAGAAAGTCATCATTTAAAGGGATGTAGTAAGTAGTAGAACGGCTGGGTGTTAGATGATTAACCAATTAATTTTATATCCAACCGATGATACCAGGGATGGAAGAGTCGAGTTAGTAAATTCCTTGAGGGGTACCAAATTCCTTCAAATACATGAGTCATGTTGTTCAGAAGGAGACAAATTGTTATATACTTGAATGATTTACACTATTAGATAGTGAACACGCCGATACGTGGTTCGACGTAGTATTATTTACAACTGGGATGAAATCCCCGAAATCCACATTTAGGTGGGGTGACAATAAGTAGTGGGAAATAATGATTCAAACTGAGGGTTGTATCACCTATAACCCGAGGTGCAGGTGCAAGGTGACTAACGACTGATGAATTGTATGAAAGAAATTTTGGATTCATTACGATTTTTCAATTCCAAATCGGGTATAACTAGTGAGGTATATTGTAGTCATGAGGAGGAGATATTACCTAATGGTAGAGTTGGGGGAAAAGCACCCGTATCTATTTATGGTGGACAAGGTGCTTACAAAGGTTTGTGTGACACCAACAGGCTGAAGTGGTTTTCCCTTGTGTAAAAGTCAAACGTCGGGATATTTCAAGGAATGGACAAGCGTAGTCAGATGTGTTATTGATACATCCCAGGATGGGAGTTTGGAGTTTTGATAAACGCGGGAGTTAGTAGTGAGGTGCGGACTCACAATACTAATAAAAATAATGCGGCTAATGATGTGTAGGCTATTTTTTATTCGAATGTTGTTTAATAAGAGCACAACGTGAGGTGCATTTATCAAAGATTATTCTGATAAGGTATCAAGTATGTTAAACAAGCTTATTGTGAAGAGAGGGTGTTAGTGATTTGGGCTTTTCTTTATAATTGTTTTGAATACTGGAGGATATCAAATTTTTCCAGGTGTGCCTTACTTATCCGAATTTCGGGACAAAATTCTGTTATTAGGGGGGAAGTATGTAAAACCCCGTACTTTTATGGATATTTATTTATGGGATTAATTAAATTAAATGTGAATTAATTGAGAATTAATACGGATATAATACTAACGAGATGTGAGTTGGTATTTGATTATAATGTGCATATATGGCAATATATGAATATTGGAAATATTGAAATTGTCGCGAGATTGAAATACGAAAATTTGGGAAATTTTGTTGGGACGCGTGTGACAGTCGCGTCAGAAATGTAATTATTTTAATTAAAAAGTGAATTTTATTTTTATCAACTGTATGGTCATTTTGAGTGCGCCAACGAGTCCGGAAGGGTCGAAATAGTCAGAAAACACTAGCCGGGGGTTTAGTTTGGGTTCCGGGGCATTTTTAGGCCATACCGGCAACCCAAAAGGGTAGTTTGGTAATTTCGGAATTTTGGGAATTAAAACCCACGAAAATTAGAAGTTAAAATCTGATTTAGTCTTTACCCACTAAACCCACTAACAACACTAAATGACTTAATGGGCTACGGGAGTTATTGGAAGAAATTTTAAGAGGTTCCTAAGGCAACCTCTAAACCACCATTGTCATCTTGGAGAAGAACTTGTAGAGAGAGAAAGAGAAAGGAGAATTCTTCAGAGAGAGAGAAAGCAATTCAACCTTCTTCAACCAATAACAAAAATCTGGAACATAAGGCAAGTGATTTAATTACAATTGATTCAATGATATGTTCTTCCATGTTTAGGGTAATTATCGAATTTGTCTTGGAAGATTGATACAAAACCATGAATTTGAGAATTAAAACTATAAACCATGTTAGGATTTGCATGTAGACATATTCTGGACGAATTATGAATTCAAAATATAACCCTTGATGATCTAAAACTGGATTTAAGAAGAGTATTATTAGTGTTCTAGAAAGAAATAGAAAACTAGGGTTCTTGATGAAGTTTTGATCCAAATAAAGCCCTTGGTTGATGATTTATTGGTTTTAGAACGTTAACAATGTTGTAGGATGGTTGTATGATGATATTATAACATTACATTAGAGTTTCATGCATTATAATGGAGTTTTGGGACGATTTGAGGACTGCAAAACGAAGCAGTCCGTAGCCTATCTGGTGCAATCGATCGATCGACATTCATCAGTCGATCGATTGACCACCATCCATCGATCGATGTTTAAGGTCGACCGATCGACCTTCCCAGAATGAGTAAAATTTTCCCTTGTTAAATTTTAATGATGTTAACCCTTAGGAAATTATTAATGGAGATTTTATGAATATCCTTAGACTTAAGGAAGACAAGTAGGTATGGTTATAAAATTTGGAACAGAGTTAGAATTCAATTTGAGGAATTTTTATGAAATCTAATAAAATTCGATGAGTGAGATAATATTGGGGTTAAAAGAGTAAATTCGAATAATTTGAGAAAATGAGGTTTGGGGCAGAAGTGAGGATCTTAAGAATAATGATGTTATATGTGGGAATAATAGGAGACTTAGTAATCCCTTGAGATGGGTTTTATGTACAAGAAACTGTGACGTGAGATGTGTCGACAGTCTACATTATATATTATCGGACGACTTAGAAATGTATAAAATTGGAATAATGGTATAAGGATGTAGAATATACCTTCATTAACATTGAGATATCTAAGATGTGTGAATGCTTAGTATATTACTTATGTGTATGACTACCATACTTGCTATCACGGGAGGTTTACGTTTGCTTAGGGCCATCTAATCTTTGTGTGCCCGGATTTGGATTGGTACCTAGAGGACATAGTTCAAGAGAATGACTTTTTTGTGAGTTAATGAGTCAGCTGACTATGGAGCGTAGGTATGTACGTGACCATGGAAATGTTGAATTATGTTCGCCTCCATTTTTGTGTGTTGTGCTTATTCTAACAATTCCTCAGAGATTCGGAATTTGTAATCCTTATGTACATGATGTACCGGGATGGATAGCAGAGTATGTGAGCACAACAGCTTAGCCTCGGGGTGCTTATATTGTATATTTATGATGTTAATAATATACGGTTAAATAAAAAATAATTGTTATGTTTAATTGCGAGTATGATTGTAGTAACGTCTTGATAAAGATAAATAAGGGGATAACCTCCAGTAAATGGAAATGCTAATAATTGAGAATCCGAATTTAAGTAAAGCTATTTATTCAAGTGATAACTTTGGGAATTCATATTGTGAATCGAGTAGAATGGTTAGAACTTATGTCAGTTTAGTTTGATGTGAGAATCACTTGAATGGGTACAGTACGTTAGGAGTGCACAATTAGTCGAGAGGTGAGTACTTCATGTGAGAGCACGTCCTAACATGTATTTTTCATTCATTGTTTTAATGTTATTAAAGCACTTGCTATTTTAAAATACTCTCCACTTTCGGGCTGTGACCCGTTTGCTTTCAAATCTATTTTTGTAAAAACCTTTTTAGGTGCCCAGCCACAAGGACACCATGCATAGGAATTCTATTCAGGTGACGAGCTATAGCTGTTGTGGAAGTTACAGGTCCTTGACAGTTTACGCCTCTTTTCTAGTCTTGACTCCATATTTAGTTCCATCATTTGTAGGGCATGTCGCCCATTTCTTTTAGAGACATTTTATATTTCAGTTATTCAGATCGTGGATTGTAATTAATTCAGGATTCAGACTTGTTTTATTATTTCAGTTGTGGGATTGTTGTGAGGAGTATTTCCTCTAGACTCTTTATTACTTGTTGATTTCACTATTGGGACTTTATTGTATATGGTTATGTTAATTTGTTTTATTCTTTTATTGCATGTTAATCAGATTTAAATTAAAATTTGGCAACTTACTTTTTAAATACTAGGTGGTTAGTAATCATTAAAGGTTTTCGACAGTGATGCTATTAACTGAACCAACTTGGCATTTTGAATTAATTTAATAAAGGAGTAGCTACCCGGTATTTAATTAGTCGGGGTGTCACATATGACCTGGGGAATATCCACACCCTGTTGTTTGAGCCAGGACGCTCACCCTCTACGCACGCAACTTCCCAATGATAGCAAGGAGGGGGTATGCTGCACTATATATATATATATATATATATATATATATATATATATAAGTTATACCTGTCACATCTTCTTTATATTTATTAAACGCTCTTAGGCGCAATAAAATAAATGTCATTGTTTTGTATATTTCCCTCTTGATATACTAATCGTCAATTCTCACACATCTTCCCCACTTAGCATACAATATACTATTTCTGACTTGAATGTCACATGTCGCTTCTATTTATGAATTGACTCTCAATTCTATTTATGTTGAGGATATTGTTTTATCCTAATGCACTTAATTAAGCATTTCTCATTGTGTGAGACATCTCCCAAATCAATCATCAATAAGGATATTTCTATATCCGTATGCTGAATAATTAGCATTTATAATTCTCCATCCATAATAGGGTTCAATTTATTTTATGAACCTTTAAAGTTATCCCATTTAGGATTGGATTCTAAGATCCATTATCTCTGAATTGATTCTTATTCCTTTGTTTGAATTTAATTATTGTCTCCAAATAAAATCTCCAAATTATGGTGGCCTTCCCCACTTAGAATATACCAAAAGCTCTAATCGGTATTCTTCAAATTAAGTCTATATGACTCCAATAAATTCTTATAAGGGAAACTCTATAAAAGTCTCCAAAACATACTCCAAATGATTCCTATAGAGGTTCCCAATCGATAACCTCGAACAAAACGGAATGAAATTCTCCCTAGAAAAAACATCCCTCGAAAAGACCTGTTTCCGAATCGATTCGGGCCAATTTAGAATCGATTCGGCCCAGCGAATCGATTCGTCCTTCAAGGTGAATCGATTCGGGTCATCAGAACTGGGACTCTGTCTTAGGCTGAATCGATTTGGTTGGGGTCCGAATTGATTCGGTCACTCAAACCTGGGCACCTGCATATTTCCGAATCAATTCGGCCTACCTGGACGCTCGAAAATGGATACTTTTAGTAAGCCAAAATTTCCAAAATTTGTTTTAATCATCTTCTCTCTGTTTCTCTTCAATCCGATCACATAATATATCATCAATAATCATCTATAAACACATATAAACTAATTTCTAACCTAGAAATCATTTATAACCACAAATCTAAGGTTTTCCCAAAAGTTAGGTTTTGATAAACTAAACCTAAAACCCATAAATTTTATCCACAAATCATGAAATAAATGTACACAACAATTATTTAGCAAGTTTAATCACTTGCCTCGGGTTCGTAGGGTCTGATCCGTCCTCGAAATCGCGTAGATGCAGGAAAAATTCCACTTTCTCTATCTTTCTCTTCTTCTTTCTTCTTGTCTCTTTCTTTCTTTCTATTTCTCTTTCTCTCTAAGGAGAATAAATATCACATAGGCTTAATAAGACTTATTTCCCAATGTTCACATCTTTAAATGATAATACACACTTTAAATGACTTGGTAACTTTAATTCGAGCCAAACGAACTTAAAATTATTTCTGAACCTAAATAGACCCCAAGTACAGTCATTTTGAATTTCTAGACCCTTCCGGACACAAGTACACCCTCAGAATCACCATTCGAGACACTTCCTAACGACTTAAAATTTTAACCTCAATTGCTAATTTAATTAATCTCCAAATAAAATAATATTTATTTCTCCCAAAATAAATAAATCATCGTCTCCAAGACCTCGGGTTGTTACAGTTAGTTAATTTGGTGTATCTTGAGTTAGAATAAATTATTTAGTACTTTGTGTGTCGATTTTTATTTAATTGGACTTGAGATGAGTTTATGTTTTAGATTAGACATTTGGGGTCTTTTGGGAGCCTAAATAAGGGTAATATTGTTGTAAAATGCACCAAGGGGTTGGGTAATCTTTTGGGGCAAGTTTAGACATGTCTTGGATGAGTTTGGAAGTCAATAAGTCCAGGTAAAGAAAGAGTAATGGTAAATGACGAGAATTGATTATTTAAAAAACAACCTAACATTAACCTTTAATCATCATCTTAATTTAACATTAAATCTAAAGCGAGGAGAGGCTAGAGTGGGAGTCAATTTTGGTCATTGAGGAAAAGTGAAAGCTTGATTGGAAGAGGAGTTACAAATAAGGAAAATAATTAATATTTAAAAGATAGTGGTCATCTTCTTCAAACTCAACAAATCCAAAGGAAGAACTATGCTCTACTTTTCCCCATTGAATCCATAAGAAAGTATTAGAATTTGTGTTTAGACAATATTAATAAAATAATTGATTACGTTAAATTTTTTAATTCAAGTATTTAAACTCTATATTAGATAGTGGGACTGGAATGAGTAATTGGTATCAAATATTTCAATTGGAACCTTAATATATGTGAATTCTACAATTAGATAAACACATATACTTCATATTGTTAAATGTTTGAAAAATTGTAGATAAATTATGGGGATTATAATATGCAAATTAGGATTTATGTTAGTTTATATTACCTTTTGAAATTATTTTCATTATCTCTTAACTCTAGATGTGAAAATTGAGTTAGGTTGTGAATTAGATTAGTTATAGATATTAGAAATCATGTTAATAAGTATAATTTATTATTAAAATGATAGTAATTCATGTTTAAGGATTTGAGTTGTTCATAATGTATTTAGTCCAATTGTGTTACCAATCTTACTAGGCTTACTAAATTCATGATTTAGATGTGCAGGAATGTTGTTTTCTATGTGTAAGAAATTGATATGGGTTCATTAAATTAATTTGGGATGATTTTGGATTGAATTATGGAACAAAACAATGTAGAAAACAAATTGGGTGTAATAACCCTCGCTTATGAGACCGTATTTTATAGTAATTACTTAGTATAGTAATTAGAGACCAGTGTTGGGTTATGATTTGAATGTTAATTCAATGTAGAAAGTTGATATTTATTATGAGGTTGCATACATATCATGAAATAACGTTGCCAAGGCCGTTTATGAAAATAAACTATTTAAGCAACTCCGAAAGTTTGTTGAAGAAACTCTTTACTAAAATCAAACTGATTTTGAACACAAGATGTGTTAACAAAAAATATGTACGAGATATGGACAAGATTTGATAACAAGTTTTAGTAAACAGTTTAAAATGTTTTAAACTCAGCACACATCAGAATGGGATGTGAAGATGTAGAAATATTGATACTCAGGATTTTTTACGTGGTAAAACCTCAACCTTGAGGAAACATCCACGACTCCCTCTACGGAGTAAAACAAAAACAATCACTAAAACAAATATGCGAGTTACAACCTATTTAACTAACATGCACACAAAAACAAATCTATACAAGTTCAGGATTGTACCCTCTGGCGTCCTTAACTTTTCTGCAGATCTTGTTTGTTGATGTAGTTGTCTCAGTTTGTCAACTCTTCTTTGTTTCAGCACTTTACGTCGACTTATGTTCACCAAATCTTATAGCCAACACTTTCAGTGTTTGTAGTGTGAAGATGTTTGTGAATGGTGTTCTAAAACACATGCATGCACACACACACACTTATTAGTTACAGACGATCCTAACAAATCACATATAAAGTCTATATGCAGTGTATTTGTTATTTTTCTTTCTTACAAAACCAAGAACCTTTTTGACCTTTCAAAGTAACCCAGATTCCACGGAGATCTTGCTTAAGAAATCGGTCAAGACCTTTCTCAATCACTTTTGAAAATATTATGGAGATTGAGAACCCTCCAAGTGCGAATCCCACTAGGTCAGGTTAGGTTTTGTAAAAACAGAAATAGAAAAACATCTATTGTTGATTCTGAAGTAAGAAAATGTTTTAACAGAAAACAATCAACAACGAAATTCTCAAGATGAGAAATAAATGCAACTAAGTGTATTATGACATGCAAAACTACAGATCTATGATTTCTATTGAACCAGAAACAAGATCTGAGTCTATGTCTATGTTGGAAATAAGATTTATGAACACAAGGATTTTAGCAACCCAAGATCTCTCAACCAGAACTCTCATAAACCCAAGAAAACACTAATGATGGTGTTTATTTGGTTATGGTGTTTTTTTCTGGAGAGGTAAGTAGTTTGGGCTTGAGAGGTATTTGGACGAAGTTAGGGTTTCTAACATGGGTTTGGTTTCTCTCTCTAACTTCTCTCTTCTCTCTTCTCTCTTCTCTCTCTATTCTCTGAGATTTTTCAAACTGGCAAAAGCTTTCGAAGGCTGAGATGGGAGGCCTTTAAATAGGAAGAGAGGAAGATTCCAGAGCATCATTCAAAAACAATGGCTGAGATTGAGTCAAGCTCCTTTGACTGCAATCCAAGGGCTCACAACAGGCGGTGGATTAAACAGGCTGTGATTGGCTTAAGGATTTACACAGGGATTCACTCAAAAGACATGCAGGCCATCGATGAGGGTTGATCCAAGGGCTGATAACAAGCGATGGTATGTCTCTGTAAAGAAACACACATAGGGCCAATCAGAGAACAACAAGTGTTGGCCTGAGGACGAATGTAAACGCGCGTCCCAAAATAATTACAAAGCCAACCCTAGAGTCTCTAGCGCTTTCGGTTTCTACCCAGAGTAACTTTAGGCCAATAAACACAACAATACATATTTATATATTAACCCCAAGACTTTTAAAATCAAGTTTTAATTAAATAAAACCTTGTTTAAAATATGTTTAAAATTCCCAAAAAATTATTAAAAATCAAATTGAGGGATTTAAACACACTCACAACATTAATACACATAAGGGTGCAATATGATATGCAAGAATAAAATTCTAAGTGTGTGAGTGATGGCTATAGTCTCAGGATCATCACAAGATGTATGGAAGAAGAAGCAATCCAATCTCTGAAGCTCTTTGGTTTCTAGGATGGACACTATTTTGTCACAATTTCCAAACTAGATGAGCTCTTATACAGTCTAGACTCAAATGAGTCAAAGGTATAAGGGCTTCAATCTCCCCCTTTGGAAATATGAGACAAAATCTCCTTTGAGTCATCTAAACTCGTAGGGCGACAGCAAATAAGAAAATCCTATTCCTATAAAAGATCTATCTACCCAAATCCTAGAAAGCAATAATTACATAACTCAACTATATACAGTTTAACATCCTATTATTACAATAAAGAATGACTGTACAAGAAGAATACCTGCAAAGAATTACTAAGATCAAGCTTTTTAGTATATGCAGTAGACTCAAATTTCTCCCCCATTTTGTCTCAAATGGACAAAGGGAAGGAACTTGGAAAAAATGACAGGTATTTACTCAACACAAATCATACCAATAGATTTTCGTAAAGAGATGAATCTATTATAATCAAGAGGTTTGGTAAATAAATCTGCAAGTTGTAGATCAGTAGAAAGATAATTGATTTCTAATTCCTTGGTTTCAACTAATTCACGAATAAAATGATGTCTTATTTTAATGTACTTAGTTCGCGAGTGTTGAACTGGGTTCTTAGAAATATTGATCGCACTTTGATTATCACAATAGAGATGAAGTGTGGGTTCTAAAATACCATAATCACTTAGCATTTGTTTAAGCCACAACAATTGGGCACAACAGCTACTGGCGGCTATGTATTCAGATTCAGCAGTCGAGAGAGATGTGCAGTTCTGTTTTTTACTACTCCATCCTACTAAGTTATTACCAATATAACAACATGCGCCTGAAGTGCTTTTACTATCATCATTACACCCAGCCCAATCAGCATCAGTGTACCCAATAATAGTGCTAGGTGTGTCATTCGTGTACCAAATTCCTAAATTTAGAGTGCCTTTAACATATTTAATTATGCGTTTAACAGCGTTTAAATGGCTCTCCTTGGGGTTGTTTTGATAACGCGCACAAACACAAACAGCATACATGATATCAGGACGCGAGGCAGTCAGATAGAGTAATGTGCCAATCATACTACGATATAAGGTAGAGTCTACAGATTCTCCATTTTCATCTTTAGATAATTTCTCTGTAGTACTCATAGGCGTTTTAGCACTTTTAGCACTCTCGAGGCCAAATTTTTTAACTATCTCTAATGCGTACTTAGTCTGCGAAAGAAACAAGCCATCTGGTTGTTGTTTGACTTGGAGACCTAGGAAGAACTTTAACTCCCCCATAAGGGACATCTGAAATTCCTTACTCATAATTTCAGCAAAAGATTTTACTTCTGAGGTAGAAGTGGATCCAAATATGATATCGTCTACATAGACTTGAGCGATAGTAATGTGTTTGCCAAAATGTTTGACAAATAAGGTTTGGTCATTTCCACCTCTTTTGAAACCTTTGTCCAGCAGAAAACTGGACAGGCGCTCATACCAAGCTCTAGGAGCTTGCTTAAGACCATATAAAGCCTTTTTCAACCGAAATACATGATTAGGATAATTAGGGTCAATGAACCCTTTAGGTTGTTCTACATAGGTTTCCTCGTCAAGTATTCCATTAAGGAACGCAGATTTAACATCCATTTGATATAATGTAAAATGCATGTGACAAGCTATAGCAAGAAGCAGACGGACTGATTCTAAACGAGTAACAGGAGCAAACGTCTCATTAAAATCAAGTCCTTCTCTTTGGGAATAACCTTGAGCAACTAGTCTAGCTTTATTTCTAATTATCATCCCATTTTCATCAGTTTTATTTTTGAAAATCCAACGAGTACCAATAACCTTTTTGTGATCAGGACGTGGAACAAGATACCATACATCATGAATGACAAATTGTAAAAGTTCATCCTGCATAGCAGAAATCCAGTGAGTGTCATTCAATGCCTCATTTACATTCTTTGGTTCCAAGAGAGAAACAAAGCATGCATAGAGAGCATAATTTCTAAGTTGGGATCTTGTACGTACTGGTTCACTAGGGTTACCAACTATGTTGTTTATGGGATGATCTTTAGAAACCCAGTTAGGTACTTCAGGTGACTCAATAGGTAATGAATTATCTATTTCAGAAGAGTCATTTTCTAAAATATTTGACGATTCTTCTTCTATAGTTAATTCACTAGTCTTGCTTTCTACAGTAGTGTCACTAACAATTACATTTATGGATTCCATTAAGGTCTTAGTGCGAAGATTATACACTCGATAAGCTCTACTGTTAGGTGAATAACCTAAGAATATGGCTTTATCTCCTCTACTCTCAAATTTAGATAAGTGTTCCCTATCTTTGCAAACATAGCAGGTACTACCAAAGGTTCTAAGGTACTTAAGATTAGGCTTTTTATTGTACCAAAGTTCATAAGAGGTTTGTTTCGAATTCTTTCTAAGATAGACCCTATTAATAAGATGGCAAGCTGTACGAATAGATTCTACCCAAAAATACTTAGGTAAGTTCTTAGCATGGAGCATGACACGTGCCATCTCTTGAAGAGTTCGATTCTTTCTCTCAGCTATTCCATTTTGTTGAGGGGTCTTAGGAGCACTGAACTCATGTTTGTAACCATTATAGGCACAATATTCTACAATACCAGTGTCTTTGAATTCACCACCTCTATCACTTCTGATTCTATTCACTTGAGTGTCTTTTTCATTCTCAATCCGTAAAAGAATCTTTAAAAAAGTTTCAAAAGTATCGGATTTTTGTTTTAAGAAAGCTACCCAAGTGAATCTGGTGAAGTCATCAACCATAACTAGAATATAACTGTGTCCACAAAGACTAACAGTTTGAGAAGGACCCATTAGGTTCATATGGATGAGTTCTAAGGGATTAGAGGTAAGGATATCTTTAACCCTTTTATGAGGTGCTTTAACAATTTTTCCTTCTTGACAGGGACCACAGACAATGTTATGAATAGGTTTAATTTTTGGTATTCCTCTAACTATTTGTTGACAGGACAATTTACTCAAATTTTCGTAATTAATGTGACCCATTCTGTTATGCCATATCTCATTGTCATCCATTCTGGCAACATTACAGATTTCAGAACTAGACATGACAGTATAACAATTGTCAGGAGTCCTGAATCCTATAATTGAGCATTCTCCCTTTTCATTTAAAATCTTGCAATTGTTCTTTGAAAAGGTGACAGTATAGTTTGAGTCACAAAATTGCAAAATGCTAAGTAAATTAGCCTTAAGACCTTTAACTAAGAGAACATTTTCAAGAACAGGAAGACCTTTTTCTTTAAGAGTTCCTTTGCCTATGATCTGGGATGATACTCCATCACCAAAAACAACTTTTCCACCATCAAAGTGGGTTTTATTCAAAAGTTTTGTATCATCACCTGTCATATGCTTGGAACATCCAGAATCCAAGTACCAACCAGATGTTGTAAGTTCAGCTTTTAGAGCAGAAACAACAATATTACACTTCATCTGGGGATCTAGATCATCTTTTCTAACCCAAATTGCTCTGGTTTTCTGTTTGCGCTTATTTGCTCTCATTTGATAAAATTTGCGAGCATTAGATTTTTGTTGAAAAACATTTTGCGCATGATTTTGAGTAAATTTGAATTCCTGAGCATTTGATTTAGAAAAGTTTCTGGTAATCCTTCTAGTAAATGTCCTTTTAGGTTTAGTCCTTCTATTCCTATAGTTAAAGTTTTTGTCTGGTGGCCTGGGAAGGACATAGTTGTTACGACTCCTCCTAGAGTAGTTAAAGTTAGGATATATGGAAGAATTGTAGACAGGTTTGATCAGTCTCCTAGCATAGCAATTATCAAACGAGTGGCCGTATATATCACAATATGAACAATAAAGATTGCTCAGAGTTGGGTTTTCCTTAGAAAAGTCTCTAAACAAAGGTTTTGAGAAATTTTGAGGCTGAATTTTATTCCTAGGTAGCACAGGTTTGAAAGCAGGTTCAATTTTCCTAATAGGGGGGCAGACATATTTTCCCTTTGGTAAACTTTCATGCTTAGAGCAACTTGCATCTCCAGTGTTAGTGTTTTGATGATCAAACTTAGTTTTTAGAGAATGAAAGTCTGGACATGTTTCAATAGGTCTTTTGCCTCCTGACACAAACTTGATAGGTTCAACATGTTCTGTTTGTGTCTTCAAATTGGGGCAAAACCCTATTCCAGTTCTATCATCAGAATTGGTTTTAGATTCAGCAACGAATTCCTCAAAACATTTAGAATTGTTTTCAAATTTGGTAAATTTTTTGAAAACAGTTGCTGTCTTTTCTTTTGTTTGTTCCAATTCTAATAATGTCCCTTTGTATTTTTTCTCCAGAATTTCATTAGCTTCAGTCAAAGTTTTCAGTTTTTCATCAAACACTTTAACTTCACTTTCATGAGACATGCATTGTGTAGTATACTCTTCAGCATTCAGTTTTACCATTAGGCTTAGATCCTCTAGCTTTTTGGTAAGATCTTTCACAATCTTTTCTAGCCTAGTGCTTTTCTTAAGAGTTTTAGTATAGAGAGTGTGGATGTCTGGGAGATCATCATTGTCAGAGTCACTAAGTGAAGTGTGTGAAGTGACCCCTAAGGTTTCATTTCTTAAACTCACACACCCATTGACATCAGCAGTATCGATTCCCCTTTAACTCACACACCCCGAAGAAGAAGTATTAATGTTCTCAGTAAGTAAAGCATCTAAACCAGTTAAAGTATGATTCAAAACAACAGAACTACAATTACTAAACTCATCCTCACTATCAAGCATAGGCATATCATCATTATATATGATTTTGGCAAAGAAGGATAAACAAGGATCAAAACCATCAGATGTCTCAGGTTCCTCATTTTCAGAATCACTTGAGTCATCCCAGGTTTTGCAGATGTTGGCTCTAGAGTGTTTGTTTTGGGCATTTAAATTAACTCTACAGTCTTGAGCAATGTGTCCTAGTTTACCACATCTATAGCATTCAGTATTCTTGAGGTCTCTGTGAGGTCTTGTGTTGTCCTTGTTCTGTTTGTCATGAGGTTTCTCATGGGGCTTGTGATTTGAAGGAGTAGAATAATTAGACTTGCCCTGTCTATTTGCAACACTGTTTCTAAATTTAACAATTTTCTTAAATTGTTTTGTCATTAGGGCAATCTGATTATCTAGACTTTCTAAGTCACAGTCCTCATCAGAATCATTACTAGGGGTGTTTAACTCAGGCTTAATCATCTTAGAGGTAAAGCTAAGATTGGAATTGGTATTTTTCCTATGAGTGTGGGTTAATTGTTTCTTAAACTCTAATTCCATTTCCACAGTTCTTAATTTGCTACTGAGTAATTCAGGAGTGAGATTAATATCACACATCTCTTCAATAGCATATCTTTTATTGTCAAATTTCTGTGGTAATGATCTCAGAATTTTAGACACAATTTCTTGTCTATCATAAGTTATACCATTTGCATGAAGTTTAGTGACAATATCAGTAAGATTCATATAAAAATCATCGAAAGACTCAGATTCAGACATGATTAAGGTATTATACTGTTGGATTAACATCTGAGTCTTAGCAGCTTTTACCCTAGAGTCTCCTTAGTGGGCAGTAATCAAGGTATCCCATGCTTCCTTGGAAGTGGTACAAGATGAGATTCTCTTGAACTCATGTTCGTTAATAGACATAAATATAGCGTTCTTGCCTTTGTTATTATTTCGAGAAACTTGTTTCTCTTCTTGAGTAAACTCACTCAATATTTTCTTAATCCTTTCATTGCTTCCATCAGTGGCTGGTTTAGTTGGATAAGAGTATCCATTTTCAATAATATCCCAGACATCATCTCCCAGGGTTCCTTGAATGAAAGCAATCATTCTTACTTTCCAGTAAGAGAAATTGGTTCCATCAAAGACTGGAGGTCTGGTCAAGTTACCATATCTTTCGTTTTTCTCTTCCATAATTGATTTTGAGAAAACAGTTTCAGAAACTCAGGATCTTTATGAAATAAGTTCACCAAAAGCTCTGATACCAATTGAAATAACGTTGCCAAGGCCGTTTATGAAAATAAACTATTTAAGAACTCCGAAAGTTTGTTGAAGAAACTCTTTACTAAAATCAAACTGATTTTGAACATAAGATGTGTTAACAAAAAATATGTACGAGATATGGACAAGATTTGATAACAAGTTTTAGTAAACAGTTTAAAATGTTTTAAACTCAGCACACATCAGAATGGGATGAGAAGATGTAGAAATATTGATACTCAGGATTTTTTACGTGCTAAAACCTCAACCTTGAGGAAACATCCACGACTCCCTCTACGGAGTAAAACAAAAATAATCACTAAAACAAATATGCGAGTTACAACCTATTTAACTAACATGCACACAAAAACAAATCTATACAAGTTCAGGATTGTACCCTCTGGCGTCCTTAACTTTTCTGCAGATCTTGTTTGTTGATGTAGTTGTCTCAGTTTGTCAACTCTTCTTTGTTTCAGCACTTTACGTCGACTTATGTTCACCAAATCTTATAGCCAACACTTTCAGTGTTTGTAGTGTGAAGATGTTTGTGAATGGTGTTCTAAAACACATGCATGCACACACACACACTTATTAGTTACAGACGATCCTAACAAATCACATATAAAGTCTATATGCAGTGTATTTGTTATTTTTCTTTCTTACAAAACCAAGAACCTTTTTGACCTTTCAAAGTAACCCAGATTCCACGGAGATCTTGCTTAAGAAATCGGTCAAGACCTTTCTCAATCACTTTTGAAAATATTATGGAGATTGAGAACCCTCCAAGTGCGAATCCCACTAGGTCAGGTTAGGTTTTGTAAAAACAGAAATAGAAAAACATCTATTGTTGATTCTGAAGTAAGAAAATGTTTTAACAGAAAACAATCAACAACGAAATTCTCAAGATGAGAAATAAATGCAACTAAGTGTATTATGACATGCAAAACTACAGATCTATGATTTCTATTGAACCAGAAACAAGATCTGAGTCTATGTCTAAGTTGGAAATAAGATTTATGAACACAAGGATTTCAGCAACCCAAGATCTCTCAACCAGAACTCTCATAAACCCAAGAAAACACTAAGGATGGTGTTTATTTGGTTATGGTGTTTTTTTCTGGAGAGGTAAGTAGTTTGGGCTTGAGAGGTATTTGGACGAAGTTAGGGTTTCTAACTTGGGTTTGGTTTCTCTCTCTAACTTCTCTCTTCTCTCTTCTCTCTTCTCTCTTCTCTCTCTATTCTCTGAGATTTTTCAAACTGGCAAAAGCTTTCGAAGGCTGAGATGGGAGGCCTTTAAATAGGAAGAGAGGAAGATTCCAGAGCATCGTTCAAAAACAATGGTTGAGATTGAGTCAAGCTCCTTTGACTGCAATCCAAGGGCTCACAGCAGGCGGTGGATTAAACAGGCTGTGATTGGCTTAAGGATTTACACGGGGATTCACTCAAAAGACATGCAGGCCATCGATGAGGGTTGATCCAAGGGCTGATAACAAGCGATGGTATGTCTCTGTAAAGAAACACACATAGGGCCAATCAGAGAACAGCAAGTGTTGGCCTGAGGACGAATGTAAACGCGCGTCCCAAAATAATTACAAAGCCAACCCTAGAGTCTCTAGCGCTTTCGGTTTCTACCCAGAGTAACTTTAGGCCAATAAACACAACCATATATATTTATATATTAACCCCAAGACTTTTAAAATCAAGTTTTAATTAAATAAAACCTTGTTTAAAATATGTTTAAAATTCCCAAAAAATTATTAAAAATCAAATTGAGGGATTTAAACACACTGACAACATTAATACATATAAGGGTGCAATATGATATGCAAGAATAAAATTCTAAGTGTGTGAGTGATGGCTATAGTCTCAGGATCATCACAAGATGTATGGAAGAAGAAGCAATCCAATCTCTGAAGCTCTTTGGTTTCTAGGATGGACACTATTTTGTAACAATTTCCAAACTAGATGAGCTCTTATACAGTCTAGACTCAAATGAGTCAAAGGTATAAGGGCTTCATATCATACTCATGGGAAATATTGCGATGTCATGCTTATTTATATCATCTGAATTTAAAATGATATTTGTCTTAATTATGAGACCGGAACCTAAATTTAATTTTAAAATGTCCAAATGATAATTTGGAGGTTGCAGTTGATTCCGAAATGTGCGAAATAGTCAAATAATGTACCATATTGTATTTTAAAGTTTTTGGCATTTTTGACTGATGGTACTCAATTTATACAGTTGCGTATTATTTTATCGCACTATTAGTTAATTTAGTGGAACATTTGCCTTAAGCCACGACTTAAGCCTATTAAGTCTTCTAATTTCCCAAATTTCCTTCTAAAAAAAAACCCCAAGAGAGAAAGAGAAGAGTAGAGAGAAAGCTTTGGAGATTGAGAAGGATCTTGCTACTACACCAAGAATTCTGCAAAAGTTGCTGAATCAAGGCAAGTTATTACTTGCTATTTGTGTCTTGAGATAGATGATTGGTTGTGGTAATGGTGTATTGATTTTAGTTTAGCAAACTTAGGGTTTTATTATATATTTTTGGGTTTTGATTCACTCTAAGATGATTCATGAGGTTTTAGATGATCAAGAGTATCATTGATGTTATTTTAGTGTTGGTATATAAGTTTGGTTTGAAGAAATTGGAGTTGGGGTAGAAAATGGAGTCCAAGACTCCATAGCCATTTCTTGGCAAAATCGCAGGCCCGAATCGATTCGGCCCCCTGGGCGAATCGATTCGGTTAAGTCCAGTGCCAGGTCTTGTGAACCGAATCGATTCGAAATTCATCCGAATCGATTCGGCAGTTATGCAGAAACCCAAAGTTTCTGGACGAATCGATTCGGCCAAGGGGGCGAATCGATTCGGTAGCCCTGCACTTTTCAAAATTTTTCTTTTTCATTTTTAACCCCTTTTCTTTAGGATTATTGATTAGGGACCTTCTTAAATGAAGTAAACATAGGGTTTAGAGTTCTAGTTGAGTTGGGTCGACATCCTAGACTCGAAAGGGTTCATCTAGGATTCATTCAAGGGGGAATTTAAAGTGATGCTTAGGCATTTCTTTTGTCTTGTAGTTTTATAAGGGTCTAGAATCTATTAAGGTCAATTTGGAGACTTTAGAATTCAACTCGAGTTAGATTTGACTTGATGGTTTATATTAAAGCCTAAAAGCGGCCTTGGGAATAACTTTGGAGTCTGAATTCCTTTTGAGGATGCTATGTCGGTACGAATTACATATAGTCCTGATTTAGATTGTACATTTATTTAAAAATGGTGATATTGCTAAGGTAAATGAAAATTTACTAAATCATGTAATGGACATTAATAAAATGGATGTTACACACCTCTCTAAATACCATCTTAAGGGAAGTCCGTGCGAGAGGTGAAGCCCCCTGGCTAATGAATGCAGGGTGGATATAGTCCTAGGCCATATGAGCGCTTGTTTTATTTTCTGCGATGGGTAGGAGATTCTGGGTGTGGTCTTGACTACCCCGCAGGCATATGGCCGCTTCCCGGCGATTTCGATAGGATCCCAGGTTGTCTTATGTTAGGCCCTGGAAGATGATGGTTATTTAGGGACGCGCACAGTGGGGAAACCCGGACGGGCGGTCTTAGAATCGTTATATTTATATTTATGACTATTCTAATTATCGAGTTGAACTCGATGGAATATTAATGCCATAAAGAGAAAATTTATGCCACAAAGAGCATGCTATTGAGATTAGTGCCATAGAGAGAACATGATGATAATTATATTCCTAATAAGGAATGGAAAAGAAGATTGAAATTGAAATATGATGAATGATGATAAAGGCTCACATGTACTTTTAATTCTGTTTTAAATGAATCTCACTCTATGTAGTCCTTTATCAGTTTTAGTTCCTTATATGATGTTACCATGCTAGACTATCATCCTTGATTATTGTGCATCATTGTCATACCTGTCATTTATCTATTGATCACATATACCCGGACCTGACCGGTTTTCCTTTCTTGTTGTATATGTATATATATAATCCGTTCAGGTGTTCCGCCGCACGGTCGCCCGTAATGACCTTTCCTTCCATATGTTTTTGAGGATCCGTGACATTGTGCGGGTTTCACGGGATGTTTGCGTAGCCGCCTCCATTTATGTTTCTAGTTATGTTCAGTTTATTCGGGCTTGTTGCCCAGACCGTTGTATTTGTATAATGGATCTATTATGTAACACTTGATACTACTTGCATGTTGTATGGTTATATTGACCGACCTTTCGTTCGGTCCTTTTGTATCTTTTGGGTTTCTTATATACGCTTGTGGGGGTTTCCACCCTCTATTTCTATTATGGGTTGTTGAAAATGTTTTCTTTTCAATTCAAATCAAAGTTTTTGATAACCCGTTTTCTGGAATATAGAGTGGTTATTCCCTATACTTTGCCTATTGTTGTGATGCTGAGAATGATATTTATCAATGATTTCCTATTTTATCGGGGTATAGGGCTGGCCACCCTTTATTCCGGATAGCGGGTTGTCACAGATGGTATCAGAGCATCAGGTTCTAGAGTCTTTAGGATCTATGCGGACTTGTCACGTTCTACCGTAGCGTTCTTTGATATAGAACTTAATGTTAGGATTGTTTTGCTGCCTATGCATGCGATCTTCTGCTAAATAGATTGTCTTATACTATGTTTTAACTCTATCTCGTCTTTATCTCAGATGCCGCCGAAGAGAGGACGTCCCGCTAGACGTAATAGGGTTGTTGAGGATGAGTTTGGTCCTCCACCGCAGCAGGGGAATATCAGTGCCGCTGAAGTGGCAAATATTGTGGCCCAAGCTGTCAACGCCGCGATGACTGCTGTGGCCCAACAAATGCCACAAGATCAAGTGAGGGGACAAGAGGCACTAGCTCCTACGGGACCTTCTCTGTGGGAACGGGTGAGGGAGTCTTTCCTTAAGGGACATCCCCCGGAATTCGAGGGAGGTTCGGATGTTATCAAGGCGAACCAGTGGAAGAGAGATATGCAGCGCCATATTAGGATGGTGGAATGTAGTGAGGAGAAAAAGCAAATTCTCGTTACTTTCAAGCTTGTCGGACCGGCCTTGCACTGGTGGGAGTCAATGACGACACCCGAGCAAAGGGATACTATGTCCATCACAAATTTTTGGGCTTTGTTTGATGGAAAGTATTTCCCTCCTGCAGTTCAGAGGGAAATGCAGAGGAAGCTTCAGGATTTGGTACAAGGGGAGAGATCGGTTGCCGAGTACGAGGAGGAGTTTACCCGGTTAGCCAGTTTTATACCGGAAGAGGTAACTCCAGAAGCGAAGAGGATCTCCAAGTTTGTGGGAGGTTTACATTGGCGAATAAAACAACATTTGCTGGGAAATCCATCTCTGGTGACTTTTGGTGATGTGATGAATGCTGCTTTACTTCACTGTCAAGAGCATAGATTGTTTGTGCAAAACAAGAAGAAGGTTGTTACTGTGGGGCAAGCGGTGAGGCAAGGAGGAGTTGGGAGCGGAGGGGGAACAACTTCTTCGTCCCAATCCTCGGGGAACAAGCAGGTTGAGAGGGATCCTTAGCAAGGGGATTCGTCCAAGCGTCAACGGTTCGGTGGGTTTCATGCCGGTGGCAACAACAATGCTAACAGGCAGGGTCAAGGTGGTCAGCAACCACAGGGTGGTAGAGGTGGAAATGGAGGTAGAGGCCAACAGGGCCGAGGTGCGGGGCAATTCCGAAATAACCAAGGTAGGAATCAGGATAATGCGGTAAATAAATGTTTTCAGTGTGGGGAGCTGGGCCACTATAAAAGGGCATGTCCTCAGTTGGTTGGAGGGCATCTTCCAAGGGCCCCACAGCAGCCGTATGTACAGCTTCCGCCCCAAGCGCCTAATCCGATTGCTCCTCCTCAACGGGGGCAATTGCAGTACGGTCGGGTTTACCATATTCAGGAGGCTCTGCTTCCTCCTGCTCCTCCGGCACCACCAGCGATCGAGGGTAAGTTTCTCATTCATGGGCATTTGGGTCGAATCCTATTTGATACGGGTGCTACACACTCCTTTATTTCTAGAAGTTTTGCTCAGACTACAGGTTTGATAAAATCTGCTGAAAGTACCTTCACTAGCGTTGAATCCTCTATGGGCGATGGCTCATTGATTTTCTTCGTATGTAAAAACGTAGGAATCAATCTTGGTGACTTGTGTTTTGAGGCCGATTTACTCGTCCTTGATATGGTCGGGTACGATGTAATTTTGGGTATGGATTGGCTAGCGAAGTATCGTGCTATAGTGAATTGCTTCGGGAAGAGTATAGTTTTTGCGGTTCCGGGACAAGAGATGTTCCTGGTAGTTATGCCTTGCATGGAAGGGAGCACGAGTGCTTATTTATATTGTATTGCGGAAGATGCATCTAGAGATGTCGTAGTTCCCCTAAATTCTCTTCCAATCGTTCGGGACTTTGAAGATATTTTTCGGGAGATACCCGGATTGCCTCCAAGTCGGGAAATAGAGTTTGTGATTGACTTAATGTCGGGAACTCGACCGATCGCAAAAGCTCCTTATCGAATGGCTCCTGTGGAGATGAGAGAGCTGAGAGATCAGATTCAGAAGCTACTGGAGCAGGGCTTTATTAGACGTAGTACCTCACCGTGGGGCGCCCTGTTATTGTTTGTGAAAAAGAGAGACGGTTCTCTCCGGTTATGCGTGGACTATAGAGAGTTGAATAAGGTCACCATCCGGAATAAATACCCTTTACCTCGCATCGACGACTTGTTTGATCAACTTAGGGGAGCTTCCTACTTCTCCAAGATCGACTTGCGGACAGGGTATCACCAATTGAGGATACGAGAGCAAGATGTATCCAAGACGGCCTTTCTGACCCGTTATGGATCTTATGAGTTCTTGGTTATGCCCTTTGGGCTAACCAATGCCCCTGCGGTGTTTATGGACCTTATGAATAGGGTATTCCGGGATTTCCTTGACCAGTTTGTCATTGTATTTATTGATGACATCCTAGTCTATTCTCAGATGGAGTCGGATCACGCTGCTCACTTGCGGTTGGTCCTGCAGAGATTGAGGGATCATCAATTGTATGCAAAGTTTGAGAAGTGTGGCTTCTGGTTGAAGGAAGTTCAATTTTTGGGGCATGTGGTGTCATCCCAAGGCGTGTCTGTGGATCCGAGTAAGGTGATCGCGATGAAGGAGTGGGGTCAGCCCATGACGCCCACTGAAGTTTGTAGTTTTCTGGGCTTGGCGGGTTACTACCGTCGATTCATTAAGGGCTTTTCTAAGGTTGCTAGCCCATTGACGAATTTGACCCGGAAAGGAGTAAGATTCGTTTGGGACAGTTCATGTCAAGCGGCTTTTGATGAGCTCAAGGATAGACTGACTTCAGCTCCAGTCCTGGCATTGCCAAGGCCGGGATTGGAATATCTCGTCTTTACCGATGCATCCCTTCTGGGGTTGGGAAGTGTTTTTCAACAAGAGAGACAACCCATTGCGTACGCTTCTCGTAAGTTGAAGCCTCACGAGAGGAACTATCCAGTGCATGACTTGGAGTTCGCCGCCGTTGTATTTGCCTTGAAGATATGGAGGCATTACCTCTTGGGGGAAAAGTTTAGTCTTTTCACCGACCACAAATCGCTGCAATACTTATTCTCCCAAAAGGATTTGAATATGCGCCAGCGTCGTTGGTTGGAGTTTGTGAAAGACTACCAATTTGATATTCATTATCACCCCGGGAAGGAGAATGTGGTAGCAGATGCCTTGAGTAGAAAGCCTGATGGAGACTTAGCTGAGGCGTGGAAAGCTAAGTGGAAAGAACTCAGCCTGGAGGATGCCGGAGTGAGAGCATTCCTTTCAGTGATGACGGTTACTCCCACGATTATAGCAAAGATTGTGGAAGCTCAGAAAAGAGATAAGGTTTGTCAAGACCGTACACGTCAGTTGTTGTCTGAGGGAGCGAAGTCGTACTCAATAGGTTCCGAGGGTGGACTACGCTTCCATGGAAGACTTGTGGTTCCCGATGATGGGGATTTGAGAAGTGCAGTTATGGCGGAATCCCACGGGTCGAAGTTCACGGTGCATCCAAGCGGGGACAAGATGTACCAAGATATGCGTCGGTTGTATTGGTGGGCGGGTATGAAGAGGGATATCTCAGAGTTTGTGTCTCAATGCACTACTTGTCAGTTGGTTAAGATTGACCACCAGCGGCCGACATGTTTGTTACAACCGCTCGAGATTCCCGTATGGAAATGGGAGAGCATTTCGATGGACTTTGTTACGGGCTTTCCTAGATCGCAAAAGGGTCATGACTCAATTTGGGTGATTGTCGACCGTTTGACTAAGTCGGCACACTTCTTGCCTGTGCGCACCGATTTTGATACCGCTAGTTATGCCCAGTTGTTCATTGAGGAGATCGTCAGACTCCACGGGGTACCTTTGAATATTGTCTCCGACCGAGATAAAATATTCGTGTCCCACTTTTGGCAGAGTTTCCAGGGAGCTATGGGGACCGAGTTGAAGTTAAGCTCTTCCTATCATCCTCAAACAGACGGTCAGACCGAAAGGGTAAACCAGATGTTGGAGGATATGCTTCGTATGTGCATACTCGACTTTAAAGGCAGTTGGGAACAATACCTTCCGTTGGTTGAGTTTTCTTACAACAACTCATACCAATTCACTATTGGAATGGCACCCTATGAAGCTCTGTATGGCAGGCCTTGTAGATCGCCCGCTTGTTGGTTGGAAGTGGGTGATAATAAGTTCCTTGGACCTGAAATGATCCAAGATACTTCTTCGAAGATTGAGCTTATTCGAAATCGCATACGGATAGCCCAAGATCGGCAAAAGAGCTATGCCGATGCGGGTAGGAGACATATGGAATTGGAGGTTGGAGACCAAGTGTTGGTGCGAGTGTCCCCGATGAAGGGCATTAAGCGTTTTGGGAAGAAAGGAAAGCTTGCACCCCGCTTTGTTGGACCTTTCCCGGTGATTGCAAAGGTTGGTCCCGTAGCATACCAACTTGCCTTGCCGGAACCTTTACAACAAATTCATGATGTATTTCATGTCTCCTCTTTGAAAAAGTACAGAAGGTGTGAAGGTGCCCTTTGGCACATTCCTTTCGAAGATATCGATTTGCAGCCCGATGTTTCTTATGAAGAACAACCGGTTGCTATCCTTGAGTTTGGGGAGAGAAAGTTAAGATCTCGAGTGGTGCCCCTAGTGAGAGTTCATTGGAGTCGTCATCATGCAAGCGAATCAACTTGGGAACGCGAGGATGAGATGCGGGAGAAATATCCACATCTTTTCTCATGAGGTACGCCTGAATTTTGGGGGCAAAATTCCCTCATAAGGGGGGAAGTATGTAATAACCCTCGCTTATGAGACCGTATTTTATAGTAATTACTTAGTATAGTAATTAGAGACCAGTGTTGGGTTATGATTTGAATGTTAATTCAATGTAGAAAGTTGATATTTATTATGAGGTTGCATACATATCATACTCATGGGAAATATTGCGATGTCATGCTTATTTATATCATCTGAATTTAAAATGATATTTGGCTTAATTATGAGACTGGAACCTAAATTTAATTTTAAAATGTCCAAATGATAATTTGGAGGTTGCAGTTGATTCCGAAATGTGCGAAATAGTCAAATAATGTACCATATTGTATTTTAAAGTTTTGGGCATTTTTGACTGATGGTACTCAAATTATACAGTTGCGTATTATTTTATCGCACTATTAGTTAATTTAGTGGAACATTTGCCTTAAGCCACGACTTAAGCCTATTAAGTCTTCTAATTTCCCAAATTTCCTTCTAAAAAAAAAACCCAAGAGAGAAAGAGAAGAGTAGAGAGAAAGCTTTGGAGATTGAGAAGGATCTTGCTACTACACCAAGAATTCTGCAAAAGTTACTGAATCAAGGCAAGTTTTTACTTGCTATTTGTGTCTTGAGATAGATGATTGGTTGTGGTAATGGTGTATTGATTTTAGTTTAGCAAACTTAGGGTTTTATTATGTATTTTTGGGTTTTGATTCACTCTAAGATGATTCATGAGGTTTTAGATGATCAAGAGTATCATTGATGTTATTTTAGTGTTGGTATATAAGTTTGGTTTGAAGAAATTGGAGTTGGGGTAGAAAATGGAGTCCAAGACTCCATAGCCATTTCTTGGCAAAATCGCAGGCCCGAATCGATTCGGCCCCCTGGGCGAATCGATTCGGTTAAGTCCAGTGCCCAGGTCTTGTGAACCGAATCGATTCGAAATTCATCCGAATCGATTCGGCAGTTATGCAGAAACCCAAAGTTTCTGGACGAATCGATTCGGCCAAGGGGGCGAATCGATTTGGTAGCCCTGCACTTTTCAAAATTTTTCTTTTTCATTTTTAACCCCTTTTGTTTAGGATTATTGATTAGGGACCTTCTTAAATGAAGTAAACATAGGGTTTAGAGTTCTAGTTGAGTTGGGTCGACATCCTAGACTCGAAAGGGTTCATCTAGGATTCATTCAAGGGGGAATTTAAAGTGATGCTTAGGCATTTCTTTTTTCTTTTAGTTTTATAAGGGTCTAGAATCTATTAAGGTCAATTTGGAGACTTTAGAATTCAACTCGAGTTAGATTTGACTTGATGGTTTATATTAAAGCCTAAAAGCGGCCTTGGGAATAACTTTGGAGTCTGAATTCCTTTTGAGGATGCTATGTCGGTACGAATTACATATAGTCCTGATTTAGATTGTACATTTATTTAAAAATGGTGATATTGCTAAGGTAAATGATAATTTACTAAATCATGTAATGGACATTAATAAAATGGATGTTACACACCTCTCTAAATACCATCTTAAGGGAAGTCCGTGCGAGAGGTGAAGCCCCCTGGCTAATGAATGCAGGGTGGATATAGTCCTAGGCCATATGAGCGCTTGTTTTATTTTCTGCGATGGGTAGGAGATTCTGGGTGTGGTCTTGACTACCCCGCAGGCATATGGCCGCTTCCCGGCGATTTCGATAGGATCCCAGGTTGTCTTATGTTAGGCCCTGGAAGATGATGGTTATTTAGGGACGCGCACAGTGGGGAAACCCGGACGGGCGGTCTTAGAATCGTTATATTTATATTTATGACTATTCTAATTATCGAGTTGAACTCGATGGAATATTAATGCCATAAAGAGCAAATTTATGCCACAAAGAGCATGCTGTTGAGATTAGTGCCATAGAGAGCACATGATGATAATTATATTCCTGATAAGGAATGGAAAAGAAGATTGAAATTGAAATATGATGAATGATGATAAAGGCTCACATGTACTTTTAATTCTGTTTTAAATGAATCTCACTCTATGTAGTCCTTTATCAGTTTTAGTTCCTTATATGATGTTACCATGCTAGACTATCATCCTTGATTATTGTGCATCATTGTCATACCTGTCATTTATCTATTGATCACATATACCCGGCCCTGACCGGTTTTCCTTTCTTGTTGTATATGTATATATATAATCCGTTCAGGTGTTCCGCCGCACGGTCGCCCGTAATGACCTTTCCTTCCATATGTTTTTGAGGAGCCGTGACATTGTGCGGGTTTCACGGGATGTTTGCGTAGCCGCCTCCATTTATGTTTCTAGTTATGTTCAGTTTATTCGGGCTTGTTTCCCAGACCGTTGTATTTGTATAATGGATCTATTATGTAACACTTGATACTACTTGCATGTTGTATGGTTATATTGACCGACCTTTCGTTCGGTCCTTTTGTATCTTTTGGGTTTCTTATATACGCTTGTGGGGGTTTCCACCCTCTATTTCTATTATGGGTTGTTGAAAATGTTTTCTTTTCAATTCAAATCAAAGTTTTTGATAACCCGTTTTCTGGAATATAGAGTGGTTATTCCCTATACTTTGCCTATTGTTGTGATGCTGAGAATGATATTTATCAATGATTTCCTATTTTATCGGGGTATAGGGCTGGCCACCCTTTATTCCGGATAGCGAGTTGTCACATTGGGATTCTAGGGTCATAGACCCTGATCAATATAGGTTGGGTCTAGATCGGTGTGGCCTTGGGAATTGTCTTAGTTAAGGTTATATTAATGGTTTAATTCAATTTCTAGGTTGGTTCGGGGTGCTTTACTTAATGATTTTACCTAATATTTTAAATTATTAAGTTGGGGTAATGGGTCGAAAATGTGTAACAACCTTAACAATCGATAATATTTAATTAACATGTATTATTGGGTATGTGTGAGTGACACCTCGTAAAACTCATAAATAAATTATTCAGGTCTCATAAAAAAAATCTTGGGAGTAAAAAATAACTACTAACATTCTTAGCATAACGAGAAAAATAAAAATCATATAACTAAATACAACACGAGATAATAAAATGATGAATAAATTATAACATCTCTGATACAATCCAACTTCCAATAGAATCAAACTCCAACTATGGAATATAATGTAATGCCCAGACCCGGATTTATAGGTTACCCGTACTCAACTTGGTCCGACCCGACCGTTAGGTGTGAAGTGAAATGAAACAACCTATATAATGTTTCTAGTCAACTTTTATTTTGATTAACATTTCACTTGTTAGCATACGCTTCCAATTTCAAAATAAACTACGTGAAGGATCCATAGGGAGTACCCTGAAGTCCAAGTATGCAGAGCTACTAACGTAAAAAATTAAATAAAGTACTTATCTATATAACAACCTTTAAATATGAAATCGCTCCCAACATGCCGTAACAAAGCGAGGGTGTGAGCCAATGTGTAGTGGGAAATATACAAATGAAGTATAGAATTGAATGAAAGAAAGTAGACTCAACACATTATGCCTATGTGCACATGCAACAACATTGTATACATATATATACATTCATATACATATACAATTGCGTGAAAAGGTTCTTAATTTCGAAAAACTTTTTTTCAATAGATTAATTTATCTTAATCTTATGGAGAATTCCTTTACTCATCCTTATTATTTTCTCACTTTATTTAACACACCCGGTTCAACACTTGAAACCACTACATTTGATTTATCCAAACATATTCCTTTATTGGAATCACCTTTTTTATTTACTTTAACACACTTTAGTATTTTCGTTGAAATTCACTATTTCAACACACGTAAACATCATGTAAGAAAATACTTATTTAATTTTTGAAAACCTTTTTACAACACATTCTGGTGTTAATTATGGGTTTAACCGCTTAGGTTGCTTAATTACTCATTTACCCACTAACTTTACATTTTTACTTACTTTATGGACATATATCAATTATACATTTACTTGTTCATTTTAACCTTTACTGGAACATTTATTTATTCATTCAAGTTAGGTTGTATTAACACATTTTATCACAAAACCCCTTTTCTTGTTATGTTCTTTATTTCTTTTATCTTTTCTTGGAATCTTCTAATATCACATACTTTAACGGACTCCACGTCGTCTGTTATGCGCACCATATGCTCTGGCCAGCTGTTTTGGACTTTTCACCCTAGAGCTCCATGTCCTTCTTGGTTATCCCGGTGTCATCCGAGTTACTTTTAATGTGATTTAACATTTTACAAAATTTCCACATTACTCAACTTTCCTTTTTACCTGGACGAAGTGTAACAACCCTTAATTTTATCTGGTAATTAATTAACTAATTCGGAAATCTAGCTTAAAAGACTCCTAATAGGAGTATATATAAGTTTTGGGTCATTTAGAAGAGTCCTCAAAACATAAAACTCTCTAGGCAAAAAAATAGGGCCAAAATAAAAATCCTTCTTCAAATAATTTGTCAAGGCTTAAAAATGTGATTAACTATTTATCACGGTTCTGGAGCGTGACTAATAAGCAAACTGTTTCAATTTTAACAGGATTCTAATGACAATTAAATTCTCTAATCTTTCTCCAAATAAATTAGTACGGGGTTAGGAATTTTCAAACACATTTTCACAACCTCTAAGAGTAGTAGCCCCTTTTAATTTTCATCTTCTTCTTCCTACAAACCCTAGCCCCAAAGTTATCGAGTTTTAACTCAAGATTTGAAGGCTCAATTGGTGTTTTCTCAAGTTAGTGCAAGAGTAAATCTTTGTTAACTTTTTTAGAGGATTCCAATCCATCTAATCATATTTTTTAACTGACTAATCTCAAACATGAATATCTCTATTCTCTCCCTTTGGTACTATGTGTCTTATATGTTGCCTAAATCTTAATTCATGTGCTTTTCTTAAGAGAAATTAGCAACTTAATTTCTAATAATGGGACTTTTTTTCAAAAAAATACTAATCTAATTTTAATACTTGTAACCCTTGTGATATTAGGGTAGAGGTTGGATTTTGGGCATGTGGGTATAGGTTTTGCATGTAGAAACCATTTTAAGTCGATTTACTTGAAAACTAGACACGTATAACCATGAAAGACTTGGTTAAATTAAATTATCATTGTGTATTGCATATTTGCATGACGTTACTATCATAATTATTGAATAAAAATATTGGTGTTGGTTACGACTACGAATTTAATAAATTAAAATTGAGATTTAGTGTGCCTTTATGAGAAGTTGTGCGTTTGTCAATAAATTATAGTTGTGCGATTTATTATGTTGATTAAATTCATTATTGTGAGCATGATGGGATTTGGGTAGTGATCTCACCTTAAACATAGGAATACTCTCTAGGTATGAGACTAGTGGTTATGCTTTGTCGCGGTTAACATATGCTAGGTATGGGACTAGTTAGTGTAAAATTATACGGATTAGAGATTCTAGGATGGGGATGATTTTTGGTATCATTTTGTTGTTTTGGTTAATCTAAGTGAGCTATTAGGAAGAGATTAATCACATAAATTCATCCTATGAAATAAGATAGGACGCGGTTGTGTTTTGGAGACCTCTAGGTATGGGACTAGGGGTAGGTTTGAGTTTTATGCTATATAATAGGGTGGGACTAAAAGTAAATAAAGAGTAATTAAGATGGGGAGAAAAAAAATGGAGAATTAATGCCTAAGATAATAAATGGGTATTAAGATGAATTGGCATCATTAATAAGTGGATGACTAACAGTTAAACGGTTTGGCTGGCAATTATGACGTGTGGGTGTGTGACGACGTAATAAGTGTAGAGTTGACAGGTAAACAGGCTGGATGGCTATTATGACGTGTCGTGCATGTATCATCAGAAATTATTGAAGGGCTAACATAATATTGGCTATAATGAGGGGAATGTGTATGGTGTAAAACTTGAGACGAGCCTGAATAAGTGCGAGGCATATAGTAGGGTCGGCTGGCTATGACGACACCATAATAATAATAATGTGATAAATCAATTTGATCGAAGAAAGTTTAAGCGGGAGTCTCGCAACTGATATTAATGATGAATATAAATGACTGGGTTAATTGAATTAAATTAGATGGGTAGCTTTTGATAAAATCAAATAGTTGGGCTTGGACTTTACATTTACTTAGATGTGGATAGACGATAATTTAATTTACTCACGTTAATAATTATTTTGTTCATTTAAAATATTCTATTGTGATATTTATTATGTATGATGCTACTGTCTAGGTTCACGGACCTTATTTGGGGTGAGTGGTTGGTATTCATGCGATGGGCTCTGACCTATTATGTTGACTAGGATTTCAAGTTATCGTTGGAGTAGCTTCACAAGATTTATTTAGAGAATCTTTTGGAGGTGTAGCTGGAGTTTATTTATTAGTTGATTAATTATTTAGATTTGTTTCCTTTCCTCTGCATTTGTATTATGAGACGTTACTTATGGATCTGGTGGGTCATTCAATTCCACGAATGTTTACGGTTATTCATATTTCATTTTAGTTAGATCATTTAATTTAGTTTTGTATTGCTGGATATTGAATTATTTGGAGATTAGCATGGTGATGGATTTTCTTTATCGCATGGAAAGTTATTATTATTGGATTGGTTTTAAATTATTATCTTGTGGAATGAAAAATTATATGTCTCATATTTGTCACATGCTAAGAATGATTACTTATTTAGTTAACACCTGGCGTGGTTTGGCGGTGGTGGCTGGCCACCCCATCCGTCGGATTGCGCAGGGTGTTACAAATGGTATCAGAGCATGGTCTTCGATCTCGTAGGTTGTGAGTCGGTTTATCTTCCGCATTATCCATCTTTGATTCCCTTTATTTATTCTTGCTCTCTAAGATATTAAGTCTAGCGTACATGGTAGTTGTGTTTTTTTAGAGATAAGGAGTTTTTGTTAAGGCCGTTATAGGCATTGAGGTAAGAAGTAGCAATCTTGATGTGAGGATCCTTAGAGTTGATTTGGGAGACGATATTTATTTGATAGATCTTTAGTATAAATTTTGGGTATATAGTGTATCAATGGAGTGATGTGATTTTATTTGAGGATTTAAACGTTATGATGACATTTGGAGATAAAATTGGGTGGTGATTCGTGAAAGAGTGTGGTATGCCGATATTTTCATAGTTATGCATATATATAGTTAGGATATATATTGTATATTTGATAGTGGGGTATGTGCATGTAGGATTGGGTGTATGGGTGCCCAATTGTGGTATTTTACGGGTAGTCATATGTTAGATTTATTTTATTTTTGTGCATTTACGCTTCGTCAAATTTTGATGATGAAATTCTTGTGCTAGTGGTGAACTAGGTAATAACCCATAAGTTTATCTGGTAATTAATTGAATCAATTCAGAAAGCTAGATTAAAAGACTCCTAATATGAGTATATATAAGTCTTGGGTCGTTTAGAAGAGTCATCAAAACATAAAACTCTGTAGGAAAAAAAAAATAGGGCTAAAATAAAAGTCCCGCTTCAGATAATTTGTCACGGCTTTAAAGCATGATTAACAGTTTGTCACGATTCTGGAGCGTGACTAACAGGCAAGTTGTTTTAGTTTTAATAGGATTCTAATGCCACTTAAATTTTCTAATCTTTCTCCACTACAATTAATACGGGGTTAGGACTTTTCAAATATATTTTCACAACCTCTAAGAGCAGTAGACCCTTATATTTTCATCTTCTTCCTCCTACAAACCCTAACCCAAAGTCATCAAGTTATAACTCAAGATTTGATGGCTCCGTTGGTGTTTTCTCAAGTTGGTGCAAGAGTCAATCTTTGTTAACTTTTCAAGAGGATACCAATCAATCTAATCAAATTTCTTAACCGACTAATCTCAGGCATATTCTCTCCCCTTAGTATCATGCATCTTAGATGTCACCTAAATCTTAATTCATGTTCTTTTTTTAAAAGAAATTAGAAACTTAATTAGGAAAAGTGAAAGTTAATAATGGGCTATTTTTCTAAAAAATAATAATCTAATTTTAATATTTTTAACCCTTATGTGGTTAGGGTAGAGGTTGGATTTTGGGTATGTGGGTATAGGTATGCATGTAGAAACCATTTAAAGTCGACTTATTTGAAAACTAGACGCGTATAACCATGAAAAATTATGTAGACCTGGTTAAAATCAATTATCATTGTGTGTTGCATATTTGCATGACGTTACGATCATAATTTTTGAATAAAAATATTGGTGTTCATTATGCCTATGAATTTAATAAATTTAAATTGAGATTTAATGGGACTTTATGAGAAATTATGCGTTTGTCAATAAATTATAGTTGTGCGATTTATTGTGTTGATCAAATTAATCGTTGTAGGCATAACGGGATTTGGGTAGCGTTTCACCTTAAACTTAGGAATACTTGCTAGGTATGGGACTAGTGGGTATGCTTTGTCGCGCTAGGTATGGGACTAGTTAGTGTAAAATTGTACAGATTAGAGATTCCGAGGTGGGGTTGATTTTTGGTGTCATTCCGTTGTGTTGGTTAATCTGTGAGATTAGGAAGAGATTAATTATAGAAATTCATCCTGTAAAATATGACAGGACGCAGTTGTGTTTTGGATACCTCTAGGTATGGGACTAGGGCGGGGCTAAAATAAAATAAAGAGAAATTGAGATGATGAGAAGAAAAGAAATTGAGAATTAATGCCTAAGATAGTAAACGGGTATTAAAATAAAGTGACATCGTTATTAAGTGCAGGAATGATAATTAAATGGGTTGGCAGGCTATTGTGATGTGTGGGTGTGTGACGGCATAATAAGTGCAGGGCTGACAGTTAAATGGGTTGACTCGCTATTATGACGTATCGTGCTTGGAACCTCAAAAATAAGTGTGGGGTTAACAAAATACGAGATGGATGGAAATTACGGGATGAATATGTGTGGTGTAAAACTTGAGACGGACCTGAATAAGTGCAGGACATACAGTAGGGTCGGCTGGCTATGACGGCACCGCAATAATAGTAATAATGTGATAAATTAATTTGAACGAAGAAACTTTAAGCGGGAGTCCTTCAATTGACATTATTGCTGAATATAGATGATCGGGTTAATTGAATTAAAATAGATAGATTGCTTTTGATAAAATCAAATAGTTGGACTTCGACTTTAGGTTTGACTTATATATGCAAGATGGGAATTTATTTTACTCGCACGTTTATAATTATTGCATTAATTTTAAATAATCTGTTGTGATATTTATTATGTATGATGTTACTGTCTGGGTTTACGGACCCTATTTGGGGTGAGTGGATGGTGTTCATGTGGTGGGATTTGACCCGTTGCACTAACTAACATTTCAGGTTATCGCGGGAGTAGCTACACAAGATTTATGTAGAGACTCTTTTGGAGGTGTAGTTGGAGTTTATTTATTAGTTGCTTAGTAGTTTAGATTTATTTCCTTTCGCTGTATTTTCATTATGAGACGCTAATTATGGATTTGGAGGGCCACTAGGTTCCACGGTTGTTTACAGTTATTCAGATTTTATTTTTGTTGCATAATTCAATTCAGTTTGATATTATTGGAGATTGGATTATTTAGAGTTTAGTATGGTGATGGACTTTCTTTATCGCGTGGATGGTTATTATTATTGGATTGGTTTTAAATTATTATCTTGTGGAATGAAATTTATGTGTCTCATATCTGTCACATGCTAAGAATGATTACTTATTTAGTTAACACCCGACGTTATTTGGCGGAGGTGATTGGCCACCCCGTCCGTCGAATTGCGCGGGGTGTTACACGAAGCCATAACCTAGGATTACACCCCAACTTGTGTTGCACTTAGAATTTTACCATTTCATGTCCTTTACACGTTAACCTAGATTTTATTCCAAAATCACATTCATTTAGGACTACTTGTGTAACACCTTTTCAACATGTTTATTTCATAAAAATATTTCTTTTTAAGTAACATTACCATTTTACCCATTTCGTTCTAAAATCACCTTTTACTCCATTTCCACAAGTGTTAATTTCCCAAAAACACTATTAAGTCATCCACACTAACATCTTAATTTTTTAACACATTAACACCCCTTTTAACCTTGGAGTATTCTTCTTAATTGGAAACACTTTTCACCCTTAATCCCTTTTCAATTTCTTAAGCGTTAATCCTTTACAACATTGCTAAGTTACACATACTAACTTTTCCATGTTTACCCATTAACACTTAATGAATACTTTTACCAGCATTTTCCTAAACCACACATTTCTTCACTTTCTTTATTCATTAAATCCATTTACACTAAGACTACTTTATAAGAAAATGTTATTTCTTTCATTTTACATGTTGTCTTACACTTTATCCTTATCACATTTTTAACCTCCTTTCACACACTTGTAAGGTCAAGAGTTTCTAAAATTCTTATTTCAAGTTTAAACCCTACAAAATCTTCTTGAAACTTGTATATACACTTAGTGTCAAATTACTATAAGTTTATATGCATGAGAATATGGATTTTAAATCTTAAAATCTGATCAAATGGGTCATATACAATATTCATTCTAGAAATTCATTATACTTGCAAAAATACATGTTTAAGACATAAAAAATATTTAATATCTTCAAACTCAACAATGTCTATTTTTTTCATAAAATAATCCTTTTGCAAGAAACAATATTTCACCAATGTTTACAAAATAAGTCATTATTTCCAAACATTATATTTCACAGATTGTTTAACACCAATATTTCTAGAAAATACACCATTCTCATGGAAAACCAACTTTTACTATTTCAAAAAATTGAAATATTTATTCATCCTCTATTTTCAATGAAATATCATTTTCCCAACAATTTCATAAAAATAATTATTAATCCTACAAATCAATCACACCATTTAACTAAATACACCGTACTTATATAGTCTAACTACACGACTACAAATGTGGAAAATAAATCTTACACTAAGAGTAAGGTTTTTCCACCTAAATGAACCTCCAAAATGATAGTCATGAAAGGTCTAAGAAGATGGCAACCTCCCACCTCCTAAGGTGGTCTCAAGGAGGTTTCTTCACTCCAAAAGCATGCTCCATCAAGCTTCCAGGCAAGACCCCCTACAACTCCATGAAAACCCACCTTCATCTTCTCCAACATCACCCAAATACTCCTCCAAATTCGTAGCTCTCTTTTATCAATGGTGGAGATGGGTATTGTGGGTTTGAACAATGTAAAACACTACACAAAATGGTTGTGTAATAGTGGTTTGATGATGGGTGGAGGTGGAAGACCACCCACCTCTCTCTCTCTCTATCTCTCTCTCTCTCTCTCTCTCTCTCTCTCTCCTTCTTTTATTTTCTCCTAACTCAAAATAACCCTAAACAACCCTTAATAAAACCCGTCGAAAGGCTAAAACCCCATTTTACCCCTTTTGGGCTGGTCTAAGCTTGACAGTTCAAAGATCTAATGGCTGAGATTGTGACAGCGCACAAGGGAGACTAAAATTAAGTTGTCGATCACCATCATTCGAATGATAACCCTAGGTCATTCGAATGACTTCCCATTGTCGTTCTAACTCTAGATCGCACGACTTTCTATTGTAAATTAGTATCACCTCGTTCATAGACCTATATCTTACGACCTTCTAGCGACATACCCTTGTTGTTTGAACGACATACCACTATTGTTTGAACCATCCATTTTTCTTCTTCTTATTTTTCTCAAATTTTACCCATAGTTGTTCCATAATTATCGTTAACTACTCCCCAATTATAATTCATACAAAATTTAATTCAATTTTTGGGATAGGGTATTACATATAATATATCTCAATGTTTTGAGGTTCAACTCTGAATAATAAATACATCTCATACAAATATCTGGCTCGGGGATTTTGAAATAATATAATTGACTCATACTGAAATATAAATGAAGACATTAAAGTAAAGGATTAATAATGCTCTACACATGCATCCTAGTAATGATAAATCGAATTTTCGTTGGAGAAACACCTCCAATGAGTAGCTTAAGTCTGTAGCAGCTACTACAATCTAAGACCTATAAAAATAGTTTAGCAACGAGGATTACACCTAGCAAGTCAACTTTGCTTAAGATTTAACTACATTTGAGCCACAATAATAATAACACATATTCCTCCCATTTTACATTGATTTAAAGTTATTTAAGTTACCCAAACCCAAATAACCTAAATAAGCAAGCAATTCAAATTCGAAACCCAAATGAAGCCCATATGATATTTTTTCATATTATAATTAATTTTTCTTTACTTTATCCATCTTATGTTAATTTATTGAATTAATAATCTCTTAATCTACGACAATCTCTAACATTAATAGTGTCTCACTTACTAAATATTATTATCTTACATTAAAAGTCTGAAGTTCTAATTCTAAACATGAATAGCTAGTGTAACACTTTCGAGTCACAATTCACCATATACGTATTTATATATTTAATAATATTATTCTCAAGTCATAATCTCATTATTATACATCTCTAGTCAAAATCATAATATAGTACAATCATATCAATATCCAAGATAATAGAAATCACACAATCTAGAATATCCGCGAGTGTACTCAACTCAACTCAATATTTCTCTATCTATGCTCAATTCCACAAGTGAAAGTACAAATACTGATCCCTAATGACTTCGCGGATCACTTATGCATAATAGGTATTGGTAAAGGTCGTCCCAACCCTATAACCTCAAAAGTCAACCGAAGGAAATAACTACACATTCTCTCTAATCGTAAGACTCCGTACCTAAGGTTATATGAAAGGACTCCCCCATTCGTTCCACTTGCGAGATTAGTACATCGACATGTGGAATCGGGGTACAAAGGACCAAGGTAAAGTACATATCAATCAGCAAAAGTACCAACGGGGTCAATGTTGTACGCACCTTATAAAATCCTTCTTAGTATGCCACCAATGAACACACACTTACAAACTCAGCATGATTTCACATAAGTCAAGAAAATAAGGAAAAACTATACTCAATTGGGTTACACATATAATTTCTTTTATTACAGGTTAATATAGACATTAATCATAATCATTTATACACAATACTAGCCCGGATTATTAAGGCTCCATGGTTTAGGTATTGTCTCACACCTAACGTTCATAAAAATCATTATAAATTAACAACTACCCTACGCGGGTAATAAACACATTATAGACTACAGTAGATTCTATAAAATCATTAATCCTCGCCTGACATCATAAATATCACATGTCTCAACCCGAAACCCATAACCTCTAAATTAGTTATCATCTCCAACCTATTTATTAAAAAATAATTTCAAATCAATCACCACCCAACTCATTGGGTCAAAACTACATTCTCACCTTATATCTGATAAATTTTATCGTTAAATGTTACTCGTCTTAACAACTTCGACTCGAATCCGAAAGTGTCTAAACTAGGTTTTATACCCAAACCTAATGCTTTTATACTTATCTAAATTAATTCAAAGTACCAAAATGAATCCTCATTCCAAACCCAAACTGAACAACCTCTTAACCAAATTTGACCCGACCACTCATTAGGGTCGGATCAATCTGAGCCTGGGCTGGATTGTTTTGACTAGCCCAGTTCACCCACTTTCTTTAACCTTTGTTCTAGTGTATCCATAACTCAAAACCCCCACTTCAATTAGCCTTTGTAACTCAAAATTGATCCTTCTCCTTCACATACGACCAACATATCAATACTGGGAACCTATTTTTACAAGTTCTATATGATTAAAAACTCATTTACAGATCAAATCTCTAAAAAATAAAAGTGCCCTGAGTTAAAACGATTACATTAGGGTTTTTATATATTAAATCATATTTGATTCACATATAACAATATCTAAGTTATATTACAATGATTTAAGTCTTGATTGATTAATTTTTTGACAAGATTAGATGAGTTCTTTAATACAAAACTAGGTTCCATCATTGGATTAATCTACAAATTAAGGTTTGATTATGAATAAAATCATTTTTATAATGTTATTTTAAAATATTCGAACAAATTACTATCATTATAACAAAAATATAATCATATTTTTAAACAAAGTAAACTTAACTTAGGTTGGTTTAAGAATCAATCCTCAATTCCCCTTGTTCCCCCAATTCTCCAAGTCAAAACTCTCAATCTCCTTGCTAGGGTTTCCTCACCCCTTCTTTGGCATCTAGGGTTGTACCAAATGTTTGTTATGTTAATTAGGTTAAGAAAATATGATATATTAAGTCACTAATCCGGAAGTTAGGATAGCTCCCTAAATTAGCCTCTAATAAAAAGGACCAAAATATGCTACAAATGGCCTAGAACTTGGCCAAAATCATATATTAAGTCAACAAACTAAAATTCCACAATAATAAGAAGAAAATGAACTTTTTAGATCTCTCACAAACCTACTTGAAGGATAACATGCTTAACAATCAAACATCTTATTAAGTTAATTAATTATCTTAATAAATTAATTAATTAATTAATTAGCTAAAACAATTAGCTTAAGTTAAAATATTAATTATTAATCAATTTTATTGCGACTCAATATTATAAGAACCTACTTCATGATCGGTGGGACCCGATTTCAAGTGAATAATCCAAATAATAAAAAAATGACACCTAGACCCTAACCATTCTTTAGTTTCCCATAATACTAAGTCACTTAATTATTTATCTTGATAAATTATTATGAGTTCACAAACATTTGTAGAAATACAGTTCAACCATATGTAAACGAATTATGTAAAACAACATATGTAACATCGCCAAGTCACATCTGAATCTACGAAACAACATATCAAAACTCTAATAACTCGAATCATAAAATTACAAAATTCATGTCATATGATAATAACAATGTGACACCCCGTGATCCGAAATAAGGGGTGGCCAGCCCAATACTCCAATATAACGGAATCATAGATGGAATCACTCTCAGCATCACCATAAAAAATAGAGTATCCAGGATAACCACCCAATATTTCAGAAAACGGGTTGCCAAATTTTTTATTTTAAATTAAATAAAAGAAAACAAACAACCCATTTCCTGAAAAGATAGGGGAATCCACAAGGATGTATATATATATATATATATATATATATATATATATAACAACAGGTAACAAATAATAGGACCAAATATGTTATCGGTCCGCTGATTCATACAACATTCTTAAACAATTTCAATAAATTTATATATATTACATTTCATTAATCAATTACAAAAGCTTGGGCCTCGCCCGAGTGAAAGAGATCCGATCTTAACTAGAATACATAAATGAAAATGTTTATACCAATTGTATCCCGCAATACCCGCAATGCATCACGGCTCGCCGAAGACATCGGAATAGGAATACAAGTCAGGCATCCTTGCGGCGGAGTACCTGAGCGGAGACAAGATGCATATGCAACAAGAAATGTAAACGGGTCAAGGCCCGGTTCGATATGATTACCAGATGAATAAAGAGTATGACAGTTATGAATAAAATCATGCTAGAAAGAATAAAATCTATCTACACAGTTCTAAAACATAACTAATACAGAAAAGAAAAAAAACATGGGTAACATAAATTTAAAACTTCCATTTCATTATTATGTTCCTTATCAGGAACTCAAAATTACAACATTTATGCTCTTTACTAGCATTTCATTCCTTATCAGGAAAATATAATTAAAATTTTAAGCTCTTTATGGCTTGATTTCAATTACATGCCCATCCTGGCATAACCATTCCTTAGCAGGAATATCATCAACATTAAATGATCTTTGTGGCATTGTAGTGTGCTCTTTGTGGCACTTCTTCATGCTCTTTATGGAATATACCCATCAAGTCCCACTTGATGATGAATAGTTATATTTATATACATATAATGATTCTAAGACCGCCCCTCCGAGTTTCCCCACTGGGCGAGCCCCTAAATGACCATCATCTTCCAGGGCCTATCTATACAAGACAACCTGGGCACCTATCGCAATACGTCGGTAAGCGGCCATATGCCTGCGGGAGAGTCAAGACCACACTCGGAATCTCCTCACCAGTGCAGAAAACATAACATATCGCTCATATGGCCTATGGACTATATCCACCCTGCATTCACTAGCCAGGGGGCATCACCAAGCGCGCGAACTTCCCTTATGATGTCATTTAGAGAGGTGTGTATCAACCATTTTATTTACCATTTTCAACAATCAAGTAAATTATCATTTACCGAGTTCATGATTAAGTAAATTATCATTTACTAAAATCAATACCATTTCCAAGTATATGTTTCATTTTATCCGAAACCATTTCCATTTACTTTATTTGTAAATAATATAACTGATTATCCGGAGCCACACGATAAATTATACCGTTGCTATAACCTCAAAGGAGTAATTGAAACTCTTAATCTTCTCCAAACATTTTAGGGTGTTATTTTTAAACCCCCAATACTATCATACCTCAAAGGAATGAATGAACTTTCAATTTGTTCTCTCAACACACCTTTATGGTGTTATTATGAACCGCCAAAGTTAACATAGCTCAATTGAGCTTCTAAAATCTCCCAAACATAACACTACATCTCCTAGTTTTATAATAGTTAACTAGAAGAAAAGAATGCCCTATCATCAATAGGCATAACCCCGGAAAAGTCCCCACATAACCCATTCCTAATGTAGGGAAAGTAACTAATTCAATTAAAACTCTAGGACACTAGTCTACTTCATTAGAGAAGGTTCCTAGGACCTAGAATTAAAGAAAAAATGGATAAAAATTGAGTTAGAAAAACAACTCAAAAACAACCTGATTTCGAATCGATTCGCCCAAGGGCCGAATCGATTCGCCCCAGGCAGCGAATCGATTCGCCCAAAAGCGAATCGATTCGGATGACAAATACAACATTCTGCCTCAGCCGAATCGATTCGGCCTTAACCCGAATCAATTCGGATTTGCAGACCTGTAGGATGACCCCTTAGCGAATCGATTCGCCCAAGGGCCGAATCGATTCGCCCCTGCGATTTGGCCAAGAATGGCTACGAAGGGTTTTAAACCCTAATTTCTCCAAACCCCAAATCTCTTCCATTTCACACACAAACACCAATATTTATCTACCTCAAATCCATCCTACATGATTTATAACAACTATAACCCAAAATTTCATCATCAAAACTAAGATTAGGGTTTTAATCCCATAAATTCCATTTTGATCTCCAAATGAATATACATAAATATCATACAATTTATTCAACTTAAATCACATATTAGCAAGTAGAAAACTTGCCTTGATGTAGGAAATATCAGATTTCTTTGAGTAGGAGCATCAATCCATCTTCAATCTTCATTTTTATCTTCTTTCTCCTCTTTTCTCTTCTTCTTTCTTTCTCTCTTTACTCTCTATATGTTCAAGACATAAAATGGGAAAAATAAGGGGTTTAGGAAAGCTAAAATCGTGGCTTAAGTTAAAACTCCCAACTTAAGTAGTTAATACTACATTAAAATGACTCCCAAATACGTGTTTACGTTAAAACCACGTAAAAGTGCCCGAAATACAAAAATACACTGTGGCACTTATTTTGACTGTCTCGCACCCTCCGAGACTAACTACACCCTCTAAACTGGCATCCGGAAAATTTTATAAAATATTTGGAGTTCCAATTTCATTTAAATCAAAATGTCATTTTAAATACATGACACTATAAACATGCAACCTGATGATATTTACTTTCACATACTGTAAATATGCATCAGTCTAGTAAATATTGACTTTCAATTAATAATTACTCCAGTCCCCACATTTTATATAATTACCTCATGCGGTACAATTAATATAAAATGAGCCTCTCAGATTCGATGGTTGTTACAAACAACTTACCAAAAACCAACAATTAAGTAAATACTATAAAAATAGTGTATTATAGCCGAAAATGATGTTTATAGTTTACATAACAAAATTATGGTTAAAACACTCCTAAATTATGAATTATGACTAGTGGGTAGACCTTTTTAGTTATGGAGTGTTTTAGACTCCTTTAAGATAGTAGAGAATGCGTGGGACACTAATAGATGGGTAATAATGGATGTGTGCCTTGATAATAATAATAATATATAGGTAGTGTTTGTATATTTGGATAGTTTATGATATTTATAGCATGTGTACTTAATTATATTCTATGGTTTGGATCATTAACATGCGTGATTATGTCATGGATGGTTGCGTAGGCTCGTGTAAAATATAAAGATTGGGAATACAATGGTAATGTGCGAAAGGCCATGCCCTATACCCCATTGTTGATTATGGTGATAATATATAGGTATATAATTTTGATCCTATGTGTCGAAGTTTTCGTCTCTTGGGTTAGGGCAATGGGTTCGTGTAAATGCTGCTATACGGTTACACGGTTGGTGTGATTTGAAAATTTTAGAAGTTGGGGCATTTTAATAATCATGACTAGTAGATGCATTATAAATTCTAAGAGGTGAAGGAGTAAGACATCGTGAAATACTTTATGTGTAGGCTATAAGGATACCCTATGATTTATGTTATGTCTCTAGAGTTACCATGTGGTATATTATGATGGAAATGTTATGTGCATAAATTTACATGTTATGGCTATGTAGTTGGGATACATAGAGGTAGTACTATATCCTTTAGTTTTGCAACTTAGTAATAAAACTAAAATATTATTGTTATACAAAAAATATGGGAACCACTACTCATCTTACATGTGGAACAAAGTCACACCTTTACTTGAAGAAACATCAGACAAAGTCCATATACATAACATGAGAAACTACTACGAGGATCCCATATGCGGCCATATAAATAAAGTAAAAGTCCTCAGTCTAACCTCAGAACTTGGAATAAAGTACTTGGAAACCTACAAAAAATTGAGGCCTCATAATCATAGGCCCTATCTTCATATAGGTCATAGAGTTCATAGCTCAGCCTAATCCATTTTAATTATCCACCTTCTAGAAGGTATTAGGATATTATTCCATGAAATGTAATACGTACATGGAGCTTTATGAGTTGCATATAAAAGGAAGCCCAGTCATCATCATTTTTCGAGTGATACATTATTAGGTTAACTCTTCACAATTGCTAACTATCTCTCTCTACATCGCAATTGAGATTCGATCAACATGTTTTGTGTCCCAAAAATGAGGAAACTGTAGCCACAACTCATTCATCATTGTAATACCCCATAATTTTATTGATTTTTATTTAATGGATTAATTGAATTATATGAGAATTAATGGGAAATTAATTCGGATTTAAATACTAGCGAGACGTGTGTTGGTATTTGATTATGATGATGATATTATATATTACTGAGTATATATGGTAATATATGAGTATTGCAAGTATCAAAATTGTCAAGAGTTATAAATACGACAATTTGGGAAATTAAGTTGGGACACGCATGCGAGTCGCGTCAAAAATTAACATAATTAGATTTAAAAAGTAAATTAAAATTTTATCAACTGTATGGTTATTTTGAGTGCGCCAACGTGTCCGGAAGGGTCGAGATAGTCAGAAAACACTAACCGGGGGTTTAGTTTGGGTCCCGGGGTATTTTTAGGCCAAACCGGCAACCCGGAAGGGTATTTTGGTAATTTTAAAAATTAAGGAATTAGGACCCAAAAATTTTAGAGTTTATTCATATATTATTAGACAAGCCATTAGGGACATTATCAGCTAAAAACAAGAGAGTGGTCTACGTGAGTTAGAGGAAAGTTACAAAAGGGTTTCCAAACCAAAACCACCACCCACCACCACCATTTTGGACGGAAATTGTGACTGAAAAGAAGATAGAATCAACCCTTGAACACAAACAACGGATCAAAACATCAAACTTAAGGAAAGTGATTTGGTTTCATTAGTTTCAATGAATATTTCCTCCATTTTTAGTATAGAAATTAATAATTGTCTTGAAAGATTTGATGAAAACCCAATGAATTTGATGTAAAACTCTAAACCTTGGTTAGGAATTACATGTAGAATTGTTCTGGACGAATTTAGTACCCAAAAAATAAATTTTGATGATTTAAAAATGGATTAAAGAGGAGAATTATCATTGTTCTTGAAGAACATAGAAAACTAGGGGTTTTATTGAAGTTTTGATCCATATAACGCCAATGATTGATGATTAAAAGGTTTTGGAACGTTAACAATGATGTATTTTGGTTGTATGATGATCCTATAACATTAGATTAGAATTTCAAACCATGTAATGAAGTTTTGGGATGAATTTCGGATTTAAAGAACGAAGCAGTCCGTAGCCCATCTGGTGCAATCGATCAATCAACATTCATAGGTCGATCGATCGACCACCATCGATTGATCGGCATGCAAGGTCGATCGATCGACCTTCCCAGAATTAGTTACATTTTTCCCTTTATTGAATTTTAATAATTTCAACCCTAGAGAATTATTGTTGGGAACTTTGTGAACTCTCTTAGACTTGAGGAAGACCAGTAGGTATGTTTGCAAGACCGAAGTATAATTAGGATTTAATCTTGGGAATTATATAAAACCTAATAAGGCTCGTCGAGTGAGATACTATTAGAGTTGGGATTAAATGATTAAATTTTGTATAGTGGATAATATAAGGTTAGTGGCAGAAATGAGGACCTTAAGAATAGTGGATTTAAATATGGGAATAATAAGAGACTTAGTAACCTCTATGGGTTAGGTTTTAAGTATTTGTAATTACGACGTGCGATGTGTCGGCGGTCTATATTGTATATTATTCGGAGACTTAAAAATGTACAAATTGGAATAACGGTATAGAGACGTAGAATATACCTCTATTAATATTATAAGATATCTAAGATGTGTGAATGCTTAGTATATGGACTTATATGTGTATAACATACCTACCATACTTGCTATCACGGGAGGTCGGCTTTCGAACAGGGCCATAAAATCTTTATGTGCCTATGGGGGGGATTTAGATTTGTACCTTAAGGACATAGGGTTGTGAATGACTTATTTGTGAGTTAATAAGTCAGCTGACTATGAGAGCGTAGGTATGTGCGTGACCCATGGATATGTGAACTATGTTCGCCTCCAATTTGTGTGATTTTTCTCATTAAAACAGTTCCTGAGAGATTCACTACACCAAATCCTGCGAATGGTCAATATTTGGCGTGACCATATTTATTACCACACTAAATTATTGATGCTCGGGAAGTGGTCACGGCCCAAGTTCGTGACCACGGTAGTCGCGGACTTGGGCCGTGACCAGGTCGTGACCATATTGGTGCCAACCTCGCGCCAAAATTCCCTCCAAGCTTGGTCGCAGGTGGGTCACGGCCCAAGTCCATGACCCATGGCATGACGAAGAAGAGAATACAAACATTCAGGGTCACGACATAGGGTCGTGACCATTTCTGGGTGTGGGTCACGGCTATGGGCCGTAACCAAAGATCATTCAGGAAGTAGGGTTGATGTGAAGAGGGTTGTGCATAGTGGGTCACGGATCTAGGCCGTGACCAGGTGTAAGTGGTGTGAGTCACGACTATTGGCCGTGACCAATCCTCAAGTAGGTAGTAGGGTGGAAAAGGGTCGTCAATGGGGGGTCACGACTCTAGGCCGTGACCAGGTGTGAGCAAGAAATACCCTGAGTTTCATTTATTGGTCGCGCGCTTTGTGGGTCACGGCTCTAGGCCATGACCAGATTCATGACTTAATAAATAAAACGCTGGTTAGTCATTTGCAATTTGTAAGGGCTGTGTATCGGGGTTGTGGGATTTCATGCGATTTGGTGTCATTTCTAAGGGCTAAGCGATTTCAATTGGATTTCATTGTGATTATTCCCTGGTATGTATAGATTTGTTTTCATTTCATTTGGATTTTGTGATTTCTATTCAAAGCCCAAAGTTTTATGTGTGTATGCGTAGATTTATGTTTGTATGTGTGTGTGTATGTATTGATTTATGTTTATATAGATTTATGTTTGTATGTGTGTGTGTACGTATTGATTTATGTTTGTATGTGTGTGTATGCATAGATTTATGTGTATATGTATGTTTATGTGTGTAACTATGAACAAATAAATTATTTTTTTGTCAATAAACCCTAGATTTATGTGTATATGTATGTTTATGTGTGTGTATGTATAGATTGTATGTGTGTGTATTGTAACAACCCAGGTTTTCGAGCAGCTATTTTATACTATTTTGCCTAATGGGCTAATTTTATAAAATAGGGAATGTTGGAGTAAATATTATTTCCCGTGAGACTTAGGGATAATATTTACTATGTTCTGACTATTTACCGTTATGAGAAGGTAAATAGTGTTATATTGTGTATTTTGCGTCGTTATATGTAAAACGACGGTTATGACCTATATTTAAATTTGGGTATAATTAATGAATTAAAAATGGAATTGGACGTAAAAATAGTTCACACTTTCCCGAATGCCATAATAGGGGGGTGCGGTTGTTTTTAGAATAGTCGAGATAGTCGAAATAAGTGCCCAGTTGTAATTTTTAAGATTTAGACATTTTAAGGGGGTTATGACTCAATTAAGTGGTTACGAGTCATTTTAGTGGTGTATTAGCAATTAGGAGTGGGGGTTTATATTTTGACCCTTATAAATCCCCCACCCCCTTTCTTTTTCTTCATTTGAGTGAGAGAAGCCAAAGAGAGAGAGAGAGAGAAGAGAAAGTAGAGAGAAAGAGAGAGATGGAAGAGTTGGGCCGGAATCCGTCGCTACCGGAGGTGTTCAGAGACTACGAACCTCGAGGCAAGTTTCTTACTTGCTAGATATTGATTTAATGTGATAAATTGCATGTATAGTTAGGTTTTGGATATTTAACCCATAAATGGGTATTTGTTGATTCTGATGATTAAACCCTTAAATCTTAGTTTTAAATTCGATTTGAGGATAAATTATTAGTTGTAAATGGTGTAGGAATGATTTGGTAGAATTAGATGTTGTTGATGTTGGGTAAAAGCAAAGAATGGAGGTTTTGGGATTTTAGGGTTTATGTAACCCGTCGCCCAAATTGGGCAAAATTCCAGGACCGAATCGATTCGGCCCTAGGGGCGAATCGATTCGGATAAGGAGAGGGTTACAGGTCTTGCAGACCGAATCGATTCGGATTTAAAGCGAATCGATTCGGCAATTGCAGAAGGTTAGTTTTTGCTCACCGAATCGATTCGGCTGTCTAGCGAATCGATTCGCAAGGGCAAATCGATTCGGCCCAAGGGGCGAATCGATTCGGTTCCCCTGTTTTTGTGAGATTGTCTTATTTTGATTTTTAGCCCTTTTTCTTTTAGGTCCAAGGTTTAGGAACCTTCCTTTGGGATGTAATGGGGGGTCCTAGAGGGTTGTATTGGGTAGACTAATGCCCTAGGATTTAATGGGATACTTAGGCTTACCCGAGGGATAAGTTGCGTAAGTTGATATCCGAATGATTTAGGAAATTAACCTAGAGATGAAATTGGAAGTTAATATATTAAGGTTGAGCTTTGGAGAGACACTCCATTATGGAGACTCACTTTGAGGGTTTATGAATTATATAAACTATTTGAGGCTATTTTGAGGTTAGTGTCACTTTGGGTCTTAGGTCATAAATAAAATATGACTTAATAAGAATATAATGCACCTTCTAAGACTTGGTGCTTAATGGTTAAGTGAATGATTTTTGGAAATATAAAATATGAGTTTTCAAAAATGGAAAAAGTAATGTTTTTCATAAATGATAATTTATGGATACACACCTCTCTAAATCGCTATCATAAGGGAAGTCGCGCGCGTTGTGGTGAAGCCCCCTGGCTAATGATGCAGGGTGGATATAGTCCCTAGGCCATGTGAGCGTTTGTTTATATTTTGTGCGCTAGTTAGGAGATTCCGGGTGTGGTCTTGACTATCCCGCAGGCACATGGTCGCTTCCCGACGTTTCGATAGGATCCCAGGTTGTCTTGGAGGCCCTGGAAGATGATAGCCATTTAGGGGCGCGCACAGTGGGGAAACCCGGACGGGCGGTCTTAGAATCGTTATATATATATATGATTATAACTATTCTAAATCAAGTTGGACTTGATGTTTGATGGGTGCCATAAAGAGCACAGTAAAATGCCATATAGAGCATGATGAAAGTGCCATAAAGAGCACGATGTAAGGCCATAAAGAGCCTATGATAATGATTATATTCCTGATAAGGAAGATATTTTTACAAAGTGAACAATTGAGATAAATGCCTCTAGAGCATAAAAAGTATGATTATATTTCCTGATAAGGAACAAATTCATGAAATGAATTAGTGTATGATGAAATTAATTTGGTAAACACTTGATAAAGTGTTGTACGATTTATATGTATATTCCTAAAGATAGAATTAGGAATTGTGCCAATAGATGATGGATGGGTTTTACTTTTATATTCTCTTGAGTAGCTGTAATTGTGACCTTCCACACTTATGCACACACATATATTTATTTATTACTTCGTGCTTAGGGTCTAATGGATCTCGACGATCAACCTTGCCTAAGTAGTAGTGTATCAGGGGGGTTCCTTGTTTGGATTTCGCTTTGCGAGACACCCCACGCACGAATAGGGCATAGTGTTGAGAATGGGGAATAGTTAGCCCTTAGTACTTAGGGTTAGCTAGAACATCTCACGATATCGCGCTAGGTTGCTGCTAGATTGAGAGGTGAGAATATTATTGTTATCTGCGAGAGAATCACGCACTTAACTGTCATGCATTTTAGTCACATGGTAATCATATCAAACCCGGCCCTGACCGGTTCCTATATTCCCTTGTTTCTGCATACTCTTTGCCGTTACAGGTGCTCTTCCGCAGGGACACCCGTGTTTACATTTCCATTTCCAGTTGTCATGGAGCTACGGCATATTGCGGATGTTGTAGGATACTTGTAGTAGACGCTCCCCCTATTGTACTCTAGTTATGTTCAGTACATTTATTCGGGCGTGTTTGCCTAAGGTATTGCACTCATTTATTATATTGTAAATATTGGATTGTAATACTTAATATATCATTTGTATTGGTCTGTGCACCGACAGCTTATTCGCTGATTATTTATTGTATTGTCATACTTTATTCATCGATTTTTGATACCCACCGTTTTTACAAATGGGATTGTCTAAGTGTTTCTCTTTTACTTTTAAATTTTTTTGTATATGACAATCCGTTTTCTAAAATGATTGGTGGTTATCTCATACTATTATTTTAATCGACAGTGATGCTAAGAATGGACCATCTATGATTCCTGTAATTATTGGAGTATTGGGCTGGCCACCTATTATTTTAGTAGGCGGGTTGTCAGAGATGGTATCAGAGCATTAGGTTCTAGAGTCCTTAGGAATCTGTGCGGATGTTTTACGTCTTCTGCGTTTCTCTCTATTTGATGTAGAGCCTTAGGAATAAGGTCGTTGAATTCTCTTGTGAGATTTCGTTCTCCTGCTATGGTATGAGAACCCTGAAGATCTTCTGCGCGTTCGTGTGAGGCTTGTAAGTCGTTAGATGAAGGGCGTTGAGGAAGGCCGTTGTGAAGGCGTCATATGATGGGATTACTATAAGCTGTAGGCTGTGGTCGGGAATAAGGACCGCTTTGGAGGTCTCTCCCTTTGCAGCATTATTTTATATTGCCGCCGTGACTACTAAGTACGGTGAAAATAGTTTTCCCAAGTACCGCTGCCGGTAGAGAGTGGTACTACGCTTGGGACTCCGAGCAATGTCAATTCAGAGTTGAGAGGTTCTTTATTAGAACCACATGTTGAAGTTTAGTCGGATCGAGGAAGTGTAACCTCGTTCGGTGAGAACATAAGGCCCGAGAGTTTTGGCCTAGAATTGGGTATAGGAGTGTTCAGGTGTGAGGATTTGATGAAAACCCTTCACCCTTTGGAGTAAGGTTGAAGTGGCAGTCATGATAGTCGCCTCGTTATGGTGGGGCAGATGTGTTTTTGCACATAGAGAGAGCCTCTCAGTGGAAATGCTAGGCTCGTAAGTATGTGTTGGAAACACTTTTGGAGAAGTAGTGTTCATGAGACCCCACTGGTGGACATCCACCTGGGGAAGGCTCGTGGAGCTAAGGTTGGGGAAGCTGGTAGAATGTTCTCCTTGCTGAAGAAGTCAAGGGAACCATGCGTTCTGATCTTGTCAATTGAAGATAACCGAAGTGAATAGGACTCCTTATTGAGTCATTGATGGATGTAGTTTGGTTCGGGTAAGACTAGAATGACGTGTCTTAGAACTATCGATAGTAGCCAAGGAGGTTGGCTAGTATGTTGGTGGAATTTCCAACTAGGGTGCGAATAGTACATTCCTTAGGTAAGATGGGAGTAGTTTGGTGTTAGCTCTAGATTCGGGTGCGTATATCGAGCTTGTGATGGTATCGGTGCATATTTTATATATAGTAAGTATATTTATATGGCTTCCATGATAAGGGAGTTCTGTATTTTCATTTTCACTCGTTATGGGGCGAGTGGTGATAGGTGTGGTACGTGCTACTTGTATTATATATTGTACGAGTAGAGATATTCTTAGATTGGTTTGGGTGATAGCAAGCGAATATATCGCGAGGCTATCCTAGTTCTAGTTCTAGGAGGGGGACTAGTTGTTCTATAATATCTCTCCTGGATACGGGTAAGACTTTATAGAGGTGGTTTACGATATGTAGATAGTTTCCTTTATTTTTGTTTTTATTTTGTTTGCTTCCTTGTTTGCTTTGCTTGTGTATGCTATTGCCTTATCTCCATGACCGGCTAGTTAAGGTGACTGTGTGGAGGGGTTCCTTGTTTGGATTTTGCTTCGGCGAGACGCTCCACGCATGAACCTTAATGACGTTGGGAGTGGAGAGATGTGCATTTTCTTTTCTGTTCTTTTCTTCTTTCTTTTCTTTTCTGTTGGTTAAGTGTTGGGTTGGAAGGTTTAGCCAAGAGTCACGTATATGAGTGATTAAGGGCTAAGTTCATGTGCGATATATGAGCACGATGATGGTTTTCCTCTAAATCGATGTGGGGAAGACTATGATGATGAAAGTCCGATAGGGACTTATGGTTGTGCCTTAATGAGAAGGCCATTTGTGTAGAGGTATATGTGTCTCTTGGGGTAGAGTAGTGGTGGCATTTTACTGAAAGTAAATGCCTCAGTCGATTGTTATGATAGGACTTAGACGTATATATGTAGTAGTAGAATTTAGAATTAGGATTTCCGTCGATCCCGATCATGTGTCTTCGACCGTTACTTCTCGACGACTGACAATGTGAGGTAGTAGTGTAACGGGAGGGTTCCTTGTTTGGATTTCGCTTCGGCGAGACGTCCCACGCATGAAACCGAGCTAATGTCAGAAGTCGAGAAAGGTCTCGGACACTAGGGATATTTAGTATTATACTTATACGACTAGGTTAGGATAGATAGATTGACCCTAGGATTCTTAGGACGCTAGGCCCTTAGGGCATGCGACGTTAGTTTAGGAAAATGGTTGGGAGTTGACCACAATAAGTTGTGGGTTAACTCTAAGTAGGATTTGGTCCCTAGACGAGAAATATGGGATTTTGAGCTCGTTAGGATGTTTCCTCTCGCTAAGGCAATGCAAACGGGAGTAGTAAAGGCGCCGAGCCGTCTTAGAGTTTGTTCGTGGCATGGAATGCCAAGTGGAGGGAGCTTCACCGAGGGGACGCTATTGTAAGGGCATTCAGGTCCATGATCGACCCTTTCACCTACTGGTATGTAGAGAGTAGTGTGGAACGAGGATGGGTGTATCCGTGGACATCTTTATCGAATTGTCGATGATGCAACGGTCATGATTCTAGTTGAGGAAACTGTGAATCATTTGATCAATCGCTACTTGCTCAATGGAAATGGGCGGACTAAGCGGGAGGTGTACGTTCAACTCTTCTTGGTAGGAGTTTTAGATCTGTATGCAGTTTCTAGTAACGGTAGTGAACCGAGACGAGACATTCGTGTCAAGGTACAGGTAAAGTCTCCATGAAGAATGGGAACCATTGGGATATGGGGTATATCCTACCACCCGTAAGTGGAAGGGTGGATTTGATTTAAAGGAGAGATCGGAGTAGTAGTTTTTATGGATCGAATTTCCTTGAAATAGTTCGGATCGTCTTTGATAAACGTTAGGCCGTGCATAGCCTAGTGTAGATGGAAATATGCCTTGTCTACTCGTTGGAACGGAAACAGCGAATAGTATATTCCTGGGACCGGGAGTGGTCCGGTAACTTTCCTTTAGATTGGGCTCAGTGAGCAAGTAGACTTTTGAGGGTCACACCAACGCGAATAGAAGTTAGTAGTGTTGGGGTTAGCGATTGTAAGTTAGTGTAGTTATTCCCTAGTAGAGGTATAACGTGTTTCGGAAAGTAAGGCAATTAGTGCCGAGCTTGTGTGGGTATCTCCTCCCGTAGTAGAGGGGTAGGATCGATAGTTTCTGAGATCGATAGCGATGACCTTAGTTTCTGTCCTATGGGGACATTTCCATTCGGGGGTTTGCTAGTATGATAGCACGTTTTTTTTTTATTATAGTACACCCTTTATATAGTTATGGGTTACGCCTAAATTTTGAGGGCAAAATTCCCCTTTAAGGGGGGGAGTATGTAACAACCCAGGTTTTCGAGCGGCTATTTTATACTATTTTGCATAATGGGCTAATTTTATAAAATAGGGAATGTTGGAGTAAATATTATTTCCTGTGAGACTTAGGGATAATATTTACTATGTTCTGACTATTTACCGTTATGAGAAGGTAAATAGTGTTATATTGTGTATTTTGCGTCGTTATATGTAAAACGACGGTTATGACCTATATTTAAATTTGGGTATAATTAATGAATTAAAAATGGAATTGGACGTAAAAATAGTTCACACTTTCCCTAATGCCATAATAGGGGGGTGCGGTTGTTTTTAGAATAGTCGAGATAGTCGAAATAAGTGCCCAGTTGTAATTTTTAAGATTTAGACATTTTAAGGGGGTTATGACTCAATTAAGTGGTTACGAGTCATTTTAGTAGTGTATTAGCAATTAGGAGTGGGGGTTTATATTTTGACCCTTATAAATCCCCCACCCCCTTTCTTTTTCTTCATTTGAGTGAGAGAAGCCAAAGAGAGAGAGAGAGAGAAGAGAAAGTAGAGAGAAAGAGAGAGATGGAAGAGTTGGGCCGGAATCCGTCGCTACCGGAGGTGTTCAGAGACTACGAATCTCGAGGCAAGTTTCTTACTTGCTAGATATTGATTTAATGTGATAAATTGCATGTATAGTTAGGTTTTGGAGATTTAACCCATAAATGGGTATTTGTTGATTCTGATGATTAAACCCTTAAATCTTAGTTTTAAATTCGATTTGAGGATAAATTATTAGTTGTAAATGGTGTAGGAATGATTTGGTAGAATTAGATGTTGTTGATGTTGGGTAAAAGCAAAGAATGGAGGTTTTGGGATTTTAGGGTTTATGTAACCCGTCGCCCAAATTGGGCAAAATTCCAGGACCGAATCGATTCGGCCCTAGGGGCGAATCGATTCGGATAAGGAGAGGGTTACAGGTCTTGCAGACCGAATCGATTCGGATTTAAAGCGAATCGATTCGGCAATTGCAGAAGGTTAGTTTTTGCTCACCGAATCGATTCGGCTGTCTAGCGAATCGATTCGCAAGGGCAAATCGATTCGGCCCAAGGGGCGAATCGATTCGGTTCCCCTGTTTTTGTGAGATTGTCTTATTTTGATTTTTAGCCCTTTTTCTTTTAGGTCCAAGGTTTAGGAACCTTCCTTTGGGATGTAATGGGGGGTCCTAGAGGGTTGTATTGGGTAGACTAATTCCCTAGGATTTAATGGGATACTTAGGCTTACCCGAGGGATAAGTTGCGTAAGTTGATATCCGAATGATTTAGGAAATTAACCTAGAGATGAAATTGGAAGTTAATATATTAAGGTTGAGCTTTGGAGAGACACTCCATTATGGAGACTCACTTTGAGGGTTTATGAATTATATAAACTATTTGAGGCTATTTTGAGGTTAGTGGCACTTTGGGTCTTAGGTCATAAATAAAATATGACTTAATAAGAATATAATGCACCTTCTAAGACTTGGTGCTTAATGGTTAAGTGAATGATTTTTGGAAATATAAAATATGAGTTTTCAAAAATGGAAAAAGTAATGTTTTTCATAAATGATAATTTATGGATACACACCTCTCTAAATCGCTATCATAAGGGAAGTCGCGCGCGTTGTGGTGAAGCCCCCTGGCTAATGATGCAGGGTGGATATAGTCCCTAGGCCATGTGAGCGTTTGTTTATATTTTTTGCGCTGGTTAGGAGATTCCGGGTGTGGTCTTGACTATCCCGCAGGCACATGGTCGCTTCCCGACGTTTCGATAGGATCCCAGGTTGTCTTGGAGGCCCTGGAAGATGATAGCCATTTAGGGGCGCGCACAGTGGGGAAACCCGGACGGGCGGTCTTAGAATCGTTATATATATATATGATTATAACTATTCTAAATCAAGTTGGACTTGATGTTTGATGGGTGCCATAAAGAGCACAGTAAAATGCCATATAGAGCATGATGAAAGTGCCATAAAGAGCACGATGTAAGGCCATAAAGAGCCTATGATAATGATTATATTCCTGATAAGGAAGATATTTTTACAAAGTGAACAATTGAGATAAATGCCTCTAGAGCATAAAAAGTATGATTATATTTCCTGATAAGGAACAAATTCATGAAATGAATTAGTGTATGATGAAATTAATTTGGTAAACACTTGATAAAGTGTTGTACGATTTATATGTATATTCCTAAAGATAGAATTAGGAATTGTGCCAATAGATGATGGATGGGTTTTACTTTTATATTCTCTTGAGTAGCTGTAATTGTGACCTTCCACACTTATGCACACACATATATTTATTTATTACTTCGTGCTTAGGGTCTAATGGATCTCGACGATCAACCTTGCCTAAGTAGTAGTGTATCGGGGGGGTTCCTTGTTTGGATTTCGCTTTGCGAGACACCCCACGCACGAATAGGGCATAGTGTTGAGAATGGGGAATAGTTAGCCCTTAGTACTTAGGGTTAGCTAGAACATCTCACGATATCGCGCTAGGTTGCTGCTAGATTGAGAGGTGAGAATATTATTGTTATCTGCGAGAGAATCACGCACTTAACTGTCATGCATTTTAGTCACATGGTAATCATATCGAACCCGGCCCTGACCGGTTCCTATATTCCCTTGTTTCTGCATACTCTTTGCCGTTACAGGTGCTCTTCCGCAGGGACAACCGTGTTTACATTTCCATTTCCAGTTGTCATGGAGCTACGGCATATTGCGGATGTTGTAGGATACTTGTAGTAGACGCTCCCCCTATTGTACTCTAGTTATGTTCAGTACATTTATTCGGGCGTGTTTGCCTAAGGTATTGCACTCATTTATTATATTGTAAATATTGGATTGTAATACTTAATATATCATTTGTATTGGTCTGTGCACCGACAGCTTATTCGGTGATTATTTATTGTATTGTCATACTTTATTCATCGATTTTTGATACCCACCGTTTTTACAAATGGGATTGTCTAAGTGTTTCTCTTTTACTTTTAAATTTTTTTGTATATGACAATCCGTTTTCTAAAATGATTGGTGGTTATCTCATACTATTATTTTAATCGACAGTGATGCTAAGAATGGACCATCTATGATTCCTGTAATTATTGGAGTATTGGGCTGGCCACCTATTATTTTAGTAGGCGGGTTGTCACATGTATGTATAGATTTATGTCAAAGAAAATATTAAGGTTTAGTAAACGCTAAATTTTATTTGTGTGTATGTATATATTATGTCAATAAACCCTAGATTGTATGTGTGTGTGTATGTATAGATTATGCCTATAAACCCTAGATTATATGTGTGTGTGTATTTTTTTTGACAAAATATAATTAAATGGATTTTTAATGAGTAAAAAAATTTACATCCACCTTGTCGTGATTTTATAGGGGGTTATATGTGTGCCATCATATTATATTGGGCGTTATATACATGTCGTGATTTTTTGCACTATAGTGAGATATTGTTGGCTTGGTTGTTGGGTACTATGTTGAATTTATTGAACTGATACTAGTGTCGATAAATGTACATGTTATTAAATTTGTTAGGTGTGCTCTTGATTTGCCTATGAAAAAGTATATCACATATCTTGCGATTAATGTGCATTTTTTTACGTTTATGCCAATAAGCCCTGGTATGTATTGATTCCTTTTGATTTCATTTGGATTTCGTGATTTATATCAAAAGCCCTAATTTCGGTGTATGTATGTGTAGATTTACGTTTGTATGTGTATATGTGTGTGTATGTATAGATTTATGTTTATATGTGTGTGTATGCATATATTTATGTGTATATGTATGTTTATGTGTGCAACTATGAACAAATAAATTATTTTTTTGTCAATAAACCCTATATTGTATGTGTGTGTATGTATAGATTGTATGTGTGTGGGTATATGTATAGATCTATGTCAAAAAAATATGTATAGATTGTATGTGTGTGTATGTGTAGATTTATGTCAAAAAATATATTAGGGTTTAGTAAACCCTAAATAGTATGCGGTGGAGACGGGTGGAGACCGGGTTGCGGGTTAGAAGCAACAAATAGTCCCTTAAGAATTCTGTAAGTGTTAATTTTGTTCTTGGCCTTGGTATTTTCAATTTGGTTTTAGATTTGTCCTTGTGAAAAAAAAAAGAATAGATATATACCTAGTTTAATTAGATTAGTGTTACTTATATTATGATATACCTGTTATGCCATTTTATATTATTATTGAAATTGAATAGGTATTGGATTTTGAAATGTAATCAAAATCAATTGTAATATTCTCAATATGCGTGCATCTTATTTTTTTCTCAGTAGTAATCCTTGTATACGTGAAAGAAAATATCAATGAGGATTAACGAATTTCAGTTCAAACAAGTTTACCACGAGTCAAGTTGGGGCAGTGAGTGACTCAAGAAAATCACACCACACACATAGAACAAGCTCTCGTTTTCTTCCTTTGGTTTTGAATTTGTTTTTTTGGTTCTACCATCTTTTTAATTGAACATAACTATTTGCATAAAATTCATTATTTTTTCACTGTCATAGGATACATTGATGTTGGGGTCGAACTACTATCAAACATAATCTGAAATTGCATCGCTGCCAGCATAAAGAAGGTTTTGATTGGCGTTGGGTGTAACAAAATATCCAGGTAATGGATAGACCTATGATTAACTTTATTTTAAGGTCAAATATGCATTGATTCAATTTTTTAATTATTTTGGGTATGGATCCCATTTATGTCTAAACTCCGTCATTTTAATTCTTTTGTGCCCCCTATAGCTTGGGTATTGTTGGCGCATTTGTATCTTGTCACTTCCAGGGGGCAGTACATTACTTTTGAATAAAGAATAGTTAAGGTGAACACTGGAAAAAGAAGGCATTATCCAATGGATTGGCACTTTCTAGTTTAAGGCGTGTCAATTTCTTTGCAATGGTCCAAATTAAACTAATTGGTAACAATTTGTTTATTAGCTTAAAGATATTCTTGAGTTGTCCGAGATGAATAGGAGAGATGCAAAAATGGGAATAAAAATTAGTCATGGTTTGAAAGTTATTCTTGGGTTTGCAATTTGTGACCGCTCATCTTATTCACTTGTCGCACGGGACCAATGTGACTCGTAGGAACCGACCGCGTAGTCACGGGCTCCCGGTTTGAATATACGACACAAATTTCCAAAAAATTAGACTTCAGCATAAAAAGATGCCATCGAAGGGTGAAAACGTAAAACAGCCACAAAACGGTCCGGTAAGAGTCACGAACACCTCGCACGGGACCAATGTGACTCGTAGGAACCGACCGGGTAGTCACGGGGATCCCGGTTTGAGTGAACAAGGTAAATTTTCAAAATGTTAGAGAATAAAAAAGATGTCATCGAAGGGTGAAAACGTAAAATAGCCACAAAACGGTCCCGTAAGAGTCACGAACATCTCGCACGGGACCAATGTAAGTCGTAGGAACTGACCGTTGTATAGTCACGGCGCTCCCGATTTGAGTATACGACGTAAATTTGCAAAAAAATAGACGTAAGCATAAAAACATGTCGTCGAATGGTGAAAACGTAAAATAGCCACAAAACGGTCCCGTAAGAGTCACGAACACCTCGCACGGGACCAATGTAAGTCGTAGGAACATACCATGTAGTCACGGGGCTCCCGGTTTGAGTGTACGATGTAAATTTGTAAAAAGTTAAACTTAAGCATAAAAACATGCCATCGAAGGATAAAAATGTAAAACAAACACCAAACGGTCCCGTAAGAGTCATGAACACCTCGCACGTGACCAATGTAACTCGTAGGAACCGACCGGATAGTCACGACTCTCCCGGTTGGAGTGTACGACGTAAATTTGAAAAAAATTAGACTTAAAGCATAAAAACATGCCATCGAAGGGTGAAAACGTAAAACAAACACAAAACGGTCTCTTAAGAGTCACGAACACCTCTCACGGGACCAATGTGACTCGTAGGAACCGACCGCGTAGTCACGGGGCTCCCGGTTTGAGTGTACGACGGAAATTTAATAAAAATTAGACTTAAGCATGAAAACATGCCATCAAAGGGTGAAAACGTAAAACAACCTCAAAACGGGCCCGTAAGAGTCACGAACCCCTCACACGGGACCAATGTGACTCGTAGGAACCGACCGCGTAGTCATGGGGCTCCCGGTTTGAGTGTACGACGTGAATTTTCAAAAAATTAGACTTAAGCATAAAAACATGCCATCGAAGGGTGAAAACGTAAAACAACCTTAAAACTGTCCCGTAAGAGTCACGAATACCTCGCACGGGACCAATATAACTCATAGGAATAGACGGCGTAGTCACGGGGCTGCCGGTTTGAGTGTACGGCGTAAATTTGCAAAAAGTTAGACTTAATATCAATGTTTGGTTTTGGGACTAACAACTAATATACTTCACAAGGACATTATATGACACGTGAATGATTATAATTTCTGGGAATGATTTGTGATGGTGCGATTTGTGAAGTTCTGATGGTTCGATTTTTTTTCACACACACACATGTGAAAACTTTCAAGTTCTATTTTTTCCTGCTTTATCTTCATTTGATTTGGATCTTATTTTACGATTTAAAAGCTCATGCGCTTGAGTTGTTGTATCTAATGAGTGTATTTACATATTTTGGATTGTATTACAAACTAAAGTTATATTTTGAATTATCAACTCTCAATGGAATGTTTTTCCTACTCTTGATTTGCCGTTATTTTATGATACGATTTTTTGAATTTAACGTGACTTGCATCTCTGTTTATCTTGAAACCCCTCCTCGATGAAAGAGACATCCCGGAGGGGTTTGTACCGCTTTTGGTTTTGCTCAGCAAGAAGCGGGGATGTATTACCGATGAAAGAGACATTCATGACCTTTCTTATTCTAAGTATTCTATTACATTTTCTACTTCTCACATTTTATTTTCTTGAAACATTATTTGAGACTTAAACATGAGTTTTTAATTGTCCAGGCATGTATTTATTATTGGATCAATGGATGTTTTCAGAATGGACAGATCTCGATGGGAAAATAGAGAGAGTACTCAAGAAGTGGCATCGATAACTTTTGTAACTTTATAGGTTCGTGCCCTGCTGTTACAGGAAAGGTAAGAGTTCAGTTCTTAATATGCTATTTTAGCTCACATATCTTGCTGCTCACATATCATGTTATTATGTTTTTTTGGCATTTGATGTTTACACGCACTTGATTGACATGATAAAAGGCCAATGGAACTTGGAAGCATAAACTGTTACCGATTGAAGTCAACTAAATAACCAATGTGAGCAGCAAGATTTTGTTGAACACACTAAGGTATTGAACAATGAATCTGAACTGCGAGTTTGATAGGACATACTTGAATGTATAATTAGTACTAAATGGTTTTCTCATGTGCACAATTGGTTGCATGTCATATTAAAGGTATAACTTATTTGTAGTGAATTACTTCTTTCTTAATATTTAATTTGTTCAGAAGATTAGTTATTCAATTTTTTGGCATGAGTTGTTTTTCCCCTTTTATCTCGATTTAAGGTTGTTTGCGATTATAAGATTATGGTTGAATATTTAATTCTTTATGCTGATCCGATTTGAAATTTGGAAATATAGGTTAATTGTCAGTGTTTTAAACTCCAATCTCATGGAGATTTTGACTTTAGCATCGGATGATGTACGAAGCCTCCTAATACATCCTTATATATGATTTGTTTCTGATATGCTATCATTATAGGAAATGTACAATTTCGCAAAAGTTGAAGGTGACCATATCAACTTTGAATCAAGGAGGTAATAGTGGTTTTATAAGATGAATCCCAAAATGCTCCACACAAGTACTTACTGTGCTTCATTTACTTTTCAGTGTGTATTAAGAAATCAATTGTGTTGTAGTTGTTTTAGTATCTGAAAACACAATTTATAGGTTGGTATTATATGAATCGCACTACGGTTTGGGAATTCTCCATCACATTCACCAGAATGAAATTGTGAAGCTCAAATCATAGAAACCAACGCTCGAAGGTGTATTTTCTGTGAATTCTCCAAACTCTTGTGCATGCTTTTGATCCCATTAGTACGTCTAATCTATTTCAGCTATTTAATTAAAATGTTTATTTTAACTATTTTCAAATAGTATTGATCTGCACACAGTGTGAATTGATACAAAGTAACATATTCAACTAACTTGCTAGCTTTTCATTTACTGTTGATTTTTATTCATTTGAAAGAGGGTGATTTTATGGAATAAGTTGGCAACTTCAACATTGTAAATTCAATAAGCATATATTATTTTGAATCCTTCTACAGACATAAGACTTGACTTTGTGTCTAATTTCCTTTTTCTATTTTTCATAAAGGGATGTATACTTAAAATAGAGGTCTCTATTTTCAAGAGGAATAGGTCCTGAGCGAAAAAAGATCTCAAAAACATCAATGTCACTGAGTTCAAGACCAGCAGACTCAACTGCTGCTGGAATTGAAACAGTTGGACCAATGGTGTAGCAAAAATCTTCATATTTATTTTGATCCTTCATTATATAGTTCTAGGTTTCATTATTTCGAATACTAATGGTGTAGCAAAAATCTACCTTATTTCTATTAATTTATGACCATCTTTATCTTTTCAATTTTAATCTATTAAAATTTTAAATATTTAATGTAGTGTCCGAGAAGACTTTAAATATTCACTCCCCGTGTATTTGTATCTCATATGGGAAAACTTAATTAGCGGGTGTATTAAAAGTCAGCTGAATTTGTTCAATGCAGTGGCCGAGATCATACTATGACAACAAGCGTGGCTGCTGCTACCCAAAGACATGGAAGCCAGCAGAAGACTTTAGCATTCACGGGTTGCTGCTCCACATAGTTGGTATGGTGGATACTAGATTAGTTTTGTTATCTTTTTGTTTAATTTACAAAATATGGTCCATATTGACTGTCATAACATTTATGCTGACTGAAAAACTTACTATCATAACACACTCCTTAATCCACTGAATCACCTATATACCAAAACCCCCCAAAATGCAACTATATACCAAAACCTCCAAAATGCAGAACATTTAATCAATTAGGAAGCTATGCGTACCACTAATGGATCGATTCAGTTAGGCAGCTAGGTAGAACATAACACACTCGCACATAATTGATGCCAATATAGCAGCTATATATGGCTATATATCAGCTATATATGGCCATATATAGCATCTATATACGCCCATATATAGCAGCTATATATAGCAGTTATATATGGCTATATAGCAGCTATATATGCATATATATAGCAGCTATATATGGCCATATCTAGCAGCTATATATTGCCATATATAGCAGCTATATATGAGCCTATATAACTGCTATATATGGCCATATATAGCAGCTGTATATGGCCATATATAGAAGTTATATAGGCTCATATATTGCTGCTATATATGGCAATATATAGCTGCTAGATAGGGCCATATATAGCTGCTATATATGGCCATATATACCTGCCATATAGATTGAAAACAAGGTGAAGAGGGCGAAACCACAAAACAGCCCCCGTAGGGTCCCATGAGAGCCCCCAAAACAGCCCCCGAACGGCCGCGTGGGTGGCACCAACACCTCCCACGGGACCAATGTGACTCGTAGGAACTAACCGTGCAGCCCCAGGACTCTCGGTCTGAGAATATGACGGTAATTTAAATATTTTTAGACTTAGGCTTAAAAACATGGCTTTAGAGGGTGAAAACCAGAAATAGCCACCGAACGGCCGCGTGGGTGGCACCAACACCTCCCACGGGACCAATGTGACTCGTAGGAACTGACCCCGCAACCGCGGGACTCCCGGTTTGAGAATACGAAGGTAATTTGCATATTTCTAGACTTAAACAAAACATGGCATTAGAAGGTGAAAACTCGAAACAGCTCCCGAACATCCCCGTGGGTGGCACCAACACCTCCCACGGGACCAATATAACTCGTAACAACTGACCGCGCAGTCGCGGGACTCCTGGTTTTAGAATACGACGAATATTTGCATATTTCTAGACTTAGGCTTAAAAACGTGACTTTAGAGGGTGAAAACCCAAAACAGCCCCCGAACGGCCCCGTGGGTGGTACCAACACCTCCCACGGGACCAATGAGACTCATAGGAACTGACCGTGTAGCCGCGGGTCTCCCGGTTTGAGAGTACTACGGTAAATTTGTAAAAAAATAAACTTAAGCATAAAAACATGCCATCGAAGGGTGAAAATGTAAAACAACCTTAAAACGGTCCCGTAAGAGTCACGAACCCCTCGCACGGGACTAATGTGACTTGTAGGAACAGACCGCGTAGTCACGGGGCTCCCGATTTGAGTGTATGACGTAAATTTATAAAAAGTTAGACTTAAGCATAAAAACATGCCATCGAAGGGTGAAAACATAAAATAGCCATAAAACGGTCCGGTAAGAGTCACGAACACCTCGCACGGGATTAATGTAACTCATAGAAATCGACCGCATAGTCACGCGGCTCCCGGTTAGAGTGTACGACGTAAATTTGCAAAAAAAAAATAGACTTGAGCATAAAAACATGCCATCGAAGGGTGAAAACGTACAACAAGCACAAAACGGTCCCGTAAGAGTCACGAACACCTCGCACGGGACCAATGTGACTCGTAGGAACCAACTGCGTAGTAACGGGGCTTCCGGGTTTAGTGTACGACATAAATTTGCAAAAAGTTAGACTTGCATGCCATCGAAGGGTGAAAACGTAAAACAACCTTGTAGCGGAACCCAGTTAAAAATCAGAACTCAGTTAATCTGGTAAGAAGAAAATCACGGGGACATCTTGTAGCAGCATCTTGAGGTTCCATTGATAAATCATGGGGAAAAGTGAAAATAGAGAAGCTTCACAGTGATAAATCATACTTGCTGAAACAAAAGATTCAACAAAAATATATTAAAACAAATTCGTGAGGTATACCTCATTTTTTACAGCAACGTGAAACCCCCAATCCAAAAACTTAACAGATATGCCAGTGTATACATGTTTGTGTGTGTGTTTGTGTGTGCGTGTGTGTGTGTGTGTGAGTGGGGAAGGGGGGAGGGGACGGGGTAGGGGCGGGGCGGGGCAGTGTTGCATATATATGCAGTTTCATCTGCATATATATGCAACTACTGCATATATATGCAACTGCTTCATATATATGCAGTGCATATATATGCAACATATGCATATATATGCAGATGCCGCTTACAATCGACTTTTGATGAAGGTTTGCCTGCGTATAGAACGCAAGTTCGCGTGCCAGGTCATCATTCACCTCCACCTCTTGCTCTTGGTCAATGTTAACAGAAAGGTTTTGTATCCAATCCACATTATCAATAGACCATCCTTGTTGTATAGATATAATAAATATTTATAATGTGCCTAACTCTATTCAAACTGTCCGAAATTACACCCTTGTTGTTGTGACAAAGAAATCCACATTGGCCGGGGGCTTTATCCTCCACATTTGCCTCCGTGGGTACATAATATCCCTCCTACCAATAAGCACCGAGGGTACGCTTATTTAAAGTAATAAAAAGTAATTATTTGTCACTGAATCGACATACCTGGAAAATAAAACCAAACAATCATGTCAAGTTTGCAATGGGTTTGAAATCCTAAATGTTTTCGAGAATATCCAATATCCTAACCATCTGCAATAATTAAGGCTCTAAATCAATCAACCATCCATAACCGAGGGTGAAAACTCAAAAACTCAAAACAGCCCCCGAACGTCCCCGTGGGTAGCACCAACACCTCCTACGGGACCAAGGTAACTCGTAGGAACTGACCCCGTAGCCGCGGGTCTCCCAGTTTGTGAGTACTATGGTAATTTGCGTTTTTCTAGACTTAGGCTTAAAAATATGACGTTAGGGGGTGAAAACTCGAAACAACCCCCGAACGGCCCCGTGGGTGGCACCAACACCTCTGACGGGACCAACGTAACTCATAGGAACTGACCCCGCTGTCGCGGGTGTTTCGGTTTGAGAATACGACGATAATTTGCATATTTCTAGACTTAAGCAAAACATGGCGTTAGAGGGTGAAAACTCGAAACAACCCCCGAACGTCCAGGTGGGTGGCACCAACACCTCCCACGGGACCAACGTAACTTGAAGGAACTGACCCCACAGTTGCGGGACTCCCTGTTTGAGAATACGATGATAATTTGTATATTTATTGACTTAGGCTTAAAAACATGGCGTTAGAGGGTGAAAACTCGAAAAAACCCCCGAACGACCCCGTGGGTGGCACCAACACCGCCCACGGGACCAATGTAACTCGTAGGAACTGACCCCACAGCCGCGGGTCTCCCGGTTTGAGAATACGACGATAATTTGCATATTTCTTGACTTAGGCTTAAAAAACATGGCGTTAGAGGGTGAAAACTCGAAACTGCCCCCGAACGGCCCCGTGGGTGGCACCAACACCTCCCACGAGACCAAGGTAACTCGTAAGAATTGACCCCGCAGCCGCGGGTCTCCCGATTTGAGAGTACGACGATAATTTGTATATTTCTAGCCTTAGGCTTAAAAACATGGCGTTAGAGGGTGAAAACTCGAAACAGCCCCCGAACGGCCCCGTGGGTGGCACTAACACCTCCCACGAGACCAAGCTAACTCGCAGGAACTAACCCCGCAGCCGCGGGTCTCCCGTTTTGAGAGTACTACGGTAATTTGTATATTTATAGACTTAGGCTTAAAAACATGACGTTATAGGGTCAAAACTCGAAACATCCCCCGAACGGCCCCGTGGGTGGCACCAACACCTCCCACGGGACCAAGGTAACTCGTAGGAACTGACCCCGCAGCTGCGGGTCTCCCGGTTAGAGAATACGATGATAATTTATGTATTTCTAGACTTAAGCAAAATATGGCGTTAGAGGGTGAAAACTCGAAACAGCCCCCGAACGGCCCGTTGGGTGGCACCAACACCTCCCACGGGACCAACGTAACTAGTAGGAACTGACCCCGCAGCCGCGGGACTCCCGATTTGAGAATACGACGATAATTTGCATATTTCTTGACTTAGTCTTAAAAACATGGCGTTAGAGGGTGAAAACTCAAAACAGCCCCCGAATGGCCCCGTGGGTGGCACCAACACCTCCCACGGGAGCAAGGTAACTCTTAGGAACTGACGCCGCAGTCACGAGTCTCCCGATTTGAGAGTACGACGATAATTTGCATATTTCTAGACTTAGGCTTAAAAACATGGCGTTAGAGGGTGAAAACTCGAAATAGCCCCCGAACGGCCCCGTGGGTGGCACCAACACCTCCCACGGGACCAAGGTAACTCGTAGGAACTGACCCCGCAGCCGCGGGTCTCCCAGTTTGTGAGTACTACGGTAATTTGTATTTTTCTAGACTTAGGCTTAAAAACATGACGTTAGAGGGTGAAAACTCGAAACAATCCCCGAACGGCCCCGTGGGTGGCACCAACACCTCAGACGGGACCAACGTAACCCGTAAAAACTGACCCCACAGCCGCGGGTCTTTCGGTTTGAGAATATGACGATAATTTGCATATTTCTAGACTTAAGAAAAACATGGCGTTAGAGGGTGAAAACTCGAAACAGCCCCCGAACGGCCAAGTGGGTGGCACCAACACTTCCCACGAGACCAACGTAACTCGTAGGAACTGACCCCACAGTCGCGGGACTCCCGATTTGATAATAAGACGATAATTTGCATATTTCTTGACATTGGCTTAAAAACATGGCATTAGAGGGTGAAAACTCGAAACAGCCCCCGAACGGCCCCGTGGGTGGCACCAACACCTCCCACGGGACCAATGTAACTCGTAGAAACTGACCCCACAGCCGCGGGTCTCCCGGTTTGAGAATATGACGATAATTTGCATATTTCTTGACTTAGGCTTAAAAACATGGCATTAGAGGGTGAAAACTCGAAACAACCTCCGAACGGCCCCGTGGGTGGCACCAACACCTCCCACGGGACCAAGGTAACTCGTAGGAAAGGACCCCGCAGCTGCGGGTCTCAAAACGACGATAATTTTCATATTTCTACTTAGTAACTGATAATTTTAACTCATATATGCAATTTTTCAGCTTGATTAAATTTTTTGTAAAACTACTTGGTTACTAATATTTTTTTTTATATATCCTATCATTTGTAAGATTTTTGCACCCGGAACAAACGAAGAAGGCAATGGTCTACAACATGAAGATTGTTCGGATTTTGTTTTTTATGTGTTACAGTCGTGCGGGCTTTTATTGTTTAGTTTTATGGCCGTGCGGGCTTTTATAATCTGATTGTTGAATTTTATGGTCGTGCGGGCTTTATAATAAGTAGGTTTTACATTTACAGGTTTTGGAATGTCAAGAAAATGAAGGAAACTCTGCCCAATTTTTTTTTTTTGTCTGTGAATTATTAACACGTGTAATATTTTAAGTTTGTATATATATTAATTTATTAACATTCTCGATTCGCAATTTTTGATTTTTTTTTATTGTTTTTCCAATAATAAATATTTATAACACCTCGTACCTGTCCAACGTTACACGTAGCAACACACGGTGTACTCACAGGACCCCCAATTTTAGGATTGGACCAAAAAAATACATTTTTAAAAAAATTATAGTTAAATATGGTCATGGACTTTGTCCATGACCATTTTTATTTTCTTCGTCACGCATAAAAATGGTCGCGGACTTTAGCCGCGACCATTTTTTCGTCACGGTAGTGGGTCACGGACTTGGGCCGCGACCATTTATTTTTATTTTTTTTGTCACGGTTATGGGTCGCGGACTTTCGCCGCGACCAATTTGTCACGGTTATGGGTCACGGATTAGGGCCGCGACCAATTTTTTTTTAGTTTTTTTGTCAAGGTCGTGGGTCGCGGACTTTGGCCGCGACCAATTTGTCACGGTTGTGGGTCACGGATGAGAGCCGCGACCAATTTCTTTAAAAAAAATTTTGTCACGGTCGTGGATCGCGGCCAAAGTCCACGACCAATTTGTCACGGTTGTGGGTCACGGATAAGGGTCGCGACCCGTCACGACATGGGTCATGGCCTAAGTCCGCGACCATCTGTCATGACCCCTCTCAGCCGTGACCATTTTTTGGTCATGGACTTGGGCCGCGAGCCATGAAAATTGACTAAAATGGTCACGCCCGAAATGGTCACGGCCCAAGTCCGCGACCCACAGCTTTGGTCAGGGATTTTGGCCGTGACCAATCGCCAGTTTTTGTGTAGTGATTCGGAATACGTAGTCCTAATGTGCGTGATCTACCGGGATTCAATAGCAGAGTATGTGTGCACCACATCTTAGCCTAGGGGTTCGCCAAGTATATTATTATGTTGAAATTTATATATGGGCGATGATAACAGACTCCTTGTTAATGTGGGTGAATGTTCTTATTAATGTGTGTGAATAGTTGCGACACTTTGAGTAATGTTAAAATTGAGAATTTCCTATATGATTTAAAATAAATTAATCTGAGAAATGAAAAGGAGGATTCACATAAATTAGATTGGGATGTCTTGAACAAACCCCTATATTATCATGTGAGGACGGGTTGTAGTATAAACTAGTTAGTTAGAGGCATAACTAGGATGGATTATGGATATACGTTAAGCGTGTACATTAGTTGAGAGGTGAGAAACTCATGTGAGAGCACGGAACTAACATGTACTTTATATTCATTGTTTAAGGAAATTAAACACTTGCTATATTTTTAAACTGTTTTCACATCGGGCTCTGACCCGTTTGCTTTCAAATCTATTTTCTTGAAAAACCTTTTAGGTGCCCAGCCACAGGGATGCCCATCTTAGGAGTTCAACTTTAGTGACGTGTTGTAGCTGCTGTGGAAGTTACAAGATCTTGATGATAGACGCCTCCATATTCTATATTGATTCCATTTCAGACTTATTCACTTGTTAGGGCATGTCGCCCCTTTTCTTTTAGAGATAGTTTAATCATGCTCAGTTTCATTGCAGTTTTGAAGTTAATTCATGTATTATTCAGACGTTGTATTTGGTTTTATCCATTATTTGGGATTATTCAGAGGCGTGTTACTCCAGACTCATTTTATTATTCCATTATTATCTTGATGTGACTGTGATGTGATGGTAGAATCATTTGGCTAATAATTTTAATTGGTTGCATGTTAATCTAATTTAATAAAATTTGACAACTCACTTTTTAAATATTAGGTGGCTAGAAATGGTTTAAATAAATGTTTTTCGACAGTGATGCTATGAACTGAACCAACTTGACATTTGTTATTAATTTGAATAAAGGAGTAGTTACCCGGTATTTAATTAGTCGGGGTGTCACAGGTGGTATTAGAGCATCAGGTTCTAGTGTCCTTAGGATCTGTACGGCTTGTTATGTTTTCGTGTAACGTCCTTTGATATAGAGCCCTATTATTAAGATTGTTGCACTCCTTGATTTCGTTTCGTAGGCTACGTTCTTCTGCTAGAATGTTATGTATGGTGGATGGACTAATATAAATCTGTTAAATTTCTGATGTCTCTCTTGAGGGAAGTACAAACTAAAATCGATGAGGCAATAAATGCTGGACAAGAACAACAAGTACCCCAGGTACACCAAGAAAGAGCAGAAATCACTGAGATAGAAAATATCGTGGCACAGGCAGTGACTACCGCAATATTGTAGTACCAAAATAACAGTGTGCAGCTGGTAGGGGGCAAAACAACGAGAGAAGTCGATCAAAATGTTATTGCTAAAGTTAGCAACAAAAGGAAAATACCACTGCAGCAGCGACAAGTCTCTCAGGGTCGTCGTCAGAGGGGTAATAGAAATGGCGAGAAGGGACAAACTCACCAGATCAAACAAAGCCAAGAGAAGAGGGCTACATCCAAAAGGTGTTTTAAGTGTGGAAGAAATGGTCACAAATGCCAATTTTGCCCGCAAAGAGTTGGAGGACAGCCTCGGACAACTCATTAAAGTCAACTAGGCATTCAGGACCAGCAGCGTACTCAGCAGGGCCAGCAGAGCAGAAATTATGTTCGTAAGTGTTTTATATGCGGGGAACGGGTCCACTACTGTCGATATTGCCCTAAGAAAGGCAAAGACCTGCAACAGTCATTAGGTGTCCACCAGAACCCACAGAATACCCAACTCGGGGAAGCAGGGATATTCACCCCAGTAACACAGACTTCACAACAACAGCAAGTAGTACAGTATGGATGCACCTATAATGCCTGATATGCAGTTATGCCACTGCTACAGCAACTACCACCCACGTTTGGAGGTATGATACTTTATCATTTATAGTGTTTTAGTTTTAAGGTACATGGAAAATCTTGAATAACCTGTGTGCGTTACAGCTTACTTGTACTACTTGAGAAACATGAGCGTAGAATATATTAGTATCCCGATTTTTAACCGGATAATATAAGTTTGAGTGATGATAGGACATTAGAGTAATATTACGTGTTCATTAGTCCTGGTTATAAAACAATTTGTGATAAGTGTCATCTGAGAGGAAATAGAGTCACTTGCATATATATATATATATATATATATATATTGAATCCTACAGAGACTTGTGGGGTATGTCGTCAGGCTATACCAATCCCCAGTGGGTATGGACGATTACTCAAGTGATTTAGGGTAAAACGAAATATTTCTGGGCATGGGAATAATTTTATGGTGAATGGAAGAGTTTATCACCCAGTTAGTAGGAGTAACGTGTTGAATAATTTGTTCACCACATGAGGATAGATGCGCTAATGTTAGCAGGAAGTAGGGATGTGGGTTACGAGTCAAATATTGAGGACCACAATTTTCGTTGACCGACAATGTTAGTTAGTAATGTATTGGGGGGGTTCCTTGTTTGGATTTTGCTCTGCGAGACATCCCACGCATGAAATCTAGCGAACGTCGGGAACTGTAGACACGTTTAGTACCCTGGTTATCATCCACAAGAGAAAACATAACATTAACTTTAATTTTATTCCTACTCGCGATCAGTAGAACCGTACGATGTGACATAAGAAGTGATGTGGAATGTTTTACATCGGTACTAAATCGGTGTAATAAGGGAAGGTGGTAAAGTCACGATACCGAATAAGTATTCATTGCCCCGAATCGATGACTTATTCGATTAGTTGAGGAGAGTTGCTTTCTCCTCAAAGATTGACTTGGGATCGGAATACCATAAGTTGTGTGTCAGGGAGTATGAGGTGTCGAAGATTATATTCTCTTGTTAAGATATGGGTCCTATAAGTTCAGAGTCATGCCATTTGGGCAACAAATGAGTGACAACCCGCTCAAAATAATAACGGGTGGCCAACCCTATACTACATTAAATCAGGTATCTCAGATGGCACAGTCTCAACATCAACTGACATGAGATTTTTTCCTTCTTCAACTTCATATGATCAGGTATGTCATTACATATTTCATTAGCCCAATGTGAGAATACAATTTAAAAGATCACCCACCGGAGTTGATGTATCCGTAGACAGAAAAATGAGATTTTTTTTTATGATCACCCACCTGAGAATAGAATTTTTTTTATGATTACAATGTGAGAATACAATTTATAACCTTATTACTATTACTGCCTTATAACCTTTTCTGTTTAAAAGATCACCCACCGGAGTTGATGTATCCGTAGACAGAAAAATGAGATTTTTTTTTATGATCACCCACCTGAGAATAGAATTTTTTTTATGATTACAATGTGAGAATACAATTTATAACCTTATAACCTTTTCTGTTTATTAATGGAATTTGTTGAACTCAACCTTCATTTTGTCTTATGCAGGTAATTTAGTGAATGTTGTAATCCCATGCTTGAAGCCCAATGGCAAACCATCAACGGGAGTGAGAAACGTTAGGACAAATCGTTCACCCTTAGTAAACTGTTATAAACTAATTTTGGGCAAATTATATGGATATCCCTTCTTATTTGTCATAATTATTTTTTACAAATGCTTTCCCTTTTGTTTTTTACGAGTTTGCTTGCTTTCTTTCTAAATGATTGCCAGTGGGGGAGGGTGTTGCAAAATTAAAACAAAAGATGAGGCGAGTCTAATATTTAAAAAAAGAGGGGAAGCGTGTGTAATATCAAAGGAGAGTAACTATTCATAAATATAACAAGCAAGAGGGGTAGTTTGCTTCATTCGTCCAATAGTTTTTGTTGTGCTAATTGGCCTTTTCTGTTATTTCCTTTTTTGTTTTTCCTTTTTAAATTTGTGAGCAGCATTGGAGACTTATGTATGTTATCAGCCAAAACATATTTTGAAAGGTTACGATTGAAGTGTAAAATATCTGCTGACGTATGCAGTCTTTGCAACACCCCCCTGACAATTTTTAAAGGAAAAATATCCCTGAAATAGGAGTGTTGTTGCATAAAAATGTTCCTCATTTCTGATTTTTCTTTTTAAGTTCACTTCTTTTTTAATTAATTTTTTTTGTGTTTGATTGAATAGGTTTCAAGTCTACGTTGATGAAGACCTTCCTCCGCCAGCTGCTGTTGCTGCTGCTGCTGGCCAAGATCAGAAATTAGAGGCTCCAACGGAGGAGAAACATGAGGAAAACAAACCCACACAAGGAGAAGGAGCTGCCAAGAAAAAAGGAAGAACCAGCCGAAGAAGAAGAGGAAGAGGTCTGAACCGGTGGCACCTCCTGCTGCTGCTGTAGCAAAAGTGGAGAATAGTAATGAATGGAGATTGTTGTGTGGAGCTCGATACCTGCACGTTCTTATTGTTGAATGTAAGTGTTTAAATGGCTTAGACACATCATGTTCATGTTTTTTTTATCAGTTTCTTCTATCCTGTTCTATTTAAGTAGTTCTTTTACGTTTTGTTTTCTCTCAATTGTTGGTTTCAATAAGTGGCTTGAACTGCTGACATTTTCTATTGAGTTTTCATCAGAAAGCACCTTCATGTAACCACCAAGGTCACGTATGAACCTGTTTCAGTTCAAGACTTCCTATTTAGAATACTCAATTGTTTCAAAATTAGGGGGAGGCGCAAAAAACTCTCCCTAAACTATGATGGTTTAGAATAAAATTCAACTAAAATTTGGTCTTATAGCATCTCTTAAATTTTGTAGTAGTTATAGAATGTTTCATCTTATAGAATCCGTGTTCTATAAACAAGTACTCCCATTTTTCTATATATTCAAAATGTTTTCTATTTATCACATGTTGAATATTCCATTAATAATCTCATTGTGTTTTCAAGACACATGATTAATATTATTGTTGTTGGTGTTTTAGACCATTTGAATCATTTTGGTGTTTTAAGTCTCTGTTATATGTTAGCAGTTTAGTTCAATACCTATAACAAATGGACTTCTACAAAACATATTAGGGGCTTTATTCTAGCAGGTATAGCATATATAGTAGGTATAGTAAGCATGTGGTTTGTGTTAGTTTGAGTATTATACTTAGTAGTTTGAGTATCATGCTTTCCATATTTCTCATTTGCTTAGTTTCTTCTTAGTAGTTTTTTAGTTATTCTGAACTATTATCTGTAGCATGTCTATTTGCGAGTTAATTTACATTCTCATTCCCTAATTTCTTTCCACACATACCATACTTTGTTTTGACTATTACTTTTCAAACATTTATGTTTTAGATTCTGTAATGGGTTTTGTACTAATCTCAATTTTTATTTTTTCTTCATGTTTGGTTCTACCTTTTGCAGGTGTGCTTCTGAAAGCCTTAATTTGGCCTGCAAGTTGCCTACAGAATTGCTACACCAGGATGCACGTTAGGAGGTACATCACTTATTTTTATAAACTTGGTCTCTAATAAACATTTCACATTGCATATCCATAAATTTATATTCAACTCTATGTCGGTTTGAGTTACGACTCGAACTAAAACATTAACCCGTATCTATTTTTTGCAATACTGTAATGTTGGTATGTTCACCTCATTATAAAAACTACAGATAATCTGACAAGCGACTTTCTAAAAAAAATCCAGTCTCGAACCCAATACATAATTAGTTAGAATCTTTTCTGAGTGAAAAATGAAGTTTCACTAAAGTAAGCAACTTCATAAGGACATATAATTTATATTTTATTTGGTTTTGTAGGAGCCAGCTTCAGCAGCTCCACTTCTCAAATCAAGCAGGGACAATAAAAATGCCGAAGCAATTCCATAATATCAAGTATTTCACTGGCAGGACAAAGGATGCCCGTTCCATGAAAGATCAAGAAACCATAGACGTTACAATTCAAGGTCGGGATGTACTTCAAGATTGTGGATGTTATTTTATGGTAGGTATTGTGTAGCGCTATTATTTTATGGCAGGTATTGTGTAGCGCTCTTAGTGTTACAAGTGTGTATTGAACTTATTTGTATTGATATTAAATCGGGTTAATCATTATTTTTGTGAATTATTTTTGGGCTCTTCGAATATTATTGGAAGTGCTGTTGTCCCTTAAGAAGGGTGGATAGTCCAATAAACAAATGAGATTATGCCCATTTAAAAAAAATGACATTTAGTTTATATGAGGTACAATGTGAATTGGGTTGGTTAATATTGTATATTTCATAAATTGCGTTGAATTTATGATTTTATTTGTGTGATGTTTAAATTTGTATATGATGTTTATTCGAGCTCTAAGATGGACTATTACTATTTGTATTGTGTACTATTTTTATTCCTTAACAGGGTGGATAGTCCTATAAATAAAGGAAATTTTGCCCAGATTTTCCAAGTCGTTTTTAGATTTGTCGGGAACGGAATTTTGTCGGGGAAGGAAATTTTGTCAGGAAACGGAATTTTTTCCATTTTGCAATTTCTTACTTTGAATTGTTTTTGCCGTTTTGTGATTACCTACTTCGAAGTTTTTGTCGTTTTGGGATTACGTATTTTGGAAAATTTTCGTTGTGCCTTCAGGCACGGGCATATACTAGTATATATATATATTGAATCCTACAGAGACTTGTGGGGTATGTCGTCAGGCTATACCAATCCCCAGTGGGTATGGACGATTACTCAAGTGATTTAGGGTAAAACGAAATATTTCTGGGCATGGGAATAATTTTATGGTGAATGGAAGAGTTTATCACCCAGTTAGTAGGAGTAGCGTGTTGAATAATTCGTTCACCACATGAGGATAGATGCGCTAATGTTAGCAGGAAGTAGGGATGTGGGTTACGAGTCAAATATTGAGGACCACAATTTTCGTTGATCGACAATGTTAGTTAGTAATGTATTGGGGGGTTCCTTATTTGGATTTTGCTCTGCGAGACATCCCACGCATGAAATCTAGCGAACGTCGGGAACTGTAGACACGTTTAGTACCCTGGTTATCATCCACAAGAGAAAACATAACATTAACTTTAATTTTATTCCTACTCGCGATCAGTAGAATCGTACGATGTGACATAAGAAGTGATGTGGAATGTTTTACATCGGTACTAAATCGGTGTAATAAGGGAAGGTGGTAAAGTCACGATACCGAATAAGTATTCATTGCCCCGAATCGATGACTTATTCGATTAGTTGAGGAGAGTTGCTTTCTCCTCAAAGATTGACTTGGGATCGGAATACCATAAGTTGTGTGTCAGGGAGTATGAGGTGTCGAAGATTATATTCTCTTGTTAAGATATGGGTCCTATAAGTTCAGAGTCATGCCATTTGGGCAACAAATGTGTGACAACCCGCTCAAAATAATAACGGGTGGCCAACCCTATACTACATTAAATCAGGTATCTCAGATGGCACAGTCTCAACATCAACTGACATTACTAAATAATATAAGGCTAACTACCCGAAATTATTAAAAGAGGGTGCTAAAAATTTTAAAATTTTATTTAACACTGAGTAAAACCAACAATACCACAAACAACCAACAATACTACATCTAACTATGATGAGTGATACATGCAAACTCCAATAATATAAAAGAGTGCAATACAAAGTACAACAAGATCTCAACAATGAAATACCCGAATATGCTGTCGGGTAACAGACAATACAATGATCTGAGAGAGAATATAAAAGTGTTAATCTACAACACTTGAGTCTAAACTCAATATACAAACTGAATCCTAATCTAGATATACAATAGATAGGAATCGACTAAAACAAAGTGTCGCAACAGTCTGCTAAAACCACAACTCCACGAAGGCACTGGAGGGATAAACATCAATGGCGTCCTTGCGGAGGAACACCTAAAGTAATACAATATATATATATACAAGACAGGAGAAGATGTAAACGGGTCAGAGCCCGAGTTGAAAACATTTTATAGCAAGTGCATTAAAATGCATAATAATTATAAATGCATTATGACATGATTTAATGTAATCGCCCTTTCCATGATAATCCAACTCACCTCTCAACTAGAGCGCGCAACTAATCGTATGCACATGGTCTCCAAATGAATGCCCAAAAATAAATTAGGCAATGAAATCTAACTAGACCCCAAAATGAAGATTTGATTAAGATTATCTAACTTATCTCGCATTCTACCCTTATCTAAATTCCATCTAAAACATTACATCATATTTTTAATGTCATCATTCTCTTTGTTTTTGTTCATTTATTGAACTTATAAATTTTACATAACCATCATCATAACAACAGCATAATCACCATACATCAACATTCTCTTACTAGAATTTCATATATTATAGTTATGCCCTCATTTGGCATGTAATCATATATATATGAGTTATTAGCATCAAGTGATAAGAACTAAACTTCTCCCGGTTCTCAATACTATATTGTGTTTCCTGCATGGGACATCTCGCCAAGGCGAAATCCAAACAAGGCCCCATTACACTACTCTTGACAGTATTAATCTTCGGGATTCATTATACCCTCAATGCATGATGCATGTAACCCAAGTTATTATTACTCGGATTTTAATTAATTAATATTCCCAATTCTCAACAGTACACGTCGTTTCATGCGTGGGACGTCTTGCCGAAGAAAAATCCAAATAAGGAACCCCCCCGTTACACTACTCTTGGCACTGTCGATCGTCTGGATAGGTGATATATAAATATGAGCATTAAGGACTAACTTCTCCCCAATTTCCAACGTTACACCGCGGTTCGTGCGTGGTACGTCTCGTCGAGGCGAAATCCAAACAAGGAACCCCCCCGATACACTAATCCTAGCAATGTTGGTCGTTGAGGTCCATTATGCCCTCGATACCCAAGTACAAGCACAACAACAATATCATAACCATCCAACCGAGCTATAACTCGAGGACGCGGGCTCACTATGCTATGATCTTCGAGTTGCCCATGCCACGTAGCAATTTGGGGCCACCTGGTGGGGTTCAACAGCACCCACCTCGTGATCGACTCACGCACACAACGTCCCGGGAAGCGGTCATAGCTCCTAACCGGTAAGTGAGAACCTCACATACCCCCGACTTCTCACCCCTAAAAGAATGCATATATATATCGCATATTAATCACAATCGACGACTATGACCTGGGGAATATCCACACCCAGCTCCTTGAGCCAGGATGCTCACCCTCCTCGCACGCAACTTCCCAACGATAGCAAGGAGGGGGTCTGCTTCACTATATATATATACCATCATGTAAGGTATACATACATCATCACATCATATAAAGATATACCGTCATATAAGGTATACCTGCCACATTGTTTCATTTTTATTTTATGCCCATAGGCGCAATTTGATTAACATCCTTGTTTAGTATATTTCCATCAAGATATACTAATCGTCAATTCTCACACATCCTCCCCACTTAGTATACACTATACTATTTCTCGCTTGAAGCTCACATGTCTTTCAATTCTATTTATGTTAAGGATATTCTCTATATCCTAATGCACTTCAATTAGCATTTCTAATTGTGTGAGACTTCTCCCAAATCAATTATCAATGAGGATATTTCTATATCCGTATGCTCATTAAATTAGCATTTATAATCTCCCATCCATAATAGGGTTCAATTTATTTTATTAACCTTTAAAGTTATCGCATTTGGGATTGGATCCTAAGATCCATTATCTCTAAATTTATTCTCATTCCTTTATTGGAATTTAACTATTGTCTCCAAATAAAATCACCAAATTAAGGTGGGCTTCCCCACTTAAAATATACCAAATTATATAATCGGTATTCCTCAAATTAAGTCTATATGACTCCAATAATTTCTTATAAGGAAAACTGTCTAAAAGTCTGCAAAACATACTCCAAATGATTCCTATAGAGGTTCTTAATCGATAACATCGAACAAAACGAAATGAAATTCTCCCTAGAAAAATATCCCTCGAAAAGCCCTGTTTTCGACGATTGGGGCCAATCCCGAATAGATTCGGCCAAGCAAATTGATTCGGCCTTCAAGGTGAATCGATTCGGGTCATCAGACCTGGGACTCTTTCTCAGGCCGAATCGATTCGGCTGGGATCCGAATCGATTCGGTCACTCAGACCTGAGCCCCTGCATATTTCCAAATCAATTCGGCTAGGGGGCCGAATCGATTCGGCCTACCTGGAGGCTCGAAAATGGCTACTTTTTAGTAAGCCAAAAATGCCAAAATTTGTTTCAATCATCTTCTCTTCATTTTTCTTCAACCCAATCACATATATATCACTAATATTCATCCTAGAATACTTTTAAACTAATTTCCATCAACAAATCGAAGATCTACATAACCAATCTAAGATTATACCCAAAAGTTAGGTTTTGATAAACGAAACCTAAAACCCATAAATTTGATCCATAAATCATGAAATAAATGTACACAACAATTATTTAGCAAGTTTAATTACTTGCCTCGGGTTCGTAGGGTCTGATCCATCCTCAAAATCGCGTAGATGCCGGAAAAATTCCACTTTCTCTCTCTTTCTCCTTCTTTCACTTCTTGTTTCTTCTTCTCTCTTTCTTTCTTTCTATTTAATTTTCTCTCTAAGGAGAATAAATATCCCATAGGCTTAATAAGCCTTATTTCCCAATGTACACATCTTGAAATGATAATACACACTTTAAATGACTCGATAACTTTAATTCGAGCCAAACGAACTTAAAATTATTTCGAAACCTAAATAGACCCCAAGTACAGTCATTTTGACTTTCTTGACCCTTCCGGACACAACTGCACCATCAGAATCACCATTCGAGACACTTCCTAACAACTTCAAATTTTAACCTCAATTGCCAATTTAATTAATCTCCAAATAAAATAATATTTATTTCTCCCAAAATAAATAAATCATCGTCGCCAAGACCTCGGGTTGTTACAAACTTCCCCACTTACAAAAATTTCATCCTAGAAATTTAGCTAAGCCTAATTCTCCAAAGCCCAACTATTTCCTAACACACTCATCCTCACTAATCCTATCTCCAAATCTCTAACTTCCCACAACGAATTTATTTTAATTTATTTTCTTTTAAGTTGTATAAAATCAATCCATTAACCACTAGGGTGCCCATACACCCTTTATTCGATCTTTTGCCCATACCAATCATAATGAGGCTTCATTTGCCTCTAAAGCTCCACAATTCCATAAATATAAAAAGTATACTAGCATTTTAATATTGTAAAAATTTTGATTGGTCCAAAGAAATAACTCCTCTCAATTCCTAACATTCGCCACTTTCGTGCGGGGGACGTCTCGCAAAAGCGAAATCCAAACAAGGAACCCTCCCAATACATAACTATGCGGCGACATCGGGGATTGAGAGTTTGTTAAATCCGGACTAGAGTTTGAAAATATTTTGGGGAAAAATCATTTTGAAATGGCCCAATGGCCGATAAAAAGTTTTATTTTGAAAACAGTTTATTTTAAAAACGATTTGTGTTATACAATATTCATATAAAATGCCTTATGTCCCACACAAGGTCTTTGCAATTATCATGCATATAACAATAGATAGCTCACAAAAATTAGCAAAATTATGAGCTAAAATTTATTGCGTCCCATCAATCCACAAATTCTGAACTCTTTTCAGAAATAACATCTGACATCATATTAACATATTACCATTTATAAGACTCATCCATATCTGTAATACAACAATTATATAAGTCTAACATGACTATATAAAAAGAAGTAGCTTTATCAATACTACTTATCACATAACCACAATTCTTACATTCACCACAAGGTTTATAGCTCTTTTTAGCGCATTACAAAATTATCTACTCTATCGAAAGATAATTAACATAAGAGCCTAACTTGCTCAAAATTCCCCTTAGGGTCATTACATACATAATAGGGCTATAGCACTACCCTCATATCAATATCTCTCATACGATATTCCCAAAACTTCATATAGTAATTATCCCATTCATAAGGGAAAATTAACTTACATCATACATCTCTAGTCCGCTTGTCGTTCTTCATAAATGGGCTCCCAAACAAAGTCCCCCGGTCTAAAATGACCTCGAATCTATTTTAGGGGTTGTACTTTCAAAACCTCATCAAAACATGGTCCTTTACCTCTTTTAGCACAATCTCTCTTTCTATGGCCTATTTCTTTACAAAAGAAACATCTACCCGAAATTCCTCTCAGCCTACTTTGAGGAACAAAACGCTATTTTGACTCTTTATAGTCTGATTTATACCCACTCGCATTACTGGAACTCGAATCTCCAAACTTCTTACCCTCTTGCGAATGAAGACGATATTCATGACATTTCAACTGTGCCGCATTCACTTCCTCGACGAAAGTCACTAACTTGGGACTCTCTAACAAATGTTGTTAGATTCTCCAATCTAAATCTCGAACAAACTTTGATATATGCTTCTCTTCCGTATTTAACTCATCAGGTACTAATTTCACCCATCTAGAAAAGTCTTCCTCGTATTCTGCCACCGTTCAATTACCTTGAACAATCTTCATATTCTAAGTAGGGTAAGGACAATACCTTCGATCAAAAAGTTCCCAAAATTCTTTTATAGGTAAAGTATCTCTCTGTTCAGATGTGGTGACAGACTCCCACCATTGGAGAGCCGCACCCGATAACCTAAAGGTGGCTAAAAACTTCTTCTGCACCTCACTAAACTCAACCATACGGAGGTGCCTCTGCATACTATTCTTCCATTGACTTGCAGCCATTGCATCAAATCCCCCTGAAAACTCGGGAGGATGCCCCTCACTAAAATCTTCATTTGCTCTTTCCCATAAAGACAATCCTAAATGGGTTTGGGCTGCTTGAATGACAGAATGTTGCGCCATTATGGAAATAGCAGCAGTTATTGCTTGTGCCACGGTATTGGCAACTTCATCTGTAGTCATGTTCCTTTGAGGCTTTTGGGGCTGTACACTCCCTTTATTTGCCATGCCTGAACGACTTCCCTTCGGTGGCATCTAAAATAAGAACAATTGTATCAGAACTCCTTTTAAATGTTTTCAAATTACAGAAAGATATGGACGTGATAATATAACAGTCCTAATAATAAGGCTCTACATCAAGAACGCTTACAGAAGAACGTAGTAACACACACAGATCCTAAAAACAATAGAACCTGATACTCTGATACCATCTGTGACAACCCGCTCAAAATAATAACGGGTGGCCAATCCTATACTACATTAAATCAGGTATCTCAGATGGCACAGTCTCAACATCAACTGACAATACTAAGTAATATAAGGCTAACTACCCGAAATTATTAAAAGAGGGTGCCAAAAATTTAAAACTTTTATTTAACACTAAGTAAAACCAACAATACCACAAACAACCAACAATAATACATCTAACTATGATGAGTGATACATGCAAACTCCAATAATATAAAAGAGTGCAATACAAAGTACAGTAAGATCTCAACAATGAAATACCCGAATATGCTGTCGGGTAACAGATAATACAATGATCTGAGAGAGAATATAAAAGTGTTAACCTACAACACTTGAGTCTAAACTCAATATACAAACTAAATCCTAATTTAGATATACAATAGATATGAATCGACTAAAACAAAGTGCCGCAATAGTCCACTACTGCCACAACTCCACGAAGGCACTGGAGGTATAAACATCAATGGCATCCTTGCGGAGGAACACCTAAAGTAATACAATATATATATACAAGACATGAGAAGATGTGAGCGGGTCAGAGCCCGAGTTGAAAACATTTTATAGAAAGTTCATTAAAATGCATAATAATTATAATTGCATTATGACATGATTTAATGGAATCTCCCTCTCCATGATAATCCAACTCACCTCTCAACTAGAGCGGGCAAGTAATCGTATGCACGTGGTCTCCAAATGAATGCCCAAATATAAATTAGGCAATGAAAGCTAACTAGACCCCAAAATGAAGATTCGATTAAGATTATATAACTTATCTCGCAATCTACGCTTATCTAAATTCCATCTAAAACAATCATATTTTTAATGTCATCATTCTCTTTATTGTTGTTCATTTATTGAACATATAAAGTTTACATAACCATCATCATAACAACAACATAATCACAATGCATCAACATTATCTTACTAGAATTTCATATATTCTAGTTATGCCCTCATTTCGCATGTAATCATATATATAGGAGTTATTAGCATCAAGTGCTAAGGACTAAACATATCCCGGTTCTCAATACTGTACTGCATTTCGTGCGTGGGACATCTCGTCGAGGCGAAATCCAAACAAGGACCCCCCCCCCCCCCCCGTTACACTACTCCTGACAATATTAATCTTCGAGATTCATTATGCCCTCAATGCATGATGCATGTAACCCAAGTTATTATTACTCAGATTTTAATTAATTAATATTCCCAATTCTCAATAGTACACGGCGTTTCATGCGTGGGACGTCTCGCCGAAGCGAAATCTAAACAAGGAACCCCCCCCCCCCCCCGTTACACTACTCCTGGCACTGTCGATCGTCGGGATAGGTGATATATAAATACGAGCATTAAGGACTAACTTCTCCCCAATTTCCAACGTTACACTGCGGTTCGTCCGTGGGATGTCTAGCCGAGGCGAAATCTAAACAAGGAACCCCCCGATACACTAATCCTGGCAATCTTGGTCGTTGAGGCCAATTATGCCCTTGTTACCCAAGTACAAGCACAACAACAATATCATAACCATCCAACCGAGCTATAACTCGAGGACGCAATCTCACTATGCTATCATCTTCCAGTTGCCCATACCACGTAGCAAACTGGGCCACCTGGTGGGGTTCAACGGCACCCACCTCGTGATCGACTCACGCACACAACGTCCCAGGAAGCGATCATAGCTCCTAACCGAAAAGTGAGAACGTCACATACCCCCGACTTCTCAACACCAAAAGAATGTATATATATATCGCATAATAATCACAATGGACGACTATGACATGAGGAATATCCACACCCTGCTCTTTGAGCCAGGATGCTCACCCTCATCTCACGCAACTTCCCAATGATAGCAAGGAGGGGGTATGCTTCACTATATATATATATATACCACCATATAAGGTATACATACATCATCACATCATATAAAGATATACCGTCATATAAGGTATACCTGCCAGAATGTTTCATTTTTATTATACGCCCATAGGCGCGATTTGATTAACATCAGTTTTTAGTATATTTCCCTCAAGATATACTAATCGTCAATTCTCACACATCCTCCCCACTTAGTATACACTACTATTTCTCGCTTAAAGCTCACATGTCTCTTCTGTATATGAATTATTTTTCAATTCTATTTATGTTAAGGATATTCTCTATATCCTAATGCACTTCAATTAGCATTTCTAATAGTGTGAGACTTCTCCGAAATCAATCATCAATAAGGATATTTCTATTTTCGTATGATCATTAAATTAGCATTTATAATCTCCCATCCATAATAGGGTTCAATTTATTTTATGAACCTTTAAAGTTATCCCATTTGGGATTGGATCCTAAGATCCACTATCTCTAAATTTATTCTCATTCCTTTATTGGAATTTAAGTATTGTCTCCAAATAAAATCTCCAAATTAAGGTGGGCTTCCCCACTTAAAATATACCAAAATCTCTAATCGGTATTCCTCAAACTAAGTCTATATGACTCCAATAATTTCTTATAAGGGAAACTCTCTAAAAGTCTACAAAACATACTCCAAATGATTCCTATAGAGGTTCCCAATCGATAACCTCGAACAAAATGGAATGAAATTCTCCCTAGAAAAACATCCCTCGAAAAGCCCTGTTTTCGAATCGATTCGGGCCAATCCCGAATCGATTCGGCCTAGCGAATCGATTCGGCCTTCAATGCAAATCGATTTGGGTCATCAGACCTGGGACTCTGTCTCAGGCCGAATCGATTCGGCTGGGGTCTGAATCGATTCGGTCACTCAGACCTGGGCACCTGCATATTTTCGAATCGATTCAGCCAGGGGGCCAAATCGATTCGGCCTACCAGGAGGCTCAAAAATGGCTACTTTTTAGTAAGCCAAAAATCTCAAAATTTGTTTTAATCATCTTCTCTTCATTTTTCTTCAACCCAATCACATATATATCACTAATATTCATCCTAAAATACTTTTAAACTAATTTCCATCATCAAATCCAAGATCTACATAACCAATCTAAGATTATACCCAAAAGTTAGGTTTTGATAAACTAAACCTAATACCCATAAATTTGATCCACAAATCATGAAATAAATGTACACAACAATTATTTAGTAAGTTTAATCACCTGCCTCGGGTTCGTAGGGTCTGATCCGTCCTCGAAATCGCGTAGAGGCCGGAAAAATTCCACTTTCTCTCTCTTTCTCCTTCTTTCTCTTCTTCTTTCTTCTTCTCTCTTTCTTTCTTTCTATTTAATTTTCTTTCTAAGGAGAATAAATCTCATGTAGTCTTAATAAGCCTTATTTCCCAATGTACACATCTTTAAATGATAATACACACTTTAGATGACTCGATAACTTTAGTTCGAGCCAAACGAACTTAAAATTATTTTGAAACCTAAATAGACCCCAAGTACAGTCATTTTGATTTTCTCGACCCTTCCGGACACAACTACACGCTCGGAATCACCATTCGAGACACTTCCTAGCGACTTCAAATTTTACCCTCAATTGCCAATTTAATTAATCTCTAAATAAAATAATATTTATTTCTCTCAAAATAAATAGAAATAAATAAATCATCGTCTCCAAGACCTCGGGTTGTTACAAAATGCTCCCGCCGTATTCATGGTTTAGAGAGTTCTTGGATCAGTTCGTCATCATATTCATAAATGACATCCTGATGTATCCACGGATAAAGGAGGAGCATGCCGAGCACTTGAGACAGATTCTTCAGATTCTATGAGATCATCGGTTATATGCTAGGTATGAGAAGTGCAAATTTTGATTACGAGAAGTACGGTTTTTGGGACATGATGTGTCAAAATTTGGGGATATTTGTCGACTCGAGGAAGGTATTAGCGGTGAGGGAGTGGGGACAACCCACGACACCGACAGGGATACGTAGTTTCTTGGACCTCGCAGGATACTACAAGAGGTTTATTCAGGGGTTCTCTAAGATAGCGGGTCCTTTGACACATCTGACTCCGAAGGATATACCATTTAGCTGGAGCAATACCCGTCAGTTGGCATTCGACGTGTTGAAGGACAAGTTGACCTCAGCACCAGTGATAGCCTTGCCTAGACCAGGAGTTAAGTATCTAGTCTACACCGATGTGTCCTTATTAGGACTTGGGGGTGTAACGCAACAGGAGAGTCAGGCTATAGCTTATGCTTCCTGTAAGATTAAGCCTCATGAGAAGAGTTACCCCACCCACGACTTGGAGTTAGAAGTAGTCGTATTTGCTCTTCGAATTTGGAGACATTACCTCCTAGGGAGAAATTCTATTTATTCACGGACAACAAGTCCCTACAGTGCCTCTTCACACAGAAGGAAATAAATATGCGTCAACGTAGGTGGCTCAAGTTAGTGAAGGAATATCAGTTCGATATCCAATATCACCCAGGGAAGGCTAACGTGGTAGCAGACGCATTAAGCCATAGGCCAGTAGGTGAGGTGGCCGAGGTGTGGAGAGCAAAGTGGAAGGAGTTGGGACACCAGGATGCAGTGGACCGATCATTCATGTCTGTGATGACCGTTATGCCCTAAATCGTTATGAGAGTGATACAGGCCAAGGCAAAAGACTCGTTTTGTCAAAAGCAAATAGTTCAATTACTAGCAGAGGGAGTCGAGTCCTATACCATTAGTTCAGACGGGGGGGGCTTATGTTTTAATAGGAGATTGGTGGTTCCGAAAGGTGAAGACTTACGATACGAGGTAATGTCAGAGTCACACGATTTACGGTTCGTAGTACATCCTGAAGGGGATAAGATGTACCAAGACATGAGGCGACAGTACTGGTGGAGCGGGATGAAGAGAGATATTATCGAGTTCGTTTCTAAATGAGCCACTTATCAACTGGTAAAGGTGGACCATCAGAGACCGGAAGGACTTGTACAACCATTAGAGGTTCCTATGTGGAAATGGGAGAGAATATCCATGGACTTCATCATGGGGTTACCTACATCACAGAGGGGTCATGACTCCATATGGGTAATCGTGGATAGGTTGACCAAAGTTGCTCATTTTCTGTCAGCCCGGATAGACTACACTACGGGATAGTATGCCCAGATTTTCATTAGCGGAGATAGTGAGACTTCACGGGGTGCCTCTCAATATCGTGTCTGACCGAGATAAGATATTTGTTTTACAATTTTGGGAGAGTTTCCAGGAAGCCATGGGCACGGAGTTGTGGCTGAGTACGGCATATCACCCGCAGATAGATGGGAAAACCGAGCGAATGAATCAGATATTGGAGGACATGTTGCGTATGTGCATACTAGACTTTGGAGGTGGTTGGGAGTAGTACCTTCCACTGGTAGAGTTTGCCTATAATAACTCCTACCAGTTCACTATTGGCATGGCGCCATTCGAGGCGTTATAATCTTTCCCCAGTATGTTGGTTATAGGTAGGGGATAACAAAATCCTTAGACCAAAAGTGATTCAGGATACTTCGGTGAGGATAGAGATGATACAGAGCCGTATTCGGGTAGCTCAGGATCGACAAAAGAGTTATGTCGATGCCAAGAGATTTTTCAGAGAATTCAAGGTGGGGGACTAGGTGCTACTCAGAGTGTCTCCTATGAAGGGGATTATGCATTTCGAGAAGAAGGGAAAACTGGCACCTAGATATGTGGGGCCATTTCCTATCATCGAGCGAATTGGTCCAGTTACGTATAGACTTGGATTACCGAAACACTTGTATAGGATTCATGACGTGTTCCGTATTTCGTCACTAAGGAGATATCTTAGGGACGATTTGGCCCATACCCATATTTCTTTAGAGGACATTGATCTTCAGCCTGATAGTTCCTATAAGGAGGGGCCAATTCCTATTCTGGACCACAACGAGAGGAAACTGAGGTCGAAGATAGTACCGTTAGTACGTGTTCAATGGCTGCATCATAATGTCGAGGAGTCCACATGGGAGCGCAAGGATGAGATGCGCGAGCGTTATCCAGAGTTATTTTTTTCAGGTATACTTTAGTTCCGAATTTCGGGACGAAATTCTGTTATTAGGGGGGAAGTATGTAATACCCCATAATTTTATTGATTTTTATTTAATGGATTAATTGAATTATATGAGAATTAATTGGAAAGTAATCCGGATTTAAATACTAGCGAGATGTGGGTTGGTATTTGATTATGATGATGATATTATATAGTACTGAGTACATATGGTAATATATGAGTATTGAAAGTATCAAAATTGTCAAGAGTTATAAATATGACAATTTGGAAAATTAAGTTGGGACGCGCATGCCAGTCTCGTCATAAATTAACTTAATTAGATTTAAAAAGTAAATTAAAATTTTGTCAACCGTATGGTTATTTTGAGTGCATCAACGTGTACAAAATGGTCGAGATAGTCATAAACACTAACCGGGGGTTTAGTTTGGGTCCCAGGACATTTTTAGGCCAAACAGGCAACCCGGAAGGGTATTTTGATAATTTTAAAAATTAAGGAATTAAGACCCACGAATTTTATAGTTTATTCATATATTATTAAAAAAATCCATTAGGGCCATTATCAGCCAAAAACAAGATAGTGGGCTACGTGAGTTAGAGGGAAGTTACAAAAGGGTTTCCAAACCAAAACCACCACCCACCACCACCATTTTGGACAGAAATTATGACTGGAAAGAAGAGAGAATCAGCCCTTGAACACCAACAACGAATCAAAACATCAAACTTAAGGCAAGTGAATTGGTTTCATTAGTTTCAATGAATATTTTCTCTATGTTTAGTGTAGAAATTAATAATTGTCTTGAAAGATTTGATGAAAACCCAAGGAATTTGGTGTACAACTCTAAACCTTGGTTAGGAATTACATGAGGAATTGTTCTGGACCAATTTAGTACCCAACACATAACTTTTGATGTTTTAAAAACGGATTAAAGAGGAGAATTATCATGGTTCTTGAAGAATATAGAAAACTAGTGTTTTTATTGATGTTTTTATCCATATAATGCCAATGATTGATGATTAAAAGGTTTTGCAACGTTTACAATGATGTATTTTGGTTGTATGATGATCCTATAACATTATATTAGAATTTCATACCTTGTAATGAAGTTTTGGGACGAATTTGGGACTAAAAGAATGAAGCAGTCCATAGCCCATCTGATGCGATCGATCGATCGACATTCATAAGCCGATCGATCGACCACCATCGATCGATTGACCTTCCCAGAATTGGTTACATTTTTCCCTTTTTTGAATTTTAATAATTTTGACCCTAGAGGACTATTGTTGGGAACTTTGTGAACACTCTTAGACTTGAGGAAGAACAGTAGGTATGTTTGCGACACCAGAGTATAATTATGATTTAATCTTGGGAATTATATAAAACCTAATAAGGCTCGTCGAGTGAGATACTATTAGAGTTGAGATTAAATGATTAAATTTTGTTAATATAAGGTTAGTGGCAGAAATGAGAACCTTAAGAATAGTGGATTTAAATGTGGGAATATTAAGAGACTTGGTAACCTTTATGGGTTAGGTTTTAAGTATTTGGAATTACGACGTGAGATGTGTCGGCGGTTTATATTGTATATTTTTCGGAGTCTTAAAAATGTACAAATTGGAATAATGGTATAAGGATGTAGAATATACCTCTATTAATATTATAAGATATCTATGATGTGTGAATGATTAGTATAAGGAATTATATGTGTATAACATACCTTCCATACTTGCTATCACGGGAGGTCGTCTTTCGAATAGGGCCATCTAATCTTTGTGTGCCTACGGGGGGGATTTAGATTGGTACCTTAAGGACATAGGGTTGTGAATGACTTATTTGTGAGTTAATAATTCGGCTGACTATGGGAGCGTAGGTATGTGTGTGACCCATGGATATGTGAACTATGTTCGCCTCCAATATGTGTGATTTTTCTTATTAAAACGGTTCCTGAGAGATTCGGAATACGTAGTCCTTATGTACGTGATGTACCGGGATTAGATAGAAGAGAATGTGTGCACCACAGCTTAGCCTAGGGGTTCCCCAAGTATATTAATATGTTGAAATTTATATATTGGAGATGATAACAGACTCCTTGTTAATGTGGGTGAATGTTCTTATTAATGTGTCTGAATAGTTGCGACACTTTGTGTAAAGTTAAAATTCAGAGTTTCCTATATGATTTAAAATAAATTAATCTGAGAAATGAAAAGGTAGATTGACATAAATTAGATTGGAATGTCTTGAACAAACCCCTATATTATCATGTGAGGATGGGTTGCAGTATAGACTAGTTACTTAGCGACATAACTAGGATGGATTATGGATATACGTTAAGCGTGCACATTAGTTGAGAGGTGAGACACTCATGTGAGAGCACGTAACTAACATGTACTTTATATTCATTATTTAATGCAATTAAACACTTGCTATATTTTTAAATTGTTTTCACATCAGGCTTTGACCCGTTTGCTTTCAAATCTATTTTCTTGAAAAACCTTTTAGTGCCACGCCACAGGGACGCCCAACTTAGGAGTTCCACTTCAGTGACGTGCTGTAGCTGCTGTGGAATTTACTGGATCTTGATGATAGACGCCTCCACATTCTATATTGATTCCATTTCAGACTTATTCACTTGTTAGGGCATGTCGCCCCTTTTCTTTTAGAGACAATCTTATCATACTCAGTTTCATTGCAGTTTTGAAGTTAATTCATTTATTATTCAGACGTTGTATTTGGTTTTATCCATTATTTGGTATTATTCAGAGGAGTGTTACTCTAGACTTATTTTATTATTCCATTATTATCTTGATGTGACTGTGATGTGATGGTAGTATCATTTAGCTAATAACTTTAATTGGTTGCATGTTAATCTAATTTAATAAAATTTGACAACTCACTTTTTAAATATTAGGTGGCTAAAAATTGTTTAAATAAATGTTTTTCGACAGTGATGCTATGAACTGAACCAACTTGACATTTTGTATTAATTTGAATAAAGGAGTAGCTACCCGGTATTTAATTAGTCGGGGTGTCACAATCATTACACGCATTCAAGTTCACTATATTAGTGTATGTTTTCTTTTTCAGTATCTCTCTTTATGTGGATTGAAAGCCTTAATACGTTACTAGATACATAATTATAATAAGGGAGGAATGCCCAATAGTGGATATAGTCTCTTTAGTATATTAATTACATAAGTATTGTGTATATATAATTCTTCTCACATCATATCTCTTTATTTACCCATTTATTTGCCATTGTATGATTGATATAGCTTATATGACATTGAATTCATAGTTGGATCCAATTTTATGCATCATCAGATTAGCATTTTTTGTGGGAAATGCGTGTTTTATCAATTTTGCACTTAATTTGGGTCAAAGACCTCTTCTCTTAACCATAAGAATATTTGCATTGTCATTCTTATGGAAAGAGGTTAGGCGATGGACCTTGAAGAATATAGAAACCCTAATTAGCATTCATAAAAATAGTATGTTCTTCTTCCTGTTACATTGAAAAAAGGTTTTATTGTTTAGATCTACCCGATGACACCACATACATAGTTGTGGAACCTCAACGCTGGTAGGGTAGGAAGTTAGGACCAGTATATCATCTTAAAATTGACTCATTCCATCAATAAACATGAAATATTCTATATCTCCTTTTTTGGATGTTAAGTTTCATAATTTTAGTTCAATTATGCCTCATTATATACCTTAAGGGTTGTATAGTCTAAATAGTTGTGTTAAACTTTTTGGAAAGATTTAAAATTCCCCTGCACATATGTGTTTAATTTTTACATCAAATAAGGAACGGCTATTAAAATCCAGGAACTAAGTCCGCGGACTTAGAATCACAAAGTGATGTGGAACAAGGATTGACTTATTTTCTTTTAAAGGGTAATTCATTTGAACTTATTTTTTTCATAATTTACTTCATGTATGAACCAATAACTTTTATATTACCCATTGTATAGGCTTTGGTCTTAGGATTATTAATTAGCCAATGACTACATTATCTATTTGCATGGTTTAAGGTTTGTCCTTATTTCAGACTTAGGATCCCAAAGGCCTTGGACATAAAATTGGTAACATGAATTAGGGATAGGTCTATTTGTTATCAAATTTGGATGAATGTTTATTTACTATAAAGGTAAATTTTTCTAAAAAGCGGTTTTATCCTTAGAGAAAATCCTAATTGAATCAATCTTGAGTTGGTGGTGAACCAAAAGAAGTTTGAGATACCACGGAGATGGGGGTGAAGGTTGCAGCATAACAAAAACTTCATTGATTAGAAAAAAATCTCAATTATTTTTTAGTATAGAGGAATTGGCCTTGTATTAATAATTTATCACAAATTTTCTTTGTCTACTAGATCACTAACTCTTACAAAGTTTGGTTAGTCGTGTATTTAAGAAAAAAGTTTTTCTCTCTTTTTTAAACCAACCAATGGCAAGAAGTTAACAATCCATTCAAATGATAAACACATATCAAGTGATGAATTAACCGTCTGTATGAAGTCTAGTCCACCTTTTAGAGGGAGATCAATATCCTTGGCTAGTGATGTTAGAGGTTGCAACATTTATTAATATAGACAATGTTGAAATCCCAAAACATCAACGAGATGTACTGAAAAATAAATAGGTGAAAACAAAAAGGAAGAATGGTGCTTAAACAAAAATTAGTTATACAGAGTACAATACACTTTTGTGTGACATAGAGACCATTCTTATCAATCTCAAGGATATGGAGTACCTCAAGTTTCCCCTAAAATTGAAATCAATGTCAAGGAAGGGGAATATAGAGAAGTGGTGTGAGTTTCATGTTAATCATGGCTACACCATGAATGGCATCCACATCTTAGATAATGAGATTAAAAAACTGATAAATACATAATATTAAGTGGGTACATTGTTCACTTAGGCTGCAATATTGATATGATTAAATGAGAAAGTTGTGACAACTAGAAAATTTAGAAGTATATTTTTAAATATAATATCTATTGTAAGTTTTACAAGGCCATATCTAAACCATATATTTTTTGTACTTACCTAACTTTGAATTAATGAGAAATTAATAACTACTTGTCTAAATTTTTTATTTCTATACATTCTTCAAATTAAGATTATTATTCTCTTGGAACATAACACTTTTTTATAAGTCCACAAAGTAGATAGGTCGCGGCATATCTATTGTCCAACGAACTAGAATAAACCACCGATATATGCACACAGAATATACTAGAATATGTGGTAGACATAAAAAGTCTCATCCATATCTAAGGGATACTTCTTACCAGGGGGATGGAAAGAGTAAGCCTTGAAAATATCAGCCTTATCCATCTCTGTGGGGATCTTTTTCCAGGTGGATACCAAAGGTAAACCTCGAACAACTCCGACTTAGGATGAGAATACATATTAACCATTTCTGTGGAAACATTATCATAATGTGACAATAAATGACACAACAACCGCTACAAATCCTTAGTTATATGAAGAGAACCATGGTTTGATTATCATACTTAGCGACAATTAGATTCATACAATAGGAAATTAGTTCTATTATAACCTAATAGAACACTCCTATTATGTGATCACCCTAATAGGATGAAATTTACCGATACTATTATTCGAGGTGGCTCCAAATGCCACAAACTTTATTTTAAAAGGCATAAGAAACACAATTAGAATAAGAAAGACTATGTACTTTAAATATTGTGTAATAAAGATCATTATGGTGGGTACCTAAAAAACCTTGACCTTAAAAAAATCCAGAACTATAGCATGTATAGGCCATGGGGGAATGACAAATAACAAGAATAAATTAAAGTTAATTTGAAAGCCTAAGGTCTAATATGTGGGACTTGGATAGGTTTTAACATTAATTTAAAATATTTGACGTACATATACTTAATGAATTGCGACCATTGTTTAAAAGGTAGCAGAATAGTAAGGCAACACTACCAAACCCAAAGTCTTGGGAGGATAGGAATACCATATGTCATGAAGTTTTGTTCCAAAACAATCAGGTTTGATGGTTATTCAATCAGGATGCATATTATACAAGTCATTATGGACCAAGTATCCACAACATACTTTAATAAGTTCACATCTTTGTAAAATTCAACTTCAAACTATATTCTAATGGGCCACGACATTCAAAAAAGAGTTGAGAAACAAGAGAACTATTAAAATGGATGCAGAGTTACAACAATAATAGGAGTGAAAATTGCATTCCAATAAAATATGAAGAATGTTTACAAGCATCAGTTGTGTTAGAAAAATGTTATGAAAATACATTCCAAAAGAACAAAAGGAATGAAAAATTAAGGGTTGGCATCATTTTTCATAGTCATGTCTTATTCTTCATCATCCTTATCAACTTCAGGAGTAGTCTCAAATTCTCATCTTCGTTATCTTAAGGCGGTGAGGTTGTGGCCTTCTTTTTTTCCAAAAATCTCCTTATCATCTTTGATCTCTCACTTGCATAAATATGCTTTGCGTTATCAAAATGACACTTAAAGACAGCACCCCTAGCCTCTAGGAAAGTCTAATTGATCCTCAAGCTTAACTCTTTATAGCCACACATGTAGTTTCTATTTTAGCCTAGAAAATATTCATTTGAGTTTTTGTAGTTATCCATGGCTTCCTCACTAGCATTCTCTAGGGCAACATCATGTTCTTTAGCGTTCTTCTTAATTTTTGTGACGTCACTATATTTAAATCAAGAAATCTGAGATTGCATTTCCCTAAACTTCATTTCATCTTTACTGACCTTATTTTCATGATATGAGAATTTATGTTTAGAAGAGTATAGATATATAATCGTCTTTGTTAGCTTCTATAAAGCCTCCGATTTGGCTAAATCCTCGAGTGAACTTTATCAACAACATCTTTCTTCTCATTCGTAAAATTTATGATCACATATTTCTTGTCGACTTCAAAAGAAGACCTATTTGCATCTCCAACCACTTCATTTTACATAGCCTCAATAGACTTTAGTACTATAAGGGTCTTTTTATATTTAATAAGTTGGCTTATAAAAGCCTCAATAACCTCAGAAAAGATAGAAATAATAAGAACGATGATTAATGGTAGAGCAAGTTAAACTAAATCACGAAAAATAATCTTAATTTAAGAAAAAAAATTAATTTGGTAATTCTCGAGACCCTCAATATTTCAATCATGTAGGCGTGGAGTGTTAGGGAAATAAACAATTCCCTTCATCATGTCCAATTATGTATCTTTAGTGTACTAAGGGGAATCAAGATCCAGAGATCTCAATTGAGTTCTACATTATGACCCTTCTTGAATATTAGTTATTGTGGGAGAAATGGCAACCAGACTTATGTGAAGAGAAGACGACGAGGGTGTTTGGTTAGCTAGATTGACATAACCACTAAAATTATCGAACATGTCATGGGAAGTAGTGTACTAAGATACGAAATCAAGGTAAAAACACCTTCAAAAGCAATGATGGATACTACATTATAAGTCCTTGGAGGCTAATTGTCCTTTGCACCAATATAGTCCTTAGCATGTTAGCAGCAAGATAAGTATTAGCCCTGGATGACTCATTTGTAGTCGTTATCTTTATTCTTTTCATCAGGGAAGATTTTAGATCCCGAGTGGTGTCTTCTAACTCATCTAGTTGAGTGATAAATAAATCCTTATTTATTTCCATTTTTGAGTACAATCCACAATAGTTCTTGTGGAATATAAGAAATAAATTAGTAAAAAATATAATGCTACGGAATCTTAAAAAATAGAGTAAAGGAGACGACCAAAGTCTTACCTTCTTTCGAATTCCATATGGGAGCATATCTAGAAGTATAATACACAACAAGATGAAAATACAGAGTGCACATGGTTGTCACCAGACTAATGTCCTTTTTATCGTCAGATATATGGACCACGCCTCCCATTGCCGTTTTGAGAGTTTGAAGTCAAGAACTGGAACAAGATGAAAATACAAGTTATAAATGCATCATAAAACAATGAAGCAAAAGTACATAGACTAAATATGAAGTTACTTTCCTTAGGTGGTTTCCCACATTGTCATGAAAACTTATGGGGGTTTTAGAGTTCAAGTCCTCAAAATGCATCTCTAAACCATATCTAGAAATATAAAAACATTTACCCTTCTAGTTTTTTTTTGTTTTAAAGTTTTCCTTAATAAATTACCTAATAGAACTCCACATCCACATATAAAAATACTTAGAATTGTTCACAGAATCCTTATTTGTCCATTAAAAAAAAAAACTTCGCCGGCAAGATGTTCATTTGGTGAAGATTTTTTATAACAAGTAAAGATACCAAATGGCCCTCCGCCCATTTAGGGCAGTTTGAGTTCAGACTAGGTTTGTAGCTTTTAGAGTCCTCCCGATAGGAATAAAGAAAGAAAATATGAAGCCTAAGATAATGTTTTGAAGTGGGACACACCCTGTCATCAGAGACCGTGAAACGTGTTATTTTGTACGCAAAAGGAATTGATAAATAGTACCATTTAGGAATTCACAAACTTCTTTATTATGATCCAACAAATGCAAGGTCATATGAGAAGGATATTTCACATTTTCAATCTCTTTTATCAACTCAAGGCTATGAACAGACGCCCCAACTTCAGTATTCCTTATGGTGGCATCATCTATTTGGTCTGCGGCCCGAACTTGATGAGTTGTAACATTTCCCTAAGGTGTCACCCTTCTCATTATTGGCATATATTGGTCTGCGGCCCGAACTTGATGAGTTGTAACATTTCCCTATGGTGTCACCCTTCTCATTCTTGGCATATATACAGAATTTATTATTAGTTGAACATGTATCCTCATATATCCTTTGGATTTCTATATATGTCTTTATCAATTCTTGGTAAGAACCGGATGAATCACTACAAGTATCAACATAAATCGTAGTATCAAAATTAATGTTCATCCTAGCTTGATATTCAAGAATTAAATATCGATAAACTTCTTGAAGAAGCTCAAATTCAAAATGGTTGCGCCACTAAAAAGAAAGTACTATCAAATTATGTTCTCGAGCCACTTTACTCATGAGGCTACATAAACATCTCTCCAAATACATGAGGGCTTTATAATTACGAGACCACAACCATCAATAAGTGATATTTCCTACTCTAAAGAAGACTTGGCTAAAAAACACAATGGCCTAACTAAGCGCCTAACTAAGCGCCTAATCTTGAGACACCACAATTCACTTATCAAAGACATGCCTTTTCATAAAGGCCACATCAATTTAAACTCATCATCATTTGTTTTTTGAACCCAATAAGATAAAAATACAAAGCTTGTAGGTTCCCACTCAAGAACAACTAATAACACAGAACTTGTGTGTTTCGCTGAATTCAAAGTCAAACTTTAAAATCATTATGTTTTACTATTCGAACCCCCAAATTTATCAAACGACAAAAACTTTAGTTGTTATAAGTGATTAAATTTTCACTAAAACAATATTGAAACATATAAATTTATTTATTACGATTTCAACATGTGGGCTACAGTTTTGGAAAATTCAACTCACGAGTCCAACAATTAAAAATTCATGTGCAAAGTTATAATCAAAATCAAATGATGGAAATTAAATATAAATAACATCAAATGCATTAATGGAAGATGATCTAAGGAGAAAAAAATATTTATTCAAATATAAAAATCTAGAAACCCTATATTTTCTTCATCCTGATTTATTTAGGAAAAATAAATGACTCGGCATAATGAGAAATCATAAGTGGGAGAGAAAATAGAGAATAAACTCGTAGGAATCTAACTTGAAATTAAAGATATGAGGATGATTGAGGAGTCCTCAAAAATCGGAAAAGAATCACTGAAACTCACCTAAACTCTAAGCTATAAAATGATTGAAATGATAAATGATGAATCAGAAGAAATACCTTTAAATTCAAGTCTTTAGTATTTTAACAATCGCCCAAAAAGAAATTGAAGCATCATAAAATCCCCAACGAAAAATAATACAACAACGTTATAGAAAGAAACTACATTTCAGACCAGCGCGATGCGCGAACACTTTGTAATTCTTGTTATAGTATATATTGATTAGAAATTTACAAACATAAAACACATAAATTAATTAATAATACTATTTCATACAAATATAAAACACGTGTATTATATCCAAAAAGACCAAGGGAGGTTTATATATTTAATTGCATTTATTATCTTACAGTTCCATAAACTTCTAATATCTTCATCAACACCCATGATAAGTGGAACTATATTATATAAGAAATGTGAAGAAATGGTATCACATATGTATTTCTATATTAGAAAACTCAAGGCGCGCACACACACACACGTGGAAAGGAAAATAAGAAAAAATAAAATCCATTAAAGAAAAATCTACATATTCAATAATGATTAAAATGTAAAAATCCTCATAAAATAAATATATGCCACACTTAAGAGTCACATTCTCCTATAAATACAACAAAAGAAAAACGTCGTTTAAATCAAAAGAAAATACATACACAATCAAAGAAAATGGAAGACTAAATTGGTACTTATCTTTTCTAATACATATATGATTAAATATTAAAGTAACAACCTCAATTCTTGTAACTTAGAAATAATCCACCTCTTGAAACTTTAAATAGTAAATTTAAACGCCGAATAAAATTGCAAAAAAAAAATATATGGATATTTAGATTAGGGGTGAAAATTTTAGAAACGTTGCGAAAGTACGACACAGAACGAACCAAAAGTTATACAATTTGTCATATTCATGTCGAGTTTTTTAAAACGAAATCGTGTCGTGTCGTATTATGGTCGTATCAAAATTATGAATCGTGTTATCGTGTCTTGTCGTGTTTTTATTCATTTTAGTGTGTATATTTTAGTTTATTTGATCATGAAATTTAAGAAATCGTGTTAGTGGTGTTGTGTTATATACAGGTTGGGTACATGTCGAGTTAAAAAAATGAAGTCGTGTCACATTCGTATTCTAGTAAGAAAAAAACCTTGAGAGGTCGAAACTCGACCCAAAAACATGAATTGACACCCCTAATTTAGATGAATAAGAGAATACCTTATCTAATCCAATCCACCATATTCCTTCTATTGATATATCTAAAGAAAAGAACAGTAAATAAACCCATCACATAAGCCTCCTTCCATGAATAAATATGAGAAATCTTGAAATATATACTGGGAAAAAATGCTTATACAACCAAGCCCCGAATCTAACACCCATATACATATAGAGGCAGAGGAGAATCCATTGGAAAATATGTAGGATAATAAGTGTAGTTACTGTATCACTGTTGAAGATAAATCTGAGCCGAAATCGATGACCCACATTCACTCTTAAATCTCTCAGTAGCACTCTTCACACAATACACACAATCCCTCGTTCCTAAATCCCCTTCACATTGACCTAATAGGGAAATCGACTGATACCCACCCGTGTAAAACCCCTTCCAACTTTGCACCCCTTTAGCCACCTCCCCACGAGCCATATCTAATCTCTCCCCAAATTGACTCACACTCACTCGGGTTGACCCACATACCTTTTGCAATAACTCAGCACTGGACACTTACTTAAGCCCATTTTAGAATCATATAAATAGTAGAAAGGATGAATATTCCTCACCATCTCCTCATATTTGTCATAAAAAAGATGAATGAGAAGTCAGGTAGGGTTGTTGGATTCAACCCGAATATAATGGAGAAAATAGAGGAGAGGAAAGGAATAGAAAGGGCCCCAACACAAAAAAAATGGGTGAATGTATGTGATAGAAGAATAAGGGAAATCGCAGTTAGCTGAATGGTATGAGGTAGATTAAGAGTTTAGTTTGAGGGAAGAAGTTGAGGAGTTAATATAAAATAACCAACTGTTCAAAAGCGAGGCATAGAAGTCTAAAAAATGGGAGTGTAAATTTCATAGGCAAATAAATGTTAAAGCTATAGTATGTGGCCATGTGGAAAATTTCCTAATGGAGACACCGTTTTTCATATTATATACTATATACTCTTTTCAAGGTATGTGATAAAGGCAAAGATTGAAAATAAAATAGAAAAATAATATTTTATAATGTAAAAAATGTAAGGATAAATTAAAAACTATAAAGAATGCTTCACACACACACAACACATAAAGACACCCTTTTTACTATTTGGATGTTTTTAATTGGGTTTTATATGGACCATGATTTTCTCTTTGGAGCCCCCAATCAGGCTTTGACCAGAAAAAATGTAAAACGGGCATACCAAAATCACTTTCAGATAAGATCCAAAATTTCGAATAAAAACCTCGTTTTTGTCCTTCTCTCTCTTCAAAGAAAAGTCATAACCATCTAGTTAAGCACAACAATCTCTCTTTTCCAATTACATTTTTAATTCTATGTATTCACTCTCTGTGTGTGTGTGTGTGTGTGTGTATATATATATATATATATATATATATATATATATATATATATATATATATATATATATATATTGTGGTGACAATAAAGCTCAACACAAATTATAAGCAAATGCGATCACCAAAAAAAGTAAAGAACATAAATTAGAATAACTACAATCACACACGACACAAGATATACATGGTTCGACAAATTGCCTATATGCACGGTGGTGCTCTTTGTTTGTATTTTTCTTTTCTCTAGGGGAGTGTTTACAATTACATACCTTTTGCCCTGGCCCAGGGGTACAATATGTACATGTGAAATTAGGAGAGTGGGGGTGTTGGGCACATCCACTTTGGCCCATAATCATTAGAATATCTCCTCAAAGATTTTAGGGGTTGAATGGGTCGTTGTTGATTTAGTCATTTGTGAGACTTTGGAGTTTGGGCCGAACTCCCCCTATTCTTGATAGGTCAGGCTACTTCTCTGGGCTGAGACAAAAGGACGAGGTACCCACAATTGCCTCTAAATTTTTTGGGTCACAATTTGGGCTCAATAATTTTAAATAATAGCTCTTATGGCATTTTTGTGAATTTCAAGATGCTTTGGGGAGTGAAACTTCGTTCCCTAGTAGACTTAGGTGGTAGATTCACTTCATTATCCATGCGTCATCATTGAGAGGGTTTAAGTTTGTTTGAAGAGGCCATTCCTGATGTTGCTTAAAAACTCTTTGCACTCTCAAGATTTCTCAATCTTCTCATTGCGTTTTCTCACTTCTAGGTCTCTCCTTTCGTCTTCGAGCTCTTTGTTGTCTTTGCATCTTCCTTGCTTGTGGCCTTGCATCGTCTTAAGCTGATTTTCACTTTGTAAGTTTCCCAAACTTCTTTTCTATTAGAATTTTTCCTTATCATTGCTAGGGTTTTTTCTTCTAATGGCAAGAATAGGTAATAGCTCAATAGCTGAGTTTAGGGAGTTTTACAACATCCCAAACTGGGCAGACATTGAATATGCCCCTGTCCCTCGCAATGTTCGAGACATTGAGGACAGCCATTGGATTCATATTCTTCTGTTGTTCCAGAGGGGTCTGACCTTTCCCCCAAATCAATTATTTTTGCATTTCTTTAGTTATTTATATATAGTTCCTGCCCAATGTTCTCCAAACATTTTGAAAATTGGGAATGGTGTATATAGGATCAATCATCTATATGAAACCAATTTAGGTCTTACTAAAATTTGTTATTTTTATACCTTTTCTTGAACAAGCTCTGGTATACTCTATCTCAAAGCTAGGAGTCCTGACAGGGTGTTGGTAGTCAATCTACCTGATTCCCACAAGGAATATTGGCAAGAAGGGTTTATTTCTAAGAACTGGTAGTTCCCTCCTCCAACTAAGAGAGCGAGGTACAGGGGACCTATGATTGCCTTTTACGAGGAGGAGTACATATGTAGACATAGATCTTATTCTGCTCATTGATTTTCTGTTAGTGTATTTTATTTCTTATGTTTTCATTTTTTTCTTTTTCAGCGAAGACAAAGAACTTGGAACCTTCACTCCATGAAATTCGAGCTGCTGAGCTAATCAAAGCTTGGAAGATCAGGGAATCCTTGGCTGACGGCGAGCATCCGCGATCAGCTGAATTCCTTTTATAGTACAAGAACATTGGGTCCAGTTTCATCGCCTGAGGTGTTGATAGTATTCCTCACCTTGATATCATAGAAGAGGTTGCGACTGAACTAATCCAGTTGGACGAAGAGGAGAGCAGCTCTCTTGAAGACAGTGTGGGGGCTGATAGAGGTGGAGTTGAAGGTGACTCTAGAAAAGAGAGTTCAAGTGGTGAAGGATGTTCTAGTTTGCAGGAGGGTTCAGATGGTTTAGAGAGTTTGAAGGATTCATATAGCTCCAGCGAAGAGACTATGACCCTTCCTAGGAAAAATTTGATCCAGGATGATGATGAGGATAATGTGGTGATTGCTCGTAGGTTGAAGAAGCAGAAGTCTGGGAGTGGGGATACTGCCACTGGGTCCCAGACTGTAGCTCATGATTATGAGAGGAAGAAGAAAGAGGAGGCATTGGTGAGAGAGAGAGAGAAAGGAAGAAGGAAGAAGAGAGGAAGAAAGAGGAAGAGAGGAAGAAGAATGAGAGAGAGGATTAAAGGAGGAGAGAAGAAGTGAGGACCAAGACGGGGAAGTCTCTGGTGCTCGTGTGTTCCCTTGCTGAGGGGGCTTCTATTTCTCTTTCCCCTCAGCTACCTCCGGTCGTGCTCGAGAGAGTAGTCTTACCAGCTGATTGCCAGAGGTCGTCAAGTATAGGGAGTCACTAGTTAGCCCTAAAGGCAATTCAGGGGATAGCCGTGGTATGTCTTTTTTTACTTATCTACTCTTCCAGTTCTTTTCAATACCTTCTTCGCTAAATGTTTTCTTTCTCTCTGCAGTTTGTATCTGATTTCATCGTCTTCTATCGCAATCGTGATGAGCTGGCGAGGAAAAATACTGAGTTAGAGGCGAGCTCAAAAGTTGCCAATGTTGTTTAGAAGTATTCTGATCTTGCCTTGGAAAAAGCTAACAAAGCAAAAGAGGCAACGTCTAAGGAGCTAGGGGAGCTGAGGCAGTCTTACAATTTGGTTTATACGTGCAAGCTGGTGGTGGTTGAGGAGATAAAAGAGATTGTAAAGAAGAAGAATAAGATATAATCTAAGGATTCCACCCTCAAGGAGAGATCATACAATGCTGGGTGGCTTGAAGCATACGAGGATACTGAGGCTCAGATCGGCTACATCAACCATCTTAACTTTAAGAAGGGTTTGGATAAGGCTTTGCTCACTACTGAGGTGCATGTTGATTCCCCCTCTTTGATGAGCATAACCCTGGCCCCAAGCCTGTTATTGATGGGGTGCCTTCTCCTACTGCCAATGAAGGTGTCCTAGTTGTCCCGACCACTACTGCTGATGCTCCTCTTGATCAGGGAATGGTGACTACTTCATCTAAGGGAGGTGCACCTGGGGCTACTATGGATAAGGGGAAGCAACCAGCATCCTTAGAACACACTGAGGTCACCAGCTAGTCTTCTATGGGAGCCTTTATATTTTTTGTATCTCTATTTCTTTTCGTTGATGTACTCGAACTATTTTTTTTAAATGAAATGAATTTTTGTTCCTCTTCATATACTGATTTATTTATTCTTGATGCTCGTATGATTTATAGCTTATCGATATTAAGGAATATATTCCTTCTACCTCTCACCTGGGAAAAATTCTTGATCCCGATGTGAGCAACCGAGTTTTCCATGCCTTTGGAAAAATCTACAAGTCTTTTAGATCGAGTAATCAAGACTATAAACACAAGTTAGATCTTATTGCCAAGCTGAAAGATAGGCTTGAGGAGATAGAGGAGTTCGGTGCTTTTTTTCAAGAAGAAAGTGGATGCTCTGAAGGCTAAGCTTCTAGATGCTTATGAGATCAATCAAGTTAGAGAGGTCCTTTAACAGTAGAATGATGATATACGGAGGGAATTCTCGCAACTTAGGAAGAATGCACTGAGCATTGCACTCGATTTTCATGTGGTTCCTCTTAATCGACTGGGCGGCGAGCTGGTACTCATGATAGTGGTTCAGCTAGGGAGATTATCGAACTGTGAGGTGACATTCACAGGGAGTATGTGATAGCTGCTGGTCTTCAAAGAGATGTCACCTTACGGAGGCCCCTAATCAAGAAAGGTCCTCGATAGGTGTGGGATAATGTCTACGACTAGGGTTAGACTGATGCTCCAACGAAGTTGAAGGAGGTTGAGGAGTTACCTTTCATAAGAGGGTGGTTGAGTGCTCTTAGGGAGTTGCAAGCCCCTAGGAATTTATTCTCCGATATCAACATGATATATCTCCCTCAACTTTGATGTCAAACCCATTCAGAAGGGATGATCGATGGGTTCCCATAGATGTGATCCCAAGTTAGCTCGTGGAACCAAATTCTGACGAAGTCAAAGAGGAATTAACTTCTCACCCAGATGATGGCTAAAGAGCGCGAGTGGTTGACTATCTTGCTTAGTGACTTAGTTCTCATTAGGGTTTGAATTACTCAGCATATGTAACTCTTTGTATATGTAATGATGTAATAAAATAGTGATGTTTTGGGAAATTTTCTGACTAAACATGTGTTGTGTTATTTTTTTATTTCATTGATCTCTTATTCAGTTATGTTGGGCTCTTCCAGTCGACTAGATTTGATTTAGACAGAGTTGGTTGTTGAGTGAGTATCCCCCGAGTCCAGTATGCTTTTAGTGTACCATTTTGACTTACTTTACCTTTTACGTTGTGTCGTCAGACTTCCTTAGGACTAAGCGAGGCAATGGTGAGGATACACCTGGTATTGGATGTTCTATCCGTGTAAGATTTTTGAGCCAAAAAAAGTTAATGACCAACTTGGGTTGGCCATGTTGCCTAAAAGTCCCCTGTAGGGTTTCATATATTTCTAGGGGTAAGCTAGGAGGTCATTGGTGTTCGTCGATGAATGCCTAGGAGGGTCATTACACATTGACCCTGCTTTAATAAGTTTCTCATGATCTTAGTTTTGTATGCTAATATGGGAGCCTGTAACTTGGAAAGGGAGCATGAATTATAATGTATTTGAGAAAAATCAACACTCCATAAAAATGCCACTTCCCAACAAATCTCATTAATCAGAAAGGATTTTAAAATTCAACACTGAGTTGAAAAAGAAAAAAGAAAACTAGAAGTAGAATTTCTTCAAATTTGTTGCATTCCAAGCTCGAGGTATCTCCCTGCCCTCCATCATTTTTAAGTGATAGGCTCCTTGTAGGTCATCTTTTATCACCTTGAATGGCCCCTCCTAGTTTGGTCCTACCTTTCCATCCGATGGTTTTACATTGCTACCAAGAACTTTCCTCGGGATGTAATCCCCAACCTAGAATACTCTTGGATTGACCTTTTTATCGTAGTGCTTTTCTAGCTATTGCTAATATCCTGCTAGTTTCACTAGATCCAACTTCGTTCGTCCTTCAGCTAGGTCAAGTTCACTGAGCAATGATGCATCGTTCTGGCCTAGTCGACCAGGGTAGACCTCATGGTAGGGAGGCCAGCTTCCAAGAGGATAATTGCCTCCATCCCATACATCAATGAGAATAGTGTCCCTTCAGTTGCTCATCATGGGGTGGTGCGGTAATCTCATAGGATGTGGGTTAGTTCATTCACCCATGCTCCCTTGGCTCGCTCCAAATGCCTTTTAATCCATCAATCACTGTTTTGTTGAAAAGCCTCATCATGTCCATTGATCTGAGGATATGCCACAGAGCTGAAGTAATGCCTGATCCCGTGGTTGCTGTAGAAACACTGGAAGAGTCCACTCTCCAACTAGGTTTCATTATCAGTGATGATAGTCTTGAGGATCCCAAAATGACTCATAATGTTCCTCCATATGAATTTTATCATGTTCGTATCTCTAATGTTTGCTACTGGCTCTGCTTCTATCCATCTGGTGAAGTAGTCTGTTGCGACCAATAGATACTTGTGATTACTGGTTACGGTAGGTAGAGGGACCACGATGTCCATACCCCATTAGGCGAAAGGCCATGGGTTGGTAAGTGACTTTAGATCACTAGTCGACTAGTGAACCATAGGTGCATGAAGTTGGCACTTTCTACATTTTTGGGCATATATTCCGGCATCTTTCTGCATGTACAGACACCGGTATCCTTCTTTCATTTCTCGAAAAGCTAGCGACCTACCCCTAATGTGACTCCCATAAATTCCCTCATGGAATTCATGCAGGACTTGTTCCACGTCCTTTGGATGAATGCATTGGAGGTAAGGGCCAGTGAAAGATCTCTTATACAACTTACCTTCAGAAGATAAGTGACAGCGAGCAGCTTTGACTCTTATCTGATGAACGGTCTTTTTATCTGTTGGTAGCGCACCATCCTTCAAATAATCCCTTAAAGGGTCCATCCAACTGGGGGTTGTTTGAATCTGGAGAACATACCCCACGCTTGGAAGCTCATCGATCTGGTTGATACTTGGCTGGGCAAGGAAATCAATCGGAATTATCCCTTTTGAGTCGGAGTTGATCGTTGAACTTAAGGCTGCTAGGGCATCAACAAGGTTGTTCTCTCCTCTGGGAAACTACTAGACACTAACGTGTTCAAAGTTGGCCATCAATTCTTTCATAGTGTCGAGATAGGTAGGCATCCTCTCATTTCTAGCATTAAAATCTCCATTTATCTAGTTGGAGACCAACTCTGAGTCGTTGAACACTTGGAGTCGCTTTCCTCTAAGCATTCACGCTTTTTATAGGCCCGCGATCAGTTCTTTATATTCTTCTTCATTGTTGGAGGCTTCAAATCCAAGCCTGTTTATTTCTCAAGTATTGCATCTTCAGGGGTAATTAGCACGATACCTACTCCTACCCCTTTGGAATTGGAGGCTCCATCAACGAATATTCTCCAGACGCATGATGTTAGGGGAACTTCATTCTGTTGAATAGTTTGGGGTTGGTCTCAAGGATGTTCTCCTATAAACTCTGCGATGAAATCAGTGAAGACCGGCCCTGTGATGGCATTCCTCGGCTTGAACTGAATGTCAAATTGCCCAAGCTCGACCGACCACTTTGATAGTCTTTCGAAAAGGTATGCTTTTCTTAGGATTGCTTTAAGAGGGTGGAATGTAAATACGATGATGGAGTGGGCTTCGAACTAGTGTTTTGATTTCCTTCAAGCTACCACTAACGCGAAGGCGAGTTTTTCTAGCTATAGGTATAGTTGTTCGGCATCCAAAAGAGTCTTGTTCGCATAATAGACTGGGTACTGGATCCTCATTTTCTCGCATACTAGTGCAGAATGTACAACATGACTGGATACTTCATGGTAAAAGTATAGAGAATCATTCTCTTGAGGGATTATAAGAAAGGGAGATTTGCTCAGGTAAGCTTTGGTCCCCTCTAAGGCCTTTGAGAAATTATCATCCCACTCTACATATTTGCTCTTATTCAACAACTGGAAGAATGGCTGGCAACTTTCGAATGACTTTGAGATGAATCAATTTAAGGTGGAGAGCATCCCCGTGAGCTTATGCGTGTCACTTATCGTATGCGGGGCTACACCCTTTTAATGGCATCAATTTGGTGTGGGTTGGCCTCAATACCTCTCTTGCTGACCATGTACCCAAGGAATTTTCCAGACTGGACACCGAAAGAACACTAACTTACGTTGAGCCTCATTCGATACTTCTTGAGGATTTTAAAGGTCCTTGATGGGTGAGAGAGGTGGTCTTCTTTGAGCCTACTCTTGACGAGAATGTCATCGATGTGGACTTCCATAGTGCTGCCCATCTGGTCTTTGAACATCTTAGTGACCAAATGGGATAACCTTGTAGAAATATAAACTGACTGTGAGTCTAAATCTTGTTTTGTCTTGATCTTTCTCGTACATAGGGATCTAGTGATACCCGAAGTATGCGTCTAGGAAGCTTATACTTTCGTGTGCTATAGTGGAATCCACCAGCTGATTAATCTTTGGACGGTGGAAGCTGTCTTTAGGGAACGCCTTGTTGAGATCGGTAAAATTGATGCACACCATCCACTTTTTGTTTCTCTTAGGTATAACCACTAGTTATATAGCCATTTGGGTAATTGTACTTCCCATATAGATCCTACGTCCAACAGTTTTCAACTTCCTTCTCCACTACCTTGTATTTTTTCAGAGTAGTTTGGTGAGCTTTTTGTGCTATTGGTTTAAAAGATGGATCAATGTGCAGTCGATGACAAGTGATGTTTGGATCAATCACGGGCAGCTCGTTAGGCTCCCATGCAAAGATATCTAGGTTGCTTCAGATTAGGGTGACCAATTCCCTCTTTTCATGGTCGATGTGTGAGGTTCCAATCAAGAACTTTCTTTCACTTGAACTGCTACTGGTTGTGACTTTCTCTAGGTCCTCGATGACACTTTCAGAGGGGAGGAGCATGTTCTCCTCCACTACTAGTCTCCCATATCTTAGTTTCTATTTGGAGGGCATTAGCCTCTCCTGTTATTCGTTCTTGCTTCTAACTTCTTCAACCTTCTTCTCTGGCTTGGGGAGAATGGCTGCTATAAAGAACTTTCTCTCCATCGCCTGATCTTCGTGGATCTCCACCACTCCTCGTCCAGTCACACATTTTAGCTTATGATGGTAGGTAGAGGAGATGACCTTCATCGCGTGCAGCCATCCTCTATCGAGGATAACTTAGTAGGGCGAATCAATATCGACCACGAGAAATTTAATTATTTTTAGATGTTTCCAGCCCTTACTGGCAAGACAATCTTTCCTAAGGGGATGGTTATTTTTCCACCTAAGGCAACAATAGGAACATTGGCTTCCTTTAGGTCTGAGACACTTAACTTCAACTTCCTGAATAGATCGAGGTACATTACTTTGGATGAGCTACCTTGGTTGACGTGCAACCTGTCGATGTCATAGTTAGCTATCCTGAGTGTAATGATAAATGCATAATGATGTGGGGTTCTTACTCACACTAGGTACTCATATGTGAGCACAATGTGCTTCTTGTAGTCGACATCCTCTGCTCGTCGACGCTTCCCTGCTTGCGTTTTGGCTGGATCGATTTGAAAAGCTTGCATTATTTCTGTAAGCTTTTTAACTTTCATCGGAGCCGTATTTCCTTGAATCTGTTTAAGGTCAAACGCTCTATCAATTACAGTGAACTCATGGCCGACGTCTTCCTCGAGCACGTTGTCGGGCCTTTGTTCTCCATTGGCAGCTACCTTCTCTGCCTTCTTTTCCATAAATTTGCTATAGTGTCCAGCTTGAGATAACTCTTCAAGGTGAGAGTTGAGGGCTTTGCAGTGTTCGGTTTTGTTCCCTCCATCTTTATGGAAAGCACATCTCAATGCGTTATTCCTTTTCGAATGGTCTCCACCCATCTTCCTGGGCCACTTAATGAATGGTTCGCCCTTGATCTTCACCAGAATCTTGTAGATCAGTTCTCTGAAAATAATGTTTACTTATTGAAATGCCTTTGAGGCATCACTCTTATTCCCATTCTTAGGGCCAATTTTGCCCCCATTCTTAATCCCTTTCTTTTGATTATCAGTTTTGTCACTTCCCTTGTCGGTAAACTTGGCGCGACCATTTTCCCCTGCACTGGGATGGGTCATATCTTTAACTTTGGTCTATTTTTCAATACGAACCATCAAGCCGTCGATAGTTGTGTCCTCCTTCTTAGTGAGGTACTGTTGTAAGAGGCAAGAACTGGATAAGACAATCTTAAAGGATGTAATGGCGACCTTCTCTGAGCAGTCCTCGACATCATTGAACAAATCCCAATACCTCTTCGCGTAGTCTCTGAGGCTCTCCTAGGCCTTTTTCTTCATAGTCAACAAAGCATCCATCCTTTTAGGATGGGAGGTGTTGGTAATAAAGCAAGCTGTGAAGAGTTTTGCCTGCGACTCGAAGTTCCTAATGGATCTTTGGGGGAGTTTCTCGAACCACTTTTGAGAGACGTCGTGCAGGCTAGACATGAAAATTTGGCACATCAGTGCGTCTTTATTGCTCTAAATTGTCATGGCATGTCTGTACTGTCTGACATGGTCGATTGGGTCAGTCTTACCATCGTAGATATTAAATCCGGGCATGGCGAACTTTTTGGGGGCTTCTTCTTCCTCTATTTCCCTTGAAAAGAGGAATTTTATCGAGGTCTTGAGAGATCGGCTCGCTAGTTCTCTAGCCTATCTGGCACCCTGATGTGTTGGGTGTTGGCCCATCTCTCTTCGGATGAAATTTTATCTGTCGTCGTTCCCTCGAGCTAGGCTACTGTAATGGCGAGCTGATTGCTGTTGTTTGGACCAGTCGTTATCTGACTAGTGTCTGTTTGAGATCCACATCTTGGGCTCCTTCATCGGCGGAGAGATCTTCTCTCCTGAGGGCTAGGAGTCCGATAACGATGTTGCCTTATATTGTGATGGAGTTCTCTCTCCATTTTCTCTAGTCTCCTTTTGAGGCGATCATTCCCAGCTTCTGCTTGCGAGTGGCTTCCTCATGCTCTTGGAGCCTAGCCTTGTAGGTGTCGATTAGCCTGGAGACTTGCGTGAACCTAGTTGGTCCCTGGCTTTCTTCTGAGGCTTGTCGTTCTGGGCGAGGCCTTGGTTTTAAGTGTCGAACTTCAGATCTAACCCTACTAGGGATAGGTTTCTCTTGAATATCCCCTTCTTGAGGGGCATTACTACTGAGGCCAGACATTCTAGGTTCTTGCTGGTGAAGGCTTTCTTAAAGGAAGAACAATCTCTTCCCACAAATGGCGCCAATTGTGGTGACAATAAATCCCAACACAAATTATAAGCAAATGCGATCTCGAGAAAAAGTAAAGAACATAAATTAGAATAGCTGCAATCACACACAATACAAGATATACGTGGTTCGACAAATTGCCTATGTCCACGGTGGTGCTTTCTATTTGTATTTTTCTTTTCTCCAGGGGAGTGTTTACAATTACATACCCTTTGCCTCGGGCTAGGGGTATAATATATATATATATATATATATATATATATATAGAGAGAGAGAGAGAGAGGAAGGCTCACATACATCATGCACTATACATCACACCATACATCACACCTAATTCTAAGCCCTAGAAAATATTTTTTTCAAATTTTATATTTTCCCTTGAAATTAACCTTCCAATCAACACATATGAAAAAAATTAGGTTAAAATACATTTTGTAACTATTTTTAAAAAATCACAAAAAACTGCTGGCGCAGACCCTTATAAATAAGGTATTTTTAGCAGTTTTTTGTGGATTTTTTAAAAATAGTTACAAAATGTATTTTGACCTAATTTTTTACATATGGGTTGATTAGAAGGTTAATTTCAAGGGAAAAATATAAAATTTGAAAAAAAAAGTTTTTTAGGGCCTGTAATTAAGCGTGATGCATGGATGATGTATAGAGCATGATGTAGGTGAGCCTTCTCCTATATATATATATATATATATATATATATATATATATATATATATATATATATATATATATATGTGTGTGTGTGTGTGTGTGTGTGTGTGTGTGTGTGTGTGTGTGTGTGCGGGTGTGTGTGTGTGAACTTCAGAGAGTGGGAGTGTTGGGCACCTCCACGTGGGCCCATAATCCCTATAATATCTCCTGAGAGATTTTAGGAGTTGAATGAGTCGCTGCTGATTAAGTCATTTGTGAGACTTTGGAGTTTGGGCGGACTCCCCTTATTCTTGATAATGATTAATCAGGCTACTTCTCCCGGCCAAGGCAAATGGAAGCGGTACCCCTCCACACACACACACACACACACACACACACACACACACACACACATATATATATATATATATATATATATATATATATATATATACTCCAACAAAGTTTGAGAACGTATTGATAAGGATTTCAAATATAGCTGGGTATGAGCAATGAATAAGAATAAATGAAGCCATGTATGAGTTCTCAAGTGGAGGCAACCTAGGATCCAAAACTTGATTCTCCTAAAGGGGAAGCTTCAAAACACCCTCATGAACATGATTGTTCACTGAGAGTGTAAAAAAAAAATCCCTAACTAAACCAAACTTTCTTGCCACAGTAGATATCAAATAAGACTTCAAATTTTACAGTATTACACGAAGAGTACAATTTTTTAGTTTTACAATTGATTAGGGATATTAACAGGGGTATTCATGTAGTTTTACATGTTTTTTATTTTACTAACTGAAACAAATTTGTGGGGTTTACTGAAAGGAATCATGTGTCTATAAAAGAACACCCCTTTTAATTTTATTTTGAGTTAATTTGTGGTGTTTGGTAACTACAAACACTATTAGATTGTGTGCTTATTTAATTTTAAAATTGGTTCATTATTGAAAAATCCACCTCCACTTGTATGAAAAAAGTTTGCGGTAGAAAAAATGGGATAATAACAGATAATCTTATTATAATATTTGAGGGGCCTAAAATTCTGGTGGAATTAGACTTTTAGTATAATAAATTCAATTTTGATAAAATTTATTATATTTATTCATATAATGAGATGCTTGAATTGCAACAAAGTTCAGAGGATTCAAATAAGGCTTCAATTTTTGAAAAAGTACTAGGAAATAGGCCGAAATATGCGAAGAGTCTTAGTTTTAGCCCCCGAACCAGGAAATCATTATGCGTACATAAACCTGATATGGATAAGAAAATGATGGAAATGACGATCATAGATTTCCATAACCTTGTATAAGGTCTTATGTTGGAGGTGCCTAGCATGAATAGGTGCTTACAATATGAGGGATATGGGTCTGTTGAAGCATATTCATTACCCTCGGATCCACTTGTCTGATAACAAGGGTTGATTTTATCTTTTTGTTTTTAAGATGAGTAAAAATACATAAACTCATTTTCGATCTTGTGAAGTCATGTTGGTTTTTTAACTCCACAGTGATATTGTGAATAAAAAATCACATATGTTTTGGATATAATGATTTGGCTTTAAATTATGCATATTGATTTAAATATCTTTGTTAGTTTATGTTATTTATAATTTACTATTCAAAATAAAGTCAATTTAAAAATGACTAAAGTACTAGTAATAATTTTCGCAACTAAAATACAATTTTAACAAGGAAATCACGTGGTAAAAACAAATTCAACAAATTTAGTTTTTTTGGCAACTAAAAAATTTGTTTCTAAATTAATTGTAAGCAAAAAAAACTTTTAGTAAGGGAATTTATTTATCACTAAAAACATTTCGCAACGAATTTAATACCACTAGAGAGGAAAACAAAATTGTGACAACCCCCTCACCAAAATATGGGGTGTCCAGCCCTATACTCCAATTTTAAAAGGAATCATGCATGGAATCATTATCAGCATCACAACAAAATAAAAAGTATACAGGATAACCACTCATATTTCAGAAAAACGGGTTGCCAATTTTTATTTTTATTTTTGAAGTTAAGGAAAGAATTTAAATAACCCAATTTAAAAAGAAAGCGGAAACCCCCGAAGATATTATATTACATACACATCAAATATACAATAAGGGACCGAATATGCTGTCGGTCAGAAGACTCATATAACAATATTAAACAGGTTCAGTAAATTACATAATACATTACATTAAATAATTACAAAAGCTTGGGCCTCACGCCCGAGTAAAAGACCCGATCATAACTAGAATACAAAAATGAAAACGTCTATACCAAATATCCCGTAATATTCGCAGTATCACGGCTCCTCAAAGACATCGGAATAGGAAAATCAGAATGGGCGTCCTTGCGGCGGAGCACCTGAACGGATACAAGATGCATGCACAACAAGAAATATGAACGGGTCAGGGGCTGATTTTATATGATCACCAGATGAATAAAAAGTATGATAGTTATGAACAGTAAATCATGACTAAAAGAAATAAGAATCTACCTACACAATTTAAAACATAAACTAAGACATTTAAAATAATCATAGATCTGATTTAATTATGCAAGAAAAAGAATAATTGATATCAATTTAAAAGACTTCATCATGAACACTAATCCATTTCATAGTTATGTTCCTTAATAGGAAACATGATCATAATTTTAAGCTCTTTATGGCTTTTATCGCATTCATATGCTCTTTGTGTCATTCCATTCCTTAATAGGAATATAATCATCATCATATGCTCTTTATGGCATTTATCATACAATCAAGTCCCACTTGAATAAGAACTGTTATATTCATATACATATAATGATTCTAAGACCTCCCCTCCGAGTTTCCCCACTGGGCGTGCCCCTAAATGACTATCATCTTCCAGGGCCTATCAAAAAAGACAACATGGGCACCAATAACGCAAGACGTCGGGAAGCGGTCATATGCCTGCGAGATAGTCAAGACCACACTCGGAATCTCCTAACCAGCGCTATAAACATAATATAATCGCTCATATGGCCTAGGACTATATCCACCATGCATTCATTAGCCAGGGGAATCACCATGCGCGCGAACTTCCCTTGTGATATCATTTATAGAGGTGTGTTTAATTAAATTATCATTTACCATATTCATGATTAAGTAAATTATCATTTACGATCATCATTACCATATCCATTTCATTTTTTATTTACCCTTTTTCATATGTATGTTTCAATTTATCCGAAACCATAATCATTTACATTTTGTAAATAATTCACCTTTTATCCGGAGCCATACCTAATTCATACCGTCATTATAACCTCAAAGAATAAGTGAACTCCCAATTTAATTCTCCCAACACCCTTTTTACGGTGTTATACTATTAACTATCAAGACTAACATAGCTCAATTGAGCTCCTAAAGTCTCCCAAACATAATGCTAGAACTCCTAGTTTCTTAATAATCAACTAGAAGAAAAGAATTCCCTAACATCAATTGGCATATCCCCGAAAAATCCCCCACATAACACATTTCTAGTGTAGGGTAGTTAACTAACTCATCTAGGACTCTAGAACTCTCAGTTTACTTCATGCAAGAAGGTTCCTAGGTCTTAAGCCTAAAGAAAAAGTATAAAAATTGAGTTAGAAAAACAACTCAAAAATAGCCTGATTCCGAATCGATTCGCCCCAGGCAGCGAATCGATTCGTCCAAAAGAGAATCGATTCGGATGACAGAACCAACATTCGGCAATTGGTTGAATCGATTCGGCCTTAACCCGAATCGATTCGAGTTTTGCAAACCTATAAGCTGACCCCTTAGCGAATCGATTCTCCCTAACGCCGAATCGATTCGCCTCTGTGAATTTTCCAAGAATGGCTTACGGGTTATAAACCCTAGTTTTTCCCCCAAAACTCAATCTCTTCCATTTTTACACACATCAACCAACATTTATCTACCCTAAATCAACCTACGTGATAATTATCTACTATAACCCACAATTTCATCATCATAACTAAGATTAGGGTTAAAATACCATAAATCTATAAAACCCATATTTGTTCATTTATACCAATACACAACTATCAACACAATTTATTCATCTTAAATCACATATTAGCAATTATAAAACTTGCCTTGAGGTATTAATCTCATATTTCTTCTTGGTAGCAACAATCCAAGCTTCAATCTCCAATTCTCTTTTCTTTCTCCTCTTTTCTCTTCCTCTCTCTTTGTTTAGTAACACACAAATGAGAAATGAAATAGGGGGCAAGACTTGAAATCGTGGCTTAAGTCTAAAGTTCCCATATCAAATGGTTAATACCACATTATAATGATTCCCAAATACGCATTTAAGTTAAAACCAGTCAAAAGTGCCCGGAACCTAAAAATACAATATGGCACTTATTTTGACTGTCTTGCACATCCGGGACTAACTACGCCCTCTAAATTGGCATCCGATAATTTTATAAACTATTTTGAGTTTCGATTTCATTCAAACCATAATGTCATTTAAAACACATGACACTATAAAACATGCAACTTGAGGATATTTACTTACACACACAGTAAATATGCAACCATCTAGTAAATATTTACTTTCAACTCATTCAATTAATATTTACTCCAGTTCCCACATTTTATATAATTACCTCATGTGGTGAATTAATATAAAATGAGTCTCCTAAAAGCGAGGGTTGTTATATACTCCCCCCTTATGAGGGAATTTTCCCCTCAAAATTTGGGCGTACCCTAATCACATAAGGGGTATACTATCTTAAACTATCATTATATCACTCTTAACAAACCCCTCGTTGTTGTGGGGTCCCAAATTGACTCGAACTAAGGCCGTCACTAATGATCTCGGTCTACATCCTTTGTGAATTAATATAGCACCAAATCGTTCATCCCGGATTATCGATCCTACCTTCCTATGGCGGAAGAAGATACCCACTTGTCTCGGCACAAAATTCCATGCTTCCTGAATCCCGTTTCATCCTACTTCAAGGATACCTACACTAACGCTAAATTGCTTAGCACCAACACTACTCAACTTCTCTTCACATAGTCGTAGCCCTTCAAAGAATAAAGCCCACTAAGTCCAATCATCATAGAAATGTCCCGGGACCACTCCAAGTCCAAGGAACACATCGCTCGCTTGCCCCGTCCAACGAGTATGCGAATTTCTCAACTCGCTATATAAGGCCACTCACGGTGCCATACCTTCGAAAATGATTCAAATTATTGTATCGAAAATCTCCATCCATATGAGCTACTGCTCCCATCCATCCATTTAACCTAAGGCGCACCTTCAAGATATGCCCTTCGACATTAGGTTATCTTCCCCCATTCGTTCATCCATTTTAGGGTGGTAAGATATACGCCATTTCCACACGGTTCCCATTTCTTCCTCGAAACTTTACCCAACCTTTAAGATGAATATCTAGTTTCGGTCCACCACTATTTTGATAGGCACTTCACACTATTCTACCACTCCTCCATAAAGAGCGGGACGTACTCCTCTACATATAATCCGCCCATAAAGGCCTGGGAAGCAACGATTTGGTCGAACGATCAACAATTTCCTCAGATAGGATCATGACCATTTCGGTGCCAGCAATTCAATAAAGACGTCTATGAATATACCCTTCTTTATTCCACCACTACTCTCTACACACGAGTGGGTGAAATGGTCAGTCACAGACATGAATGCTCTTGCTCCAAAGTCTTCCTAGTTATGCTCGTTCTATTTGGCTTTCCATGCCATCACTAATATTTTCAACGGGTTTTCTACTTGAAGCATCAACTACCCCCATCGCATTCCATTAGCGAAAGGGAACATTCAACCGATTGTCCTCTATAAACTCCATACACCAACTCTATTCCTCCCACAACATATTGCAACAACTTGTTGCTCGCGAGAAAGACTACTTTTCCTGCCTCGGAAGTAGTGCCTCATTTATTTAAGGCTATTACTACTGCAATGAATTCTAAATCAAGCATGGAATAATACTTCCCACAAAGTTTAAGTTTGTGAGGCGCATAAAAAATGGGTCCATGCTCTAGTATTATTACTTCCCTTTCTTAGCATAAACTTGTTTTCTAAATCCACCCTTGAGATTAACAACATGGGCTCAGGAGTGAAAGTCAACTCATCCTTTTAACTCCTAAAAGTTAGGTTACCAATTTAACACTCTAACTAAGAAAGGCCTCATATCCTTCTGCCTAACCTTCAAAATCTCTTGAAATTCCAGACTTCTCGTCCTGGGGACCTAATTCCTCTTAGAGTTAACCCACAACCTCTTCGTGGTCAACTCCCAACCGTCTTCCTAAATTAACATCACACGCTCTAAAGGCCTTATGTCCTGATAATCCTAAAGTTGATCTATATCCTAGTCAAGTCTTATACGTATAATACTAAGTATATCCCTAGTGCCCAAGACCTTTCTCAACTTCTGACATTCGCTCGGTTTCATGCATAGGACGTCTCGCCAAAGAGAAATACAAATAAGGAACCCTACCGTTACACTATTACCTCGCATTGTCGGTCATCAAGATATAACGGTCTAAGACACATGATCGGGACCGGAAAAATTCTAACTCTCAACCCTACTAATAAGATTCTACTTCTATGTCTTACCATCCAAATAATTAAGGATTTCAACTAATCAAACATTTACTTCTGTAAAGTCTTACAAATATTTATCCCACTATATACACAACTTTTTAAATAGCCTTCTTATCAAGGCATAACCGTAGGTCTCAAGTCGACTTCATATCTCAGTCTCCCTCACATCGTTCAGAGGAGAGAACTATATTCAGTGCTTCTATCTCGCACTTTAATAGCTCTTAATCACTCAACTACGTGATTCTCGACTAAACCTTTCAACCTAATTCTCAATCAACAAAATAAAATAAAATAAAATAAAATAAGAGAAGAAAAAGAACAACATCTCTTGACTTCCAACGTCATTAAGGTTCACGCGTGGAGTGTCTCACTAAAGCGAAATCCAAACAAGGAACCCCTCCTATGCATTACTACTTAACCTTATTGGTCGTGGAGATAAGGCATAACAACCACAAATAAAGCAACCAAACAATCAAACACTCAAGAAGGATAACACAACAAGTAACGAAAATCTCATACCTACCTCAAACCACCCCTATAAGGTCTCAACCTGTATCCAGGAGAGATATTATAGGACGAATAGTTCTATCCTGAAACTAGAAGTAGGATAGCCTCGCAATTTAATCTCTTGCTATCACCCCGGACAAACCAGAATATCCTTATTAGCATAATATACATAATACAAATAGCACATAACACACATAACACTAAAAATATCATTACTCGCTTTATAACGAGTGAAGGAAAATATAAAACTTCCTTACCACGGAAGTCATATAATTACCCTATTTATAGTAGCGTCGATACTACCACAAGCTCAATATACACACCCGATTCTAGAGTAAACACAATACTACCCTATCTTATCATGATGAATGCACCACCCACTACTAAGGTGGAATTCCCGCCAACACTCTTACCAATCACCCCGGGTCAATCCTAATGGTTCTCAGACACTGTGCTCGAGTCTTATTCGAACCAATGTTAACTCTATCAACTCCCCAACTAGGCACCTTATCATTGCCTTTGTTCTCCAATCAACAGAATCAAAATGAGTGGTTCTACATTCCACATCATAGCCATTTTTCCGACCCTGGCTGCCAAACAATTTCCCACGCAGTCCCTTTTTCTTTCTCAATAAAAAAGAACACGCTACCGGCCTCCCCTTCCTTAGTTCAATGAATCCTCCCCGGGCGGATATCTACCAATGGGGTTTCATGAACATTGTTGCTTCAGAAGTGTTAGCAACATTTATTATGAAGCCTATCATTCCGCTGAAGGGATTTTTCTTCCTTATACCAACCTTATTTTTGGAGTACGACCTCCCTAACCGTATAACTCTTTATTAATTGTCGGTCTCTGACCGAACCTTATGTGAACATTTGAGGATCCATCTTCTCCTCAGTCCTGTTACCCCAGAGAAACCTGTTGTTGAAAATGCCCACTGAGTTTCTCCATGGGCAAATCTTTCTGCACCCACAAATATGGTGACTACGTTCCCACCCTTTCAACACTACACCTATGGGTGAAGGATTTTCCTCCATCATTTTCATCTGGTCACCTACATACCCTTCTCTAGGCCAAAACTCCTGGACCTTATACTTCTACCGAATGAGGATACATCTCCTCCATTTTACTTCAACGGGTGGCCCTTATCATGGGCTCTACTCAACTTTGATTTAACGTTTCTTGGAATTCCAAGATTAGTACCATTCTCTACTTCTAGCAGTACTTGGAAAATCCATATCCACTGTAATTAGTAGTCGCAGCAGCAAGATAAGAAAATGCCACAAAAGGGAGCGACCTCCAAAGCAGTTCTCATCCCAGACCACAACTTACAGTTTCTAGTAATCCCATCTCGTGATGCCTTCACAACAACCTTTCCTACCGCCCTTCATCAATTGACCTACTAGGCTCACACGAATGCGCAACAGGTTATATAGGTTCTATCTCATAGCAGGAGAACGAAATCTCACAAGAGAAATCAACGATCTTAATCCTAAGGCTCTATGTCAAATCAGAAACAACGCTGAAAGCGTAAAGCGTTCACGCAGACTCCTAAGGACTCTAGAACCTGATGCTCTAATACCATCTGTGACAACCCGCTCACCAAAATATGGGGTGGCCAGCCCTATACTCCAATATAACAGGAATCATGGATGGAATCATTATCATCATCACAACAAAATAAAAAGTATACAGGATAACCACTCATATTTCAGAAAAACAGGTTGCCAGAATTTTTTTATTTTTAAAGTTAAGGAAAGAATTTAAACAACCCAATTTAAAAAGAAAGCGGAAACCCCCGAACATATTATATTACATACACATCAAATATACAATAAGGGATCGAATATGCTGTCGGTCAGCAGACTCATACAACAATATTAAACAGGTTCAGTAAATTACATAATACATTACATTAAACAATTACAAAAGCTTGGGCCTCATGCCCGAGTAAAAGACCCGATCATAACTACAATACAAAAATGAAAACGTCTAAACCAAATATCCCGTAATATCCACAGTATCACGGCTCCTCAAAGACATCGGAATAGAAAAATCAGAACGGGCGTCCTTGCGGCGGAGCACTTGAACAGATACAAGATGCATGCACAATAAGAAATATGAACGAGTTAGGGTCCTGTTTTATATGATCACCAGATGAATAAAAAGTATGACAGTTATGAACAGTAAATCATGACTAAAAGAAATAAGAATCTACCTACACATTTTAAAACATAAACTAAGACATTTAAAATAATCATAGATATAATTTAATTATGCAAGAAAAAGAATAATTGATATCAATTTAAAAGTCTGCATCATGAACATTAATCCATTTCATAGTTCCGTTCCTTATCAGGAAACATAATCATAATTTTAAGCTCTTTATGGCTTTCATCTCAATCATATGCTCTTTGTGGCATTCCATTCCTTAACAGGAATATAATCATCATCATATGCTCTTTATGGCATTTCTCATACAATCAAGTCCCACTTGATTAAGAATTGTTATATTCATATACATATAACGATTCTAAGACCTCCCCTCCGAGTTTCCCCACTGGGTGCGCCCCTAAATGACTATCATCTTCTAGGGCCTATCATACAAGACAACCTGGGCACTAATAACGCAAGACGTCGGGAAGCGGCCATATGCCTGCGGGATAGTCAAGACCACACCCGGAATCTCCTAACCAACGCAGTAAACATAATATAATCGCTCATATAGCCTAGGACTATATCCACCCTGCATTCATTAGACGGGGGGCATCACCATACGCGCGAACTTCCCTTATGATAGCATTTAGAGAGGTGTTTTTAAGTAAATTATCATTTACCATATTCATGATTAAGTAAATTATCATTTACCATCATCATTACCATATCCATTTCATTTTTTATTTACCTTTTCTCATATGTATGTTTCATTTTATCCGAAACCATAATCATTTACATTTTGTAAATAATTCACCTTTTATTCGGAGCCATACGTAATTCATACCGTCATTATAACCTCAAACAATAAGTGAACTCCCCATTTAATTCTCCCAATACCCTTTTTACGGTGTTATACTATTAACCATCAAGACTAACATGTCTCAATTGAGCTCCTAAAGTCTCCCAAACATAATGCTACAACTCCTAGTTTCTTAATAATCAACTAGGAGAAAATAATGCCCTAACATCAATTGGTATATCCCTGAAAAAGCCCCCACATAACACATTTCTAGTGTAGGGTAGTTAACTAACTCATCTAGGACTCTAGAAATCTAAGTTTACTTCATGCAAGAAGGTTCCTAGGTCCTAAGCGTAAAGAAAAAGTATAAAAATTGATTTAGAAAAACAACTCAAAAATAACCTGATTCTGAATCGATTCGCCCTAGGCAGCGAATCGATTCGCCCAAAAGCGAATCGATTCGGATGACAGAACCAACATTTTGCAATTGGCCGAATCGATTTGGCCTTAACCCCAATTGATTCGGGTTGTGCAGACCTGTAAGCTGACCCCTTAGCGAATCGATACGCCCTAGGGCCGAATCGATTCACCCCTGTGAATTTGCCAAGAATGGCTTACCGGTTATAAACCCTAGTTTTTCCCCAAAACTCAATCTCTTCCATTTTTACACACATCAACCAACATTTATCTACCCAAAATCAACCTACATGATAATTATCTACTATAACCCACAATTTCATCATCATAACTAAGATTAGGGTTAAAATACCATAAATCTATAAAACCCATATTTGTTCATTTATACCAATACACAACTATCAACACAATTTATTCATCTTAAATCACATATTAGCAATTATAAAACTTGCCTTGAGGTATTAATCTCATATTTCTTCTTGGTAGCAACAATCCAAGCTTCAATCTCCAATTCTCTTTTCTTTCTCCTCTTTTCTCTTCCCCTCTCTTTGTTTAGTAACACACAAATGAGAAATGAAATAGGGGGTAAGACTTGAAATCGTGGCTTAAGTCTAAAGTTCCCATCTCAAATGGTTAATACCACATTATAATGATTCCCAAATACACATTTAAGTTAAAACCAGTCAAAAGTGCCCGGAACCTAAAAATATGATATGGCACTTATTTTGACTGTCTCGCACATTCCGGGACTAACTATGCCCTCTAAATTGGCATCCGGTAATTTACTAAATTATTTTGAGTTTCGGTTTCATTCAAACCATAATGTCATTTAAAACACATGACACTATAAAACATGCAACTTGAGGATATTTACTTACACACACGGTAAATATGCAACTATCTAGTAAATATTAACTTTCAACTCATTCAATTAATATTTACTCCAGTTCCCACATTTGATATAATTACCTCATACGGTGAATTAATATAAAAGTAGTCTCCTAAAAGCGAGGGTTGTTACAAAAATATTCTAAATTTCCTTAGCCAAATTATTTCATAGCCTATTGTAAGTAAAAAATAACTTCTTGCAAGGGATTTTATACATCTCAAAATATCGTTTGGTGGGTAATATCAACATAATTTGTAACAAAATCATTGTTGCAAAAGCACTATTATTAAGGAAATGAGAATTTATTTGCAAAAAAATTGTCTTCTTTTGCAATGAAAAAATACGTTGCATAATACTTTTACCAACCATAAATAACTTTTATCAAGGGATTTTAGTTGCCTAAAAATATCTTATGTAATGAAATATTACTATATTTTGCAACAAAATGTTTATTGCAAAAGCATTATTTTTAAGGACATGAGAACTTTTTTGCAACCAAAACCATCTTCTTTTGGAATGAAAAAGTACATTGAAAAATACATTCTACAAAAATTATAAGATTTTGTTCGAAAATACCTTTATAAGGTTAGCTAATACAATAAAATCTGCAAGAAGATTATTTCATTGGTAAAGATTTTAGTAACGTATGAGTAACTTTTATAATGATTGTTTTTCTTGTTGAACGAAATCTTTCTTGCAGTGACTCTTTCTCTCTACATTAGAATTCATCACTGATAATCTTATTTGGTGTTACTAAAAAAAGGAAGTCGTGACCTCAACTCATTCAAGATTACTCGACTTCGACCTCACTAAATGAATGTATGTCATTGTAAAGTTTTTTCCTTAATAATTATATTCGTATGGCTCAAAAGCTGTAACGCCACATATTTTTAAGCATTTCATATTTAATTAATTCGGATAAATTAAATTACATATATGTCATAATTTAATGGGATTAATTATTATAAGTTCATTTAAATATTAATCGAAAGAGTAAATTTTTAATATTTATGGAATATAAATTCCTAAGTGAATAGTAATAATTTATTTACGTCATAGCGAGCGATAGTGGCATGGTATTATTTTATCTCAACCGGGAGTCGGGCATAGGCTATTTTGAGATCGAGAAGGGGAATTTTAGTAAAGTAATTTGGATGACATTTCTAAGTACAGGGTTGAGTCCAGATAGGCCGAGATAGTTGGAAAAGACTACCTGTGGATAGTAAATGGGGCTCTGGATGTTTTTATGCATACTTGGGCCCCTGCCGGGGTATTCGGGTCATTTGCGCTTGGCCCTTTAGCCTAAAAACGGGATTAATGGTATTTACCTGTCTTAAGGGGTTGAATGGAAGATGGCACTATTCTAAACCTAAGAACATGAGAGAACGAAAGAGGGAGGATTTGGAGAGGTTTTGGGAGACAAATCAAGGAGGATTAGTGTGTGTTCTTCATCAAATAGTTGTCTACTTCAAAGGATCACACCCTATGAATTATTAAAAGAAATTTTTTAACTTGCTTCCAATTAATTTTCTATTATACGGTTCATATCATAGTGGGTGATAATAAATCACAAGTACATTTTGGGGTGGGATCTCACATGAAAACGGGTTTTGGACGAATATGTGTGCCATGTAAATTAGAGGTCCGATTGATATTATAACCGAATTCAGTGTTGTGAAAATCGAATAATAGTACGATCCTAGTAGTTGTTTATGATTAATCTGTATTAGAGAATTTAATCTATGTTTGAGATCGTATCAAATCTGTGATAAACGGAAATTGAAATTTGAGAATTTTAGTGGAATTCGTAACTGTTATGAAATCATTACAATGATTAAAATTTGTGTTGATCATTAATATATGATTAGGGTGATTAGCTAAGGTCGAAAATTAAGGATTTAACCTTGGATTATTCGTTAATGGAGGAAATAGGAGGCCGTGGAGAAGATGAACTGCTCGACCGATCGATCGACCCAAGGGCATCGATCGATCGCTGAAGCACGATTTTTGGCAGTGAAGCTTATTTTAATTATTTGGCCTTAATTTATTTGGGGGTTCTTAAAGTGAGTTTAATTAGGGAAAATTTACATGTAACTTAGTACCTAGGACTTTGGGAAAATAGTATTAAGGTTACTAAAGTTACATAAGGGTGTGAATCTTATGGAAGGAATTTAGTGAGATAGATTCGTAAGTATTTAATAACAAGTCGTGTGAATGTGTTCGGGTATTGTAGATGAGTCAAACTACTTTAAAAAATAAATTAATTTGAAAAATTATTTAAATTAAGAGTCGGGAACTAGACTCGTATACTTTCAGACTAGTGCTACGGGAGTTGTGCACGTATTAACCGAGTTTGAATTAAATTATATATATGTGGTAGTGTGATATATATATATATATATATATATATTTGTGTGCTCTTTAAATATCAGTCATTATATATTTTTATGATTACATACCCCTCTAATTCTATCATAAGAGGTTACGCGAGGTGGGTGAATCCCCTGGCTAGTGAATGCAGGGTGAGTATAATCCCCAGGTCATAGCATTAGGTATATTATGTTGTGATTCTTTTCAAGGTGATATGCTTTAGGTATGATTCGGTCTCATACTCAGGAAATTGTTACTGCCTCTACTACGCTTATTATTTATTTCATGATTCGGTGTGAGTGAACCATGTTGTGGTATCCGGGTTAGATTGAGTATACATGTGTGTGGACGTGTATTATATTTATACATATATAATAGTGTCGATAATTATATATGGGTGAAATACCTGGAGTGAAATGGTATTATTTATATAACTACTGAAATGGTTATATAGTTATTTAAAGATGATAAATTGAATTAATGTGACAAATAACTTATAAATCATTGCTAAAAGTTACTTGGGATAGAGTAAGGTTTCAGGCAGTGGTTATAACAAGACTAGCTAGATGGGGTAGTTTAGCTAGTAGGGTTATAAGGAAAAGCGGTAGGTGGGAACAATAATTAAGGAGTGGGTAGTATAACAAGTGAGTGCGACAGTAGCTTAAATATGAAAAGAATTCATCCATTTTAATTACTGCAAACTTAATCACTTGCTAAATATTTTCAAAATATTTTTGGTTCTAACCCTTGCTGCAAATATTTTTAAAAACCTTTTAGGTGTCCTGTCACAGGGATGCCAGACTTGAGATTTTATTCTACGGATATGCAGCTGCAGCATATGTGGATGCATGCAGGAGTTTGATTAGATGTGTCATTTTTACATTTCTTATTTAGGGATCTCATTTCAGTTACAGTTTCATTGAGGGTGTGTTGCCCATTTACTTTCAGATTTAGTTTTGAATTTATTTATTTATTTGTTGGATTTGGATAGTCGATGGTTTATTTGGCCCGTCTTTTAGTTATTCATTCAGCATTACTTTCAGACACAGCGATGGTGTGTATGGATTTATTATTTTTATTTCGCATGTCTATTTATTAGTTTAATGAAAGATAAATTTGGCACGAGTTTAATTAATTAATTAGGTGATTAGTAATTAATATGGTTGTTGACAGTGATGCTAAAAATGAACCAAATTGAAATCGTGTTTTAATTAAATAAGTGACTGATCGATCGGTATTTAATTAAGCATTGTGTCACAGATGGTATCACTGCATTAGGTTCTAGTTTCCATAGGATCTGTGCATCTTACTGCAATTTCTGTGTATCGTTCTTTTTATATATAGCCCTATTATTAGGACTGTTTATTTTATCTTTGCATGATTGAGATATCATGCTTCAGCTATTAGATTATGTGTAAACTATGCACTTATACAATTCGATCCATTTTTAGATGCCGCCAATGAGAGAGATAGCAGCTAGGGCAGAGGCCAGGGATAAGGTAAGGGAGGCTCACCAGGAGCCACAAGTACCACCATCACAGCCACCATCGGAGATGATCTTGATCACACAGGTGGCTGAGATAGTGGCCCAGGCAGTCAACACAGCTATGATTACTATAGACATTCATTTCCCATAGCCCCGGCCGTAGAGGTAAGTGGAATCGGTGATCGAGGCCTAGACAGGGCCATCTACGTGACAACGAGTTAGAGAAATGTTTCAGAAGGGTCATCCGCCCGAGTTACATGATAGTTCTCATGTGGTTGAGGTGTGTTAGTGAAAGAACAACATACAACGCCATTTGTGCATGGTGGAGTGGAGTGAGACATAGAAGAAGATGCTAACTACTTTTCAACTTGTTAGAGTGGAATTATAGTGGTGGGAGTCTGTTACCACCTCCGAGGATAGAGATATAATGACAATTTTTTATATTTACATGTAGTTTGATCGCAAGTATTTTTTGCCAGTAGTAGAGGCCGATATGAGAAAATGTTCAGCGAGGTGACCCAGGGTGATCGCTCCCTAATAGAGTATGAGGAGGAGTTTAACCATTTGGAAAATTTTGTTCCAGACGAGGTGAATAATGAGGGGAGTAAGAAAGATAATTTTATAGATGGTTTAGCCTGGAGGATCAAGCAACAATTGATCAGTAATCCAACATTGGTGACGTATACTGATATCCTCAATGCAACATCACTGCACTACTATTATCATCACTTCCACATGAGGGGAAGAAAGATAGGAGACGAACCCAGCTAGCAGCAAGACATGTGGTGGTAATAACAGGTTAGCAGGCAACAGGGGCAGGACTCCCGGTAGGGGGATCGTGCTAAGAGATTTAGATCTGGTGGGTATAGACAGAATTAATAGGGTTTCAAGAAGGTCCAACAAGATCTTAATTAGTAGTAGCAGGTTGCCTAGGGAAGATAGGGTCAAGGGAACATGGGGGAGGCCAGCAGGGCCGAGCCCACTAGGGACAGTAATAGGGACAACCTTGTTAGGGCAACAAACATGGGGCTTTTAGGGGCAATTTTTTGTATATGGACAGACATGGCATATGAATAAAGAGTGTCCATGGAGATCTATGAGAAAGAAACATGGGCCCAATAGGGGCAACAGGCACATAGGCCTCTAGCACCACTAGACTCATAACCACACGGGCAGATGTAGTATGGATGTGTGCATAACGTTCGGGACGTGCCTATGCCACCAACAGCTCAGGCGCCGCTAGTAGTTGAGGGTATGCTTCTTATTCATGCGCATAATGGTAGGATTATTTTTTGTACGGGAGCATCACACTCCTTTATTGGTACTATATTTTCATAAGGAACCAGTCTTTTAGAGACAGTTGGCACGCGACTTATGTGTGTAGAGTCCACATTGGGTAGTGGGTCATTTATACTCTCGATATGTAGAGATTTGGATATTATTATAAGAAATCTGATCTTAGCAATGGACCTTATAGTGTAAGACAATGAGGGATATGATGTTATTCTAGGTATGGATTGGGTGGTAGGGTACAGGGTGACCATAGACTATTACGAGAGGACTATAGTGTTCTCCATTCTAGGTCAGGAGATGTTCTTGGTGGTGATTCCTCTTCCTCAGGGAGGGTCATACACTCACTTATACTACATTGAGGAGGATACCTCACAGAAGATATTGATTCTGATAGACTCGATTCTAGTAGTGAGAGATTCTGAGGATGTATTTTAAGAGATACAGGGGTTACCACCCAGCCGAGAGATCGAGTTTATTATCGACCTATCACTGGATACGAGGTCGATTTTCCCGGCCACCGTATCAGATGGACCCTTCATAGATTCAGGAGTTATGCGAGTAGTTTTAATAACTTTTGGGGAAGGGTTTCATTTGTTGGAGTAAATCACCGTGGAGTTCACCAATGTTGTTTATGAAGAAGGGGGACGGTTAGTGTAAAGATAAAAATTTTAATTGAGTCCGTTGTATAGTTTTGACTTATTCCCGTAACAAAACACGTTTGAGTCATAGTAAGATTTTTATTGTCACGATCCCACACTGATTATGACGTGATTAAAGTGTATTGAAGACTTTGTGGCAAAGCTTCAAGGAATTATTTACGACAAAGGTTTAATTGGTGCAAGTTTATTTGTCTTCAAGTTCAATTGAACTCCGAGATCACTTGGGTATGAATGCACAGTTTTAATGGGACTCAAAATTTATATTAAAATTTTAAAGCATGTTATTTTATTAAGATAATGTTTTCAAAATGTTTTTAAAGTGTTTGAAACCGTTTACACTTTATTTTAATCTGATAAGGACGGATTAGAGTTATGGTTTATTGGAACTCTAACGCGCATGTCATTCAAATGACCTAACAGGTCATTCAAATGAGATTTGTATCTCATTCGAGCGACATATTTGTTTCGCTTGAACGAGATACCACCTTAAGAAAAATCTATAATGGCATGTTTCCATCGTATTTCGTAAGTGTGCATTATGCGAACGTAATTTACGAACTAGGACATTTATGAACCTAGTTTTATAAGGTTTTCTAAAGCTAAACACATCCTTAGAGTTTTCAAGATCCGATATTTCATTACTATATGCGATAGTGATCTTGTTTGCACAAAAAATAAGATTTACTGTGAAGAACGTTATTGGTTTTATGGAGAACAAGCGAAGGATCATATTCTGATTCTGTAGACGTTACAAGCCATATCGGTGGACATCGAGACATACATGGAGGCGTGTGTTGTGGATGAGCATCGTGGAAGAAGGACCTTCTGCGTAGGCACATTGAGAGGAATGGTTGAAGATCAGAAAAACATCAAGTCTCGTGGGGATAGAGTCATTGAGTATGACTTATGCCGGTTAGTTGTAAATCCACATTCATAAAGATTGTCTGGCTTGGGCCGGCTGAGGTTTTTTCCCATTGTGGTTTCCTAGTACATCCGACATTATGAGTATTCTTTACTTTATTTTACTTGTTTTAATCACTAGATGAATGTTTAGGAAAAATCAAGATAAAATTTGGTTAAGTTGAAATTGGTTCTCAACTTGGTGCGAATTAAAAATTGGAAAAAGTTTTTTCACAAAAGAGAAAATTGTTTTGTCATCATTAAAACGCATTCCGCATAAGAAATACAATTGGGACCTACAAATTGGTATGAAAGCTAGAAATATATTTTTTTCGTGTTTGATCCCTTGTGTTTTTCGGAATTAATTTTGGAGGTTTTAAGAGTCTTCATACTCCTATTTTTTATGACAAAAATTATTCTTATTGGAAAATGCAAATGAGAAGTGCTTTAAAATCCATTGATGAGCATCTATGGTTAGCGAATGAAAAAGGTTAGACACCACCAGTCACACGATAGGGTGAGGTCACTAGTTTGAAACCCGTTGAGTTATGGATTGATGCTAAACATAAGATTGTAGTTTACAACTCTAAAGGTCTGCACATAATTTCCTTACATGTCACACTTGAAGAGTATAACATAATCATGACTTGTGAAACATCAAAAATGGATTGGGATACACTTGCACTTACTCACAAGCGAACTACCACGGTTAGGGCGTCTAAGTTACAAAACCTCACTACACAGTTTGAGACCATTAAGATGTTAGAGAGTCAGTCGTTTGATGAGTTTTACGCTTGGTTTTATAATATTGTCAACTCCCCGTTTAACTTAGGAGAATATATTCCCGACAATCGTGTGATAAGGAAAATTTTGAGATCTTTGACGAGTAGGTTTGATGCAAAAGTGACTGCTTTAAACTCCTTAGGTATGCTTGATTTGACGAAACTTGAAGAGATTATAGGTGACTTACAAACCTATGACCTCGATATGTTTACCTCCAAGAAAGTGCCAAAGAAAGAAAATGGCATTGCTTTGAAATCCTGAAAGGATGAAACAAATGTTTCGGATGACGATTCCGATTCCGATTTTGAGGATGTTGCCTTGTTGAAAAAGAAGTCAAAATTTTTTCTTAAGTTTCAAAATCAATCGAAAGATGCCAAAAAGTTTGAGAAATTCAAGAACAAAAAGGTAGATTCTACCCCTAAAGATAAAAGTGAGAAATTTAAAAGGGTTAAGTCGGATAGGTGTTTTTGGTGTGAGGGGTATAGTCATAAAGTTTTCGAGTGTCCCATTAGACTTCAGAAAGAAGTTAAGAAATCGATAGCTTATAGTGCCTCCTTAAGTGATAGTGATACGGAAGAGGGAGAGAATTCCCCCAATGAGAGGAATTTTGTAGCTTTCTTGGCATCTAATGTGAGCGACGACGATAAATTTTTCCACGAATCACAAGTTAGTGAGGGTGAAGTGAGTGAGGAAGAGGAGATTCATGTGAAAGAGTTGCAAGTTTCATTTAATTAGTTGTATGTCGAGGCGGTAAAAGAGAAAAAGGCAAACACAAAATTACAAGCTAGGTTGAAGGAGCGTGACATAGAAAATAATGATGTTTTGATTCAGGATCTTAGGGCACGGAAGACAAAGCTTAGGGAGAATCTATAATATGTGGAGAAAGATATAGATAGTCTCCGTGATTTGATGGTGACTTTGAACACAGAGTTTCTAGAGTTTGAGGAGTTTAGGCGTGTACTTGCGTCTAGGATTTATGAGTTAGAGTAGAAGTTGAAAGACTCGAGTTAGGTTAAGTTTGACTTGGAATATAGGTTGAAAAAGTTGGATAGGATGTTAGGCACCGTCCAAGTCAAAAGTGGTAGGTGTGGTAAAGACTACGATGATGTAAGGACATTGTCCGTCACATTTAGTATGTCTTATACTGATATAAGTTTGTCGAAGCATTGGAAAGCACACATCTACGATTGACGATTCGAATTTCAAGTCATCTTCAACAATCATTCCCAACAAGGACGGCTTTGGTAAATATGGTCAAGTTCCATTTACATTTTAAATAAAAATTATTGGGATTTTTATAAAAATTAAAATATTTTTCCTTTTATGAAAAATGATTTTTGAATTATTTTTATCTTGTCAAAAAGCATTTTTATCATAAAAGCTTTTTGATAACTGTTCTCAGATTCGTAAGAGTGTTGTTATGTAAGCTCCCAAATGTTTTAGCACTCTATAAAATGAATCTTGAGATTTGTCATTCGAACGAGACTAGACGTCGTTCGAATGATAGGGAAGTTCATTCGAATGAGAAGTTTTTTTACCTGACACGTCACTGCCTTAAATGATATTATAAATGAGGTGTTAGGGTTCTGTATTTTGTGCTGAGAAAATTTTGTTTTGATCAGAATACGTTTTTGAGAGTCTACCTTTTCTCCAACACAATTTTGAGGGTTCATATTTGTTTTCACAATTCACAAATCCCAGAGAGTTTATTTTGTGTGAGTTGTTTTGTGGAACCCAAACCATACTTTGCCTAAAGTTCAACCCTTGTGAGAAGAACTCTACAACTAGAGAGATGAGAGTTATTGTGGAGCGAGATCCTACAAGGAATCAAGACTGCATGCCTGGGCTACGTGTCTAAATTTGTACGGCTGCGAGTAAGCCACTGCTGAGTTCTAGCTGAAGCTTTTAAGGTTTGATATAGACATTGTGCATTATGCTGGAGGGAAGTGGTATGTAAGTCAATGGTCATGTAACCGTGTCAAAGTTCTAGAATATAAAATGTTTTGCCTTTATGGGAATTTTTTCCTGAATTATTGTGTCACTTGCTTGCCCATTTTTCATTTACACTTACACACACATGGGCAGATTTTAATTTGAATTTTGGTTTTGTTAAATCTGAGTTATCTAATTAAATAGGAGAATTTACGAATTAAATCAATTGGTATCACACCGCGTTTACAAACTGGTATCAGAGCAGGTTTCAGTATCTTACTGTGAATTCCTATTTTCCGCAAAAGTTTTTGTGATATCAATTCTTTTAAACTTTGTTGGATCACTTATATGATCGGGCACCTACTTCTAACGACAACAATTTTTCCTATTCGAAAGCTCGCATGAAATCTTTTTTAAAAGCTATAAATGAGTGTGTTTGGTTATTGGATGAAAATGGTTGGTCTCCTCCCACCATTACTGTTGAGAACATAACCTCTTTAAAACCTGTGTTAAACTGTACTAAGGACGATTTTAAATTGTCCAATTTTAATTCACGTGGTTTGAGTGATATCTTTGGAGTCGTCACTCCCGAAGAGTTTCGCCGAATTATGATGTGCACCACGTCTAAAGAGGCATGGAATATTTTAACATTGACTCATGAGGGTACCACCACTATTAAAAGATATAAATTGTAAAATATTACCACTCAAGTTGAGACACTCACTATGTCAGAGACTAAGATCTTTGACGAGTTTTATGCACGTCTGTGAGACATAGTCAACACTAGCTTTAATTTGGGTGAGGTAATTGATAACACGCAAGTTGTGAAAAAGATTTTCAAATCTCTTCCAAAATGTTTTATTCCGAAATTCACTGTTTTAAACTCGATGGGGGAATTTGAGAACACTTAAGTTATAAGAGTTGGTAGGTAATCTTCACACTTACGAGTTATATATGTTTCCCCAAACTGTTAAGCCTAAAGGGGTTGCACTTAGGACATAGTCGAGATCCAGTGAGGATAAAAGAAGAGAGAGAAAAAAGAAGGAGAGTTTATGTGATTTTGAATCTGATGACGACTCTGACATGGCCCTGCTTTCCAAAAATTTCAAAAAATTTCTCCAGTTTTTAAAACAAAGAAATCCCAATAAAAGGTTTTCGGAGAAATAAAAAATGAAAGACAAGGCTAAAGAAAGCGGTGAGAATGAAAAATAGAGTGATGAGAACCTTGAGAAGATAAGATGCTTTGAGTGTGATGGGAAAGGGCACAAGTAATTTGAGTTTCCCACTAGACTTAGGAGAGAGGTAAAGAAAGTTTCCATACCCGCTACCCTAAGGGATAGAGAGGGAGAAGAGAAAGAGGAGGACGGTGAGTTCGAAAAAGATTTAGGACAAGGGATGGATGTTGCCTTTACTAGTCATGTGAATACCTCCACTTTGTCTCCCGATGATAGGATCCACGAGAGCGTCGACGATGAGTGGAGTGAAGATGAGAGTGAGGATGAGAACGAAGATGAAAGCGTGATCCGAAAAGATTTTAGAAAGTTAATTATCGAGACCATGCAAATAAAAAGGTCGAATAGGAATCTAGGTCTTTGGATTTATGAGTTGAAGGAAGAAAATGATGAGATAAAAATCGAAAAATGTAACTTGACCAACATGCTATCTAGTTGGAGACACTTGTATCCCATCTTGAGGATGATCTCGAATGGGCATGGGAGGTCCAAGTCTCTTTAGATAACATATCTGAGAAGGTTGATAAGATGGTTCCCTATCCCATTTTGAATGATGGACAATATGTTAGAAAAGGTTATGACGGTGCATCCACTACTTTAATGCACCCGAGCCTATCTCCACTTTGGTGAGTGATTCTCATGGGTGTCCGTCTAAGAAAGAACATCCCAAAATTTTTGATATATTAATCCCTAGACCAATTTATGTTTGCTCCCACTGCAAGAAGAGAGTACACCTTAGGGAGTTTTGTTCTAAGTTGGGTTTTGTGCCACATCATTCCTCTTCACATGTTCACGCACATGAACCCACTCGGGATACGTTGCTTGCATATAATGATAGAGAGTTTGCACATATTCATGAGCAAGTAAAGGTTTTGGTCAAGACTACATATGATCTAATGGAAATGGTTCAAAAGATGTCACCATCTTTGGAAAACTCCACCGCACATCCCAATTGAGGACTAGACATGTTTACTAGCATAGGGTGATTTACATGATGACATATTTGCCTATTGCTAGTGTACACCATTTGTTTTATTTTAATTAGCATCTTTATTTGATTTTCTTATTTTTGGTACTATTTTAGCACTGTTTTGTATCTGTTTGCCAATTCCAAGAATTGTTTTTTACAAAATTTTCTCACTGGACAAAACTACATGTCATTCGGGATAATCTGGGAAATTTGTGTTTTTCTCGTTCTAACAAAATTGCATCTCGCTCGAACGACATGGCATCTTGTTCGAACGACCCTTGGAATTTTGTTTGGAGTCACTGCTTATTCTTATTATTTGGTACTGTTGGGTTGTTTTTGAATAGTGTTTGAAAAAATACAAAAAGATTTTCTTTTTTAGAAAATTTTTAAAAACAATTCAAAAAGAGTTTTGTATTTTGTTTGCACCTTATATGAATTCACACTTAGGATGACTAAGTCACAACTTCATGCCATATCCATGTGACGGTTTGATAGTGTTTTGAGACAATAGATTGTGTCATTCATGTGCTTTACAAAGTTTGGAGTCTTTGAGATGATATAGTGTTGCTACCTACATGTTTGACTCACTTTTTCCTTTATTGCATACATGCACGGATTTGTTTGATGTTTATTCTTGTCATATCACATGTTGGTTACGTGTTTCCATCTCAATTATATCTATTAAAACGAACAAAATGCGATAAAACAAGATAATAAAAGGTGTGCATGTTTTAAACCGTTTACCGTGAGTTTGTGTGAATTTTATAAACGGTGAAGGGCTATGAAAGGTACACATTTATCCTTTACGATTAAGCGGCCGTTTAAATTGGACCTAAAAAATTGAGGAATTTTAACTATCCAGGGTCCAAAGAGGTTTAAAAAAGCCCGGAAAAATTGAATGGCAATAAAAAGAAATATATGCCAATTATGGGCCATTAGGTTTATTCACTAATTCTCCAATGTTTGCGAATTTAGATCACCACGAAAATAAAATATATATGAGGGAGTTTGGTTGGAGAATTAAAACGGCTTTGCACGTCCTGAAAATTCTTGAAAAAGCATGAAATCTTTTTGCACCTTATTGGTGTGAAAATCATGTTGACTTTGATTTGTTGATTTTGATTGAAGACGATGTCATCTTAATTCAATAATTTTACACCAAAGGACTGATTTTGATGTTCATTTGCTAGTAGTAGACTTATGCATCTTGCACATATGATATGATTGAGTTGATTTTCCTATCGAATTTGTTCACACCCATTCATTCCATATTCACGATTTGGTTGTCTTAGTAAAAATTCATGGTTTGAGCTATTTCTTTGCTTTCTATTAAAACTTTAAAAATTCAAAAATGGTATGTTTGGTTTGTTTCCCGTGACACCCCTCTGTGCTTTATTGTGGTTATTCTTTCCTTGACATACATGTGTGATCTCGAAATGCAATTAAACCTTGAAGACGCGAAATTTCACCAATTAAACTTCGGCATGATTAATTCCATGTAGCTTTGCCGCAACGTCTTCAGTTAAACTTAGATACATCATAGACTCGAGGGATCAGACAATATAAAATCTATCTACGACACAAACATTTTTTATTCCAAGAATAAGTCAAAACAACATTAAGACTCAATTGGAAATTTGGTCCTTACAAATCTACCCCTTTGACTATTATGGGACAAAACCAACTGTGAAATGCGTAAACCGGGTTGTCAAGCAGTATGACGCCTAAATCCCATCCCATAAAATCCGAAATCAAAAATACATCATCAGTATTGGATAAGATTCTTCAATAATGGACCACCGACAAGCATGAAATGATCTCGAATGTTTGAATGTGATGTAGACCTGAAATCTCGTATCTCTTTAAGCATACCTACACCCATGAAATAGATAAATACCCAGTGAAGAATGGAGGAACAAATGATATAAATTAATATAAATCTTTGAAATCCGAATCATTTGTTATGTGAGTAAACATGATACCAATATGTGAACATGATATACACATGATACCATTTTGGAAATAAGCACTTAAATCAGGATATCACAAACTCACAAAACTCCACCTACATCACAGACATCTCTCCCCCTTTTTGTCTCGAATAGACAATCCGGTGAAAAGATAAAAAAATCTAGCAGTGATATACCAATTTGAGATCAATATGAATTAACTCACAGTATGCTAGATAAACATGAAACCACCAGCTAAAAATAGTCAATCAATGTCAAATTAGTAGCTAGAAAATAATGAATCACACAAAAATATATCAATCATTTTAGGTGTGATTAAATGAATCAAATGCAGCAAAATATGTCAATGATCAAAGCAGGCTGCATAAACAATGAAAAAATGAGTACCAAAATATAAATCAATATGCAGCAGGGTACTGAAATAGAAATCAACCAGAAAAAATCAAACTGGTCAACCATGCTATCGTTCGAATGAGCTAGGGATGTCGCTCGAACGAAATGCGACATCGGTCGAATGAAACAGTATGTCATTTGAACAATATACTGAAACTTTCATTGATTTCCCAAAAAATTAAGCAGTGTTGCCGAGTGGAAAAATTTCGTGAAAATTCTAAATGGAAGGGGCTCAAAACTGCAAAATAGAATAAATAAAATATTAGCAAAACTAAGAAAACTCAAAACCAAACATATATGAGTAACATGCTAACATAGTATCAATGTGCCTAAACATGAACATGGAATGTATGTGCATGAATTAAAACAAAGGAATCATTATTTCAACACATTGAAACGATCAAGAATCTCTAATTAATAGCAATCTACCATCAAACTTTATTATAGCCATGTGTCACAATTAAGGTGTGAGCTTAATGAACTAAACAAACATCAAGCACATAAATCCAGAATATTTGATGATTCTATAAACAATAGCATCATGGCATGGATTTTCAATGATAGGATTCTTTGTGCAAACACATTTAAAATTTTAATCCATCCAAACTCCGTCAGTAAAATCATATTTTCAATGAACTAAACTAATTTGTCCCATTTTTGGCATATGATTCTTTTTATTGCCTTATGACTTTTTTCGGGCTCTTTTAAATGGTGGCTTTAACGTCGAGTCAATTTTACACTCTCGCAACCCTTTCTCGTACACTCATCATATTTTTAATTAAGATTAAAATGCTCACGGGTAAACGGTTATTACACGCGCACCTCTCCTTAAGTCTACTCACGCATAGATGACAAAATTGAGATAAGAACGTCTCACCAAAACTCAAATATGCAAGAGTAGTCAAACATTCATATAAACTCGTGCATGTGTGCAAAGATGGCATATATACAAAGTCGAATCAAAACGCATATCAACTTCGAAACATCCCCATGATACAATGGTTAAGATCATTCTAAGCATTGATAACAAAGACCAAATGTCCTAGCCACATGGATACTGAAAGAAAGGGGGTCCCATCACACCAATATGCCACATCAAACATGTTAACTTATGACACAAAAAATGAAAATCTTTTTGGAATTTTCAAAATATTTGGACTCAAATAAAAATAAAATCTTTTTGTGTTTTTCTCAAAAATTTTCAAAACAAAAATCATTTTTTATTTTTCAAATAAGATGCAATAAATGAAAAAATATAATACGAAATGATAAACATGGTAACACACTCAACCTTTAGATTTAGCATGGGAAGAACCAAGTGAAACCAAAGGAGAACCATGAAGTTTTATTCCTAAAGCCACCAAATCTGACTTCCTAACCCAAGTAGGTGTGTAACGACGCATGGGGGTGGGGGAAATCGTGGAAATTTTATTCTTGAACTTGCTAAACTTTTGAGGAGCATTCCTAGGGTCATAGAAAAACATTCTAAGATGAAATTTTCTACCACAAAACGTGCAAGTACAGCGATGGTATGGAAAGTGATCTACACGTGGACCTTTTATAATGTTCATATGTGGCTCTCTCATACGTGCGGGGGAATGGGAAAAACACGATCATCAAAACCAATACCTCCCTTATTTCTCTTAATTTAGGGTAGCATAACTAGGAAGGTTATAAGGCAAGATTTATGTTTGCACGTTAGACGAGGGGTGAGGTATACCTCAAGAGAGTGTGACACTAGCTTAAATATGAAGAGTGTGAGTGTATATTTAATTATTGCAATTTAACTGCTTGCTAAATATTTTCAAACTATTTTACTTGGGATATAACCCATGTAAAAATATTTTTCAAAACCTTTTAGATGTATAGCCATAGGGATACACAGTTTGATGATTCTATCCAGGGATGCTCAGCTGCAGCTCATGTGAAAGTTTTCGGACTTTGCTATAGATTCGTCGTTCATTTATTCTTAGTACATGACCTTTATTTTAATACTCATTTGGGCATGTCTCCCTCAAATTTAGTATTCAGTTATTTATTTAGCCTTGTGTATCCAAGTTATTATTTGAGTTTATTGTTGAATGGATAGTTGATTTCGTCATCTTTATTTATATTACTCATTTGTGTTAAACTCAGTTACCAGTTTGTGTTTATGGTTAATTATTATTTACTTTCGCATGTTGTTAATTAATGAAAGATAAAATTTGACACCAGTCTATTTAAATTACTAGGTGGTTAGTAACTTTAAAAAGTTTTTCGACAGTAATGCTAAGAATGATCCATATGAGAACTACATTTTATTTTGATAATGGGCTAGCCACCTGGTATTTTAGTAGGCGGGGAGTCACAGAACCATCACCAATTAATTTTTTTAAAGGGATGGTGGGGTATTTAGATATTAGGGGGACAAGTACAATTGGGATACCAGAAAAATAGAATCACCTCCTGAAGATTTTTCAAGTTGTATGGGCATCGAGGTAGATAAAACGGAAGAATCCATCTTGCAAAAAAATGCACGCAAAGAGTCCTCGTCGGAAAAAGGTTTAAAAGTTTAAAATTTTAAACCAACTCGTAGGAATCTAGAGGTACTTGTCACGGTTCAAAAATGGAGAACGCAAATAGTGATGAAATAAATTCAATCTGAAGTGATTCGTCGTCACTTAGATATTGAATTTTAGGGGATCAAGACTCACTTTCAATGAGAAATTCTTTAAAAATTTGAGGTGAAACACAAATCTCAACCTCCTCTTTTTTTTCGGGGGAAGAACTAGTCTCCTTTTAAAGTGTTTCGATTTCCAAATCATCACCAAGTATCTTCTTCGTGCCTTGGATGAAAAGAAAGAAGGGTTCTTATAAAGTAAGCCTCCTTTCCTATAGCACCTCAAATTCCTCATTTGGTTGAAAACGTTCTTCAATTTCAAAAATATCTAAAGAAAAATTGTCCTTGTATTCGAATAATGCATCTAACTCTTTCTCCCCAAAACGATATTCTTCCCTATATTTGTTTTCAAGCCTTTCATGCTCAAGAATTGAAAAGCCCTCACCAATGGTAATAAGTCGAGGCGCAGATTCTTGAAAATACAAAGTTTGAAAACATTTTTCTTCCCGATATTTGTTTTCAAACCTTTCATTCTCAAGAATTTGAAGTCCCTTACCAAAGTTAATTGGTCGAACCTTTCATTCTCAATGTTAATTGGTCGAACCATGATAATTACCAAAGTTTGAGGACTATTCCCATATGAACCATGATAATTACCAAACTCACTACAAAAAGACATGATTAGTGAATAGTTTATATTTGGGAAATTCGTGTAGAGATGTGTGCGCCCAAGAATTGAATGTTTCTCGATGCTCAAATGTGCAAGCCTATAAAAAAAGGTTAAAACAAAGAATACAAATACAAAGGAAAACTAAACAATAAAATAGTAAATCAATTACAATCTATAACAAAACATTTCCCGAAAACAGCACCATTTTGATCTGGAGGAATCCGAGCGTCCATTTAATACGCTAATCGTTGTTATTGGCTTTCGACCGCAATATAAAAAAAACTAAACTTTAACTACACTCTTATGGAGCATAACGACTAGTCTAGGCATCGAATCTATAGGGAGTTTTTGATAGATTTTAATTGATTTATTACTTCTAAAATAAAAGTGTAAAATAAGATGAAGGGGTGATAAAGGAAAAAGCGAAAAAATAAAGTTAACTAAAACTAATTAAAGAAAAAGCTAAATGGATATGGGGTGAAGAGAAGAAGACGATCTTTGAGAAAATCAAAGAAATATTAGCATCCCCATCTACGATGATACCACCGGAAGCCAAAGCATCACTTCTACTCTACCTCACCTCAATAAAGAGATCTATTATAGGAGCATTACTTGCTCAAGAGAATGATGGGGTAGAGGGGCCGTTGTATTATTTGTCAAAGGTGATTCAATCATAGAATCTAGATATACCAATGTTGAGAGGCACTATCTTACCTTAGTCTTCGTATCCCAAAAGTTAAGACACTACTTTTTGGAATGTACAGTTCACATTATCACCAAATATGATCCTATTAAGTATATCTTAGCATGGACGATCTTGGTAGGAAGAGCAACATGACTTTTTTTTATCGTGACAGACTATAATTAGAGTGCGTGGTGCTGAAAGCTATAAAGAGCCAGGCAGGGGAAGATCTGTTAGACCACTTCCCGAGCTAAAATTGTGAGCCTCGAAATGAAGAGCTACTTGGAAAAAATTTCCAAGCATGCTTAGGGGAGGAGATAGAGAAGTGTAAGATGGAATTTGATGGATTTTGTTCACAAGGAATAAGGGGGTCAAGGTGTTATCCTCTCAAATGGGAAGGAGAAGATCACATTCTCCTTCAAGTAAGATTTCAAGTTTTCAAACAATGAGGCTGAGTATGAACCCCTCATTATTGGATTGTTGGAGCCACTAAGAAAAGGTATCAGAGTGATTTGTATACGAGAGAAATTTAACTTGGTGGTGAAACAAGTTAAGGGAGATTTGACCCTCAAGTATGCCAACTTAACACCATATAAATCCATCATCCAAAGGCTACTGAGCTAATTCTTGAAAATAACCATTGAGAGGCGTTTACGAACAATGAATAGACACCCAGACGCACTAGCTACGATAACTAAAAAAAATAAAAATGGATGAAATAAAAAGCAACCATCATGGTACGGCTGACGACGGTGCCTACCACAGTGAAGTCTCTTTGTCCAAGTCAGGAGTCAAAATATTGGAGGTGCTCGATAGTGAAATAGTTAGAAACCAGAGAAGGAAAAATCAAAATGTTAGAACTATCCAACTACCACCTGTTGCAAGGGACGCCATATTTTTAAAAGCCTCGAAGTTTTTTTATCTAGGTGTATAGGAAAAGAAGAAGGTGGAGAGACGTTGGTCATAATCCATAAGAAGAACTACGGGGATACTGATATCACTCGTTATCGTCGGTTGTAGCGGGGAAGCAACTACTGGCCCACTTTAAGCGGAAAAGTTGCTTATCTGTAGCAAGGCTGTTTAAAATGCCAAACCCAGTTTGACTACCTAGCTAAAGTAAACTTTATAAAATCTTTTAAGGATTGGACACGGCATTACATAGAGTATTTGAAGGATGGAGAGTTGCCAATACAGCGGGCAGACGAGTCTATCTCAAGAAGAGAGTAGACCGCTTCTATCTAGTGGAAGGATAACTTTACAGAAAATGTTACAATGAGAAGGCATTGAAGTGCGTAGCTAAAGGGGATGTAGAGAGGGTATTGCGGGAAGATCATGAGCCCTCCCATATGGTAGGTGATAAGTTATATGATCGATTGATGATGTCGGGTTACTACTAGCAAACCATAGAAGTGACTTATTTTGTTATGTGAAGAAATGTAGGGCATGCCAAGTACATGGAAACATAGTGAATTATCCCTCAATAAGTTTACAAAGATTAAGAACTCACAAACCCTTCCACACTTGGGCATTTGATCTAGTGGGAAAGATCAACCAAGCCTCTCGTGCCAAGGCCTTCATTATTGTTGCTATAGAATCATACATCAAGTGGAAAGAAACAATCCTACTAAGGAGAGTGACTGCTTAAGTGGTAACCCAATTTATAAGAGAGTATATCAGATACAGGTTTGGTATACCAAAGGTGATCCTCACAAACAATGGTAAGAAATTTGTATGCAAGGAGATGGGACTCTTCACTCACAAATAGAAGATCATTCATAATAACTCAACGATCTCCTACCCAAAGAAAAATGGCCGAGCAGAGGCCACAAATAAGACTTTGATCAACATAAAAAAGAAGATGTTTGAGGACATCCCAGGGGCATGGGATGAGAACCTACCCATGGTGATATAGGCCTATTGTACTTTAAAAAGAAAGCTGACAGGGTTTACCCCATTCTCACCAGTGTACCGACCGAAGCTTTCCTACCAGTGGAAATGGTTGTTCACTCAATTAGGGTTGTTCTAAGTAACGGCCATACACCAGACCCTCGGCATGTGCAGTTGGAGGAACTAGACGAGGACAGAGAGAAGACTAAGGAGAAATTCAAGATCTACTCCCAGTAGTTGTCCATGGCTTACGAGAACTTAGTCAAGCCTATGTAATTTTAAGTAGGGGACTTGGTCCTACGTGCATCCACTCACCATCTCCGCATCATGTCAGCATCAAAGTTCAAACCCAACTTGGAAGGGCCATTTCTTGGTGAGAGGGGTTGGAAAGTCAAGTTGCTACCCGATATTTAAACCTAAGAATGTTTGCCTTCAATCTATTAACTATAAGTGGAAAAATAAGTATTACACCTAGTTTTTGTTATGGTTCATTTCTTCTGAAATGTTTGAGTGTCCTGCTCTAATACAAGAAAAGTTTCTTTTGTATACATTATAGAGCAAAGTCTTGTAAATAACATAAAATACAAAAGAAATGAATAACAACTATTTTGATTATTACCTGATGACTTTGGCATTATTTATTTACCCTCTTTACGAGATGGGTGCACCAGATTAACGTTTTCACTTTCTTAAAAAGTAAGAATAGTGACACTCTCTACTAAACTATAAGAGGATCCGTGATAAAAGGAACTTTCTTTATTATACTTGGGGGTACATCCATCCTAACGAAAAAATATATTGAGCAAAGTCCTTATAAACATAGAAGATAAAAAAAAATTTAGACAACAGGAGGTTGTCCTACTGGTAGTAATATTAATAAAAAATAATATGCATTTTTTATTACTATCTCATAATAGATTTATATCCTAGAGAACAAGTACTAACCTTTGTTCTTAAGAAAAAAAATTACTTGACCAATTCTTAGAAAAAGTAGAGAAGGGGATCTACCTCACCTTAAACTTGTTATTTTTTAAGACAAAAAGGTTCCTAAGAAAAGTTTGGAATGAGGTCTCCGCAGACCAGGGGAAATTTTTAGTTTAAGGAAATAATCATTTTCTTTACTTGCATTTGATATGTTTTATTCAGAGTTTGTGAGAAGGAGAAAGGCTACCCCCCTCTCCCAGTTATTCCCAAAGAAATGAATGTGCATAAAAAATACCCCACTGTCACACGGGGTACGCTAAAAAGTATAACTTGCTTAGATTTATGTAAGTACCCCATAGTATACAGGGGCAGTTCAAATGGAACAAGTTCTTTCAAAAAATTAGAGCAGGTCATAATAAACAAATGCCAAAAGTACAGATAGAGGCAAAGAATAAAATAGCACAATCGAAGAAAAAAAGGTTTTTTATTAATAACTCATCAGTCCTTCACATATTTATGAGAAAAGAAATTACGAAGCAAAGTCTACATCACAAAACAAACTATCCACTAGATAAAATAGAAAACAAGCCTTGTCGCAAGGGAATATCGGCATAAGAGGGACCTACCTCCTCAACAAACTTCTCCTCTAACCTAGCCATCATGTCCTCGTCCTCAATATCACGAGCCTCAAGCTTGGCCAACTTGAACTGGAGTGACTGAATCCGACCTCTGACTCGAGGAGCCTCAGCTTGATGCTTTTGAACCCTATACCTCCTAGACATGTGGAGTGTGACCATCTTCCTAAATGGGGTTCTCAGAAAATGATGAATTGTGGTGTCAAGCGAGTCCAACTTGAATTGATAGAATCTCTGGAGATCATTAAGGGTCTGAAGAAATAATCTAGTCCTGGTACTGGCTAGGTCAGTAGGTAAAGTAGACAGGAAATCATGAAGATGACTAGAGAGAGCCTTTAGATTGAAGACCATGAGGCTGTCGATGTTGAGCAAACTCTGAGACATAAAAGTCTCTCTATGGTGCTCTAGGACCATCTCTAGAACCTCTCTGTCATGGGTCTGGAACCTCGAAGGTAGCTTTAAGAACCACAGATCACTCATAAAGGCCACAGGAGCCTCTACCTCCATATCATTATATATCGTATTTTGAGACTCAAGGTCTGAAAGTGGAAGAGAGGAGTCCTCATAGGAGCCAACATCACCATCTGAGCGAGCAACCTCAAAACTCTGCTTTACCTCATCAGTGCCTTAGCAGACTCACTGACCGGATCCTAAAAAGGAGAAATATAAAAAAGTAATATGTCACAAAGAAAGAGTAATAAATAGCTGAGTGTCTTTACTCAACTTAAAATAAGGAGTACAAAGTTTACCCTCGAAGTCTAGAGGGGTAAGTATGTTGATGCTAAATCGAGAAGGCACCGCTTGACCCTAAATACCATTCTAACAGAGAATAAGCAAAGTTGGTGTTAATATTTTTTGTTAGAAATGAAAATTTATAAGAAAACTGTTACAAGTAAATCAGGTATGACAACCTAATACCTAGGGAGTGTTATAATAACCTAATACCTAGGGAGTGCATAGTACAACACTCAAAGCAAGGGACGGTCGCCTCACTAACCTAAACATAAAAGTAAGAAGAAAAGGGGTTTGAGGGAGAGAATACTTGCACAGTAAAAGTAAGAAGAACAGGGGAATTGAAAAGTGAGTAGGGTTTGACAGTATAATACCTCTCTCACAGCAATTTCCCCAAGATGTTCCACAGTTATCAGAATAGATGCAGCACTAACCTGAAAATATGGAAATAAGTAAGTGTTAGCAAGCTCTTTCACAGTAGAAGAAAGTTTGAAATGTCTTATTATACCAAGTGTTTACCTGATAAGTCTCATCCGAGACACCAGCTACAGGTCCAGTAGTGACGGGAACAGATGCAACACTAACCTAAAAAATGATAAGTCAGAGAAGTGTCGGCAAATCCTTGCACAAAAGACATAAGTTAATAAAAAATAGTGTGCCACATATTCCGTGGTAGTCTCCTCTGGGATATTGGCCAAAGGTTCGACAAGTACAGGAACTGGCACAGTGCTAACCTGAGAACCAAGATATAGGTCCTGTAGATAGAGATGCCATAGCTACAAATATGTTAAAAAGACTTTGAAGTTTAAGGGCATATAAGAAAAATGAAAGAAGGACAAGTATAACAAACAGGGGTGCGACAAGAAGTACCTAAGAAGTTATTCTTGAGTAACTCACAACAAGCCCCACAAATAATGGGACTTCAACTATGCTAGCCTAAGGGCAAGTAAGATTAAAAGACGTGTAAGTAAAAGGGTGGCACATAAATGGCTACTCTTATACAAGAAATACATCATACATATGTGGTTGTCTCTACAGGAATCAAAGTGGGACCTATAGGTGATGCCTAGAGGGCTTCCAGCTCAACATTCACTGTAGGAGTCATAGATGAAGGGACCTCACTAGCACCAACCTGTGAATAAAGGTGGGATCGGTATAGGTGCTACGATGATGCTTATCTAGTGATGAAAATATATGGAAGCATAGTAAAAATTAGTTAAAATGGATACTGAGAGAGGTGCTACGATGATGCTTCCACCAGAACCCATGACAAAAGAGGACTCAACAGCTGCAGAGTCTATCAAATAATTAGCTAAAGAAGAAGTCAATGATGTGGTAAAATTGGTCGGCTGAAAGAAGAAAAGGCAGTGGCAAGTCGTGAGAATGAAATTCCAGTGATAAATAAAAATGAGTTAAGGAACAAAAGATTAAAAAATATATATACATAAACCCCTCAAGGGAAGAAGGACTAAAGATGACTACTGGCATAGTCGGTGTAGTAGTAGTGGTTGTTTGTCACAAGAATTGTTAGTGTAGAGGGGACTTGAAGGTAATCCTGAGATTAGGGATAATTCCCTAATTAGCAACGGTGTTTGAGGTTAACGCAATAGAGGAAGCTTAGCGTGGCAACTTAGCGTGGCAGCTTAGCGTGGCAACTCAAGAGTGGCAACTCATACTTCAGCTTGTTGTGTTAGTCATATTGTATCTTTGGTTACATTTACTGTAAGCTATAACGGTTGTAATGATGTAACGAGAATAATAAAGTGTTTTAGTGTGAAGTCAAACGGTACTTGCGAGAGACCAGGCTTGGCAGGGCCTGGGAGAGCTGTCATGCTCTATCGAATGACCTCACCGTGGGAACTTTAGAGGGACTTGGTTTGGAGGATTGAGAAGTAAGGCACCGTTGGGGCTTGTCCTGACCATCTTAGATACACCTGGTAAAACACCGAAGGACCCTGACCGTGGAACCTCGGGCGGAGCAGCTTGGAGTTCCATCGGGCGTTGAGTTGTGAACCAAACAATCCTCTACTTAATGTCACATCTACTGTGGGTGACGTCACTAGCCAGCTAAACAATGTCAGACGTGCACTTGAGTAAACCACCGTGGTATTTGGGGCTGTCAGGCAGTTGGTGAGCCACCTGTGCGACAACAGTCCCCTGACACACGGTGGTTAGGCAAAAGGCATGTCTTGGGATTTAATATTTATGACGTGGAGACAGCTAGTGCATTAGGTATTTAGTGTTGTGACATAAAGTATGAGAACTCGTATGACCCGTACCGCGACAAGAAGGAGGTCTTAGGTACATCCTCCTCATGAATCCACAACTGATGGTAACCTGACCTCAAATCGATTTTTGAGAAGTACGCAGTCCCTATCAACTGATTAAACAAGTCGTCAATCCTAGGTTACGGATACTTGTTACATATTATCACCTTGTTTAGCTCCCTGTAGTCTAGACACAAACGGAGCAAACCATCCCTTTTCTTCACAAATAACACCCTGGCCCTAGGTGGACGTCTGGGAGGCATAAAAAATGAGAAAGAATTTATAGGTCCACAATTATCAAATCTCAAATAGCTAAAGACGTAAAAAAATAATCAATAAGGAAACAATACTAATAATAGGGCTATACATAAAATAATGCTAAGCTGAAAGCATAATAAACCGCACAAATCCTAAAAGACTTTAGAACCTGATGCTCTGATACCACCTGTGACACCCTGCCTAATTAAATACTAGGTGATCAGTCCTTTATTAAATTAATTCAGAATATCCAATTGGTTCAGAATATGTATCATTGTCGAAAAAGATTATTACTATCACTAATCACCTAATATTTAAAAAGGTTAATGTGAAATTTATCCATTAACATAAAACCAATATTATCCAAGTACAAACCATACACCATTCAAAAAAATATCATATGAATTAAAATGACTAGAGTAATAAATGGGACCCGAGTAAACATAACCAGCCTAAATCTCCATACAATGATCCAACAAAGTAAATCAACAACTAAAAGGAGTAACTAAAATAAATCCACAAGTCTCTGACTGTCTGAACAAGAAAAAGGGGAAACATGCCCTAACTAAAACAGAGAAGCTCAATATCCAGGAATGATAATCATAGAGTCATCTACTACCAAGTTCTGTAACTTCCACTACAGCTACAACTAGTCGAATTAATGGAATTCTGATCCTTAGTGTCCTTATGGCTGGGCACCTAAAATAACTTGACAAGAGAAAAGATTTGCAATAGATGAGTCAAAGCCCGAGTTGAAAACAATTTGAAAATCAACAATTGTTTAAAATGCATTAAACAGTAAATATTATATACATGTTAGTTTCTCGTGCCCTCACTTGAGGTCCTCACCTCTCAACTATTGTGCATGCCTAGCATAGACTCCTAATCCCCTCATATTCACGATATCCCACTTATCAAACTTATCCCAAGTCCTTTAATGAAATGTCTAAGTCATCGTACTCAATTATAACATCCGAGTAATACGTTCTTATAGTTATAATGCCAACTTATACGGATTCACATAACTTATTCATCATTCAAGTTCTTGCATTGTTGATTAATATTAAGTATTATAGTCTTTCTCATCTACTAAACATCACCGTCGAATAATCTCAAGTGTGTATATATATATATATATACACTAGTATGGCACCCCATAAGGCTAAACCTGCGATGCACACATACTCTGCTATCAGTCCCTGTACATCACGCACATAGAGACTATGAACTTCGAATCACTATGGAATCGATTCAACATATATCACACACAATGGGGGCGAACATAGTTCCCAGCCCCATGGGCTATGAACATACCTATGCACCCACGTGACCGTAAACTTATCAACTCACAAATAAGTGTTTCCCAGACCTATGTCCTGAGGTTGCAATCTAAAATCCCCCTAAAGGCTCATCAAGATACGATTGTCCCCTTCCTAAGACCTCCCATGATAGCAAGTATGGTTGGTATGTCATACACATAAGAATTCATACAATAGGTACACACAACCCATATAATTAATAGAATCACACCACCTATATATTTCAGATTTACATGAGTTATCATTCTTACAATGTTCATGATTTCTCTCCATTACCACTATTCTCTCTAACGTAGCGCATCTCTTACAATGAATATCACTAATGAGTCCTTCTTATCCATATATACACCTATGCCAATATTATTATCTTAAGAACTATGTTTTCCCTTCATATACCTGAGTCATTCATGGTTCTTGACTTATTTTCACCAAATTCTAGCTCGCCCCGTCAATTCCCAAAATTTTGAAATCTCATTCGAAGTTCCTAAAATATCGTTCGATCAAACTTCGAATGAACTAGGTTTCTGAATTCTCATTGGATTCTTGTTGGATTGTCGTTCTAATGATGTCATTCGAACGACTTTCCCTTTTCCCAGGTCATTCGAACGACTTTTACCTAGTTTCTCTCCTAACTTAGGAAATCTGAGTTTTCGCCTATTTTTATTCATCCAATTCACATCAGACTTCATCTAACTCACAATTAACAGTCCTTAAGCCGTTTTACATACATATATATGATCCCTAATATCTTTTAACCATCAAACCTCATTAAATATTATATATGGGTGAAAGAATTTAATCAAATTACAAAAGCCCTAGTTTTTGCATCATCAATAATTTTATCCACTCAAACCTAAAATTAAAATCGTTTTTCTTCATGTAACATCCCAGATTCATAGACTCTACATATAGTATTTCATCTACCATCAATTTTCTACCCAAAACTTGATTAACAATTCAACTCCAATCCAAATATCATTATAATAGGTGTATATCATCAATTCTACACTAACATGTGTAATATATGCACTAATTTAAAGAAAGATAACCACTTACCTTGTTGAGAAGGTCTAAATCTTTGAATGAAAGTGATGTATAGGAGTTCCTGTCTTTTCGATCTACCAGTTGATGGTATTTTTGGTGAAGGATGGTTGGTTTTGGCCTTGGAGATCTTAGAAATCCCTTATTCTTCTTCCTCTTGGACTCTCTCTTTTTATCTACTGATAGAACCTAACTTCTCTCATGTACCTGCTAATATAATCCTCCCAATTTTCGTCCATTAATTTGCCTAAATTTTTCAAAAGACAAAAATACCTCTCTGGGGTGTCGATTTGGCCCAAAACTATCCCGAAACCCAAACTGAACCCCCGAGTAAACTATTCTGACTATTTCGACCCGTTCGGACATGGTGACGCACTCGAAATGACCATTTTGGCAACGTATAATTATTTTACTTCTTATCTTACTAATTTAGTCCTGACACGACTCATACATGCGTCCTGACTTAAATTGCATAATTGTCTTATTTTTCACTCATGACAACATTAATATTTTCATGATCATATATCACTTTACTCACTAAGTAATATTCAATATAACTTATATCAATGAGTACTAACTCCTGTCACGCTAGTAATCATTCAAATAAATTCGGAATAATTATTAATAAATTTCCCAATTAAGTTAATTAATCCCATAATTTAAAATCATTAAAAATACGAGGTATTACATATACCAACTCATAGCTAGCAAACAGTCATATCAAATGAAACATCAATCTAACCAAAGATGTGACTAAACGAATCAAACTAGTTTAAGTATCAACACATGAATAAGCAATATTGACTGGATATAAACTGTCCAATTGAACTGAGAAGTATCAAAACAGAACGAAATCATCTCATATATGAAGCAGGTACAGAAGAAGAATAAGGGCTAAAAAATCTGGGATGGTCCTTCAAACGAATATGCTATGTCGTTTGAACGACATAGGTGTGTTGTTTCAACGAGGTCAAAAAGGACCTAAAATTATAAGTTGTCGTTCGATACATCAATCTAATGACCTTACAAATGACCAACCCTAACAAAAATAATGCCTCAAAAAATGTGTCATTAGAACCAAACATCGAACGACATGGACATGTTGTTTGAACGATGTACATAAGTTATTTGAACAACTTCAAAAAATTTCATATTCATGTTCCAAAAAATTCAAAGTTTTGCCTTGTGAAAAAATTTCATGAATAAAGGTACTGGAAATATGAAATAGTACCAAAACAGACTAAAAAAAATAATGAATAAAAAACAACGTGGGTTTCATGCTAACATAATATCAGTGTTCCCAAACATGTATATGGAATGTATTGGCGTGAACTACAACACATGAATCACGACATGAACACATCGAAACGATCAAGAAACTCTAAATGATAGCTAAATGTCATCAAAATTAGTTTTATTCATGTTTGACAATTAATATAGTTAGCTTAATCAACTGAACAAACAACATTCACACAAATTTGGAATTTTGACGATTCTACTAATAATACCGTCATGACGATTTTTCAACATTAGGATTTGTGGTATAAAGCCATTTATTTTTCCATCCAAATATCCTCATATATTCATATTTTTCTATTTCAATCTCTTTTGAGGTTTTTATTTTTATCAACATAGAGAAAACCTATTGTCCCTATTTTAGGCATATGATACCTTTTATTGACTTAATTTTTTCTTGGGCCATTTTAAACGATGGCTTTCATGACGAGTTGATTATACTCTTGCAGCCCTTTTCCATGAACATTCATTATTTTTTTCATTACAAGAAATATTAATCCTCACGATAAACAGTTCTTACATGCACACCTCCTCCTATGTCTTATTACGCATAGATGACAAAATTGAGATTAGAACATCTCAAAAAACTCAAATATGCATGAGATCTCAAAATATTCATATAAACTCGTGCATGTGTGGAAAGATGACATAAATACATAGTCGAATCCAAATGTATATAAACTTCAAAACAACCCCATTAATCAATGGTTAAGACCATTCGACGCATCAACAATTACGACCAAATGTTCTAGCCACAAGGATAATGAAATGATAGGGGTCCAAGCACACCAATATGTCACATCATACATAAAAACTCAAGACACAAAAATAAATCAATTTTTTCCTATTTTTCTAAAAAATATTTTTTACTAAAAAATAAAATCTTTTTGTATTTTCTCAAAATTATTTTAAACCAAAAATCTTTTTGTATTTTCAAAAAAAATTTATCAAAACAAAATATTTTTGTGTTTTTCAAATAAGACTTAAGTGAATGAAAAAAATATAGTACAAAGAGATAAACATGTAACATAATGTTTATCATGAAGCAAAGCATGCGTATGATAAATAAAATCATGCAAGCAACAATGCATAAGAAATAGCATGTGATGCATCATGTGCAAGCATGTGAGAATCAACCAACAAAGCATTTAGCATCTCCAAAACAAATTTTCTAAGGATTTTTTAGAGTCGTGTTCAACCTTCCCTTTTGTTTAAAAGGATCAAACGACACTTGTAGTCATTTGAGCGATATTGCAAGGTCGTTCAAGCGATATGAACAGGTTGTTCGAGCGACATGGCTATTTCGTTCGAGCGACATGATGGTCTCGTTAAAACGATGTGCCAACTTAACTTTACTATTAAAGGCATGTTTCAGTTAAAATTTGGAATGTTGCAGAACTAGATAAATAGTTTATATACAGTACGTTTTCTGCACAAGTTTTCTAAGGTTTCGAAAGTCTAAAAACATCCTTAGAGTTTTAAGATTCGAGCTTTCGTACTCTTATTCTATAGATACCTTGGTTTGCACCATTGGAGTTTATTCATCACTTTGAACGTTGGGTTTTGCAATGAAGAAGTGAAGGAGTTTGTGTTGTATATCGTATATGTTGCCAAGCTGCATCATGGACACCGAGACATATGTGGATGCGTGTGTTGTGGATGAGCATCATAGAAGGACTTCTGTGTAGGAACTGTGAAAGGGTGGTTTAAGGATCAAAGGAGCAACTTGTGTGGATCGAGTCATTGAGTAAGTCTATCAGTTGTACTTTGTAATACCATATCACAGAGATTTTCTGGCTTGGGCCGTCTGAGGTTTTTTCCTTTAGTGGTATCATTATACATCCGGTGTCGCCTTTGTGAACTTATTTATATTACTTGCTTTAGTCACGTAGATGCATGTTTAGGATTCAATAAGATAAAATTGAGCTTAACTAAAATTGGTTCACATACTTGGTGCGTATAAAATTTGGAAAAAGGTTTTTAAAAAAGAAAGTTTTCTTTGACATCCTTAAAACACATTCGAAAGAAAAAGGGGCCTACAACTATCTTGGGAATCATAAGATTGAACCTTAGAAACCGTCACTCGTATTATCATCTACAATAAAATATTATTCATTTAGGCTCATATGCCATTCCATAAAACTATGTAGTTACGTTCCATGGGAGAATCATACTCCTCTTTCGATTCAGTATGACTAAGGTAATCATTGTGTTTTTGGATTCATTCCTTTTCTCCTTATCCTACTGGGACACTCAAAATCACTATTCCTAACACCTCGGCATTCAAAAAACTTGTCCTGGTCATCCACATCCTTAGGTTTATCTCTATTCTTCATATCACAATCACTAAAGTTATAAGGTTTTTTCTCAAACTTCTTATCTTCTATAAGCTTAAGAAATATTTTGATCTTCCTAGCAAAGTCACCCCCAATATCAAAATTCGACACATCCTACTTTTGGGATTTCAAAGAAATTTCCTTTCCCTTTCTTTTCATCCTTTTTTTGCAAAGGACATAAAAGTTATTGGATCCACATAGTCTCGACACAACCTAGATAATCTACTACCTCAACCTTTGTGTTAAATCTTTCAGGCAATGACCTTAAATTTTTTTATACCACTCTCAACTCGAGGATAGGATCACCTAAGTTAAATAAGGAATTGACAAAATCCGATAACTTGGCATAAAACTCAGCAAAATAATCACGCTCTAATATTTGTATCGTTTCAAATTTAATTGTCAAAATTTTTCAATTTAGAATCATTAACAATGTTAGTGCCCTTGTATGTGGATTTCAGAATCTCTCGAGCATCTCTTGCCCTCTCACATGTCATAATTCTCCTAAAATATTAAACGTTCATAATGTAAGAAATAACATTCACTCTTTTGGAATTAAAAATCAATGCATTCTTTTTATCCCTTTTCCAAGGGGATTATGGTTTGGGCAAACAACCCTTATTGGGAGGAGACCACCCTTTATCAACTAAGTTCTCAACGTTCTCATCAATCAATTATAAGAAAAATCGCATCCACTCCTTGCAATAAGGTTAGTTTGAACCATCAAACATGAGAGGTAGAGTAATGGAACTAACCTCACAGTTGAACTCTATTTAAAATCCTAAACATGCACTAAAGATGGATAAAGAACAATAACATAGTACTCTCTTTGACATCAAATTGAAGAGGCTCCAGTGTTCATGACGGTTATAGGGATTGCCAAGCAAACACCAATTTTTGATTTTTTCAAATATTTAAACCAAATAAGCAATTAATCCCAATTTAATCTTTGCATAAAATAAAACAAGCTGTTTAAACTATTGGACAAATATATTTTACCCTAACAATGAATGAGGAAACCCAACAATGAAAAAAACCTCGGACAACCCAACCATGCTAGTCCACTACGATATAGGTATAATATAAGGACAAATTAGACTTACTCAACCAAATGGAATCCTTTAAGACTTGATGGTCTCTTTACTCCTTGAACGTTCTTCACAGTCACCGTTGGATGCCTTCAAATTGTAGCACAACATAGGTACTACCCACATCTCATTATCACAATGATATTACCATTGCATGACTAGCTCCAGACGTTAAAAGAGCATGGAATCCACCGTGCCAAACCAAAAACATGGAATCAAGAACTCAAAATAAACTTTAAAGGAAGAGAAAGAAGTCTCGGTGTAAGACATATAAAATCTCAAACAAAAATAAGCTCTTGAAATTGGGATCCCAAACTATTGGTCATAAACTAGGATTTGGGAGGATCCATATTTATCTTGGAAATTAATTTTCACTCATCCTCTTTTCAGAAACTATTGTTGAGTCCCTTTATTTATAAAAAAATATAAGAAAAATGCTTGCACGCAACTCAAGAAAACTCATTCGAAAGAAAATATCAAGGTCATTTGAACGGGTTATGCTTTCTCATTTGAACAATATAAAACTTGGTCGAACGAGATAGTCAAACTCAATTTAATGACCGTCAAGTGATATTTGAAGTAAAACTTTCTTCTAAATAGAAACATCTTGTTTCAAGTTCGTCTAATGTTCGGTAGAATAAAAATCCTCAGGTCGTTTGGAGTAAAACAAAACCTCATTCCAAGGAATACTATATAATCATTTGAATGAAACTACTTTTCTCATTCGAACGACTCTAAAAACAAAAAAAAAATATTATTTTCTTTTAAATCCTTTACGAAAAATGGCCTCAAAAATATTTTACAAACACTAACACCCAAAACATATACAAGTATAAAAATAGTATGCATTCATACTCATTGAGATCCCATGGACATTGAAGATAAAGCTCAGAAAAAAATATAAATGGTGATATTGTCGCTTTACTTGGCGCATCGTAGGCTTGAGGGATAAACTTAACAAAAATACTAACCTATAACACAAACTTGTTTTGTCCAAATGGAATAAATTCAACACAAACAAATTGACTCGATGTGAAATTTGTCCATATAATGTGTTTGTACGCTAGCTCTTCCCTTAAGAACATCCTAAATTTCAGATGTGGAAAATGTCATGTGCATACTGAATGTGATTGGTTAAGGTCTAATGAAATCCTTCCCCACACTATAAAAGATCATCGTTGGACCTATGTATCATGGAACTAACTTCAACTTAGACCCTATCCCTAAAATTGCCTTCAGCGGGGAGTACATTATAGACACCTATTGCCCCCAATTATAACTCGAATATACACCCCATCCCATCTTCATAGATCTTTTACCTAGTCTAGAAGTCTTTATATGTTTTCAAATGAGCGCCAACTTCTTTGAGGTGTCCCGAACATAATATGTCCCGAATTACTTTGTATACCTCATATTTAATAAACTTTAGTTAATTTATAAAAATGATCCAAATGGTATAATGTTCCCTTTGGGACCTCTATAACCCATGGGGAAATCCATCGATATGATCTCTCACTTCCCCACTGGGACATCACACAACTGGATCTCTCCAAATGTCTCTGGTACTTTATCTTACTACTCACAGGTGGTACACTTATACACATTTTACGTTATAACCCACTTCATACCTGACTAGAAATATTGCCTCATGAAATAAGAATATATCTTAGCACCCTTGGGATGCACAGTGAACCATGAACTATGTGTTTATTCATACTTACTTTTTCGACTTGAGAAACTCCATCACAATCAATATCCATTGAGAAAAATAACCTTTGTTTGAGACAAAAGAAGTAAAGGGAATTACTCTCAGTAACAGTTATCTTAGTTTCTTTTGACAAAAAGAGTCCAATGATTGGGCCTGAATCACTCGCAACACTAAATTGAGTGTAACAACAACTATTTATAAAAATTCCTCTCTTTTATTAATTATACACAAAGTATCTCAGTACTTTATCCATAAAGCCAATAGACTAACTATCGGTTTATAACTCCAGGAATCTTCTACCATGTTCTCATTGCCCTAATGATACTATATGGAGAAGTGGTATTCCTTCATAAATTCCAACCACCTCTTGAGGTGCATGTTTAATTTTCACCGAGTGAACATATCTTGAAAGCCCTTGTGGTCTAATAATGGTTTAAATCTCTCACCCATTAAATAATGCCTCTAAATACAAAGAGCAAAAAGTGTGGTTGTTAGGTTCTCCTTCATCCCTAAAAGTCCACTAAAAATTCTCATCTAAAATGAATGGTACCTAATTTAGGGTGAGATGGGTAAGTGCTTCTAAACTCTTTGAGAACCCTTGAATCAACCTCATGTAGTACTTTGCTAAACTCAAGAATCTCTCGACTTAAGTAGTTATCGTGGGTTGTTTTCACTCCATATATGCCGACACATTGATAGGTTTCACAAAAATCCTAACCTTAAAGGTAATATGCTTGACAAAATTCACTTATCGTACCAAAAATCCACACTCTTAGAACGTGGCATCATGCATGTTCTATCGAAGTGTCTAGACTAAGATGTCATAGATATATATAATAACAAACTATTCAACTTATAATTGGAATACTCTATAAATTAACTTTTTGAACATCATTGGATCATTGATAAAACCAAATGGTATAATTGAGAAATGCATATGATCCACATTCTATCATAGAAACTATCTTTGGGATATCCTGATCCTGAATACATAACTACTGATATTTAGAGCGTAAGTCAATCATACGAAAGAAATATAGTCCCCTTAACTGATCAAACATGTCATCGATACCTGGAAAAGGAAAAGTATTTCATATCATGACTTTGATCATCTCTCGGTGGTCCACACGTAAACCGAGTGAACTATCCATCTTTTATCAAAGAGGATAGGATCTTATCCATTACGACATCCTCTTTGGATTAAATCCTTGTCTCAAAAGCTATTGTGTAAAAATCTAAACATTTATGATTCTTTATGAGTTATTTGAAATTGTATCAAATCATTAATATGTGTGTCATTGAAGCTACATAGGCTTGAGTCGTGGTGATACGTTTGAATAAAGTGAGGCTCGTTCATTTAGAGTTGATCATTTGGGACTTTGAAGATCTACAAAGATTCTCTAGATCAAAAGACATCCGTTGCTGAACTGAAGATATATTATTTTAATAGTTTTTTTATTGAAATTTTTTGACTATACACACACTGGCACGTTTGTTATAAAATGTGTTTTTACCGACCAAACAACGTTTTATGAAAAAATGAGATGCGTTGTGTATAAATTTTGAAAAATATTGATTTTCAAATGTGTTTTTGTTTGAAGTTTTTGCCAAATAACGTCAACTCATTAACACAATCCCATTTGGACCAGGCACATGTCACAATTCACACATTCATGTTTTGACCCATGCATATGGACATTAGACATTTCAGCCTTGGTTGCATATTGGTTGAAATCGTGAACGTGAAAAAAAAAAAGTGAACTATGCCAGCGACTAAGTTTAAAAATAAATAAATCCATAAATAGTCTTCTTCCCTTCCTTTTCCATATATTTAAATTCTCCATTACTCACTTACATCTCAGAGAGTAAGTCTGTGGTTGAGATGTTTTACTCTATCTCTCTATTTTGAACTTCACTTGTTCCCTCCAAATTGACAAAAAATCCTAGATTTATACTTCATAAATGGCTTGAGAAGAAATTAAGAGTGATTTGATTCAGGTACCCATTGCCAAAGTTCAATTAAAATTATTCTTCACTTGAATTGACTAATTAACACTCATAGTTATAAAAAAGGAGGCGCCTTATTTTATTAGAGAGATCGAGACATGATACAATTCCAAGGAAGAGTGTGTACTTCCTCATTCATCTTATGGAGCTTGATATCGATATTTTATCATCAATGGGGGTAAGTTCAATGTTCATCAGTAACTACTCATGAGTGTATGGGTGAGATGCACTTTTTTACATTGTATAAATTATTTTTCAAGTTAAACAATGGATTAGAGTGCGTATAGGTCTTTTTCCCCTTGGTGGGGGGCGGGGGAGATTTCATCATAAAATATGTGTAATGGATTAATTATGTTTTGTTCGATATTTTGTTCACTTGAATCACATATTATACCTATATATAACATAAATCTCGTTTAATTCATAAAATTTAATTTCGGATTTGTGCATCTAGTAATGAGACCTAGATTTCCTAAATTATAATTATTTGTTGATCCATTCCTAGTATGACTCCACATAGTTGTTACATGTGATAGGTTTCTTGAAATTAATAAGAAAATTAAAATTATCAAAAAATTGAGCAAAACTGCATATAAACCTAATTACCCCCTCTAGGTTTGTTAGTGTTAAACACTTATGTTGAATACCGACATCTTCCATTGGTATTAGAGTGGTTACTCTCATCTTCATTCCATGATCAGAGTTTGATCTTGCTTTATTGGGTAATTCTTTGTGTTCATTACTCGAATAGCTATTGTGTATCTGAGTAGATCTAGTTTTATAATTGATGATGAATTTTTATTATCCCAATTTCAATAGTATAGAAAATCATATGCCATTGAGTCCTAATGAGAGGATAAATCATTTGGAATCCAAAAAGGAAAAGAAGAAAAATAAATCTTCTCATTCTTTTGAAAAAAACAAAGTCCATTGATAATCACTTTGATGAACATGATGAATTGAAGTGTCAAGTAATCGAGTCAAGACAATAAAGAGCTATTGTGTAATCTTCTCAAAGTGAAAAGGTTGAATGTTAAGAAACATAAGCATTTGAATGCAAGTTTGATAAGCTTAGTCAAATTAGCAATCAAAAGTTGAAATTAATTGAACTTGCATTTTAAAAGAAGATAACAATGCCTTGAGAGAACAAAAGTCATACTTAAGAGAATTTACTAGTTCAAAAAGTGTTGATTTTGAAAAACTCATGGTTATTGACCATGAAAATAATGTGAAGGAATGTGCATGTAGAGAATGACTTCCTAAATTAAAAATTATTACTAAAATGAAAGTAACGTTTGCTTTAATTCCATTTTGGGTAAAAGTTAATCCTAACATCTAAGTAGAAAAATAATTATTTATAAGTTCATTTAATATATGTTCATGAGGTGTTTAATATAAATAAAAATGCGAAATAGTGATTCAAGCACTTGAGACATGAATTTATATAGGGGAACAACCCTTTCAGGAAAAAACTCGGGCCAAACCATCACCTTCTACCATCTATGTAAAATTTTACAAAAATGTAGAAATACTATAAAAACTTCATCCTTTCCTAGACTCAATAATTCACAACCTTCATGAGAGTGTGCCACTCGACGAGAGATACCCAAATAAATATTAATTCCATAATTTAAGAAAAATTTTACTAATTTATTATTATCAAAAGGGTTTAACAATCGAAAAGTCTACGTGATTAAATATTTGACTATATTTTAGGATGTCAAGTCATATCTTCTTATTTACAACAATTGTTCTAAAAAACGCAAAAAGTGTAAAATAAGTATAAGACCGGATATAAGAGGGAAAAACCTCGGGCTGATAAAAATGACAGATGCACTATGATAAAGATTTTATAACAGAAGATAAATACTTAAAATCACACGATGTTATGATGGACTAGACACTCTTTCACACTATATTCTTCGAGGAAAGTGCCTATTTCAAAAGTATGTTGCACAACCGCCACCGATTTATCTTGTGAGGAATACCATAAAATATTTCTGCCAAAACTTTCCTCTTGATAATTAAAGCAACTAGTTCTTATTTGGAGCATTCAAGCAACGAAAATTCCATAACAGGGTTTTTGATGAAATCCTAAAGATATGTGTGCTAGGGTGTTTGCAATGATGGGGTGCTTTACATTTCAAAATGAGTTTTCCAAATCAATGAAGAGAAAATATTTACTCACTAATAAAAATATATTTTCAGACACAAGATGATTGAAAAAAACTCTATTTGAAATAACGACTTGAAAAACTCAAAGAAGAGGAATAAAAAAATGTGCGGTCAAATATGTGAAGTGTTTTGATGAAGAAACTTAGTCTTTTAAATCTCTCACTCTTAGTATGGAAGAGTATATAACACTCAACTATATAGCCTTATGACCTGAAATGGTTGGAAGTCTCACATGTTAATTGTAACACCCTTATGGAATCAAGTAGTCACTCCAAGGTCTTAGTCACCTAAAAGGTTGTACTTAAAGATAAATAAAAAATATCTTAAAGAAGATCTTGTACAAAAAGGCGCTTTTGTCACTATCAAACGTGCCTCTCATGAACTTCGATTCCGTGAGAAAATTTCTCATTATTGCTAACATGAAGCTATAATATAGGTCGCGTAAAATACTGGCTGTTTTGAGTGTGTCGCAAAGGTCTAGCGAGGCTTTTTCGCTGCAGTGAAGACAAGTTTCCATGGAGTATCACTGCGATAATAATACAAGTCCAGAGAGTATCCAAAAAAATTGTCCACTTGTCCTTAGAAAAAAATTCAAAATAAGTATTTTTGGAAAACTGTAAGTATGTTTATTACACCTAAGAATATACATACTTAAATTATACATAAATATGGAGTTCCTTTAGTAAGTAAATTTTTCTATATGGAGAGTCTATTTGATAAACGTAGAAAATCATGGTTAATTAAAAAGATTTTCCAATTGTAAAAATAATTTAACCAAGGTATGAATCTAAGTTTGCTAAGTTTTATACCTTGCCCTAATGGTGTACTTGTGGTTAGTTATTGAGTGAATCTATCATGTAAATGAACCTTTCTGGTGACCTCTTGGACAAAGACTAAAACATGTTTTGACAAGAAATATAGAAAATTATTCTATAGAGCACATTGAGTATATAATACTTTTATAATCTCCTATTTTGTCGAATTTCGAGAAAAAACATAAAAAGGAAAAAATACAAGAAAATGTTAGAAATCTACAATGTTACGACTTGTGTGGCCATGGTAAAATACAAAAAAAAAATTAAAATTTATTGCAAGTAACTAATTACTAAAAGATCTCAACTAACTTCATTGACCAAAATAAGCTCTTCAAATTACTTTCCTGTCACACACTAGTAAACTCATCAAGGTACCACTATGAAGAAATATAATAAGAAAATATGATAAATATGAACATGTGGATATAGAAATAAGAACATGTGAGTGACATATCTATCTAAAAATAACTCCACCTTAAATATATAATTCCTCTAAATAAACATGATATAGAAACAAATAACTCTAAGTAACCAAATATTCTTTGATAACTATACTCCCACTATATGTAAACTTCTCCCTCTTTTTTATCACGAAAAGCGACAAAGGAAAGAAGTAAAGCACATAATGGGATCAAGTTATCGAGGAATTTTAAGAGAGTAAAACATGATACTCAAAACAAAAAACAGTGAAGAACAATATAATGAGTGAACAAGTAAAATATTAGATTAGGAAAGATTTAGTCAATAGAATAATTGGTCTAAGATCAACAATTTTAACTACACATGGTTATAGAAAATATATCACACAAGTATATAAATAATGCAAAAAAGTGACAAACATTAAAATAAAAGTTAAGAGTTATAAGGATTACAATAATTTTGGTCAATTGAAATCAAAACCCAATAAATTTAAATAAACCAACAAAGGCCAAAACATATAAAAAACAACATCACTTCTTATTATTCAACATTATTATATTAGATAATTCAATAACCTCATTGTGAACATCTTACAAGGAATCGCTGGAATTTTTCTCACGAGTATCAAAAGTGTAGGGAAAATTATCGTAGAAAGAGGAAGTTGTTGAATCAAAGGAAGAAAATTGATTCCTAAAGTCGTCAAAGGCGGGAAGAAAATTAGAGCGCATTTGAGTGGATAACTAAGAAATGCTTGTATCCAAATTAGTTTCTATCAAGGGGTATATACTAGATGCATGTGATGTAGAGGCTGGGTAGGGAGATGGTGCAGGAACAACATGAGGTGGTTTAGGTGTGACACTTTAGTCTCTAAGCTGAGAATAGACTGATAATAGGAGTTAATAGCCAACACAAATTGCGATTTGTTCTGAACTTCATTTGGAAGAGTAGGAACTCTAAACTCCTAAAGCAAGTTCATGATCAAATGAATGAAGTGAAAAGGGCAAGTTTTCTTACTTCCATTTGTGTGAAAGAAATCGAGCCTCCGATCAAATTACACAAACATATACATGAAACTAATCTAATGGCGTACATCAATCCTGCATGTTTGGAAGATATGTTGTAAGGGTGGTATGTGGGTAAAATACAAGAGGATACAACCATATTAATAATATGAAAATCCTTACTGAGAAATGATTGAGGAAAATTGTTTCCATTCCAAGACTAACAATTATTGTCACTTAACTTAAAGATTACATATCGATTGCAAGGTTCACTTCTAATCGACTTGTTAGGATATGTGGAATAGTCAACTTCTGGGAAATGAAATTTATAGTTTATCCATTAGAAGATAGGTTCACATGAATGTCGCTCACCTAGGAAGATAGGAATCTATTATCCTAGTGATCCTTATCATCCACAAGATTCAAATAAAATTCCTTCACCACGTTGGCATTATATGGTCCAGTTTGAGAGAAAACACCAACCGAATCCCTTTTATCCAATAAATCATACAAAAGGGTACTGGAAAAAGATTCCAAATCAATTAACCTCTCTTAATGCACCTGTGATACCCCGCCTAATAAAATACCCGGTTCTCAATCATGTACCAAATTAAAACAGGAGTCTCATATGGCTCATTCTTAGCATCACTGTCGGAAACAAATTTAATTACTAATAATTTATTAGGTTGGCGTCAAAATTTTATTTAACTAATCTTTTTAATCAAACCAACTAAATAAAACATTCACAAAGTTTATATATGCAACGACTGAATATGAAATTAAATAACCGAACACTCAGTTTAACATAATGCAACCAAATCGAATGCCACGCTAAAAGGCGATAAAATAATAAATAAATACAATTGGGCTTTAGGCCTGAATGTTTCTACAATACCTCCTATCTAGATCTCAAGGATAAAAGCGTCTACAGTAAACCCGCATGCATCCACAGATGCTGCAGCAAACGTCCGACCCGAACGAATCATCATCCAGGTGTCCCTGTGTCTGGACACACACACACACACACACACACACACAGATATATATATATATATATATAACAAGGGAGGAAAAAAAGAAAAAACGGGTAAGAGCACGAGTTTTGAAAATAATTTAACAAGTGCATAAATGCTATATTTTTAAAAATATGATTTATCCCATATTTCAATTGGTATAGCACTCCCACGAGATACCCCTCACCCCTCTTCTAATAGTGCACACCTATCGCATACCTTTTAAACAACCTAGTTAAGCTACCCGGCCTAACTAATCCATTTCACCCAATCTCTGAAAATCCCTATAAACTTGAGTGCTAAGGCTAAACTTCTCCCCATTTCCAATGTTGTGCTACGTTCGTGCATGGGGTGTCTTGCAAAGCTAAATCCAAACAAGGAACCCCCCCGATACACTAGTACTTGGAAGTGTTGATTGCTGAGATCCATTAGGCCCTTAGCACACAACATATATATATACTATATATTATGAATGGATGTTAAGTTTGAGCTAGTGTCCATTGTATAATTTAATTTGGAGTTTTAATGGCCTAAAGTTAAGATAAATTTTTTTTGTCTTCGTCGGAATGAGATTCCACGTCGTTCGAATGAGAATGGGCCTATCATTCAAACGAGATTTGAATGAATTTCTAACGACTATGACCTGTTCGATTTCCATCATTATCTCGAATCTCGTTGGAACGCCCTCATTTGAACGAGGTGCGTTGACGTTCGAACAAGGGGTGGTTTGCAATTTGAATGAAGTGGATTCTTTTGACCTTTTATACCTAAGTTTTGACCAAGTTCGCACCCCATTAGAAATCTCGTTCGAACAATAGCAGATCTCATTTGAAGGAGGTCTAAGTCATTAGAAATGACTAGATGCGAATCATGACTTTTTACACATTTTAATGTGTTGTCGCAACGTAGGGCGTTGGATTTTCTAAGTCATTGAGCTCTCAGTGGCTCAGATAAAAATATGGGTTTAATCCTTGGTTAATGGATTAAGTGTTTGAATGTTTAAATAGAGGAGACAGGTGGAAGGAATTTTCTTTAGATTTTTGGATCTCTCTCTCTCTCTCTCTCTCTATATATATATATATATATATATATATATACACACTATCCTATTCCTTACATATTTACACCATTTTTCTAGATTTCTACTTCCACCTCAGTCATTTTCCATGCTATTCTAAGGCTAAAACATCGATTTCAAGACTAGTTAAGGAAGAAGTTGGGTAGAAAAAGCATTTTCTGGAGCTTTCTTAAAGAATTTGGAGCTTTCATAGACCTTTGGAGTTTTTAGGACCTTTAAGGTCATTCCATTTATGTTTCTCCACTTTAAATGAAAAGTAGGATTTTTCTTCAAGTATTTTCAAGATTAAAAGCTATTTGGATCCATGTTATATGGGTTAATATGGCAAAAAAAATTATAGTATCTTTATTTAATGGTTTTCTTTCAAAAATAGGTCTTTTGATGAAAACTAAGTTCAAAATGGTTTTTGATGAATAAATAATATTTTAATTTTGGAAAGGGGAGGAAATAAGCAAAAATATATAACATGTTAAAATCATGTTTAAGTTGAATATTTTAGGATTTCTAAGCTTATAATCCTCTTAAGAATGAGCAAAATATTGTAGTATGTTGAAAATGGTCACATAAACATGATACATGGAATTAAAAATAGATTTCTTGGTGAAAGAAAGAAGTCGTAAATATAAACCCTAGATATGTTATAAAATGATAAAGAAATAATATTTAATGGAACATTTAGGAAAAAGGTAAAATGGGCATTTTGTAAAATAGTCTTTATGACATTAAATATGTTTTTTAGAAAATAAATATGAAGAAAGGGTATTTTCTTGGAGAAAAAATCTTAATGTATAATTTTTGGGATATAAAATCATGAAATGTGGTTTTGAATGTAAAAGTGACGATTTTTGATGCCATGACGAAATAAATGTGTTTTTTACAAGGTCACAGTAAACGAAGGGTAAAAAAGATAATTTTGATAAAATTATAGGATACTAGTGGTTGGACTTCCTAATTTGACCTTATCAATCAATTTTGGGAAAATGGATAAATGAATGAAATGACATGAGAATGAGGTAAGTAAAAGAATAATGTGGTCATTCATAAAACTATTCAAACGAATTAATATGAACTTTGATGAGATCGAAAAATAATTAAGAAGTGCCCGAAACCCTAGGTCGAAAGGCCCAAAATCACTGGCCAGAGCATATAGCAGCATAGTCGACAATTTAGAGACCGTTAGAGTATGCAAATAATTGGAGAATTTTTAGAAAGATAAAGAAAATGAAAATGAATTTGATTGTGCTTAAGTAATGTAAATTAGGCAACCTAATGAAAAGGATAAGAATGGAGATAAGGAATATAATATTATTAAATGGGCTCTAGATCCTTTAAAGGGTGGTTGAAATGGTTAAGTGTGAGTATGAGCACATCGTTAAAGTGAATTGCGGGGTAGTTGCATTAATACTAGCTAAATTGGTAAATGTTTTCAGAATTGTTAAAATACGTGTTATTTGTATTGTATTTTTCTAGAAAACATATAGCTTTGTATTTCTTACCCCGTTGAGCATTCTCTGACCCCTACTTTTTATGTCAAAAACCCCATCCCCACCCCAGGTAAATAAAGTAGCGACATTGGCAAAGACACCGGTAAGACCCCCTAGTGTAATAATTGTTTTTGGAATCTTTGTCATTTTAATTAAAATTATCGTTGGAAATATTGGATTTGGTATACTTTTGAATCATTTTATTCGAGCCTTTGGCCATGTGTTGTAATAATACCGACACAACTACGATTTGTTTCTCATTTAATTAGTATTGGTGCTTTAAATTGATTTTATAAGGACAAAATTTCTAATTGAGTTAATTTTATGTAATTGACTAAATTCTGGACAAAATTTGTTTGAGTCATAAGATAGATTTTATCTTGTGACGATACCCACAAGGTCTATGACATGTTATGTTGAAAACATAGCGGTCAAGCTTCAAATATATATCATGCCCTGTTTATTGCTGATCATTTCACGTCTTCATATTATATTGCATTCCGAGATACTCTCAGGTATGAATGCATAATATTTATGGTAGTAAAAATATTCTTTAAGGATGTTGTTTTGTTCATAAATGTTTTTAAAATGTTAAAAATAATTTTAAAAGGTTTTAACTTCGTTTATTTTGAGATAAACACGATTTAGAGTCGAATAGATTCTTCCCTTATGCTTTGAAAAATCAAACGAAATCACACTGTTGCTCAAAAAACATTTACAAGTCGTTCTAAGGACATGGCGAAGTCATTAAAATGACATAGGGATCTCGTTCTAAAAACTTGCTGACTTAAAGTTTTTATTTAAGTCATTCTTTCTCAGAAATTCGAAGTGTGTAGAACCAAAATACAATTTAGAACAATTACATTTTTTTGTACTTGTTTTTTAAGGAATTCAAAGATAAAACCATCCCCAGTGTTTATAAATATCCGAGCTTGTTTACACCATTAGTTTGTTAATCCATATTGAATAAGCTAGTTCGTTGAATCGTAGACGGTTGCTAAAGCTGTATCGGTGGATACCAAGGTGCACATGGACTCGTGTGCTGTGGATGAGTATCATGGATGGATTTATAAGTGGGCACTATGGAGGAGAGGTTAAAGAGAAGAAGAGCATCAAGGCTTGTGAGGATCGAGCCGTTATGGAATTCTATCTTTTTTCTTTGTAAAACCATATCATAGTCATTGTCTGGCTTGGGCCATCCGAGGTTTTTTCCCTTAGTGGTTTCCTCGTACATCCAAGTTGTGAAATTTACCTTATATTACTTTCTTTAATAACCTATATGCATGTTAGGATTAAAGAAGATGAAATTTTAATTAAGTAAAATTTGTTCACAAACTTGGTTCATATTAAATTTGGAAAAAGGTTTTTGAAAGAATAAATTATTTAGTCACCTTAAAGAACACTTTGAAAAAGGGGACTTAGATTGGTATCAGAGCTAGAAATATTTTTAATTATGTGTTATATGTGCTTTTAAGGATAAATTAAGGATAGTTTGAAAGTTTTAGAATTCTAGTTATTGATGGCACAAATTATGCTTATTGAAAAATCAATTAATGAGCGTGTGTGGTTAGTAGTCGAAAAATGGTGGTCACCACTACTCACGAGAGATGGAGAGGTCACTATTTTAAAACCTATTGAGTCATGGACCCAAGACGAACATAAACTTGCACTTTATAATTCATGTTATTTCCTCGCATGTCACATCGGAAGAGTATAATCTAATCATGATGTATGAAACCTCAACAAAAGCTTAGGATATTCTTGTACTTACTCACGAGGGTACTAGCACGGTAAGGATGTCTAAACCTCAAAACCACACTATCTAATTTGAGATGATTAAAATGTTATAGAGTCATTCGTTTGATGAACATTGTCAACTCACCGCTTAACTTGGAAGAGAAAATACCTGATCACCGTGTCGTAAAGAAAATCATAAGGTCGTTACCTACTATATTTGATCCAAAAGTGATTGTTTTAAACTCCTTGGATGTTCTTGAATCATCGAAACTAGAAGAGCTTGTAGGTGGCTTACAAAATTATGATATTAAAGATTTTACCTCCAAGCACGTGACAAAGAAAGAAAAGGGAATTGCTTTGAAAGCCTAGAACGGGGAGAGTAATGTTTCGGTGATGATTACAACTCTGATTTTGAGGATGTAGACTTGTTTGTCAAGAAGTTCAAAAAGTTTCTTAAGTTCCAAAAGGAATCGAAAGATGCCAAAAGACTTGAGAAATTCAAGAACAACAAGGCGGATCAAGTCTTAAGAATAAAAGTGAGAATGTTAAGAGGGATGAGTCGGATATATTTTTTTATTGTGAGGGTTATGGTTATAAGGTAGTGGAGTGCCCCATTAGAATTAAAAAGGAGGGAAAAAAATTGATAGCTTATAATGAGACCTTAAGTGATAGTGAACCGAAAGAGGGAGAAAGATCCCCCATTGAGCATAACTTTTTAGCGTTCATGGCATTTCATGTTAGTGATGACAATAAATCTTCTCATGAAGATTCTCATGTGAATGACAATTTCGAGGCCGCTGAGTGTTAATCCCAAGTGAGAGAGGGTGAAGTGAGTGAGGAAGATGAGTTTGGTGTGGGAGAATTGCAAATTGCCTTTAATGATTTGTATAAGGAAGCGATAAAGGTGAAAAAGACAAATGTAAAGTTGCAAGATAAGTTGAATGAGCGTGTTGTAGAAAATAACAATGCTTTAATTGAGGATCTTAGGGCATAAGAGAAGTATTTTAGAGAGAAACTAGAATATGTTGAGTGTCGGAGTGATAGTCTTTGTGTTTTGATGGGGGATTGGAGGAAAGATATTCTAGAGTTTGAGGAGTGTAAGCGTTTTCTTAAGTCTAGGATTAGTGAGCTTAAGGAGAAATTGAGGGACTTGAGTAAGGTGAAGTTTGATTTGGAGGCAAGGTCAAAATAGTTGGACAAAATTTTACATACCGTCAAAATCAAGGATGATAGGTGTGATACAGGCTTCGATGATCGTATTTCTCCCATGCCCAAAGACAATACCAATCGTGTGAGTGATTCAACTAGGAATGTTAGGATAAATCAACATTTAGGTCAAATTCCTCGTCGTGTTTACATTTATTTGCATTGCGGTAGGAATGGTGACTTTAGGAATTATTGTTATGATCTTAAGAATCCTCCTAGGATTTTTAAGAATAGAGTTGTTTCGGTTCCCGAAACCCCGATGCATCGGTACATACCTACTTGGTTAGGAAATCAGACTTAGAGGCTTTAGGAATTAAACTTCAAGGTTCTTATTTGGTTGAACTTGATTCTTCCCATGCTAAATGTAAATGATGATTGTTTTACAATGTTTTTCATATGCTAGTCTTTGATTCATGATATATATCTTGCTAGCGTTATGATATGTGTATCTCTTTGTATTATATTTTTTTTCATTTATTTGAGTCTTATTTGAAAAAATACAAAAAGATTTTGGTTTCATATAATTTTGAGAAATACAAAAAGATATTTTTTGAGTCAAAAATATTTTTAGAAAAACACGAAAATATTTTCGGTATAATTTTTATGTCATGAATTTTGATGTTTAATATGGCATATTAGTGTGATTGGACCCCCTTCATTTCATTATCCACGTGGCTAGGACATTTGGTCACAATTGTTAATGCGTTGAATGATCTTAACCATTGACTAATGGGGTAGTTTCCAAGTTGATTTGCATTTGTATTCGACTTTGTATGTATGCCATCATTGCACACATGCATGGGTTTATATGAATGTCTGAATTCTCAAGCATTTTTGAGTTTGGTGAGATGTTCTCCTCTAAATTTAATCATTTTTGCATAATTATAATTAGGATGAGGTGTGCATGTAAGAACCATTTTTCATGGGGATTGATATTTGCTTATATTGGAAAAGTGATGAGTATTGACGGGAAAAGGGCTATGAGAGAATAATAATCTCGTCGTGGAAGCCACCATTTAAAAGATCCCAAGAAAAAATTAAGGCGATGAAAAGAACCATATGACATTTAGCTATCAATTAGATCTTTTGATTGTTTCGATGTGTTCATGTTATGATTCATTTGTTGTAGTTCATGCCCATTAATTCCATATCCATGTCTGAGCACATTGATACCATGTTAGCATGAAACTCATACTTGTTTTATTTTCTATTTTGAGTCTGTTTTTCTACTGTTCCATGTTTCCAATTACTATTTTCATGAAAATTTTTCACTGGGAAAAACTTTGCGAGTTTTAGAGCTAGAACATAATTTTTTGAAGTGGTTAGAAGATTAGATCACGCTACACGAGTCTCAAGGCAATAATTTTGTCAGGTATGGTCATGAGAAAGGTCGTTAGATAAATGCTTTTAATGACACCTTACTATTTTAGGTCATTTTTAGCTTCGTTCAAACGACATGACTATGTTGTTCAAATAACATTGCATAGTTGTTCGAACGACCCATAAAGGATATTTTGATTTTCTTTCTGATTTGGAACTTGCTTCCCATATATGCTGATATCATACTATTTTAGTACATATGGGTTGTTTGTACAGTTTATATGTAGTTGATATTGATTATTCCATCTTTGAATCTTACATTGCATAGGTCTCGTTTAGCCATAACTTTGCTTAAATTGATGATTTTATTTCATTGTGACTATTTGCTAGCTATAATTTGATATCTTCTGATTATTTATAGATGTCTATATACTGTGACACCCCGCCTAATAAAATACCGGGTGATCAGTCCTATACCAAATTAAAACAGGAATCCCAGTTGGATCATCCTTAGCATCACTGTCGAAAACTTTTTAAAACTTACTAACCACCTAGTATTCCAAAAACTGGTGCCAATTTTAACTTTTTAATTAAACAAAACAGTACATGCGGAATTAAAATATAAACCATTCACACAACTGAATGAAAGTAAACAGAATAGTAATTACACAACTTGCCGAATAAATCACCGGCCACCAAAGAAATAATCCAAATACAAATATTCAACACCTGAATAAATTACACCTGAAAACTGTACCGAGAAGTCTGGGCTACAAGCCCTAAATAAAACTGAGACTGATACAAGATTCCTACTCTAGGAATGAATGAATGATGCGTCTAATCCAAACTCCTGCTAGCATCTACATATGCCGCAGCTCCGTGTCCCTGGAATAGAATATCAATCCTGGCGTCCCTGTGGCTGGACACCTAAAAGGTTTTGAAAATAGTTTTATAGCAAGGGTTAGAACCCAAAATATTTTGAAAATATTTAGCAAGTGAATTAACTGCAGTAATTTAAAATGCATGAATGCGCTTCATATTTAAGTTAGTGTCGCACTCCCTTGTGGACATTCTCACCCCTCCACTATTGTGCACACCTACCGGTTATCTTAACCCCACCTAGTTGTACTACCCCGTCCAACTAGTCCTGGTATAACCTTCCCTTGCCATACTACTCTAAACCGAGTATAATAATTCTTGAATTATAAGTTATTTCACAATTAACTTAATTAATTCCTCTTAAATAGCAGCATATAACCGTCTCACAAGTTATATAAAGTACATACATCACACTCTGTATTATTCCCACAAATGATTAACTTAATTAATTTCTCATTAATTAACTGTATATAACTGTAACCCGAGTTATATAAAGTAAATACATCACACACTGTATTATCACCTACATATAATATTTACTACCATATTATACGTACCTTTACTAACATCCACACATATATCATACGTGTATCCATCCTTCCGAGTTTACCCTCACCGGATGATTCCCTCTACAATGCTATCTCACTAGGTGTGCTCACAAAACCTAGTTTCTCTGAGTTGGAATCGCTCACTAACTCGGCCCAAAATATACACGTAGTGGAGGCGGTCATATTCCTTCCCTGAAAGTGAGATAAATCCCTCACCCATATATACCGGACGCTATGACCTGGGGATATACTCGCCCTACTCCTCAAGCTAGGGGATTCACCCACATCGCGCAAGCTCCCTTGATAGCATTAGAGTATATAAATTTAATAAATATCTAATCTCTTATATTTAGTATCACGCACAATAAATACACGTATATATATATATATATACTATCACGACACCGTATATATATATATATATAATATAAACCCCGGCTTTACCGTGTACTCAAAATCTCGTACACTGCCTGTAATTTAATATCACACACAATATATGGACGTATATATATACTATCACTACACCGTATATATATAATATAAACCGCGGCTCTACCGTGTACTCCAAGTCCCATACACTGCCTGAAATTTTCTGAGTCTGTGGCCCGACTCAATGTAGCTAATTTTCTCAATTAATAACTTATCCTCTTCCCGAGTCTATGGTCCGACTCTAATATAATTAATTCACACCTCAATTAATATAATACTCTCCCCGAGTCTGTGGTCTGACTCTAATTAAATTAATTAACACACTCATTAATTTAATACCTACCCGAGTCTACAATCCGACTCTCATTAATTTAATTAACACACCCATTAATTTAATACCCACCGAGTCTACAATCCGACTCTTATTTAATTAATTTACACGTTAATTAATCAACACAAATCCAAGTCTGTGGCCTGACTCTAATATAATTAATTTACACAATAATTAATTTATACCAAACTCCGGGTCTACAACCCGACCCTAAACTAATTAATTACAACATCAATTAATTTAATACTTTTCCGAGTCTACCCTCCGACTCTACCTTCATTAATTATCACATCCATTAATTTAATAACTTGGTGTCACCCAACCATTATTCCCGGACTCACTTACTTAGCCCGAAACTTAATATTTCCCGAGTCTTTGTTCCTATCACAAGGGAACACACAATAGGCATTCACAACCCAAGTAATCCTATAAAACAGTAGGTATTTACACAACCCAATTCTTCATACTTGTACGTAATATATTTCTCTCTAATATTCACCGTACTTGTTTGCTTTACGAATTTATCTCACTTTCGTATTAATTCAAGTATTCACACAACTCTAAGGGTCCTAGTTACCCCTTGTTATATCAATTCAGTAGTTACCCTTGTTAACCCACTGACCTAACGAATTTAAGCTCGCTCATGCTTTTTCGTAATTATATTCTTATTATCTTGAATTAGAGTACGCCACAATCAAGCCTATGAATCTCCACTTTAACTCTCTCACAAAATTAAAGTCCAACACTCAATCATAGACCTACTTACATATCATTATTCCATCAATATATTTCATCAAGGTCCCAAACACTTCCCCGATAAAATTTTAGACATTTGAGGCTTAAAAAGAAAAATCTCAAATTTTCTGACAGATTAAACACCCTCTAGTAAAATTTCGATTTCTCCATCTACATAACTCTGATTGACCTTATTCCAAGTTCATTGGATAGCTAAGAGAAATACCTTTCCATTAATGTATGGCTCACACTCTAATTCGAAGTAAAATTCAAATCGCACACGTTTAAAGTCACGTTAAAAGTCTGGCAGATTACTATGTTGACATATCAAACACCCTCTAGTAAAAGGTTGATTACTCCCTCTACAGAACTCCGATTGACCTGATTCCAAGTTCATTGGATAGCCAAGAGAAATACCTTTCCAGGCATGTATGTTTCACACTCTAATATGAAGTACAACTCAAATGGAATACGTTTAAAGTTGTATAAAAAATTCTGGCAGATTGACCTCTTGTGTTCATCCAATAAACCCTAAGTCATTCAAGATTCATGTTCTTCATCCAAGAACTCATAAAGATTCCATTAACAAAACCCCATTTTGTACCCATTTATCCCCAAAATGAATTTTAGTTACACATCACTAAAATATGAATTGGATATCACAATTTAGGAGTAAAAACAGTTAACCAATTGCCTGTAAGTGTTCGTAGTGTCTGATCCGTTGTTGATGTCCCTTAATTTGGCTCCAATAACCTCCAATTTGTTCTTGATTTGCTTTCCCCCAAATCTCCTCTCAAACCCTAGGTTTAGAGTTATGTTGGCTTCCATCCCTTAATCTCCCAATTAGGTTAAAAACCCTTTATCCCGTTTTTAGTCTAATGGGCTTAATTAAAGTGGCCCAACTCACCCCGTGTGGGCCCGACCATGCCCAAAAATACCCCGAGACCCAATTACTACCCCCGGGTACTCTTTTCTGACTATCTCGACCCATCCGGACTCAACCACGCCCTCAGAATTGACATCCGAATTAATTTATAAAAATCTTTATTTCACACCAAATTTAGTCTATACCGACTTCCGGTTGAGATAAGTGCATACCCCGTCATTAATACCCAAAATGACGTAATTAAATTACTACTATTCACTTAGTAAATAAATTTTCCTAAACATTAACCATTCACTTCCCGATTAATATTTGAATAATATATTGTCATAATTAATTCAATTAAAATTACAACACACCAGTAATTTAAAATCACGAATTAATTAAATATTAAATGCATAAAAATGCGGGGTGTTACATATACTCATACTTATCTAGATATATTTAATTTGATTCTTTCATTCTAGATATAATGATGTTGGTTTATCCTTTTCACTTATTGTCTATTCGAGACAAAAAGGGGGAGATATGGTATGTGATGTAGGGGCAGTTTTATTTGTTGAGCACGTATGTTTTACATTGGTATCATGTTTTGATCATATTGTTTATATTCATTTTGGTATCATATGTTGTGCTCACATGTTTAACAAATGGTTTGTTTTACATATTGTTATTTTCATATCATTTGTTCCTCCATACTTCACTTGGCATTTGTCTGTTTCACGTGTGTAATTATTCTAGAACGATTCAAGATTTCAAGATTACATCATATTCACACAGCTCATGCTTGCTGGACCTGCATATATTACTCATTATCCTGTAATTGTTTTTGATTTTGGGTTTTATGGGATGGGATTTAGGTGTCATATGGTTAGACGACCCGACTTAGGAATTTCACTATTTTCGTTTTGTCCTGAAATAGTCAAAGGGGGATATATGTAAGGACAAAATTTCCAATTGAGTTAATTTTTATATAATTGACTTAAATCTGAACAATTTTTTTTCCAATCATAGATAGATTTTATCTTGTCACGATACCCACGTAGTCTATGAGGTGTTATGTTTTTGACGTAGTGGCCAAGCTTAAATGATATATCATCCCATGTTTATTGGTGCTTGTTTCACGCCTTCATATCATATTACATTCCAAGATACTCTCAGGTATGAACGTATAATGTTTATGGGACTCGAAAAATTCTTTAAGGATGATATTTTGTTTATAAATGCCTTTAAAATGTCAAAAATGATTTTAGAAGGTTCTAACGACATGGCTAAGTCATTGAAACGATATAGAGATCTCATTCTAACGACCCACCAACTTAATATTTTTATTTAAGGCATTCTTTTCAAAAAATTCAAAGCATTCAAAACCGAAATACATCTTAGAACAATTAAATTTTTCTGCTCTAGTTTTCTAAGGAATTCAAATATAAAACCAACCTCACTGTTTTCAAAGATTCAAGCTTTCATACACATATGCTACAGGGATCTTATTAGCACCATTGGTTTGTTTATCTATATTGAACGAGTTGGCTCGTTGGAGTTTTCCGGTGAAGAAATGGTGAAGGTCGTGTTTCGAATCCTAGACGGTTGCCAAAGCGACATCACTGGATATCGAGGTGCACGTGGACTCATGTGTTGTGGATGAGTATCTTGGGAGGATTTATGCGTGGGCACTGTGAAGGAGTAGTTAAAGAGAAGAATAACATCAAGGATTGTGAGAATCAATTTATTGTGTAAGTTTGTCTGTTTTTCTTTATAAAACCGTATCATAGTGATTATCTGGCTTGGGCCATCCGAGATTTTTCCCTTACTTGTTTCATCGTACACCCGACATTGTGAAATTTACTTTACTTAACTTTCTTTAATCACCTATATGCATGTTTAGGATTAAACAAGATAAAATGGACCTAAGTAAAATTGGTTCACAAACATGGTATGTATTAAATTTTGAAAAAGGGTTTTGAAGGAAAAAATTATTTAGTCACACATTAAAGGACACTTTGAAATAGGGGCCTACAAATTTTCATAAATAGACCTTGTTAATTAACCTAATTACTTAAAATGGATCACTTGTTTCTCTAACTAAACTCGGTAATTGAATTCTAACAAAATGGCACAATTAAATGGTTTTTCCTAAATAATAGAATTCGACTTTCCCACTCCCCCTTTAACTCCTTCACTCTGTGCGGGTTGACCCGATAGTGGGGGTTACAAATGGTGTCAGAGATATAGGATTCTTGGGTGTGACAGAGCGTTTATGCTTTCTAAGTACACTGTGTTCATACGTTTCTGTTGTAGTTACCGCTTTAGTTACTGTTTAAGTTAATCACTTCTGCTATCTCTTTCATTGTCTATCATTGTGTACTGAACTCTCCCTTCTTTTATTGATGACTACATGTCATGGTGGGTTAGTGTTTTAACACCACGTGATTTTTAAAACTACAAAAATCATTCATAAATTAAAATTTTGGAAAAAATAAATTTATGGAATTTATTGATTTCATGCTTAAAAATGTTGGTTATAATTTATGTAAAAAAGAAATTTTAATCGGAATTGAAATTGGGATTTAATTCGAGAAATTATAACTTTTTGTATAAAATTGGGGGACTTCAGTTTGTCAGTCCATCTTAACCGGGGGGAATCGGTTTGTTCGAACGATGGGCGAAAGTAGTTTTTTTTTATGGTGGTTGTGTAGGACTCAAGCTCCTTTCTTTTATTAAAATAGAAGGCATGGGTTAAGGGTTTTTGAAACATATTTTAACCTTCTCAAAAAGAAGTTGCCTCCCAAGTTTATAGCTCCTCTCATCTAGAAAAACGTAAACCCCATTTAAATTAACTTTCAACCCAATTTTTGAAAATCTAAACCAAGTTTTCTCAGGATCGTCCGAGAATGCGAATTTATATTTTTCTCGAGAGTAACACAATCGCACAATTGAATTCTTCAAATGAGTTTTATAGGCATGAATACTTTATTGTACCCTTTTAGTATTATGCATTTTAAATGTTTCCTAAGCACTAATAATCATTATTTTCTTAAACTAAATGAGAGAAATTAATTAGGAAAATTAAATTTAATTTGGGACTGTTTTTAATCAAATCTCTAATACGAATTAAGACTCAAAACTCTCACATGCTTAGATTAGAGGTTGGTATTTCGGTAGAATATATGGACGATCGCATGTTAGAATAAATAGTTTGAAGTTTATTAGTTGAATTCGACTCGTAAAATCATGTTATTTATGCATTGCTTATAGAATAGAAATCTATTGTGCTATGCCCCCAAAATATGCATGTGGAGGGAAATTATGTTAGTTGTTTAAAAATGAATTGTTTGATAAATATTATAATTAAATGGACATAAATTGGATAAATAGTAATCTTTTGATTGAACTAAAGAATTGTTGTGATATGATAAAAATATGCCTATGTGATCGTGAATTGTGCCTATATTTGACACCGTGGGGACGACAAGATTGTTGTGGGTAGTTATTGCATGCACCTTATTTTAGTTTGCTTCCTTGGTACATAACTAGTAGGTAGGCCTTTGTTGTTGTTACCACTTTATACGTGTGGGACTAGTGAGTGTTGATTTTAACGGATGGGTATTTCTAGGGTGGGGCTAAGTAGTTGTGACACCCCGACTAATTAAATACCGGGTATCTACTCCTTTATTAAATCAATACAAAATGCCAAGTTGGTCCAGTTAATAGCATCACTGTCGAAAACATTTTTAATGATTACTAACCACCTAGTAGTTAAAAAGTGAGTTGTCAAATTTTAAATTAAATCTGATTAACATGCAATAAATGAAATAAAGAAATGTAACACAACCATTCACGATAAAGTCCAACTATAATAAATCAACAATTAAAGATGAGTCTCAAGGAAATACTCCTCACAACAATCCCAATATGAAATGAAATAGAACAAGTCTACATACTGAATTAATTACAAAACCAAAGTCTGAATAACTGAAATATAAAATGAAATGTCTCTAAAAGAAATGGGCGACATGCCCTACAACTGATGAAATCTGAATATAGAGTTAAGGAAAATGAAGCGTCTACTAGCAAGGCCCTGTAACTTCCACAACAGCTAAAGCTCGTCACCTGACTGGAAATACTATGCATGGTGTCCTTGTGGCTGGGCACCTAAAATGATTTTTACAAAAAGATAGATTTGAAAGCAAACGGGTCAGAGCCCGAATGTGGAGAGTATTTTAAAAATAGCAAGTGCTTTAATAACAATTAAAACAATGAATGCAAGATACATGTTAGGACGTGCTCTCACATGAAATACTCACCTCTCGTCTAACAGTGCACTCCTAACGTTCCTGTACCCATACATGTGTTATTTGTCTAACTAAACCATCATAAGTTCTAACCCAACTACTCGATTCACAATATGAATTTCCAATGTTATTACTTAAATAGATAGCTTTACTTGAACTCGGATTCTCAATTGTTAGCATTACCGTTTACTGGAGGTTATCCCCTTATTTATCTTCTCATGGAGTTACTATAAATGATTCTCATAAATAAACATCACAATTCCTTTTCATTCCACCGTATATTATTCACATCATAAATATACAATATAAGCACCCCAAGGCTAAGTTGCGGCGCACACATACTCTGCTATCCATCCCGGTACATCACGTACATAAGGATTACAAATTCCGAATCTCTCAGGAATTGTTAGAATAAACACCACACACAAAATGGAGGCGAACATAATTCAACATATCCATGGTCACGTACATACCTACGCTCAATAGTCAGCTGGCTTAATAACTCACAATTAAGTCATTCCCTTGAACTATGTCCTCTAGGTACCAAACTAAATCCGGGCACACAAGGATTAGAAGTCCCTAAGCGAACGTAAACCTCCCGAGATAGCAAGTATGGTAGGTATGTCATACACATAAGATGATATACTAAGCATGCACACATCTTAGATATCTCAATATTAATAAAGGTATTTTCTACATCCTTATACCATTGTTCCAATTGTATACATTTTTAGTCTTTCGATAATATATAATGTAGACTGTCGACACATCTCACATCATAGATTCTTATACTTAAAACCTATCTCAAAGGGGTTATTAAGTTTCCTAATATTCCCACATATTACATCATTATTCTTAAGGTCCTTACTTCTGCCCCAAACCTCAATTCATCAACTTATTCAAAATTACTCTATTAATCCTAATATTATCTCACTTATCGCTTCAATAGCTTTTAGAATAATTCCATAAATTAAATTCTAATTAAGGTCCGAACTTTATAACCATACCTACTGGTCTTCCTTAAGTCTAAGGATATTCATAAGGTCTACAATAATATTTTCCAAGGGTTAACATCATTAAAATTTAACAAGGGAAATTTTACTCTTTCTGGGAAGGTCGATCGATCGACCTTAACCTTCGATCGATCGATGGTGGTCGATCGATCGACTGATGAATGTCGATCGATCGAACGCACCAGGTAGGCTGCGGACTGCTTCGTTTTGCAGTTTTCAAATCAACCCAAAACACCATTAACAAGCATGAAACTAGAAGATAACGTTATAATATCATCATACAAACATCTTACAACAGTGTTAACATTCTGTAATACCCCGTATTTTTATGCTATATTTAATTTGGGGATTTATTAAATTTAATGTGACTGTTATTTAATAAAAATCCGGAAATTAATTATGTTATAATTATTAACGTGACTAGAGTTAGTAATTATGGGAAACTTGTTGAATATCACTAATGAGCATAGTAATATATTATATTGGTTATATTGAATGTCATAAGTGAATTAAATGACTATTTCGGAAATTTAAGTCGGGACGTGCCCGTGTCACGTCAGGACTAATTGTGTTAAATAAAAAGCGAATATTTTATAAGTTGTCCGTATGGTCGTTTTGAGTGCACCGATACGTCCGGAAGGGTTGAGATAGTCAGAAAAGTGTAACCGGGGGTTTGGTTCGGGTCTCGGAGTGTTTTTAGGCCTAATTAGTGACCCGGGAGGGCATTTTGGTCTTTTTCCAAAATAGGGTAATTAAACCCACGAATTTTAGCAGCCTTTATCAGCTGGTTAGGTTAGCCATTTAGGGTTAGAACATACAGAACCCTAGGACGGCCATTGGAGAAGAGAGGAGAGACCTTTCTAGGAGATTCAAGGCCAAAACACCTCCGTTTGCACCGTCGTCACCACCAACGCGTAGATCGCGAGGAGGAGAACGCAACCACACCATAATCCACAGGAAATCAGACTTCTGAAAATCCCAGGCAAGTGTTTAACTTGCGTATTTCGTTAGTGCAATGTTCATATTAGTTTAGGATTAATTAGGAATGTAATCCATGTAAGAAAACCCCAAATTTTGATAGGAAATTGCATGTAGAGAAGATTAAAACATTATGCTGGAAACTCTTGATGTTATAGATGTATTACCCACGAATTTTGATGTTATATGAGGAAGAAATTCTGGAGAAAAACTGAATTGAATCATAGTTATGAAAACTGTAGGGTTCTTGATGTTTAGATTAGATATTGGGTTGTTTAACCATGATTAATGATGTATACACGCATGCTGAACGTTAAAAACGTCTGGAATTATGTTAGTATGTTAGTAGCAGAATTTATGGGTCGATTAGTGTTGGAAATTATGGAAATTGATGAAGAATTTTGATGAATCCCGTAACTGCAATTCTGCAGAATTTTTCCCCAGACCTGCTTGATCGATCGATCGAGCATAGAGCATCGATCGATCAAAGGTTCGATCGATCGAGCCCAAGCTTCGATCGATCGACCCCTCCTAGCAGACTCCTATTTCCCTTGTTTAATTAGTTAACGTAAGTTATCGTGAAATTATCTTTGGGCATTCTAAATAAAATGAATTGGGAGACATTGAGGACCAGTAGGGTATATGGATAAATGTTAGAACCTTTAATCTTCAACGAAAATGGTATTTATGGGATATTTACTTTAGGTTGGTATATTTATGAATTTAAAGGGTGAGGTACGTAAGAGAGTTACGTTGGAATCTAATAAAGTCACTTACTGAATTCCAGAATTTTGAGGATGTAATCCATGAGTGTTAGGTAATAAGTAGAACATGGTTGTTGGCTCAAATTATGATATGTGAAACTGTCTACTGAGATTTGATAAGTAGAACATGGTTGTTGGCTCAAATTATTAAATACTTGTTTTGAGAAAGTATAAAATGTCACGGGAACTTTATTATTTTTATGAAGTTAAAAATAGAGAATTTTGGGCTACTTGTTGGAACATCTTTTAAAGTGGGTATCGTGTATTATAAATCTTATGAGTAATTTAAGTTAAGTTAAAGCTGTTAGAAAGACTAGTATGTTAGATGCTAAAACAAACCGTTGGGAAGGTTAGTGGGATAGGAGTGCACACTAGATGAGAGTTGAGTATTTCTCAAGAGAGAGACGCACTAATATGTTGTTGCATTGGCCTGTATCAATTTAAATACTTGCTTAACGTATTTTAAAATCAAACACACTTTCGGGCTCTGACCCGTTTCTTTTTCTCTTTCTCTCTTGTATATATATATATATATATATATATATATATATATATTTTCAGGTGCCCAGCCACAGGGGCGTCTTGCTTAGGATCTCTTGAGAAGAACGAGCTGCAGCTTAGGTGGGAGTTGCAGGTCACTTGAGTAGACGGCTTCTGTTATTGACTCCACTCTTAGTACTCTCATTTATTGGACACGTGTCGCCCTTTTTATCATCTCATTTGTTGTTGGGACATTTATATTTCAGTCATTTCCAGTATTGTTCTTTGGGATTTATTTCAGTATGGACTTGTGATTTTAGTTTTGTTATGTTGACATTCGATTGACGAATGTATGTGATTATTTAGTTCATCGTGGTGTGATTCTTAATTGTAGAAATGTTGTTTAAATAAAGAAATCTTTTCTTTAATTAAAATTTGGAAAGTTTGTATGAAAAATGTTTTTGACACTTAGCTTAATTATTTAGGGTGTTAAATTGGATTTTTTTTTTTGACAGTGATGCTGAGAATGAACCAACTGTGAACCTTGATTTAATTTAATAAAGGTGTGATCGCCCGGTATATAATTAGGCGGGGTGTCACAGGTGGTATCAGAGCATCAGGTTCTAGTGTCCATAGGATCTGTATGGCTTATTTCGCTTTCATCTTAACGTTATTGCTATAGAGCCCTATTTTTAGGACTGTTGTATTCTTACTTTTACGTTTAAGTCTTCAGCTATTCGAGATTTGTTGATAACTGTAGACTAATAAACTTTTTCACGTTTCAGATGCCTCCGAGACGTGCTCCGAAAGATAGGCGTGCCCAAGCCGAGCAGCCAGCAGCTCAGGCACCAGGCACAATGAATGCGAATGAAGTAGCCACCATTGTTGCTCAGGCGGTAAATGCTGCAATAGCGGTGATTCAGCAGGCTCCACCCCAGGTTCAGGCAGTGGTGCCAACACCAGCACAGCTTCCATCCGCATGGGAGAGGGTTCGGGATGATTTTCAGAAAGCGCATCCCCTTGAGTTTTCTGGTAGCTCCGATATTGTTACAGTCAGCCAATGGAAGAAAGACATCCAGCGGCACCTCCGTATGTATGAGTGCACTGACGTGCAAAAGCAATTATTGACTACCTTTAAATTGGTGGGAGCCGCATTACAGTGGTGGGAGTCCACTACTACTTTGGAGGAGAGGGACACGATCCCTATTCAGTTGTTCTGGGAGCGGTTTGACCGCAAGTATTTTCCACCCGCAGTGCAGACTGAGATGAGGCGGAAATTACTAAATCTCAAGCAGGAGAACCTTACTGTAGCTGAGTATGAGGAGGAGTTCACGAGACTTCTCACTATTGTGCTGGATGAGGCACCCACTGAGGGCAAGAAGATTTTGCTGTTCGTCGACGGGTTAGCTCGGAGGATCCGTCAGCACCTCATTGGAAATCTATCCCTGAGTACTTTCACTGACGTACTCAATGCAGTGTTACTACATTGCCAGGATCACCGCTTCCATCTTCAGGGAAGCAAGAGAGTAGAAGAGTCCAGCCAGCAGGGCAGGACCGGGGGTAATAGTGCCGGTGGGGCACCAACTCATGGACAGACTCGTCAGAACGAGCAGAGTTCCCATAAGGGGGACCCTGCTAAGCGATTCCGTTCAGGTGATTCTAGGCAGGGATTCGGGTGTTTCAGGCAGGGCCATCAGGGCCAGCCTAATCAGCAGGTCCAGCAGGGCCAACACCGACCACAGGGACAACAACAGGGCCAGCAAGGCCAACAGCGTGCACATCAGGGCCAACAGGGCCAGTGGCGTGGAGGTAACGGCCAGCAGGGCCGTGGACAGCAGGGTCAGAGGGGCGGTAACTTCAAAGGCAGATGCTTTGGGTGCGAAAAACATGGCCATAGGCGCCAGGATTACCCAGAGGGCGATAGGGCCCCACAGCAGCAGGGAGCCCATAATGAGCCGCAGAGACCACTTTTCCCACCTGCCCTCCCAGCTCCAGTGCAGCAGGGGAAATTGCAATATGGACGTGTCTATAACGTCCACCAGGCAGCAGCTCCATAGGCACCACCCGCGATTGAGGGTATGTTTCCTATCCATGGTACTATGGGTAAAGTTTTGTTTGATACGGGGGCAACGCATTATTTTATAGCTACGCATTTTGCGAAGTCCTTAGGGTTGTTAGCCATAGCAGAGAGCACTGTGACGTGTGTCGACTCACCACTGGGAAGTGGGTCACTTATATTCTTTGTATGCCGGGGAGTAGGGGTAGAGATTGGTAGCTTGGTATTGCCTGCAGACATGCTAGTCTTAGACATGCACGAGCATGATGTGATTATTGGTATGGATTGGCTCGCAGGTTATAGAGCCATGATTGATTGCTTCAGTGGGAGCATTGTTTTTGCCATTCCGGGGCAAGAGATGTTTATAGTGGCGATGCCTCGCCCAGAGGGAGGTTCGACCGCTCATTTATATTACATAGAGGAGGATATCTCTAAGGAGGTTGTGATTCCTTTGGATTTGATCCCAGTTGTTAGGGAGTATTCCGATGTGTTTCAGAAGATACCAGGCCTACCGCCCATTCATGAGATAGACTTTGTTATAGATTTATTACCGGATACGAGACCTATAGCACGCGCACCGTATCGTATGGCTCCGGCAGAGATGCGAGAGCTACGAGATCAGATAGAGTAGCTATTAGGCCAGGGATTCATTCGTAGGAGTACCTCACCTTGGGCCGCTCCAGTGTTGTTTGTAAAGAAGAGAGATGGTTCACTAAGATTGTGTGTGGACTACCGAGAATTGAACAAGGTCACGATACGGAATAAGTATCCGTTGCCTCGAATCGATGATCTGTTCGACCAGTTGAGGGGAGCAACTTTCTTTTCGAAGATAGATCTGAGGTCGGGGTACCATCACTTACGTATTAGAGAGCAGGATGTTTCAAAGACTGCTTTCTTGTCGAGATATGGGTCCTATGAGTTCAGGGTGATGCCTTTCGGACTCACAAATGCCCCAGCCGTTTTCATGGACTTGATGATCCGAGTATTCAGAGAGTTCTTGGATCAGTTCGTCATCGTCTTCATAGATGATATCTTGATATATTCACACTCCGAGGAGGAGCATGCCGAACACTTGAGGCAGGTTCTTCAGACTCTACGAGAGCATCAGCTGTATGCTAAGTACGAGAAGTGTGGATTCTGGCTGCAAGAAGTACAGTTCTTGGGCCATGTCGTTACTGAACAGGGGATTGCAGTTGATCCGAGCAAAGTGTCAGCGGTGAGGGAGTGGGAACATCCCACGACACCGAAAGAAATGCGTAGTTTCTTGGGATTAGCCGGATACTATAGGAGATTCATTCGGGGATTCTCCAAAATAGCGGGTCCATTGACGAATCTGACTCGCAAAGGGGTACCATATGTTTGGGATGACGCTTGTCAGCTGGCTTTCGACGAGCTGAAAGACAAAGCTTACTTCAGCAGTAGTCCTTGCTTTACCGAAGACGGGTGTAGAGTACCTGGTTTACACCGATGCGTCCTTACGGGGACTTGGGGGATTACTTTAGCAGGAAGAGAAGGCTATAGCTTTTGCTTCCCGCAAGCTTAAGCCGCATGAGAAGAATTACCCCACCCACGACCTGGAGTTAGCAGTGTTCGTCTTTGCATTGAGAATTTAGAGGCACTACTTATTGGGCGAGAAATTCTGTTTGTTCACAGACCATAAGTCACTGCATTACCTATTCACTCAGCGAGAGCTAAATATGCATCAGCGCAGGTGGTTAGAGTTTGTGAAAGATTACCAGTTCGATATACAGTATCATCCGTTCAAGGCCAACGCAGTTACCGATGCGTTGAGCCGTAGACCGGTAGACGATGTAGCGGACATATGGAAAGCAAAGTGGAAGGAGTTGGGTCACCAGGACGCAGTAGCACGTTCTTTCATATTCGTAATGACAGTCACACCCGATATTGTTACGAGGGTGATACAGGCATAGACCACAGATCCATTTTGTCAGGAGCAGATTGTGCGACTTCTAGCCGAGGGTGCTGAGTCCTATTCTGTTAGTTCTGATGGAGGTTTGCGGTTTAATGGGACATTAGTGGTTCTAGAAGGAGCGGAGTTACGTCATGAAGTGATGACTCATTCTCACGGGTCCCGATTTGCAGTACATTCGGGAGGTGATAAGATGTACCAGGACATGAGACGACAGTACTAGTGGAGTGGAATGAAGAAGGACATTGCTGAGTTTGTGTCCAAGTGTTCTACCTGCCAGCTGGTGAAGGTGGACCACCAGAAACCGTCAGGATTACTTCAGCCGTTGGAAGTACCCGCGTGGAAGTGGGAAAGTATTTCCATGGATTTCATTACAGGGTTGCCTACATCACAGCGGGGCCACGATTCCATCTGGGTGATTGTAGACCGTTTGACCAAGGTGGCTCATTTTTTGCCAGTGAGGATAGATTATACCACAGGTCAGTATGCCCAGTTGTTCATCGCTGAGATTGTCAGATTACATGGGGTGCCCCTGAATATTGTGTCAGATAGAGACAAGATTTTTGTGTCACGTTTCTGGGAAAGATTTCAGGAGGCTATGGGTACAGAGTTGAGACTGAGTTCAGCTTACCACCCACAGACAGATGGACAGACAGAGCGTACTAATCAGATGTTGGAAGATATGCTATGCTTGTGTGTTCTCGATTTCGGAGGAGGTTGGGAGCCACACCTTCCAATGGTAGAGTTTTCTTATAATAACTCCTATCAGTTTATGATTGGCATGGCTCCATTTGAGGCTTTGTATGGAAGGCCTTGTCGTTCTCCAACTTATTGGCTCGAGGTGGGGGACAACAAGTTGCTAGGACTAGAAGTGATTCAGGAGACCTCCGCGAGGATTGAGATAATAAGGAGTCGTATTCGGGTAGCCCAAGACAGGCAGAAGAGCTACGCCGATGCGAAACGGTTCTTCCTGGAGGTTAATGTGGGAGATCAAGTGTTGTTGCGTGTATCTCCTATGAAGGGAGTGATGAGGTTCGGGAAGAAGGGGAAGTTGGCTCCGAGGTACGTAGGACCATTTCCCATCATCGAGAGGATTGGGCCGATAGCATACAGTTTGGGCTTGCCAGAACATTTACATCGCATCCACGATGTATTCCACATCTCGTTGTTGAGACGATATCTTCGGGATGATATGGCCCATACTAACCTTGCGATAGATGAGATTGATTTACAGTCTGATAGCTCTTACGAGGAGAGACCAGTGGCTATTCTAGACTATAGTGAGAGGAGATTGAGGTCGAAAATAGTTCCACTTGTGCGAGTTCAATGGGAGCATCATAAGGTGGAGGAATCCACTTGGGAGGGTGAGGCAGATATGCGCGAGAGATATCCAGAGTTGTTTTTACCAGGTATGCCTTATTTTCCGAATTTCGGGACGAAATTCCGTTATTAGGGGGGGAGTATGTAATACCCCGTATTTTTATGCTATATTTAATTTGGGGATTTATTAAATTTAATGTGTCTGTTATTTAATAAAAATACGAAAATTAATTATGTTATAATTATTAATGTGACTAGAGTTAGTAATTATGGGAAACTTGTTGAATATTACTAATGAGCATAGTAATATATTATATTGGTTATATTGAATGTCATAAGTGAATTAAATGACTATTTCGGAAATTTAAGTCAGGACGTGCCCGTGTCACGTCGGGACTAATTGTGTTAAATAAAAAGTGAATATTTTATAAGTTGTCTGTATGGTCGTTTTGAGTGTGCCGATGCGTCCGGAAGGGTTGAGATAGTCAGAAAAGTGTACCCGGGGGTTTGGTTCGGGTCTCGGAGTGTTTTTAGGCCTAATTAATGACCCGGGAGGGCATTTTAGTATTTTTCCAAAATAGGGTAATTAAACCCACGAGTTTTAGCAGCCTTTATCAGCTGGTTAGGTTAGCCATTTAGGGTTAGAACATACAGAACCCTAGGACGGCCATTGGAGAAGAGAGGAGGGACCTTTCTAGGAGATTCAATGCCAAAACACCTCCGTTTGCACCGCCGTCACCCCCAACGCGTAGATTGCGAGGAGGAGAACGCAACCACACCATAATCCACAGGAAATCAGACTTCTGAAAATCCCAGGCAAGTGTTTAACTTGCGTATTTCGTTAGTGCAATGTTCATATTAGTTTAGGAATAATTAGGAATGTAATCCATGTAAGAAAACCCCAAATTTTGATAGGAAATTGCATGTAGAGAAGATTAAAACCTTATGCTGGAAACTCTTGATGTTATAGATGTATTACCCACGAATTTTGATGTTATATGAGGAAGAAATTCTGGAGAAAAACTGAATTGAATCATAGTTATGAAGACTGTAGGGTTCTTGATGTTTAGATTAGATATTGGGTTGTTTAACCATGATTAATGATGTATACACGCATGCTGAACATTAAAAACGTCTGGAATTATGTTAGTATGTTAGTAGCAGAATTTATGGGTCGATTAGTGTTGGAAATTATGGAAATTGATGAAGAATTTTGATGAATCCCATAACTGCAATTCTGCAGAATTTTTGCCCAGACCTGCTTGATCGATCGATCGAGCATAGAGCATCGATCGATCAAAGGTTCGATCGATAGAGCCCAAGCTTCGATCGATCGACCCCTCTTGGCAGACTCCTATTTCCCTTGTTTAATTATTTAATGTAAGTTATCGTGAAATTATCTTTGGGCATTCTAAATAAAATGAATTGGGAGACATTGAGGACCAGTAGGGTATATGGATAAATGTTAGAACCTATAATCTTCAACGAAAATGGTATTTATGGGATATTTACTTTAGGTTGGTAGATTTATGAATTTAAAGGGTGAGGTACGTAAGAGAGTTACGTTGGAATCTAATAAAGTCACTTACTGAATTCTAGAATTTTAAGGATGTAATCCATGAGTGTTAGGTAATAAGTGAGAAAACCCTTCGAGTTAAGGTTAGGAATAAAACCTTATATGTAATTCCATAACTGTGTAATTAAGGATAAAGGGTATAATTACGGGTGATGAGAAGAACCTATATTAATTCGATAAAGGGGTATATTTATATCATTGTGTGTACATATATTATATGCATGTGAAAATCATACCCACGCTACTTGCTATCCCTGAGGTTTCCGCGCTGGGACAAGTCTTATCTCGATGGGACCTTTATGGGGGATATTGACTTGTACCCTAGAAGATAGATGTCCTTGGTACAGGCTATCGATGTGATAGTTCAGACGGTCCTAAGAGACGCCGGTATGTGCCACCCTCTTAGAGACTTGAAATCTATGCTTCGCCTCAATATTGTTTGTGTATTTATGTTAATACAATTCTAGAGTGATTCCGAATGTATTCCCCTTAAAATGAGTGATATGGGGTTTTGGATAGTGGAAGTATGCACGCACCATAGTTTTATTCGGGGTTCTGTTATATATATATTATACGAGTAGTTAATATATATATGAGATTATGATATGTGAAACTGTCTACTGAGATTTGATAAGTAGAACATGGTTGTTGACTCAAATTATTAAATACTGGTTTTGAGAAAGTATAAAATGTCACGGGAACTTTATTATTTTTATGAAGTTAAAAATAGAGAATTTTGGGCTACTTGTTGGAACATCTTTTAAAGTGGGTATCGTGTATTATAAATCTTACGAGTAATTTAAGTTAAGTTAAAGCTGTTAGAAAGACTAGTATGTTAGATGCTAAAACAAACCGTTGGGAAGGTTAGTGCGATAGGAGTGCACACTAGAAGAGAGGTGAGTATTTCTCAAGAGAGAGACGCACTAATATGTTGTTGCATTGGCCTGTATCAATTTAAATACTTGCTTAACATATTTTAAAATCAAACACACTTTCGAGCTCTGACCCATTTCTTTTTCTCTCTCTCTCTTGTATATATATATATATATATATATATATATTTTCAGGTGCCCAGCCACAGGGGCGTCTTGCTTAGGATCTCTTGAGAAGAACGAGCTGCAGCTTAGGTGGGAGTTGCAGGTCACTTGAGTAGACGGCTTCTGTTATTGACTCCACTTTTAGTACTCTCATTTATTGGGCACATGTCGCCTTTTTTATCATCTCATTTGTTGTTGGAACATTTATATTTCAGTCATTTCCAGTATTGTTCTTTGGGATTTATTTCAGTATGGACTTGTGATTTTAGTTTTATTATGTTGACATTCGATTGACGAATGTATGTGATTCTTTAGTTCATCGTGGTGTGATTCTTAATTGTAGAAATGTTGTTTAAATAAATAAATCTTTTCTTTAATTAAAATTTGGAAAGTTTGTATGAAAAATGTTTTTGACACTTAGCTTAATTATTTAGGGTGTTAAATTGAATTTTTTTTTTTTTTTTGACAGTGATGCTGAGAATGAACCAACTGTTAACCTTGATTTAATTTAATAAAGGAGTGATCGCCCGGTATTTAATTAGGCGGGGTGTCACACGTTCTAAAACCAATAATTCACCATTCAAGGGCTTTGTATGGATCAAATCTTCATCAAGAATTCCAGTTTTCTATTTCTTTCAAGAACATTAATAAACTTCTTCTAAAATCCTTTTTTAATTCATCAAGGGTCATAATTCTGAATTCATAATTCATCCAGAATGTTTCTACATGAAGTCCCTAACATAGTTCATAGTTTTACATCTTCAAATTCATGGGTCTAATCAATCTTCCAAGATAAATTTGATAATTTCCTAAACATGGAAAAGCATAGCATTAAATCAATTGGAATTAAACCACTTGCCTTAATCTTTCTCTGAAATTGAGGTTGAATCTTGAAGGTTGAATCTATTCTCTCTCTCTCTCTCTCTACAGAATTCTCCTCTTTTTCTCTCTCTCTACAAGTTCTTCTCAAGGTGATAATGGAGGTGGGGTTGGTTTTTGCCAAGTTTTAAAGTTTTTAACTTCTCCCGTAGCCCATTACCTAAATTGAGGTTGAATATGGCTTAGTGGGTTAAGACTAAGTTAGATTTTTAACTCTAATTTTCGTGGGTTTTAATTACCCAATTTCCGAAATTACCAAACTACCCTTATACGTTGCCGGTGTGGCCTAAAAATTCCCCGGGACCCAAACCAAACTCTCGACTAGTGTTTTCTGACTATTTCGACCCTTCCGGAATCGTTGGCGCACTCAAAATGACCATATGGGTGATAAAAATAAAATTCACTTTTTAATTCAAATTATTATATTCCTGACGCGATTGTCACACGCGTCCCAACAAAATTTCCCAAATTGCCGTATTTCAATCTCGCGACAATTTCAATAGTTCCAATATTCATATATTTCCATATATACACATTATAATCAAATACTAACTCACATCTCGTTAATATTTTATCTGGATTAATTTTCAATTAATACACATTTAATTCAATTAATCCCCAAAAATAAATATCACGAAAATACGGGGTATTACATACTTTCCCCCTAATAACTGAATTTCGTCCCGAAATTCGGAACTAGAAAGTACCTGGTAAGAACAACTCTGGATAGCGTTCGCGCATCTCATCCTCGCGCTCCCATGTGGACTCCTCGACATTATGATGTCGCCACTGAACACGTACTAACGAAACTATCTTTGACCGCAGTTTCCGCTCACTTCGGTCCAAAATAGCAATCGGCCCCTCCTCATAGGAGTTATCAGGCTGGAGATCAATGTACTCCAAAGAAATATGAGAATGAGTCAAATCATCTCTAATATATTTCCTTAGCGAGGAAATATGAAATACATCGTGAATCCGATGCAAATGTTCCGGTAACCCAAGCCTATACGCAACCGGTCTAATCCGCTCAATAATAGGAAATGGTCCCACATATCTCGGTGCCAACTTCCCTTTCTTCCCGAAACGCATAATCCCCTTCATAGGAGATACTCTGAGCAAAACTTGGTCCCCCACTTGGAACTCTCTACAGAACCTCTTCGCATCAGCATAGTTCTTCTGTCAACCCTGAGCTACCCGAATGCGACTCCGAAGCAATTCTATCCTCGCCGAAGTATCCTGAATTACTTTCGGCCCAAGTAGTTTGTTGTCCCCCACCTCCAACCGACATGCTGGGGAACGATAAGGTCTACCATACAACGCCTCAAATGGAGCCATGCTAATGGTGAACTGGTAAGAGTTGTTGTAAGCAAACTCTACCAGTGGAAGATAATGCTCCCATCCACCCCCGAAATCAATGATGCACATACGTAGCATGTCTTCCAACATCTGGTCTGTACGCTCGGTCTTCCCATCGGTCTGCGGGTGATACGCCGTACTCAACCGCAATTCCGTGCCCATGGCCTCCTGCAAACTCTCCCAAAACCGCGAAACAAATATTTTGTCTCGGTCAGACACGATATTAAGGGGTACACCGTGAAGTCTCACTATCTCTGCAATAAAGAGTTGGGCATACTGTCCCGTAGAGTAGTCTGTCCTTACGGGTAGAAAATGAGAGACTTTGGTCAACCTATCCACAATTACCCAAATGGAGTCATGACCTCTCTGCGACGTAGGTAACCCCGTGATAAAGTCCATGGAGATGCTCTCCCACATCCACATCGGGACCTCCAATGGTTGTAGAAGTCCTGCCGGTCTCTAATGATCCACTTTTACAAGATGACAAGTGGCGCATTTAGAAACAAACACGGCAATATCTCTCTTCATCCCGCTCCACCAATACTGTCGTCTCATGTCTTGGTACATTTTATCCCCACCGGGATGTACCACGAATCGTGAGGCGACTCTGCCATTACCGCATGCCGCAATTCCTCCCCTTTCGGAACTACTAATCTCCCATTGAAGCATAATCCCTCGTCTGAGCTAACGGTATAGGATTCGTCTCCCTCTGCTAGTAATCGAACTATCAGTTCCTGACAGAACGAGTCATCTTCTTGTGCCTTTACTACTTTCGTGACAATCTGCGGCGTAACAGTCATCACTGACATGAATGATCGGGCCACTGCATCCTGGTGTCCCAACTCCTTCCACTTTGCCTTCCACACTCCTACCACCTCATCTACTGGCTTACGGCTCAACGCGTCTGCTACCGCGTTAGCCTTCCTCGGGTGATATTGGATATCAAACTGATAGTCCTTCACAAACTGAAGCCAACTTCGCTACCTCATATTCAGCTCCTTCTGCGTGAATAGGTACTGTAGGGACTTGTGGTCTGTGAACAATCGAAATTTCTCTCCTAAAAGATAATGTGTCCATATCCGAAGGGCAAATACCACTGCCGCTAACTCCAAGTCATGGGTAGGGTAATTCTTCTTGTGAGGCTTAAGCTTACGAGATGCATAAGCAATGGCCTGACTCTCCTGCTGTAATACACCTCCAAGTCCTTGGAAGGACGCATCGGTGTAGACTAGATACTCAACTCTCGGTCTCGGCAATGCTAACACAGGTGCTGAGGTCAACTTGTCCTTCAACTCATCGAATGCCAACTGACATGCATCACTCCAAATGAACGTCACACCTTTACGAGTCAGATGTGTCAAAGGACCTGCTATCTCCGAAAATCCCCGAATGAACCTCCTGTAGTTTCCTGCTAGGCCCAAGAAACTACGAATATCCATCGGTGTTGTGGGCTGTTCCCACTCCCTCACCGCGGATGCTTTCCCCGGATCAACAGATATTCCCCGGTCGGAAATAATGTGTCCCAAAAACTGGACCTCCTTCAGCCAAAACCCGCACTTCTCATATTTTGTATACAACTCGTTCTGACGTAGTGTTTGCAAAACTTGCCTCAAATGCTCGGCGTGCTCCTCCTCTGTCTGGGAGTAAACCAGAATATCATCAATGAAGACAATGACAAACTGATCTAGGAAATCTCTGAACACCCTATTCATTAAGTCCATAAACACGGCTGGAGCATTGGTCAAACCAAAAGGCATAACCCGAAACTCGTAAGATCCATATCTCGATAAGAACGTAGTATTAGAGACATCCTCTTCCCTGATACGCAACTGATGGTATCCCGATCGCAAATCAATCTTTGAGAAGAAAGAAACTCCTCTCAACTGGTCGAATAGGTCATCGATTCGAGGCAACGAATACTTATTCTGTATCGTGACCTTGTTTAACTCCCGGTAGTCCACACACAATCTCAGTGAACCATCTCTCTTCTTCACAAATAACACAGGGGCACCCCACGGCGATGTACTCCTCCGTATAAACCCCTGACCCCACAACTGCTCAATCTGATCCCGTAACTCCCTCATCTCAGCTGGAGCCATACGGTACGGTGCACGTGCTATAGGTCTCGTATCTGGTAATAAGTCTATGACAAAATCTATCTCTCGACTGGGGGGTACGCCTGGAATCTCCTGAAACACATCTGAGTACTCCCTGACAACTGGGATCGAATCTAAAGGAATCACAACCTCCTTAGAGGTATCCTCCTCTATGTAATACAAATGAGCAGTCGAACCTCCCTCTAGGAGAGGCATTGCCACTACGAACATCTCTTGCCCCGGAATGGAAAAAACAATACTCCCACCGAAGCAATCAATCATGGCTCTATAATCAGTGAGACAATCCATACTGATAATCATGTCGTGTACATGCATATCTAATACCAACATGTCTGCAGGTAATACCAGACTACCAATCTCTACCCGCACGCCCCGGCATATAAAGAAAATGAGTGACCCACTCCCCAATGGTGAGTCTACACACGTCACTGTGCTCTCTGCTGTTGCTAACAACCCTAAAGCTTTCGTAAAATGTGTAGCTATAAAATAATGCGTTGCCCCCGTATCAAATAAAACCCAACCCATAGTACCATAAATAGGAAACATACCCTCAATAGCTGGCGGATTCTGTGGGGCTGCGGCCTGCTGAAGCTGATACACTCTCCCATACTGAAGCTGTCCCTGCTGAACTGGGACCGCTGGAATGGGTGGTAATGCTGCCATCTGTGGTGGTGCTGGGAGGGCAGTGGGAAATATAGGCCTCTGTGGCTCGTGTCGAGCACCCTGCTGATGCTGCTGTGGGGCCCTGCCCTTATCAGGACAATCCTGACGTTTGTGGGCAATCTTACCACAAATGAAAGACTTCCCCGGGAAGTTTCCCCCTCACTGTCCCTGCTGCCCTCGGCCCTGGTGGCCGTTACCATTTCTGCCCTGGCCTTGCTGGCCCTGGTGAAACTGCTGTTGTTGACCATTTTGACCCTGGTGGCCCTGATGGCCGTTATGACCCTGCTAGCCATTCCAGAATCCTCCCTGACCGTTCCTGAAACCCCCTGATCGAAATCTCTTATGATCCCCCTGCTGGGAACCCTGATCACTCTGCCAATACTGACCCTGAGCTGATTGTGCCCCGCTGGCACCATTTCCCCCTGTCCTGCCCTGATGGCTGGACTCTCCTTATTGCTTCCCCTCTATTAAGTGAAAGCGGTGGTCCTGGCAATGGAGCAATGCAGCGTTAACCACGTCAGAATAAGTGGCCAACGAGATATTCCCCAATAAATGCTGACGGATCCTCCAAGCCAATCCATCTATGAATTTCTGAATCTTCTTCTCTTCCGTCGGTATCTCATCTGGTACAATGTTCAGCAAATTTTTGAATTCGGCCTCATACTCGGCGACAGTCTTACCCTCCTGTCTAAGGGTCATCAACTTCCTCCTCATTTCCGTGTGAACAGCTGACGGAAAATATTTTTGGTCGAACCGCACCCAGAACTCCTGTATAGTGAGAGTATCTATCTCCTCTGCGGTGGTAATAGACTCCCACCACTGTAATGCAGCTCCCACTAGCTTGAAAGTAGCTAGTATCTGCCTCTGAACATCGGTGCACTCATACATCCTCAAGTTCCTCTGAATATTCTTCCTCCACTGACTAGATACCACAACATCGGAGCTACCTGCGAACTCCGGAGGGTGTGCTTTCTGAAAAGCATCTCGAACTCGTTCCCAAGCAGACGGGAATGCATATGCCTGAACTGGCGTGGCTACCGGCGCCTGAGGTGGTGCCTGCTGAACTACTGCTAGTGCGGCATTTATCGCCTGGGCCACAATGGCTGCAACCTCGGTGGCATTCATCGTGCCCTGAACTGGTGCGGGCTATGGTTCTGGCGTTGCATCCCTGGGAACTCGCTGCGCACGTCCTGGAGGCATCTGAAATGAGAATAAAGTTTATAAGTTCGCGGTTATAAACTTAAAATAGCTGAAGAACGTAGCATATACAAAAGAATACAACAGTCCTAAAATATAGGGCTCTACATCATAGAAAGCTCAGCGGAAACATAATTAGCCGTACATATCCAAAAGGACAATAGAACCTGATGCTCTGATACCACCTGTGATACCCTGACTAATTAAATACCGGGTATCTACTCCTTTATTAAATCAATACAAAATGCCAAGTTGGTCCAGTTAATAGCATCACTGTCGAACATATTTTTAATGATTACTAACCACCTAGTAGTTAAAAAGTCAGTTGTCAAATTTTAAATTAAATCTGATTAACATGCAATAAATGAAATAAATAAATGTAACACAACCATTCACGATAAAATCCAACTATAATAAATCAACAATTAAAGATGAGTCTCAAGGAAATACTCCTCACAACAATCCCAATATGAAATGAAATAGAACAAGTATACATACTGAATTAATTACAAAACCAAAGTCTAAATAACTGAAATATAAAATGAAATGTCTCTAAAAGAACTGGGCGACATGCCCTACAACTGATGAAATCTGAATATAGAGTCAAGGCAAATTAAGCGTCTACTAGCAAGGCCCTGTAACTTCCACAACAGCTACAGCTCGTCACCTGACTGGAAATACTATGCATGGTGTCCTTGTGGCTGGGCACCTAAAATGGTTTTTACAAAAAGATAGATTTGAAAGAAAACGGGTCAGAGCCCGAATGTGGAGAATATTTTAAAAACAACAAGTGCTTTAATAACAATTAAAACAATGAATGCAAGATACATGTTAGGACATGCTCTCACATGAAATACTCACCTCTCGTCTAACAGTGCACTCCTAACGTTCCTGTACCCATACATGTGTTATTTGTCTAACTAAACCATCATAAGTTCTAACCCAACTACTCGATTCACAATATGAATTTCCAATGTTATTACTTAAATAGATAGCTTTACTTGAACTCGGATTCTCAATTGTTAGCATTACCATTTACTGGAGGTTATCCCCTTATTTATCTTCTCATGGAGTTACTATAAATGATTCTCATAAATAAACATCACAATTCCTTTTCATTCCATCGTATATTATTCACATCATAAATATACAATATAAGAACCCCGAGGCTAAGCTGCGGCGCACACATACTCTGCTATCCATCCCGGAACATCACGTACATAAGGATTACAAATTTTGAATCTCTCAGGAATTGTTAGAATAAACACCACACACAAAATGGAGGCGAACATAATTCAACATATCCATGGTCACGTACATACCTACGCTCCATAGTCAGCTGGCTTAATAACTCGCAATTAAGTCATTCCCTTGAACTATGTCCTCTAGGTACCAAACTAAATCCGGGTACACAAGGATTAGAAGGCCCTAAGCGAACGTAAACCTCCCGTGATAGCAAATATGGTAGGTATGTCATACACATAAGATTATATACTAAGCATGAACACATCTTAGATATCTCAATATTAATAAAGTTATTTTCTACATCCTTATACCATTGTTCCAATTGTATACATTTTTAGTCTTCCGATAATATATAATGTAGACTGTCGACACATCTCACGTCATAGATTCTTATACTTAAAACCTATCTCAAAGGGGTTATTAATTTTCCTAATATTCCCACATATTACATCATTATTCTTAAGGTCCTTACTTCTGCCCCAAACCTCAATTCACCAACTTATTCAAAATTACTCTATTAATCCTAATATTATCTCACTTATCGCTTCAATAGCTTTTAGAATAATTCCTCAAATTAAATTCTAATTAAGGTCCGAACTTTATAACCATACCTACTGGTCTTCCTTAAGTCTAAGGATATTCATAAGGTCTCCAATAATATTTTCCAAGGGTTAACATCATTAAAATTTAACTAGGGAAATTTTACTCTTTCTGGGAAGGTCGATCGATCGACCTTGACCTTCGATCGATCGATGGTGCTCGATCGATCGACTGATGAATGTCGATCGATCGAACGCACCAGGTAGGCTGCGGACTGCTTCGTTTTGAAGTTTTAAAATCAACCCAAAACACCATTAACAAGCATGAAACTCTAAGATAACGTTATAATATCATCATACAACCATCTTACAATAGTGTTAACGTTCTAAAACCAATAATTCATCATTCAAGGGCTTTGTATGGATCAAATCTTCATCAAGAATTCCAGTTTTCTATTTCTTTCAAGAACATTAATAAAATTCTTCTAAAATCCGTTTTTAATTCATCAAGGGTCATAATTCTGAATTCATAATTCATCCAGAATGTTTCTACATGCAGTCCCTAACATAGTTCATAGTTTTACATCTTCAAATTCATGGGTCTAATCAATCTTCCAAGATAAATTTGATAATTTCCTAAACATGGAAAAGCATAGCATTAAATCAATTGGAATTAAACCACTTGCCTTAATCTTTCTCTGAATTTGAGGTTGAATCATGAAGGTTGAATCTGTTCTCTCTCTCTGTCTCTCTCTGCAGAATTCTCATCTTTCTCTCTCTCTACAAGTTCTTCTCAAGGTGATAATGGAGGTGGGGTTGGTTTTTGCCAAGTTTTAAAGTTTCTAACTTCTCCCGTAGACCACTACCTAAATTGGGGTTGAATATGGCTTAGTTTGTTAAGACTAAGTCAGATTTTTAACTCTAATTTTCGTGGGTTTTAATTACCCAATTTCCGAAATTACCAAACTACCCTTATACGTTGTCGGTGTGCCTAAAAATGCCCCGGGACCCAAACCAAACTCCCGGCTAGTGTTTTCTGACTATTTCGACCCTTCCGGACTCGTTGGCGCACTTAAAATGACCATACGGGTGATAAAAATAAAATTCACTTTTTAATTCAAATAATTATATTCCTGACGCGACTGTCACGCACGTCCCAACAAAATTTCCCAAATTGTCGTATTTCAATCTCGCGACAATTTCAATAGTTCCAATATTCATATATTGCCATATATACACATTATAATCAAATACTAACTCACATCTCGTTAATATTTTATCCGGATTAATTTTCCATTAATACACATTTAATTCAATTAATCCCTAAAAATAAATATCACGAAAATACGGGGTATTACAGTAGTATACTTTTCCATTGCTTCTTTACCCTAAGAGAGAGACTAGGTAGAAATTTTGATTGGTATTCTTCCTAAGTGATAGGATAGGGTACAATTGTGGTTTTTATGATGTCTATGTATGGGAATGGGGATGGTTGAGGTTGGGTTACCAGAATAAAGTGTGGGGCTAATAGAGAACTATGATAACTTGATAATAAATTCATAAATAATGCTTAAGAAAATAAATGAGGATTAAAATGGAATTACAGTGTGAGTATGTGTAGGGCTAACAATAAGGGGCGAATTGGCTATAGCGACATGGGTGTATGTTGGTGTCACGAGTATGTGCAAGGTGAATGGAATTGGGAAAACTGACTATAGTGACGTGTCGTGTGTGGAACCTCACGAGTATGTGCAGTGCTAGCAAAATTGGGCGAACTGGCTACAGTGAGGGGAATGGGGTGTCGTGCAGAACTTAAGTAGTCTAGGAGTATGTGTAGGACCCATAATAAGGTCAACTGGCTATAGTGGTGTCAACTAAATTGAATGGATTGAATTATCTTAATTAAATTCTAAAATCTGAGTTAATGTTGAAATATTATAATTGGACTTGAACATTGGGGTGGCTTAATTATGTGGGTAGATAATGTTAGTATATTTTACTCGCATGTTAATATATATAAACCATTTATTATAAAATACTCTACTGTGATATTTATCATGTATAATGCTTCTGTCTGGGTTTACGAACCCTATTAGGAGGAGTAACAAGTATTCATGCGGTGCGCTTTGACCCATTGCGTTGACTAACATTTAAGGTATGGTGCCAGATTAGCTACATTGGAGTGATTGGAGACATTTAGAGTGCAACTGGATATTTATTTTATCACTTTAGTTGTATTTTTATTTATTTCCATTCAATCGTTTTATTATTAGACTTGCATTTATGGATTTGGTGGGTCAGTCGGTTCCACTGTTGTTTATGGTTTCAGTAAAATATTTATAGTTGGATTATTTGATTTGAATTTAATAATTTGGACTTCGATTTATTTTGGAAATAGCAAGGTGATGAATTTTAAATTTCACGAGTTTTTACATTGGCTGGATAAATATAAATATTATCTTGTGGAAAAAGTTTTTAAATATCTCATATTTTTAGCACATATAGAGGATGATAACCTATTTTGGAACGCCTGACATAGTTTGGCAACGGCGGTTGACCACCTCTCTTTCCAGAATGAGCGGGGTGTTACAGATGGTATTAGAGCATGATTTTAGGTAACGTAGGTTGTGATCCTGTTTTAGCTTTCACTTTACCTATCTTTGATTCCTTTTGATGATTTGTAGTCTTAGTTATTCTAAGTATGATTATCATTTGTTCCTGTATTTTCATAGCCTTACCATGGTATGAGTGCGGTCATGACGTAGTTTGGTTTGTAGTGTATCAACTCACGAAATATGTGCACTTCTTACCGAATAAGGTCACGAATACTCTAAGATGGTGAGATTATATGCTCGGGAGATAGTCCAACTTGATGGTGTTATGCTCTCGATCTTCTCTCTCTCTCTCTCTCTCTCTCTCTCTCTCTATATATATATATATATATATATATATATATATATATACATATATATATATATACATATATATATATACATATATATATATATATACATATATATATATATATATATATATATATATATAGAGAGAGAGAGAGAGAGAGAGATAGAGAGAGAGAGAAATGTATAAACGTGAGCCCGACCCTCTCGCTGATGGGGTCACGCCAGAACAAAATATTTTACACTAAGGTAGTCACCTCGATAAACTTGCAATATCTGCACACTATCGGTTTAATCATTATTATAAAATCATAATTAGGTTAATATTATACTCATATAACACAACACTAAAATTTGTAATTTCAATAAGTATATACCATTATCGATACACCCATTCATCCTCCGCGTCTAACACTAAAGGTAGCCCCACCATACCAGGAAAAATATCCATGTAAATAATAACGTTGCCGATATCTGCACTAGACTCGTCTCTCATGCGGATATAGCAATAATAAAAATGTAGTAACTCGTTTGTGTCACATAAAATACGCCTCATCTTCTAAGTATAAAATTTATGCTTCTTCCTTGCCAATCACACTAGTTGATTAAATGGTCCTTGGATCTAATAAACCTGTCCAAACCAAACCGAAATTATAATAATTGTTACCCTTTCTAGGCATCATACCCTTATCCCTTTACTCACTTTGAGAAAATTTAACGCATGCACTCCCACAAAATACCTCTACACATACTCCACTTATCTCCGGTCATACTGATCATGTTAGGGTTGTCGTTCATTGAACTTTGGTAGTTTTGACTCATATGGTTACCTCCATTGTTCCTTTATCTTTGATGGACCTAAGGAACATGCTACTGGCTTCAACATCCCTTAATGAATTAACCATTGCTTCATAAAAAATTCAGTTATCCTAATCGTTTAAATGGGTCCCTCGTTGTGCTTCACTAACACCGTTTCTCCAGTCTTACTCTCTGACTAAATTCTCTGATTCTTAAAGCTTCCCGCACAAGGAAGTGTTAACATTCATGTTGACAAAACACGACATTGTTACCATCTAGATTTCCCGTCCAAGAAGAATTCCCTATAACTACTAACAACTCTTTTTATCAGTTAATTTCCCACTCTAAAATCCTCTTCTATATTGTACCTACTTCATCTGGTGCAAGATTCACTAATTAATTAAATTCCCTTTCACAAAGGGACCTCTGTATGGCTCTCTAGTATGAGTTCAGAACAGCATTCGCACCTCATCTGGAACATCTGATGAGGGAACTTCCGGTTTAACAATACCTAAGATCCTTTCAGTGATACAAAATTCCACTTATAAATGTGGTGGCTGACTGCAACCTTTAATACTTCGCTCCGATGAGCCAAGAAAAATTCTTACCCTAAATTTCACTTTCGGTTAACCTTACTTCGACACATGCAAAAGCCTTTGGATATTTTACCTTCATTGGTTAACACACGTCATCTCTTCATTTCTAGAATTTCCACTTCTTGTTCTCTCCAATGTTTCGTCTAACTCTCTCCGAATCCAACCTTGCTGGGTGAGTCTAATTTGACCCCAGTTTCTACTATAGTGGTAACTAGAAGTCATAAGTTGTTCCTTAGCCATCTTTACCATCCTGTCCTTCTGTGCCATAATAGGAGTGACCTCAAATACGGTCATGATTCTTGAATATAACCAGTAACCTCAACTGAGCTTCGCCTCCTATTGTTTGCCCAACTGTCCTCGCCAGATATACTGCATTGTTCAGCACACAAAAACATCCAAATGCAAATAAGATTCACTATCATATACATTATAGCAGGAGAACGAAATCTCACCAAAGAAATCAACAATCCTAAACTTAGGGCTCTATATCAAAGAAAGTTATGCTGAAAGCGTAATAAGTAGCACAGATCCTTAAGGACACTAGAACCTGATGCTCTGATACCACCTGTGACACCTCGACTAATTAAATACTGGGTAGGTACTCCTTAAATCTCACTAATAAAAAATATCAAGTTGGTTCAGATCTAGCATCACTACCGAAAACATTTTAAACAGTTACTAGCCACCTAATATTTAAAAAGAGAGTTGTCAAATTTTATTAAATTAGATTAACATGCGACCAAATAATTAAGCTAACCATAACAGCATCCACGTAATAATCACAACATAATAATAATGTAATAAATAAAAATTAGTCTGGAGCAACACTCCCCTAAATAATCAAATACAACACAATTCCCAATACAAAAGGCTGAATAAAATAGATAAATCCAAAACTGAAATAAAATTGAAAGTTTGAGAATGCAATCTCTAAATGGGAAAGGGCGACATGCCCTAACAGATGAGTAATCCTGAATAGAATCAAGTGCAGAATGTTAAGGCGTCTGATACCGAGATCCGATAACTTCCAAAACAGCTACGACACGTCAATATAATGGAACTCCCATGCTTAGCATCCATGTGGCTGGGCACCTAAATGGTTTTTATAAAAATAGATTTTGAAGCAAACGGGTCAGAGCCTGAGGTGAAAATAGTTTAAAAAATATAGCAATTGTTTAACTACATTAAACAGTAAATATTATATACGTGTTAATTGCGTACTCTCACATGAGTTTCTCACCTCTCAACTGACATGCACACTTAACGTATACCTTTAACCCATCCTAGTAATGCCACTATCTAAAAAAGTCCATACTAACCCCTGCTTCCACATCCTAATATAAGGTGTCTACTCGTATTACATAAACAAGTTATATTTATATCTCAGATTCACATTTATTAAATTTCTCATCGCAAGTGTTATTTAAAATCTCATTTTCGTAGTCCCTTCAAATATATTATCTATTCACATCTACAAAGCAATAGTGAACCAGTCACAAGGTTACTAGGTCGATAAGTCTCTCGTCATATAAATTTGATTACCTAGACCTATCCTAAAAGGTTACTAGGTATCCTATTAGTTTCTAATGTAATATCAGTGACTTAAAATCCCTTTGTTACTGTTCGTATCCTTACCTCATCATTCATTCCCATTATATTCTCAATTCGAATGATTTCGAACCATACCTCACTCGGTAGACCATCGTAAGTGATAATATTCAATTCCATAAGGTAAACCTTTTTTTCGGGCATCAACTAAGAACCTACTGACCTTAACTAAGTCCCACAATACTATATTAATCCCCCTAAGAATCATTATAGGTTTGCGATTTATTTTAAACTTTAAAGGGGGAAACTTTCAAAAATCAGGAGGGGTCGATCGATTGAAGTCAAAGGGTTGATCAATCGAAACAGTCGATCGATCGACATTATTGAGTCGATCGATTGATCAAGTAGGCATTTTCCCAGAAATTCTTTATACAGTTACGGGTTCTCCAAATTTACAACTTATATCTTCCATTACAATGTCCCAAACTCCCAACCAAATATACTACTCGTTACACCAACATGTTTCCACAATCTCTAACATTTTAGAATTATTAAACCATCATGAATTAATAGTCTCTTAGATCAAAAGTCATAAATATTCCTCCCAACCGAGTTCTTCAAAATTTCTTCAAGAACATCGAATTTCTCAACATTTAATTGTGAATTTGTACACACGGATTATAATTTCGTTGTCTCTACATACCAGAAGTTCATCTACATGCAAAACCTACCCGTATTCAATGCACTTGGAACTTCTCCTCTCCTCTCACGTTTCCCACTACTTAATTTTAACATAAAATGGGAATAATGGACCTAAGGTTGGCTGATAAACAAAGCCTAATTTTCGTAGGTCACTATTCATTAAAATTTAAAAAGACTAAAATACCCTCCCGGGTTGTCGGCTAGGCCTAAAAATGTCCCGGGACCTAAACTAAACCCCCGTCTAGTGTTTTCTATGTATCTCGATCCTTCGGACACGTTGGCACACTCAAAATGATCATACGTATGACATAAAAATAATTTACTTTTAAATGCATTAAATTGATTCCAGACACGGCTGACACGCGCGTCCCAACATATTTTCTGAATTGCCGTATTTATAACTCACGATAGTATGAATAAATTCAATAATCACGTATTACTATAATAACTCAGTAATATTCAACATTATCATCATAATCAATACTAACTCTCGTCTCGCTAGTTATTTAAATTCGAATTAATTTACAATTAATTATCCAAAATTAATTTAATTAATCCATAATTAAAAGCAATTTTATTTATTTAATCTCATAATTAAAATCCATAAAAATACGGGGCATTACATACTTCCCCCTTAATAACGGAATTTCGTCTTGAAATTCGAAAAAGTAAGGCATACCAGGAAAAATTAGGTATCCTCCAGTACTCAAAACAAAATTCAAAGTAAGGCTCAATCACTACAACCCCCACTTCACAACAAGTTTGTTGAACACTCTCGACACTTTATTAGTTATAGGGTCACACCTCAATGAATGCACCTCACGTTGTTCTCTTACTAAACGACATTCGAATAAGAATAGCCTACACATATTTGTTCGTATTATCTCAATACTATATGGAGTTCTCACCTCACCTTGTATCAACTCCCGCATTTATCTGCACGTAAAACTCCCATATTGGGAGAAACCATAGGACATCTGACTAATCTTGTCCGTTCTTCAAATTTCTGCTCCCGGCGGTGTGACTTTTACAAAAGGAAAAGCCACTTAAGACGGTTGGTGGTTATCCCATTATCGTCATCGGACTCTAACTTCTGACTGATCTAAAATTCTGATAATCCCCTCACCTATAAATATCCAGAGAAATAATAGTAAGGTTTATCCACAAAAAACCTCAATAAGGACCTTGTCCACTACAAATAGGTACGGATGCTTTCATATAACTCTACCATTAGGTAATATCCTCTCCCCATTTTATATTGTACTACACTTACTAGATGTACCCGTTGTGGAAATGAAATGATCGCAATGAGTACAAAATTACTTTGATACAACTCCACCAACCGTCAATCACCTTGCGCTTACTCCTCGGGCTATAGGTGAGACACCATTCTCAAAACGAAATGTTATCCCCACTACTTCCTGACACCCTATGTTGAATTTCGGGGATCTCATCCTAGTTCAGAATAATACTGGGTAGGACCATGTATCGGTATGTTCATTATCCAATAGTGTAAATCACCCAAGGATATAACAATTAATTTCCTTCTGGACAACCTATTACACACATTCGAAGGAACTCGTTACTTATCTTAGGTTGGCAACCCATAAAAGAAATTTACCATTTGACTTTTCAATCACTGGAATCGTCGGCTGGATACAAAATATCAAGCTGATCTTCTTAGTCTAACTGTTTTCTATCTATGAACGGTGCACGTGGAGACTACTTAAAATGTCCTGCCCAACACCAAATTTCACTTATAATTTCTCCCATTCAGTGGTACTAAATAATCCTCTTCTTCCTTCGGCGTATTCCCAAAAATTTCGAACCGTGAACTTTTTAACACGATGTGCACTTTTGGAATCTTTATACCTTACTGACATCAACATTCTATTTATGCATAAGTCACCCTCAACATTCGATTGGGTGGAACTCCGCTCTAAATTGTCCATAATAGTTAAATATTTGTCTTCTCAAGGGATACCCCCTTTTTAAATGGCTTCCCACTTCCTTTCCACCAAGTTCGGGCGTGCTACTCTGATTGCACATGAATATACTGATTATCATCCTTTTCTTATGATCCTTAAACCATTCTACCACTACCATTTTGTAATATCAGTCTCACAAGCATAAATTTCACCCATCAATTTCCATGTTTCTTCTTCCGACGATCCAGACACCAGCAAACCAAGGTGTCCATACACCCTATAAACCCCCACATACAGATCTAAATGTTATATATGCTTCATACATAAGCTTAATTCTTTATTTCCCATGTATTCGCACGTGGATATACCACTTGAGCATCCTAGATTACCCCAGAATTTGAAATCCTAATTCCTTCTTAACATCATTCCATCCTGCAACCCACCGTAATAAAACAAAATTTTCAGTACTTCTTCACCACACAACTGGCTTTACTGGCCTTATATCATACTTTACATTTTGACTTTCAGTTATAACTACATACTTCCATAATAACTGAGGTACCAGACTCATGGACAAATGGTCAAACATCTCCCTACTACCAACCTTATGCTAAGTTTCATGCGTGGGATGTCTCATAAAGATAAATCCAAACAAGGAACCCCCCGATACACTACTACCTAGCATTATCGGTCATCAAAATTTGTTAGGCCCTCAGTCCATAACGTGTACCCCTATATTCCCGTCTCTTGACAAAAAAGTTACATCTCCTTTCAAAATTTCACTTAAACAAGGATGTTCTTCCCAAAGACACTATCACTTCACATTGTTGGTAATCACAGTCATAAACATCAGGCGCATATAATCGGGGCTCTCGAAATCCTATCCCCAGACATACAACTACGAGTATTAACTTCCATGTCTTTAAAGTGTGATATAACAAATCACTCTTCTTATTACCATGTCCTGAACGTTAAACATAATATCATGCTAAATCTTTCCGCTGAACAGTAAACCCAATACACTCTGAATCATAACAATAAAGTCCCTATACATACCGGGATCAAATATCTCGAATCCATTATACCTTTAGAAGTCTCTAATATATATATATATATATATATATATATATATATAAGTGAGCCCATCCCTCTCGCAGACGGGGTCTTACCAGAACAAAATATTCTAAACTAAGGTTCTCACCCCGATTGACTTGCAATATCCGCACACTATTGGTTTAATCATATTCAGGATAATAATATACTCGTATAACACAACACTAAAATGAGTAATTTCAATAAAGTATATACCATTATCGATACACCCATTCATCCTCCCGCGGATAACACTAAAGTAACCCCACTATACCAGGGAAAATATCCACGTAAATAATAAAGTTGCCGATATACGCACTAAACTCGTCTCTTATGCGATTATAGAAATAATAAAAATATTGTAACTTGTTCGTGTCACATAAAGTACGCCTCGTCATCGAAGTATAAAATTCATGGTTCTACCTTTCCAATCACACTGGTTACATGAATGGTCCTTGGATATAACACACCTGTCTGAACCAAGCCGAAAATTACAATAAATATTACCTTTGCAAGGCATCATACCCTTGTCCCTTTACTCACTTTAAGAAAATTTAACGCATGGGGTTTCACTCCCACAAAATACCTCTACACATACTCCACTTATCTCTGGTCATACTGACCATGTTAGGGTTGTCCTTCATTGGACTTTGGTAGTCTTGACTCTGATGGCTACCTCCATTGTTCCTTTAGCTTTGATGGACCTAAGGAAGATGCTACTGGCTTCAACAGCCCTTACTAAATTCACTATTTCTTGGTATAAAATTAAGTTATCCTAATCGTTTAAATGGGTCCCCTGATGGGTCCCCCCTTCTTGTGCTTCACTAACACCATTTCTACAGTCTTACTCTCTGACTAAATTCTCCCATTCTTGAAGCTTCCCACACAATGAAGTGTTAACATTCATGTTGACAAAACTCCACATTGTTACCATCTGCATTGCCCGTCCAAGAAGAATTCCCTAAAGTGCTAGCAACTCTTTTTATGAGTTAATTTCCCACTCTAAAATTATGTTTTCCCTTGTACCTACTTCATCTGGTGCAAGATTCGCTAATTAACTAAATTCCCTTTCACAAAGGGACCTCTGTCTGGCCCTCTGGTATGAGTTCAAAACAACGTTCGCACAATAATCGGAATATCTGATGAAAGAACTTGTGGTTAGACTATACCTAAGATCCTTCCAATGACACAACATTCCACTTATAAATGTGGTGGTTGACTCCTACCTTTAATACTTCACTCCGATGAGCCCAGAAAAATTCTTACCCCAAATTGCACTTTCGGTTAGCCACACTTCGACACATGCCAAAGCCTTTGGATATTTTACCTTCGATGGTTAACACACGTCATCTCTGCATTTTTGCAATTTCCATTGTTGGCTCTCTTCAATGTTTCGTCTGACTCTCTCCCAATACGACCTTGCTGGGTGCGTCTAATTTGACACCACTTTCTACTATAGTGGTACCTGGAAGTCATATGTTGTGCCTTCACCGTCTTTACCATCCTGGCCTTCCCTGCCACAATAGGGGTGACCTCAAATATGGTCATCATTATTGAATATACCCAATAACCTCAACTGAGCTTTGCCTCCTATTATATGCCCAACTGTCCTCGCCAGATATACTGCATTTTTCGGCACACGAACACACCCAAATGCAAATAAGATTCATTATCATATACATTATAGCAGGAGAACGAAATCTCACAAAATAAATTAGCAATCCTAAACATAGGGCTCTATATCAAAGAGAGCTACGCTGGAAACATAATATGCCGCACAGATCCTAAAGGACACAAGAACCTGATGCTCTGATACCACCTGTGACAGCCTGACTAATTAAATACCGGGTAGCTACTCCTTCATCTCATTAATACAACATATCAAGTTGTTTCAGATCTAGCATCACTACTGAAAATATTTTAAATAGTTACTAGACACCTAATATTTAAAAAGAGAGCTGTCAAATTTTATTAAATTTAATTAACATGCGACCAGACAATTAAGCTAACCATAACAACATCCCCATCATAATCACAAAAAATAATAATGGAATAAATACAAATTAGTCTGGAGAAACACTCCCCTGAATAATTCAAATACTACGCAATTCCCAATACAAAAGTCTGAATAAAATAGATAAATCCCAAACTGAAATAAAATTGAAAGTATGAGAATGATATCTCTAAATAGGAATGGGCGACATGCCCTAACAGATGAGTTACCCTGAATAGAATCAATTGAAGAATGTGAAGGCGTCTAATACCGAGATCCTGTAACTTCCACAGTAGCTACAACACGTCAATGTGATGGAACTCCTATGCTTGACATCCCTATGCCTGGGCACCTAATGAGTTTTTACAAAAATAGATTTGATAGCAAATGGGTCAGAGCCCGAGGTGAAAACAGTTTAAAAAATATAGCAAGTGTTTAACTGCATTAAACAGTAAATATTATATACATATTAGTTGCGTACTCACATGAGTTTCTCACCTCTCAACTGATATGCACGCTTAACGTATACCTTTAACCCATCCTAATTATGCCACTATATAAACTAGTCCATACTAACCCCTGCTTTCAAATCCTAATATAAGGTGTCTACTCGTATTACACAAACAAGTTATATTTATATCTCACATTCACATTCATTAAATTTATCATCGCAAGTGTTATTTAAAATCTCATTTTCCTAGCCCATTCAAATATCTTAGTTATTCACATCTACTAAGCAATAGTGAACCTGCCACAAGGTTACTAGGTCTATAAGTCTCCCATCGTATCAATTTGAGTACCTATACCTATCCTAAAAGTTTACTAGGTCTCCTATTAGTTTCTAATGTAATCTCAGTGACTTAAACTCCCTCCGTTACTATTCGTATCCTTAACTCATCATTCATTCCCATTATAGTTTGAATTCGAATGATTTCTAACCGTACCTCATTCGGTAGACCCTCGTATGTGATAATATTCAATTACATGAGGTAAACCTTTTTTTCGAGCATCAACTAAGAACCTGCTGATGTCAACTAAGTCCTACAATACTATATTAGTCCCCCTAAGAATCATTATAGGTTTGAGATTTATTTTAAACTTTAAAGGGTGAAACTTTAAAAAATCAGGAGGGGTCAATCGATCGAAGGAAAAGGTCGATCTATCGAACCAATCGATTGATCGACATTCTTGAGTCGATCGATCGATTAAGTAGGTGTTTGCCCAGAAATTCTTTATACATTTATGGGTTCTACAAATTTACAACCCAAATCTTCCATTACAACGTCCCAAACTCCCAACCAAGTATACTACTCATTACACCACCATGTTTCCACAATCTCTAATTTTTTGAATCATTATACAGTCATGAATTAATAGCTTTTAGGATTAAAAGTCATAAATATTCCTCCAAACCTAGTCCTTCAAAATTTATTCAAGAACATCGAATTTCTCAACATTTATATGTGAATTTGTACACATGGATTATAATTTCATTGTCGCTATGTACCAGAAGTTCATCTACATGCAAAACCTACCCATATTCAATGTTTTATTCTCCCAATTTATGAAATTTTCAATTTTCGAAGTCTAGTTTCCAATTCTAAACTACATGGATAATATATATTTGCTGAATCATAACAAGTTAAATCACTTGCGTGGGAATGAATATTCTGATATTTTGAAGATGATAAAGGTTAGTTCTCTTTATTTTTTCGATCACAATTTCGACGGTAGTGGAGGTGTGTGGTGGTTATGGCCTTGGAAACCCTTGTAACTTCTCCTCTCTTCTCACGTTACCCACTATTTGGTTTAGACATATAATGGCCTTAATGGCTCTAAGTTTGGCTGATAAACAAAGCAAAATTTTCGTAGGTCACAATTCATTAAAATTTAAAATGACTCAAATACCCTCCCAGGTTGTCGGTTAGGCCTAAAAATGTCCTGGGACTACTTGACTAGTGTTTTCTTACTATCTCAACCCTTCTTGACACGTTGGCACACTCAAATGATCATACAGATGTCATAAAAATAATTTACTTTTAAATCCATTAAATTGATTCCTGACATGACTAGCAAGCGCATCCCAACTTAATTTCCGAATTGCTGTATTTATAACTCATGACAATTTTAACAAATTCAATAATCACATATTACTATAATCACTCAGTAATATTCAACAATATCATCATAATCAATACCAACTCTCATCTCGCTAGTTATTTAAATTCGAATTAATTTGCAATTAATTATCCCAAATTAAATTAATTAATCCCATAATTAAAAGCAATTTTATTTGTTTTATCTTATAATTAAAAGACAAAAAAATACGGGGCATTACACACTTCCCCCTTAATAACGGAATTTAGTCCTGAAATTCGAAAAAGTAAGGCATACCTGGAAAAATTAGGTATCCACCAATACTCAAAATAAAATTCAATGTAAGGTTCAATCACTACAACCCCCACTTCAAAACAAGTTTGTTGAACACTCTCGACACTCTGTCAGTTATAGGGTCACACCTCAATAAATGCACCTCATGTTGTGCTCTTACTAAACGACATTCGAATAAGAATAGCCTACACGTCATTAGTCGTATTATCTCAATACTATATGGAGTTCACACCTCACCTCGTATCAACTCCCACGTTTATCTACACGGAAAACTCCCTTCTTGGGAGAAACCATAGGACATCTGAATACACTTGTCTGTTCTTCGAATTTCTGCTCGCGGCGGTGTGACTTTTACAAAGGGAAAAAGTCACTTAAGACGGTTGGTGGTTATCCCATTATAGTCATCGGACTCTAACTTCTTACTGATCCAAAATTCTGGCAATCCCCTCACCTATAAATATCCACAGGAAGAATAGTAAGGTTTATCCACAAAAAACCTCATTAAGAACCTTGTCCACTATAAATTGGTACGGATTCTTTCATATAACTCTACCATTAGGTAATATCCTCTCCCCATTTTATATTGTACTACACTTACTAGATATACCCGTTGTGGAAATGAAATGATCGCAATGAGTACAAAATTACTTTCATACAACTCCCCCAGTCGTCAATCACCTTGCGCTTACTCCTCGGGATATAGGTGAGACACCCTTTTCAAAACGAAATGTTATCCCCACTACTTCCTGATACCCTATGTTGAAGGTGGATTTCGAGGATCTCATCCTAGTTCAGAATAATACTGGGTAGGACCACGTATCGGCACGTTGATTATCTAATATTATAAATCACCCAAGGATGTAACAATTACTTTCCTTCCGGATAACCTATTCCACACATTAAAAGGAACTCGTTACTTATCTTAGGTTGGAAAACCATAAAATAAATTTACCATTTGACTTTTCTATCACTGGAATCGTCATCTGGATACAAAATATATGGCTGATCTTCTTACTCTAACAGTTTTCTGTCTACGAGTGGTGCACGTGGAGACTACTTACAATGTCCCGCTCAACAACGAATTTCACTTATAATTTCTCCCATTCATTGGTACTTAATAATCCTTTTATTCCTTCGGCGTATTTCCAAAAATTCCGACCCGTGCTCCGACCCGTGCACTTTTTACAACAATGTGCACTTTTGGAATCTTTATACCTTATTTACATCATCATTATATTTATGCGTAAGTTACCCTCAACATTCGATTGGGTGGAACACCGCTCTAAATTGTCCATAATAGTTAAATATTTGCTTTCTCAAGGGATACCCCCTTCTTAAATGGCTTCCCACTGCCTTTCCACGAAGTTCAGACGTGCTACTCTAATTGCACATGAATATACTGATTATCATCCTTCTCTTACGATCCTTAATCCATTATACCACTACCATTTTGTAATATCAGTCTCACAAACATAAATTTCACCTATCTATTTTCATGTCTCTTTTTCTGGCGATCCAGACACCAGCAAACCAAGGTGTCCATACACCCTATAAACCGCGCATACGGGTCTAAATGTCATATACGCTTCATACATAAGCTTAATTCTTTATTGACCCTGTATTCGCACGTGGATATACCACTTGAGAATTCTACATTACCTAAGAATTTGAAATCCGAAATCCTTCTTAACATCATTCCATCCTTCAACCCGCCGTAATAAAATAAATTTTTTAGTACTTTCTCACCACACAACTGGCTCTATTGGCCTTATATCGTAATTTACCTTTTGACATTCAATTATAACTACATACTTCCATAATGACCGAGGTACCAAACTTATGGAGGAATGGCCAAACATCTCCCTACTAGGAACCTTACGATAAGTTTCGTGCCTAGGATGTCTCATAAAGAGAAATCCAAATAAGGAACCCTCCCGATACACGACTACCTAGCATTGCCGGTCATCGAAATTCGTTAGGCCCTCAGTCCATAACGTGTAGCCCTATATTCCCATCTCTTTATAACAAAGTTACATCTCCTTCCAAAATTTGACTTAAACAAAGAACTTCTTCCGAAAGACACTGTCACTTCACATTGGTGGTAATCACATTCCATGACTCCAGGCACATATAATCGGGGCTCTCGAAATCCTATCACTAGACATACAACTATGAGTATTAACTTCCATGTCTTTAAAGTGTGGTATAAAAAAGCGCTCTTCTTATTACCAAGTCCTGAATGTTAAACATAATATCATGCCAAATCTTTCTGCTGAACTGTAAACCCAATACACTCTGAATCATAACAATAAAGTCCCTACACACACTGGGATCGAATATCTCAAAACCTTTATACCTTTCGAAGTCTCTAATATATATATAGATATGTATATATGTATATAAGTGAGCCCGACCCTCTCCTAGACGGGGTCTCGCCAGAACAAAATATTCTACACTATGGTAGTCACCCCGATAGACTTGCAATATTTGCACACTATCGGTTTAATCATTATTATAAATTCATAATCAGCATAATATTATACTCGTATAACACAACACTAAAATGAGTAATTTCAATAAACTATATACCATTATCGATACACCCATTCATCCCTCGTGTATAACACTAAAGGTAACTCCACTATACCAAGGAAAATATCCATGTAAATAATAACGTTGCCAATATATGCACTAAACTCGTCTCTCATGCAAATATTGAAATAATAAAAATGCAGTAACTCATTCGTGTCACATAAAATACGCCTCATTATCTAAGTATAAAATTCATTTTTTTACCTTTCCAATCGCACTCGTTGCTCAAATGGCCATTGGATATAACACACCTGTCCGAACCAAACCGAAAATTATAATAACTATTGACTTTACAAGGCATCATACCCGTGTCCCTTTACTCACATCGAGAAAAATTAATGCATGGGGTTTCACTCCCACAAAATACCTCTACAAATACTCCACTTATCTCCGTCCATACTGACCATGTTAGGGTTGTCCTTCATTGGACTTTAGTTGCCTTGACTCTAATGGCTACCTCCATTGTTCCCTTATCTTTGATGGCCCTTAGGAACATGATACTAGCTTCAACATCCCTTATTGAATTCACCATTCCTTGGAAAAAAAATCACTTATCCAAATCCTTTAAATGGGTCCCCTGATGGGTCTCCCCCTTGTTGTGCTTCATTAACACCGTTTCCCCAGTCTTACTATCTGACTAAATTCTCCGATTCTTGAAGCTTAGTACACAATGAAGTGTTAACATCCATGTTGACAAAATGTGATATTATTACCATATGCATTGCCCGTCCAAGAAAAATTCCCTATAAGTGCTAGCAACTCTTTTTATGAGTTAATTTACCACTCTAAAATCCTCTTCTCCATTATACCTACTTCATCCGGTGCAAGATTCGCTAATTAAGTAAATTCCATTTCACAATGGGACCTCTATTTGGCCCTCTGGTATGAGTTCAGAACAACGTTCGCACCTTATCCTTAACTTCTGATGGAGGAACTTGCGGTTAGACTATACCTAAGATCGTTCCAGTGACACAACATTCCACTTATAAATGTGGTGGTTGACACCTACCTTTAATACTTTGCTTCAATGAGCCAAGATAAATTCTTACCCTAAATTTCACTTCTGGTTAGCCACACTCCGACACATGCCAAAGCCTTTGGATATTTTACCTTCGTTGGTTAACACACGTCATCTCTGACTTTCTAGAATTTCCACTGCTGGTTCTCTTCAATGTTTCGTCTGACTCTCTCCGAATCCAACCTCGCTAGGTGAGTTTAATTTGACCCCACTTTCTACTATAGTGGTACCTCGAAGTCATATGTTGTGCCTTATCCATCTTTACCATCCTGGCCTTTCGTGCCATAATAGGGGTGACCTCAACTACGATCATCATTCTTGAATATACCAAATAAACTCAACTGAGCTTTGCCTCATGCTGTCCGCCCAAATGCCCTCATCAGATATACTGCATTGTTCGGCACACGAACACACCCGAATGAAAATAAGATTCACTATCATATACATTATAGCAGGATAACGAAATCTCCCTAAAGAAATAAACAATCCTAAACATAGGGCTATATATCAAAGAAAGCTATGCTGGAAGCATAATAAGCCGCACAGATCCTAAAGGACACTAGAACCGGATGCTTTGATACCACCTGTGACACCCTGACTAATTAAATATCGGGTAGCTACTCCTTTATCTCATTAATATAGAATATTAAGTTGGTTCAGATCTAGCATCACTACTGAAAACATTTTAAACAATTACTAGCCACCTAATATTTCAAAAGCAAGTTGTCAAATTTTATTCAATTAAATTAACATGCGACCAAATAATTAAGCTAACCATAACAACATCCACATAATAATTACAACATAATAATGGAATAAATAAAAATGAATCTCGAGCAACACTCCCCCGAATAATCCAAATACTTCCCAATTCCCAATACAAAAATATGAAGAAAATAGATAAATCCAAAACTGAAATTAAACTGAAAGTCTGAGAATGCTATCTCTAAATGGGAATGGACGACCTACCCTAACAGATGAGTAGCCCTGAATAAAATCAAGTGCAGAATGTGAAGGCGTTCAGTACCAAGATCCTGTAACTTCCATAGCAGCTACAACACGTTAATATAATGGAAGTCATATGCTTGGAGTCCCTATGGCTAGGCACCTAAAAGGTTTTTACAAAAATATATTTGGAAGCAAACAGGTCAGATCCCGAGCTGAAAACAGTTTAAAAAAATATAGCAAGTGTTTAACTGCATTAAACAGTAAATATAATATACCTATTAGTTGCGTGTTCTCATATGAGTTTCTCACCTCTCAACTGACGTGCATGCTTAATGTATACCTTTAACCCATCCTAGTTATGCCACAATCTAAACTAGTCCGTACTAACCCCTACTATCACATCCTAATATAACGTGTCTACTCGTATTACACAAACAAGTTATATTTATATCTCACATTCATATTCATTAAATTTTCATCACAAGTGTTATTTAAATTCTCATTTTCGTAGCCCATTCAAATATCTTAGTTATTCACATCCTTTAAGCAATAGTGAACCAGTCACCAATATATATATATATATATATATATATATATATATATATATATATATATATATAGATCACTCTCAATACATATATACATATATGGCACCCATAGACTAAGCTACGGTGCACGCGTACTCTGTTATCGAATCTCGGTACATCACATACATAAGGACTACGCGTTTCGAATCACTCAGGAACCGTTTCAATAAATAAAATCGCACATATTGGAGGCGAACATAGTTCACATACCCATGGGTCATGTACATACCTACGCTCCCATGGTCAGCCGACATATCAACTCATAAATAAGTCATTCACATTCCTACATCCTTAAGGTACCAATCAAAATCTCCCCGTAGGCACACAAAGATCAGATGGTCCTTTTCTGAAATTCAACCTCCCGTGATAACAAGTATGGTAGGTATGTCATACACATAAGAAATCCACACACTAGGCATTCACACAACCTAAGTAATCGTATATCAATATAAGTATTAACACATTCCATCTTATAAATCTCATACGTAGTAATTTTATCTCGAACATTCTACGTAATATATACTTAGCTCGATAAGTCTCTCGTCGTATCAATTTGAGTACCTAGACCTATCCTAAAAGGTTACTAGGTCTCCAATTAGTTTCTAATGTAATCTTAGCGACTTAATGTCCCTCCGTTACTGGTCCTATCCTTACCTCATCATTCATTTCCATTATAGTCTCAATTCAAACGATTTATAACCGTTCCTCACTCGGTCGACCCTTATAAGTGATAATATTCAATTCCACAAGGTAAACTATTTTTTCGGGCATTAACTAAGACCCTACTGACCTTAACTAAGTCCCACAATACTATATAAATCACCCTAAGAATCATTATAGGTTTGGGATTTATTTTAAACTTTATTGGGGGAAAATTTTAGAAATTTGGAGGGGTCGATCGATCGAAGGCAAAAGGTCGATTGATCGAAACAATCGATTGATCGACATTCTTGAGTCGATCGATCGATCAAGCGGGTTATTTGCCCAGAAATTCTTCTTACAATTACGGGTTCTCCAAATTTACACTCCAAATCTCCCATTACAACGTCCCAAACTCCCAACCAAGTATACTACTCATTACACCAACATGTTTCCACAATCTCTAACGTTTTAGAATCATTAAACCATCATGAATTAATAGTTTCTTGGGCCAAAGTCATAAATATTCCTCCAAACCTAGTTTTAAAAATTTCTTCAAGAACATCAAATTTCTCAACATTTATTCGTGAATTTGTACTCATGGATTATAATTTCGTTGTCTCTACATACCAGAAGTTCATCTACATGCAAAACCTACCCATATTCAATGTTTAATCCTCCCAATTTATAAAATTTTCAATTTTCCAAGTCTGGTCTCCAATTCTAAACTGTATGGATACTATATATTTGCTGAATCATAACAAGTTAAATCACTTGCCTGTGAATGAAGATTATAATCCTTTGAAGACGGTAAAGAGTGGTTCTCTTTCTTTTTCCGATCACAATTCTAGCGATAGTGGAGGTGTGTGGTGGTTATGGCCTTGAAAACCCTTGGAACTTCTCCTCTCTTCTCATGTTGCCCACTATTTGGTTTAGACATATAATGGCCTTAATGGCCCTAAGGATGGTTGATAAACAAAGCCTAATTTTTGTAGGTCACTATTCATTAAAATTTAAAAAGACTAAAATACCCTCTGGGGGTGCGGGTTCGGCCTAAAAATTTCCCGGGACCCAAACTAAAAAATGATCATACAGATGGCATAAAATTAATTTACTTTTAAATCCATTAAATTGATTCCTGACGGGACTGACACACGTGTCCAAACTTAATTTTTGAATTACCGTATTTATAACTTACTACAATATTAATAAATTCAATAATCACATATTACCGTAATCACTCAGTAATATTCAACATTATCATCATAATCAATACTAACTCTAGTCTCGCTAGTTATTTAAATCCGAATTAATTTCAATTAATTATCCCAAATTAATTTAATTAATTCCATAATTAAAAGCAATTTTATTTAATTAATCTCATAATTAAAAGCCATAAAAATATGGGGTATTGCAGAGAGCTTAAGCATTTGACTTTTAGGGTAGTTGGGCAGATAATTTGCATCTGGAAAAGTTTTCTTACAACAACAGTTATCAGGCGGTCATTGAAATGGTTACCTATGCATCTATTTGTAGGAGGTTATGCCTCTCTCCATTTTTTTGGGCTGAGATAGTTGAGAAGCATCTCACCAATTCAGATTTAATCAGAGAGATAACCGATAAAGTTTGGGCAATTAGGCAAAGGCTCATGACAGCTCAGAGCCGAAAGAAAAATTATGTTATTAATCGACGGATACTAATGGAGTTTGAGGTTTATGACCATGTGCTACTGAAAGTTAGAGTTAAGATCGATAGTCAAAGATTTAATCAGAAGGGGAAGTTCACCCCTCGGTATATCGCCCCCTTTGAGATCCTAGAACGGATTGGGGTTGTATCGTATCGCGTGTTACTACCTCCATAGTTATCCTAAATTCATAATGTGTTCCACGTTTCCATGTTGAAGAAGTACCTCTAAGGTCCCCGACATGTCATTGACTGGAGTCACATTGATTTGGAAGAAGATGTCATGTTTGTGATGCAATCTCAGTCCATCTTGGATTGTGAGGACATGATATTATGCAACAAGGTAATTCCTTTAGTGAAGGTTATCGAGTAGTTTCAAGGTGTTAAGGATAAGACATAGGAGCGTGAGGATACATGAGAAACACCCGAAAATCTTTGCTTAGATAGGCTGTTCCGATTTTGGGGACTAAATCTTTTATGGAAGGTAGAATGTAACATCGTACTACACCAAAAAGGCCAAATTATCACCTTTTAGCAGGCCACACCCTTGTCACGGCCATCGATCGTGATTAAAAAATACGTATTTGTTTATCACGATCATTGATTGTGACAAGTTCATAACAAAGGCTTGTCACGGTCAAAGACCGTGAAAAGTACAGTTGTCACGGACTTATCACGGTCATTGACCGTGAGAACCTTATAAAGTTGTCACGATCAAAAACCATGATAGGTCCGTGATAACTTAATCAGTAAAAAAACCCTTCCTTCTTTATTTTTCCCACCATTTTCACTTCCTTTTTTTTTCTCTCTAAGCGGCTACTATCTCTCTCTCTGAGAGATATTTTTAGGTTTTTCCCTCTCTTTCTCTTTTCGTTGTATATCTTTGTGTATATGTGTTTGTGTGTGTGTGTGTGTGTGTGTGGTGGTGGTGGTGGTGGTGGGGTATGGGGTGTGTGTGCATGTGTGTGTGCAGGTGGGTGAGTGTGTATGTGTATGTGTGTATGCATGTGTGTTATGGGGTAAAGGAGAGAGTGGAGGGGAAGGGGGTTGGGGGGGGGGGGGGTTTAGGTGGGGGCGATGTGTGTGTGTGTGTGTTAAATTAGTTGTTAGGACTCGTATGGTAGCCCAATACCCAAATATATGTTGCACGCTTAAGTATAAATACCCAAATATTATTGGCTAATACATAATGATTCTACCCATGTTTAAGAGGCTTAAAGTTCAATTTGAGATTTTTGTGACAGAATAGGCATAATAGGAATTGGAATTGGGACTTATAATTATTATTGTTAATTTAATTATGACTGTAATTGGATATAAATGAGTTAGGAGGCTTTATATTCCCCTTATTAATTGTTGGTTTTGAATTAGGTAGCTTGTATGAATTGATGTTTAGCATTTTTAGTAATTGTACATATTAGATGTTGTTGTTTTGGAATTCAGAATTATGTTGTTAAACATTAGTATTACACAGTGACAGTTGAAATGGACAAATTGATTAATAAAATATAGATGTAATTGTAACTTTAATTGTATAGCTTCAATTATAAGACGTGATGAAATGAATTAATTGATTAGATGAATTAGAAGGAGTATAGGATAAACATTTGTTGGTTTGTTATTGCTATTGTTGTTGGATTATAGTGGACCGATGTGGGGTTGGTTAATTTTGGAAGTTGCATAACCACTGGATTATTGTCCAAATGGAGGGAGGGGGGGTTCAACTTTTTTCTAAAATTAATTTGTATCACGAACAATATATTATTAATTCATATATATGTTAATAAAATGAAACATAGTTTAAATTACATATAGTGCACATAGATACCAGCGTTCTAGTTCTTATGCGTACGCATTCACTAGCCCTTGGCCCCGTTCGATAGTCATTACCCCTGTAACGAGATATCTCGAATTGTCCCATTTGAACAGTGTGGGACTGCTCATAATTTTTGTATAATAATATTCTTAGTGGCTTAAACTTGGTACATTTTGAGGATGTTCTAAAGTCGTATCCTAATGTTCTCTTGGTACATACTAGATTAAGTGTTAGTGTTATTTCAATTGATAAATTGAAATAACACTCACACTTGAAGATCTATGTCATGTACTTGGAGAACTATGGGGATATGCTGTTGAATTTTTCTCAAATCGTAACAATGTGAATGAGTTGTTAAGTAAATTATTAAAATATGCGATCTTGAATGGGATAGGACCACTCACCCTTTAGAGGAGATGAAGGAAATAGGAATTAATATTATAAATTGAATTTGAATTTGAAATTTAAAAATCGAATATAAATAAGACGTAATTAATTGAAACATACTATAAATCCAAGTTTTGTTTATACTAATCCACGAATATATGCTTCTTACCTTTAAAAGGTAATTATTTATAGTAGATGTGATGGGATATCCTAAATACAAAGAGTGGATGAGTGAGACAAATAGAATGGGGGATGTGCTTCATAGAGGTGCTAATGAATTTGTGAAGTACGCAAAGAGATGTCATAATGATGAAGAGTATCCGTGTCCATGTACTAGGTGTGAGAATGGTAAGGTGATTGCGTGGAGAACAATTGAACCACATTTGTTAAGATGGGGTATACAAGATACTTATTGATTTTGGAGTTTTCACGGGGAATTGAAAGTTCCTTTTGTCCTCGAGAAACTTTCACAACAACCTTCAACAAGTAGGATATATGTAGAAGAGGATGACATAGATCGTTAGAGGATTTAGTTGATGACGCATACGACAATCCGGAAGTGGAAGACAATGAGGTCACTGACGAGGTACATGGTTCAGGAGCTCAGGAAGATATCAGGATAAACCTTGATAATGACTACCAAAGTTTAAAATTTAAGGCGACCCAACCATTGTACTCTAGCTGTGAGAAAGATCAAACAACTTTACATGCCATGGTGGGTTTGCATAGTTTAAAGACCCAATACAGGTTGTCTAGAAATATCGTGACATGAATTCTGAATTAGGTGAAAGCCTTGCTACCCAAGGAGAGTATGCTTCCAAATGGCTACCATATTATGAAGAACAATTTGAAAGGTTTTGGAGTAGAGTATAAATTGATTCATGCTTGTGTGTATGAGTGCATACTATATCGAAAGGAGTATGAAACCCTCTATCAGTGTCCGGTATGCGATAAACTTAGATATGTCCAATCTACTGGCAAGGAAGGCACAAGATCAAAATTTACTCAAAAAGTGTTGAAATATTTTCCCTTTGGGACTAGATTAAAGCGAATTTTTACAGTACCATAGATAGCGAAGCAAATGATTTGGCATGCTAGGGCAGAAGTAGGGGACAATCTCATGCGTCATCCTATTGATTCTACAGCTGGGAGGAGGATGAGTTATGAGTTATGAGGGTAAGAAGTTCATTTTGATAAAATTCAAAGGTCCTAATGGTTGGAATTCCTCATTTGACCTTATTTGTCGATTTTGTCAAAAATGAATTAAATGGCATGAGAATGATGAAAGTAAAGAAATAATTTGATTAGTGGTAAAATGTTAAAACAAATTAATAAGGACTTGGATGAGATCTTGAAATAATTAAAAACGGACCGAAGACCTACGATGAAAGATCGAAAATAACTGGCTAGAGAATACGGTAGCATAGCCAGTGGTGTAGAGCCCGTTAAAGTATGCGGATAGTTAGAGTGTTTCAAGAAGGATAAAGGGTATGGAAATGAATTTGGTTGTACATAAGGAATGTAAATAAGACAAACTAATCAAAGGGATAAAAATGGATACTAAGGAATAAAATATAATTAAATAGTCTCTAGACCCAGTCATGGGTGGTTTGAAATGGTTTAGTGTGAGTATGAGCACATCGCTCGGGTGCATTGCATGGTAGTTTCATCAATACTAGGTAAATTGTTAAATGTTTTTAGAATTGTTAAAATACATGTTATATATGTAGTATTTTTACAGAAAACATATAGCTAAGTATCTTCCATCCTGCCGAGCGTTCACTCACCCCTGCTTTTAAAGTTAAAACTCCCACCCTCACCCCAGGTACATCGAGTAGTGACGCTGGCAAGGATGCCGATAAGACCCCAACGGTTAATAATCATTGTTAGAAGCTCAATCGTTTTACTCAAAATTGTCTTTAAAAATATTGGATTTGGAATACAATATTAAAATATTTTATTTGGTCCTTTTTCCAGGTGTTGTAATAATACAAGGAAAACTATGATTTATTTATCACTTATTTAGTATTGTTGAACTAAACTTGTTTTCATAAATAAACCTTGTTAATTAACCTAATTACTTAAAATGATAACTTGTTTCTCTAATTGAAACCGACAATTTAATCCTCACAAAATGGTACAATTAAAAGTTTTTTCTTGAATAATAGAATTGGACTTTAACCCTTCCCCTTTAACTTCTTGACTCGATGCGGGTTGACCCGATGGTGACGCAGACCAGGGTTGGGGCGTTACACTATCAAAATGAGTAAACCAAACACCCTACGACACCTAAACTAAAAGAATCCATTTTATTCCTAAAATAAGACCAAGCCTTAGTTCTTCCATCTAGAAATTTTAATTCCGCTCTATCCATCATTTGTTTCTGGATCCAACCCTATTAAATATTTAAAGAATTAGGTTTAAAAATTGATTTACGAATTGTGGGGGGATTAACCATTTTTCCTTTTCCCTTACATTTAGAAAGTTTTAGAGGATCTTACACCTTCTTTTTTCCCTTTATATCGACCTTTCTACCCTTATCAAAATCACTAAAAGCTGGTGTATGTGACCTACCTTTTGGAAAATTGTGCACCTATAGGGTTGTGGAACAATTGGGTTGATGGCATGCTTGAGTTTTTACTTCCTAAGTCCAAATCAAAACTCTTTTTATGTATATTTCCTTATTGAAAAAGGAACACATTAAAGTAAATTTCCTTTGGTTTTCTTCGGGTATAGTATTTGTTGAAGATTCACCAACGGGAGATGTAAAATTTCATTAGGATGGTAAGGTAGCTTGGTCGAACATACAACCATCACTATTGATGATACGAGAAATCGGCCACAAGGCATTCTCATACCAGCAAGTCAAGAGTAGAGTGTGTGATGAACAATTAAAGCAATTAAATAGAGAGAAGACAAGATATAGAGTGGTTCAGCCTTTAAAATAGGCCTACATCCACTGCGTTGCCCCGTTCTCATTATATGCGTCGCATTGTACAGTATAATCGTGCCTAAAGTGGCATACGAATATGAGAATAAAGGAGAATACATGGCAGTACTGAGGACTCCGGAGTGCCGGATAGGTGGTTGCGATGTAGATGTGTGGCCTCCAAGTTGTGTATTAAGGTTGTGTAGTGAGGATCTGTATTGTAGAGCCTGCCTCGGGCGTAGGTGGAATCGATCTCTCTCCTGGAACCCCCTTTTCTCGAGGTGTGGGATCTAATTTATAGGAGGTCTGTGTGTTGAATCATGTGCCCTGATTACGTGACGTTCACCAAGTCCGCAGTAGATGTGAATGAGGGCACGCGCCTAGAGCAGCAGCACTGTGCTATTTGAAGGAGATCTGCGGAACTTGAGGTCATTGGGGGTGCCGTGGCATCTTATGTGAAGTTCGCACCCTGCCAGAGTTCTGGTCGCGCCCCGTGTGGGTTACAGGTCGCGGCATATATATCCCGTATGGGATTATAGAAGTACTGCCACGGCAGGGTGCTATACTTGTACTATCAATAAGCCCCCAAGCCGTAGTGTCAAGGGAGACATATTGGGACTGCGGCTTAGTAGCCAAGGTGCCGCGGTGCTTCCAAAGCGACGATTCGTCTTCCGCGCTCCCTTATATAAATTGTTTCTGGTCGTGGACTTCATTACGTTTCCGAACCTTTTGAGAGAAAATCGAGTGCGAAACTCTGTTCACCTCTTCCTGCATATCCCGACGACCCTACGAGGCGGTGTGTGGCAGTTCAAGGTGGTTTGTAGCTGTTCTTCGTGGTTTTCTTCATTTCCAGGTGACTTTTCAAACACTACTCTCACTTTTCTTCACTGTTTATGCCTTTCTTTGTCCATTTGCCATAAATCTAGGGTTTTACTTGTTTGTTTTGCTTTTTTCCCACATATGCTGCATATGACATTCATACCACTGTTCTTGACATTCACAGCTGAAAACTCCACATTTTATGAATTTGATCTTAGGATAGTTAAAATTTGGTTAATCAACTGTTTAGGATAAAGGCCGCGGTACAATAGGATTATGATAATCGTCCGAACTAGCAATTTTTGTGCCCAAATGTGCTAAATGGCCGCGGTCCCTTAAGTCCACATCTGCGGCATCTACATACACTAATTCCCCTTGTCCATCTTGGAACAACCTTGAAACTTTCATGAATCCCAATACATCCATGTAGAATAACTGTAGTTGCTACTAGAGCATTTCGAATTGTCTGAAAAATTAGGAATGGCCGCGGTCGGTGATGCCTTAAGGCAATTCTAATACATTTCCGCGGCGGCGCAGGTTCCATAAAAATGGATGTGCCCGCGGACAGTTGGGACCGTTTGGTCCCATAAGCAATAGATTTCGCTTATTAATAACTGTATTAGGGACGTAATTCCAGCTTTCAAGACTTAAAACAAACAACCTTCTGCGGCTTCTTAAAGTCTTACAAGTCATACTGGCTGCGGCGCCTAACTGCGAATTCTGCTTTTCAGCTATTGCTGCAACCATATGAGCTTTGACCCAGACGAGTTCCTTAGAGGCTTTTGGGCAAAGCATTTTGGGACTTCTCCCCTAGAACTTACTTCCGTGCCGCCTCTAAGATCAGTTGGGCCCTACAAACTGAAAGATATCCCGAACTGCGTGGTAATTAACTCAAACTCCGTGAATTCTGCATCTGGGAAGGATTCCCCATCTCACTCGATGGAGGAGGAAGCCAACTCAAGAACTCATCCCATGGGAGAAGGAAATATTGCCGCGGCATCCAGAAATAAGCCTGGAAGTACATCAGGAAGGGCTGCAAAACCATTGGTCGCTCTTGACATCCGCGGCTCGAAGACCCAAGAATGGGTTGAACAGGTTGCTGAGGGTTTCGAGTTTTTAGAAAACTTGACATGTTCAGCCCCTGTCGCGAACCAAAGACCGTGCATGGAACTTTCTGACGATGGGATTTGCTTCCCTTTGCACGCGTTCATCTATGGGCTGTGGTTGCCTGTTCTTGTTCCCATCCGTCGCATTTTCCAGACGATGAAACTGGCTCCAGCTCAGTTAAACCCCAACGGTTGGAGAGCTGTTCTTGCTGCAGTTGTCCTTTGGGAGAAGTTGTTCAAAAAGGACATTACTCCCGCGGAGTTCTTCCACTTCTACCGCCCAAAGGAGAACTCAGTAAAGTTCGCGGGCTACTATTACTTTTCTAGCCGCGGCAGGGATGAGACCCTATACACTGGGAGACCGACCAGTGTAAAAAACTGGAAGGGGAAATATTTTTACATCTCCGGTGAAGGCTGGGAGATGCACCCAGAGGAGAACGAGAGAGATAGATCATACAAAATGCCGCGGCAATGGGGTTCACCCTCCAAACTAGGTATAAGATTCTAGCCGTGTCTTTTAATTTCTCTTGACCACTACTAACTTGGAGCTGTATTTTCTTTCTGCAGCTCTTGACAATCTGCACTTGAACTCGCGGCAGGAAAAAAGAGTTGCCGAGGCCGCGGAATTTCCTGCCGAACACAAGAAGTTCAGCATACTTGTAACATCAGCCACTATATTTGAGGCGGGATTCTTCCCCAACAAATCAATTCCTCAACAGATGGGCGCAGAAGGTAATTAACTGTACCATTTCTCTCATTTCACGGTCAATTTATTCTCTTAGAATTTGTTGAACTCATGCCATTATTTTCCAGGTGAAGAGATTGATAGGGAACTGCTGGCCACGCAGCTGGCAGAGATGGATGAGGACGCGGTCGTCCTAAATAATACCGCAAGAAGCAGAAAAAGGAAGCGGTCTAGGGCCAAGGTACAGGCCGCGACCTCTGCTGCTGATAAACCCACAAATCCTGCCGCGGATCAAGTGGTTCGCGATGAAACCCCTGTGCATCATGAACACTTTAACGATGACATAGGGGAAAATTTAGCCGCGGCAGGACTGCTGCCAGCGGAAGTTCCCCTGCAACCGTCTTCTCCTCCCCTACCAAATGTTGTGGCCGTCAACGCAAATTTGCCGCCTCCCCAATTCCGCAGAGAGTCTGGGCCAGACGGTAGGCCAAGGCCTCAACTAAGGCAGCCTGACCCAAATTCCTCCTAGGACACTACTGCCAAGGCTGCCCGGAGAATGAAGCGTGCATTGGATGCAGCGAACCTCGACAGACTTGTTGGGGAGGATCACGAAGACCTGGAGGATTGTGGCCTCCACAGCCTTCTCAGGGTACGTACCAATCATCATAATATTTGTATCTCATATTTTAATGTACTTTTGCTAACGTCTCTTATTTCATATATAGGCTGCAGACGTGATTGTAGTCCAAAAAAGAAAGTACGAGGCTTTGTACCGGCTGAAAGAGGCCGAAAAGAGTGCTCATGCTGCGGACCTGCAGTCAGCTCAGACATCTTCTTTTGAGGCCGGGAAAGCATCATCTGTCGCGGCCCTCCAGGCAGCCCACATGGACCTGGAGAAGGCCAATAAAGCCAGAGAGGAAGAGGAAGAGAATTTCAATCAGGCCGCGGAATCTCTGAAGTCGTCGCAGGCTCAAACAGCTGAAGCCGCCCGTGTTGCTGAGATTGCAACTTCCAAGCTTGCCCTCCTCCAGCAAAAATACCAAGAGCTTGAATCCAAGTCTGCTCAGAAGGACGAAGCCCATGCCGCGGCTATCAAAAAGATGGAAGTTGATCATGGCGACGCCCTCCAGCTAGCCATAGATCATGCCATGGAGTCCTTCAAAGGCTCCAAGGATTTCTTCCTTACAAATAACAAGGTCTACCTCCGCGGCTATCAGGAGCTGCGGCAGAGAATCATTAAAAATTTCCCTGATGCCAAGGAAATGGTCCTCGCTTGGTTATTAAGTGATGCAGAACATCAGGAGTACATTGCTGAGCTGAGGGCCGCGGCTGAAGAGAGGGCAAGGCTGATAGCCCAAGCAGAGGCAGAGGCTGAGGAGGAGACAGAGACTGCCGCAGGCGGTGATGAAGCTGATGACGATGACGACGCGACTTCTTAGATTTTAAGTTTGTTGCACTTGTAATTTCGAACTTTGCTGTGTCTGCGGCCCCTATTTTTGTAATCCAAATTTATTAATACAAAGGCTGCAGCCATATTCTTATCTCTGCTTAATGTTCTTTTATTTTTTGCATTGCATTCTTTACTCTGCCTGCTATAATGAATGGTTGTATGTTACTGCCTCTCATATTTGTAACCTGCTTTCTGTATTGAAAGAACTTGTAGAACTTGTAACTAGGTATGCGGCAGCATAGCATAATTCGATGCAATCTTTCTTGTTTATCATCCGCGGTTCCCTTGTCACCTTGGCCCTTTATTGCCTTACCCTTCACCACCTTAGGTTGTCACCCCAGGCCGCGGTGCGATTTCTTTAATTTTCTTTAGATACTGTGGTGATTTGAGCGAGTAACTCGACCGCTTTTTCCGCTTAGCTGAGGCAGGTTGCCATCCAGCACTAGGGTTATGGTGGATGAGGATGCCGCAGCATCCATTTGACTGTTGACAAGATAATGGGGCTGCAGAACCTGGCCTGGGAAACTGAGGCCATCCTTCTGCGGGCTTGACATGCCTCATGATCATGATGACCGAGCCTCCAATAGTTGATTCGATTGTCCTTCATGGCTTACCTTTAGTCGATCTTGGGACACTATGAAGCCTCTCTAGGCTGGGTTACGTTGTTAAGCCACCCACGGCTAATATGTGAGACACTATCAAGCCTCTCCAGGCTGGGTTACGTTGTTAAGCCACCCACAGCTAATATGTGAGACATTATCAAGCCTCTCCAGGCTGGGTTACGTTGTTAAGCCACACACAGCTAATATGTGAGACACTATCAAGCCTCTCCAGGCTGGGTTACATTGTTAAGACACCCACAGCTAATATGTGAGACACTATCAAGCCTCTCCAGGCTGGGTTACGTTGTTAAGCCACCCACAGCTAATATGTGAGACACTATCAAGCCTCTCCAGGCTGGGTTATGTTGTTAAGCCACCCACAGCTAATAATACATATAAAGCCATCCCTAACTTCGAGGACGAGCCCCAAAAGCCAAGAGTGGGCGTTATAAGCCCCCGTGGCTAACGTCGCGCCTCAAGAGCAGAGAAGTGGTGTTTTAGGCCCTAGTGGTTGGTAAAAGCTCCTTGGGTCCTCAAATATCTCCGCGCGTATAGACATCATGTGATAAGATGTAGCTGCACATTACGAGGGAAACCTTAGAGCTAACGAAGGTCGTATCCCATCCCAGAGCGCGTTCTGAAGTAGAATAATCCTTCAAGATGATTTTTTTATATTTCCTTTGAAATCTGTTTGAGACAACAAGTCTTTTTGTGAGGTATCAGGTTATGAAACCAAGAAAAATATCAGATATAGCTAAACTTGCTAGTTCATATACTCATATATGTATGCTGCCAATGACTTTGTTAACAAAACATAAAGTCCTAAGTATTTAAGGCTACAGTGAGCTTCATAAAACATAAATATAAATAGTTGAAAAATAGAAAGACTAAGGATGAGATGCGGTAGGCAGCCTCGGCTGGGTCTGGCCGAATCCCTATGCATTCTTCAGGAATCGCTGCAGCATCCCTTGCCCGATTAGCCTCTCAATTTCATCCTTCAGAGCATAGCATTGCTCTGTGTCGTGGCCATGGTCCTGATGGAATTTTCACCAGGTAGCTTTGTTCCTTTTGTGGGGTGGAGCTCTCAATTTTTCTGGCCACCTCAAGATCTTGTCCCCTTTGATGACTTCCAAGATCTCTTCGATCGGGAGGCTCAACTGAGTATAGGCACCCTACTTTTTCTGCCTTTTTTGACCTCTGACGGCTGATTCCGCTGCTTCATTTAATGCCGCGACAGACATGGCTGGCTTTGCTAACTCCTCGGCCACCGAGCCTATGTTTTTAGATGCCGCGGCCTCCAGCATTAGCACCCTCTTAGTGAGAAAATTGACCTGGGTCTGAAGCGAGGCGTGGCTGTCATAGAAGTGATTAAGGTGATTGTATAGTTGCTCAATCTCAACCTTGACTTCTGCACTGCAGCTGGATTCTCCCTCCATCTCTGCTTTTGTTAGCCTTTACAATGAATATATATAATCTGAGAACAAACTGATAGAAGTGAGCAATCCCAGAGATATTGAACCAAGTAGGAAATGGAGGCCGCAGCCACTGCTACGTGACCCTGTGGCCACGGTTATAAGGCGCGCAGTAAAATGCACTGCCGCGGCCGTATGATACTCCATGGTAAAATTAGAGCCCGACTGATTGCGCTCCTACTAGGGTTTGTTAATGAGTAAATAACCTCTCGATGCACAAAAGGCGTAGTTTCAATGATAACCCCAGATCATCGGCCAAGAACAGCAAAGAAGGAGTAGATACAATCCCTCCCTAACCATTCATCTTTTTGAGGCAAAAACCTGTTATGCCTTTCGATACCAGCCAGATATAATGATATCACAGGGGTATGCAAGATGGATCTAAAGCCATAAGATGGAATATATCTGGATATAAGAAATACCCACCTATGGGTGTGAATATGATGTGGAGTCCAACAACCAGTAACCGGCAAGCAAGGAGATGATCCAAAGGACCCCTCGGGATCGAATAAGGCGTTTGAAGGACTCATATACGCAGAGAAACAAGATTGAAATGTTAGTTTCCCACAGACGGCGCCAAATTGATGATACGAGAAATCGGCAACAAGGCGTTCTCATACCAGCAAGTCAAGAGTAGAGTGTGTGATGAACAAATAAAGCAAGTAAATAGAGAGAAGACAAGATATAGAGTGGTTCAGCCTTTAAAATAGGCCTACATCCACTGTGTTGCCCCGTTATCATTATATGCGTCGCATTGTACAGTATAATCGTGCCTAAAGTGGCATACGAATATGAGAATAAAGGAGAATACATGGCAGTACTGAGGACTCCGGAGTGCCGGATAGGTGGTTGCGATGTAGATGTGTGGCCTCCAAGTTGTGTATTGAGGTTGTGTAGTGAGGATCTGTATTGTAGAGCCTGCCTCGGGCGTAGGTGGAATCGATCTCTCTCCTGGAACCCCCTTTTCTCGAGGTGTGGGCTCTAATTGATAGGAGGTCTGTGTGTTGAATCACGTGCCCTGAGTACGTGGCGTTCACCAAGTCCGCAGTAGATGTGAATGAGGTCACGCGCCTAGAGCATCAGCGCTGTGCTATTTGAAGGAGATCCGCAGAACTTGAGGTCATTGGGGGTGCCGCGGCATCTTATGTGAAGGCCGCACCCTGCCGGAGTTCTGGCCGCGCCCCGTGTGGGTTACAGGCCGTGGCATATATATCCCGTATGCGATTATAGAAGTACTGCCACGGCAGGGTGCTATACTTGTACTATCAACTATCAAAATCAATTCCATGCTTATCTAAAGTGGACAACTTGGCACCAAAAAGTATCATACACAACTTTTGAGACCTATATGCTAATTTTATCTAAAAGGTGAATGAGGATAATAGTTTAACCTTAATAAAATATATTGGTTATCTAAGGAACTCAATCCAGAGAGAAAGAAAATCATTGGTACTTCCTTTAATATCTGGTTCACTAAATACCACATGTGGAGAATCAATATATCTCACAAAACTTTCATTCACTATTGTTATTTTTTTTTTATCATCATTAGCTAACATGGTGAAGAGTTCCATGTTATGCCTTTAGAGGTTTATAGATTACTTGTAAAGCCTAACATAATCTGCGTGAAGATCATTTTCTTCTTATTCCTCTATAGTGCTCAAAAGGGGATTACAAATATTATTTCTTCACTAGACGGATGAGGAACATGAAAATCCTTTAAATCATCCAACTCATCAAATTTTTCTCTTAAAATAAGAGTGGAATAATTTCATTCTTGAGAGTCCATGTCAGAGTTCAATTCATTGTCAATAAAAGTGGCCCGATAAGCATTACTACCACCACCATGTCTCAAATCCAAGGGATAATTCTTTAAAATGGCACCTCGACCACCCAATGTTAAACACATGATGGATTTTGGAGAATTAATTTTCTTTTATCGACTTCCTGGAATATTTTCAAATCTAGATGGGTAATTGTTTGAAGAGGTTTTTGAATGATTTTTTTTCCACTTCTTGGCAAACTTAGTTAGAAATTCCATAATGGGAACTAAAATCAGAATATGACTTCTTAGACTTTGAAGATAGATTTTTCTCTTTAGTAGGCATTCGTTGGTAATAAGAGAAATTTTCCTTGTAGGTTTGGAGAGATCCAACCAATTCGTCTCTACGCATTTGCTTTGAAATCAAAGCTCTAACCTCATTATTGGTATCCAATTTTTCATGACATCTAGCCGGGAGAGAATATAGGATTGTATCAACAACTATATCATGTTTAATATTCTTCTCCAAAAGAAAGGCAGAGAGTACTATGTTGTTTGATTGTCATAAAAATCGTCAAAATCTTCATTCTCCTTCGTGGCAGGGAGTTCAAAACGAGTGGTAAGTCATTAATACTTGGAGAACTTCATGGTGGATGTGACTTTATAGGTCATTTGTAGAATTTAATGTACCTCCTTAGACATAGTACAAGTGGATATACGTCTAAACTTAGTCGTGGATACGCAAATTGAATTAGGATCGAGTCTCTTTATGTTCCACCCGTTTTCTTTTAAATCATTGGCATTCAAACTTGATTTAATCTTGTCAACTTAGATATCATCGATAATGGTTTTGGGACAAGTCCATCCCTTAAGAACATTATTCTATATTCAATCGCCATAGACATCAAGTAAACTGTCATACGGGTTTTCCAATAAGAATAGTTACTACCATTAAATGAATGAGATCGGAGGTTTGAACTTCCTCCCATTACACACAAAAGTATATAAACCTTGGTTCTTACATTTAAAACATGGAGACCCTCTTTAGTACCAATTGAGAGTGTGCTTCTTGACTGCAGATACCGAAATAAAAATTAGTTCTCATAATTAAAGAATAGGGTTTACTAATTTATTACCATAAAAGGGTTTAACAATCCAAAAGTTAATGTAAACGCAAAAAAGGATGTACACAAGAAATAATCACTAAATCGAAAAACCTTGGGCTGATAAGAAAGACAAATGAATTCTGGTAGAAGTTTTGTAACTATAAGACAAAGAATTACAAACACATGGCACTATTACTGATAAGACACTCTATCACACCATATTCTTTGAGGAGAGTCTGACCAATGAAGTATGTTGCACAATTCCCACAGGTTTTGGTCTGTGACTAATGACATCAAATCTTTCACCAAATTTTTTTCTTTATAGTTGAGATAGTTTGTTCCTATAAGGAACCTTCAAGCAATGAAAATCATACATCTAGGATTTCAAGGGAATCCTAAAGATATGTGTGTTGGGGTGTTTACAAAGATGTGGTACTTTATCTCTTAAAAGAAGTTTTCCGAGCCAAGGAAGATAAAATATTTACTCACTAATGAAAATATATTTTCAGACATAAGGTGAATAAATAAACCTATATTAGAAATAGTGTCTTAAAGAGCTCAAAGAATATAAGTGAAAAAATGTTCTATAAAATATGTGAAGTGTTTTGATCACCAAATTTATTTTCTCAAAGATTTCGTTCTTGGTTTAGATTATTATGAAACAGTCAACTATATATAGTATTAATTTGAAATGGTTAAAAGGATCATATTCTAGGTGTCTCATCCTTATGGAGTTAAATAGTAACTTTAATATCTTTGTCACCCAAAAGGTTGTACTTCACATACAAACCAAGAAGATCTTATGCAAAAAGCACTTTCTACGTTGTTTGTCACTCCTCGCAGGGGTTTTACTACAATGAGGAAATTCCTTATTATGGATAACTTAATAGCGGTAGATCAAAAGATCAGAGATTCATTACGGGGCACAAAAATCAAGTGAGGCATTTTTGTTACAATGAAGAAAATCTTCACTGGAGTATGGTTGTGGTGATAAGGCATGTCACGGGAGTGTCCCAAAACATTTCACAGTTTGCCTTTAAAAATTCAAAATAATATTTTTTGTAAAACTATAAGTATATATGTTTGTTCCACCTAAGGACACCCATACTTAAAATACAATACGATGCAAGTTCTTTATAAAGTAAAACTTTCAATATGAAATGTATATATGCATTGTCCATTTGGGAAATTTAAAAAACCAAGGTTAATTAAAAATATTTGCCTGTTGTAAAAACAAATTAACCAATGTGTGAATTTAAGTCTTCTATGTATTATACCTTTTCTAAGTGGTGTACTTGATGTTCAGTATCGAGGGAATCCGAAATATTAATGAATATTTTCAGTGGCCTCAGGGAAAAATACAAAAATATGTTTGGTCAAGGAATTTAGATAATATATTATATGTAGCACATTGAGTATGCTATACTTTTACTCTTCACAATGCACTTTTTCCACCCTCTATCTGAGACCACTCACCATATCAGAGGTGTCAACTTCTGTTGATAATGTTGTGTTTGCACCAAATCGTCAAATCTTTTTAAAGATAAAGATTTTTTTTACTGCAATAGAACAAATAAAAATCCATTAATGTAGATCTAACTTCCTAGGATGTGAAAGTCCTATAGGTTGTGGGAAGTAGAAAAAAGTGTTTTGCTAAAGAAAATAAACTCTTAAATTATTTTTGAGATATAAAAATTATTTAAAGTTTCTCAAGAAAAAAAATAATTTTTTTCTAGTCTTTGGAAGAGGTAATCAGACTTCAAATACTTTAGACTAGAATGATAACTATGGATGTATCAAAAATATAAATAAGATTTTTCCTCCTAAGAAAATTTGATTTCATATGCTTGATAAAATAATGAAAAACTTTCCTCAAAATCTTCACCTTAGATTGTGATGATGAAGAAGGTGAATTAGATACATGTTTTCAAACTTGTGAACACAATCCCTCAAACCCATTAAGTAATTATCTCCTAAATAAAATAGGTTACATCTTTAACATAACAAAATATATGGCTACAATAGATAATCCTCACATTTTTTAATGAAATGTTTTGGATATATTAAATTTTTGTACGATATATGTAGCTATCGCTGGAGCTTCACTAAAATGAGAAAATTCTTCGATGTAATGAACCTATTGCGAAACCAGGTTGCAGTTATGTCCATAGAATTTGGACTTGGACAAAAGACACCAGTAAAGAACCTTCGTTGTATCTAGTCTGCGGGGGCGTTGGTCACAGTTTTGTCCAGATATTTTGAACTAATATTTTCTATCCAAGAATTTTAAAATATTTGGTAAACACTCTAAGTATGTTATCTCACAATCAATAACACTTATACTTAAAATACACACATAAGAATGAAATTTTTGTAAACATAGTTATTTTACAACAAAAGTATATTGCATAGTGTATATGTTCAATATGTCTAAACTTACTCACATATAAGATATAAAACAATTAATAATTTTATAAAATCCAATTTTAAGTAATGTAAAATAAAGATGGTGAAACCAAGTTATTCTAATTCCTTTACCTTTAGCCTAAAGCAAGAATCTCATTGGTCATGGATGGATGTATGTTTTCGGATGAAGATGAAGAAGTCCTGTCTTATAGTTTTCAACATGAAGCTTCCTGGGATAACTTAGACAATGAATCAATGTGTTTTTAAATGGGATAAGCTAATATAATCCTATGGAGCTTTTAAGAATACTTGTTGTTTTCGTCTAAATTTTGATTATTTAACTTAGTATTACTTGTCCAAATATATAACCATATACACTACTAATAAAGAAAATATAAAGAAACATTAATGGTTTTTTATGTGGTTCAGCTCAAGAACGGAACCTACATCCACGAGGCTATTCTAGTATTTGTTCAGGGTTTTTGTTCTAATATTTTGCTTATAATTTTAGGGTGTAGTAAAACCATATAAGTTTGTGTGTCCTCTACCTCATCTGGCGATAATAGCATATTTATAGCCATTAGAAGCATAAGAAATGGAATGCCTTTATAACTTAAGGCATTTACAACTTTACATGATAATATGAAGCTAGACATTATTCACATTTGTGTGCATCGTGAGCCTTGAATATCCCACATATGACTTTTCATTTAATTGATGGTTCATATTTTGGGCTATGGTCGGCTAGTCTGTCGACGAAGGACTTCTGGAGCTGACCAGGTATACCTATTATAGGAAACCAAATGTATAGGCAGACAATTGACACTAGTTCATTAGTCCATGTTGCCTACTAAATTTAGGCTATAACAAAAGCCCCCAATACTTCATGCTTTAAGGTTTATCGAAAGAATGGTGTTTTCATCCCAAAATCTACTTGGTACTTTAAAAAGGTTTTGGTTAGTGGTTGATCTTTGGGAATTGTAATTTTTCATCTGATCATACCAAGGCGGTGGCAGTTTTCCAAGTAACTTGAAAATTAGCGAATCGTCGAAGGGTACACTAGTGTTTTTGGCATTTGGGGATTTGGGATGCCATAGTTTGCCCAAAATGCTTAATTACTTCAAATCCTAGTTTTCAAGAGTCACCTTTGTACCTGTAAAAGTTTTTCTTTTCCCTCTATTTTGTCTCAATTTTGCATCTTTGAACTCTATCTTCTATTGTTGCGCTTTCAATTTTGCTGTTAGAGGATTTTCACTCTATGTTGCTATTGTAAGATCCTTCTCCCTCTAGTCCCTTTTTACTTTTTAATCTGGTAAGATTATTTATAATGTAGATAAAAGTTGTTTGGAAGGCTTTAGAGATAAAAGAAAATACCATATTGGGTGACTACATAGATAGTCTATGGCCCTTCTAATTTATATGATTTGAATAAGGGTCATTGGTTTTATAGTTGAATGTGCCATTAATTTCCTTCTAAATAATTTATTTATCGAATTTTGTCAATATAGTGATGTGGTACCTACTCAAGTGGCTCCAAATTCTTATAGAGTAGTGCATGGAGTTAACCGCCTTAATGAGATATGTGGTACCCAGGTACGAATAACCAAACTCATGTATTACTATAGTTGGGCAACCACTAGTAACAATATTTATTACCTAAAGAATAGATAATCCAACGTAGCTCTGGTGGTGAACTTACATGGCTCTAATAAGGATTATTGGGAGTATGGGATTCTAGTTAAAAACTAGAAGTATGCTACACTTCATGAGGGCGTAAGATACATTGGGCCAAGAAGCCCCATAGAAGGGCGCAGCATAGGTAGGCACTTGAATTACTTATCATATTTCTTTGTATTTTCTTTTCATTCATTAGTTTACTGATCCTTATCTTCATGTTTGATTTTTGTAAAAAAAAAGGAAGAAGAAAGATTCTCCTCCTTATTCAAATGCTAATTTAATTGACTTTAAGTATATTTGATTAGTGGAAGTTAATCACTAATGGCAGCTCTATTGTAACCTAGGCCATATAATGTGGTGGTGGATTGATTAGAGATCACAAAGGTATTTTTCTTTCAACTTTAACTTACTACTATGGCCCTGCCTTTAAAATTTTACAAAATTCAATGCTGTGGTTAATTGCATTGAAATGGAAAAGAATCTTGGATCCACTCATCTTATTGCGGAATTGGACTCATAATTATTCTAAACATTATAAAATAGTTTATCATGGTCCCTTAGAACATGTCTTATTTAAAAAATAAAGTCTCGATGACTGATAGTTCCTTTGTTGTTGAATTTAACATTTTTATTAGGAAACCAACAGTGTGATTAACTCTCTTACTTTCCTTACATCTGTTCCCCCACTTCTTGTGACGTTTTGAACCCTGACCAGCTTCCTTTTAAACCCAAAGGCCTCCTTAAACTGGATCGAAGAAGCCTATCGGCATTGAGATCCAAAACAAAATGAACTGAGCTCCTCTCTTTTCTCAGAGATGACTTGTCCTTCCAAATTTTCATGGTTCTTCATAAGATGGTTAAGGGATCCTAAAATCTTAACAAAAAGGGATGAAATTATTTGAGATCATGCATTACATATTCCTTATCATAGGGCTAACATAGAGATTCAAATTTGTGTTTCCCTTTATTGTAATGGTTTTTTTATAAATCCCAAACTTTTAGATTTCCAAAGTTAACTTATTGGGCTCAATAGTTAACTTTCAAGTGTAGAAATTTGTCTTTAGATATTGTATATGCCACTAGATAGGTTTTCTCTATGTTTTTTAATTATAATTGTGGGGTTCTTACATCTTCATCTAAAAAGATATAAGAAGACCATCCTCATTCATCTTCTGTCAAGCTTAAATATCAAAGCTCAATAACCTCTTCCATAGCTCAACCTACTGAATATATCCCAGTAGCCCCCACTGATTTTGAAAATTCTACAACCTCCTCATCTATTACTGCCTCTAAGTCCCCTTTACAAGAAGAGGGATACACTACCGTTGGTGGAACCTCCTCCTCTTTTGATTCCTTATATTTATCTACTATTCCAGTCTCCCACTCCTGTCCAGATAAGATTGTTAAGAGAAAGATCCCAAACCTTATTACCGAAGCTATATCCCCCATGTCGAGAAGAAAAAAGACGTTATTAAAGGTGTCTCTAAGAGACCAATGGTGGTTGCTCGATCGACAGAAGAAATGGCCTAAGAAAGGGAGAAGGTGTAAACACCTTGGGGTTTTTGTTGCATTTGCAGTTTTTGTTTTTTCTTGTAATGTTTGGTTTGGTTTCCTTCTAATGCAGAACAATTATCCTTCTACTGTACTTCTTCACATATTGAATAAGATTTTTCATCATTTCATTTTAGTAGTGTTAATTTTTGTTCAACTTATTTCTTGATTTTTGCACTCATATTATATTCTTTAGTTTAAATTCGAGAGGTCTGCCAGACTAGCAACCGCAAGTGATCTATATAGAAGAAGTGTTCAACTCTTTGGAGAAAGTCATGATGAAGATGAGTTGGAGGAATTTCTCAGCTTGGATACTTTTAACTAATTCAAAGAGGCATATGTTCATATGCATAGGCTGTTTGATTAAGAAGTAATTACCAATGCTTCCTACTATGGGATGATCCTTAAGATGCAGGAGAACCATAAAGAATCCCCTATAAATCTTCATTATAATTATGAAGAGGGATATTCTAGGCTTGGTAGTGACATCGACTTTGATAAAAAACTACAAGATACTTCTTCGCCTTATATTAAGAAATAATTTATAATTAAGTATGAGTTGATCGGTGCTACAGAGGTCGTTTGTTTGCTAGAACAAGAAAATAATTTGTTGAGGAATGAATTAGAAGGCCTGAAGAAATCAATGGGTGCCAAGCAGAATTAAGGTGTATCATTTATGGAGTAGGAGAATGCTAGATTGATAGAGGAGTTTGAAAATCTAAAAAAGTCCAAAGGTGGCAAGTTGTCAAAGAAGGTGGTAGTTGCTTGACCCACTGTTGAGGAGGAAAGTGCGAAGAAAACTCTAGCTGACGAGGTTGCTCTGATCAAGAATGAATTTTCCATAATTAAGAAGTTAAATGAGAGGGTTGATCATATTACCTTTTACTTTTATACGTATCCTTGAATTATTTGGATAAAAAGGTTATGACGAATCCTTGGCACATATGGATGATGAACTGGAGTAGGTTGTGAGAGAAGGGTACAAATGGAGCTATGTGAATGCTCTAAAAATGTTGAATTTGTCATAAAGACACAGTGTGGCATTAGTATGATCCTGGTTGTCTGGACCAACTAATCCTCCTTTTAAATTGGACACCGAGTGGACTCCTATTAATGTTATTCCCGTAAGCCTTATTAGGAAATATCTAGTAGACTATGGCCTTCACAGAGAGGACACTGTCGCTTGACCTTGGAATTTGTTGGATAAGCATGGCTGCATTCGGCAAGAAAGACTTAGGAAATTGGAATCCACTATTATATCTTTTTCTCTGGATGTTCCCACTTAGGGGTTAGAGAAAGCCCTGGGAAAATGTGTAGCCTAGTGACATTTTTTCTACTTTGATGTTTATAATCCATAATTAGTAAATTGTAATAATGATGCCCTTACATTTTTATGAATTTGAACAAAATATATATTAGGTGTTTGTTCGTACATAATTTTCATAGTTATGATATACCACTATTTTAGCATAATGATTATGCATTCATCCTTTGGCTGACTAATCTTCTGGATTGGTTACTTATTTGGACAAACCTGAGTTGTTTTGCCTTAGGTTCTACTAACACTCTTAGACTCCTATAAACGGTTCTTATTATTTTCGACTGAGAGTTTGAATTAGTTACCATTGGGACCAAATTTTATAGGAATTCCTCCTTCACTTGGTCAGGAAAAACAATTTGTTCTTGACTTCTTGAAAGAAATTTTAAAATTAGTAAGTTCTAGTTCTTAACTTGTAAAAGACAAAGTCATACATGATGTTATGATGAAAATTGAAATTGATAATTTATAAATTGATGTGGATGCTAATTGGAGACTACTGCTACATCTCCCAATCCTAAAATGAAAATGTAAAAAAGGAAGTTGATTTATGATAATCCAATGAATTCTTATTAAAATTGAAAAGAGGTGGCACACGTGTGTTGAAAAATTCAATTCAGAATCACTAATAATATTTCCTAACAGGATCGTAGTTCCATAGGTTATTCAATTATTCTCCTTCATGTGTTCCCAGGCATTGGTTCCTTGCCGAACTATGGCAAAGATGTGATATGGACCATGCTAATTACTTCCCTTCTATATCAGATTATTTAGGACATAGTCTCATTCCTTAAGTTTCTCATCTTCACCCTTATGTTATAAAACCTGGAATTACTTTGTTGATAGTCAGTTGTTCAAAGTGTAGCATTCTCTCTTACTTCCTCTACCAATTCTAAATCTAGTCGTATCATGAGGTCTCTTTTAGGATGTTTAAAGTTCAGCACTCTGTGACTAGGAAGATCGATCTATGTAGTAAACACAATTGTGGTTCACAATGCTAGCATGTACGGAGTTTCACTGGTAACTATACTTAGCATGGTTCTATAGGCCCATAAGAAACTATGAAATTTGTTAATTTGATTTCCTTTAGCATCATCAAGTTTCTTCTTTAACCCATCGAGTAGTGTTTTGTTGGTTACCTCTGTTTGACTATTGCACTGATGAAGCCTTGGTGCAGAGTTTAACTTTTGGATATTGGATTGAATGCAATAGTCTTCAAAATCCTTGTTGTAAAAATGAGTTCCATATTCTATAATTATTGCATACGACATGCCATATCGACAAATGATATTTTATCATGTGAACTGGAACACTCTTTTATTGGTATTTTTAACCAATGTTTTATCTTCAAACCATTTCGTAAAGTAATATACGACCACAACCAAATATTTAAATCACCCTTTTGTCATTGGAAATGGACAGACCAAATAAATCCCCCGGATGGAAAAAGGCTAAGGGGAGGTGATTGGTGTTAAAGTATCCCATGGTCTTCTATGTATGATGGAAAACATAGGGCATTTGTAACACTTTATAGCATGTAAATCACAATGTTCCTTCTAGTTGGATAGTAATACCCTTGCATGGCCATTCGTTGTATCACTGATCGCCTTGCTAAGTGAGCTCCGAAGGATCCTTTATGATCCTATTTAATTAGATCTTGTACCTAAGTGGGGTGGATACATCGAAGCAAAAAAAATAGCGAATCCTATCTTCTACAACATTCATCCTTCTAGTACATAGCTGGTCACTTTGTACCTTAACTTGTTCGCCTTCTTTGGATCCTTTGGTAGAGTTCCAATTTCAATATACCCTTTGACTTGATCTATCCATGAGGGGCCCCAGTCTACTGCTATTAGATAGATATTCTCCTTGCCAATGCTCCTGTTTGCTAGCATTTACACTGGAATTGCTTGTCTTAATTTGGTTCAGGTTGGAAAAGATAGCAAGGCAACTGCATTTTCTCCAATATTCTCAATGCATGAAATTATGACCATCTCGGCTGTGGTACTTTGAGCTTTCACTAGTGTCACACCCCCACGAAATCCAACAGACGGGGTGGCCAACCACTGCTGCCGAACTAGGCCAGGCATGAACTAAATAAATACCATTCTTAGCATGAGGCAGATATGAGACAGTAAAATAATTCATCCACAAGATTAATAATTGATTCAATCCCAAATGATAATAACAACTGAATGATAAAAGATCCATCACATGCTAAAACTCGAATAAATCGAATCTCCAAAGATGATTAAAATGTGAATAATAAGGAACTGTGAATAATCCAACTGAAATATTCTAACAACTTTGGAATCGAAAGCCCAAATAAAACCCAAATGAAGTCTCATAATGAAATACGACTAAAAGAAAAATCTAAACTAAATAAAGAAATCAAATGAATAACTCCAGTTCCACCTCCAAATGATAAACTCCGATAATCCTTTGCATCTTCTCCGAAACTTATCCTGAAAACGTTAGTCAATGGACGAGGTTAGAGTCATGAGCATAATACACACTACTCCCCACCAATTGGATCCTTGAATCTAGAAAGTATTTTAATTAATACGAGACAATAGAGTGTTTTAATTAATATGAGACAATTAAACGTAAAAGAAAAAAATCATGAACCACCCCCAAAGATTCTTATAAAATCACACCAATATAATTTAAAATATCCCCCAGGCCAAAATTGTTAATTTAATTAAATTAACTCAAATTATGATCGTTCTCACTTTTTATTATGGCGGTCCTCCCGCCCCGGGTGGTAATTTTAACCAAGTTTAACACTTCCCCTTGTCAAAACGATCGCTAATCTGTTTAAACTGTCGATCCCGCAATTTGACAAGGTTCCACGCACGACATGACATAAAACGATGGTTGGCCCATTTAAATAGTCGACCCTCACTATTCATGTCACCCATATTTTAATACCTATTTTTATCTTAGGCATCAATTCTCAATTTCACAATTATCAAATCACCCAACCCTTTTTATTGATGTGAGATCCTCTAAATACCCCTTAGTCTCATACCTAAGGGTACCCAATTATACATACGTCCTATCCACATATAGGATGAATTTCAAACATAAATCTCAACCTAGTTTCATGTCTAGGTTAGTGTAACGACAATAAAGCATAAAAAATCAGCCCACCCCTGACATAATAAAGTCATAATAATCTACCCTCACTAGACCCATACCTAGCAGGTGTAAATCATCAAAAGGCCTACTCACTAGTCCCATATCTAGAAGGCATCCTAAAATATATGGAGAGCAAAAATACCCAACAACCCGTCGTCACATATGGAAATTAAATACTACCAAAAAGTGACACAAATATTCATAATTAATCAATGTACTAAACTACGCGTGATAGTCCAATTTAATTTAATATTAGTTTAATTTTCACATCGTCATAAACACTCAACTAATGCCATTTAATTATTTTAAATCAAATACACTAAGATTTCATCAATTATACATCAAAATCCTAATTTCACTATCTCAACACAACTTATATAAGTTATATGCCCCCAAATCCAATTATTCCAAAACTAGGGTTTTTCTACATGCAACCTACACCAACAAAATAAAAAATGCACTCATAAATCCTATGTACCCAAGAGTTATGGATATTATTCATATAAAAATGTTTCATAAAAACAACCCCAAGTTTTAGTGTCCACTTTCTCTACTTGGATTGCTAATGGATTTTAAGAAAAAATGAGATTAAGGTTTAGTCAACACTTAAAACGCATAATACTAAAGTAAAGGAATCAAGTATACATGCCTTAAATTAGTTGGATAGAAATATGAGCAGACGGTTGAACACCTCTTGAAAAAACATCAATTAAATCTTCAAAACTTGTTAAAAGTTCGGGTTATGGGTTGAAGATGAGAGGAAATATGTTTTGAGAATCTTACTGGAGAAAGTTAAAGAGAAAAAGTGTTTTTCGAAGTCCCAGCCCCGTATCAGTTTCGTATTTAAAGAGTGTAATAGTTCAAATCTAATTAGGACCCCCAATATATCCACCGCCCCTGTCGTTCGAACGACCCCATTACTTGATTAAAATCTTCCTTTTACACTTAGGAAAATATTCTTTAACTTAACAAAAATATACCTGCTTGTTAAAATACTTTCAAAAATCTTTCTAACATTTTATTATAACTTTGATTTAATTCCTATTGGAAATTTACTACTCGAATATAAAAATTAACTTGTTTAACTATTAAAGACCATTTAATCCATAGTTTTATTTTCTCAAATATTCCAATTTATTAATTAAATTAATTAATAAAAACATGGGGTGTTACATACTTTCCCACTAGTAAAGGAATTTCGTCCTCGAAATTCAACACGTCGTAATTGTACAAAATAAAATAAGGCTCACATATGCTTATGCATAGAGTACCACAATTAGGCGCCCATACATCTAACCTAACCGAACACAATTCTTAATAAAAATACAATATATATAATGCCTATATTTATAGGTATCTAAGAAGATATTATGTACCGTGATACTCTACGAGACACACAATTTATCCTGCTATGCCTGATGCTGTGGCACATAACACCTCCCATAACCGGTATTGGTTGGTGCTACGGCCACCTCCTGTGCACCTGATACTGCCAGTGCTAGAGGTGCTCCGTGAACGCCTACTACTGCTAGAACTGGAGGCCTCAATCCTTACCACCCCTGTACTCCTTGACCTTGTAGCCCTAGTGTGCATTGGTCTTATTGGCCCTTTGTCACTCTGCCCTGTTGGCCCTCTCTCTTGTAACACTGAGTTGCCCGATGCACCAACTTTCCAGAAACGAAGCATTCACCCCTAATACCTCCTGAATTCACACCCCATTTTTTCTCACCCTGCTATCCTTGATTTGTTCTTTATCTCTTCCATGCTTGGTAATTGAGACCCTTATTCTCACCTCATTGTCCATTTGACTTTTGTCTCTTTCGTAACTTCAATTGATAATTGGCATTATCTTGCCATAACAACATTGCAACATCCACCACATGAGCATAGGTAGTATATGTCGGATTCCCCAACACCATCTTCCTAATAGACCAAGACAATCCTTTAATGAAACACTCCATTTTCTTTACCTCAGTGCTAACGTCCTCTGGTACAAATATAGATAAGTTGGTGAACTCCTGTTCATACTCGACAATCGACTTTGAACCTTTCACTAACTCCATAAATTCTCAATTCTTTACATTCCTAATTGCATGCGGAAATTACCTATTGTTAAACTTTATCATAAATTCTACATAACCCAGCCGATCTCTCTCCTCTGACGTGGTGGCACACTCCCACCACTGTAGTGCATCCCCTGAAAACTTAACATCTGCTTCTGCACATCCGTACAGTCCACCATCCTCAAATGTCTCTCCATGTCTCTCATCCACTAGTGAGCAACCATTGGGTCAGAACCCCTCCAAAGGTGGGAGGATTTCCCTTAAGAAAACTGGTTACCACCCTATCCCAAGACGAAATGGGTGTACCCTACTTGAGTGCCTCAAAAGTCACCCATCTCTATCTCCCCATCTCCATACCTACCGTTGTGGACTCACTAATGATAGCCTCTAACTCCTCATCCTCCCAAATAATCTGACACCGCCTCTCCTGAGCTGTGGGAGCATAAATGGACTCCTATCTCCTACTCCCAGTTCTCCTTGTGTTAGCCATATGAAAAGATAGGAACAATGTAATATCAAACTCGGAATAATAAGAGTAAAAATCATCAGAATGAATTAAAGATAAGCAACGCGAAAGCTAAAACGAACTCATAACCTATGAGACCTAAGACCATGATCTGATACCATCTATCACATCCTGCGAAATTCGACAGACGCGGTGGCCAGCCACCGCCACAGAACTAGGTCGGGCGTGAACTAAATAAATACCATTCTTCGCATGAGATAGATATGAGACAATAAATTAATTCATCCACAAGATTAATAATTGATTCAATCCCAAATGATAATAACATCTGAACTATAAAAGATCCATCACATACTAAAACTCAAATAAATCCAATCTCCAATAATGATTAAAATCTGAATAATAAGGAACTGTGAATAATCAACCTGAAATATTCTAACATCTTTGGAACCGACAGGCCCAATAAAACCCAAATGAAGACTCATAATGAAATACGACTGAAAGGTAAATCTAAACTAAATAAAGGAATAAAATGAATAACTCTAGCTGCACCTCCAAAATGATAAACTCCGATAATCCTATGCAGCTTCTCCGAAACTTATCCTGAAAAAGTTAGTCAATGCACGAGGTCAGAGCCCCGAGCATGAATACACACTACTCACCTAAAATAGGATCCTTGAATCCAGACAATAGAATTATATGGAATAAATATCACAATAGAGTATTTTAATTAATACGAGATAATTAAACGCAAAAAAATAAATCAGTAACCCCCCCAAAGATTGTTATAAAATCACACCAATATCATTTTAAATATCCCCCAGCCGCAAATTATTAATTTAATTAAATTAACTCAAATTATCATTGTTCTCACTTTTTATTATGGCGGTCCTCCCGCCTAGTGTGGTAATTTTCACCAAAGTTTAATACTTCCCCTTGTCAAAATGACCACTGATATGTTTAAACTGTCGATCCCGCAATTTGACAAGATTCGACGCACAACACAACATAAAACATCGGCTAACCCGTTTAAACTGTCGGCCCTCGCTATTTATGTCTCCCCTATTTTAATACCCATTTTTATCTTAGGCATCAATTCTCAATTTCACAACTATCAAATCACCCAATCCTTTTTATCCATGTGAGATCCTCAAAATACCCCTTAGTCACAAACCTAAGGATCCCCAAGTAAACATACGTCCTATCCTACTTATAGGATGAATTTCTAACATAAATCTCAACCTAGTTTCATGCCTAGGTTAGTGTAATGACAATAAAGCATAAAAAAATCATCCCACCCCGACATAATAAAGTCGTAATAATCTACCCTCACTAGTCTCATACCTAAAAGGCGTAAATCATCAAAAGGACTACCCACTAGTCCTGTATGTAGAAGGCATCTTAAAATATAGGGAGAGCAAAAATACCCAACAACCCGTCATCACATGTAGAAATTAAATACTACAAGTAAGTGACACAAATAAGCATAATCAATCAATGTAGCAAATTATGCATGATAGCCTAATTTAATTTATTCTTAGTTTAATTTTTTATATCGTCATAAACACCCAACTAATTCCATTTAATTATTTTAAATTAAATACACCAAGATTTCATCAATTATACATCAAGATCCAAATTTCATTATCTCAACACAAATTATATGACTTATATGCCCCCAAATCCAATTATTCCAAAACTAGGGTTTTTCTACATGCAACATACACCAATAAAATAGAAAATTCACTCATATTTCCTACGTACCTAAGAGTTATGAATATTATTCACATAAAAAGATTTCATAAAAACAACCCCAAGTTTTAGTGTCCACTTTCTCTAATTATATTGTTATTTGATTTTAAGAAAAACATGAGATTAAGGTTTAGGAAAAACTTAAACCGCATAGTACTAAAGGAAAGGAATAGAGTATACATGCCTGAAATTAGTATGATAAAATTCTGAGTAGACGGTTGAACATCTCTTGAGAAAAATCCAATTGAATCTTAAAAAATTGTTAAAAGTTGGGGATAGGGGTTGAAGATGGGAGGAAATATGTTTTGAGAGCCTTACTGGAGAAAGTTTGAGAGAAAAAGTGTTTTTCGATATCCCAGCCCTGTATCAGTTTAGTATTTAAAGGGTGTAAGAGTGAAAATATGATTAGGATTTCCAATCCATCCACTGCCCCTGTCGTTTGAACGATGTACGTTGTCCTTCGAATGAGATGCTACGTCGTTCAAATGACATAGGCTGTCGTTTGAATGACCCAAGTACTCGATTAAAATCCTCCTTTTACACTTAGGAAACTATTCTCTAACTCAACAAAAATGTACATTCTTGTTAAAATAGTTTAAAAAATCATTCTAACATTTTATTATAACTCCAATTTAATTCCGGTTGGAAATTTATTACTCGAATATAAAAATGAACATTTTTAATTATTAAAGACCATTTAATCCAAAGTTTTGTTTTCTCAAATATTTCAATTTATTAATTAATAAAAGCACAGGGTGTTACAACCATATACTTTGTCATCAGTTCTTCTTTAACTCCATATATCCCTATCACCTGATTGAGGATTAACTGAGAGACACTATGAGTGATTACTTTCTCGGTGCCCAATAATAAAGAGAGTTCCATTCTTGTAATAAATGCTTCATACTTTGTCTCAATGTTAGAATCTTGGAATTGAAAGTAATGAGCATACTCCACATCTATGTCATTAGAGGCATTTAAGATAAATCCTACTTCGCTTCTAATTGCACAGGAAGATCCATTGACATACAACTTCCAGATAGGAATTTCTTCATCAAAGCTCCCACCACACATAATTCCCTACCTGACTAAATTTTTTTTCCATTCCTTATATTGTTTGGTAATTTCATGCGCAGTGGATTTTTATAGTTTGTCCATTTTAAAATTGGCCTTCGAAGAAGTGTTCTCGGTCTAACTTTATTGTGAGCTATCTTCCAAGGAAGTCTGCTAGATCGATGTCTTCTTAATCAAATCTTGATTGGTTGCTTGCCTTAATAACTGAACTGGAGTATGAAGTTTGTCGCTTCTTTACCTTTCAACGTCATTTAAGTCTCATAGAGTATATCATACTCTCCTATCTTTACTTCCCAAGTCATCAATCTTCCTGATTTCTCTGGTTTGTGAATAGCTTGACATAATGGTAGGTCTGTATAGACCACAATGGTATGTGCTTGAAAATATGGTTTCAATCTTCTTTATGCTTTGATTAGGGATAAATTCAACATTTTTAGGCATGGGTATCAAATTTTTACTCCCCTAAAGGATTTGATAATCTATTACACTTGTCTTGAATTCCATTCTCTAATTGTATTAGGGATGAGCTAACTACCGATTCAGATACAACAGGGTATAATACAATTTTATTCCATAATTGATCTGAAAAATAGGGGTTGAGCCACCAAGTATTTCTTTAACTCCTACAAAGAATTTTCGCACTCTTTATTCCACTCAAAGGTTTTTATTAGCATTTTAAAGAACGAAAGACACTTGTTAGGAGATCAGGAAATAAACAGGTTAAGAGAAATTATTCTTCTTATAAATTTATGTATATCCTTCTTACACGAGGGAGATTGCATATCAATCAGTTCTTTAATATTGGCTGGAGTCGCTTCAATTCCTTTTTGATTTACTATGAATCCTAAGAACATTCCTTCATGTATGCCGAATACACATATGGTAGGATTAAGCTTTACCTAATGCTTATCAAACTGATCAATAGTTTAAATTAAGTCTTAAATGTGGTCGGCATCTTTTTTGCAATTAGTAAGCATGTCGTCCATATAAACTTCTACAACTTTGCCAATTTGTGTCCCTAGCTTTTTTAAGCCTAAAAGGTATAATGCTGTAACATTAAGTACCTTGGACGTTGATGAATGATGCTTTCTCCATATCTTTTGGCTTCATATTTATTTGATTGTATCCTAAATAAGAATCCATAAAGCTAAGCAAATCATACCCAACTATTATGTCAACTAGCTGAATAATTCTTGGGGAAAAAACGATCCTTTGGAAAGGCTTTATTAAGGTTCGCGATGTCAATGCATGTACGCCATTTGTTATTCTTTTCTCTCACCATCAGTAAGGTAGACAACCAATCTGGATATTTGACATCTTCAATGAATTTTTCTTTCTGTCTCCATTCTACCTCTTCTTGGAGAGTGTGCTTGCGATTACAAGGGAATAATATATATAATCAAATGCCCACTAAACACAAATCCAAAATATTACCAAATTTATAAAATTAAATGCCCACGAGGTTTTATATAGTATGAAATAATGTAGCGCTTCAAATAGATTCACAAGTATATTGGGAATGATGATGTTGTGAATCCCAAGATTTTTAGGCCTAAAAGATGTTAGAACTTTTGTAGCAGGTATGCAAAAATAGTTTTAACAAAAGTCTCTCTTAAAATCTCTTAAAAATAGGTATTTATAAAAAAGTCTCAAAATTCGAGGTGACGTAACTCGTTCGAACGAAAATATGTCTCGTTCGAATGAGAATAGCATCTTGTTTGAATGAAAGCAAGTTTGTTCGAATGGCGGTGTTATCTAATTTAAACAAGCTTCAAATGAGCTTCAAATGATGGAAAGTAGTATGCCCTTATTAGATGCACATTAGATGTAGAGAAAAAGCGAGACTTCTAACGAGTTTGACATCTCTTTCGAACAAGAATGTTTTATCATTTGAACGAGGTCGGTGAACTTTGAAATTTTTTTAGACAATAAAAAATGCCTCGGTTCTTATAACAAAAATACATCTCCCAATATACATGAAAATAAATTTAAACTCCTAAATTATATATAATGTCATAATGTGGAGATCATCTTGAACTTTGATATGTTGGAGATTCAGTTCTTCATGATGTCTCATGTCGAATTAGAGTAATATGCACGAAAGATATATGCAAACCGAAGTTATTGAGCAATGACAAAAAATATGCTCTTACATTCTTGGATAACCATGTGCTTTTCATGCCTAAATACAAATCATTTCTTCTTGATCATCTTGGTTTCCTTGGTGATGTTAAATTCCTAGCATATAGATCTTATATCTATTCCTAGCATGTACACATGGATCCATGGAAATACACTCTTTATCTCTTTTATAAATCTAACTAATTTTTATTTGAGGGGTGGTTCTAGAGTTGAACCAATCTGTCGAATTTTTTCTGGTCTTTCATCATCGAAGAAAATTATTTTCGTGGCCTCCATAACCTAACGTTTCACCAAATTAACTTATTCACAGGGATCTAAGTTCTCGATCTCGTAATTTTTAGTGCTTTTCTCTACAACTTCCTGGTCGACTAAATTGTAATATAATTCTCTATCTTAGTTTTTGTTTCCCTTACAACGCTGACCCCATAAAGAGTGGGGAATTTTAAGCACCAAGGGACAATAGATGGTAAAACTTCAAATTTTTTTTATGCCAACCTTGTTGAAGATCATATATTAGGCTAATTGGACGTTCTTGTTTAGGACGAAGAAACATATCCCATTTGTCCTATTGGAAGGCTAAGTACTCATAAAAACTTCCAAATTAATAGTTTCGAAAGGGTATACTTTTTCTCTTGAGAAGCCTATCAAGGTTATGTGGTACAATTCCATCTTGCTATCATGTAATCCCAAAATGTGGAAACTGTTATAGAACATAACATCGATTGAACTATAATTATCTATCAGGATTCAAGCCACCCCTACTTCGTCCACCTTCATAGTGATTACAAAAGGATCATCGTCAGGGTAGATCACTCCAGACAAGTTATTCTTAGAGAAACCAATTACTAACTTGTCTTTGTACACTTTTCCTGGTAGGCCATCTACTTCATCAGATAAGTTAATTTTTCAAACATATGATAATGCCTTAGCGTCATTAATATAAGCCTTTCGCTCGGCTGCCTCATCAGCACCACTGGCACCTCCTCTTATAATTAAATGACAACTAAAAGATATCATTTTTATATCAAGTTCAGGTTCTCGAGTTTTCTTTGGAAGAACCGGATCATCTTTTGAAGCCTCATCTCGACCTTTTTTCTTATTATCTCTACTTTTGTAAGGAGGTTCAGATCGTCTTATAGATTCTTGCCCATCTATTCATTAAATGAACTTAGATAGTTTTCAATGATGAATGAGATGTTCTATTTCATTTTTCAAGGAAATACAATTTTCCGCGGTATGCCCATGATCCGGGTGGAACTTGTAATACTTGGACTTGTAATTACCATTAGGAGGGGACTTCAACTTCCTTGGCCACTTGAGATCCCTACTTCGTCTGATTTCTTCTAGAGAGTGATGTACGCCAATAGTGAGGAGTGTATTCCTCACACTTCTTAGGTTTCTCAATGTTCTTATCTTTTTTCTCCTTTTTGTTAGAACTCTTATAACTATCAGCCTTAGAACCTAGGGTTTGATTGGATGCCATAGCCTCCACGACGTTCATGATTTTTCTCGATTCAACCATCAATTCAGTCATGGTTTTAGGGAGATCTTTGGCCAGTGCTAGTACAACTTCTCGAGGAGAAGTTCGCTCATCAAAGTAGTGATATCAACCTTGTTATTAATAATCCAACACTTCTAATTTTTCACTATTAAAGCGAGTTATATATTCGCGAGTGGTTTCCCTATATCGTTGATGGACACTCAAAAAATGGGTTACACTTTTGTTGGGTTTGGCCCCAAAGTAAAAGTTGCTGAGGAATAGTTCGGTGAGCTGTTAGATGCTAGAAATTTGTCCTCGGGGAATTTTTTTATTCCACATTTGTGTAGATCCGGTGATGGTACTTGAGAATGCTCTGCAACACATATTATCTTGGACCAAATAGATATCAATATTTTCTTGGTTCTGTTCAACATGAAGGATGGGATCGATCATACTATAATTCTTGGGAATAACCATCTGGCTTAAAGTTAACCGGTGTGGGTAATCCATAATAGTTGGAACGAAGGGTGATCCAATTACAATACTCATTTGCATTGGGTTTTTAAATTTGTCTATTTCTCCCAAATGATCTTCTAGTCACTGAATTGATCTCTTCCAAGGATGGTCGACTGGATTAGCATTGTCTGAAGTTTCTGTAGAGGCTGGATTAGTCATGGTCTGAGGATTATTTTATATGGTGTAACTTTAAGTCCCTAGGCTTAGGTTTAATTTTTGGTGCAGTCACACCCATCAAATCTCATTGTATTATGTCGCGTACCACATCTAAGCAAGCATGGGATATCCTCCAACTCATTCACGAGGTATTAATGCTATGAAATCTTTTAAGCATCAGGATCTCACCACTCAATTTGAGACCATTAGATTGATTGAGTCTAAAATATTTTGACGAATTTTATGTATGATTGTATGATATTATGAACTATACTATTAATCTGGGTGAGATAATTCCTAAGATGAGAGTAGTTAAGAAATATTTTTGATATCTTCTCTATCATTTAATGCAAAAGTCAGGGTCCTTAATTCTTTGGTAATTTTAGATACCTAGGTTAGAAGAGATTGTAGGTGACAATAAAACTTATGAAATAGATATGTTCCCAAAAATTCAACGGAAGAAAGAAAAAAGGTTTTAACTTTTTCTCCAAATTTGATATTTCTCTTGATGATATTGCCTTGTTTGCAAAAAAAATTCAAAAAATTGATTAGATTTTACAAAAAGAAAATACTTTTAAAGAAAATAAAAGTTTTAAGAAAGACAAAAATGTCAATGCGGGAAAGAATATTTCGAACAATGAGCAAAAAAGAGGTATAAGTAAGTACCCTAAGAAAGTTCAACCGGAGAGATTCTATGAATGTGAAGGGAAATGATATAAAGCCCATGAGAGTGCCACTAGGCTTAAGAGACGGGCCAAAGTCAAAGCTACATATAATTCCACTCTAAGTGATAGTGATGTCGAGTCAGTAGATTTAGGATATGAATCACCAAATGGCCCTATTTTTTTGTGCGTTTATGGATATTCACCGTAGTACTTCTAATTCATCCCACACTAGTTATGAGTCAAAGCCAATTCTTATGGCTTGAAGATGAGGATGATCGATTCTGCGAGTTGAAAACAATTCTGAGGGATTAGGTGTGAGAGTGACCCATTCTATGGGTCGAAGATAATTCTTAGGGCTTAAATTGAGATGACCAATAATGTGGGTCGAAGGCAATTATGCGGGCCTAAGCTTGAAATGACCAATTATGCAGGTCGAAGCCAATTATGTGGGCTTACGTTTGAAATGACCAATTCTGTGAGTTGAAGCCAATTTTGCGAGCTTAAGATTGAAATGACCAATTCTGCGGGCTTAAGTTTAAAATGACAAATTCTGCAGGTCGAAGCCAATTCTGCGGCCTTAAGTTTGAAATGAAAAATTATGCGGGTCGTAGCTAATTCTGTGGGCTTATGTTTGAAATGACCAATTCTGTAGGTCGAAGCCAATTCTGCGGGCTTAAGTTTGAGATAACCAATTCTGTGGGTTGAATCCAATTCTGCGGGAATAAGTTTGAAATGACCAATTATGTGGGTCGAATCTAATTCTATGGTCTTAAGTTTTAGATGACCAATTATGCGAGTCGACGCCAATTCCGCATGCTTAGGGATGAGATGACCAATTCTGTGAGATTAAGTTTGAGATGACCAATTATGCGGGTGGAAGATAATTTTGAGGGCTTTAATTTGAGATGACTAATTCTACGGGCAAAGACAATTCTGCTGGCTTAAGTGTGATGTTCTCGGGGAACTCTGTCGGGAAAATTACCTCATGATTTTAATTCGAGCTAGGGAGATAATTGGTGGGGAAATCCTCGTGTCTTTTGGAGACTTTACCGAGGGAACAACCATTTTAATGCTAGGGAAGTGATTAGGTGGTCCCGAGTTTGGACATATTTCTTGGGGAAATTTGAGACCTTTGGGGAGTAGGAGGTGATCCTTAAGTTTTGGATATTTTGGAGGTCCTCTGGGGACGTTGCCGGGGAGAGATTCACTTGCCTTTTGAGAGTTCCGCTGGGGAAATAGGTATTCCTCTTGAGGAAGTGCGAAATTTTCTTGGTAAAAATGTTCTAAATCCTTTTCGGGATTTTTAGGAGTTTTCTTGAGATTTTTCAGGGTTTTCTAGTATTTTCTGAGAATTTCTGTACGAAAAAATAAGGGGGTGCCGATCAGCATGGTGTGGAGGGTTCCATTCGGCAGTGGCACGGACCTTTGGACTGCCTCTAGAACGCAAACGGTCAGTGCCGATCGGTAGGTGGGGGTTTAGTGCCGATCGGCATGACCCTTGGCATCCTATAAAAAGGGGCGGGTTCCCCTCATTTGTCCCAACTTCTTACCTTCTCTCTTTCTGCGATTTTCTTCTACGAATCATTCTATCATTTTGATCTCACTGCAGTACACAGGTAGTGGTTGGCTATTGACAACTGGGAAAACGTGGAGTGGAGGTCCAGTGCGCCTCTTTCTTTTGGGAGTGAGAACTCTTTTAAATAATTCGAGCTGATTACGGATGAGCGGACTTTACTACAGGAGCTGTCTCATCACCGCTCTTCGAGGGTGGTGAACCCTAGCAGTTATGTAAGTAAAATTTCTTTTGGCATTCTTTTTTTGTGGTTTGTCCATTTTTCCTTGGATTTCGACAAGGTTTTTCTCTTTTGGCAGTCTGATAGTTCTTTATCGACCATGCGTGCCCACGGTACGACGGGGCTTAAGGATGTCTGGGATCATCTTCCACATATGGTGCATTGGGTGGTATCCTCAGCAGGCTTTGGGAGGATGGCATCTGTGTTGGACGAGACCCCTCGTTCGATGGCGGTCTAATGAGCTATGGGGGAGAGGTGGTAGGACGCTACCCACACCTTTTATTTTTGTTTCAGGGAGATGATTGTGACTCCCATACACATGCAACAGTTGCTGGGGATGGATTACGATAGAGAGTAGATAGAGGTGGATCGCTCTTTGCGGGTGAGGCCAGAGGCGGTGCACGCGACACTTGGTGATGTGGGGAGGATAGTGTCTGGGGACTCCATTCGTCTATCTCTACTGAAGGATGTTTTATTGGGTAGGGTGACTGATGTGGAGGATGGGCTGCAGGCAAGGAAGATGGCCCAGCTGTTCATTTTGCTGGTGCTGGGGGGATTTCTAGTGGCATCGAGCGGCGACGCCAATCATTTATGGATTTTGTCATATCTAAAGATGTTTTTGAACATCCCTCTCTATGATTGGGGGAGCCTGATGTGACACCCCGACTAATTAAATATCGGGTAGCTACTCCTTTATTAAATTAATTCAAAATGCCAAGTTGGTTCAGTTAATAGCATCACTGTCGAAAACATTTTTATAATTGCTAACCACCTAGTATTTAAAAAGTAAGTGCCAAATTTTAAGTTAAGTCTGATTAATATGCAGTAAAAGAATAATGAAAGAATAACAACCATTCACTATAATGAAGTAATGAATAACCAACAACATAAATATAAATCCGGAGGAAAACTCCTCACAACAATCCCACAACTGAAAAATAATACTACAAGTCTGAATCCTGAATAATTACATGCCAGAAGTCTCAATAACTGAAATAAATGAAATGTCTCTAAAAGAAATGGGCGACATGCCCTACAATTGAAAACTGAAGAATATCAAGTCAAGATAGATGAAGCGTCTACAAGCAAAGTCCTGTAACTTCCACAAACAGCTACAGCTCGTCACCTGAATGAGAATCCTCAGCATGGTGTCCTTGTGGCTGGGCACATAAAATGGTTTTTACAAAAATAGATTTGAAAGCAAATGGGTCAGAGCCCGAAAGTGGAAATCATTTTAAAAACAGCAAGTGTTTTAATAACATTAAAACATTAAATGAAAAATACATGTTAGGACGTGCACTCACATGAAATTCTCACCTCTCGACTACACGTGCACTCCTAACGTACCGTACCCATCTATAAGACATCCATATCTAACCAAACCGTAATAAGTTCTACCCCTTACTACTCGATTACCATATTGCATTCTAGCGTTATCAAAATAAATAGAGGGCTTTACTTACTCTCAGATTCTCGATTAGAAATACCATTCACTATCAATTAACCCGTTTCGTTTTCTCAAAACATTACCATAATATTATTCACAATATTAACATGAAAGTTCCCATTAATTAAGTGTATATTATTCACGTCATAAATATACAATACAAGCACCCCGAGACTAAGCTGCGGTGCCCACATACTCTGCTATCCATCCCGGTACATCACGTACATAAGGATCACGTATTCAGAATCTCTCAGGAATCGTTCTCAAATAACAACATCACAAATAATGGAGGCGAACACAGTCACATCACATGGGTCACGCACATACCCGCGCTCCCACGATCAGCAAACTCATTGACATCTCAATAAGTCCTTCTCTGACCTATGTTCATCGAGGTAACCAATCTAAATCCGGGCAACACATGGATTAGAAGGCCCTAAGCGAACGTAAACCTAGCAAGTATGATAGGTATGTCATGCACATAAAATCAATACATATACTAAGTATTCACACATCTTAGTAATCACCATAATATTGGTGGTACACTTCTCATTTTCGTTTTGACATATAATACTACACAATTTATATGTTCTCGGTTACTATAATAAATTAGGCCATCAATAGTTCTCACAACGTAATAGACACTCACGTCCTATTTCATATTTTCCCTTAGGTTCAAACTACGCTTCTAGGTTTGACTCCTCATTATATCCCAAACATCCCAAATGTAACAATTAATCATCAAGGGAAGGTTATCTCTACATATACACAAGGTTATGGGACACTCGGGATCAAAACAGGCCAAAAAAAGCCTAAACTGTCAACTCATTCGAAGTCTCGTTCGAACGAGGCTGTTCGAACGAGAGTTCGTTCGAACGAACTGGGCCTTCTAACGAGATCTCGTTCGAACGAAAGTCTTCAAACGAACATCCCTCTCATTAGAACCCAGACTGTCAACTTGTTAGAAGCTCGTTCGAACGAGCTCGTTCGAACGACCTGGGCAGGTCTTCTAACGAGTGGCCAGATTCGAGCCCAGTAATCCTTATTTCGTTTTTTCCTTCTTTTCTTCACTTCTAATCTCTTCTAAACATTAGTTCAACAATTGTTCAAGGTTCCTAATTGTCCTTAAACATACATAGGTCACCTACTAACGTTTTTGTGGGGATTAATTCATTATAAACATCATCCAAATATCAAATCCATACATTTATCCCCAAATTTCAAGAACATGAACCCTAAAATTTATAAATCATCAAAGAGTCTAAATAAATCCGTTTTTTTGTTTCATCCAAAACGTATTAACATCATATTATTCGCCTACATATAGTTCTACATGCAAATCCTCATCACAATACAAGTTTCTAATTCCAAATTAATGGGTTTTTATCAAACTCCCAGGAACAATAAGATTTTTATCAATTCCTACACATGGAAGAAGCATTCTCTTAAATTAATTAGAATTAAACCACTTGCCTTATTGGAATCTCTAATTTGATGACGGATTTGATGAATGGTTCTCTCTCTCTGTGCAGAATCCTTCTATCTCTCCCTCTACAAGCTTTCTTCTCCAAAGTCAATGGTGGCTAGGGTTTGTGCTTTAGAAACTCTTTGGAATAAATTTCAATAACCTCCGTAGTCTATTTGGCTATTAGTGGGCTTAGTGGGTTATTGCCAAATCAGATATTAATTACCAATTTTCGTAGGTTTTAATTCCCAAAAATCCAAAATTACCAAACTACCCTTATACGTTGCCGGTATGGCCTAAAAATACCCCGGGACCCAAACTAAACCCCCGACTAGTGTTTTCTGACTATTTCAACCCTTCCGGACGCATTGGCGCACTCAAAACGACCATACGGTTAATAGAACTAAAATTCACTTTTTAATTATCATAATTATATTCCATGACGCGACTGTCACACGCGTCTCAACAAAATTTCCAAATTGTCGTATTTCAATCTCGCGACAAATTTCATACTTCGATATTCATATATAACCATATATGCACATTATATTCAAATACCAACTCGCATCTCGCTAGTATTTTAATCCGGATTAATTTCCAATTAATACACATTTAATTCAATTAATCCCATAAATAAATATCACAAAAATACAGGGTATTACGAAATTCAGTTATTAAGGGGGGGGAGTATGTAATACCCCGTATTTTTGTGATATTTATTTGTGGGAATAATTGAATTAAATGTGTATTAATTGGAAATTAATCCGGATTAAAATACTAGCGAGATGCGAGTTGGTATTTGAATATGATGTGCATATATGATTATATATGAATATCGAAGTATGAAATTTGTCGTGAGATTGAAATACGGCAATTTGGAAATTTTGTTGAGACGCGTGTGACAGTCGCGTCATGGAATATAATTATGATAATTAAAAAGTGAATTTTAGTTATATTAACCGTATGGTCGTTTTGAGTGCGCCAACGCGTCCGGAAGGGTCAAAATAGTCAGAAAACACTAGCCGGAGGCTTAGTTTGGGTCCCGGGGTATTTTTAGGCCATACCGGCAACGTATAAGGGTAGTTGGTAATTTTGGATTTTTGGGAATTAAAACCTACGAAAATTGGGAATTAATATCTGATTTGGAAATAACCCACTAAGCCCACTAATAGCCAAATAGACTACGGAGGTTATTGAAATTTATTCCAAAGAGTTTCTAAAGCACAAACCCTAGCCACCATTGACTTTAGAGAAGAAAGCTTGTAGAGGGAGAGATAGAAGGATTCTGCAGAGAGAGAGAGAACTATTCATCAAATTCGTCATCAAATCATAGATTCCAATAAGGCAAGTGGTTTAATTCTAATTAATTTCAGAGAATGCTTCTTCCATGTGTAGGAATTGATAAAAATCTTATTGTTCTTGGGAGTTTTATTAAAACCCATTAATTTGGAATTAGAAACTTGTATTGTGATGAGGATTTGCATGTAGAACTATATGTAGGGGAATAATCTGATGTTAATACGTTTTGGATGAAACAAAAAAATGTATTTATTTATACTCTTTGATGATTTATAAATTTTAGGGTTCATGTTCTTGAAATTTGGGGATAAATGTATGGATTTGATATTTGGATGATGTTTATAATGAATTAATCCCCACAAAAATGTTAGTGGGTAACCTATGTATGTTTAGGGACGATTAGGAACCTTGAAAAATTGTTGAACTAATGTTTAGAAGAGATTAGAAGTGAAGAAAAGAAGGAAAAAACGAAATAAGGATTTCTGGGCTCGAATCTGGCCACTCGTTAGAAGACCTGCCCAGGTCGTTCAAACGAGCTCGTTCGAACGAGCTTCTAACGAGTTGACAGTTGGGTTCTAACGAGAGGGATGTTAGTTTGAAGACTTTCGTTCGAACGAGATCTCGTTAGAAGGCCCAGTTCGTTCGAACGAACTCTCGTTCGAATAGCCTCGTTCGAACGAGACTTCGAACGAGTTGACAGTTTAGGCTTTTTTTGGCCTGTTTTGATCTCGAGTGTCCCATAACCTTGTGTATATGTAGAGATAACCTTCCCTTGATGATTAATTGTTACATTTGGGATGTTTGGGATATAATGAGGAGTCAAACCTAGAAGTGTAGTTTGAACCTAAGGGAAAATATGAAGTAGGACGAGAGTGTCTATTACGTTGTGAGAACTATTGACGGCCTAATTTATTATAGTAACCGAGAACATATAAATTGTGTAGTATTATATGTCGGAACGAAAATGAGAAGTGTACCACCAATATTATGGTGATTACTAAGATGTGTGAATACTTAGTATATGTATTGATTTTATGTGTATGACATACCTATCATACTTGCTATCACGGGAGGTTTACGTTCGCTTAGGGCCTTCTAATCCTTGTGTTGCCCGGACTTAGATTGGTTACCTCGATGAACATAGGTCAGAGAAGGACTTATTGAGATGTTAATAAGTCTGCTGATCGTGGGAGCACAGGTATGTGCGTGACCCATGTGATGTGACTGTTTTCGCCTCCATTATTTGTGATGTTGTTATCTGAGAATGATTCCTGAGAGATTCAGAATACGTGATCCTTATGTACGTGATGTACCTGGATGGATAGCAGAGTATTTGGGCACTGCAGCTTAGTCTCGGGGTGCTTGTATTGTATATTTATGACGTGAATAATATACACTTAATTAATGGGAACTTTCATGTTAATATTGTGAATAATATTATGGTAATTTTTTGAGAAAACGAAACGGGTAATTGATAGTGAATGGTATTTCTAATCGAGAATCTGAGAGTAAGTAAAGCCCTCTATTTATTTTGATAACGCTAGAATGCAATATGGGAATCGAGTAGTAAGGGGTAGAACTTATTACGGTTTGGTTAGATATGGATGTCTTATAGATGGGTACGGTACGTTAGGAGTGCACATGTAGTCGAGAGGTGAGAATTTCATGTGAGTGCACGTCCTAACATGTATTTTGCATTTAATGTTTTAATGTTATTAAAACACTTGCTGTTTTTAAAATGATTTCCACTTTCGGGCTCTGACCTATTTGCTTTCAAATCTATTTTTGTAAAAACCATTTTAGGTGCCCAGCCATAAGGACACCATGCTTAGGATTCTCATTCAGGTGACGAGTTGTAGCTGTTTGTGGAAGTTACAGGACTTTGCTTGTAGACGCTTCATCTATCTTGACTCAATATTCTTCAGTTTTCAGTTGTAGGGCATGTCGCCCATTTCTTTTAGAGACATTTCATTTATTTCAGTTATTGAGACTTCTGGCATGTAATTATTCAGGATTCAGACTTGTAGTATTATTTTTCAGTTGTGGGATTGTTGTGAGGAGTTTTCCTCCAGATTTATATTTATGTTGTTGGTTTTTCATTACTTCATTATAGTGAATGGTTATTATTCTTTCATTATTCTTTTACTGCATGTTAATCAGAGTTAACTTAAAATTTGGCACTTACTTTTTAAGTACTAGGTGGTTAGCAATTATAAAAATGTTTTCGACAGTGATGCTATTAACTGGACCAACATGGCATTCTGAATTAATTTAATAAAGGAGTAGCTACCCGATATTTAATTAGTCGGGGTGCCACACCTGACTTTGGCGACCCTTTATTTTTCCTTGGAGGCATTCAGCCGGTGCTGCCGACAGACGTTCACTGGAGCCACGTATCTTCTTGAGGTATTCTTTAATTTGCGCATTTTCCTTTCATGCCTTCGCATTTTCCTTATGCACCTCTTTTGATTGTGGATTTATTATCTTTGGCAGACATGGTTCTATGATGTGATTGGGTGTAATACCCAACTGATCACTTTGAAGGATGAGACCACTGCTAACTTTTGACAGTTGTATTAGTGGCGAAAGTCCAATCGGTAGTCCAGGAGGTCTCTCTCTGGAGGTAGTGCGTCAGGTCTTGAATGGCCTTACCAGTGATAGGGTGAGACTTTTTTTCTTCTTTAGTCTAAGAACTTTGGGTGATCTGATTCCATATTTCCTTAAATTTTGCTAGGGATTTTTTAGGTGACTTTTTACCCTTGGGGGATGACCTTTCAAGACACGGGGTTGAGTGGAGTGATTGCGCAGATGCAACATTTACTGGTGCATGAGTATGGCCACACTTGGTATCTCGGGGAGAGGGTGGTCTAACCGATTGCTCAGGAGGAGGTGGTCGTTCCACCTGCGAGGCCCCCTATGTCTTCTAGGCGTGAGCGACTACTGCCAGAGGATGCGAGGATCGCGACGATATTTGGTGAGTTCTACTTGTTGTACACCGATATGGCTATGCCGTATGATTATATGGACTTTATGATGAGTTGTCTGTTGGCGCCCAGCATATATGATGCACTACCCTTCCCTTCTGCGGGTTCGAGTCGACCAGTGGGGTCCTCCCACAGCGGTGGTGGTTTGGCGAAATCTGCGGCGGTGGTGACTTTGGACTTTCCCTTTGTTCGGCTGCATAAACCTTCATACAACATTCGGCGGGCTAATGGAGGGATGGGGACTATGTTGCATCGTCCTCATGCGATGTACCCAGAGGAGTTGGGCTTGACAGTGGAGGTCCTTCATCCTTAGGTATATCTTTTATGTTCTTCTCCTTTGGTTTCTTTTGATCTTTTTTTCTTGGTACTGATTCTACCTTTTCTTGCATCACATATGGGTGTCCACCACCTGGCTAAGGGATATTAGGGACTGGATATCCTCGGCAACTGCCTATATTCAAGATGCGATTCATGTTCCTTGTTGCTTCGTACCTTTGGGCTCATCCGGGGAGGAGCCTGGTTCAGGCAATGGTGGTGCATTAACTCATCGCACGGGAAAGAGAGTGCGTCGTAGGGGTGTAAGCTCTTAGGAGAGAGAGGGGTAATAGTAAGTGAGAGAGAAAGAGAAAAAAGAGAGAATGAATGTGGGTTCAGGTTGAGTTCCATTGATTTTGATTTTCTTTATTTCCTGCAAAATTATGTAACATAGAAACATATCTATGTAATGCAATGAGGTTTTTTTATTATCTTCTGTTAATGATGAATTAATGAATGCATGCACATGCGCTTTTTACTTTACTGTTGAGATCGTAAAAATAATATTTTTGGGGATTTTGAATGAAAGTTTTACCCACAATGAGGATTTATCTCAAGATGAAAAGGGGATTTTTGACATTGTGTTGAGAATATCAATTTACTTTGAGTTTTCTGAATTTTGACAAAAGATGAAAAAGGAAAATTTCTAAAAATAGGGGATTGCCGATCGTCATGCACCTTGTCCTGCCTATTGGCAGGACAGTCCAGTCCCATCAATTCAAAGATTTGATTGGTACCCTTTTCATCCTTTGGTACCTTCTGGGGAAGGATTTCTGCAGGGGTTATGTCTTTTGTGGGGGCTTTCAAGTAGAAAAAGGGGGTAAGGGTGGAGTGTTTTCATCACACCTTCACATCTTGACTTTCTTATCCTTTAAGACGGCTCTCCCTGGTAACCTTGAGTTTTCCCACTACCTAAAGACTTTGGAGGCGATGTGCTCCTATAACATCGACTACAATCCTTACAACATGCATCGAGTTTCTTTATAGCATAATCGGTCCATAGAGTGGAATATGTTGATGGTGGCTATCGAGTTTTGGTATCCCGAGGATCATGTATTCCGCTTCGGGTTGGATGAGATTTGTCCTACTTACGAGGAATTTTCTACCAAGATGGGGATAAACCCTATTGTTTTTGCGGCTCTACCATAGTTTTTTCGTTCTCCCAGGGTTTTATTGGCTGGATTTCTTTGTATTTCGTTCTCGACGGCAGGATCACTGGTGGATGAAGGTATGATCTCCCTTCCGGCAGTGCTATGGTTCGTGCATTTACAGGAGGTTGGTGATGCGATATATGCCGGAGCCGTCATTCTGTGCTTGTTTCAAAATTATTGCTGGTGACCGAGGAGCTTCTGGTGGACCCACAACTTACATCTATTACTTTATGGATGTCCGATCATCTCAATCTTACGAAGGTGATACTGGAAGATACTCTAAATAGCCTGGATGCCCGGTGAGAAGGTCATTGTGACTTTCTGAGGTCTAGCCCTTTGATGTTGTTCATGTGGTTGTCTGAAAGATTTTGCCTGGTGACTCTTCTAGAATACCCTTTTTCGGCTATACCCAACTTCTTTTCTCACCATTTCGTCAGTATGGGTTTGGATACTGAGATCTGGGAGAATTGGTTCATGGAGCATGGGGCTCTAAATCTGTATTGGTCAGTGCCTTGGTGGGGCAGATGCTACATATTCTGGAACTGGGAGGATACCCATATGTCCGACTGGTTGGTCTCAGACATACCTCTTTCCATTTCCTTTAGCGACTTCTGTGCCAATTTGGCTAGGAGCAAATCATGCCACCTCGGACACTGGACTTATTTCCGGTAGAATATTTAACAGGGCGTTTGTGCGTGCGTCTTGGCTCTTTGTGGGAGAGTTGACGTTCGTCGATTCGTCCCTCTCAATCTGATATGAGAGTTTGGCACATCCCTGAGGATTACATGAAGTGGTTGTGGAGAAGATTAGTCATCAAGATGTTAGAAGTGGATACTGGACAACAATTTTTTGTTTTATATGATGCCATAGAGGGAGGTCTGGTAGTTTTTTAGATACTGGTTCGAGCTTATCAGTCCATGGAGAGTCTGCGACATTCCATTCTGGCAGGGGAATCTTGGGGACCCCAGGATATAAATGTTGATGATGATGATGATGATGATGATGATGATGATGGAGAGGGATCCTCTGGTAGTTGTGGGTAGGGCTCTTGGAGAGTTTGTTTTTGTAATGGGAAATAAATTTGGGAATTTATTTGTCTTTTTAGGAAGGTAAGGGGATGAGAGTTATCCGTTCCTTTATGTAATTGTACTATAATTTCTTATTAGTGAAATAAACAAGTTTTTATAATCCAGCTGTGCCTTTTGATGAATTTTGTATTTTGAATTATTTATACCGATCACTAAGGCATACATAATCCTTTTATTCAAGTATATGTTTGAATAAACTGTTATTCTCGGAGATAAGAAAAGAATAGTTTTTCTTGAAAAAGAAAGGGTTTTGCTCATGTAAGATGTATGAGTTGCCTACGTACCACTGTTTTTTTTTTTAAATTTAAATTTTTTTCGAGAATGATTTTTGCAGAGGATCAGGCCCACGTAGTTCTGGGTAAAGGGAAATAAAGATTTTTTATTTTATTTTTAGAACAGAAGGGAGATGAGATGGTCCAGGTTAACTGGACGAGTCATCTCTTTTCCATCTAGGTCGGTGAGCTCGACGGCACCGCTGGACAAGATTTTCTTGACGATGTATGGGCAACTCCAGTTGGGTTTGAATTTCACTTTGGGGTCCCAGATGGTCTCTACTATTTCATTAAGGGCTAAATGCCCTTCTCGGACACTGCATTCCTTGAATATCTTATTAAATGAACGCACTATTAGACGATGGTACCCTTTTATGTGATACAACGCTTTTAATCTCCTTTTGACCAAGAGTGACAGCTCGATGATATGGCTTTGATGTTAGTCCTCCTCACTGACCTTGCTTTCAAGAATGACGCATAACGAGGGTATTCCCAAGTCCAGGGGTAGGACAACTTCCATGCCGTAGTCTAGATAGTAAGGGGTAGCCCTAGTAGAGGTTCGGATTGAGGTTCGGTTTTCCCAGATGGCATATGAGATTCGATCGGCCCAATCTCGATAACTTTCAGTCATCTTGCTGATGATGGCTTTGAGGTTTTTGGTGGAGGCTTTGACTGCACCATTGGTCTGAGGACCATAGGGAGAAGATTTGTGTCTCTAAATCCCATACTTATTAACCACTTCTATTACTTCTGCCTCGAAATGCAACCCGTTATCTGACACTAGCTCGTGTGGGACCCCATAACAGTAGATGATGTTTTTCTTGATGAACTTGGCCACTTTTTTGGCGTTCAAGAGTGTGTATGACTCGATGACCCATTTGGTGAAGTAATTAATGGAAACCAGGATTAAATTATTCCCTTTGGAGGCCTTGGGTGCAACCTTCCCTATGATGTCGATGCCCCATGTGGAGAATGGTCAGGGAGAAGTCATGTTGTACAATTTATGCGAAGGCAGGTGTTGAAGGTTGGAGAACTGTTGGCATTTGTTGCATATCTGGACATAGGCAATGCAATCCTGGGTCATGGTGGTCCAATAGTAGCCTTGTATTATGATCTTCTTGGAAAGCATATGACCGTTCATATGGGGCCCACATTCCCCACTGTGGATTTCCTGCATTACCTCTTTAATGTCAGCCCCTGCGATGTAGTGTAGATAGGTTCCATCGAAGTTTCTCTTGAACAACGCTTAATGACAGATGATGTACTGGGCGGCCAGTCTTCAGAGGGTCGCTCGATCTTTCTTGTTCGAACCCTCGAGATACTTACCATGCTTGAGGAGGTGCATATATCATAGTATCAATAATTGGATAGATCATTATCTTCTTTGCTGATGAGATCAATGTGGTAGCATTGGGTTGGTATATTTTACTTTTGGACCAGGAAGGGGACCATTGTTATTCCTTCGAGCATATCGACTATGGAGGCTAAGGTAGCAAGGGCCTTGGATAGGTTATTCTTTGATCTAGGTAGGTAGTGGAAGGTGATGTCTTGGAATTGGGAGGCTAGTTCTTCTAAGTGGGCATGGAAGGGTTGGTGTATCTCGTCCTTGACTTTCCATTATCTGAGCACTTGACAAATGATGAGGGCAGAATCCCCATAGACGTCTAGGCATTAGATACCTTTCTAGAGAGCAAATTTTTGGCCTACCGTACACGACTCGTATTCAGTCATGTTATTGGTTTAGGGGAAATCTAATTTGATGGCGATGGGAGTGTGGGAACCATCTGGGGAGATTCGAAGTTCCAAATGCCATATCCCTCTATTGGCAGCGCCATCAAAGAATATTTTCGATTGCAGGTCGTCTTGAGCAGTGTAGAGGATGTTTTCATCTGGGAATTCGTAGATCTAGTTGTCAATTTCTTCCATGGGGTAGTCAGCGAGGTACTCAGGGATGGATCTTCCTTTCATGGATTTTTATGTGATGTACCCAATATCAAACTCGGCTAAGAGCATCAACCATCGAGCCATTCGACTGGATAAGGAGGGTTTCTCAAGCAGGTACTTGATTGGGTCCATTCGAGATACAAACTTAATGGGGAAGGCAAGCATGTAGTGTCGTAACTTTTGGGTGACACAAACAAGCGCGATGCATGATTTTTCCAAATTAGTGTTGTTAACTTTATACCTGGCCAGTTTACGACTGGCGTAATAGATGGATCTTTCTTTATGGGAATCCTCAAGGTATTGGGCTAGTAAATCCCCAACTGTAGTGTCGGTTATGGTTAGGTATAGAAGCAAGGGGGGACCAGACTATGGTGTCATGAGTATCGGAGGTTTAGTCAGGTATTGTTTGATTCGATCAAAAGCTTATTAGCAGGACTCATTCCAAATTTTAGTTGAATCCTTTCAAATGAGTTTAAAAATTAGTTCATAGATGGAGGTTAGTTGGCTGATGAACCGACTGATGTATTTTAATTTCCCAAGGAAACCACATACTTCTTTCTCCGTTAGGGGTGATGAACGCGGTCTTTTCTTAATGATCTAGGTGCATTTTGATTTGGTTGTATATGGCAAACCTATCGAAGAATGACTTGAGAGCATGACTAGCTATGTTGTCCATAATCATGTCGATTTTGGGTAATGGTTAATCATCCTTTGGAGAGGCTTTATTCATGTCCCGGTAGTCTACACACATCCGAACTTTCCCTCCTGATTTTGACATGGGCATTATATGGGCTAGCTATGTGGGGTATTCGATCACATGAATGAAGCCCACATTTATCTATTTAACCACATCTTCTTTGACTTTGACCGACCATTCGGTGCGGATATTTCTTAGCTTTTGTTTAACTGGAGTGTAATCCGAAATAGTGGGGATCTCATGTTGATATATTTCAGGATCAATTCCTGGCATATCGTCTTAGGACCATGCAAAGTCATCCATAAATTCCTTTAATAATTATTCTAGTTCTGCGCACTCATGCTTATCAAGGGTATTCTCTATCTTAATCTCGCGTAGTTGGCTACTAGAACTGAGGTTAACAATAGCAGTCTCTTCTTCATTAACTTGAACGCGGTTATGTTATTTGTTATTAACCTAATTTAGATGAGTTAAGAATTGTTCATTTGCAAAATCATCATCATCAAAAATTTGATTAAAATCTAAACAATTAGTGTATGACACATAAAGATACTCAAAATCTTCATTTATTTCATTAATAGGAAAAACAGCATTGAGAACTTCATCAAAGGAGGTCTCGATTACATTTGATCAAGGATAGTTAATAGATGAAGAAATGGGGTAAACATTGGGATTATGTGGGATTTCAACAGGTATAACTGGTGTAGCATGCCAGTTGAGGAGAGATGTATCAGTAACTTTAATTAGGTGGGAGGGATCCAGTGATGTAGTGCTTGAATGAACCATGCAGAGTGTCAGCCCCAGTGTCTGTAAGTTTAAGTAGTATTCGGAGTCACTTTCCTTAGTCTCTTCAGTATCATTGATGATCGATTGTACATGGTGTTGGGAACTCTCGACCGATGGGTAGCTGTCTTGGAAAAAGATCTCCATTGAAGGTTTCATATTCTTGTCTATATGGTCATACCATGTTTCCAACAAGCCACAAAAGGGGAAGTCTTCGCCTTTGTAATTAATCGTCCATTCAAGGAGTCACCTAGGATAGTCTGGATGAAGTCTAGTCTTCTATGTGGTTGAGACTGAAGGATCATTTTGATCTCTTGTTCTGATGGTTCATATCCCAAACCACAAGGAAGGAAAGCTTTCTTAAGTTCATTGGGCTCAAGTATCCTTTACTGTCTTTGACCTAGACCCAGCCCAGGAATGAAGTGCATGTTTATGAACATCTGAATCACATTGACGTTGGCATGAGGGTCGTATTTCGGACAAACCCTTTCTTTAAAACTGTCCCCTACCGGGAGTAGAAGTGGCTCAACTTGGAATCCTGATAGGAGAATATCATTTGACTCATGGTGTATCTCAAGGATTGGACTACTGGTGCTTACACCCTCGGCATTGTCGTCGTCGCCCAAAATAGTGATGACTCATTCGTCGACAAAGAATTTCAATTTTTGATGGACTGAGGAAGACACACCCTTGATAATGTGGATCAAAGTTCATCTGAGTAACTGGTTGAAATAAGTTGGATGTCAATAACTTGGAGTTCAGTGATAGGGTTTATAGGGACAACCCCTATTACAAGTTTTATGGATCCCATCACTTCTCGACGAGTATTATTGTAGGCACGTACAGTAGCGGAAGTTAGAGAGAGGTCACTTTCTTTAAGGCTTTAGAATTTAAAGGTTCTTAATGGGAAAACATTCAAGGCGGTTCCATTATCGATAAGAGATAGAGTTACTATATTCCCCATAACTCCGACAGAGATATTGAGCGCATGATTGTGGTTTGGCCCAATTATGGGGATTTCTTCTTTGAAGAAGGATAGATTCGGGTAGAGTTGAAGGATCGGACAAAATTTATCGCTTCTTCTGGCATGGTAGAGGAAGGTATTGTGGGTCTAGTGAGTAATTTGATCCAAGCATTTTTGTGCATTTGGGAAGACATGAAAAGCCACCACGGTGATGTTAGCTTGAGTTTTCTTCAGTTGATCGAGAATCTTGCTCTTCTTGAGGGTCATTTCTTGCATAGGAAGGTTTTAAATGCCCTTCCCTTTGTCATTGGCTGGTAGTGAGCTTGGGATCTGGTAATACCTCCATGATCTAGTCATGTGATTTACTATAGAAGGGAAGAACATGGACCCTATTTCTTCGTCAATCTCGGGTAGTTCTGCCATCTTGTATATCTATCCGAGGAAATCTTCAAATGATATCATCCCACGCATATCGACTATCAGGCCAGTTTTTTTCTGAAGCCTTCCCTTTATTTGAATCTTTGAATTCTTCCCCCCATCCGGTGGAAACAATTATATCTTTCCATGTGAAGTCAATGCATTCCACAACTTCAATGGCTTTTTGATACAGGTCTTCCCATTCTGTGGGGATATGTAAGGGTGAAGGGACCAGGCTCCCTTGTAACTCGGTCGTATTGCAAATATCATTGGATTTCCTGAATGATTCTGCCATGATCTGGACAACTTCATTTATACTTACTTCATTGGTTGGTACCACCCAATTGTCTCACTTTCGGGCCCATTTCCGTGTTTCTAAGAATAACATGTTTAACCTCTGACAATCAATGATCATCTGTGAGGGAAATTTCATCCCAAACTCTAGATTTGGTTTAACACTTCTGATAATTCCATATTTTCATCTTAATAACGGGTACGGACAGCGAAGCATGCTCTGGTGAGGAGTGAAAATGCCTTATCAGCAAGACAAACAAGGTGTAGGAGGAAATATGGGTAAGTTTGGAAAGCTTTGGGAGAGTGTATGGGTGTGATTTAAGTTAAGGGATCAAATCCAGGGTCCATTTCTAGGAAGATAGCATTGGTATGGTTTGGGAGTGGGTCGTGAGTAGTATTTGGTTTAGGATTGGCTGGTGGGACAATGGTACCCCGGTCAATTAGACCTTGTATTATGTTTCGAAGGTGAAAGCATTGGTCAGTGGTATGGTAAGTAGTTTGGTGAAATGTGCAATGGGCATCTGCCTTGAAGTTTATTGGAAGTGGATTTGGCAATGGACGGGGGTCTAGGGGTTTGATAAGGTTCCGGCTTAACAGGGCTTCATAAACCTTGGAGAGGGGAAAATGAAGCTCGGTGTATTCTTTTTGGACTGGGACAGGTCGGCTTTCTGGTGCCCACAAGGTGGTTGGTTTAAAGATGTTGTTGATGGTTGAGAATGTAGCACTGAAAGGCTTATCATATTTTCTGGGGTGAACTGTTAGGACACCTTCTTTGGTTCAATATTTATTTTAGCAAGAACTTCATCGATTCCTACTCCTGCTTCTCTCAGAGATCGAAAGTGGGGATATTATTATCCTCCCTTAGTTGCTCGGACCTGGGGTAAGAAGTTATTCTTCACTATGTTGACTTGTTCTTCCTCGGTTGGCCGATTGGTCATAGTGGCTTCCTTTTACCTCCATCGGGCTATGAAGTTACTGACTGATTCCCCAGAGTCTTGTTTGAGTAGTTCTAAGTCACGGCGGGTGACCTCAACCACTTTGTTGTATTTGTACTACGACATGAATTCACGGGCTACATCCTCCCAGCTATGGATTCTAGACTCCTTGAGAGACAAAAACCATCGGAGAGCGTTATGCTTCAATGTTTGGTGAAACAATTGGGCCATCACTTCTTCCGAATCCCCTAGGAGAGTCATGGAACGGTGATAACTTCGAAGATGAACAAATGGGGATCCACTTCCTCCGAATTTCTCTATATTTGGCATCTTGAACTTCTTGGGTAACCTTGCCTTCGGATAGGGAGACATGTGGGTGTAGTCCATATAATTTCTTGAGATTCAGACTTGGTCAAACTTCATAGTAAGCATCTTGAGATCTTCTTTGACCTTGTTCAATTCTTCCTCTTTCGAGTCGACGATCATATGAAAGTTATCCCCAGGCTGGGCAAGGTTCGACATAGGAAGCTGGGCAGGCGGCGGCCCATTAGTAGAAAGGGCATGCGGAGCGTGCTGATACTCTTCAGGAACCCAAATAGGCTCGAGTGGACCCATGACAAGAGGAAATAGGGCCTTGAGATCTTGAGGAAAAAGAACCTGGTTTCGTTGCATCTCTGGGACCTCATTCTGAAGGTTATCAATCTTGGACACGAGCTGAGCTAAAACTGCCATCAGATCTGGCTGCGCAACTGGTACTTGATCTGTGTTATCCATGGAAAATGGATAGATACCGGACTCAGAAGAAGTAGTAGGGGAATGGAAGAAACTCCGGGTTGATTTGACTGAAGACCGAAGATAATAAGGAGCCAAGCCAAGGGCATACGATTGACCTGAGAAGGCATAAAATGGGATTTATTTATGACAAAAAAAGGATGAAAATATTTTTTGACATTTTTTTTAGATTGAAAGACAAAATATTTTTGTATTTTTTATAAATAAAAGGGAAATATCATTGAATTTTTTATAAATAAGGGAAAAGTATTTTTGGATTTTTTATAAAGAAGGGAGAAATGTTTTTGGATTTTTGATGAAGGAAGGAGAAATATTTTGGGATTTTTGATAAATGAAGGAGAAATATTTGAGAGACAGGTCTCAGAATGATTATTATTATTATGTTTTTTCTTGTATTAAATTCTCCTAAATGCAAAATGAAATGCCTGACGGGACCTAAGCCTAAAAAAGTTGGGTTTGTAACATATGCAAAGTTATGGCTGGACTTGTGACCAGGCTCATGGGCAGGGCAGAGTCCCATTTTAAAAGTGCGTGAAAATTTTGGGCAACGGGTCGACCTGGAATGTCGGCAGAGTTTCGGGTTGAAACCGTAAATCTAACATGTGCGTCCTAGGCTTGACACCTATATGCAGGTATATTGGTTGGGTGAATCGGAAAGGGTTCCCCCATTTGGCGTGGCTTCCATGATATACATCTTGCTTTTGTGGGAAATTGGTACGTGTGGAAAAGCCATTTGATATACCCAAGTGTATATGAATTGCCTCATTATATACCTCGTGGGGACGGTACGCGTGAGAGAGAATTTGATATACTCAGCGTACGTGAACGAGTTCCCTACGATATACCTCATGTCAAGATTTTGGTCAAGCGGTACGATGTAGGGGAACCATTCGATATACGTCGAAGATACTTGACCAATGCAAGGTGAGAGTCATATCGCTTAGTCTAACTGTGCCCTGCCGGACCAGTGCCCATAATGAAGTGACACTCCAGTTACTAGAAAAAATTTGGTCATTCACAATGCTCTTTTGTGATATCGTGTGAATCATGCATGATTCTCTTCTTAGTATCTTATGATATTATCTTTCTTGATCATGCCCAATAGGGAGAAAAGTACGAGTACCAATGGTATACCAAGTATGGATGGATTATGCGTGAAACATGGGGATATATATTATCCTAGGTGCACGTGGTGTGAAGAGTACATGGAGAATTTTCTACAAGTGAGTGAATAGAAGCATAAGCATGAGGTATGCATGAATAGTAAAGGGGGAACATGCCAAATAGGGAAAAAATATCAACAGATATAAAACCCGTGTAAATAGAGTCTAGACCTCAAAATAAACAATCCCCAACAGAGTCGCCACTGTGGCCATCCTAATCGACCCGCACGGTGAGAGATACGAAGAAGAGGGGGTTGGGGGGGTGTCCCATTCGTCTCAAGAGAATCTAAGTCTTGTGCATCCCTCTCGGGAGTGCTTCGATCGGCGTCAATGATGAAGTGAAAAATGTAGAGAGATAGAGTCGCCAGTCTATTTTACTCAAAATAGACAAAAGAAAAGGGAGTCGTCTCGAAAGATAGCATCCAAATACATACTGATATGTACGAAACCAAAAATGATTCGAAAAGGGTCCGGATGCTAAGTTACGAAATAGTAATGTGTTAAGCACACATTCCTCCCTTATAGTCTATCATGGGTTATTTATATTTTCCTTTATATCCCCATTATATGTGTGCATGTGTATATGTAGTGGAGATAGGAATCATCGACTTGTATCATGGAAGAGATAAATTGAGTCATCCATAGGAATGTTATTAAATATAATATTAGAAATATAGGATTTACTCAATTATCCTAGCGTTGATCATTATAAGGGAATGATAACACATGCGGGATACTATGCCACTAAGAATAAACATATGCATATAGAGAGTCTAAGATAATTAAGTTTAAAGAATATATGAAAAATAAAATAAAAAAGTTAGAAAAGGACTCGAGTCTCGCATTTTATCCCGAGATGCCTACGTATCTTATATAGACATCAAAGTCCGCATAGTTCGTACGCAGAATAAGGGGTGGAATTTATCCCATAGATCCAATCGGGGACTTCCCTTATATGTGTGTGTATGTGTGTAAAAAAATGTTTTAGTTATGAGAAATGTGTGAGAAAATTGTTAGAATTCCCGTTTGGAATTTATGAGAAAACCCTCTTTTTCTTATTTTTTAGGTTTTATTTATATGAAAATTAGATATGTGCAATAATACCAACTAAAAAGTTTATTAGGATATGTGAGATGAGAGAATAAAAGTGTTAAGTAATAAAACGAATTAATGAGAACCTAGGGGAATATAAAGAGAGAGCTGATAAAGTTGGACCTTCTTGAAGATCTTGAGCTTGATCTTGGATGTTGAAGAGAAGCCCTTGCACTTGGGTGATGATCATGGGTACTTAATTCACCAAGTTTGATGAAAAAGGTGATGAAAGTTGGAGGTTGGAAAGGGATTTGGATGTGAAAATCACGCTGACTTCGAGAGGGGTTTTCTGAGCTTGCTGAGAGTGATAGGTTTCAGATCTTCCTCCCTTTTGAAATGAGGTTAGGCCCTCCTTTTTATAGGCCCAGGGCATTATCAATCGTCATAGCCCTAGTCTTGTCAATCGGCAGGTGTGTTTAGGCATACTGCCGATAGGTAGGGTATGGAACCTGCAGTTTGGCAGTCTCTTTCAGGTTCCTTTGGAAAATCGGTCGTAGAGCGTGAACCGCTGATCTTAATCGCGCACAGGGTGAACCATTGGAAAGGTACTTCAGAGACCTTCGAAAGTCTTTTGGACTGGTCCCGGGTTTAGCAGTTGACTTTGGGTTAAATGTGGATCGAAAATGTTCATCGATCCTTTAGACGGGGAATCATCGGACGCAAAAGGATTGTTCATCTGCATTGTAAGTTAGAATCATGCACGGGGAGGACTGTTGGAAAGTTTAGGAGATGTAAATCGATGTTCCAAAGACTTTTACACTGTTTGGGGAGTTGACTTTGGTCAATCGGGCCTGGAAGCGTTCGGTGACCTTTCAGAGTAAAACAGATTGTTCAGCCATACCGTAAGTCAGAATCGTGCATGGGGTGGACCGTTGGAAAGGGGTTTTAGTTCCCTTCGAAGATTCATTCAGTCTTGGTTGAGATGAAGAGTTGACTTTGGTCAAATGGAGCCTGGGAGCATCCAGTGACCTCCTGATCAAGTTTCGGGGAGAACGGGTCATTCGTCCACATAGTAAGTCAAAATCGTGCACGGGATGGACCGTTGGAAAGTGGTTTCAGTGCCCTTCGAAGATTCATTCAGTCTCATTCGAGATGAAGAGTTTGACTTTTGGTCAAAGGAAGCCTGGGAGCACCCGATGGACTTTAGGTCAGTACTCGGGGTGTGACTTAGGTTTGAAACGATGAAGGGAGGTGCTAGGGACCTTAGGAGAAGTTAGGGGGTATTAGAATGGGGTGTCTACACTATCGAATGGGAACTCTCTCCATTACCAGTCGATATTCGAGGACACGTTATTTTGCATGAATGTGTCTTCTCTTGAACCATGATATCAAAATTAGGATAGACAACAGCACTTAAACATAATAAAATTGAATCCAACGAGTGTGCGAGATAAATCTAAGGTATGTGAACCTAAAATTTCAAAATACCAACCTTAAAATCAAATATTAAAATGATGAATTAAACCAAAATATACTCTAAGAGAAGTAAATTAATAACCAAATTAGAGAATGATGACTTATACGAGTAAAATCTAAAGTAAATTAAAAGGATATGAATAAATACACCTTTAATGTGAGGATATAATAACAATCTCCAAATTTCTCTAAAAACTATCAAAGATTATGAAAAATATGAAGTTTTGTGAAACTGGGGTAGTTTTTATGATCTAGAGTGTTTTGAATTGTATTTTTTTAAGAAAAGAAGAAATTAATTGATAATGAGAGAAAAATGTCCTCTCTAGGTGGCTTACATAGAGAAAAACCTTTAGAACCATAAACAATATGGAAATGAAACTTTGATAAATTAGAAGCATTTAATCTAAAATAAATCTTGATAATCCTTAGAATATCCTTTTAAGCTATATAAGAATTGAATCTTAGAAGAGAAATATCTTGTTCGGATAAGAGAATAGCCACTTGATTTTGTCCTTTAAAGCATACTGAAATAGAACATTACATACTATTAAATAGATCTTAAGCCAAAGTAAAATTAATTCGAGCATTCCAAGGAATCAGTAAAGTATAATAATAATAATAATAATAATAATAATAATAATAATAATAATAATAATAATAATAATAATAATAATAATAATAATAATAATAATAATAATAATAATAATAATAATAATAATAATAATAATAATAATAATAATAATAATAATAATAATAATAAAGAAGAAGAAGAAGAAGAAGAAGAAGAAGAAGAAGAAGAAGAAGAAGAAGAAGAAGAAGTGATAATATCAAATAGGTCTTTAGAATCAACCTGAATATCAGTGTTAGACATTTGTTTTCATAACAAAATATAAGACCATCTTTAATTACCTAAAATTGTACCTCTTTGGAAGAGTCATTAGGAAGGAAATTAGATACTAACCAAATAAGATTGACTTTACAATTTCTTAAAATAGTGTTTGCTCCTAAACTAGATTGATGATCTCTATAGGTTTCAATGTTTAAGGCTTCTTGTAGAGATGATTAATGAATAAAGATGAAGAGGGGTGGACCATCTTGATGTTAAAACACGTCAGAACTTCCAGATTGATAAAACCATTTCCCAGATTAATTGATAAATCTTTAAAAAGATTTGATATAGTAGCCGCCACTTTTTTATAAGAGAATTTGATTTCATTAGAATACCCTCAAAAAGGGACTTATTCCAATTTAACCACAAGTCCCTCAAAATACAGACTGGAATAATGGTATGTAACCATTTAGATATCTTAGTCTTTCCTAATTGAAATGACCATTATATAATGGATCCATGAATAGAGTCAAACCTACCACTACCACGCATTAAAATAAATCTAAACTTTAAGGCAATAGGACCTGAAATGAAGAGATGACTAAAGGTCTCAATTCATGAGAGACAACATTGACATCTAGAGGCAATCCTAATTATATCTTTCTAAAGCATAACATCAACTGGAACAAATTTAAATAGGGATATCCAAGAAAAAACTGACATTTTAGGTGGGATGTTTAGGTGTCAAATATAATTAAAATCCATAGAGGATAATTTATGCCTTCTATTGACCTTATAAACTGAAGCAAAGCTAAAAGTCCCATTAGAAATAGGTTTCCATATTAGAGAACCATCCACACAATCTAAATTGCACTCCATTGAATCCCAAACTCGATTTATTCTTTTATAGGTCATAGATCCACTTCCTTTAGCCAAATTACCATATTTAGAATTCATAAATATGTCCCATAAGCTCTTACCTTCTTTGAAATTCCAAACCATTTTCACACTAGATGCTTTAGAAACTGTCTCTAAATTTATTATATCTAAACCTCCTTCCTTTTTAGTATATCATAGGTAATCCCACTTAATCCAATGATTTTTTATAATACTTATTGACTCCCCAGAAAATAGAACTTAAAATCTTCTCAATAGTCTAAATGGTCAATTTTTTAGGAATAAAGTCAAAATGATTATAAATAGGAATTGAAGATATCGGAGATGGAATAAGAGATAGTCTTCCTCCCATATATAAAATTTTGGCCTTCCTACTATGAATGTTAAAGGTAACAGATTGAATAAGAGGTTCAAAATAAATTAATTTACTTCTACCTAAAAAGAGATGGAAGTCAAGGTATCTTGTAAGGCCTTTATCAAATTTGAAAATAGTCTCTTTTGTAATTCTAGATCTTAAGGAAACAAGACTTCTGGTACTCACTGTAAAGTTGCTCATAGCTTTAATATTCAGTTTAGCAGATTCGGATTCAAACCTCTTTAAGAACTTCATTAAATTGGAAATACTTATGTTAGATCCTATATAAATAATAATAATATCATCATCATAGCTCAAATGACTTATAATAGAGCGACCTCAAGGATGTGAGGAAGAACTTATAACCTCTTTAGACATAAGGATATTTAATCCTCTACTAAAAGACTCGTCCATAATAATGAAAAGGCTTGGGATATAGGATCCCCTTGCCTTAATCCCCTTGGAGGATTAAAAAAGACTTTAGGTTGGCCATTGACAATCACATAAAACCAAGGGAATACATGCATCTCCAAATAAGGTCTATGAATGATTTTACAAAACCAAAAGGTCTCAATGTTTTGAACAAGATAAATTGAGAATTCCTATCATAAGCCTTATCCATATATAACTAGATTATAGTATTTCCTCTAGAAATTTTCCAATAAATTAAGTGCATCATCTCTTGAGCTAATAAAATATTATTTTGAATACTTCTAACTTGAACAAATCCATATTGATTATTGGAAATTATAGGGGGGAAATGGACTGAATCTGGAGTTTAATAGTTTAGTAATTACCTTATATCTAAAGTTACGAATACTTATTGATATAAAATCCTTACAAAAGGAAGGTCTTGTTACTTTAGGTATAAGACAAATAGGAGTATATTTTTAGGATTTAGGAATATCAATCCCTAAGAAGAAGTTTTGAATGGAAAACATGAAGTCCTCTTTGATTATATCCTAACAAGTGACATAGAAATATCGATTAAAACCATCTGAACCTTCATTATTATTTTGATTCATAGCCTCGATAGCCATAAAATTTTCTTCTTCCTCAGGGATGCTGTCCAATTTTCTATTCATCTCAGAAGTGATTAACTTTGTAATATATTGCCACATATTGCCCTCTTGTTGTTTACATGCAGTGAATAAAGATGAAAAATAAGAAATAAACATATTAAAAAAAAGCCTCATTTGATTCACAATTGGTCCTATCTTAATTCTTGATATTTTGAATCAAAAGCTTCCTTCTATCTTGTTTGACTTTAGCATGATAGAACTTAGTATTTCTATCTCCATCTTTCAACCATTCCATTCTAGATTTTTAAAACCAATATATTTCTTCTTTAGCCAAAGCTGAGTTCAGATCTCCATTTGCATTTGAAAATTGTTCTCTTTGAGATTTAGTTGGATCTAATTCCAGAGCTAATTCCTCTTGAAGAAGCTTGTCTTTCATCTGATTTATTGCTTCAAATAGGTCTTTAAATTTCTCTTTACTCCAGGTCTTCATTTTTTTTTCAATATCGTTAACTTGTAAAAAGAAACATACATTCTTCTACCAGTAGAAAGATGGTCCCAAGAAAATTTTACTACTTATTTAATATCTGAATGAAGCCTCAAAACATTAAGGAAGTTAAATGGTTTTATAACTACTTCGTTAGAGTAAGGAAGAGAAATAAGTAAAGGATTATAATCTGAACAATACCTATTAAGATTTTTTACCATAAATTTTGGGAATGTTTGAGTCTAATGAGGGTTCATAAGTCCTTTATCCAACCTCTTAATGATCATAGACCAATTCTGAGGGTTATGTTCAATTCTGAGGACCTTAAGTGGGAGCGACCAATTCTGAGGGTCGAGGTCATTTATGAGTACCTTAAGGGGAGAGACCAATTATGAGAGTCGAGGTCCATTTTGAGGACCTTAAAGGGGAACGAGAAATTTTGGGGGTTCGAGGTCAATTATCATGACCATAAACAGAAGTGATCAATTCCGTGGGCCGAGGTTAATTCTGCATACCTTAAAGGGGAGTGACCAATTCTAAGGGTTGAGGTCAATTCTGAGGAGCTTAAGTGGGTGCGGCCAATTCTGATGGTCTAGGTCAATCCTGAGGACCTTAAGTAGGAGCGACCAGTTCTGAGGGTCGAGGTCAATTGTGAGGACCTTAAAGGGGAGCGACCAATTCTGAGGGCGAGGTTAATTCTAAGGACCTTAAAAGGAGCAACCAATTCTAACGGTAGTTGTTAATTCTAAGGACCTTAAGCAGGGCGACTAATTCTGAGGGTCGAGGTCAATTTTGAGGACCTTAAACGGGAGCGACCCATTTTAGGGTCGAGGTTAATTCTCCAAAACTTAAAGGGGAGGCGACCAATTTTGAGGGTGGAGTTCAATTCTAAGAACTTGAAAGTGGAAATGACCAATTCTAAGAGTCGGGGTTAATTATGCGAACCTTAAAGCTGGTAAGGAATAGCTCTCCTAAGGAATTTATGTTTAAGACTCCACTAGGGAGGAGACATTCGTCTTGGGGATTATGTCTTTTTTAGAGGAGTTAAAAATCTTTGTCTGGGGATTCCACTTAATGACTGGAGGTTTTGGGATTTCGTGGGGGAGAGATGCCCAGTCAAGGCTTCTAACTATACTTGAGGAAATTTAGAATTTTTTTTGGGGTGGGTGGGAGTTTAATTCAGGAATTCCTACTGGGGAAATGGGTATCTCTACTGAGTAGGCACTTGATTTTTGGTGAAGATGAAGTTCTTGGAATTCCACTAGGGAGTAGTAATGGGTGCGTTAATTTTTAGGGTTTTAAGTTGGGGATTATGTAGTATTAATCCGGCTAGGGGATGTGGGAGCTTGAAAAATGAATTTTTAGGGAATAAACATTCCAATATTCAATGGGTAATTTTAGGAATTTTTTGAGAATTTTTGGAAATTTCTAAGATTTTTTGTACGAAATTTCAAGGGGTTGCCTGCCGGCAGGTTGTGGTGGTTGCAGAAAGGCAGTGGAACGATCTTTTGGACTGCCTAAGGAAGGTAAGGGACAGTGTCTTTCAATAAGGGTCAGGGGACTGCCGATCAGCATACCCCTTAGCCTCCTATAAAAAGGGGCAGGTTCTTTTCATTTTTCATAACTTTTTGGTTTCTTATCTTTTCCTTCTCACTCTTGCGATTTTCTATTGCGTTCCTTCTTCATTTTACTTTAGAAAATGGCGTATTTTTCTAGTAGTGAGGCTCACATGGCCTGGCTAGGTGTTGATGATAGGGCACACTTGGAGTGGCGGTCCATGGTTACATCAGCGTTGGGCAACGAGAATGCCTTTGACCTATTCGAGACTATCGGTTATATGCCCCAAATGTGCCACCTCGGCTCAGAGACTTCAACCTTGGCCAAGGATATGGCCGATATTGGAAAGACCTGGGATCCATAACCGGTGACCTCGGCCATAGAAAGGTTGATCGCGGCCGATACTACTTCCAACCTTGTCAAGGGATGTATCCACGACTCATGGAAACAGTTCATCAGGTTACCCAGGGATAGCAACCTCGGCTGGGAGTAGGCTGAGGTTACAAGGAGCAATACTTCCATCAAGGCCAACTCCAACAGTGAATCAGTCGATGTTCCTCAGTTCCAGCTTAACCTCAGCCCAGGACGAACCTTATCCATCCTCACCTCGGCTTCACATAAGCCGGGACCATTATGTCCCATCTCAGATTGAATAATCAGATGGACCTTACAAACCTCAAACTCTTTCAGGCCGAGGTTGTGACCAAGCTCAGATGGATGAGCTCTTATTGGCATATGTGTGGATAAGGGCACGTGGACACAAATCAGTTATAACAAATCATTCCCCCCACGTGAGGGGAATATTTCATCATCATTCTTTACATGTGAAAGGGACAACTGTCTTCATCGCATTGGCTAGGTCAGCACACACATGCTCATTGCATGCATGGGGGATACACTACACCTCCCATCTACTATATATATTTATCTTCTCCTTCTTAAGGGGGATCCAAAATTAGCAACCCTAGCTGAAACTCTGTCTAAACACACAGTAGAGAGAGAAAGCTTGAGAGATTGTAACTATGTCCATTAGAACCCTCATATAGTGATACATGTCATACACTTGCATAGTCTATGTAGGCCTAATTGGCTGAACCACTTATATTCTAGTATGAATCCTCTTCTCCTCAACTCATTCTACTATATGTGTATGTACCCTTATGCTGCCATTGTTAACATTGAATTGAGCTCACAAACACCTTGAAGGGTGGTGCTATTTCTAGCATCATCATTTTGCCGCCGTTTGTGGGAAGAGAAGTTGTCTCTTCCTCTTATTTCGCTTAGCCTCACCGGAGACTCTGGTGGTGAACTAAGCCTCACCCCTTGCGTGGAGCTGTTTCACCATTGAAAGAGGTCCTTTAAGGTATTAAGCTCATCTGCTACTGAAGATCTTTAGTGTTAACACTTGGAACCAGAATTTCCACCGCCTCTTCCGCCGCCTGGTGCGTGAGGACCTAGCTCTAGCCAAGCTCCACCTCAATCCGAAATGGCGGAGGTAGCCGCAGCCTTGAGGTCTTTGGCTGCAACGTAACAAGCTATGCAGGAGCAGTTTGCACAACTCAGTCAAAACATCATGAGACCACCTGGGGTCTCACCGGAGATGATTACTCTGATGGTGGTTCGGCCCCATCCTGAGGCCAGGGGACCACCCCAGGCACCACGAAAAGACCGACCTACACCCCAGCGGAGGAGGAACATTGCTGACCCTAGGCGTCTAAGCTTGGGGAGGCAAGGAAACCCTTGCCCTGAGGATAGGTATAATGATATAGAGGCGGAAGATATGCCGGAAGAATGTTGGGAGCCATATGAGGTTTCGAATAATACTTTACGTCCTCTTCAGCAGAGCCGAGGTTGTGGAGACCAAAGAGGTGAAGAGGCCCAACAACGAGGATCAGCTTTTGATCGATTGAGCAGAGGGTCAGCTTTTGAGAGGTTGGGCCTAGTGAATGACCTAAGACAGAGGTTATCAAGGTCGAGAAGTGCAGTCGACTCGCAAAGAGGAGACGAACAAGGTCGGCCTCACCAAGGCGGACCCCGTTCAGGAAGGGGCAGAGACCAGGAAGAGGTCAATAGCCAATGTTGTGCTGCGATCGGAGAACCCTCGGTTCACCCCTTTGAGGTGGCTGGGGATAACCTTGAACAGGCCGACGTTGCAAGACCATGGAATGACTCCATCCAACATCTTGAGGATAAGATAGGAGAGCTCATTAAGAGTTGAGACCCATTGCCAAGAGGTTTCTCAGAGGGATCCCCCTTTATGGCAAGGATAGTGAGCTTCCCAACCCCTGCTAAGTTCAAACCACCCGTGGTGTCTCCCAAGTATGACGCTAGCACCAACCCTGTACATCACATTGAGATGTATCAGTCAGCGGAGGACATCTACTCGATACCTGATGAGATGAGGTGTACGGGCTTCTCTGGGACTTTGATAGGATCAGCACATAGCTGGTTTACTTCTCTTCTGAAGAATTCAATTAAGAACTTAAAAGGCTTGGCTGAACGATTCATTCACAACTTCTGCTTTGGGGTAAGACCTCAAAAGAAGACCACTCATTTACTGAATGTCAAGCAAGGCAAGGACGAGAGCCTAAGAGACTACATGGCTAGGTTCAACAATGACAAAATTGAGGTTGAATATTACGAAGAGAATATAGTCATGACCGCCCTCATAGGAGGTCTTCAGAAGGGGAATTTGTTGTGGAAACTCACGGAAGACCCTCCCAGTTCTATGGCAGAGCTACTGGAAACTGCGGGAAAAGTCATGAATGCTAAAAAGGTAATGGCCGCCAAGTATGAGGATGAGAACCGCGGTAGTAGCGGGAAGTCCCAAAGAAAGAAAGACGAAAAGAAGAGGTCAGTCAATGACAAGTTCGCTCACTATACTCCTCTAACTGTGAGTTGTGAGCATATCCTCAACAGGATCAATAATTACAGGACTCTAAGATGGCCAGAGAAACTGAAGGCCCCTCCATATAAGAGGAACAAAAACTTATGGTGCGAATTCCACCAGGACTATGGCCATGTTACAGATAGATGCTTCGCCTTGAAGGATAAGATTGAAAAGATGCTAGAGTCCAAAAAGTTGGGAAAGTATATTGATGGAAAGGCTCCTAAAGGCGGAAGAGATGACCCTAAAAAGAGGAGAAATGACAAATGCCGTGATGATGGCCCAGTTAGAAGAGACAACGATTCGTAAGGTGATGATGAAGACGATCCGAACCTTCCGTCGAAAGATGACAACACCCCGATGAAGAGGGTTGTCATAATTTCCTTTGGTATTGACACCATATGCGGAGGACTTGCAGGAGGTGGCTCTGAAGTGGATGACAGAAAATATCATGTGGAAGAGGCTAAGTTAGTGGCCAAACTTGAAGTTGTAAATCTAACGTCTTTTGATACAGCGCAGAAGAGAAAGAAGGTGGACATGGACACCCTTATAGTTGGGCTCTCCCGACTCGACTTCAAAGGTATCTTAGCCCCACATGATGACCCTTTGGTAATAACAATAAGGGTGCATGGATGCGAAGTGTAGAGGATCCTCGTGCATGGGGGAAGTTTAGCAGACGTGATGTTTTGGCCTTGCTTCAAGAACCTAGATCTTAGAAGAGCTAGGATGGTACTCTCTCATCATCCTTTAATGGGCATCAGTGATGAAAAGGTCCACCCATTGGGCATGTATGAGATCGACGTACGAATGGGTGATGAGTGGCCTAAGAGGTTGACCCGAAAGATAAAAAACTTCATGATGGACGAAAATATCTTCTCGGCCTATAACCTCATCATAGGAAGGGTGGCCCTTAGGGAGTTTGAGGTCGTGCCACCGACGGTCAACCAGATGCTAAAATTCCCGACCCCCTATGGGGTAGGGGGAGTGCAAGGTGGCCAGACCATAGCACGATAATGTTACTTTAACTCAGACGAAGAGAGAGACGCCCATAAGAGGGAAACCACCACTTATAGAATTGATACACTTGACCCAAGAGATGAAACAGAGTGGAAGAAGGGAGAGGCTGTGAAAGAGGTATAATCCATCATCCTCAATGAGGACGAACTGGAAAAAACCATCCAAGTCGGTAAAGCCTTAAAAACCGAAATCAAGGAAGAGCTGATAAACTTCTTAAGGAAGAGGTAGAGTGTCTTCGCTTGGAGTCATGCAGACATACCCGACATCAACCCTGAGGTTATGTATCACAAGCTTAACGTGACCAAACATGCCTGGACTATCAAATAAAGATGAAGAGTTTAATCCAGGGAGAAGTACGACGTCATCCTAAAAGAGCTTAAAAAATTGGAAGAGGCTGAGTTTATTAGAGAAGTCATATATCCGAAGTGGTTATCAAATGCAGTCACCGTGCCCAAAGCCAATGGAAAGTGGAGAATGTGCATTGATTTCACTGACCTGAACAAGTTTTGCCCAAAAGATAGCTATCCCTTACCTCGGATAGATCAGATGGTAGATGCGACTGCAGGGCATGAGCTCATTAGATTCATGGACGCGTATTTAGGCTATAATCAGATCTTCATGGATGCGGAGGACTCAGAGAAGACAGCCTTCATTATCGACAAAGGGATGTACTACTACAAAGTGATGCCCTTCGGTCTGAAAAATGCGGTTGCAACATACCAACATCTTATGAATAAGATGTTCTAAGATCAAATAGGAAAGACTATAGAGGTTTATCTAGATGATATGATGACGAAGACCTTAAAGGAATGCACTCATGTGGAAGACCTTGAAAAGACCTTCGATACTATGGACCTGTACAGGATGAAACTCAACCCAGCAAAGTGTGTCTTCGGGGTAGGAGCTGGGAAGTTTCTTGGATTTATCATAAATCAAAGAGGAATCGAAGAAAACCCTAAGAAAATAAAGTCTTTGCTTTACATGAATATGCCAAGGACTATCAAGGACGTCCAAAGACTCACGGGGAGAGTGGCCGCACTCAACAGGTTTGTTTCCAGAGCAACGAACAAGTTACTTCCATTCTTTAAAGTTCTTAGAAAGGCCTTCCAGTGGTAAGAAGAGTGTAAAGAATATTTTAACCAGCTCAAGTCTTACCTTGGGTATCCTTTGTTATTATCTCAGCCCATAGTAGGAGATAAATTGTATGTTTATTTAGCAGTCTCTGAATCGACTATAAGTTCAGCCATAGTATGGGAAGACGTTGGAATCCAAAGGACTGTGTATTTCAACAGTAAAGCCCTTCAAGGGTCTGAGAAAAATTATCCTCGTATGGAAAAGTTATCTTACGCCCTTATACATGCTTCAAGGAAGATGAAGCCCTACTTCTAAGCCCATTCCATGGTCGTCCTCACTGATTCCCCACTAAGACAGGTCCTCTATAAATCATAAAAGTCAGGAAGATTAATGACCTCGACCATTGAGTTAGGAGAGTATGACCTTACTTATCAATCTAGGGCGGCCATCAAAGGGTAGGCCCTCGCAGACTTTGTTGCTTAGTTCACATGGTAAGTGACCGAGGTAGAGAATGATATAGTGGATGTCGAAGGGTTAAACAACAATGTCTTCCGAAGATAGGAAGAGGGTGCAAACGTCTTCCAAGAACAGGAAGAGGTTTTACCAAGCGTCTTTCGAAACTAGGAAGAGGTCATATCCAAGAAGATCAGTAGCGAAGTAGCAGAGAACGAGGAGGATAGGTACCTCTTTAAGAAAGTAATCATGTCAGAAGGGGCCTTCTCATCGAACAAACATTTGGAATCTATTCATTGATGGTTCTTCCTGTGACAGTGGAAGCGGTGCAGGGCTTATACTTTCATCTCCAGATGGTTCTAACATTGAATACGCTTTGAGGTTCAAATTCAAGGAATCTAACAACGAGTCAGAATATGAGGCCATGATAGCAGGTCTCTCATTGGCAAATACTCTAAGAGTAAGATGACTCCTACCTCATTGCGACTCAAGGTTAGTTGTCAATCAAGTATTGGGGGTCTATGAGGCCAAAGATGAGAGGATGTCTAAGTATCTGAAGAGGGTGAGAATGATGTTAGAATACTTCAAAGAGATAAAAATAAAGAGCATACCTCGACAAAGCAACAGGCACACAGATGCATTGGCAAGGTTGGATTCAGTGACGAGGATAGAAATTAGAAGGACAGTTTCGGTCGAGGTCTTACCGAAAGCGACCATTGAGGAAGAAGAGGTTAGAAACCCTTTTCTCAATTTGAATCTGGGAGATTCATGGATGTACCCCTTCGTCAGATATATCAAAGAGGGAGAAATGACATAATCCAAGCTATAAATGAGGAAACTAAGATACAGGGCTGCGAAATTCTCCACAGTAGGAGACATCCTATATAAGAAGGGGTTCCCATTGCCTCTCCTCAGATGTGTCCATCTCACAGAAGTTAATCGCGTCTTATAGGAGGTACATGAGGTCTCTTGCTCCAGTCACATAGGAGGAAGACCCTTAGCCAAGAGAATTATTACACAGGGATACTGATGGCCAACCTTGGCCAAAGACGCTGCAGTTTATGTGAAGAGGTGTGATAAATGTCAGAGATTATCCACTATTCCTCACTAACCTCATCAACCTATGACGTCAATCACTTCCGCATGGCCATTTGCGGTATGGTGAATTGACTTAGTAGGACCCCTACCAAGAGCTGCCAATAATTATCGATTTATGATAGTTTCCATTGACTACTTCTCAAAGTGGGTGGAGGCAGAGCCGATGATAATGATCACAGAACAGAAGACCTTCCAATTTATTTGGAGGAACATCATATGTAGACATGGCCTCCCAAACACTCTCATCTCAGATAATGGAACCCAGTTTAAGAACTCCTCTTTAGAAAAGTATTGTGAAAGAGTTGGGATAAAAAATTATTCTCATCTCCTGGCCGACCTCAGGCAAACGGTCAGATCGAAGTCACTAACAGAACAATCCTCGATGAAATTAAGAAGAGGTTAGAAGAACCGAAGGGGAGATGGACTGAAGAGGTTTATGTTGTGTTGTGGGCCTAAAGGACAACGGCAAGAACACCAAAACGAGAAACCTCGTTCATGCTAACACATGGCTCAGAGGCCGTCATACCAGTGGAAGTGGGACTCCCTACTCATAGGGCTCAGACCTATGACCCTGATCAAAATGGGGAACAAAGGAGACTAGACCTAGATCTGATTGAAAAGAGAAGGGAAGACGTAGAAATCAGGCAAGCACCTTACCAGCAGAGACCAAAAAAATTCTACAATCAAAGGGTGAAATCAAGACCCATTGCTGTGGGAGACTTAGCACTGAAGAAGACACTATAAAAGGCAAACAAACTCCACCCAAACTGGCACAGTCCCTACAAAGTGGTCGAAGAGGTTGTAACCGGGACCTTCAAGCCAGAAAACCTAGAGGGGAACCTTTTTCCAATCCCTGGAATGCATATCATCTGAAGAAGTATTACATATGATGTTGTAAGAAAGTTTATGTAAATGTACCATCTTATGAAGATATTACTAATGAGAGATCAGTTTGCATGTCAATCCTTGCTTCATTGTGCTCTAATGGTAGAGGGTAACATGTTAGTTGATGACCTCAGACCTTAACATCATTATTTAGTGATAAGATCTTCATTCAGACATCATACTTAGATGACCTCACACCCATAACACCATTAATTTGGTGAAATTATTTTTAGGGATAACATCTTAGTGATGACCTCAAACCTTATAACATCATGATTTGGTGGCAAGGTTTGAGGTCAGACATCATACTTGGGTGACCTCAGACCCTTAACATCATTAATTTGGTGAAATTATTTGTGAGGATAACATCTTAGTTGATGACCTCAGACCTTATAACATCATGATTTGGTGACAAGGTCTGAGGTCAGACATCATACATGGATGACCTCAGACCCTTAACATCATTAATTTGGTGAAATTATTTGTGAGGATATCATCTTAGTTGATGACCGCAGACCTTATAATATCACGATTTGGTGAAAATTATTTATGAGGATAACATCGTAGTTTATGACCTCAGACCTTATAACATCATGATTTGGTGACAAGGTATGAGGTCATACATCATAATTGGATGACCTCAAACCCTTAACATCACTAATTTGGTGAAATTATTTATGAGTATAACATCTTAGTTGATGACCACAAACCTTATAATATCATGATTTGGAGACAAGGTCTGAGGTCAGACATCATACTTGGAAGACCTCAGACCCTTAACATCATTAATTTGGTGAAATTATTTATGAGAATAACATCTTAGTTGATGACCTCAGACCTTATAACATCATGATTTGGTGACATGGTCTGAGGTCAGACATCATACTTGGATGACCTAAGACATTTAACATAATTATTTGGTGACAAGGTCTGAGGTCAGACATCTAAGTTGATGACCTCAGACCTTATAACATGATGATTTGGTGATAAGGTCTGAGGTCATACATTATACTTGGATGACCTCAGACCCTTAACATCATTATTTGGTGAAAAGGTCTGAGGACAGACATCTTAGTTGATGCCCTCAGACCCTTAACATCACTAATTTGGTGAGATTATTTGTGAGGATAGCATCTTAGTTGATGACCTCAGTCCTTATAACATCATGATTTGGTGACAAGGTCTGAGGTCAGACTTCATACTTGGATGACCTCAAACCCTTAACATCATTATTTGGTGACAAGGTTTGAGGTCAGACATCTTAGTTGATGACCTCAGACCTTATAACATCATGATTTGGTGACAAGGAATGAGGTCATACAACATACTTAGATGACCTAAGAATCTAAACATCATTATTTGGTGACAAGGTCTGAGGACAAACATCTTAGTTGATGACCTCAGACCCTTAACATCATTAATTTGGTGAAATTATTTATGTGGATAACAACATACTTGATGACCTCAGACCTTATAACATCATGATTTGGTGACAAGGTCTGAGGTCATACATCATACTTGGATGACCTCAGACCTTTAACATCATTATTTAGTGATAAGGTCTGCGGATAGACACCTTAGTTGATGACCTCAGACCCTTAACATCATTAATTTGGTGAAATTATTTATGGGGATAACATTTTAGTTGATAAACTCAGACCTTATGACATCATGATTTGGTGACAAGGTCTGAGGTCAGAAATCATACTTGGATGACCTCAGACCCTTATCATCATTATTTGGTGACAAGGTCTAAGGTCAGACATCTTAGTTGATGACCTCAGACCTTATAACATCATGATTTGGTGACAAGGTCTGAGGACATAAATCATACTTGGATGACCTCAGACCCTTAACATCATTATTTGGCGACAAAGTCAGAGGAAAGACATCTTAGATTATGACCTCAGACCCTTAACATCATTAATTTGGTGAAATTATTTATGAGGATAACATCTTAGTTGATGACCTCAGACCATATAACATTATGATTTGGTGACAAGGTCTGAGGTCATACATCATACATGGATTACCCCAGGCCCTTAACATTATTATTTGGTGACAAGGTCTGAGGACAGACATCTTAGTTGATGACCTCAGACCCTTAACATCATTAATTTAGTGAAATTATTTGTGAGGATAACATCTTAGTTGATGACCTCAGACCTTACAATATCATGATTTGGTGACACGGTCTGAGGTCAGACATCATACTTGGATGACCTCAGACCCATAACATTATTAATTCGGTGAAATTATTTGTGAGGATAACATCTTAGTTGATGACCTCAGACCTTATAACATCATGATTTGGTGACAACTTCTGAGGTCAGACATCATACTTGGATGACCTCAGACACTTGACATCATTAATTTGGTAAAATTATTTGTGAGGATATCATCTTAGTTGATGACCTTAGACCTTATAATATCATGATTTGGTGACTAGGTCTGAGGTCAGAGATCATACTTGGATGACCTCAGAGCCGTAACATCTTTAATTTGGTGAGATTATTTGTGAGGATAACATCTTAGTTGATGACCTCAGACCTTATAACGTCATGATTTGGTGACAAGGTATGAGTTCAGACATCATACTTGGATGACCTCAGACCATTAACATCATTAATTTGTTGAAATTATTTATGAGAATAACATCTTAGTTGATGACCTCGGACCTTTTAATATCATGATTTGGTGACAAGGTCTAAGGTGAGACATCATACTTGGATGACCTCAAACACTTAACATCATTAATTTGGTGAAATTATTTATGAGTATAACATCTTAGTTGATGACCTCAGACCATATAGTATCATGATTTGGTGAAAATTATTTATGAGGATAACATCTTAGTTGATGACCTCAGAACTTCTAATATCATGATTTGGTGACAAGGTCTGAGGTCAGACATCATACTTGGATGACCTCAGAGCCGTAACATCATTAATTTGGTGAAATTATATATGAGGATAACATCTTAAATGATGACCTCAGACCTTATAACATCATGATTTGGTGACAAGGTATGAGGTCAGACATCATACTTGGATGACCTCAGACACTTAACATCATTAATTTGGTAAAATTATTTGTGAGGATATCATCTTAGTTGATGACCTTAGACCTTATAATATCATGATTTGGTGATAAGGTCTGAGGTCAGACATCATACTTGGATGACCTCAGAGCCGTAACATCATTAATTTGGTGAAATTATTTGTGAGGATAACATCTTAGTTGATGACCTCAGACCTTATAACATCATGATTTGGTGACAAGGTATGAGATCTGACATCATACTTGGATGACCTCAGACCCTTAACATCATTAATTTGGTAAAATTATTTGTGAGGATATCATCTTAGTTTATGACCTTAGACCTTATAATATCATGATTTGGTGACAAGGTCTGAGGTCGGACATCATACTTGGATGACCTCAGAGCCGTAACATCATTAATTTAGTGAAATTATTTATGAGGATAACATCTTAGTTGATGACCTCAGACCTTATAACATCATGATTTGGTGATAACGTATGAGGTCAGACATCATACTTGGATGACCTCAGACCCTTAACATCATTAATTTGGTGAAATTATGTATGAGTATAACATCTTAGTTGATGACCTCAGATCTTTTAATATCATGATTTGGTGATAAGGTCTAAGGTGAGTCATCATACTTGGATGACCTTAAACACTTAACATCATTAATTTGGTGAAATTATTTATGAGTATAACCTCTTAGTTGATGACCTCAGACCTTATAACATCATGATTTGGTGACAAAGTCAGAGGTCAGACATCATACTTGGATGACCTCAGACCTTTAACATCATTATTTGGTGACAAGGTCGGAGGTCAGGCATCTGAGTTGATGACCTCAGACCTTATAACGTTATGATTTGGTGATAAGGTCGAAGGTCATACATCATACTTGGATGACCCCAGACCCTTACAATATCACGATTTGGTGACAAGGTCTGAGGTCAGACATCATACTTGGATGACCTCAGAGACATAACATCATTAATTCGGTGAAATTATTTGTGAGGATATCATCTTAGTTGATGCCCTCAGACCTTATAACATCATGATTTAGTGACAAGGTCTGAGGTCAGATTTCATACTTGGATGACCTCAAACCCTTAACATCATTATTTGGTGACAAGGTTTGAGGTCAGACATCTTAGTTGATGACCTCACACCTCATAACATAATGATTTGGTGACAAGTAATGAGGTCATACAACATACTTGGATGACCTAAGATCCTTAACATCATAATTTGGTGACAAGGTCTGAGGACAGACATCTTAGTTGAAGACCTCAGACCCTTAACATCATTAATTTGGTGAAATTATTTATGAGGATAACAACTTACTTGATGACCTCAGACCTTATAACATCATGATTTGGAGACAAGGTGTGAGGTCATACATAGGATGACCTCAAACCCTTAACATCATTATTTAGTGACAAGGTCTGCGGACAGACACCTTAGTTGATGACCTCAGACCCTTCTCATCATTAATTTGGTGAAATTATTTATGGGGATAACATTTTAGTTGATCACCTAAGACCTTATAACATTATGATTTGGTGACAAGGTCTGAGGTTAGAAATCATACTTGGATGACCTTAGACCCTTAACATCATTATTTGGTGACAAGGTCTAAGGTCAGACATCTTAGTTGATGACCTCAGACCTTATAACATCATGATTTGGAGACAAGGTCTGAGGTCCTACATCATACTTGGATGACCTCAGACCCTTAACATCATTATTTGGTGACAAGGTCTGTGGAAAGACATCTTAGTTGATGACCTCAGACCCTTAACATCATTAATTTGGTGAAATTATTTATGAGGATAACATCTTAGTTGATGACCTCAGACCTTATAACATCATGATTTGGTGACAAGTTCTGAGGTCAGATATCATACTTAGATGACCTCAGACCCTTAACATCATTATTTGGTGATAAGGACTGAGGTCACACATCTTAGTTGATGACCTCAGACCATATAACTTTATGATTTGGTGTCAAGGTCTGAGGTCATACATCATACATGGATGACCCCAGGCCCTTAACATCATTATTTGGTGACAAGGTCTGAGGACAGACATCTTAGTTGATGACCTCAGACCCTTAACATCATTAATTAAGTGAAATTATTTGTGAGGATAACATCTTAGTTGATGACCTCACACCTTACAATATCATGATTTGGTGACAAGGTCTGAGGTCAGACATCAGACTTGGATGACCTCAAACCCATAACATCATTAATTCGGTGAAATTATTTGTGGGATAACATCTTAGTTGATGACCTCAGACCTTATTACATCATGATTTGGTGACAACGTCTGTGGTCAGACATCGTACTTGGATGACCTCAGACCCTTAACATCATTAATTTGGTAAAATTATTTATGAGGATATCATCTTATTTGATGACCTCAGACCTTATAATATCATGATTTGGTGACAAGGTCTGAGGACAGACATCATACTTGGATGACCTCAGACCCGTAACATCATTAATTTGGTGAAATTATTTGTGAGGATAACATATTAGTTAATGATCTCAAACCTTATAATATCATGATTTGGTGACAAGGTATGAGGTCAGACATCATACTTGGATCATCTCAGACCATTAACATCATTAATTTGGTGAAATTATGTATGAGTATAACATCTTAGTTGATGACCTCGGACCTTTTAATATCATGATTTGGTGACAAGGTCTAAGGTGAGTCATCATACTTGGATGACCTTAAACACTTAACATCATTAATTTGGTGAAATTATTTATGATTATAACATCTTAGTTGATGACCTCAGACCTTATAACATCATGATTTGGTGACAAAGTCAGAGGTCAGACATCATACTTGGATGACCTCAGACCTTTAACATCATTATTTGGTGACAAGGTCGGAGGTCAGACATCTGAGTTGATGACCTCAGACGTTATAACGTTATGATTTGGTGATAAGGTCGAAGGTCATACATCATACTTGGATGACCCCAGACCCTTACAATATCACAACTGGTGACAAGGTCTGAGGTCAGACATCATACTTGGATGACCTCAGACCCATAACATCATTAATTCGGTGAAATTATTTGTGAGGATAACATCTTAGTTGATGACCTCAGACCTTATAACATCATGATTTGGTGACAACGTCTGAGGTCAGACATCATACTTGGATGACCTCAGACACTTAACATCATTAATTTGGTAAAATTATTTGTGAGGATATCATCTTAGTTGATGACCTTAGACCTTATAATATCATGATTTGGTGACAAGGTCTGAGGTCAGACATCATACTTGGATGACCTCAGACCCGTAACTTCATTAATTTGGTGAAATTATTTGTGAGGATAACATCTTAGTTGATGACCTCAGACCTTATAACATCATGATTTGGTGACAAGGTATGAGGTCAGACATCATACTTGGATGACCTCAGACCATTAACATCATTAATTTGGTGAAATTATGTATGAGTATAACTTCTTAGTTTATGACCTCAGACCTTTTAATATCATGATTTGGTGACAAGGTCTAAGGTGAGACATCATACTTGGATGATCTCAAACACTTAACATCATTAATTTGGTGAAATTATTTATGAGTATAACATCTTAGTTCATGACCTCAGACCTTATAACATCATGATTTAGTGACAAGGTCAGAGCTCAGACATCATACTTTGATGACCTCAGACCTTTATCATCATTATTTGGTGACAAGGTCAGAGGTCAGACATCGGAGTTGATGACCTCAGACCTTATAACATTATGATTTGGTGACAAGGAATGAGGTCATACAACATACTTGGATGACCTAAGAATCTTAACATCATTATTTGGTGGCAAGGTCTGAGGACAAACATCTTAGTTGATGACCTCAGACCCTTAACATCATTAATTTGGTGAAATTATTTATGAGGATAACAACATACTTGATGACCTCAAACCTTATAACATCACGATTTGGTGACAAGGTCTGAGGCCAGATATCATACTTGGATGACCTCAGACCCTTAACATCATTATTTAGCGAAAAGGTCTACGGACAGACACGTTAGTTGATGGCCTCAGACCCTTAACATCATTAATTTTGTGAAATTATTTATTGTTGATAACATTTTAGTTGATGACCTCTGACCCTATAACATCATGATTTAGTGACAAGGTCTGAGGTCAGAAATCATACTTGGATGACCTCAGACCCTTAACATCATTATTTGGTGACAAGGTCTAAGGTCAGACATCTTAGTTGATGACCAGAGACCTTATAACATCATGATTTGGTGATAAGGTCTGAGGTCATACATCATACTTGGATGACCTCAGACCTTTAACATCATTATTTGGTGACAAGGTCTGAGGAAAGACATCTTAGTTGATGACCTCAGACCCTTAACATCATTTATTTGGTGAGATTATTTATGAGGATATCATCTTAGTTAATGACCTCAGACCTTATAACATCATGATTTGGTGACAAGGTCTGAGGTCAGAGTTCATACTTGGATGACCTCAAACCCTTAACATCATTATTTGGTGAGAAGGCTTGAGGTAAGACATCTTAGTTGATGACCTCAGACCTTATAACATCATGATTTGGAGACAAGGAATGAGGTCATACAACATACTTGGATGACCTAAGATCCTTAACATCATTATTTGGTGACAAGGTTTGAGGTCATACATCTTAGTTGATGACCTCAGACCTTATAACATCATGATTTGGTGACAAGGACTGAGGTCATACAACATACTTGGATGACCTAAGATCCTTAACGTCATTATTTGGTGACAAGGTCTGAGGACAGACATCTTAGTTGATGACCTCAGACCCTTAACATCATTAATTTGGTGAAATTATTTATGAGTATAACAACTTACTTGATGACCTCAAACCTTATAACATCATGATTTGGTGACAAGGTCTGAGGTCATACATCATACTTGGATGACCTCATACCCTTAACATCATTATTTAGTGACAAGGTCTGCGGACAAACACCTTAGTTGATGACCTCAGACCCTTAACATCATTAATTTGGTGAAATTATTTATGGGGATAACATCTTAGTTGATGACCTCAGACCTTATAACATCATGATTTGGTGACAAGGTCTGAGGTCAAAAATCATACTTTGATGACCTCAGACCCTTAACTTGATTATTTAGTGACAAGGTCTATGGTCAGACATCTTAGTTGATGACCTCACACATTAAAACATCAAGATTTGGTGATAAGGTCTGAGGTCAGACGTCATACTTGGATGACCTCTTGCCCTTAACATCATTATTTGGTGACAAGGTCTGAGGACAGACATCTTAGTTGATGACCTCAGACCCTTAACATCATTAATTTAGTGAAATTATTTGTGAGCATAACATCTTAGTTGATGACCTCAGACATTATAATATCATGATTTGGTGACAAGGTGTGAGGTCAGACATCATACTTGGATGACCTCACACCCTTAACATCATTATTTGGTGATAAGGTCCGAGGTCAGACATCTTAGTTGATGACCTCAGACCATATAACATCATGATTTGGTGACAAGGTCTGAGGTCATACATCATACTTTGATGACCTCATACCCTTAACATCATTTTTTGGTGATAAGGTTTGAGGACAGACATCTTAGTTGATGACCTCAGACCCTTAACATCATTAATTTGGTGAAATTATTTGTCAGGATAACATCTTAATTGATGACCTCAGACCTTATAACATCATGATTTGGTGATAAGGTCTAAGGTCAGACATTATACTTGGATGACCTCGGACCCTTAACATTATTATATGGTGATAAGGTCTGAGGTCAGACATCTTAGTTGATGACCTCATACCTTATAACATCATGATTTGGTGACAAGGTCTGAGCTCAGACATCATACTTGGATGACCTCAGACCCTTAACATAATTAATTTGGTGAAATTATTTGTGAGGATATCATCTTAGTTGATGACCTCAGACCTTATAATATCATGATTTGGTGACAAGGTCTGAGGTCAGACATAATACTGGGATGACCTCAGACCCTTAACATCATTAATTTGGTGAAATTATTTATGAGGATAACATCTTTGTTGATGACCTCAGACCTTATAACATCATGATTTGGTGATAAGTTATGAGGTCAGACATCATACTTGGATGACCTCAGACCCTTAACATCATTAATTTGGTGAAATTATTTATGAGTATAACATCTTAGTTGATGACCTCAGACCTTATAATATCATGATTTGATGACAAGGTCTGAGGTCAGACATCATACTCGGATGACCTCAGACCCTTAACATCATTAATTTGGTGCAATTATTTGTGAGGATAACATCTTAGTTGATGACCTCAGACCTTATAACATCATGATTTGGTGACAAGGTCAGAGGTCAGATATCATACTTGGATGACCTCAGACAATTATCATCATTATTTGGTGACAAGGTCTGAGGTCCGACATCTTAGTTGATGGCCTCATACCTTATAACATCATGATTTGGTGACAAGGTCTGAGGTCATACTTCGTACTTGGATGACCTCAGACCCCTAACATCATTATTTGGTGACAAGGTTTGAGGTTAGACATCCTATTTGATGACCTCAGACCTTATAACATCATGATTTGGTGACAAGGTCTGAGGTCATACAACATACTTCGATGACCTCAGATCCTTAACATCATTATTTGGTGACAAGGTCTGAGGACAGACATCTTAGTTGATGACCTCAGACCCTTAACATCATTAATTTGGTGAAATTATTTATGAGGATAACATCTTAGTTGATGACCTCAGACCTTTTAACATCATGACTTGGTGACAAGGTCTGAGGTCAAAAATCATACTTGGATGACCTCAGCCCCTGAACATCTTTATTTGGTGACAATGTCTAAGGTCAGACATCTTAGTTGATGACCTCAGACTTTATAACATCATGATTGGGTGATAAGGTCTGAGGTCATACATCATACTTAGATGACCTCAGACCCTTAACATCATTATTGGGTGACAAGGTCTGAGCAAGGACATCTTAGTTGATGAGCTCAGACCCTTAACATCATTAATTTGGTGAAATTATTTATGAGGGTAACGTCTTAGTTAATGACCTCAGACCTTATAACATCATGATTTGGTGACAAGGTCTGAGGTCATACATCATAGTTGGATGACCTCAACCCTTAACATCATTATTTAGTGAGAAGGTCTGCGGACAGGCACCTTAGTTGAAGACCTCAGACCCTTAACGTCATTAATTTGGTGAAATTATTTGTGAGGATAACATCTTAGTTGATGACCTCAGACCTTTTAACATCATGATTTGGTGACAAGGTCTGAGGTCAGAAATTATACTTGGAATACCTCATACCCTTAACATCATTATCTGGTGACAGGGTCTAAGGTCAGACATCTTAGTTGATGACCTCAGACCTTATAACATCATGTTTAGGTGACAAGGTTTGAGGTCATACATCATACTTGGATGACCTCGGACACAAACATCATTATTTGGTGATAAGGTCTGAGGAAGTACATCTTAGTTGATGACCTCAGACCCTTAACATCATTAATTTGGTGAAATTATTTGTTAGGATAATATCTTAATTAATGACCTCAGACCTTATAACATCATGATTTTGTGACAAGGTCTGAGGTCAGACATCATACTTGGATGACCTCAGACCTTTAGCATCATTATTTGGTGATAAGTTCAGAGGTCAGACATTTTAGTTGATGACCTCAGACCATATAACATCATGATTTGGTGACAAGGTCTAAGGTCATACATCATACATGGATGACCTCAGGCCCTTAAAATCATTATTTGGTGACAAGGTCTGAGGACAGACATCTTAGTTGCTGACCTCAGACCCTTAACATCATTAATTTAGTGAAATTATTTCTGATTATAACATCTTAGTTGATAACCTCAGACCTTACAATACCATGATTTGGTGACAAGGTCTGAGGTCAGACATCATACTTGGATGACCTAAGATCCTTAACATCATTAATTTGTTGAAATTATTTGTGAGGATAACATCTTAGTTGTTGACCTCAGGCCTTATAACATCATGATTTGGTGACAAGTTCTGAGGTCAGACGTCATACTTGGATGACCTCTTGCCCTTAACATCATGAATTTGGTGAAATTATTTGTGAGGATAAGATCTTAGTTGATGACCTTAGACCTTATAATATCATGATTTGGTGACAAGGTCTGAGGCCAGACATTATACGTGGATGACCTCAGACCCTTAACATCATTAATTTGGTGAAATTATTTGTGAGGATAACATCTTAGTTGATGACCTCAGACCTTTTAACATCATGATTTGGTGACAAGGTGTGAGGTCAAAAATCATACTTGGATGACCTCAGACCCTTAACATCATTATTTGGTGACAAGGTCTAAGGTCAGACATCTTAGTTGATTACCTCAGACCTTATAACATCATGATTGGGTAACAAGGTCTGAGGTCATACATCATACTTGGATGACCTCAGACCCTTAACATCATTATTTGGTGACAAGGTCTGAGCAAGGACATCTTAGTTGATGAGCTCAGACCCTTAACATCATTAATTTGGTGAAATTATTTATGAGGATAAGATCTTAGTTGATGACCTCAGACCTTATAACATCATGATTTTATGACAAGGTCTGAGGTCATACATCATACTTGGATGACCTCAACCCTTAACATCATTATTTAGTGAGAAGGTCTGCGGACAGACACCTTAGTTGATGACGTCAGGCCCTTATCATCATTAATTTGGTGAAATTATTTGTGAGGATAACATCTTAGTTGATGACCTCAGACCTTAAAACATCATGATTTCGTTACAAGGTCTGAGGTCAGACATCATACTTGGATGACCTCAGACCCTTAACATCATTATTTGGTGATAAAGTCGGAGGTCAGACATTTTAGTTGATGACCTCAGACCATATAACATCATGATTTGGTGACAAGTTCTGAGGTCATACATCATACATGGATTACCTCAGGCCCTTAACATCATTATTTGGTGACGAGGTCTGAGGACATACACCTTAGTTTCTGACCTCAGGCCCTTAACATCATTAATTTAGTGACATTATTTGTGAGGATAACATCTTAGTTGATAACCTCAGACCTTACAATATCATGATTTGGTGACAAGGTCTGAGGTCAGACATCATACTTGGATGACCTCAGATCCTTAACATCATTAATTTGTTGAAATTATTTGTGAGGATAACATCTTAGTTGTTGACCTCAGACCTTATAACATCATGATTTGGTGACAAGGTCTGAGGTCAGACGTCATACTTGGATGACCTCTAGCCCTTAACATCATTAATTTCGTGAAATTATTTGTGAGGATAAGATCTTAGTTGATGACCTCAAGCCTTATAACATCATGATTTGGTGACAAGGTCTGAGGTCAGACGTCATACCTGGATGACCTCTTGCCCTTAACATCATGAATTTGGTGAAATTATTTGTGAGGATAAGATCTTAGTTGATGACCTTAGACCTTATAATATCATGATTTGGTGACAAGGTCTGAGGCCAGACATTATACGTGGATGACCTCAGACCCTTAACATCATTAATTTGGTGAAATTATTTGTGAGGATAACATCTTAGTTGATGACCTCAGACCTTTTAACATCATGATTTGGTGACAAGGTCTGAGGTCAAAAATCATACTTGGATGACCTCAGACCCTTAACATCATTATTTGGTGACAAGGTCTAAGGTCAGACATCTTAGTTGATTACCTCAGACCTTATAACATCATTATTGGGTAACAAGGTCTGAGGTCATACATCATACTTGGATGACCTCAGACCCTTAACATCATTATTTGGTGACAAGGTCTGAGCAAGGACATCTTAGTTGATGAGTTCAGACCCTTAACATCATTAATTTGGTGAAATTATTTATGAGGATAAGATCTTAGTTGATGACCTCAGACCTTATAACATCATGATTTTGTGACAAGGTCTGAGGTCATACATCATACTTGGATGACCTCAACCCTTAACATCATTATTTAGTGAGAAGGTCTGCGGACAGACACCTTAGTTGATGACCTCAGGCCCTTATCATCATTAATTTGGTGAAATTATTTGTGAGGATAACATCTTAGTTGATGACCTCAGACCTTAAAACATCATGATTTCGTTACAAGGTCTGCGGTCAGACATCATACTTGGATGACCTCAGACCCTTAACATCATTATTTGGTGATAAGGTCGGAGGTCAGACATTTTAGTTGATGACCTCAGACCATATAACATCATGATTTGGTGACAAGTTCTGAGGTCATACATCATACATGGATGACCTCAGGCCCTTAACATCATTATTTGGTGACAAGGTCTGAGGACATACACCTTAGTTGCTGACCTCAGGCCCTTAACATCATTAATTTAGTGACATTATTTGTGAGGATAACATCTTAGTTGATAACCTCAGACCTTACAATATCATGATTTGGTGACAAGGTCTGAGGTCAGACATCATACTTGGATGACCTCAGATCCTTAACATCATTAATTTGTTGAAATTATTTGTGAGGATAACATCTTAGTTGTTGACCTCAGACCTTATAACATCATGATTTGGTGACAAGGTCTGAGGTCAGACGTCATACTTGGATGACCTCTAGCCCTTAACATCATTAATTTAGTGAAATTATTTGTGAGGATAAGATCTTAGTTGATGACCTCAGACCTTATAATATCATGATTTGGTGACAAGGTCTGAGGACAGACATCATACTCGGATGACTTCAGACCCTTAACATCATTAATTTGGTGCAATTATTTGTGAGGATTACATCTTAGTTGATAAACTGAGACCCTTAACATCATTAATTTGGTGAAATTATTTATGAGGATAACATCTTAGTTGTTGACCTCAGATCTTATAACATCATGTTTTGGTGACATGGTCTGGGGTCAGGCATCATACTTTCATGACCTCAAACCCTTAACATCATTAATTTGGTGAAATTATTTGTTAGGATAATATCTTAATTGATGACCTCAGACCTTATAATATCCTGATTTGGTGAAAAGTTTCGAGGTCAGACATCATACTTGGATGACCTCAAACCCTTAACATCATTATTTGGTGACAAGGTCTGAGGTCAGACATCTTAGTTAATGACCTCAGACCTTATAACATCATGATTTGGTGACAATGTCTGAGGTCATACATCATACTCGGATGACCTCATACCCTTAAGATCATTATTTGGTGACAAGGTCTGAGGACAGACATCTTAGTTGATGACCTCAGACCCTTAACATCATTAATTTGGTGAAATTATTTGTGAGGATAATATCTTAGTTGATGACCTCAGACCTTATAACATCATGATTTGGTGATAAGGTTTAAGGTCAGACATTATACTTGGATGACATCAGACCCTTAACATCATTATTTAGTGATGTCTGAGGTCAGACATCTTAGTTGATGACCTCAGACCTTATAACAACTTGATTTGGTGATAAGGTCTGAGGTCATACATCATACTTGGATGACCTCAGACCCGTAACATCATTATTTGGTGACAAGGTCTGAGGACAGACATCTTAGTTGATGACCTCAGACCCTTAACATCATTAATTTGGTGAAATTATTTATGAGGATAACATCATACTTGATGACCTCAGACCTTATAACATCATGATTTGGTGAGAAGGTCTGAGGTTAGACATCATACTTGGATGACCTCAGACCTTGACATCATTATTTGGTGACAAGGTCGGACGACAGACACCTTAGTTTATGACCTCAGACCCTTAATATCATTAATTTAGTGAAATTATTTATGAGGATAACATCTTAGTTGATGACCTCAAACCTTATAACATCGTTATTTGGTGACAAGGTCTAAGGTCAGACATCATACTTGGTTGACCTCAGACCCTTAACATCATTATTTGGTGACAAGGTCTGAGGTCAGACATGTTAGTTGATGACCTCAGGCCTTAAAACATGATGATTTGGTGACAAGGTCTGAGGTCATATAGCATACTTGGATGACCTCAGACCCTTAACATCATTATTTGGTGATAAGGTCTGAGGACAGGCATCTTAGTTGATGACCTCAGACCCTTAACATCATTAATTTGGTGAAATTATTTATGAGAATAACATCTAAGTTAATGACCTCAGACCTTATAACATCATGATTTGGTGACAAGGTCTGAGGTCAGACATCATACTTGGATGACCTCAGACCCTTAATTTCATTATTTGGTGATAAGTTCTGAGGTCTGACATCTTAGTTGATGACCTCAGACCTTATAACATCATGATTGGGTGACAAGGTCTGAGGTCATACATCATACATGGATGACTTCAGGCCCTTAACATCATTATTTGGTGACAAGGTCTGAGGGCAAACATCTTAGTTGATGACCTCAGACCCTTAACATCATTAATTTGGTGCAATTATTTGTGAGGATAACATCTTACTTGATGACCTCATACCTTCTAACATCATGATTTGGTGATAAGGTCTGAGGTCAGACATCATACTTGGATGACCTCAGACCCTTAACATCATTATTTAGTGACAATATTTGATGTCAGACATTATACTTGGATGACCTCATACCCTCAACATCACTAATTTGGTGAAATTATTTGTGAGGGTAGCATCTTAGTTGATAACCTCAGACCTTATAACATCATAATGTGGTGACAAGGTCTGAGGTAAGACTATTAATTTAGTTCAAGCAGACATCATTGCACCAAATCTTCAGAACTGAACATCGCATAGCAAAGAAGCATTCAACAAATAAATCAATAAATGAAGAAATAAAAACCCTCCTCTGAGGTTGTCATCCAATTACAAAATTCAAAAATACAAGCTGACGATGTTCTTCAGAGGGTACAACTAATCAGGGGTTACAAAAAGTACAAATTCTTCGCCAAATAGCCTGAGGATTCGAAGGAAGAGTGCTGGCATCCTCGACCTAATTCCCTTGGACAACGTTAGTCACCTCATCCCCATCATCTCCGGGGTTATCTCCCTCTATCTATGTAACGTCCAATGGCACAATCTCTGTAGGGGCAGCGTCCTCCTCTTCAACCTCTTGAAGGGCTTGCGCAAGCTGAGGGTTGGCAAAACCTAGACGTATGAAGTCAGAGTCCTTCAAGCTTTCTGCACCTTCTCCTTAGCAGTCGCCCATTTGATAGTAGCCTTAATACCTCTTTCGCGGTACTCAAAGCCGAAGCTGGTGAATTCATCGAAGACTTTGTAATTATCCAAAATCCCCTCAGATGGATCCTTAAGGGCTGACTTCACTAAAAAGTCAACCTTTTGCTCGAGAACATCGTCCTTGGCCTTCAGAGCAACAGCTTGGTCCTTTTTAAGCTTGGATATCTCTTTCTCCAGCTGCTTAACCTTCTTCTCATACCCCTAAAAGGAAGACTTTAGACGGTCTACCTCTGCGTTCTGAGAGCTTTGCACCTTCTCCCCCTCTTGTCCTTTCTAGATGAGGGGTAACTTCCTCAGAGTCCAATTACCAAGATGATGCATATCAGCCAGGCCCTGCAAATCATGTGGTCATGTATATAAGTTGAAATTCAAAACAGAGGTTACACTTTGAAGCTATAATGAAATTTGAAGTCATACCTGAATAGACCTGTGGAGGCCAAACTCAACCAGTAGAGGTGTGTCCATGGACCGACAAAAGCGTTTGTCAGCATCGGTCATGGCAGAGCTGATGGTATCCAACTCATGCAGACTATGGCCTACGATGCTATCATTAATTCTTAGTTGATTTATACAAGCAACCAATGCATCTGCAGAGGATATGGGGATTGCGTGATCCTCACCTTTCTTCTTCTGCCTCTGATCCTCAGGGGCAGGGTCGGTAGCATTTCTCTTCTTTGTGGCCTGAACCCTCGACGTTGAGGGAGGGGGAGGAAGAGCATTCAGACCTGCCTTCATAGCAAGCCTCATTAAACATGGTGCTGCCATCTCCCACAACTCGTCACATATCCCTTTCGGACCCTCTGCAAGATACAAAAGTCTGAGTTAGAGAGTCAGACATGCATAAATTCAGAGGTATAACTTGGAATAAAAAGCACTTACCAAGCTCGACTATTGGACTTCCCCCAAGACTAGTCTTTGAGAGATAGTAGGGTGTCATCAGGTGTTCAAATCTTATGAGCAGACCATGCACCCCCTGGTCCTGAAGGTCTTTGACCTTATGAAGATTTTGCTGGCTTAGACCAGGGTCGGCCTTAACAGACATTGTAACTTCCCCCCATCTTAAAGGCATCCTCGGCTCTAATGAGGAAGAGGGGTCACATGGGCTAAATTCCCATGGCCCTAAAGGTAATAAATAGCGTGGATTCAGGTTATGGTTAGAGGTTTGAGTTATCTGAAGCATCTTCTTTTCAGGCTTCCGAGCTACCAAATGATAATAGCTCGGATGGTTTCTGACAGATGAAGGGACATAACACCCTGTAAAGACTTGGACAGGAAGGTCTGAGTGATGAACAACCCTCCATAAAATAATGGCTCCAATTATCACCCTCCAAGCATTGGGCGATAACTGAGAAGGGGCCAAGTTGATATAGGGGAACATAGACCAGACGATGGGATGGATGGGTAGACGAAACCCCAGCTTGAACATCTTCTCGTACAAGCAGATCTTACCATCTCGGTCATGATAAGCCCTCTCTTCTTTCAGAGGTCTCCTGATATTTATGGAGGGGTTGATGGAGTATAATTATCTGAAGCAAAGAAGGTCAATCTCACTGACTGTACTCTCAATTTCGGTCGCCTCAGAGACGTTGACATCACTCTTGGCACCATCATCATCATCTAACTCAACGTCGGCCTGAGTAGACGATGGGTTACCACTTGGAAACCTCTGAGGGAACTCAAACCCTGTGACAGCCGAGAAGGGTATGGCTTCAAGGATTGGCGGGACCGCCACACTCGGCCCAATAATTTCAACCTCAAAGGAAGAGGTTTATGTGCTTGAACTTTTGTGGGACGAGGCTCGACTAGAAACCTCCGCTTGATCAGGGGACTGATCTTGCCGAGTTGTGAAATCCATCGGCTCTTAAAAAGAGTCCACCAACATAGGATCTGAGGAGGAGGAATCAGACTCAGACATTGGTGAGGGTTCAGTAGGGACCTCTGCTTGGTTAGATGGGTCGGGTGGTTCAGGATTTACGAGCTTTAGAGGTGGTGGAAAGATAGGTCTGAGGGGGAATTTCTATGACCTACGAGCTTCCTCCAGCGCTATTTATATTTGCCTAATTTTCTCTAAAGTCTTCTCTCTGAGAGAAGGAAACTCCTCTAAGAGTTGGTAAAGAGGTCTGAGCATAAGAGGCAAACCCTACACTTACAACTCTCCTAAACAACAAACAAAGACTGGCAAATAGAATGATGCAATTAAGGATAAAACTATCAAATGTTGTGCAATAACCACGAAGAACACACAAGAACAGTTCACCAGAAAAAAATGAAGATCTCAGTAGAAATCTCTTAAAACTCACCGAAAAAAGCAAAAACAATACCAAGGCAGAAAAATGAAGAAGAAGGGATGGCAAGAGGTACCTGAAGAAGATCGAAGAAAGGTAGGACAAGGAGCACCAAAACGCACTTCGAAACCAAGAAGATCTTCTAGAGAGAGAAAGTTGCATAAATCACTCGAGGCTGGAAAAGGAAGGAAATGAGGAAAAAAGATAAGATTGGGGGTTTAAACCTCAAGTGTGGGAGCACAAGTCCCAAGGCCCATCATTACCTTGCGATCCCAAGAGACAACCATCATCAAACCTGTTAGGCACGCCACCTACTCCAATGGTTGACACTTGTCAAGATGATAGTGGGCACCTGAAGAAATCCAACCTCGAACCAATACACCCCTTAGATACCTGACCATACAGGTAACTAAGGGCTAGGGTGTGATATTCCCCAAATGTGCTACCTTGGCCAAGGATATGGCCGACATTGGAAAGGTCTGGGATCAATAACCGACGGCCTTGGCCATAGCAAGGTGGGTCGCGATTGACACTACTTCCAACCTCATCAAGGAATGTCTCCATGACTCATGGGACCAGTTCATCAGGTCACCCAGGGATGGAAACCTCGATTGGGAGTAGGCTGAGGGTAAAGGAGCTATACTTCCATCAAGGCCAACTCCAAGAGTGAATCAGCCGATGTTCCTCAGTTCTAGCTTAACCTCAGCCCAGGCCAAACCTTATCCATCCTCACCTCGACTTCACATAAGCCGGGACCATTATTTCCCATCTCATATTGAATAAGAAGCTGGACCTTACCAACCTCGGACTCTTCCAGGCCGAGGTTTTGACCAAGCTCAGATGGCCGAGCTTTTATTGGCGTATGTGTGGATAAGGGAACATGGACACAAATCAGTTATAACAAATCATTCCCCCCACGTGAGGGAATATTTCATAATCATTCTCTACATGTGACAGGGATAGCTATCTTCATCGCATTGGCTAGATCAGCACACACATGCTCATTGCATACATGGGGGGTACACTACACCTCCCATCTACTATATATACTTGTCTTCTCCTTCTTAAGGGGGTCCGAAATTATCAACCCTAGCTAAAACTCTGTCTAAACACAAATTAGAGAGAGAAAGCTTGAGAGATTGTAACTATGGCCATTAGAGCCCTCATACAATGATACATATTATACACTTGCACAGTGGATGTAGGCCTAATTGGCTTAACCACTTATATTTCGGTGCGAATCCTCTTCTCCTCACCTCCTTCTACTATATGTGTATGTACCCTTATGCTGCCATTGCTAACATTGAATTGAGCTCATAAACACCTTGAAGGGTGGTGTTGTTTCTAGCATCATCAATCGCTAATGATCAGAGTCTTCTACGTGAGCCTGTACACCCTAATGGTTATGTAAGTATTGCATTATTTTTGGTATTCTTTTTTGCATTTTTCTTTTATTTCCCTATTTTTTTGAATTTTGAGAAAATGTTTTGTTTTTTTTATTGTGACAGAATGATATTCCTATGAAGAGTCTTTGACCTCAGGGGACGACGGGATATGAGGGAACCTTCCTTTGGTGGTGCATTGGTTGGTTTCTTAAGTAGGTTTTGGTAGTCTGGCATCTACATTGGCTATGATACATAATTCTAGGGAAGTTATATGTGCTCTACAGGAAAGGTTGTAAGATACTATCCACAACATAAATTTGGGTTTAGGGGAGATGACGGTGACTCCCATTGATGTAAACAACTACTAGGGATAAACTGTGAGGCGACCCAGATAGAAATGAATCAAACTCTGAGGGTGACGCCGATGGCGGTTTAGGCAATGTTAGGTGATGTTGGGCGGATAGTCTCGGGGGACTCAATAGGTATATCTCTCCTTCGAGAGGTTTTGTTGAGCTAGTGGATTGATGAGGTCGACGGGCTACAGGTTCGTTAGATGGCTCGCTTATTCATTCTTTTGCTGTTTTGAGGATTTATGGTGGCATGGAATGGCGATGTTGTCTGCTTGTGGTTGTTACCACATTTGAGGGTATTTTTGAATATCCCTCTCTTTGACTAGGGGAGCCTGACTTTGGAGACCCTTTTTTAATCTTTGTATGCTTTCAGTCGGTTCTACCGATATACTTTTACTAGAGCCACATATCTTTTGAAGGAATTTTTCCTTTTTACATTTTCTCTTTATACATTTTTCTTGATTGCTTTCTTCTTATTACTAACCCTTGTCCTTTTGCAAACGTGGTTCTACGAGGTAACTGGGATCAATGTCCACTTGATTGGATCATAGGATGAGTCAGTGGGGGACTTTTATCGGATGTACCGATGGCGTAAGTCTAAGTGGCAATCGAGGTGGTCTCTCTTTTTGGCAGTAGTACGTTAGGTCTTTAATGACCCGTAGAGAAATCGTGTTATCTCTTCTTTTCTCTTTTTATTTTTTTATTTTTGTTATTTACCTATGTGCAAGTATTGACTCATTCTTGGTAAAATGTAAGTGGCCTATTATCCATGAGGTATGACCATTCAACATACGGGGGTGACCGGAGGGAATGCGCAGATGCGTCGACTACTAGTGTATGAGTTTGGGTATTCCTGATATGTGGGGGAAATATTAGTCCGACAGGTCAAGGAAGATGATTTGTTGGTCCCACCGTCAATGACCCTGAGATATATGAGGTAGGTGCAGGAGATGTCAGAGGATGCTCGTGTGGTGGCGATGATTGATGACCTGTGTCAACCATGATTTCAAGATGAGATGGATGATTCCATCATGCATCTACTATGTGACGAATATGCCTACGCCTTATATAGCTTAAGGCAGGGGTACGAGTCGGCTACTGGGGTCTGCCCACGGTGCGAGTGGTGCATTGATGTTAGCATTGGTGGCGACATCAGTGGTTCCATTTCTATGGCTTTCTCCTCCCTCTTACAATATCATAATGCCTTGGGGAGGATTGGTGAGTATGTTTCATCACCCCAATGCGATGGACCCAAAGGTGTTGCGGTTGACTGGGGATGTTCTCCATCCAAAGCTATAACTTTGTCCTTTGTCTTTTTTTTATGATTCTTTTTTTGCCTCAGGCTAACTCATTTTCTTTTTTTTATTTTTCTTGCATAATGTCCGAGTGTTGACTACCTGGCTGAGAGACATACGGGATTGGGTGTCTTCTGAGACTACTCAGATTTGGGAGTTGGTCTCGGTTCCTTCCGATCTTTTGCCATCTGCTATGTCTGAGGATGGATCTGGATCGGGTAGAAGAGTCTACTCATCTCATCGTCGGGGGAAGCGCACACATTGCCGAGATAGGGGATCACAGAGAGAGAGAGAAAGGAAGATGAGAGAAAGTATGGGGGGTCGGTCTGAGTCGTGTTTTTTTTTCTTTTTTAAGATGATGGAATGCTGGTAATACATATATATATATGAAATGGGATAGTACTTTAGTCATTTATCGTTCTTTAAATGACTTAATCTAAATGAACTTTTTACTTTGTTTACTGAGACCGTAAAAAAGGATTAGAATCATTTATTTTAAAACATGATTAGTTAAAAATATAAGGAAAGGAAAATTCTGAATTTTTCTGAAATAAAGAATATTTTTATTGAGTTTTTTTGTTTTGACAAAAGAGGGGATGTCGATCGGCATACCACTTGTCCTACTTCCAGTCAAATCACCCCAAGGTTTTAATTGCACTTTCTTCAGCTACTTTGCCCTTTATGGGGTAGAGTTTCATCCGGATGTTGCAGGATTTTGGTCTTTAGCCAAGTTTTCCAAGTATAAGAAGGGGTATGGTGGAGGATTTTTATTTACTCATTCACATTTTCTTTCTCTTGCTGATTTCTTGCTTTGTGTTTGCTTTTAAAAATGGCTTTTCCCATAAGTGCTGAATTTTCATGTTACCTCAAGAACTTAGAGGCTATGTGCTCGTATAATGTAGACTATGACGCCTTTAACTTGCGCCGAGTTTCCTTATGGCACACTCGTCCCATTGACTGGACATGTTGATGACAATGGCACAATTCTAGTACCTTGAGGATCATATTTTTCATTTTGCCTTGGATGAAGTCTGCCCGACTTACAAGTATTTTTATGTTATATTGGGGGGAAATCCCACTCTAGCGGAGGCCGTGCCTAAATTATCTTGGTCTCCTCTAGCATTGTTGACATAATTTCTCCATATCTCACCCTCGGCGGATTAGTCATTTGTTACTCGAGGAATGATCTCCCCTCCTACTTGTTATAATTCATTCGTCTATTGGATGCCAATGATGCGGACTATACTGGAGTTTTTGCCATTAGCTTAACTTTGAAGCTATTGTTGGTGACCAAGGACCTGCTGATAGACCCTTAAATTGTTTCCATTATTGCATGGATGTTATATCCTCGTAATCCTACGACGGTGATATACTGATAGAGACCCAGAATGGTCTAGATGCTTAGGGTACCAGACGAGTTTTAGAATTTATTTAAGGGATAAATCCCCTTCTCGAACACCACAGTCCTTAACTCTCGTATTGAATGATGGCATTATCTGGCGATTATACCCTTGTAAATGATATAGAGCCTTCAGTCTCCGTTCATCCAAGAATGACAACTCATTAATTTAGCTCTAATGCCAGTCTTCCTCTTTGACTTTTCTCTCAAGAATGATGCATAGTCAAGGTATTTCTAATTCAACGAGTAGGAATACGCCTATGTCGTATACTAGAAAGTAATGGGTAGCCCTAATAGATTCTCGAAATTAAGTACGGTAGCCCAGAGGGCGAAGGGGATTCGATCGGCCTAATATTGATAAATCTCGATCATCTTGGTGATGTTTGATTTGAAGTTCTAATTTATAGCTCTGACTGAATTGTTAGTTTATGGTCGATAGAGAGAATATTTGTGTCTCTGAACCCCATAATTATCGAACAATTTTATGACTTCTGCCTTAAAATTTAACCCGTTGTTTATATACTAGTTCGTGCTGGACCCCCTATCGGCATATGATTTTTTTAATGAACTTGTGTACCTTTTTATCATTTAGAACTGCGTATGACTCGGCTTCGACCCATTTGGTGAAGTAATCAATGGAAACCAGGATGAACTCATGCCCATTAGAAGCTTTGGGTGTAACGTTCCCTAGGATATCGATGACGTAAATGTAAAACAATCAAGGAGAGGTCATGTTGTATAATTCCTGTAGAGGTAAGTGTTGAAGATTGGAAAAATGTTTGAATTTAAGGCATTCTAACATTAGCAGTGCAATCCTTAACCATAGTTGTTTAATAGTAACCTTGTTAGATAATATTCTTGGCGAGCATACGGCCATTTATGTGGGGTTCGCATTCCACACTATGAATTTTCTATATCATCTCTTCAATGACATCCCCTATGATGCAGTGTAAGTGGGCTCCATCGAATTTTCTCTTGAATAGTGCTTTCTTGTAAACAATGTAATGGGCAACCAATTTATGGAGGGTTGCTCGATCTTTCGTGTTGAATATTAGGGATACCTACCGGGCTTAAGGATGCGCTAAATGTCATAGTACTAGCACTAAGCCATATTATGATCTTCTTCTATTATGAGTTCAATGTAATAGAAGTGGGTTAGTTTTTCTTGATTTTGGGCTAGGGAAATGGGCCATCATTATTCCTTCGGGCATGTTGACCATATAGGCTAAGGTAGCAAAAGGCATCAACTAAGTTCTCATTTTCTAGAGGCAAGTCATGGAAGGTGATTCTCAAAATTGGGAGACCGACTCCTCTTGGTGAGCATGGAAGTGTAGGAGCTTCTCATCCTTGACTTTCCATCATCTAAGGACATATCCGATAATGAGATCTAAAACCCTACAGACATATAGGCATTGGATTCCTTTCATATGAGAGACTTTGATGCCTACTGTGCACGCCGTGTATTCGATCATGTTATTGGTACAGCAAATATATAGATTGATGGCAATTGTAGTGTGAGAGTCATCAGGGACAATTAGGAGTATCCTAATGTCATACCCTTTTTCATTGGAAGCACAATCAAAAAACATTTAGTTCTGTAGGTCTTCTTGGGTTGTACAAAGTATATCTCTATCTTGGAATTTGGATATCCAAATATCGGCTACTTCCACAGGTTTGTCAGTAATGTAGTCAGAGATGGCTCTTCCTTTCATGGCTTTCTGTGTGGCATGCACAATGTTGAATTCAGATAATAGCATTAACCATTGGTAAATTCACCTAGAAATTGATGGTTTCTTAAGTAAGTATTTAATAAGATCCATTAGGGACACAAGTCTAATGGGTAAAGTCAGCATGTAGTGCTAGAATTTTTAAGTGACCTAGACAATGACGATACATGCTTTCTCTAAGGTAGTGTAATTGACATCGTACCCAACCAATTTGTGACTAGTATAGTAGATTACCCTCTCTTCATTGTATTCTTTACTGTATTGTTCTAACAGAGACCTAGTTGTGGTGTCTGATACGATCAAGTATAAAAGTAAATGGAATCTAGGTTACGGTGGTATGAGTATTAGAGGTCGGGTTAGATACTGCTCGATTTGATCAAAGGCTTCTTAACAAGCTTCATTCTAGACTTTGGTAGAATCCTTTCGAAGGAGTTTGAATATGGATTCACAAATCGAAGTCAACTAACTGATAAATCGTCTCATATATTGTAATTTACCCAAGAATTCCTGGACTTCCTTCTCTATTTTGGGTGGTGGCATTTCGAGTATGGTATGATTTGCTTTAATCCGCTTTTATCTAACCTTGAATCCCAAAATATTTCCTTTAGTAATGCCAAAGACACATTTCTACGAGTTAAGTCGCATTTGGTATTGTCATATTTTGAAGAATTTTCAAAGAGTGAGAACATGAAATTACTCAGTCTTAGACTTGATAATCATATCATCTATGTAGACCTTGACGTCTTTGTGTACCAGATCATGTAAGATGGTTGTGGCATCCCTTTGGTTGGTAAATTTTTTTTTTTAGACCAAACGGCGTAACGATGTAATAGAAGGTTCCCTAAGGGGTAATGAATGAAGATTTTTCTTGATGATAAAAGCTCATCTTAATCTAATTGTATTCGAAAAACTCGTCAATAAATTACTTAAGATCATGACTATCCGTGTTGTTTACAATCATATCGATATTGGGTAGCGGTTAATCATCCTTGGCAGAGGCCATGTTCAAATTTTGATTATCAATGCACATGCAAACATTTCCTCCTAATTTCGGCAGTGGTACAATGTTGGGTAGCGATGTGGGATATTTTCTCATCCGAATGAAGCTCATGTTCAACTATTTGACCACTTCTTCCATAACCTTGAGTGGCCATTCGGTCCGGAGCTATCGCAATTTATGTTTTACTTGTTTACATTCTAGTAGAGTTGGAATCTTATGTTGAGCGATCTCGGGATCAATTCTCGACATGTCATTGTAGGACCATGGGAAGACATCCACAAATTCCTTCAGTAGTTCTTCGAGTTGGGCACGCTCACGCTCGTCGAGGGTGGACCCAATCCTAATCTCATGTAGTTGGCTAGTAGAACTGAGATTAATATCAATAATTTCATCTTCATTAATTTGAACGCTCTTATGTTGTTTTTTATTAACCTTCTTAAGATTAGTTAAGAATTGTCCATTTGTAAAATCATCATCATAAAGATTTTGATTATAATCAGTAAAATTAATGTAAGGCACAACAAGATACTCAAAATCTTCATTTATTTCATTCTCGGGAAAACAGCGTTGAGAAGCTCATCAAAGAAGGTCTCGATTACATTATGATCAGAACAACAAGAAACAACAGAAGAGGGAGAAATGGGATAAACATTTGAGTTGGGTTACATTTTAGCGGGTGGAACTAGTACAACATTCTAGTTAAGGAGGGGTTTGTTAGTAACTTTGATCAAGATGGATGGATCCGATGATATGGCGCCTGAGTGGATAATGTATAGTGCCAACCCGTGTCTGAAAGTTGAATGAATCCTCAGAGTCACTTCTCACATCATTCTCGATAATGGCTTTAGTCTTCTTAATGAGCGGTTGCACATGATGCTGGTAACTTTCGTCCCGTGAGGATTTTTCTTAAAAGAAGATTTATGTTCCTATCTTTATTTTCTTGTACATATGATCATACCAAGATTAAGGAAATCCACAAAAAGGAAAATATTCACCCTCTTTCACAAATATTTCGTTTAAGGAATCTCTTGAGACAGTCTTAGCATTTTCTAGCCTTTTCTTAAATTGAGGTTGACACATCATTCTAAGTTCCTCTTGTGATGGTTAACAACCTAGGCCACATAGAGGAAAGGCCTTATTCAACACTATAGGCTCTAGTATTCCCTATTATCGTCATCTTAGGCCTAGTCCGAGTATAAAGTGAATATTCTTGAACATTTGCATCACATTAACATTATTGTGGGGGTTGTGATATGAACAGACTCTATCTTTGAAATCGTCTCCTGGGAGAAGTGAAAGTGGTTTGACTCGGAAGCTTGCCAGAAGCATATCATTCGCCCCATCTTGTGTTTCTAGTACTAGAATACTGGTTCTCGCATTCTAATTGTTAGCATCATATCCTAAGATGGTGATGACATGTCTATTGGCGAAGAACTTTAGTTTCTGATGGAGAGAAGAAGGAACCCCTTTGATACTATGGAGCCATGGTTATCCAAGCAACATGTTGAAACAAGACACGGTATTGATGACTTATAATTCAATAATGGGATTTATAGGGTTAGCCCCTATTGTATGATTTATGGATCCCATCAATTCTCGATGAGTATTTTCATAAGTGTGCACCACAGAGGAAGTTGGAGAAAGGTCGCTTACTTTCAGTCCCAAGAAGTTTAGGGTTCTTAACGGAAAAATATTAAGTGTTGATCCGTTGTCGACAAGGGAAAGCGAGATTGTCTTCTCTATGACTTTAATATAGATATTGAGAGAATAGTTGTGATTGGGACGAAACTTAGGGATTTCTTCCTCGGAGAAGGAGAGCATTCTAGCAGAGTTTAGAGACCCGACCAAGTTCACAACTTATTTCAGAGTCGTGGAAGGAGGGACTATGGGAACAGTAAGTAATTTAATCAATTCATTTCGGTGCAGTTGGGAAGACATAAAGAGTCCCCACGAAGTGATGTTATCTTGAGTTTTATTTAACCGATCGAGGATTTTACCCTCCTCAATGGTCATTACTATTATAGGGAGTTTTTCAACACATTTTCCCTTATCAGTCATTGTTAATTGATGGTTTGGAACCTAGTAATGCCTCCCAGATCTAGTCATATAGTTCATAGAGAAAGGGAAAAATAGAAATCCTGTTTCGTTGTCTATCTCAGGCTATTTGACTACTTTTTTTATCTCTCCTAGAAGATCCTAAAACGATATCATTCCACTTATACTGACTACTAGGCTAGTCTTTTTTGGACTTTGCTCTTTCACTAAACTATCGAAATCGCCCCCCCCCCCCCCCCCCCAAATCTGATGGCAATGATTTCATCTTTGCACTATAAGTCAATGCATTCTACAACCTCAATAGCCTCTTCGTATAGACCCCCCACTTAACGGGGAGATGTAAAAGCTAAGGGACTAAGCACCCTTGTAGTTTTAAAGCATCAAATAGCTCTGACACACTACAAATTTTACCGATTTGTCAGAATATATTTTCCATGATATGGAGGAATCATTTAAGTTGACTCATTAGTGGATACCACCTAATTATCTATTTCTCAAGCCTTCTTTTGAGATTTTATGAACAACTCACTAAACTTCCGGTAGTTAATGGTTATTTCTGAGGGAAATTTCAGCTGAAACTCTCGAAACTGGTTCAATATCGCTGGTAATTCCATATCTTTTCTCCAGGAATGAGTATAAATGATAATGCATGCTCTTGTAAGGAGTGACAGGGCCTGATTGGAAAAATAGGCAAGGTGTAGGAGAAAATATGGGAAAACTTTAAGGGATTAAGGAAAATATACTGGTATGATGGGTAGTTTACTGGGTACAATCTGGGTAGAAGGGTCAAACTCTAGGTCTTCTTATTGGAAGATAGAATTTATATGGTTTGCGAGTGAATTATGGGTAGTATTTTGTTTAGGATAGTCTAGTGGGGTGATGATACCCCGATCAATCAGACCTTGGATTATATATCGGAGATGAAAGCACTCATAAGTGGTATGATGGGCATTTTGATGGAAATTACAATGGACGTCTGGTTTGAAATTTTTAGGAAGTGGATTTTGTAATGGACGAGGGTCCAATGGCTTGATAAGATTCTGTCCCAAAAGGTCTTAATAGACATTGGAGAGGGGAGCATGAAACTTGGTATATTCATTTCAAACTAGGTTAGGTCATCTTTTTGGTGCCCATGAAGTGGCAGGCTGAGAGATGTTATCGATGGTTTAAATTGTGGTATTGACAGGCTTCCCGTACTTACTGGGAGTAAGTTGTCTGGATACTTTGTTTGGCTCCTCTTCTATCTTGTTAAGACTTTCCTTAGTCTAAACCCCTGCTTCTTGGAGGGATAAAAAATGGGGGTAGTATTGTCCTCCCATCGTTGCTCGAACATAGGGTAAGAAGTTCTTCTTAACAATACTAGCTTATTCATCTTCGGAAGACCGGTTGGTCATGGTAACTATTTTCTCTCCCCCCTTTCTATGAAATTACTAACAGTTTCTCTAGGATTCTTCTTGAGAATAACTAAATCCCAGTAAGTAACCTCCAACTCCTCATTGTATTTGTATTGTGATATGAATTCACAGGCAACGTCCTGCCAACTGCGAATTCTGGATTCCTCGAGATATAAGAACCAGTAAAGATCATTGTCCTTCAAAGTCTATTCGTTCATCTCGGGAATTATTTCCTTTGTGTCACTTAGGAGAGTCATGGTTCGGTGGTAATTTTAGAGATGAACAATTGGGAGCCCGCTACCCTCAAACTTCTCAATGTTGGGCATTGTGAATTTTTTAAGTAGCCTTGCTTTAGGGTAGGGAGACATATGGGTGTAATCCATGTACTTCTCGAAGATTCAAACTTGGTCAAACTTCTTGGTCAATAGCTTAAAGTCCTCCCTGACCTTTTTCAACTCTTCCTCATTCAGATCAATGGTCATGGGCAGGTTAGCCCCTATCTGGATAAGATTTAGAATTGGGAGATGACCTGGTGGTCACCCATTGGGAGGAGGGGCACGTGGAGTATGTTAATATTATTTTGGTACCTAAATAGTCTCAAGCGCGGGGGAACCCTTAGCACGGGGTAAGGGTACCTCGGGCTCTTTGGGAATAGGGACTCGATTTTGTTGCATCTCATGAACCTCTATTTGAAGGTTGTCAATATTGGAAGTACGTTTAACTAGAATTATCATCAAATCAGGCTAAACATTCGGCACTTGGTATGCGTTCTCGATGGAAAGCGGGTGAGGGTGGATTCCGAACTCAAAGGAAATAACGGGAGAACTAATGAAGCATCAGGGAAGTTAGACAGAAGACCAAAATCAATTGGGAGCTAGTCCCAAGGTCGGGTATGCGATCGACTTGAGAAAGATAATGATTCGAAATTATTTTTTTAAACGAGAGGAGGAAAAACTTTTATTGTTGAAAAAGCAGGAAAAAGTTTTTTTTTAAGAAAAATTGGAAGGGGTAGGACAATATTTTTGATATTTTGATAATAGAGGTTAAGAAATGTTTTTGGTATTTTAATAAAGGAAGAGGACAAATATTTTTGACACTTTTGATAAGGGCAGAGGGAAAAACGAGAGAAGAGTCTCAACACAATTATTATTATTATTATTATTATTATTATTATTATTATTATTATTATTATTATTATTATTATTATTATTATTATTATTATTATTATTACTATTGAAAAAATTATTATTATTATTATTATTATTATTATTATTATTATTATTATTATGTTTTCACTTATATTAGGTTTACCTAAATGTAAAAAAAATGTCCGGGACCTGAACCATGGAAAATTAGGTTTGAAAAATATGTAAAACATGGTTGGACTTAGTGCCAGGCTCATGGACAAGGTCCCGTTTTGAAAAAAGCCATAAAAATTTGGGCAGTAATCGGTAAACTAAATATGAGTGCCCTAGGTTTGACACCTGTATGAGGGTACGCAATTGCCGCGTTAGTGGAAAGGTTTCTCCCAGCATGACTTGCACGATATACGTCTTGCTTTTGAGGCCAATCGGTATGTGTGGACAAGCCACTTGATATACTTGAGTGTACGTGAAGTACCTCACTATATAGTTCGCGAGGATAGTACGTGTGAGAGAAAATTCAATGGACCCAATGTACGTGAACGAGTTCCCAACTATATACCTCTTGTCATCATTTCGGTCAAGCGGTATGATGTGTGGGGGGGGGGGGGGGGGGGGACTGTTCGATATACATTGAAGGTACTTGGCCAATGGAAGGTTAGAGTCATATTTCTTAGGATATCTATGACCTGTCGGACCAGTGCCCATCGCAAAGTGACTCCTCATTATGGGAAACAATTTGGTCAATAGCCATGCTCTTTGGTTATATAGTGTGAAAAATGAATGATTCTTAACTAGTATATTATGGAGAGTGTATTTTATTTGGCATGACGAGCATTATACTAATAGGGAAGAATGTGAAAGTAACAAGTAAATCTAGCATGGAGCACAAAGATACACTAATCATGGATGTGAGAATATCTATGAGTGAGTGTGTGGTAGTGAACCTAAGCATCGATCAACTACAAGTGGTGTGTGATAAGTGTGAGTGAGAACGAATATATATACAAGTGTGAGAAGTGGAGGTGTGTGCTAATGACACCGAAGCAAGGATATTCTAAATGGTGTGTGCAATATATGGATATAATTGATCCTACTTGTAAGTAGTGTCAAGTGTACATGGAGAGTATCTACAAGTGTGTGAGTGAGGAATGATATATGAATGATGTAAATATATACAAGAAATAATATAGGAGAAAAGTGAACATACAAGTAGATGCATTCACAGACAAGAAGAAAATCAAAACACCCATACAAATAGAGTCTAGACCTCTTCCGTTATCCCTAGTGGAGTCACCGTTATGGCCATTCCAAGATCTTTCCCTTCCCTGGGAGTTCTTGTTGTGGGGAAAACGGGGAGGATGAAGGTCTCAAACCCCTTGCTACATTATGGTGTACTTAGGAGTCGCCAACCTATTTTGCACAAAATAGGCAAAAGAACATGTTCCCTTCTCGAGAGAGATGCATCAAGGACAAACTGATGCTTGCTAATATATAAGAGGTTCAGGGGCTATGTTACGGAATGGGAAGGGGTTAGGCACGCATCTCGACCTTTAGGTCTCTCATGGGATTTTGTTATTATTTTCCCTAATTTCTCTGTGAAGTTTGTGTGCATGTATATAAGTGGAGATGAGTAATTGGTCGACTCACATAATGGAAAAGATGGAGTGAGGTCATCCAAAGGAATGTTCCAAAAATAATTATTTAGAAAATATGATGTGCGCGCTTATTGAGATATTGATCCTTATAATGGAACGATAATATTTTTTTGATTAAACACAAATATGAATCAAAAGTATAATATGTAGATGAAATCATGAAGATGTGAAAGTAGGAAAATTGAAAATTTAGATTGGAGTCTCGAGTTTTTGCTCGAAACGCCTACGTAGCCTATAAAGGCATCAAAGTTCACATACTTCGCATATTGCACAAGGGTGGGTTTTATCCTATAGATTAACATGAGTTTATTATATGTGTGTGTATAGGAAAGATATTTTAGTTTACGAAAATGTGGTGAATAATCCTGTTGGAATTTATAGGTGTAACCCTCTTTTTCTTTGTTTTCATTTTTTTATAGAAAATAAAGTATTTGCAATATAACTAATGAAGGACTAGATGTTAATGTGTATGAACTAAAGTAAATTCTAAATTAAACATTAATGTAACTAATGTGAAAATAATGAAATTTAAAGAGAGAGAAAAGGATATTTGGACCATCTTTGGAGAATTAAGGCATGAACATGATCCTTCATGACATCCCTTGAATGTTGGGATGAATGTTTCATGAGAGAGAAGGAGATTTTTCTGAATTGAATATGAAAATGATGGGAATGAAAGATGGAAAGGAATTTCACCTAATGAAACTTCACTGATTGTAAGAGAATGTTGCTTGGATCACTGATATTGATGGATATGAGGTGTGCCTTGAGAGTGAACTAATGACATCCTTTTATAAGGTAGGGTGACTGCAATCGTGATACCCCTATCCCTTCCAATCGGCAGGTGACCCTAGACACACTACCGATTGGTAGGGAAATGGACCTGTCAATTGGCAGTCTCTTGCTGATTTTTTTCAAAAAATGATCGTAGAATGCAATTTGTAAATCCAAATCATGCATGAGGCATACCTTTAAAAAGGTAATTCATAGACCTTTAAGATTACTTGGGCCGCTCTCGGATCCGTGAGTTGACTTTGGGTCCAAATGGGCTCAAAAGTCACCGTCGATCTTTTGGATGGAAGATCGTCAGACAGTAATGGATCATTTGTCTAAATCGTAAATTATAATATTGCATGGGGTGGACCATTTGAAGGTTTATGCAAGGTAATTTGGCATTCCAAAGAGCTTCGCTCGATTTGGATAGTTGACTTTGGTCAACTGGGGCCTGAAAGCACCCGGTGACCTTTTGGAGTAAAACGAGTCATTACTCCGTACTGTAAGGCTTATTTTCCCACAAGGCGAACCGTTGGAAAAGGGTATTTACTGAATTTAAAGATTTATTAAGTATCATTCAATCTAAAGAGTTAAACTTGGTCAAACGGAGCCTAGGAGTGCCTGATTGCTTCTGGATCAGTGTTCGGGGGGAAATGGATCATTCGTCCGAATGGTTATGCCATTTTATGCACGGGGGTGGAATGTTGCAAAGGGGTTTCAGTGACATTCGAAGATTCATTGGCATCCTGAATGATTTTTGGTAGTAAAATAGTCTATTTGTCTGAATCGTTACACCGATTCTCGCGTGGGGTGGACCATGAGAAAGGGGATTAAGATACCTTCGAATATTCATTTATCTTTCGCCTTAACGATAGGGTTGACAAGAGTCAAGCAGGTCCCAGGAGCGCTCGATAGCCTTTAGATCGGTACTCGGAGTATGATCTAGGGTTTGTAGTGAATTTAGGAGGTGCTATGGACTTAAGGAGAGACTTAGGAGGGTCCTATAATGTGGTGTTTACATGATCAAAACATTATTTCTTATATATCAAAACACACATTTTAATTTCTATAGTAATTAATTCTAGTAAAAAAATATATTTTTGGTTTTCAATTTATATAAAATATTATACAATTTAAAAATCAGGGGTAATAGATTCTCCCTCCTAAAATCATGAATTTTCTCCTCGAAATTCGATGAAGCATAAACATATAAAAGTAAACTCGTGCTAACAAAATAAGTCTCACATATTCCAACCCGCATAATGCCACTATTGGGCGTCCATACACCCAATCCTAGATGCACCAACCCCACTAACGAAAGTACAATATCTATCTTAGCAATATTTATAAGCGTAACTATGATGATAACGACATATCAATCTCTACCATGAATCACCACTCAATTCTATCTTCAAAATCCATGGCAACTCTTAAGTCCTCAAATGAAATCACATCACTACGTCGCTACTATAGATACCTAACATTTATACTAACGCTATTCAAAATAAATCACACCTCCAAAAATTAAATCTATGGAACCTAACATCAAGATTACTACTTCTAATATCAATCCTACAATGTCCTTAACACAAAACTATCTATCTTTAACAAACTACAACTAGCACGTACACTTGAGCCAATATCTTAGAGAGTGAGAATGAAAAATAGAATCAAAGATCAGTAACACGGAAGCTATAACATACTCAAAACCTACAAGATCTAATACCATGCTCTGATACCAACTGTGACACCCCGCATATTTTGACATTGGAGGTCACCAGTCCCCGTTGCCAACCTACGTCGAGCGTTATAATCAAAATACCATTCTTAGAATGTGAAAAAAATATGTGACATTAGAAGTAATCCAAAATTTAATCCAACGAATATAAACATCTATACAAGAAATTACATCACCATGCTAGTTCCAAATAATACTCAACTCCAAAAGATAGATTAATACTCAAATGAATAATCTAGCTCCAACCTCTAATTGAAAACCATAAAAAAAATTGAACCAAATGGCCCACCAAATCCATAAATAATTGTCACATATATAATACTATGGACAAGAAATAAGCTAAAGTACTAAAGTAGTAAAATAGCTCCAACTACACTCCATAAATCTCCTACCAATCCTATGCAGCTACTACAATAAATAAACCTAATGTTAGTCATTGCAATAGGTTTGAGACCACCGCATGAATATTAACTTCGCCTCCAAATTGGGATCCGTGAATCAAGACATAAGCATTATACGATATAAATCTTGTAATAGAGTATTGTGAAATTAAAATGATATATTAATGTATGAGTAAAGTAAAACCGCACTAGCTACCCACACAACTAAGACACCTCATTATTCAATTCGAGTTATGTTATTAAAATAGTGAATTAGATCTAAACCTTGAAGTTAGTAAATTTAATTATTAAAATATTCTTATTGGTATGATGCCATTATAGCTAGTTAATATTTCTATTGGTCCCACACATACTTTGGCATGCTTGAGTTTCACCACATCACATCCATTCTCATCATTATAGTCAGTTGATCTTTTCATTTGCCCTTCACATTCTCGTGATGTTCTACACATGGCACATGACTAAAACTAGTCATCCCAATTATATTTACCCTCCACCTACTCCTAATGAAAACAAACACCCATGTCCGTATAGCCATTCAACCCAATTATCGTTGACCATGGACATACTTGCGATGCAATTCATTTTAATACTCGTTTGTTATCTTAGGCAATAATTATTAATTCTTAATCAATTTCTCTTTATTCTCAGTTGTCCCCACAAATAATTATGGCATCACAATCTAAAACCATCCCTAGTACCATACCTAAAGATCACAAAACCAAAAATATTACCTACTCTATAACCTATGAAGAATAGTTACAAAAATTATCATCTAGTCTCACACCTAGCCTAAAGAAATAACATAACGGTGTACTACCTAGTTTCACCCCAGAAATACCCAACTGTATAAGCACACACTCACTTGTTCCATTCCTAGAAAATTCCAACAATAACAAAGTCTACCTACTATTCCCATACCTAACAAGCAACCTATTAAATTAGTGAAAGCACAATTATGCCCAAAAAAATCCCAACGTTCCCACAACGTCAAAATATTAATGTGAATAATCTCTAAGTAAATTATAATATTAATTTAACACTATAATTCTCTATTTAATACTAAGAATTAAATTACATTCAAGTTGCATCCATATAATCATCTAATAACCAAATTCTACCAAGTAGTTAACAAGTTGTCAAATTCAATAATACCAATACGAGTGATATTTCAACAATTCAACACATAATTTAAATCAAACATGTGTATTAATAATCTTAGACAACAATAAATTCCATTCAAAAAATTACACATCAATATCAAAATTCTACGAGAGTTAGAACATTATTCCAAGTTCATATTTTAATTATAACATGAGATTCATCCCACATATCTACCATATGGAAATACTATAATATAAGCATGCTATGTTTCAAGGGTTATATCATATTTTTAGATTTAATAAACACAGAACCGAATTTACTTTCACTTTTTGTAATTAAACTTCATAATTATTTTTAAGAAAACATGATTAATTAAGGTTTAGGAAAAATTTAAAACATAGAATAGTCAAGGGAACAATATAAGTATTCATATATGATAAGAAGACGCTTCGAAAGTCTGACTACACATTTGCAATCCTCCCGCGAAAATAACAAAGTCTCGTTCTTGATTTTTTCTTGAGAATACTTAACTTGAATATTCATAACTTGAGTCAAACTTGTTTTTAATGATGTTTTAGATTTTGTATATGGAAGAAAAGAAAACTTAGCAAGCTACTACATTTTGAGATGTGATAAGAGTGTTAACACGGTCTAAACCGTCAGACTTTTAATATCGGAAAACCAAAAGAGTTTGAAACCAACACAAACACCTAAAAATAAACCAATTTTCCAAATCTTCCTTGGGTCGAATCGATCCCCCCCTAAAGCCAAATCGATTACCCATGTTCAGCCGACAAAAAAGAAAAGTTGAAAAAAGTTCGATACTCTTCTCGATTTCAAATCCGATTAAAGTTTAATTTCTTATATATGAAAACCAACATTTCAAATCCTAAAATAATTACGTGTAAAAAAAATATAAATCCATTTTTCAATTTATATAAAATATTCTATGGTTTAAAAATCAAGGGGTATTACATATTTAGAGTGAAAAAAATCATGGGCACGGGGTCACTTCAATCGTGCATATGGACAGCCGTGGAAACGGATCTAGATCTGGTCGGGCATATGAAAATGCCTAGTATACTTGTTAGGGAACACAATTCCAGAAACAAAAAAAATGTAGGAATCACAAAAATCCAATCTCTCGAAAAATATAAGATGAATGAATGTAACAATGGGTAGAAATATTCTTGCATATCTTGAAAAGCACTATTTTTAGATAAATGCTCATAAATAAAAAAATTCAGACATACGTATATATATATATATATATATATATATATATATATATATATATATATATATATATATATATATATATATATATATATATGCAATGTCAAATATTAAAATGTGTGGTAGTCAATAGGCATAAACTGATAAACATGATTTGACAAATAAATTTCCTTTGAATATTCACTAATGCATAGATCGAGAACAAATTTAACATAAATATCAATTATTCCAACATAGAGGGTAAATTATTTTCATGTTATTTCAGGAAACTTTTTATTTAAATTAAGGAATTATTTGTGAAAAATCTTACCTTTCACTAGGAAATCAACTATTGTCATCAATTCACCAATCTTAACCCTAAGTTCACTACTATCCTATGGAATACTTGTCATACATTATTCATGAACCTATGGTTTATGCCCTTTAAGTACCTACAAGCGTGATTGGTGTTCATCATAATGAAAGGTGAAAAATAATTATTTTGGACGATCTTTTAAAACTTTGTAATCATTTTCCTTTTTGTTTTGAACATTAACATTCTCTTTGACTTCTTGTTTCTTTCTTTTTCTTGAAGACCAGGAGTTCTTCCCTTTATGTGATGAACATTCACTCGATTTGTCAACTTGAAAAGAGTATGACTTGGTTTTTAAACAAATAGACCATTCAAATTCAATTTTTAAAATTCAAATCTCTTCTCAAGCTCACTTATAGAAACTTCATAAAAATATGTCATTTCCTCACATTTTTTAGTTCAAGAGTCATATCACTATGTAAGAGCAAAAGTTCAATTGAAATATCCATAGGATCATATTGTGTTATCCCATTCCAAAACACATTAATCCATTGTCCAAGTTGTCTTGGAACGCTTCATGTTTAGGACTATAAGATGAGACTTATTTGTGTTTATCTAAAAATCCACCTCATCCCATGGACAATGATATTACCACTTTAGTATGAAGGTAAATGACTTTGGTTGACTTTATTTCACCACTATTGTTTTGATGTTACTTAAAATTTCATTTGCTTATACAAGATAATGTGTTAGAACTTGTGCTTTAGTTGGTTTGGACAATCAAAACAAATACACTATGAAATACACTTTTCTTATAGAAAAACTAGGCTGAAAAAGTTACATTCCTATGTGTGTATTTTAAATATGAGTGTTATGAGTTATGAACAAACATACTTAGAGTGTTTGATAAAATATCTTCAAATTCTTAAGTGGGAAATACTAATTCAAAATCTCTGGACAAAACCATGACCTCCATCGCCAAAGACTCGTCGTAGCAAAAAAATTCTTTGCTACAATGAATGTTCTTTTCTGGCGGATATTTTCTATGTCCAAATTATCTAGCGCAAAAATCTAGTTATGAATCTGGTGAAAAAATCTGGCACAAAAATGTGCCCAAAATATTGCAATGTAAAATGGGAATATTCTCTCTTACAACCACATATTTTATTGTGTTCAAGAATGAACCTATTTTGTGTGGAGAAAAATGACTTAAAGAGTTTGAAATATTATGTCCACAAGTTTGAAAATACATATTTAGCTCATTTTCTTCTCCATCCTAAAATAAGGTTATATTTTTGAAGAAAAGGTTTTCAATGTTTTATCAAGCTAAATAAATCAGATCTTATTAAGAGAAAAATGTTCTTTGTATTTGTTAGATATCCATTTTTACCATTCTAGTTTAAATTATTTGAAGTTTGATTACTTGTTCTAAACAATTGAAAAAATATTTTGTATTTTTTTTCCTTGAGAAGATTTAAATATTTTTATATCTCAAAAATACTTTGTGAGTTTATTTTGATTAGCCAAACACTTTTTAAAACTTTCCTCAACCTCTAGGACTCTCACATTCTAGAAAGTTAGATATACATTAGTGGTTTTTTACTTGTTAATTTGGAATAAAAGGTTGTTTTCATCTTTAAAGAAGATTTGGTTCGATCCCGACATTATTAATGAAAGTTCACAACTGCAATATGGAGAGTGGTCGAAGAGCGATTAGTGACTCCTCTTTCTGTTATAAGGTGAAAAAATGTCATGATGAGGTTGTGCATTATTGAGTTTAGGAGTGATTAAAGTTTTTAAGTCATCTCTCCCTTTTGAAAAACTTTACCTATATAGTGGAATGTGTTTTTACCTAGTATAAATCATCGTTCAAAGTGTATAATTTACTATTAAACATTTTTATTTACCATGCATTCTTAATGAAAAAATATTGTTAACTTAAATTAACTTGTAAATTACAATTTGTCAATCAAACGCTAGGATTAACGTTTTCTCGATATTAGATTAAAGCAAACATTACCTTCATTTTGGTAATAATAATTTGTTCAGTTCCATTCTACATGCACATTCCTTCAATTTGTATAAAACCTAGACCTATTTCTGTTCGGTTTAAATACCTAAAGGTAGATCTTGTGTATAGAAATAGATTTTGGGTCTGAGATTTTTTAGGTTTTGCCTAATAGTAGACCTGATACTTCTTATTCAATACCTCATTCTCCATCCAACTGTACATATTGTCCTTCCAAAAATAAATATAAATCAAGTGAGGATGATAGTGAAGATTTTGATTTCTTGACTATAGAATAAAAATATGATAAATTATACAAAGAGTCTTTGAATTTTTTTAAAGAGCATACTTGATTGTTATCCAAACTCAAAGACTATAAAAATGATATAAATTATTTTAAACTTAAATCATCTATGGTTTATCAACTCCAAGTTGACCATGCTCGCATGTGTGAGAAGATAAAGTTTTAAAGGGAAGAACACCTAATTATTTATTATACTTCAACTAATATTTTGAAAGAAAAAATTGAGCTCTTCGAAAGAAGGTCAAAGCTCTCTAAATAGAAAACTTAGAGTTTTGTAATGATCTTGCACTTTCAAATGATAAAAATGAATTTTTGTGCATTTTAAAAGCTCAAGATCGTACACTCTTTGAAAAACTTAAATGTGTTGATGTTTCATATCTGGAACTCTTAGAATTTTTGGATGAGTTAAAAGATATTATTTAAAAAGAAGAGGATGAAAATATTATTAATATTGAAAAAAAAAAGAAAATGTTTTTTTTACATCTCTTAAAAACTATAAACGGATCTTCTTTTATATGAAGAGTTCAAATTTATTTTGGAAAGAGAAGGTTGAAAGTCTCCAAAATTATTAACAAGATAACAAAATTTTGAGAATATTATTTTGCTACCAACACAAAGAGTACATGATAAAAGATCATTAGATTTAACAAGTTGTAATGTTTCGGCTTCAACTAGTAAAATAATTTTTCCAAAGGGTTCTTCTCAAAATAAAACAAAAATTATTGAAAAATCTTCTTTCAAAACCTGAGTTCAAAAGAAAAATATTGTAAATAATTTTGAAAGGAAAGATAAACTCCTTCATTCCAAGTTTGATAACAACAAATATGTCCTTAATCATAAGAGACCTAAATAGAGATTTGTTTGTTCTCATTGTTATAAGAAAGGTGACACAAAAGATTTTTGTTTTGAGTGGGTGAATGTTTCACATTTAAAAAGGCTGTTCCCACGTCTAAAATCCGAATAACTAAAGTAAAATTGTATAAATGTGATTATTGCCACAAATTTAGTAATTTGAGGAAATTTTCCTTTTTACTCAAGCCAAAATTTCCTTTGAACCTTGGTAAGAATGGTAAGAATTTAGTGTTACACAATAAGGGTAAAAAAAGTATGTAATTCTAGAAAATTTGAGCCTAAACCTATTGAAAGACAAACATGGGTTAAAAAGAGTTAAAATATTTTTTCAAGTGGGTAAAGAAAATATTGGAAAATAAAATAAAAATCCACCCAATTCCCTATTTGAACCCGAGACTCCTCGTGTGAGTTATGTATGGGTTAGGAAGGACATTTCAAATGGAACTAAAGTTGATACTAAATATATTCCAAAAAAATTTCCCTCCACCTCTAAACACTAGTGATTGTTTTATTTTTGGTCATAGTCATTGTTACCATTGCACTTCAAATATCTTATGATAGGTTATGTACTTTTTTTCATACGTGTGTTTGAAAATGTGAGTGGTCTAGTTATATGAATAGGTCTTAGAGTAGGTCACACAGACCAAATTCAATTTAGTTTAAATTTTATATTGATTAACTTAGTTGATCATGCAAGATATTTTGAATCTAAATAAAAACAAACCGCAACCAACCAAACAAAAGAGAGAGAGATGCAGAAAAAATTATTTTCCAACAAAACCTATATTCAACACTATTTTCAACTATACAAACATACACATGCTCAAAAAGACTTAAAGATCCACTAAATTACAAAATAATATCTTCAAGTTATCCATAACAAATGATGAAGATCCAACACCATCCCACAATAAGAAGCTCTTGCTTCAGTGTCCATGGATCAACCACAAGAATTGATATTCCTTTCTTCTTCAACTGTAAAGAGTTAAATCCATAAGGTTGGCAACAGATAATCACTCTATAATGTTATGAACATGGAATGGTGTTCTTCAAGAGTTCAGTAAGCTCAACTAATCCTTAAAGGGATCTGATTCGTAAAGAAAATGTTTTCCCCAAACAAGGGTTTGGAGAGCTTTTGTATATATGCATAAAATAACAAATCTCACCAAATGTTTTAATAAAAATTTATCCCAAGACCCCATTTTATGGAAAACAAAATTTTCAAGGTAGAATAAATTTTGAGAAAAGTCGTTCAAACGAAAATCGAACTTCATTCGATCTAAAATAGCATCTATTCGAACCAAGTTAGATCATGTTTGAACGAAGAGCCAAACTCATTTGAACAAAGAGTTAATCTCGTTCGAATGAGCTTCAAATGAATTAGGTTACGTTAAATAGGCAACATCTGTTTGATGCTCGTTTGAAGTCTGTTTGAATGAAATCTTGTTCTTGTTTCAACGAAAGCCTAAAGTTGTTCAAATGATAAGAAAAAAAATTAAAAAAAATATTTTAAAACATGCCTCAAACAAATTATAAAAACATCCCTGTAGAAAGTGTTTATGCACAAATCGAAACTATATGCATTCTCGACCAAATTAGCGATGATTTCAACGCATTTGATCTTCGATTGTTTCTCGATCCCAAACATGTCTTCACTTTGAAGTTCTTGACAAGTACATGATGATGAAGTAGTAAGGGAGAATGCCAAATTATAATTTGTGATGAACAATTGTAAAAAATTGCTCTTACAAATATCCACCTTAGCTTTTTCAGCACAAAACACAAATAAAGAAAAAATAACCCTAAGATAAGTAATAATGCCCTCCCAAACCCAAAAATGAACAAACACAAGTGACATTATCTTGAATTGAAAGTCATCATCACATAGTCCCTGAAATCATCAAGGCATAAAATGCCTACACATATGAAGCAAATGAAATACCATGACGCATTGGGGTTTAAAGCATATATAAAACTCCGCTTCAATATGTTCTTACCCTTTTTGTCTGTAATAGACAACAGTTTATAAACTAATCCTGAAATGTTAGCATCACATGAAGCCAAACTTGAAATATCATCACGAAGATAAAGAATTAAGCATATGGGATGAGAATTAAATGAAGCAACCAATTATTTTTGAAACATTAATAAATTGTTGAGCATATAAAAAGTGCATATGTATAAAAAGTACGAATAAGTATAAATATAAATGATCACACCATTGAATAGAAGGAAAATATTTGAATTATGGAAATGGAATGAAATTTTGTGAATTTAGATCGTAGGAAAATCAACATAGGCATATGAAGCAAGGATTCACTCAGTCAAAGAGATACTCCCAAAGAAAGAAGTCAAATTCAACCTTAGGTGTAAGAATGTTAAAAAATGAAAATTGACTCGATTTATGCAAAATGCCATTAATTTGAATGCTTCTCAAATCAATAGTGCCAAAATATTTAATGTTTTTAAGGAAGTTTACTATGTAAACCCACTGATCTTGAACTTATGACACCCTTAAATTTCACATTTTAAACATTCACTCTAAAAACATTAAGGAATAATAATGCACATGAAAGTGAATCATAAATGAAATAAAAATTGTCCTTAACACTTATGTTTCTATGTGCCAGAATAGTCTTTTACACTCTTACCATTGGTGGCCTTTATTGCAAAGAAGAGTTCTTCTTTCCTAGCCCCTTTCCATTGCTTAAACAAAAATCAAATTTTCCAGAACGAGAAATTTCGATAATGTTTCTTACAAGCATAATTTTTCCCTAGTAAATTTGATTTGTAATTAAACAATATTAAGATGGGAACACCGTATTCAGCATACGACAAAAAAGTAAAATGTTCAAAAAGTCCGTGCAATTGTATAATAAAGGTGATAAAGAATTTAGTATGAAGAAACTAATCATCGAAGAACAATTAAATTCCAACCACCAATTATTAATCACACTAAAGAAATGAAACCAAGTCTCAAAACACCATGAATACGTCACATGAATGGATGGAATGTAATTATGATTCGAACATCTTAAATGCATATCCATATATGGAAAAAATACAAAAATATTTTCAAAATTTTCAAAAATTCTATCAAAAAATAAAATAGTTTTGAAATTTTATGAAACTTTAAAGAAAATATTTTTGGATTTAAAAAAAATATGAACATAGAAATACAATCTTGTATTGGGGAAAAAATATCAACATGATAATAACCCTATACTAGATACAAGGCTTTACCTCAATCATTAGTTCGGGAGGTGTTCTAAAAAATAGTAGACATCCATTGAAATTACTCCATCAAACATTGAGAAGTTTTGACTAAAAACTTCACATGCATTTGAAGATTGTGAAAATATCTATGATGGTGTATGGGGAAGATGTGTAGGAATGTGTGGAATAAAATCTCCCTATATTAAAAGAAGACTCCCTATGGTGGCCTTTATATTTGCAATGGGAAAAAATACAGATTCTACCATGGTTAAAATTCCTGGGACGAGCTATCCTTGGTGGTTTAGGACCAAACCTAAAAGGATCCATCATAAAATTGAGAACCGATTCAGATATAGTATAAGAAGTGCGTTCACCATTGTAACCTACTCCTCGCATATCCTAAAAATTTAATGCGGGACTGAGGAACATCTTCCCAAACTTCTTATATTTATCCTCCAAAGTGACCTAAACCTCTCAGGCATGTCTTTCTTTGGAAACGGGGACTTCAAGTTTCTCATGAGTCTTCATTAAATCTTGAATATCTCTCATAAGACTGCAAAATTGTTGGAAAAATCAGTCTTTTCCATACCAAGCACAACAAGTTTCTCACAGAAAAAACTTTGAGCTTTTGAACTTAAATCAAACTCTCTCAAAACCTTCAAATCCTGCTCTAAATCTAGCACCCTAAAACTCAAATTTTTATCTTTTTAGTTTTTAAGGACTCTTTATAAAGTTCAATGTAGGTGTGTTTGATGCCACATTCTCCGTTACTCAAATTGTCTTCATCACCTTTACTCTATACAAAATGATTAAAAATATTATCGAGGCTATCAAGTTTAGAAATTCCCTTGAATCGGTCATCCTCATCCTTAGATCCTCAGAATCGACATCGACCCTCTCGTCATCATCTCTCAAAGGCATCATTTGGTGTTTATTCGATGGCTATCGTTTATTCCAAACTCACCCGTCGAGGGGCTCTATTGACACCCCATTCTAATACCCCCTAACTTCTGCTAAGGTCCCTAGCACCTCCCTTCATTATTTTAAACCTAAGCCACACTTTGGGTACTGACCTAAAGGCCATCGGGCGCTCCCAAGCTGTATTTTACCAAAATCTAAACTCTTCAGCTGAAATAAGACTGAATTAATCTTCAAAGGGTACTGAAACCCCTTTCTAACGGTCAGTTTCGTGCATGATTTTGACTTACCAGGCGGACGGACGACCCATTTTCCCCCGAAACTTAATCAAGAGGTCACTATATGCTCCCAGTCTCCGTTTGATAAATGTCAACTCTTTAGCTAAATCGAGACTAAATGAATCTTAGAAGGGCACTAAAACACCTTTCCAACGGTCTACCCTGTGCGCGATTCTGACATACGGTACGGACGAATGATTCATTTTACTACGAAAGGTCACCGAATGCTTTTAGGCCCTGGTTGACCAAAATCAACTCCCCAAACTGAGTCAAACTCTTTATAATGTCAAATTACATCTCCTAACATGTCGAACTATCTACCCCGTGTGCAATTCTGACTTACCATGTGCACAAATGATCTGTTTGCGTCCGATAATTCCTCGTCTAAAGGACCGATGAACACTTCTGAGCCACATTTGACCCAAAGTTAACTCCCGGATCTAAGAGAAGTCCAAAAAATTTCCAAGGCCTTTGAAGTACCTTTCTAACAGTTCACCTCGTGCGTGATTCGAATCAACGATTTGCGATCTACGATCGATTTTTTGAAGGAACCTGAAAGAGACTGCCAAACGCCAGGTTCCACACCTTGCCTATCGGCAGTATGCCTAAACAAACTTGCCGATTGGAAGGACATGGGCTATGATGATCAACAATGCTCGGGGACTATAAAAAGTAGGGGCTAACCTCATTTCAAAAGGGAGGAACATTTGAAACCTATCACTCTCAGCAAGCTCAGAAAACCCCTCTCGGAGTAAGGGTGATTTCCACATCCAAATCCCTTTCCAACCTTCACCTTTCATCACCTTTTTCAACCAACTTGGTGAATTAAGTACCCTCCATCATCACCCAAGTGCAAGGGCTACTCTTCAACATCCAAGATCAAGCTCAATATCATCAAGAAGGTCTAACTTTCTCAATTCTCTCTTTAAATTCCCCTAGATTTGCATTAATTCATTTTATTACTTAGCACTTTTATTCTCTCATCTCACAAATCCTAATATACTTTTTATTTAGTAATATTGCACATCTCTTATTTTCATATAAATAAAACCTAAAAAATAAGAAAAAGTGGGTTTGCTCACAAATTTCAAATGAGAATTCTCACACTTTTCTCACAACTAAAACACTTTTTTACACACACACACACACACATATAAGAGAAGTCCCCGATTAGATTTATGGGATAAATCCCACCCTTCATTTTGCGTACAAACTACGTGGACTTTGATGCCTCTATAGGCTACGTAAGCGTCTCGGGGTAAAACCCGAGACTCGAGTCCTTTTCCTACTTTTTTATTTTATTTTTCATATATTCTTTAAACTTAATTCTCTTAGACTCTCTATATAAATATATTTATTCTTAGTGGCATAGTATCCCTCATGTGTTATCATTCCCTTATAATGATCAACTCTAGGATAATCATGTAAATCCTATTTTTCTAATATTACTTTTAAGAACATTCCTACGGATGACTCGCTTTATCTCTTCCATAATACAAGTCGATGATTCCTATCTCCACTACATATACACATGCACACATATCACGGGGAAATAAAGGAAAATAACAATAACCCATGAGAGATCGTAAGGGTGGAATGGGTGCCTAACACCTACCTATTTCGTAACTTAGCCTCCGAACCCTTTTTTGAATCATTTTTGGTTTTCGTATGTATCAGTTTGTCATTGGATGGTGTCTTTGTGGATGACTCCATTTTCATTTGTCTATTTTGAGTAAAATATACAGTCAACTCTATCTCTCTACATTTTTCAATTCATCACCGACGTCGGCCGAAGCACTCCCAAGAGGGATGTGCAGGACCAAGATTCTCTCAAGATGAAGGGGACAGCCACCACCCCCTCTTCTTCATCTCTCCCACAGCGAGGATGGGAAGGGATCGCCATAGATAGCATTGTAACACCCCGTGTTTCATTTTTATTAATTATTTAAATTAATTGGAATATTATGAGAAAAAAACTTTGGATTAAATGGTCTTTAATAATTAAACATGTTGATTTTTATATTTGAGTTGTAAATTTTCAATCGGAATTAAATTCGAGTTATAATAATATGTTAGAATGATTTCTAAATATTTTAACAAGCAGGTACGTTTTTGTCGAGTTAAAGAACATTTTCCTAAGTGTAAAAAAGCGTATTTTAAATGAGTAAAGGGGTTGTTCAAATGACAGCGTATGTCGCTCGAACGACGTTGCATCTCATTCGGACGACAACGTATGTCATTCTAATGATAGGGGCGATGGATGGATTAGAGAGTCCTAATCATATTTTAACTCTTAAACCCTTCTAATACCAACTGATACGGGGCTAGGACTTTCAAAACACTTTTCTCTCAAACATTTCTCAAGTAAGATTCTCCAAACTTATTTCCTCTCATCTTCAACCTCTAATCCCAACTTTTAACAAGTTTTGAAAATTCAATTGGTGTTTTCTCAAGAGGAGTTCAATAGGCATGAATACTTTATTCCTTTCCTTTAGTATTATGCATTTTAAGTGTTGCCTAAACCCTTAATTGCATCTTTTTCTTAAAAATAATTAACAACCTAATTAGAGAAAGTGGAAATTCAACATTGGTTTTTTTATAAAACCTTTTAATATTCATAACCTTCGGGTAAGTCGGATTGATGAGTGGATTGTGGGTTTTATTGCTGTAGGTTTCATGTAGGAAAACCCTAGTTTTAAATTAAATGAATTTGGGGGCGTATAACTCATGTAATTTGTGTTAAGAATAATGGAGTTGGAAATTATGATGCATTAATGGTAAAAATCTCCGTGTATTTAATTTAAAATAATTAAATGTGATTAATTGGGTGTTTGTGATAATGTGTTAATTAAATTAAAATCTAATTAAATCAGACTATCATGCGTGGTTTTACAAGTTGGTTTATTTATGTGTTATTATGTAACTTATTGGTATTATTAGATTTCCATTGTGACGATGGTTGTTCGGTATCTTATGTGCTCCCTATATTTTAGGATGCCTTCTAGGTATGGGAATAGTGGGTAGGTCTTTTGATGATTCACGCCTTCTAAGTATAGCACTAGTGAGGGTAGATTATCACGACTTTATTATGTGGGGGGTGGGCTAGGTTTTGATACCTTATTATCGTTATGCTAGCCTATACATGAGACTAGGTCGAGGTTTATGTTAGAAATTCATCCTATACATAGGGTTGGGGATATTTTGATAACTTTGGGACCCTTAGGTATGGTACTAAGGGGTATTTTGAGGATCTCTCATCGATAAAAATGGTGGGGTAATTTATAAAAAAATGTGAAATGAAGGAATTTCTAATTAATGCCTAAGATATAAACGGGTATTAATATTGGTGGCGACATAATGTGTCAGGGACCAACATTTTAACAAGGTCATCTAGGGCTATTTATGTCGTATCGTGTGTGTAACCTTGTCATATTGCAAGGGATCAACATTTTAAATGAATTCGGCTTGTTATTGACAAGGGGAAGTGTGACACTTTGGTGTAAATTACCACCCGGGGTGATAGGACCACCATAATAAAAAGTGAGAACATTAATTAATAGGGTCAAATTAACATCGTGGGGTCTTCGGAATTAAAAATCATATTGGTGTGTTCTTTTGAAATGGGGATCCCTGCGGGTAGTTAGTGATTTATATTTATCTCTTTTAGTTATCTCGTTTAATTAAAATATTCTATTGTGATATTTATTGAGTATAATGCTACTGTCTAGCTTCAAAGATCCTATTTAAGGGGAGAAGTGTGTATTCACGCTCGGGGCTCTGACTTTATGCGTTGACTAACTTTTTCAGGATAAGTTTTGGAGAAGCTGCATAAGATTATCAAAGTTTATCGTTTGAGGTGCAGCTGGTGTTCATTCATTTTATTGCTTTATTTAGTTAGACTTTCTTTTTCAGTCGTATTTAATTATGAGACTGCATTTGAGTTTTATGGGGCCATTCGGTTCCAACGTTGTTCATAGGATTATTCAGTCGGTTTACTATTCAGATTTTATTTAATCATTATTGGAGATTGAATTTAATTATAATTTTAGCATGTGATGGATCTTTTATCTCTCAGTTTTTTATGATCATTTGTGATTGATTCAATTATTTATCTTATAGACTAATTTATTTATGCCTCATATCCTTCTCATGGAAAGATTAAAATTTATTTAGTTCATGCCGGATGTAGTCTGACGGCGGTAGCTGTTAACCCCGTCTGTCGGATTGCGCAGGGTGTGACAGTTGGTATCAGAGCATGGTCTTAGGTATCGTAGGTGGTGATCTCATTTTAGGTTCCGCATTATCTATCTTTGATTCCCTTTATTGATTAGTATTCCTTATGGTAGGGAGTGTAGATACATGTTAGATGTGTTTCTTGAGATATGAAGTTTTTTTATTAAGGAAGTTTTAGGAATTGAGTTTAGAATTAGTAAGCTTGATCTGAGGATCCTTTGAATGGATTATGGAGATGATATTTTTTTTGGAGATTTTAGTGCAGATGTTAGGTATTGTATGTATTGATTTTTGGTGTTGAGATTTAATTTGAGGATGTTAGCATTTTGATTACTTATCAGAGATAGAATTGAGTGGTGATTCGAAAGAGCGCATGGCACACGATTATTTTCTTAGGTATGTATATATATGGAAAGATATATATTATTTTGGTGTACGAGGGGTAGGTACGCGTAGGATTAAGAGTATGGGCGTCCAATTGTGGTACTTAACGGGTAGGCATATGTGAGGCTCATTTATTTTTGCACAATTACGATTTGCTGAATTTTGAGGAAAAAATTCCTTTGTTAGTGGGGAAGTATGTAACACCTTATATTTCATTTTTATTAATTATATAAATTAATTGTAATATTCATAGAAATAAAACTTTGGATTAAATGGTCTTTAATAATTAAACATGTTGATTTTTATATTTAGTAGTAAATTTTCAACCGGAATTTATTCGAAGTTATAATAAAATGTTAGAATGATTTTTAAATATTTTAACAAGCAAATAACTTTTTGTTGAGTTAAAGAAAATTTTCCCAAGTGTAAAAAGGCGGATTTTAATCGAGTAAAGGGGTCATTCAAACGGCATCTATTGTCGTTCCAACGACGTAGCATCTCGTTCGAATGACATCGTACGTCATTTAAACGACATGGGAGGTGGATGGATTAAAGATTCCTAATTAGATTTTAACTCTTAAACCTTTTAAATACCAAACTTATGTGGGACTAGGACTTTCAACATATTTTTCCCTCAAACCTTTCTCCTGTAAGGTTCTCCAAACATATTTCCTCTCATCTTCAACCACTAGCCCCAACTTTTAACAAGTTTTGAAAATTCAATTAGTGTTTTCTCAAGAGGAGTTCAACCTTTTACTCATATTTTTATCAAATTAATCACAGGAATGAATACTCTATTCTTTTCCTTCAGTATTATGCGTTTTAAGTGTTGACTAAACCCATAATTGCATCTTTTTCTTAAAAACAATTAGCAACCTAATTAGAGAAATTAGAAATTCAACATTGGGGCTATTTTTATAAAATATTTTAATATTAATAATATTCATAACCCTCGGGTACGTAGGATTGATGAGTGTATTATGGGTTTTATCGGTGTAGTTTGCATGTAGAAAGACCCTAGCTTTGAATTAAATGGATTTGGGGGCGTATAACTCATGTAATTTGTGTTGAGGTAATGGAATTGGAAATTATGATGTGTTGATGATGAAAATCTCGGTGTATTTAATTTAAAATAATTAAATGGGATTAATTGGGTGTTTATGATGATGTGTTAATTAAATTAAGATTTAATTAAATAGGACTATCATGCGTAGTTTTAGATGTAGGTTTATTTATGTGTTATTATGTCACTTGGTGGCATTATGAAATTGCCATTGTGACAAAAGATGTTGGGTATCTTATGCTCTCCCTATATTTTAGGATGCCTTATAGGTATGGGGCTAGTGGGTAGGCCTTTTGATGATTTACGCCTTCTAGGTATGGGAGTAGTGAGGGTAGAATACCACAACTTTACCGTGATTACGCTAGCCTAGACATGAGACTAGGTCTCGGTTTATGTTAGAAATTCATCCTATACATAGGGTAGGATGTTTTAATAACTTATCGTCCTTAGGTATGGGACTAAGGGGTATTGTGATGATCTAACGTCGATAAAAAGGGTGGGATAATTTATAAATTGTGAAATTGAGAAATTGAGAATTATTGCCTAAGATATAAACGTGTATTAAAATTGGTGGCGACATAATGTGTCATGGACCAACAGTTTAACCGGGTCAGCTTGGGCTGGTTTTGTCATTTCGTGTGTGAAACCTTGTCATATTTTGGGGGATTGACATTTTAAGCGTATTCAGCTGGCTATTGACCAGGGAAAGTGTGGCACTTTGGTGGAAATTTCCACCCGGGGCGGGAGGACCGTCGAAATAAAAAGTGACAACATTAATTAATTAGATTAAATTAATATTGTGGAGTCTTGGGAATTAAAAAATATATTGGTGTGTTCTTTTGAAATGGGGATCCCTGTGGGTAGTTAGTGATTTAAATTTATCACGTTTAATTATCTCGTTCAATTAAAATGTTCTATTGTGATATTTATTGAGTATAATGCTATTGTCTCGATTCAAGGATCCTATTTGAGGGAATAGTGTGTATTCATGCTCGGGGCTCTGACCTCGTGTGTTGACTAACTTTTTCAGGATAAGTTTTGGAGAAGCTGCATAGGATTATCGGAGTTTATCCTTTGAGTTGCAGCTGTAGTTCATTCATTTTATTGCTTTATTTAGTTAGACTTTTTCTTTCAGTCATATTTAATTATGAGACTTCATTTGAGTTTTATTGGGACATTCGGTTCCAAAGTTATTTAGAGGATTTCAGCTGGGTTATTCAGTCGGTTTATTATTCAGATATTGTTTAATCACTATTCGAGATTGAATTTAATTGGAATTTTAGCATGTGATGGATTTTTTATCGCTCAGTTGTTTATGATCATTTGGGATTGATTCAATTATTTACCTTATAGACTAATTTATTTAGGTCTCATATCTGTCTCATGCTTTGATTGGTATTTATTTAGTTCACGCCTGGCGGCAATGGCTGGACACTCCGTCTATCAGATTGCGCGGGGTGTGACAGATTGTATCGTAGCATGGTCATAGGTCTCGTAGGTTGTGAGCTCATTTTAGCTTCAGCATTATCGATTGATTCGTATTCCTTATAGTAGAGGGCCTAGCATACGTGTTATGTGTGCTTCTTGGAGATATGCAGTTTTGTGTTAAGGACGTTATGGGCATTTAGTTTAGAATTAGTACGCTTGATGTAAGGATCCTTAGAATGGATTATGGAGACGATATTTATTTTGGAGATTTTAGTGTAGATGTTAGGTATCGTATGTATCAATTTTTTGTGTTGAGATTTAATTTGAGGACGTTAGCATTTTGATGACTTGTCGGGAATAAAATTGAGTGGTGATTCGCGAGAGCACGTGGTACGCTGTTATTTTCATAGTTATCTATATATATGGTAGTATATATATATTATTTTTGTGTACGAAGGGTAGGTGCACGTTGGATTGGGTTTATGGGCCCCCAGTTATGGTACTCAATGGGTAGGCATATGTGATCCTTATTTATTTTTGTGCAATTACTATTCCCTGAATTTTGAGGACGAAATTCCTTTGCTAGTGGCGAAGTATGTAACACCCCGTATTTCTTTTTAATTAATTATTTAAAATAATTGGAATATCCGGAGAAATAAAACTTTGTATTAAATGGCCTTTAATAATTAAGCATGTTGGTTTTTATATTTGAGTAGTAAATTTTCAACCGGAATTAAATGGGAGTTATAATAAAATGTGAGAATGATTTTTAAATATTTTAACAAGCGGGTACGTTTTTGTTGAGTAAAAGAATATTTTCCTAAGTGTAAAAAGGCGGATTTTAATCGAGTAAAGGGGTCCTTCAAACGACAACGTATGTCGTTCGAACCATAGGGGCGGTGGATGGATTAGAGAGTCCTAATCAGATTTTAACTCGTAAACCTTTTAAATACCCAACTGATACGGGGCTGGGACTTTCAAAACACTTTTTTCTCAAACCTTTCTTCAGTAAGGTTCTCCAAACATATTTCCTCTCACCTTCAACCCCTAGCCCCAACTTTTAACAAGTTTTGAAAATACAATTAGTGTTTTCCCCAGATACTCAGATTTTTATCAAATTAATCACAGACATGAATACTTCTTTCATTTCCTTTAGTATTATGCGTTTTAAGTGTTGCCTAATTTCATCTTTTTCTTAAAAACAATCAGCAACCTAATTAGAGAAAGTGGAATGGAATTGGAAATTATGATGTATTAATGATGAAAATCTGGGTGTATTTAATTTGAAATAAATAAATGGGATTAATTGGGTGTTTATGATGATGTGTTAATTAAATTAAGATTTAATTAAATCGGACTATCATGCATAGTTTTACATGTTGGTTTATTTATGAGTGATTATATAACTAGTTGGTATTATTAGATTGCCATTGTGATGATAGTTGTTGGGTATCTTATGCTCTCCCTATATTTTAGGATGCCTTCTAGGTATGGGGCTAGTGGGTAGTCTTTTTGATGATTTATGTCTTCTAGGTATGGTACTAGTGAAGATAGATTATCACGACTTTATTTGGTCAGGGGTGCTAATTTTTTATAATTTATCATCGTTACGCTAGCCTAGACATGAGACTAGGTCGCAGTTTATTGATACGATGCAAATATTGCGTATATCACCTATTAACCTACGCGGTTTTAGCCCCCTCGGGTATCTTAATCCCTATATTTATGCTCTTTAATTAGAAAACCTTGAATTTCTATGTTAACATGTTTTTCAAGGGTTAATTTAGCTTTTTTAGGTATTTGGATGCTTAGTATGAAGTTTGGATGCATTCCGCCAAAGTTTCGTACACAATCGCACGCGCAAGGGAAAATTAGTCATTTCACAATTTTGGAAACTGGCATAATGTCTTCACGGAAGTAGAATCCCTCTGAACATTCTTCTCATGGCCATAAATGATGCACAAATCCGATCCCTAATGAAGAAGTTGCGGAAGATTCAAGCGGAAGATAAAGACATCTCAACCAAAACATGAGAAAGAAGGCAAAAACAGGGGAGCGAATCAATTCTCCCTTGCCAAATCGATTTGCTATAGTGAAGGTGTCAGGTATCCAACTACAGAATCGATTCTCAACATGCGAATAGATTCACCCTGAGACAGTGCCATTTCTTCATTTCGAATCGATTCGGCAGACCTGAATCGATTCTCCCCTTTTACAGCTTCAAAGATATTTATCAGCGAATCGATTCGCACCATGCGAATGGATTCGTCTCTGTAGATTTTCTTCTTCTTTCTATTTAGAAGTTTTCCATTTGGATATTTTTTATAAATACCAACTTCCTCTCATTTTGAGATATATACATATCCATACTTAGCTAGGTTAGTTTAGGGTTTGGTTTTGAGAGATCTTCTTCATTTCTGCCCGGGGTTATGCCCATTTTGTGTTTTGTAAGTTGGTTTTCATTATACATTCCATTAATATAGTTGATTTCTTTCTTATTTCCATTCTTATCATTCAATTCCTTGCCTAGATAATTAGTTGTATTTATTTATTTATTTATTTATTTATTTATTGCTTCTATATTTTAATTTGTTGTTAATTAGTTTATTCATTCTTAGCCCTTAAATAAATAGGGTCGGGGTTGTGTTCCGCCATTTACGGGTTTGGACCTCGAAAGTTAGCTTTTGTGTAAAATTGCATTTAATTAAAACCTCTCATATTAAAGTCGGATTATTATTCGTTTAACTTTCTTTGTCACACAAGATTAGTGTTTATAGAGATATTCTGAATTTAATCCGCATGTGACCATTTTCCGTTAAATGTTTAATCTCACAACTTTGGATTGAATTCCTTATTGTGTGATGTTTATGCTTAATTGAAAATGCTCGATTAAATTGCTTTCGAACCTGAACTCTAATTAGTAGTTGTTTCGATCCGTGTGGTAGAATGCGATCCCGATCCTCGCTTTACTTTTTTGTAGCGTAACTTATTCTTTTCTTTTTCCACCATAACCACACATCACCTTTTATTTTATTTATTTTACACTTTTAATCCTGAAGTAATTAAAGCAATTAAAATTTAAAATTCAATCACTCCCTGTGGATTTCTTACAATACCCGACTTACCGTTGTGCTTGCTTGTCAAGAGTTGGTGTAATTTAGGTCTTTGCATCGCGGAGGTGAAACACACAACGATTGTGTCCTCACATGAACACACTTTTATCGCCCGATCAAAATAGCGTCGTTGTCGCGGAGTGTGTTTTAGATAGTGATTGTTTTATTATTTCATAATATTTCTTTCATTCATATTTGCATTCTTTATTTTCTCCTTTCTTTTTGACTTATGTTTGATTGTCTCGAGAAATTGGAATCTCGATGCTTGTCACTTTATTGAATTGCCTATTTTGAAATGTCTTGCGATAACTCTTTAGATAACTTTAATTCTTCTCTGAATAGTAGTGGGGATTCCATTAGCTATGAGCAAATCATACGAGACGATGAGACGTCTTCTTGTTCGTTTGATTATGAGTTAATGATAAAGTAAATTAATGACTGATCTGAAAGTTCTCAATCTTGGTTTTTAAAAAATGATTCCATGCTCTATGAGATTATTTCTTTACAAAATCGGGTCGAGGTTGAAACTTGCGATGAAGAAATCATTGAGAGTGATCCAAGCTTTAGTACTTTAGGATTTCAACCTCTTATTAATGCTTCCGATTGTATTGAGGTTGATGGTCCTTCTTTTACTTTATTCCCTATTATTCCCGAATAATTAAATTTATCACAAGAATCGGTTGAAAGTCATGAGGACTTTGACCCGATTCTTGAATGAGAATGTTATTTTGAGATGGTTCATCTCATGGGATATTCACTTGCACTAGACCCACCTCCCCTTCTAGTTTAAAAACCTTGGGGATGTGATTTTAATTTTCTCGAGATCAATGTGGTCTTGTCCCCCTTGTTATCCAAATCCCCCATTGTCCCTCCCAAACTTTTAATTGACAATGGTTCACTTTTTTCGCCCCACACATGCCTTCCGTTTTTCAAATAAAATTATTATTTTTCGGGAGGCATGTTCGCTTTGGAGGGTCCACCGTTGATCTTTCAAAGTCAAATCCCTTTTCGGGTGGACCCTCAACTATTTTGACTTCTAGTGTATAGTTAGTGTGTATTCTAAATAGTAGGTTGTAAATAGTTAGCTTTTCATTTTTTTTCTTTCCTTTTAATTTAGTCTAGTGTAATTAGTTAACTTTTTTTATTTGTTTTTGCTATGCTCGGTACTAACTTGTTTTGTTGATTTGTTTGGACTTCTGCTTATGGAGATCGCTGGAATTTTGGGTAACATCGTTCTTTTCCTCTCTTTGTGCTGTGTTTCGAGATTTCTAAAAGAGGGATGATAGATAAATCATGTCATAAAATTTTATTTTTAACTTCACAAAAAGTTTAAAATCACTTGTTTCTGAAAATTTTCATAAGAGGCATTATTTTGATAAAGTTCCCACCCCCAAACAAAAGATAACATCGTCCTCGATGTTTAAAACCATATAAAAAAATGAAAACAACAAGGGAGGAAAGATGGTACCATAATGAACCACTAATGAAATGTACCTCATTCTGGAGGATAAAAGAAACCTAAAGAACAGATGTGATACAAAAATATGTACAAGTCTATAAAGCATGTCATACCACCCCCAAACAGGATAAAACTCATACTCAGAAACAATGAATGACAGGTTTCCTCCTGGTAGCGCTAAGTTTAATGTCTTCAGCCAGACCGCACCGCTCTCACCTTAAAGATAAGAACAATTAAAAACATAGGGCGACAGAAACAAGACTGAACAGTCAGTCTTCATAAATGGTGTCAACAAGGTCAATTTATTCAATGTGAGAGGGGCCTAGATCTAAGAAAGTCTTCAATCGTTGACGGTTGACCTGAAATAGGCTACCATATTTAGGATTTTGAACTGTGATGGCACCATAAGGAGCAACAGAGTCAACAACAAAGGGTCTAAACCAACGAGTTTTTAACTTCCCGGGAAAGAGATAAAGACGGGAGTTATATAAAAACACTTTTTAACCAGGGTGGAATTCTTTATGGAGGATGCTTTGGTCATGGATCCACTTCATTTTGTCCTTTTACTTCTTGGACAAATCATAGGCATCATTCCGTATCTCCTCAAACTCATTAAGTTGGAGCTTTCGATGAATGCCAGCCTCGTCGATATCAAAATTAAGGGCTTTGGCAGCCCAATAAGCATGATGTTCAAGCTCAACAGGTAAGTGGCATGGTTTACTAAAGACCAAGCGATAAGGATAAATGCCAACCGGAGTCTCAAAAGTAGTATGGTATGCCCACAAAGCATCATTCAAGTGTAAGTACCAGTCTTTCCTATTAGGATTAACTATTTTTTCTAAGATTTTCTTGATTTCTCGGTTGAAAACTTCTACTTGACCACTAGTCTGAGGGTGGTAAGAGAGACCAACTTTGTGGGTAACACCATACTTTTTCACTAGATGTTCAAAGACGCGATTACAAAAATGTTTACCCCCATCACTAATGATAGCTTTGGGAGTTTCAAAACGTTTGAAGATATATTCCTTAAGAAACTGGACCACAATGCGATGGTCATTGGTGCGGCAGCTATGGCTTTAATCCACTTGGAAACATAATCAACTGCAACTAGTATATATTGGAAGCCATAAGATGAGAGAAAAGGACCCATGAAATCAATGCCCCATACATCGAAGATTTTGACGATGAGAATGGGTGTGAGGGGCATCATGTGACGACGAGAGATACGCCCATATTCTTGGCATTTGGCACAAGCCTGGCAGTAGTTGTGGGCATCTCGAAAGAGAGTGGGCCACTAGAAAAATCTTTGCAAAATTTTGGTAGCGGTCTTCTTAGAGCTAAAGTGTCCACCACAGGCACCATCGTGACAAAAGGAGAGTATACTTGACTGTTCATGGTTAGGAACATAATGGCGAATGACTTGCTCAAAGCAATACTTAAAAAGGAAGGGATCATCCCAAGAGTAAAATTTTACCTGGTCCATGAACATAAAGCACTCTTGTTTCGACCAATGATTGGTACAATTGGGCGGTAACAAGGAAATTAACAATATCAGCATACCAAGGAGAAGTGGAGATAGCAAAAAAGTTTATCATCAGGAAATGTTTCAGAAATAGGGATAGGATCAGATGTAGATGTAATAGTGAGGCGGGAGACATGATCGGCAACCAAATTTTTGCATCATTTCTTATCGCGAATTTTGAGGTCAAACTCTTGAAGCAAGAGAATCCACTGTATCAAGCATGGCTTATAATCCTTCTTCTGAAGAAGGTGTCGTAGGGTAGCGTGGTCAGTGTAAATAATGATACGGGAACCGATGAAATAAGATCGAAACTTATGGAGTGCGAATAGGACAGCTAGCAACTCCTTTTCGGTGGTCGTGTAATGAAGTTGAGAGTCATGGAGGGTTCTGATAGCATAATAAATGACGTGCTGGCGCTTGTCAACTCACTGACCAAGTGCAGCACCGAGAGAAAAATCAGATGCGTCACACATGAGCTCAAATGGTAAAGACCAATTAGGAGGCTGAATGATCGGAGCAAAAGTGATCTCAGCTTTAAAGCACTCAAAAGAACCAACACAAGCATCATCAACGACAAATGGAACATCTTTCGATAAAAGGGTTGTTAAAGGTCGAGCAATTTTATAAAAGTCCTTGATGAAATGACGGTAGAAGCCTGAATCTCCTAAGAAGGAGCGAATGTCCTTAGCAGACTTAGGAATGGGAAGCGAGGAAATTATGTCAACTTTTGCTTTATCTAATTCAATGCCGTCACGAGAGACTACGTGACCTAAAACAATCCCCTTTTTGACCATGAAATGACATTTTTCCCAATTGAGGACCAATTTCTTTTCTTGACAACGTTTGAGGACCATAGTGAGGTGAGACAGGCATTGCTCGAAGGAAGAACCAAACACAGAAACATCATCCATAAAGATTTTGAGAAAACGTTCTACCATGTCGCTAAAAATGATAATCATACACCATTGAAAAGTCGCAGGTGCATTGCAAGGGCCAAAGGGTATGCGAGAATAGGAAAAAGTGCCAAAGGGACAGGTGAAGGTAGTTTTCTCTTGGTCTTCAGGGGTAATTGGAATTTGGTTGTATCTTGAGTAGCCGTCAAGGAAGAAGTAATATACATAACCAGCTAAATGTTCAAGAATTTGGTCGACATAGGGAAGAGGAAAATGGTCCTCGCAAGTGACAGCATTTAACTTTCGATAGTCAATGCAAATATGCCAGCCCATTTGCATATGGGTGGGAACAAGCACATTATCACTATTTTTTATGACGGTGATGCCAAATTTTTTTGGTACCACATGAATGGGACTGACCCACTAACTGTCTGAGATAAGGTATATGATACCAGCATCGAGCAATTTTAAAATCTCAGTGCGCACAACTTCTTTCATAGCAGGGTTAAGTCGACGTTGGCGTTCATGAGAAGTCTTGGCATTCTCCTCCAAATGAATGCGATGACTACAAACATTGGGGTTCACACCATGAATGTCGAAAATAATCCAACCAATAGCAGTGATATGCTGAGTAAGAGTGTGTACTAATTACTCTTCTTGCGCAGGGGTCAAATCAGAAGCAATGATGATAGGGTGATGGTTGTTGGGGACTAAGAAAGTATATTTCAACTCGAGAGGTAAGGGCTTAAGCTCCAATTTAGTAGGTGGCGCATGAGGGACATCGGGCTCAGACGTAAAAACAGAGTCTGGAGGGTTCTCGGTGCATAAAGTAGAGGAATCAGATATGGTCGGGAGTTCAAACGGTGGAACAAGGTGATCCACGGAGTGAAGAGTATCCACATAGAGGGTCTCGAAGGGAGGATCCCAAGAGGAAGTGTCCATCAGTGGAGTGGAATCTCGCATGGCATAGAGTTCAGAGATAGAGGAATCAATGTCAAAGTCGGATCCAAAATGAGCCAAACATTGTTGGAGAGGATCGGCAATGTAAGTTTGGTTTAACATTGCATTAACTAAGGAGTCAATCACACACACCTCATCAATAGAATCGACATCAGACGGTTTTTTCATAAGGTGGAATATATTGACTTATACAGTCATGTTTCCAAAAGAGAGATTAATGGACCCATCACGACAATTGATGATGGCAGTGGCAGTGGCCAGAAAGGGGCGACCCAATATGATAGGAGTATTGGTTGGGTCGGGCGCAAGAGTGTCTAAGATGATGAAATCCACAGGATAGTAAAAGTCTAAAACGTTCACCAAAACATCTTCAACGATACCTTTAGGTACTTTCACGGAATGATCAGCAAGTTGAAGATTAATTCGTGTAGGTTTCATGTTTTGTAAACCTAACTCAAGGTAGAGGGAGTAAGGTAAGAAATTAACACTGGCCCCAAGATCAAGTAAAGCACTAGTAGTGAACTTGTCGCCTAACATGCAACAGACAGTTGGATGACCAAGGTCTTTATACTTCACAACACCATTATTATGGAGAAGGGATGTAGGTTTCTCAGTGAGGAAATCATCTCGTGAAACATTTATCCCACACTTAACAGTGCAAAAGTCCTTCAAAAATTTAGCATACGAGGGGACTTATTGAATCGCGGTGAGGAAGGGAATGTTAATATGAACATTCTGAAAGACTTTCTTGATCTCATCAAATTACTGGGCTTTCTTAGTGGAAGCCAATCGGTGAGGGAAGGGGGCCTTGAGCACATAAGCAGAGGTGGGTGCAGGAGGATTGATCTCAGTGTGACCTGGGGATTGAGATAGTGGGGTAACCTTAGGGATAGGCGCTAAAGGTGGTATGGTCGACTGTGGGACATCAGTGGGAGCATGAACACCATTATCAACTTGTTTCCCCGAGCGAAGAGTAGACACGGCTTGGTAATTGGGTGGATTGGAAGTGGAACTAACCTCATAGGCCGATTATTTTCCATTCCCCTTAGGGTTAGAAATGGGTTAACTGGGAAACGACCTTTCTCTCGCTCAGACTCGAATTGGTTGAAACGTTGTTCAAGCCGTTGGAGGGCTTGAGTCTGAGTGATCATAAACTGAGTGAGAATATTCTCGAGAGAAGAGGTGGAGGAATTGGGAGGAGGGGCATAAGATGGTTGGGGAACTAACTCGCGTTGGGAATTATGCGATTGTGAATACTCAAAGGAAGGAGGGGGAACAAGAACAAGCTGATTATTGTTGTTTGCATGTCCACCGTAGGGGACAAAGAAAGATGGAAAGTGCGATTGATGGTAAGGAGCAGGCTGATGCAGGACAAGAGGATGAGGTTGCCTTTGTTGGTTGTGTGGAAACCCAGGGGGACCACCAACATATTGTTGGGGTTGGGAAGGAGCGGAGTTATTGTCATACTTATAAGAGAAATAGGGGTGGTTCCTATTATTAGGATTATAAGTAAATGACGGGGAAATGGGTTTCCTAATGGTATCAAAGGCACATGCTTGGGCCATGGTGGGCTCGGGATCATCTTGTAATAGGGGACACAAATGATCGAAATGGTCTTGACTTAAGAAGACACCATAAGATGAAGGAATAGAATCGTTGACAGTCATTGCTTGTTTAGAAAGTGTAACATTTTGTTGCATGGTACAACTGAGAGAGTCAACGGTTTTAGTCAACGAGTGTAAGCTGTGTAGCAAGGTTTTAAAATCAGGATCGCTTTTGACATCATAAATGTTCCCTACACATGGAGGGTCAGATCGCGAAAATCCATTATTGCCCTCCCAATCTTGGGAGTCATCGCCTAATTCAAGGAGAAAATTATAGGCGGCAGTGGGAGTCAAATGCATGAACTTTCCTTTATACATTGATTCAATTATGGTGCGAGAAGAAGGGATAAGACCATTGTAAAAACTATCGACTAAGCGACTTTTCTCGAGACCGTGATGTGGGCAACTATTAATATAGTCTTGAAAATGCCCCATGCTTCACAAAATTTTTCGTTAGGCTTTTGTCGAAAATCCTGAATTGCTTGGCGCATTTCATTTGTTTTTGCTCATGGGATAAAATTTAGTCATGAACTTCTTGACAAGTTGTTCCCAAGTGAGGATAGAATTCGGGGGCAAGGAATGGAGCCACATGGATGCATTATCATGAAGAGAAAAGGGAAATAACCGAAGACGAACATTCTCTTCGTCTAAATTTTGATTTTTAAAAGTAGCGCACACAATGAGAAATTTCCGCAAGTGAGTATAAGGAGATTCGCGTTCAAGGCCATGAAAACTGGGCAACACAATGAGAAATTTCTGCAAGTAGAGAGGCTTCAAAGTCCTCGCCTTTGGACGCCCTCTCTCTACCTTGTCCGGTTTTCCTTTTCGCTTTTATTTGTTTTTTGGAATAAATATTACAAAAATAAATCGGTGTCAAAATGCACCCAAATTAATTACAAGGCCTTAATAATCCTAAACAACCAGTCTAAGGAGGGAGAGGGAGGGATAACAATACTAAAAAAAAATTGAAATTTATGAATCTTCACGGGCTTCAATCTTCAAAAAATCGGCAACGGCGCCATTTGATAACTAGCTTTTTGGGTATATCGTTGTCTTCAAAATCCACTATCAAAATTCCTGGAATTACCTACAAAACTTGTTAAAAATTGAGTATCGTGGCAAACTCGGGTATCAATCCAATATCTAACATTGAAACGGTAATCGTGAAAACTTGCAATTCCAATTTTTATTAAAAATCTTTTTGTGTTTTTAAAATTTTCTTTAATGTTTTTTTTTTGGTTTTTTATATTTTAAAAACAACTTTCAAGGGAGCAAACGACAATTTATGCAACTAAAATGACTATGAAAAATCAGAAAGTAATCTAGTTGAGAATTTATGAGAAGAAATAAGAGGTGGGATTACACCACGTAGTCTAATTAATTTAAAGTCCTAATCATTCAATAGAATAGTTCAAAATAATATTGAATTTAAAATTTAACTCTCATTATAATCCTAAATTCAATTTTATCTTTTTCAGCAATTAAATCTGGAATAGTCATAACATAAAAAATTTAGATTCACACTCGTTTCAATAAAATATCCACTATGATTAATTTATTAAACTTTGTACGAATCTTTGAATTGCACACAGAGAAATAATATTTTAATTTAAGAATAATACTTATCTCTAAGTGAAATCCAAAAATCAAATATTAATTTGACCCATTAATTTATTAACTCTCATTACATTAATTAATGTGTGATTTTTCCCAATGTAATTAGCCTAGAACACATCAATGAATAAGTATTTAAATAAAACAACTCAACATACGCGTTTCATCCCACCCCTTGAATGGGGTGTTTATCCAGACATGATTAAATTTGACACAAACACAATTAACAAAAAAGAATTAAAGAGAAAGAGTAAGAAATACGATACGCAATAATTTCTTGAGTCAATTGTCTGCATGAACACGCGTTCCAAACTCGTCACAAAATCTGAGTGGGTTACAAAACTGAAAGTAAAAAATGAACCTACAATTTTTTCTAGACCTAAAACTATATATTTTTTTGGTATTTTTCTCGCTATTTTTTCTACCCTCTTTTTTTCTTTTTCTGTCTCACCGTTCTCTCTCTGTATCTCTGTGTTCTTTTTTTCTTTGCTGAGAAAGTCTTTTAAATGAGTTGCCATCCCCTTCTTTTCAAAGTCCACGAATTCATTTGGTTGGAGATATTTTTATGGGATTTTCTTGGCTTGGGTTTGACTCCGATATTGCTGGGATTTGAGATGGGATTTCTGGTTGGAGATTGCCGATTTGGGGCTGGTGCGAGTTAGGCTCGAGTTATGGTCTGGGTGTGGAGTTCACGGATCAAGTCAAGTGGGTTTGGTCTTGGGCGCGGGTTGGGAGTCCAGCCGCGGTTTTTGAGTCCGGGTGGCAGGGGTTGCCACCGCCGAAGGTAGGGTTTTTGGGTCGGGGGTGGAGCTATGGGTGAGGTTGGCACTGGAGTTGGTGAGAAGGGACGCCGACTGGGTTTATGTTAGGAAGAGAGGGGCACCAGTGGATGGCGATTTTAACACCGCTGGCGGGTTGCTGTCGGGTTGAGTTGATGCCGGAGGTCGCCGGGTTTAGGATTAAGGAGAATGGGTTTTCTGCTGGGGATTAGGATCATGGGTTTTGTTGTTTTGATTTGAAATGGGTTTTGTGGTGATGGTGGTAGAAGATAATGAATAGTGTAGGGGTGTTTAGGTGTGGTGAGAGTGTATAGTAAGTAGGGGTGAGGGAGTTTGTGGTTGTAAGGTATTATGGTGTGTGTGTTTAATTTAGACCCTTAAAAAAATGACACCCCCTGAAAAAATAAAATAAAAACTTAAAATCTAATAAAACTAAAAAAAAAACTAACTTTTCAAACTAAAAATAAATAAATAAAAAGAGATAAACTAAACTCTATTAAAATTAAAAATATATAATCCTAATAAAATAAAACTAAAATAAATAAAAGAAATTATATAAAATGAAATCTAATAACTAAAATAGATTCCTAAAATTTAATCCTAATAAAATAAAGATTAAAATTAAAAACTAATAAAAATAAAAATAAAAATAAAGAAATAGAAAATAATCCCTAGAAAATTCTAAATAAATCTAAAATAAATCATAAAAATAAGATGACTAAAAATAAAAATCTAGAAAAATAATAAAGGTACAAACTAAACACATACAAGGCTCGGGGAATGGACTGGGCTCGGTTAAGGTTATGAGACTATTTCGGGGCATCGGATCACACCAGGGCAAGCTCAGAATGGACTTCTCACTTCATGGTCTCTTTGGATTTCTTCGATGCACGCTTTTGACCGTTTTTGCGTCGCAATTGACTGGATTTAGCATTATTTGTATTGACCTGAGAAATGAATAAATACGAACATAAGGTCATTTTTATTAAAAATGAGCGACTAAAATGCATCTATTTGGAACATAAAATATACACTTTTGGGTACTTATACCCCAATATCATCATGGAGGTTATGCGTATAGCCTGTACCTACCCTGCACGGAGTCTTTACCTTATGGTCATATTATTACCAAACACCTCTATCATTCAGGTATTACAAAAAATCTATATTGACAATGCTTCTTGTATTCTAGGTCCCATTTCTAGTGAAAACGTGTCCCATTCCATCAGAGATACCTTATGTTGACCACCATCTCAGCCTATATACATCCCGAGGAGATCCAACACTTGGACATTCCCCAATGGCAATTCCAACACCATCACCTGCACCGTATGAGTTCATGTAGGCATAGTTTACGTACATGGGAGTCTAGTTTGATGCGATGTCTTCTCAGACAATGATAATGTACGATCACTTTAATCATCGACTTTACATGGTGGGTAAAGAGTACTCTAGTCTGAGGACTAATGTTATATTCATTATTGATTATATGAGGTGGACCGTAATTGTTCCATACATTCTATTATCTACTTCTTCACCACCACCTGCACTGACTTCTACTCCATCTCATGTTTCCAAGAGTTGATGATGACTATGTGGAAATTAATGATAAGTGACGAAATTAATTATTTAATTTCAATTGTATTAAATTCCGAATTTCCCATTTATGTGGTTTTAATAAATGTCAGATAATTAATTAGGAATGTGATAAATAAAGATATTAAAAGATTTGGGTAAACCTTATCCGTTAGTCACATGATGGTTAGCGGCATTAGTGGGAGACTTGAAAGAGTCCCACCTCCACTAGGATTCCGACCCTTTTCCCCTTATAAATAGAGACCTCTACACCATCTAGAGTCATCTCATAACACACTATTTCTGAGGTGGGAGAGAAACTACGAGATTCTATTTTGAGTGTAATTTTTCCCAAGAAGGGAGATTGATGGAGAAATTAATCAAGATTGATCAATGCATTGGATCAAGGTAAGTCTTATTTTATATCGTTTAGACGTATTTTGTGAAAACATGAAGATCTAAGATCCTTTTATTAAGAACAATTGTATGTTAAACTTTAATCATATTAATGTGTTCATGATTAATATTAGGGTGTTCTTAAGAATAATTTTATATGTGGTATCAGAGCTAAAGTTTAAGATCTCATGATTTTCCTTATTGATGTTCGTCTATAATGAAATATGTGCCTGAGACTTTCTGTGACATTTTTATTTATGTCATTAAATTGCTTTTGTGCCTGAGACCTTCTGCGGCGTCTTATTTTTGTCATTAAATCTGCTCTTAAAGTGTGTCTGAGATTTTCTGTGACGGGAATCGATTTTGAATGATTGAATGAACATCATCGATTATATACATTATTATAGTATGTGAAAATAAGTTGTGCACAAATATCGTGTACAATATAATGAAATAACATTATACCCAATAAAGTAATCTACAAGCATCATATAATCAATATTTCACGGTTACTACTGACAAAAACTCACTGTTATGCACTCAATTTATCATATAATCGATGTGTGTGTTGTTAAATCAAAGCATTAATGAAGTGAACAATTTATCTCATTGTCTTATCACATATTATTGTATCCCATTTTGATTCTCTAAAAATTTCATATTTAATTTGGTTAAACAAATTAAGTTTGTTTACATGTTGCACACTCGGACTAATAATGATAAAGATAATATGTATCTTTTATGATTTGAAATGAGTTTTTCATCTCAGTAGAGTTTTCAAGTTATACTTACTGTGTTATATAAAGTATTTACTTTTGATGCAAGGATTTCTTACAAAACAAACTAGAAATACTAATGAGATTCTTTTCTTTTGTTCTTGGGGAATCAAATCGCCATTTGTTTTCATAAACCCTAAATTTCTTTTGGAAACTGTTTGTCTAGACTTGATCGTGAGGGATATGTTCTAAAGAATCTTTTGATGTATATATATATATATATATATATATATATATATATATATATATATATATATATATATATATATATATATATATTTTTTTTTAAGGGTTATGGTATTCCTTTTGATGTTTTGTACAAAATAAATTTTTGACATAGTTCTTTAAAGATTTGTTTGATCCTGCATCATAATCGTATCGTTTTTTTTAAACTCTTTAAATCTTGTACCAAATTAAATCTAGACTCTTTTTCATAATTTTCGTGGACAAGATTTTTGTAATGTCTCTTACAAATTTTGATATTCGAGTTGTGCTCTTAAGGTATTACGATGTCTAATATAAGGATGACCTATGTGGCCCAAGTGGGAGATTATGAGAAACTTCCCTTAAATTGGACCTACATAGATCATATAATTGTCATTGACACGTATTTATTGCATTAAAGTCAAATTCATTATGAAAGGTGAAATTAGTGGTAGTAGAAAATCATGAAATATGGTTATAAAGGAAGGTAGGGTACTTATCCCATTATCGATAACCTTCTTGAATCCTTGTTCTTTTAGTTGTTAGATTGTCTAAACAACAAAGAACAAATAAATGATCAACCACTAAATGATAGTATTGTCACCATGAGATAAATGTAGATAAAATCATAAGGAATAATATTAAGAAGATCCTAAAAGGTCTACTATCCTCGATGATTATATGGTGTATCTGCATGAACATGAATTTGGCGTATGGATAAATAATGACATTGTTTTATTTCCAAAAGTCATAAGAAGTGAAACTGATTGACTACAACTAAGTTTAAAATCTCGTTCAATTACATAATTGATGCACTAAAGTCGGGTATGAAGGGGTCATCAAAACCAAACGCGACACTAACGGTAGTTAAATGAGATAAAGCTAAATTGTAGTAAAATATTTCACCATTAATGAAGAAAAGGTTATAAATGAACCTTCTCAATTATATGTAAGGACGTGGAATTCCTATGACATTAGTAACTCATTATGATTGAGAGTTACATGAAGTGGATGTGAAAATTACTTTTTGAATTCTAATAAACCATGCGTATATGTTTAGGAGATCATTTTATAAACATAAGTTTCCCACATGACGTATTTTAAGAAATAATATCATTATTTTTTATTAATCGTTGTATATTTGTATACACCTTAAGATCAGTGGGAGTAAGTTTATATATTTTCTCTATATACAAGCACGGATTTAGAAAGTAGAGAATCAAAATAATTTTATGGGTTTAAAAGTTGTGTATGAAGTAATGAGATACTTAAAGGACTATATGCTCACACTTATGATGTATGTGTTCATTTAAATATGAACAATTATTGTGACTCAGATTTACTAGTTGTGCGGATGGTATGAAGTTCACTCTTCCTTAAGTATGTTTGTTTTGGTTTATCAACCAATATAATGAAGGAGTGCAACACAAACCATCCATTAACTATTGTGAAAGCTGAGTTTGTAGCATGCTTGATGCTACAACTTATGTATTTTGGCAGCGTGACTTCATTTCGGGACTTGGAGTTGTCGACACTATTATCAAGTCGCTGAAATATTATGATAATGTCGCTGCAATCTTCTTTATGAAGAAATGTTAGGTATTCCTAAAGTAACTAAGCACGTTGAATGAAATACCTTTCAGTTAAAGAAGAAATTCAGAAACAAAAAGTGTCAATTGATCACATTAGTACGAGTGATAACATAGCAGATCCTATTACGAAAGGACTATCTCCAAAAGACCTTATGGAACGTGTCAAAGAGATGGATCTCGATTAGTAAAATTATGATTGCTATTTGGCTTAGTTGTTTGACACTATTACTTAAATTCAATAAAAGTGTTTCTGATTTCAATTATTTATGTCCTTTGTGAATGCATGCATATAATTATGAATTGTTGTTGACAGAAATAGTCCTTATTCAAAAGGACATTATGAGGCCATTATGATACCCAATATTAAAGGCTCAGTTGAATGAAACATTAGTGTTGTGGTACATGGAAGGAACCATCCTCTTGAATAGTATGGAACCGCCATGACTCGCATCCGTGAATCATTTGATTCAGCAAAATAAATTTATCAATGATTGTGCACCTTATGATACCCAATCTAATTATGCGAATTATTAAGACCAAGTGGGAGACTGTTGGAAATTAATGATAAGTGACGAAATTAATTATTTAATTTCAATTGTATTAAATTCCGAATTTCCCATTTATGTGGTTTTAATAAATGTCAGATAATTAATTAGGAATGTGATAAATAAAGATATTAAAAGATTTGGGTAAACCTCATCCGTTAGTCACATGATGGTTAGTGGCATTAGTGGGAGACTTGAAAGAGTCCCACCTCCACTAGGATTCCGGCCCTCTTCCCCTTATAAATAGAGACCTCTACACCATCTAGAGTCATCTCATAACACACTATTTCTGAGGTGGGAGAGAAACTACGAGATTCTATTTTGAGTGTAATTTTTCCAAGAAGGGAGATTGATGGAGCAATTAATCAAGATTGATCAATGCATTGGATCAAGGTAAGTCTTATTTTATATCGTTTAGACGTATTTTGTGAAAACATGAAGATCTAAGATCCTTTTATTAAGAACAATTGTATGTTAAACTTTAATCATATTAATGTGTTCATGATTAATATTAGGGTGTTCTTAAGAATAATTTTACAAACTATGCGGAGGATGATGATTTTACTGATACGGATTATGTATTTTATGTCTTATCTCTATGTTTTTTCCTATTGAGACTTAATACCTTTTCTGTGGCATTTGGTTATATGTATATTTGTACCTTTTATTAATTTGTTGAGTACTTTTTGATGGATGTCGGTACATTTGGATATTTTAATGCTTATCATTGCTGTATACATGCTTCATATGATCTCAGCTAGTTAGATTAATTTATAACATACTTCCTACTTCACACGCTTTCTTGATTAGTATATCATATCTTCTAGTTTATATATTGATATTCATATTGTATTACACACGTTTGCTTATCATACTCGTGATGATGTCTATTGAGTATACAATCTTTATAGCACTAGTTTGTCTTACTTGATTGTCTAGATTTTTATTCTCTAGTTTTGCCTATTCATTATGACTTTTGTTATACTACCTCGTTATAACCGTTATTTATGTCTTTTTGTTTCTTTTGAATTTTTGTGTCAAAAAGGGGGAGAAATTTCTATGATAGGGGAGATCCCATGTTTCTTTCTTTAGAGGGTAAACATTAATTTATGGATTTATGGGGAAGAAATATTGTTTTGATAAGATGTTTCATGTAGGGTAGCAATTACTTTTGTAATTATTGATATTATATGATCTTATCACTTTGTATATTCTTTCATGCTTTACATCACCCATATATCTTAATGTTGTTTTGGAGGATTCCCAAACCAAGGGGAGTTACTCTTTGTGCATGCAATTACCTGGATGATATTTGTATGTTTGTTTTATGTGTTTTAGGTATAGATATGTTGATGCAACTCATACCTATATTTTAGACTCGACTTTGATGTCACACGGGTCTTTTGGAATCTATATGCATTACTTCCTACTATTCTCATTATATGGCTAATGTAGAGAGGTTTGATGGTATTTATCAAGAGATTTTATTTTTATTTTTGGGGGATTTTCCACGAGATATCCAAAGTGGAATACTGAAAATGTAAACATTTGTAATTCAATATAAGTCAGCAAAATTCTGTGTCAAAGCATTGAGTCGTGTGTCATTTAAACTACATTGGCTTGGATCACGGTGATGCATTTTAGTACAATGAGGCTTATTCATTTGGACTTCATGAACATTTGGGAAATTGAAGATATACAAAGCTTCTGTACTTCAAAAGACTTTCATTACCGAATTAAAGATATATCCCTCTAATAGTTTTGTGATTGAATGTTGTTAGATATATACACACTTGCACATTGTAAGGGGGGCTTGAAGGTAATCCTGAGATTAGAGATAATCCCCCCATTAACAACAGTGTTTAGGATTACGGCAGCGAGGTAGCTCAGTGTGGAAACACAACGAGGCAGCTCAGCGTGGCAACTCAGCAAGGCAACTCAGCGAGGCAACTCAGCAAGGCAACTCAGCGAGGCAACTCAGTGTTTGGAATTAAGGCAGTGAGGCAACTCAGCGAGGTAGCTCATAAATTATATTCTTGTGTTACTTAGTCACATTGTATCTCTGTTTATATTGACTATGGGCTATAACAATTGTAATGATGTAACGAGTATAATGATTTTTAGTGTGAGGTCGAACGGTACTCGTGAGAGACCATGCTTGGCAGGTCCTGGGAGAGCTTTCATGCTTTATCGATCGACCCCACCGTGGGAACTTTAGCGGTATTTGGTTCGGAGGATTGAGAAGTGAGGCACCGTTGGGGCTTTGCCTGACCATCTTAGATACACCTGGTAAAACCCTGGGCAGGGCAGCCTTGAGTACCATCGGGCGTTGAGTTGTGGACCAAACAACCCTCTACTTAATGTCACATCTACTGTAGGTGATGTCACTAGCCAGCTAGACAATGTCAAATTTCCACTTGAGTAAACCACTGTGGTATTTGGGGCTGCCAGACAGTTGGTGAGCCACCTCTGTGACTACAGCCACCTGACACACAGTGGTTAGGCAAAAGGCATGTCTTGGCATTTAATGTTTATGAAGTGGAACTAACTAAGGCATCAAGCATTTAATGTTTGTGATATAAAGTATGCGGGATGTCTTTCACGGTTATTAATGACTAAGTTATAGCGGGAGTGGTGTGGGGGGTCTATTTAAGGACCCCAACCACCTCTGAGGAGAGGATGTTGTTTTTAAGGGTTCAGAAGTTATGAATAGAGAGAATATACATTAGAGAGATTTATTGCAAACAATAGAGTTTACACACCCACAATTGTCATTTATTACGGAGCTTTAATACTTGACATTGATCATTGAGGGTGGTTAGGGCCTTTGGCTGCCAGCCAAGGTGCATCTAGGGTGCTAATTTTCTCTCTCCCTCTGAGCGAAGTTACTTCAAAGTTCATTATTACCTTCTGAGTTATACACGAGAGATTTGTGATTTCAAATTGAGTTTATCTTCATTAAGTTTTATTTGTGTGTCCTGTAGTTAAGCAATGGCGTGATCAGTTAACTTATCATTACTGTACTCAAAAGGGGTTACGCCTCCATCTAATCTAAACTACCCTCTTACATTGGGCGACTCTGTTGGGGAGGTATTCTTCTAAGCAAGGAGTATGGCGCATGATAATGTTAATCGAAGACTAAACTTTGATGACATTCAACACAATGAAGAACAGGCGGTGAGAGAGATGGAGGCTTCAAGGGACGGAGCACCTCGATCTGAGGTACTTCCAGTTTAAATGGCGATGGTGTCCCAGGGGTGACACAAGCTTCTACGAGCACTGGGTTGGGACCAAACCAAGTGACACTCCTTATGAATAAATTCTACGAGTTTTTGCAAACTCCCATAGCTTCAACGGTGTTGGGGGGATTTGAATCCAACTCCTGCGTGACACCATGGGTGTCCCCAACGACCCCATCAAGTGCAGTTCTAACAGGAATGGTCCCAGCAAGTATACCCCCTATTGTAAATCTAACAGTGGGAACTCTAGGAGTATCAATCATTCCAGTTGTGATGATTTCTCCAGCTTCAACAGACACTCAGCCTATGGTCCCGCTGGTCATTGCTTCAACGACATCACCTATGGAGTAAATGAGGAAAGAGGTGCAAAAAGAGATGCTAAAATTCATGCAAGCTTCCTCGCAATTTGCGGGTGATGTAGATTTTGTCTATGACGACTTTCGGACGTCTTACCCCCAGGAATACAATGATGACCCCTACCCAAAAGATTATATTCCTCCTAGCTTTGAAAAATATACAAAAAAGGGTGGGAACCCGAAAGAACACATTAAACGCTTTATGGAACATTTGGGGACGCATAGCAATAACAAGAAACTTAGGTTGAGGGAATTTTCTAAACCTTTAATCGATAAAGCATATACCTGGTATTCTCACCTAGCCCCAAGAGTGTTTCCACATGGGAGGAAATGCACGTTTTGTTGGTCCAAAAGTTCTTTTTAGCGGAAGACGAGTTCACCTTGACCTAATTGGGGAGAGAGAAGCAACGACCCAGGGAAGATGTAGTGTCTTACGTTCGTAGGTTCAGAGAAAGGTCCCTCGATGTGAGGGAGGAGGCCAAAGAGTCCAGGCTACTGCAGATCTGTGCGGAGGTACTGCTTCCTGAGTAAATCTTCCATCTTATTAACGAGATGCGTGAGGGGACTTTTGCGGCATTCCTAAAAGCAACAAGGAATATCTCGTTGGTTGTATGACCAAATCCAATGGTGGTGCCCATGATGTTCAGGCAACCGATACAACTCGTGGGAGGGAGGTCTCAGCCCCCACGGGTAGGATATACCGAAGGAGAAGATGGGGGCAAGGTAGCGAAGAGGGACAACAAGAGAAAGGTCGGGAGAGACTGGGAAGATCCACCACTATTGCCTTGTACAGTAGAAGAGGCTGTAAGCTATTATAACGCAATGGTTTAAGGAGGAACGGTGTATGAACCAAAGGGCATCCCCATTGAGGAACCAGACGCTGCAACTAGGGAGGATCCCAAATATTTCCAGATTTATCGAAAGATCCAACATCCAACGGAAAGTTGTTTTACGCTAAGAATAATCATCGACAAATATGTGAAGGAAGGAACGTTATAAATCCCTTCGCAGAAGGTTAACAACAGTTGTATCTAGCAGTTGTTATGAATATACAAGTTATTTTTTATGTCTATTATTGTAACTCGAGTGAAGATGAAATAACTGTAGAACTTCATAATATACATAAACAGTTACAGCACATAGAAATGATATGGGAAACCATAGAACTTTTTCATTTCATTCACAAACTTTGGGGCATTACAAAATGGGGAGCTACTGCCCAAGAAATACAAAAAAAAAGAAGGAAAATGTATAAAAAAGCAAAAGAGTTTATTATCTTAAGAGGAACTACATGTCTGGAGCAGAGAAAAAATCATCGGGCAGGGCCGAAGAAGCCTCTAGGGAAGACTGTTGGGCATTAATAGAAACCTCCAATCTCGTTTGCGCTTGTGTACACTCGATAAGGAGTTTCTCTCATATCAGGTTCGCCACACACAGAGCCTCTTTGAAGTCCTCCACCTCTTTATTGGCAGCTTCAAGTAGAGGCGCTAGCTCAACTAACTTAGCTTTCTCAGCCCGTTGATCCTCTCGATCTTTCTACTGTAGTTCCCTCTAACTATTCAATCGTTGTTGCTTCAAAGTTTTTAAGTATGCAATCAGCTAATCAAAACGGAATCCATCTGGACCCAACTCCCCCAGATAGCCCAGGAATTAGTTAAGAAGAGGTCTGGTAACGTTCACCGTAGGAATACTGACGATATCAGTAACAACGGTCACCATGCCCTAAAGCTTATAGCTCATCAAAGAGATGTTGGAATGTAAGAAATCTAGGTAAAAGTCTCAGGATGATGGCTTGCAACATGCTCAATCACCAAATGATGAGTGACAGGAATTTCAGGAGAATACTGAAGGACCGTGAGGTAAAAGTTATGAGGAGCTAAGTCGGGTAGAGGAAGCTCATAACCAGATTCACTATTAATGGCAACAACAGTCATGGAACCTTGTTCGTTGTGACTAGAATCTTCTGAAATAGCGGGATCCCTATGGGGTGAAGCAATGGGCGAAATAACTGGTGAAGCTTTCTCTCTCGGCAGAAAAGATTCACGTGCAACCTGAGAACATGTAGAAGAAACAATGAGTTAGTGAAAAATCTTAACAAGTGTTTCCATTGTTAAGTCACCGTTATAGGTGGAGTTTGCGAAAAATCTTAACAAGTGTTTTCATTGTTAAGTCACCGTTACAGGTGGAGTTTGCAAAAAAATCTTAACAAGTGTTTTTCGTTGTTAAGTCACCCTTATAGGTGGAGTTTGAGAAAAATATTAAGAAGTGTTTTCATTGTTAAGTCACCGCTATAGGTGGAGTTTGCGAAACATATTAACAAGTGTTTTCATTGTTAAGTCACTGTTATAGGTGGAGTTTGCAAAAAATCTTAACAAGTGTTTTCATTGTTAAGTCACCGTTATAAGTGGAGTTTGCAAAAAATCTTAACAAGTGTTTTCATTGTTAAGTCACTGTTATAGGTGGAGTTTGCGAAAAAAATCTTAACTATTGTTTTTGTTGTTAAGTCACCATTATAGGTGGAGTTTGTGAAAAATCTTAACAAGTGTTTTCGTTGTTAAGTCACCGCTATAGGTGGAGTTTGAGAAAAAATCTTAACAAGTGTTTTCATTGTTAAGTCACCGTTATAGGTGAAGTTAGAAAGTTTGAGAAATGAGACAATTTTAGATTATACATTGTCAAGAATAAAAGAAAAACAACGATAAATGAAGAGAAACTAGCGAAGTACTTCGTTAGTGGCTGGAGAAAGAACGGGAGTCACCAAGGATGCCGTAACGGCGAGAACTGTTGGGGGCAGGCTTACCTACTTAGAAGCCTCAATGACACCCCCAACTAAAAAAGACTCAATGGATGGTAAATCTCTTTCGCCAACAAATGGTACCAAGGACAACACAGGGTCCTCAATTGAGGAGGACGTTTGACCTCCAAGTAATGACCCATTGTTGATGGATGTAGAGGAACCACCACACTGGGTAGAAATTTCAACCCTGGCCTTGGGAATAGGCATCCCACCAAGAGAGGAGGGTGGGGCAAGATCTGGAGAAAACTACAAAAATGAAGCTAAGTGTTAGAAATGGGGATAAGTACAGAATAAGTGAGAAGTACCTCTAAATGTTACTTACCTCAGTTATGGCACCGAAGAGGGAAACTGCAGCTAGGGGTCTCGTCAGCACAGTGAGAAGAACAATGTTAGATAACAAAGACGCCATTTCAACCTAAGGCATCCCAACATATTAAAGTTCAGCGTGTTAAAGAGAAAAATGGGATGGAGGAGAAAAAAAGACAAGAGACGTAACAAGTAATTGATAATATGTGACCTTGGGGGAACTTTCTGCAGCTGGAACGATGGTGAGAAGAACCTCATGCTGAGGTGATAATTCAGAAGGGGCTGGGGGGGTTATCTCTCATTGAGAATAGATGCCCACAAACTCAACGGAATCACCCCCACAGCAGCATCCTTAGCATGTTGTGAGGCCGAATGACGGGAGTAAGTAAGTCCGGTCATGGGGGAATGGGGAGAAGTTACATCGATCTAAGAGGAACACAAATGCCCCCCCATGAAAGGGCTCACAGGGGGGATGGGTCTTTCTTCTTCAACCTCCTACACCAAAGTTGTAAAGAATTAAATAGATGCATCTTGCCTTAGAAAAATGGGAGTAAGAAAAAAAAAACATACATACCTCGGACCCAGAGGGAGAATGGGAGGATATAACCACTGGCGAAGGAGGAGAGGAGGCAGCAACAGAGGGAGCTGAGGGAAGATGCAAATTTGGAGTTCGTTTCCTTTGGGACTTAGTACCCAGAGTCTTCTTCCTTGCACCCGAAGCACCAGGCCCTGGTTCCATTGGATGAACCAAGATAAAGGGAAGGAAGTAGAAGGAGGAACGGTGGGAGCACATCGATGAAACTCAACATTTATTCATGCCACCTTAACTTGAACTTTCTTTCTCAACTCCTCACTCTCTTCTGCAGACATGGGAGGAGGAATGGAAGCGATGGTAAATCCCTTCAAAGGAGTTTTGGGTTGATCTTGAAACTTAGACTTTGAGGAAGTCCCACTCTTGGACTTTCTTGTCTTTTTGGCTCGTGGTTGAGAAGGTCCTTCGCCAGAGTCTACCTCAGTTGAAACCCCTTCATTAGAAATATCTCCTTAAAGAGCAGGATGTTTGGGTGTTGGGGCTTTTTTGGGCTTTGGGGTAGCAACAGGAATCATGGAGCAATGTGGAGGAAGCTCAGTGAGAGGTTCCTTGGGAGTTTTGCTTAGAGGGAACTCAATCCTAAGAATGAAATTACCTTTCATCCCCAGCTCCATAGCATAAGACGAAAGAACTGGGGAATACACATGATCCCCTTGGATGAACTCATAAATTTGGGCCAGCTGTCTCAGCCACTACTTTGTTGCAAATAGAGGGGTCACATCCCCCTATCTTGTGATGCTCGAAATGGTGACTCTCCTATCCATGATATAACTTACCCCCCACGCAACAATAGATAAGAACAGGGAACATGGCTTGCTACAAGAGACTTTAGGGGAGATAATTGGAAAACTAGATGAGGAGCCCCCTAATCGAAACGAAATTAACGATTGCATCGATTGGGATTGTAATGCTCACTGGTGTATCCCCACTCGCTGTAGGAACGTAGGTACCCCGGTGAAAACCGAAGGACCCCAGCTAAAGAAGGGTCTTCAATGATGAGGTTCAAAGTAGTTGCCTGGACCACCCTTGTTCCATGTTTGAAAATACCCCAAGTATGGAGGAAGACCTCCTCTTCGTAAGGCCTCATAAAAAAAACTCCCATATTGATCAATAATATAGGTTAACTCCTTTTGATTTTCTTGTGATAAACAAAGGAGCATGGAGGCAGAATTGCTTCCCCCGAAGGAGGACGATTGGTTTTCGCTGCTACGGCGGGGAAATGAACAATAAAGGAAGCTTGTCAAAAGGACACAGTTGGCAAAGTAGGCCAGGTTATAACGACTAAGAGATCGTTACATGTCAAAAAGGGTTCTATCAAGCCATGTGTAGAGTGATCCCAGGGCAATTACAGCCAGAGTAAGCTTGATACCTCGGGCCAAATGGAGGGATATATTGATGAGGTCCCTTCGAGGTTGGTCTTTAGGTTTTCCCGTTAAAAGGAAAAGAGAAAGAATAACAAGAATGTAGGCAACAAGTTCCAGCGATGTACCTTGACCAAAGGAAGCCTTAGAATAACTATCTTCATAAGGATCCTTGAAGAAATAGTTGATTAGAGGAGTGAAAGTGGCTTTGTTTAAAGAACTGATGTACCTTTGGCATATACGATTCAACTCCAAATCGTCAGCAGCCTCTTAGGCATACAGGGCCTCATCAAAGTAGGGCTCATGTCCTGTTGTCTCAAGGCCCAGAAGCTCACACACGTCTTCTAACGTTATTATAAACTCACCCCAGGCAGAAATGGTGTGAGTAGTAATGTTCCAGTGAGACACCAGGATAGGAAGGGAAGCATTGTTCTTGGACAGAGTAAACTCACCAAACCACTTAGCCCAATGAAGCCCAATTTTGGTGAGGGTATCAGCATGGGAACTCTGCATATAGGAGTTCCAGGTAGCGAAGTGAGAAGGAGAGACTCCAGGCCTTTCGAAGTCAATATGGGACCACGAGAAGTCCCCTTGCTCAAGACGAAATCGAAGAGTCCCCTCTAGTGGGAGAAAGCCCTAATCAGCAGAACTTTTATCTTCATCAACAAGCGTGATGGCATCATACTTAGCGTTGAAAATGTAAGTTTTACAAAACCTAGCAAATTCATCACCCTTGCTAAATATAAGGGACCGGCGGTAGAAACGCAGATGGTCCTGGCGGGCGGCAAGCAAAGAGGTGGTAGTAGAGGTGGTGGAAATAGGGGTGGCAGGTGGAGCATTGGTGGCAGAAGTAGTAGGATTACTCGAGAAGGCCATTGAAGATGGAAGTGAAGATTAAAGAAAAGCTTAGAAAAGGCACTAGAGAAATAACAATGGAATGGATAGAAAGTGAGGATGATTGCAGAGGAAAATCTTGAGGAGAAAAGCTTTGCAATAATGGAGTTTTGGCAAAGTTTATCTCTCTAAAGTTGATGGGAGTTTGAAGAAGATAAAGAAAGGAGAAATATTTTGAAAAACAGACATTTGAAATCTTTTAACATGTCTTTTGAGTTTCCCACCACCACACGTGCGAATCCACCTACAATCATTTTAAACAGTCACGTGGCACTTCGGGAAGTGTCCTGACAGTTAAAAAGACGGCATTACATCATTAGTAAAGTGACGCATGGGGATGGAAAAGGTTTATTCCAAGATAAGTTTTGGGGTTTGGCGGCAAAATCTTTCTTTTGTCAGACTTATCAAATAACTCCAAACGAATAATCTGCCCCAACGGTTCAAAAAAGCTATGATGTACCCTCACTACAAGTCCAAACGTTATTTAAATTGTGACTCAGCTACATCGGGGAGAATTTCTACTTTTTCGAAACTGGCGAAAAGCTACAAGGGATAATTTCACAAGTCTCAACAATAGGGGCAGTCATAACGAAAAACTCACTGACTACAACTATATTCCACCATAACACAGACTGAAGAATTTCACTTCCCCAAAGTCAAAACGAGTATTTGAGAAAGTTAGTTGGTCTATCGGGAGAATTTCAAATAGTCAAGCCACAATGGTTGAAACTCAGTAGCTGGAGAAAGTTGTAATGCCCCATTACTAAAGCGCCAATAAGCCAGCGCTTCGACTTTGGTACATCGGGGAGAATTTTACTTTTTCCTACAGGCATTAACCGTAGTTGGTTGCAATGAAGCAAAAGATGCCATAATTTTTTTCACAGAGAAGGTTCATCGGATTAAGAAGTTTTCGTGCAAACATTTCTTGTTTCCACAACAAGTCTCTTCACGAAGGGGAAAATATAGGGGGGCTTTAAGGTAATTCTAAGATTAGAGATAATCCCCCCATTAACAATATTGTTTGGGATTAAAGAAGTGAGGCAGCTCAGTGTGGCAGCTCAGCGTGGCAACTGAGCAAGGCAGCTCAGTGTTTAGGATTAAGACAGCGAGGCAACTCAGCCAGGCATCTCATACTTTATCTTGTGGTGTTACTTAGTCACATTGTATCTTTGTTTATATTTACTGTGGGATATAATGATTGTAATTATGTAACGAGTATAATGATTCTTAGTGTGAGGTCGAACGGTACTCACGAGAGACCATGCTTGGCGGGCCTGGGAGAGCTTTCAAGATCTATCGAACAACCTCATCGTGGGAACTTTAGAGGGACATGGTTTGGAGGATTGAGAAGTGAGGCACCGTTGGGGCTTGGCCTGACCATGTTAGATACATCTGGTAATACACCAAAAGACCCTTACCGTGGAACCCCAGGCGGGGTAGCCTTGAGTTCCACCGGGCATTGAGTTATGGAGCAAACAACCCTCTACTTAATGTCACATATACTGTAGGTGATGTCACTAGCTAGCTAGACAATGTCAAATCTACACTTGAGTAAACCACCATGGTATTTGGGGTTGTCAGACAGTTGGTGAGCCACCTCTGTGACGACAGCCACCTGACACACAGTGGTTAGGCAAAAGGCATGTCTTGGCATTTAATATTTATGACGTGGAGCTAACTAAGGCATCAGGAATTTGATGTCTGTGATATAAAGTATGAGGGATGTCTTTCATAGTTGTTAATGACCGAGTTACCGCGGGAGTGGTGTGTGTGTGTGTGGGGGGGGGGGGGGGGCTATTTAAGGACCCAACCACCTGGGGACATGATGTTCTTTTTTAGGGTTTAGAAGTTATTTTTAGAGAGAATATACATCAGAGAGAGATTTATTGCAAACCAGAGAGTTTACTCACCCACCATTGTCATTTATTGCGGATCTTTAATACTTGACAGAGATAATTGAGGGTGGTTGGATGCCTGCCAAGGTGTATCTAGGGTGCTCATTTTCTCCCTCTTTTAAGTTCATTATTACCTTCTGAGTTATACACGAGAGATTTATGAGTTCAAACTGAGTTTATCTTCAATATGTTGTGTTTGCGTGCCCTGTAGTTAAACGATAGAGTGATTAGTTAACTTATCATTACTGTGCTCAAAAGGGGTTACATCTCCATCTAATCTAAAGTACCCTCTTACACACATTTTAGAAAATGTGTTTTTACGGGCTGAACTAGTGTTTTTGAAATAATGAGATATGTTTTCTGGGTAAAATTTTGATTTTTAATTGTGCTTTGGTTTGAAGTTTTTATCAAATGACTTCAAACTGCTCGCACGGTCCCATTTAGACTTGTGTGCATAAAACTGTTCACACGATCATATTTTGTCCCATGTACATGACCTTGCACCATTTCAGCCTTTGTTACATATTATCTGAAATCGTGGACATGACAAAAAGTTAACCGTGCGCATGACGGTGCAAATTTTTTTAAAACTACTCTAGAGAGGACGTCTTACCTTATTTTTCAATGTAAATTAATTCTTCATTACTCACTTACATCTATGAGAGTATTTTAGAGGTTTAGATCTTTTACTTTGTGTATTTATATTCAGATTCACTTGTTCCCTCCAAATTTAGATATACTTTATATATGGCTTGAGAGGAAATTGAGAGTGATTGGATTGACAACCAATATTTCCAAAATTCAATTAAAACTATTTGTTACTTTAATTGATTGTCTAACAGCCGTAGATCTAAAAAGGGAGGTTTCTTATTCTTGTGGAAAGATCGAGACATAATGCAATTCTAAGGAGGATAGTATACTTCCCTGTTCATCTTATGGATCTTAAGATGGACCTCTTACCATCAATGCGGTAAATTCCAATGTTCATAGGTAACTACTCAGGAGAGAATGATTGCTATGTAATTTTTTTTCATTGTATAAAGCATTTTCAAGTTAAATAAGATATTAAAGTGCGTTGAGGTTTTTTACCCTATGGTGGTGGTGGGGTGGGGTGGGGGTTCCTAAAAAAACTGAGTTATGGATTTCTTGCATGTTGTGCTTGCTATTTTGTTAACTTTCATCACACACTAGACCTCGATCTCACATAAATTTTGTCTAATACATAAACTTTGATTTAGGATTTTGTGCATCTAGTAATTTAACTCTGATTTCCTATATTATAATTTGATTTGTTTACTTAAATTTAACATGACTTCACCAAGTTGTTACATGTGCTAGGTTTCTTAAAACTAATAAGGAAATTAAAAGTGTCAATTTTTTTTGAAAAATTGATATAAAGATATTCAAATCCCCTCTAAGTTTTTTAAAGTTGAACACTCATTGGAAAAAATCTATACGTGACAAAATCATATGGAACCTAGTACAAATAAAAGAATGGGACCCCTACGGTGTCAAAATAAAACTCGTACAGATGAAATATAACCAGAAATGTAACAATTTCTTGGTGTCTTATCAATAAATTTCAGTTACCACTGAGGCATCTTCTAACTAAGTGACCCCACTAGACACAAGTGTAACAATTTACTCCAAAGGAACCATAAAAATGGTGGTTATGCTAACCTTATATTTCCAATAAATCCTATTGAATATGACCATCTCATCCTTATCCTGGTTAGTTGTGCCCTTATTGACCTTAGTGTTCTTGGCCTTGATGACCATAGTACCCTTGGACATGAGGATTTTGATCATCTTCTCCCCAGAAACTCTTAGGGTCTTCTCCACCTATATAGACCCCTTCTACTAGTGAGGGCCTCCCCGATCATGGTATATTTCTCCACTATCTATTATGTTTTGTGCCTTGTTTGACCTCAATCTTCTCTCTTTCATGGACGCTACCATTCTACTGGTCATGATGATGCTAGAAGCGTAGGAGGGAATCTTCCACCACTTGTGTGTAAGTGGTGAAGGATGCATTACCCAAGAACACCTATTTAACTTTAGATAAGGTTTCAGATAACTTGATTTGTCTTCTTCACTTTGATATCAACATCTTCTTGTGGAAAAAGATAAATATAGTTTAACTCATTTTCATATTGGGCTATCATGCGGTATCCTCAATGAAGTTTCAGGAACTTGATCCTTTTAATGTTGTGAATGGAAAGTGGAAAACACTATCCCACAACTTATTCATGAACTCCACACTAAAAATCTCACTCCCAATAGGTCCCAACTCCTGACCGAACTAAACACCATGCACGGGACATCTCATAAATAAAATAAAAACAAAGAAGCATCCTAATAAACCTCGTTCTATTCATTTTATTCGTCAGAACAAAAGGAACAGGACTTTTTAAGTGGCTATCGTGATTAACAGTACAAATCATAACCGTTATATGTCTACTATAGCCAAAGTAAACAACACGAAAAAATCGTAGACATAATAAATACCCTAGGACACTAGAACCTAGAATGCTCTGACACTAACTATGACACCTCTTAAAATCCATACATAGATTGATTAGTTATAATATAAAAATAATTATAGTTAAAACAATTAGTAACACTCTAATTATGAATGAGATAAATGAAAATAATATAAGTAAAGGTAATACTAAATAATAAAGTGTTGGATAAATTGAAAACATCTTACATACCATCTAAATAACAGCAAAACAAAGCTCCAAATATAGAATACGTAGGGGGTCCTCTTGGGGCTGGGGTGTTATAATGCAAACGGAGTCCTAACCCATATTAAGATGAAAATAAATCACATGACAAAGCGCTTATCAACAACGATGAGATGGACTCAAATATATATATATATATATATATATATATATATATATATATATATATATATATATATATATATATATATATATATGTATGTGTAGAAATCAAACACTTAGATTAAACTTACTTAGAGGGAGAGAAAAGCAATCAGTTTTAGATACACCCTAGGTAAGTAACTTAAAACATGAGAATCCTATAAACCCTCAGCTATAAATGGAGGAAACTCTAAGTGTATCAATGTTGAGTGATAAGTTCTCTAGTTATTTCCACAAATAATGTCTCTCCACTCTCCGTCTCTTTCCATCTCTTCTGATCTTCCTACCTCTCGGAATGAAATCTCGTAATATATACATTATTTATCTTAGTTTAGAGGAACCATACAATCTCCATTTTGGCATCCCCGTGCTGGTTCCCCACTAGCTGTCTAGTGGGGACAAACTTGTTAGCATGACATAAAGTTATCCAAAAGCATGGACAAAGGTATTTCTTTTAATGAAAAGTATTGGTCGCTCTACCCCAATACATCTATCAACATAGAATCCTGTGTACAGAGAATATTATCTTATGTCAGTATCTCTTCGCTCCGTCCAATGTGTTTCTTGGACTAATGATCTCTCGGACCTGGTGGTGTTTTTACTTGGTGTATCTAGAGTGGTTAAGTCATGCCTTAAAACTTACTTGCTTCTCAATCCTCTTAAACAGTTCCCTTAAAAGTTCCCATGGTAAGGTCATTCTATACAGACTAGAATCTCTCCCAAGCCCTGCCAGACTTGGTCCCTTGTGGATATCCTTTGAACTCACTCTCATAATACATTTGTTACAGCTGATGAGTTACATTGTGTTACAAATATATAAATTGAACAAGTATAACAAAAGAAATAACTGAACATTCTCGAAGGAACTCATTGGAATCTTCCTCGCTACCTTCTTCCGTCCTCTTCTTGGCTAACTCTTGAGCTTCCTCACTTTTTTCCCAACCGTACTCTATTTATAGGGGGAAGTTATCTCTACTTATAAGATTACTTTTAAGTCTCCTATATATTTTCCCCTTATTGTGGATATTTTTATGCGGCTAAGAAATATCGGCATGAAACTTCTCAATCAGATAAACCTTCCTTCATGAAAGTCTTCGCTGGTATGTCCAAGTCCAATCATCCACGGAGCATGCTTATGGTCATGTAACTCCACTTACTTGTAATTTTTGAATTGATAAAATAGTCATCTCAAAAGAAAAGGCACCAAATTATTTCTTCGTCTAGAAGTATCTTTATCTCTCTTTACACGGGCCATCATTATTGACATAAATACATCTTATCAAATGACAAAGAGGTTCTTAAAGCACCATGTGTCAACTTGAAATGATTGCTGAGAACCTAGGAAACCAAATGTTATCATGTCTTTACATGTTCCCATGCATGGGAAATCCTAAACACCCTTTTGAATTTTTCAAACTGCTATTACTTCCAAAACTTAAGCGTTTTTGTTCTAACTTCTCATTTCCTTCATTCCATTACTATGAGAGCCTAAAGTTTTCTATTGATAGAGAAAGTGATCTTCTTCCTCCATTATCGACTTCCTCAAGGCTTCAGCCTTCAAAAAATTCCACTTTCCCCATTTTCCACCACTCTTAGTCTTCTTTCTTCCTCTGTTACACTCTCAATTCCATTTTCGCCTCTTCAAGCTCTTCCATGGCTTTTACTAGCACCCCTATTGATGTTTTTGACCACCACTCTGGCCAAGATACCACCTCTGTGATGGTGTTTTTACCCTCATTCTCCTATATTGGAGCAGTTTAAACTCATTGGACTCCTTCCTCACATCCATAGACCTTTAACTAAACATTGTTATGTAGGCCTCTACCTCTATTCATGGTCCTTGCTTCTCCCCTGCCAATTGTGCTAGGGTTAACTCATCTTCTACTAGAAAGAATTTTTAGACAAAGTGTATATGTGTTTCCTCCCATGTGGCCACATCTCTTGGAGCAAAGTGTAAGTACCATGCATATGCTTTGTTTGTAAGCGATTTTGAAAACTCCCTCAATCATAATATTTTATTATTGGAATGAGATCCCCAAGTTCTCCATAAACCTTTTGATATGCTCTTTTAGTTCCTCATTTTCCAGTTTATTTGTCAAAAATAGGAGGCACATAGTCCTTGGGGTAAGGACCATTGTTATATACTTATGGGTATGGAGTACGAAAATCATCATACAATGAAGTTGCCTCATTGGATGTCTGCTAGGAAGGTGACATCATATTTAAGATCTCATTTTTTACATCTTCCAAAGAAGGTGAGGGAACTTTATCTGCTGTCATAAAACTCGATTGAGGGGCAAGAGGTGTAAGGTAAGTCGCATATGGTGTTTCCACATTTGGTGCAACAATGGTTATGGTTGTTATGGGGACTCCGCTCAAATGAACTATTGGTGCCACTTGCACCATAGGAGTAGCAAAAGAACTAGGATCCATCACTACCCCAAATTAGATAAGTTGTAAATGTCTACAAAAACACCATGAATTTTCCCATAAGATGGGTTATCTGAACTGGCCCCATCGCAGCGCTCGTGGAGGCTTGTGTGATCATGGCAACTTCTGTGGCCATCCGCACCTAAGGGAAATCCACACCAGGTACTCCATCTGTTGGGGTTTCACTTTGTTCCCTTGCCTTCTGCTCTTCTCTTCGTTATACCTCATCAAAGTTAGAACACGATTAATATTATCTTGGGTCATCCTACTAAAAGAATACCTACCTAGTGAAGTTGCTAAATGTAAGAGGGGGTCCTCTTGGGGCTAGGGTGTTAGAATGAAAACGGAGGCATAATCTCTATTGAGATGACAATAAATCACAAGAAAAAACATTGATCAACAATGATGATATGGATTGTACAATATATAAACATCAAAAACACTTATATTAAATTGAGTTAGAGGGAGATAAACACAAGAACTCTCAGATACACCCTAGGTAGGTAGCTCAAAACACAATAATCTCCTAAAGCCTTAGCTCTAGCTGGAGGAAACTCGAAGTGTATCAATGGTGAGTGATAAATGGTCTACTACTTTTCATAAATAATTTATCTCCTCTCTTTATCTCTCTCTATCTCTTTTAAGCTCCAATCGGTAATTAATTAATTGGAATATTCGAGAAAAAATAAATTTTGGATTTAACGATTTTTATTAATTAAATATACTGGTGTTAATATTAGAAGAGTAGAATTTCAAGCGGAATTAAAATCGAAATAAAAATGGAAAAAAACATTTGTCACGGTTCTAGGTCATGACAAATGGGAAAACTTTCTTTTTAGTTAAATAAAGTTAATCTAGGCAAACTGGGCTTTTTCCGTCAGGGGCGAATCGATTCGTGTTAGGCTGAATCAATTCAGTTTCGGGCAGTGGCGACGGATGGGTTAGAGGATTGTATAGAGTTTGAGTTTGTTTAAATTCTTAATCACTATATAACACTAATAATTCACGGGGGACTTCTTATAATCACTTTTCATCATATTTTCTCC